>CM042017.1:56613384-58023384 GCA_023525715.1 Cichorium intybus | reverse complement strand
ACGATTAAGGACTGGATTAAGGACTTAATGGGCTAAAACTGCGTGCTACAGTGCACAAATCACGGCTGGACAGGAGACCTGCGCAGGCGCCAGGCGCGGTGCGCCCAAGACCAGGGCGGGGTGCGCCCAGGCGCAGTGCGCCCATCCCCTGGCGCGGTGCGCCCTCCTGACAGGGGACTTCAGAATCGCTAACTTTCGTTTGGCTTGTCCGTTTTAGCTCAAACTTGAACCGTAGGCTCGTTATGGTCTTAAAAGTTTGGGAAAATTTTTATATTGAGTTTTCGACCCCTTGGGGGCACTGTGGATCGATTCGAATGCCTCGGTGAATAGAAAAATTCATAAAAAGTTAGTAAACGGAAAGTTTATTAACTAGGCATTGTTTATAATGATATTGTATTGAACTCTATTGTATTAGAGTCAATTGAAATGATTATTAACCTATTATCATTTGGTATATATAAATGAATATATAGGTATGGGAGAAAATGGTTGTGGTGCACGCAAAGGCAAGAAACAACCGGGATTTAAATGCAGCTAGCATCCAGGTGAGTAATCTCACTGATATCATATAGGTATGTGATATATGATGATTGAATTGTTACAGGTTGAAACGGCTTCAAGGGACGAAAATGACAAGTGTACAAATATATGTAAAAGACAAGACCAGATAAGCCGTGAGTCATTTCGATGACAAGAACGGAACTGTGAGTCAATACATATATATATATATATATATATATATATATATATATATATATATATATATATATATATATATATATATATATATATATATATATATATATATATATATACACTATGATATGACAAGACCGGATAAGCCGTGAGTCTAGGCAACAGCGGGCTAACCCGTGAGCCAAGGCAACAGCGGGCTAACCCGTGAGCCATATTTGATTTTGTATTGTATGATATTCTGGTGTGGCCTATATGGCTATGATATTATTATATAGAGACGATGCGGCCTTATGGCTACGATTTCGGGTTGCTGAACCTAAACTGGTGCGGCCTTCGGGCTATGATTCATACGCTGGAAATGTTTTAGTGCGGCTTGTATAGCCATGACAAATGATATGACTTATATAGTCATGAAATATGATACAGTCAGATATGACTAAGAAACAGGGGACAGAATTGATAATTGAGAACTTGTATAATATTCTCTTTTATACACCTATGGCCTTTATGGCAAATAGAATTGATATGATCGGTATGCAAATAACATATTAGATGTGATAAAGTGATTTGATAATCACATGATATGACGTTCGGGTCGGTAAGACTATATAGTAGGATACGAAATCCTAGAATACATGATCAGCCGGTAAGGCTAGTAGTCTGGATCAGATATCCAAACAGATTTATACTGTTAGTCGGAAGAGACTATAAAATGGAATTTGATTTGAAAAGAATGATTAGAAAGATACTTATCATATATAGTGATTTATATATGAATGAATTTCTAATGCTTGTTATTTGCAGATATGATTACTCACTGAGCTTTATAGCTCACGATATTTGTTATTGTCCCTACAGGTTATCATGATACTGATAGGGGACAAGATAGAGTCCGTGACTTTGAAGTAGGACTCATAGATGCTGTCAGTAGCAGCCCGGCTTTAAAGGAGAATTGGTATTTTATACTCTCCTTGATACACTTGTACCCGTTTTTATTAAAATATACCCCTTTGTTATGGTTTTATATAATGAAACCTTTGTTTTAAATAAAAAATTTTCAGGGGTGTTTTTGTTTTAAAAGTCGGGTGTTACAAATAGTGTTCATTCGGATATGAGATTCATTTTACCTATTAGTTTATTTTCATCATCAAGGTTACCCGCACAATACGACAGACCGCAATTTCAGAGAGGGGAGGGGATTTGTCGTTTTGGGTTACGGATTTCATTGTTTTGGTCTTTGGTTTAAGTTTAAGGTTTAGCTTTTAAGATTAAATGTTCAATTTTTATAGGTTATGACTTAGGGTTTATGGTTTAGGACTTCAAGTTTAATGCTTATTGTGTAGAGTTCAGATTTACGAATTAGAGTTTAGGTTTTTGGGTTAAGGGTTTCATTGTTTTGATGATTTTCTAAATTTTACAAGATCAAATTAAGAAAATTGATTATATCTATCTAATCGAAACTTTTGCCAAATTATTTTGTATGTTGTTTTTAAATTGTCATAATCTGTATGCAAAATCAAAATAGAATACTTATTTTATTCAATAATTGATTAAAAAATATATATAATACAATACCTTAGATTATAAAACCTTCAACTTATAACCTTGATAATACAATCCTAAATACAAAAAAATAATTACTTCATTAATGTATTCATTACTATTCGTCATATAAAATATTAGGAGTTTAATATAGCAAATTGACGGCTACGTTTAACCTGTCGATCCTTTAGTTCCAGTGTATTACATATTAAATTTGAATTCTTAATTAAAGTATTGTTTATTCCTTTTCTACCAATTGTTTGGTCCTTCATTTGTGCTCCATTATAGTAGTAGAAATTAAACTTAACTACTTTTAATTTATGAGATAATGCGCAAAGCTTACAAACCTTGTTTTTCCAATATTAATCATCGAAACTGCATCCTCTCAATAGTTAGAGTACATATGTATGTTTCAGGATAAAAAGATTAGATCTTTAACTGGAAACCATTACAGCAATAACGACAGACATATCTAACATCAACAAAGTAAATGTTAAATGGATGAAGACGAAATGGTCAAGTAAAGAAGATTGAATGAAAGTTTACTAAAGAAAACAGAATGAAACTACAACATATTCGAAGTGATACACCATGTACATTGCTATAAGTTGGTAGATTTTGAAAAGTGTAATAATATTTTAAGAAAAACTTTTTCCGTTTCTCTGAACACGTACTAAAAGTCAATATGGAGCAAGATAAAGTCAATGCACAATTAAAACAGAATTACAGAGCACCAGTACCAACAACTGGATTTTCAAACAATTAACAACAAAAAATCATCAACTAAATTTTCAAACATTTAACATTGCATTTTGAATTGCATATTGTTAGTGTATCCCACATTGGTGCGACACGGTCCTATAAGTTTGTATATATGTTGGAGTCTCCCCTCTCTCCACAAGGGCTCTTTTGAAGAGACACTCTTGGGCTCCACATATATTTACACATATACTCGTTTGAGGATAGTAGTGAAGGTCCCAAAACAAAACCGGAAGCAAATCCTTACCAGGTTATAGTCCATTTTTTGGTTGGTAGAGAGACTGGCAGAGTCGGTTCACAGAGAGAGAGCAGAATATCGATAACAGATTTTGCCCAATACAGTGAAAAAACGCACGCCAAACTTTACCAAGTGTAATTGAACATACAAATAACCCATATTGAAAGAACCAAAATACAATCATAGTAATTGGCATTCAGATGTGCAGGAATGCAAATATGTTTCTATCATGGGTAAAATATAAAAGAAGCTTCCATTATTGGTATCAAGAGTAAAGTAGGTTGCCAATTTTTTCCTATTTCTTTTTCTTGACTAAAGAGAGCAACTGGAAATTATATGTGTAGAAAGAAACAGGAGAATCCAGATGAAATTACAGAAAATCAGTAGAACTTACTGCAATAATCATAGTTTCACCCCATGTGCTCGAGCCAATGTGAGAGAGAGGGAGAGGTAGAGAGATTCATCAGTTTCTTAATTATTTGCTTCATACTGAGAGAGAGACATGGAACTAAATCAACCATCTTAGATCCTTAGACTTGTTGGTGAATCCAGAGACTCGCGGTAGAGAAGACTGTGATCAAGATCATGTTGTCACAACCGTCCCAGCAAGTCAATGAAATCCGAGACATTTTGTCGAGCACATGGGGTGCTCAGTACATGAAATCAACTGTTTAATAAGAAAATGAGAAATATATGAGAACGGCAACCTCTATTTAAATCCTGCAAACAAGAATAATCAATCTCATTAATCTCTATTTCAATCTCATCAAAACCAAGTTAAAAAATCACAAACATAGCAGCAAATGAAGATTTGTAACTGTCGACATGTTATCCTACCACTGCTGGAGCAAGTTTGCTGTCAAGTTTGCTGTCAAAGCTCCAATAGGTGCCATTTATTTTGAGACTAAATCAAGCTGATTTAGCGAATATGTGACATTTTGAGTCTATGATTATCAAATAATACACATTTAATACCTGTAAGACCGGTCATTAGTCCTCAAAATAAAATATTTCTGATATATCAAGACCGATCATTTATTAATGCAACAAATGACAAATCAAACTGCAAACATCACAAACTTGAAACACAACATATACAAGCAAAATATACACACAGACCGTAAAAAATGCATAAAACGACAGCAAGACACACAAAGACTCCAATGATCTAGGGACTTTAAACATAACACAAACCTATACATTCACAGAAATTTTTATATACGTACTCAGATTTATGAAATACTAAGATATAAAACACCAAAATAGTTTATTAGGCCAAAAATCATCGCAAAATGGATTGCATGCCAAAAATTTCAGAAAAATGAAAAAGAAGCAAACCAGATCAGCAAGAAATCGAGGTTTTAAAAGTGTCGGTGTTCAACTACTCAACCTGCTTGTTTTACAAGATCTGTTATTTAGCATCGATTTATGGTCTCCAAAAAATCCCAAGACACCGGATAGAGACTTGCCTTCAACTGCTTTGAGAGAGAGAGAGAGACTTACCTGATTTTGGTGCTCAAGTGGTAGTGAGGTCAAATTGGTACATGTTAAATCGAAAATACCAGTGAGCATAAATCGATTGTTTGAGATCAAGTTGGTACCTGTTAAATCGAAAATACCAAATCGATACCTATTAAATCGAAAATACGAATTCGAATTTTTGAGACCGCCATTGTTAAATCAAAATACCAATTCGGGATACCAATTTGGGAGTGCGAGCTGAGCGATCTGACCTTATCAAGATGAGAGTAGGGTGTGGATTTGGATTCAGAGACTCCAGCAACTTCACCATATCTTCACGGTAAGACCCGTCGAAAATACAGAGACGAATACGGAATTTCAGTTTCAAAGTGAAAGCAAAATTCGAGCATAAAGACCGAGATTCCGATTTCTATGGCCGCAGCGCGATTGGGTTTGATTCAGGAAAACGATGACCTTCCATGTTTTGACTGGAGAGAGGATCTCCCTCTTTTTTATATACGCGAACATCCAAGAGAAATAGGGTTTATTGGAACAAAAGTCAGGCACGCCTAAGGAGAGATTCAAGCTTTTCAAAAAGTCAGGCAACAGCCTGTCAGACACGCCAAAAGAGATATTCAAAATTTTCAAAAGTCAGGCACTAAAGAGAGATTCTAAATTTTCAAAAGCCATACCCGCGTAAGGAGTTTTCAAAAAGACAGGCACGCATGTTCCCTCCATGATTCTTCACCAGCTAAAGGTATATGCGCTTTGTGTTATTGTACTGTCTTAAAAATTAAGACTTTTATGCTTAAAGAGGTTGTAAATTATATATGGTTTATATAGTACTAGCTGCGTACCCGCGCAATGCGGCGGACGGCGAGTAGTTTCCTTTTGGCTATTTGTTTTCGCAAGATTTTGATATCATTTTACGTGAATTTCATATGTTTGTTATAGTGATTTTTATCGAACACGTCAAAATAATAATGACCCTGTTTCCTAATCTTAGTGGAGTACCCGCATAATGCAACGGTCGTTGAAGGGGGCGATGGGAGACGATGAATAGGTTTCTTTCAATAATTAATTACTTTTGATAAACGTTCATAATTTCTTTTCAGAAATATGTCATAATAATATTTGCATAAATATCATAGCATCAAATCCTATTCCATGAATGGTATACTTAATATTTTTTCTATTATTGGCTTTTATATAAATTAATAATATAAAGATGAAATAAAGATTGGAATATTGTATTTATAACAAAAAAATAAGCGTTAATAAAAGAACGATATAAGGATGCAACGTAGGAGATTTCTAAATAATAGGTGTTGCTTTTCATTGTAGATTGTGTGGCTTAATGCTATCATTTTCTATTTCTTTAAACAAAATATCTTTAAAATGATTTATGTGGATCTTTTGTTTAAATCTGACATCAAGACTGTTTTGTATGTAGCAATGCGATTTGTCCCAGTCCCATCCATTATAATTTCTCATTTGCTTCGTTTAAGACGCTCCTAAGCCGAAAGGTCGAATAAAAAATTCAAATATGTCTTCTTTTTTATTGTTTCGGTACTATGAATTTCGCTTGTAAAATGTTCTACGGAATTAATTTTTCTTACATGAAATATAGCGTGAGAAGCAAAATGTGGGGCTCAAGCTCAACCTTTTAATTAAGCTAAAAATCGATATGATTTGTCTGTTTTTCAATTTTGACAACCAAATAAGAAAAAAGAGACATGGTAAACAAATCTAGTTTCTAATGTGAAACAAAACGAAATTACATGAATTGACACCATAGAAATTGTCTACGTAATCAAATTTGAAGTTGAACGCAAATAGCAACTTTTGGTAAATCACAAAGGTCCTTTCTGTGACTTGTTTTTTTTTTTAAATGGTAAAAAAAAGTAGAATTTGGTTATCACTCTTAAAATTATAAAAGTATGTAAATGTATTTTTCATACACACCCACTTGTTCATATCGGATTCCATGCTCCTTTACATTCACACAAGCCCCCACCAACTTGCTCATGTTGCTCATAGTGCATCCTGATCCATTTCTTTATTCCTTTCCAATTTTACTTTCAGCAACCCACGATCCCCATTCAATGATCACTCTCTCTCTCTCTCTCTCTCTCTCTCTCTCTCTCTCTCTCTCACTCATCTTAGAGAACCCTAAACATTCAAGCCGCCATCTCCATGTCGCCTCTCCTCCTCTCCTTCTATTGTCGGACACACCTCACCTCCTCATACTACCGTAAATCGCCTCCCTACCCTCCGATTGATGTGAATCACAGCCACAGCCACTATTGACGACTCCCTCTGGTGATAACCATTCACCCACGATCCCGATCTGCCACCAACAACCTCCTCCGATCATCATCGCTACCTCCGATCCTAGCTCGAGATCCCGCCTATGGTTTTCTGACCATCTCTTCCGATCTGCCAAGTTCGCTCTCCACACCGTTAATTCCCTCCTGCCTCCGATCAGCATACCCGCGCCTCCTACTTAGTCTACCTCCATTTCAGTGCATCCTCCTTAGTCTACCTCCATCCCCAACCGGCTATCATGCAACGTTCTCACCACCGATCCACCACTGATACCTGAATCAGATTTGAATCAGATCGGTTACCGCTCCTAATAACCACCGCCTTCATCAGATCGGTTACCGCTCCTAATCACCACCGCCTTCATCAGATCAATAACCGACATTTCAGTGGTTTCAGTCGACAGATCTCTCATAATCACAGAGATCGAGTAGTATGTGATCTCCCACCTCCGATCCATTTCTAACTCGTAAATTTCTTATTTATGATTTGTTTTTGTTTATCGGATGGATATGTTTTTTTATTGGTTTCAATTTCTGATCGAGTAGTATTGAATGTATATGTTTTTGTTTATTGGTTTCAATTTCTGATTTGCAAATGTTTTTGTTTTTCGTTATATTTGATAGAATTTCAAATAGCAGTGGTTCCTACTGCTAAGCATATGAGTTTTTTTTTTTTTTTTTTTTTTTTTGCAAAATGTCTGATTAATAGTTATGGTCGAAACTTCTGATCTGCAAATGTTTATTTGGAAGGTCTTAGATCTAAATATGATTCAATCTATGAATTTTCACGAAATTTCTGATCTAGAATTGTTTATTCGTCTGTTTTGTTGATTATTAGAAAAACATGTATTTATTGTTAAAAAACTGTTTGTGCTCAATTGTATGCAGATTTCTTATGTTTTCTGGTTTTCTTGTAGGTTCTCATATTTTTATATTTGTAATTATCCCAATTTTCAAACTGTTTTGTTGAAAAGGTTAGTATTGTTTCTCTCAAACCTACAAAGTCGAAAGTGGTTATTCAATTTTTTTTATTTGCATTTCTCAATTCTCCAGAATTTTGAAAATATTTGTAGACTATTTTTTTCAAACCTGCAAAATAGAATTGGAAGATTCTAAAATTATGTGTTCTTGATGGAAGCTTGCAACTCTCTGGATTTTTTCTTCTCATAAGCTGCTTGAATTTCATGTAAAAAACAACTTTTAACTAAACAAAATATTAAAAGATAAATTCTCTAAATCAATCAATTCGGATCCCTTGATACTACCGCCCCCTTGTCCTCCGACCTGCATAGATCACCACCGTGAGGTAAAATAAAGAAAAAGGGAAAACAAATTTGTGCTCAATCTGATTCCTGCTCAATCTATTATAGATATGATGAATTTGGTTTTATCAGATTTGTGTTCAATCTATTGTAGATATGATGAATTTTGGTTTTCGGATTTTCGTTTCATTTTATCAGGAGATAATTTATATATCATTGTATTCTGAAAATCGGTTTCCTGATTATTGATTTTCATAATATGTTTTTCTGAATTTTTAATGTTTGTTTTGAAAATCAGTAGGTTTTTTTCTCAGGTATTGGATGCTGTTACAGTCTTCATTTGACATAATTTTTTTCTCAGGTATTTGGTGCAGTAACTCAAAGATAAAAAATATGTTGCTATTTCTTGCTTTTATATAAGACATAATTTAGTAGGTTTTTTTGTAAAACTGTGGTTGCAACAACTAACCAATGTTTACAATGTTTACAAGTTAAAATTATCACTTTGGGTTTCAAATATTGTACGGTAACATAATAGATCCAGATTGCTGTAATTCTGTTAATAAAATCAAAATGAATTTTTGTCGGCTAGGACCATTGATTTTATATATTCAATTATGTATTTTTAAACAGTAGAAACAATAATACTTACTATATCAAAAATAACCAACAATTACAGCAACCTAGAAACAGACTAAAAAAAGAAACAATTGCATCATCCTGCAAAAAGACATGTTTTTAATATTTATTTAGTATGCAAATAATAAATTGATAATATAATAAAAAAGTACAAATATAAAATACATTTATTTCGTAAATACATGATTTTAAACTAAATTATGCCTATTTGCCACAGAAAAACGTTAAATGGAGAAATAGAGGCTGATCCATACAAAATGTGCAAGCTGCATAAACACTTCAAGGACTGGTCAAGCACTATTTGGTTTGGTGAGAGGCCTCCACATAATTTGTGGAGGTACACAAAGAAGGGGGAAGAGTAAAGATGTTTGGGAGCGAGAGTCTCTATTTATACATTTTAAGATGCATTTTTATTGGTGGAAATTTGTTGGCAAGGATTATTTATTTATTTAACGGTTCAGATTGAATTAAAATAAAGCAACAGCCAGGATGATATCATGCATTTTTACAAGATTGTAAAGTTCAAAATTCTGAACATAATTTCAAAATTCAAAATTGAAAACTTGCTTTTGAAAAGGTGTCAATCTCTACAGTATGCATATAAAGCAAGCATGTGGTCTCCGAGCATTTTGAAGAAGGCTATGAAGGGTTGTACCAAAAGTCTTAAAATTAAGACTTCATGCTTTAAAAACTTGTAAGTTATATATGGTTTATAGTATTGTATAGATGTATAGATTATATATATATATATATATATATATATATATATATATATATATATATATATATATATATGTATACTAGCTGCGTACCCGCGCAATACGGCAGCGGCAAATTGTTCGCTGCGCTGAATAATTGCCGGACGACGAATATTTGTCTTTTGGTCAATTGTTGTTGGTTAATATTACATGTATATCGATGTTTTTTGCATATCCGTGCAACACGACGGACGAGAGGTCGGAAGGTGATGTTTTTGTCTATTCTTTTTCATTCGGTAAGCTTTGTACCAATACTGTCAATTTTTCAAAGGACCGGCTTTCGGAAAGTAGGTTGCTATTAATGCCAAATTTCAGAAAGTAGGTTGATAATCAAGCAAAGTAGGTTTGATAATCAAGCAAAGTAGGTTGCTATTATTTTTTTCCTCATTCAGTGTTGTATGATAACTAATTCTGTGCAATTGGACTTTTTGTAATTATTAGCCCACAATATTAAGTATAATATTTGTTCTGTGATATTATTAGCCCACAATATTAAGTATAATATTTGTTCTATTATAGCATCGTACTTTCATTTTTTTTATCACAACTTTGACTGAGTTGGGACATGCTTTATTTTACTTAAGTAGGACATGTTTATTTTTTTCTTAACAGAGACATGACTCAAATGTTTTAGAATTAAATAGGATAATTTTTTTACTTGACAGGGACACGCCTTTTACTTAAATCTATAAAATCTAGTACATGTGTGTTTATACGTATAATCTGACGTAGGCCTACATGTGTAGGTATAAGCAGGTTCATTTACGTTAAGTTAGGTTAAAATTATACCCATAAAATCTCAATCCACTTTTAATTTGCAAAACAGTTAATTGAAGGATCATTTTTTTAGAAATGTGTGTTTATCCTTGTAATGTTATGAGTTTGGTGCTAGTTGTGTTTATCTCAAGAAATGCCAATTGCCAAAAATGATCGTTTGTTGTCTAGTGACCATAATCATCATCAAATACACTATTTTTATATGAAATTATCTCTTTCACTGTCTCTAATCTGTTCTACAAGTTATATTTAGTGTTCACATTGGCGATAATTAAAATCATCTTCAACACTAAAATTTATGCAAATGGGATCATGACACATAAGTAAATCTTGAGTATCAATTTACTTGAACCATGGTAGGTCGACACTGCATATTATGTACATCAGTTCATTTTAACACACCTTTATGAATTATGAAAATGACCATTTTGCCCTTTTCTCTTCTATTTTCTTCATCGCCTGCTCAATAACCTAAATCAGACAATTTCAACCAAAAATTAAATCTGAGCTTAAAACAGAATAAAATGAAAACCGAAATCAAAACCCAGTTTGTAATCATCACCCCGAAAATTAAACAGTAGACACCCTTAAAGAATG
The DNA here is from genome assembly GCA_023525715.1 of Cichorium intybus. Lineage (NCBI taxonomy): Eukaryota > Viridiplantae > Streptophyta > Magnoliopsida > Asterales > Asteraceae > Cichorium > Cichorium intybus. The sequence continues at coordinate 58,012,328 of CM042017.1, read as the reverse complement.
GGCAAGCTCTCAAATCAATATGCAATGAATGAGGATAGACATAAAACCTCATATAAAAACTGAAATAAAACCTCATAATAAGGACCATAAATGAAAAAAAATTCCATTTTGGACATAAACCAAAAAATCACAGACCATAGGGACCGGATTTTGAAATTTACCCTAAATCAAAATTGAGCAAATCTATAGTAACTAAGGGGCTGATTCTTTTTTTTTTTTCCTCATTTAGTGTTGTATGATAACTAATTCTTTGAAATTGGACATTTTGTAATTATTAGCCCATCAATATTGAAGTATTCTATTTGTCTTGAGATATTTTATTCTTGCAGCTAAAACCATTTTTTTTTACTGAAGTAACTCTTGCAAAACCAAAAGTAGTCCTATATCGTTTTTTTCCTCATTCAATGTTTTTTTTTCTTAACAGAGACATGACTCACATTTGATACATATATAAACTAAAAGAATTCAAACGCAAAGGGAGGAGCTTACCTTCATATTAATTTTGGTAGTTGTCAATGGTAAGATGCTGGAGGAAAGTGAGGTGTTGGAGTCCCATTTCACATTCTCAAAGTGGCCTGCCAGAGTTTCAAAAACAGATTTAAAAAACAGATGTGTTAATAAAGCTATAAAACTGCCAATAAAAGTCAAAGTTACAAGTGTTTATGACTTCAAAATATTGGAACAACAGATGGTCTCCTCTGTTTTGGATCTGACTCTCAAACAAAGAGACTGCAGAATACATCAACTCCGTATGCACCTTCATCGTACAAGCTGTTGAGTGTGAGGGAGTCCAATCCACCAGCCTGCCACCACAATAATTTTAGAAAAATATAGCAACCTGCTTCCAATTATTTGTTTATTACATATTGTTTTCTTTTCTTTCTATTACAACATTGTACCTTTTTTTTACATATTAGGACATTATGTACATTGAAATATCTAACGCAGTAAATGCAAGAAATAGAAACGTACTTATGTTTATTTGTTTATTACAACATGCAACTTTCATTTATTTCTATTGCAGCATTGTACTTTCAAATTTTATCATATCAAGGTAATGTACATTTTTCAATGTAGGATGCTGCAATAAGAAGATATGAAAGTAGGATGCTATTATAACCAAATCAATGAAAGTATGTTGTTATAGTGTCGATTACCAGTCGCCTCTCCTGAAATGAAGAAATATCAGTACTGGGAGTGATGACCAATGCAAGTTCCCATCCAGTAGGAACAAAATCTTTTGATTGAACACCATTCGACACCAAGATGTCTGAATGAAGTCCATAAAGGGATTAAGAACTTAATCATATTACATACCAATCTTGAAAGTGATTTGAGGGTTGCACCACACTGGCGAAGACTATAACATGCATGTTGCCTAGCCAACACATCTAGTTCCCTTGACCACAAGAGAAAACCTCATCTCAAAAATCAAAATTGCAGGAAATAGCAACATACTTTACTCTTTTTAACAATATAGGCAATTTACTTTGTCTTTTTACCCATCTTAGCAACGCACTTACATTTCTTTTACCGATAATAGCAACGTATTTACATTTTCTTCACATAATAGCAACGTACTACAATTCTTTACTCATAATAGCAACTTATATATTTTTATTGACGATAAAAGTAATATGTATAAAAGAAAGTATAATGCCTATATTGGTAGCAAAATCTAAGTACAATGCTATTATAGGTAAAATAAATCTACGTTGCTATTATAGGTAAAGAATAAAGTACATTTCTATTAATGGTGAAGAAATGCAAGTACGTTGTTATTACGAGGAAAAGTAAAGTGTATTGTAATCGAGTAAACAAAAAAATTACGGAAAAACTATGTTAAAAATCTTACCATAGAAAAAGAAAGGAGTAGCAACTTAAAAATGTAAAAAAATAATAATAATAAGAACAATATTGGTACTTGTATGAACCATCTTTCTTTTTGTTTCTGTATATTTCATCCAAATCTCAAATATACTTTTTTAAATGACAGAGTAATGATTTATAATATTCTTCCATGCGGTACATTTCTTTTTTAGTTTTGGTCCAAGGACAAAATTGTCATTGTAGGACCCGTATCCTGATTATAACATATACTTAAAATAAGAGTGTTAGGAATTACATGATTTTTGGTAGTTATAAAGCTAAGAAAAACTTTAGTTACAATTTCATATGAAAATCAGCATTTTGTGTCGTTTTTAGAAAAATCATAATTAATTCTAGAAAAATCGTTTGGACCTCAAACCAGTGCACAAAGTTTACAAACTGAGTCTAGTACAATTACTAAACATAATAGTAAGCTTGAAAATGACATTATCTATGGTAAAAAATGCAATCGTTACTGATTAGTTCGGAATTGACAGATTAGATAGTCTGTTTTCAAAAATTCATAATAAATCATAGAAAAATCGTATAAATACGTAAAATACATCCCTGGAAAGGTATTGAGATAAATTTCTGGAATATCAAATAAAAACGTGAATTTCATGGGTTTAAAGTCGGCTAAACCAGTCTTGAACAGACTGATTATAGAAGGTATTAATTTCAACAAAGTTATATTATTAAAATCTTTTGTCAAAAGTGTCATGCCATTTTTTATTCAAGAATTCAAGTATAAATACCCCTCAAAACATCTCATAAACCACACAACTAAATCTCAATCCAATATATAGAGGTTTCTAAGCACTAGAGTGTAAGCAAGTGAGCGGAAGGAAGCTTAAAAGCCTAACGAAGGAGTTATAGATCTCGACGACTGGCCATAAGGTAACTACAAACATTTCTATAGCTTAATTAGGTATTGTAAAATAATTTTTGTTAAGAAGTAGAATATTTAATAAGTATAACATATGTTATATTATACTCATTTCTAACAATAGTAAACAAAAACCTTAAAATGTCGTTATTATAACAATTCGTAATTTCCGAAAATAATACCGATTGATTTACTTACGAGGACGGTGACTAGGCCGATTACTTGGGATCTGGTTGTTGGATTTTCCGAAAGGCTAAAATGCTGAAAGGATCCTGCCACCCCATCTAATCTTCTACCTGGCCGTTCTTTACTTGATAAATCATGGAATATCATATTGGAATTATTGAAGGGTTTAATGATGCGACTATAATATAGTTAAGGATTAAGAAATGATAGATTTCTTATTATGTTAACAGTTAAAGTTGAAGGAAATACAAAGCCGAGAAAGATAAACGATATAGTCAACTATAATCAGGTGAGTCTTCTCACTATACTATAGGTGATATTGCATGCGTAGGAAGGAAGATATGTTAGACTAAGGTGATCTTACCTGTTATGATAATTGTATGAATTATTGCTATGATAATGATTGTTTGTGGACGGAACGGAATAGCCCGCGAGCCAATAGGCGGAACGGGAATAGCCTGCGAGTCATTAGACGGAACGGGAAAAGCCTGCGAGCGATAAGACAGAACGGGAACTGCCCGTGAGTCTTCAGGCGGAACAGGGATAGCCCGTGAGTCTCACACCCATATGAATGGTTATTGTGTGTTGTATGTTATGTGATGGATCGTATGGTATTTTGAGGAACTCACTAAGCTCCGTGCTTACCCTTTCCCTATATAAACTACTGTTTCAGGTACATCAGGTACCATGGATGGCAAGGCGTGACGTGTATACACTGTGCTGCTTCATTGGAGGACTGTTTTTGAATGGATGTTCCGCTATGTTGTGATTTCATTAACTTTTGTTAATCCTGAGATGTTTTCATTAAACTTATAAGTTATGGAATTTTGTCAAAATTCCATAAGTGGCTTTTCTTATATTGAAGTATCCGTTTAATTTTTTTTTAATTTTACCCTAAAATTTTGGGATGTTACAAGTTGGTATCAGAGCACAGCTTGAGAGAATCAGGCTCACTTAGTGAGTTCTGGACTCAAGTTGAGGCTTAAGAGTTTTCTTAAAACATTTTTACGAAATAAAGATGTTTTATGAAGGGTGAACTGAAGACACAGTGTGTACCGCCAGCCGATGCCAGTATGAGAAAAGGGTTAAGTATTTAATATTGTGGATGTTAAAAAAAACATATGGTATATGTTTGCTGAAATTCTTGGTAGAGATCACACATTGTTGTATTATTATCTGCTATTTGCTAATAGAACTATATGCTAGTGCCGATAGGTTGCTTAGAGATTTCCACTAAGTTGTATACAATATGGACTGAATAGTCATAGAATGTGTGAGTTGACCTTATTGCATGTTCCTTGTTTGGTTGTTGCCTTAGGGAAGATTCTCTTATTTGAAAGACTATTTAGTTCGATATTGTATACAACTAAGTTCGCGAAACAATTTGTCATCACTGGAGGAAGTTCCGTCTTAGTTAGAATAGCAGGGTGGGGGTGGGATTCCAAGTATTCCTAGAAGGGTTGACATATGACTTGTAAGGGCATATGTGTTAAAATTATCGGTGAGAAGCGAATTGGATATTTCGAGACGGGTCTTGGAACGAACATGGATAGGTGTGGAAGGTAGTAGTAGAGCTCCTACTATCGAAAGCACATGATCTGCGTTTGAGTCGGGAGTTCGTCACGAAGGATCCAAGGAGCTGAGTATGTGAGTGTCTAGCATAGTTGATTTAAATGCTAGTGTAATGTGGTAAACCTTTATCCATTCGATTGGTGAATGTTGATTGTGAGGTTCAGTAGGAACAATTAAGATGTGATCATACCAGTTTGGTTGTACCGATCATGCTTAAGTTGATTACTGAGCTTAAAGACTGTTGAAAGGGAGAATGTCAAAGTGCTATTGTGGTAGCTATTTTTCATGCAACTAATGGGCGCACAAGTCAGACAGGGACTAGAGGATGCAAGGGTGAGTTTTCCAACTCACGGTCAAAGAGGTGCAAGCGGCGCCTGAGATGATAGCGGGTATTTTTGAGTCGACTCTGTACATGCCTGGTGCTGTGTAATAGTGGGGCTACCTACCCTTTTATTGATCTTGCTTGAGTGATTGATCAGGTCGTGTGGGTTGAGAGTCTGGATCACTCGCTCATGATTGAGGTAACTGACGATAGAGGTGATGACTAGGGTCGCAAGCGGATGAGTAACATATGGTGGTTGATGTAAACGTCTTTACATTATCGAAACATGTTTATTGAGATGGTGTTTGCCCCTGATGCAAGTTGTTGGCTGAGCAGAGTGGGCTTGGTTTTTGTTCGAGAGTAAGAGCTCGTAAAAAAAATTATAAATTGAATAAACAGACTTGGACTTTAGTCCAAGTGGGGGATGAATACAAAATTAAGGGAACAACATGAATATTATATTGAATCGATGAAATTATTAAAATTATAGTAACACATCAATATATTTAATTCATTACTACAACTTTATATTAATACATTAAGAAAAGTTTACAGAACTATTAACCTAAACCGGAGAATCAGAAAGAAGCGAGAAAAGATATTCTACACTCCAATCTTTGTCATCATTAGGTTGACTTGTACCTTCTTGAGGATTTGGAAGGGATATGCTTTCAGTTATTGGAGGAGGAGCTCCAAGGTATGGCGTCTCGATAGGGTTGGAACCTGTAACCCCATGATTAGGGGCTAAATATTGACTCATTTGGGGCGTGTGTAAGTAGGGCAGTGATGAGGAAGGGCTCTAATTCGGAACCAGTTGGGGTAGCTATAAGAAGGAGGAAACCAGGTAGGTCACCTACAAAGCCTCAAAAATTCTCCTCACTCGAAGACTCGAGTAAACCAGGGTTAACACTACTCATACCAGAATTAGATGGCGGAGATTGCTGCTGTGTATGAGTTCTTGATGAAGTTTCCCCCTTTTCCTGAATTTTTCTTTTCCTAAATACAACCTTATGAGCAGCTTGTATTAGCTTCTTTGTGCTGTCTGTTAGACCCGATTGTGACCCTTCAATTATCGCTTCTTTTTCTTTTTTTAGGTTGGGTATTAAATCTCCCGATAATTCTGTTGCCTCAATAAATTCATTACCAAATTCCTGTGGCACAAATAACTTTAGTAATTTCAACCTTATGATATAAAGGAATTAAAAAAAATGTAGTTCTTTACCTCAGCATGATCAATAAGGGTTTGCAAACTAGTAAGTTGTCGTTGGGGCCAATGATTGATACCTAATTCTCTATAGCGTTTTTTTAATTGTGTCGTTCTAATGTTGAGTTCCTTCGCAGCTTTCTCAATTGGTTCGTTAAAGTGTTCAGCTATTATTTCCCTACTTAATAAATATCTGAAACCTCTTCCACTGCCACCTGCTATGTTTTCTGAACTAGAAGGTTCAAATCCAATTGTATTGTTATCATTCTGGATCATTTGAACATGATCCTGATTTTTTGACCCAAAGATGGACATTGATTCATCAAAATTAGTGGCCTCTATCGGTAATAATTGTTGGTTTTCAACTAAAATCTCAGGATTCTGAAATCCTTCTAGATTCCTTTGAATCAACCGAAGATGATCTTGATATTGAAAACCAACCCCAAACTCGGGATTCAATTCAATATTTATGTTATGAGTCCTCTGTAATTGATTCTCATCCTGAATACCAGTCATGAATTCTTGATTCATGGGGACAAACTCACTGCTTGTTGGGTGCACGTCCATGAATGGATTGTACTCAGTTAGACCATCCACAAATGGGTCTACAAATAACACATGTCAAATTATAAAACAAAATAGAATACTTATAAATGGATCATTCAAAAGAATTTAACCTGGTAGAAGGCATGGAGTCTGATCAAGTGCAAAGTCAGATGCATGCACCGGATCATCTGAGTTAATGTTCAACTCGGGAAAAATTTCCGGCTCATCGTGGAGATGCTCTATTGGTAGTATATCTGGAAGACTATACCATAATTCAAAATCAAACAAAACATTAGAAAGGTAATCGAAGTATGGATGATATATGTCTAGAATGTTAGAGTCACCAAACTCTATTAAGAATGCTTGGTTTGAAGTACCCTCTCCCTGCAGAAAACCAGGTCCAGGGTTCGACAGATCGCCCATTGAAGATCTATTTTCCATGACTCGACTTTAAATATTAGTTCGTTTACGAACAAACTAGTGATAAGAGAGGATGAGACTGATGAATGATACTACATACCTGTATATATAGTATCTTGCAGCTGGAACCGAAAGGACACACGGAACTGAAAGGACACCTCACGTTTTAATTACCGAAATTCAAACTAACTACAGTAGATGCCGACTTTTCACTACCCCAAGTGACATTTTTTCAAAATTCCCTGCTTGACTCTGGTGAGAACGAGATAATAAAGAGACTTTTGAAATAAAACAAAATTTTATGTCTCCATATAATGGAAATAGTTTAAAGAGTGTTCAGTACTCCAAAAAAAAAAAAACTTACAAAAGATGATGTAAATTTTATATTTCGGTGAAACACAAAAATTTGAAGATTCTACAAAAATAGACTTATTTAGCCAAAAAGTATTTAAAAGAAATGTTGAATTGAGGCAAATGTGTGTTGAAATATGACGAATTCATATAAATACGAAATAGTGTTAAAATTAGGTGTTGCAAGTTAACTAGGTTAACTATGTATATAGGTAGATTAGAAAGTACTAAATATGTACTGTAGATAGTAGCCGGTCAAGTCGATGTGTGGGACTGTGAGAAACAGTTTGAGTTTTTTTGTACATCTAGAGTAAGTAGAAGAAAAGAAGTATGGAGTGAATGAGAATAATAGGACCTTAAGCATTATTACAGTGGTATGTGAATGTTGAAAGGGAAAGATAATTAAATCTTGTAAAGTTTCGGCAATAAGACGAGGATTTTTGAAGGACACAAGGACTCGAAGGGAAATACATAGAGGCGTTCGAGAATGCGGATTTCGGGACGAAATCCAAATAAGTGGGGGAGACTTGTAGGACACGTATCCTGATTATAACATATACTTAAAATAATAAGAGTGTTAGGAATTACATGATTTTTGGTAGTTATAAAGCTAAGAAAAACTTTAGTTACAATTTCATATGAAAATCAGCATTTTGTGTCGTTTTTAGAAAAATCATAATTAATTCTAGAAAAATCGTTTGGACCTCAAACTAGTGCAAAAAGTTTACAAACTGAGTCTAGTACAATTACTAAACATAATAGTAAGCTTGAAAATGAGAGTATCTATGGTAAAAAATGCAATCGTTACTGATTAGTTCGGAATTGACAAATTAGATAGTCTGTTTTCAAAAATTCATAATAAATCATAGAAAAATCGTATAAATACGTAAAATATATCCCTGGAAAGGTATTGAGATAAATTTCGGGAATATCAAATAAAAACGTGAATTTGATGGGTTTAAAGTCGGCTAAACCAGTCTTGAACAGACTGATTCTAGAAGGTATTAATTTCAACAAAGTTATATTATTAAAATATTTTGTCAAAAGTGTCATGCCATTTTTTATTCAAGAATTCAAGTATAAATACCCCTCAAAACATCTCATAAACCACACAACTAAATCTCAATCCAATATATAGAGGTTTCTAAGCACTAGAGTGTAAGCAAGTGAGCGGAAGGAAGCTTAAAAGCCTAACGAAGGAGTTATAGATCTCGACGACTTGTCATAAGGTAACTACAAACCTTTCTATAGCTTAATTAGGTATTGTAAAATAATTTTTGTTAAGAAGTAGAATATTTAATAAGTATAACATATGTTATATTATACTCATTTCTAACAATAGTAAACAAAAACCTTAAAATGTCGTTATTATAACAATTCGTAATTTCCGAAAATAATACCGATTGATTTACTTACGAGGACGGTGACTAGGCCGATTACTTGGGATCTGGTTGTTGGATTTTCCGAAAGGCTAAAATGCTGAAAGGATCCTGCCACCCCATCTAATCTTCTACCTGGCCGTTCTTTACTTGATAAATCATGGAGTATCATATTGGAATTATTGAAGGGTTTAATGATGCGACTATAATATAGTTAAGGATTAAGAAATGATAGATTTCTTATTATGTTAACAGTTAAAGTTGAAGGAAATACAAAGCCGAGAAAGATAAACGATATAGTCAACTATAATCAGGTGAGTCTTCTCACTATACTATAGGTGATATTGCATGCGTAGGAAGGAAGATATGTTAGACTAAGGTGATCTTACCTGTTATGATAATTGTATGAATTATTGCTATGATAATGATTGTTTGTGGACGGAACGGGATAGCCCGCGAGCCAATAGGCGAAACGGGAATAGCCTGCGAGTCATTAGACGGAACGGGAAAAGCCTGCGAGCGATAAGACAGAACGGGAACTGCCCGTGAGTCTTCAGGCGGAACAGGGATAGCCCGTGAGTCTCACACCCATATGAATGGTTATTGTGTGTTGTATGTTATGTGATGGATCGTATGGTATTTTGAGGAACTCACTAAGCTCCGTGCTTACCCTTTCCCTATATAAACTACTGTTTCAGGTACATTAGGTACCATGGATGGCAAGGCGTGACGTGTATACACTGTGCTGCTTCATTGGAGGACTGTTTTTGAATGGATGTTCCGCTATGTTGTGATTTCATTAACTTTTGTTAATCCTGAGATGTTTTCATTAAACTTATAAGTTATGGAATTTTGTCAAAATTAATTAAGTGGCTTTTCTTATATTGAAGTATCCGTTTAAATTTTTTTTAATTTTACCCTAAAATTTTGGGATGTTACAGTCATTTTGAAAATATGGACCAAAACTGAAATTTGATTCTTTTAAAGACCGAAAATAGTACTCAAATTTGTTTTTATCTAGCAATAGTATCTCTTCTTCCTCTGTAGCTCAATTGTTGCAAATCAAATAAGTCATTTACCTTTAATAAGGACAAAGTTTTATGGAATCTTACATTCATCAATTGTATCTCTTCTTCGTGTATCAACCATCTTTCTTTTTGGTACCTGTATCAGCTATCTTACATTCAGGGATTCAGTAGGATAATTCCTATGGAAAAACAAATCATGGTTCGACTTAAACAAAATAAAGACTTAACTCAATGAAACTTTCCGAAATTTTCAAACTATTCAAATTATTCAAAAATTTTCAAACTTTTCAAAATTTTCAAATTATTCAAAATTTTCAAATTTCGAAAAGTTTAAAATGTTTAAAACTTTTGAAAATCATTCAAATCTTCAAACTTTTCAAACTTGTCAGACTTTTCAAATTATTCAAATTTCCGAAAATTTTAAACTTTTCAAATTATTCAAAATTTTTAAATTTTCAAATTTTGAAAATTTTCAAATGATTCAAAATTTTCAAACTTTTCAAAATAAATCAAAATTTCAGGTTTTTCACATTATTCAAATTTTTGAAAATTTCGAACTTTCATAATGAATAGATTTTTCAAAGTAATATGCTATAATAAGAAGAAACGAAAGTAAGATGCTATTAATCAACATATAAACAAAAGTATGTTACCATTTCTTGTACTTATTTGTACCTTGTTGGAAACTCCTTGGCTTATTTCTAGGTATACCAGTAACAGAATAGCTTTTCTTCAAAGTAGGTTGCTCTGTACCATGGTAATGAATAAAATTAGGGACATGTAACGTGGCCGATGATGGCTGATATTTTTTAGTGAACTGATAGCCAAGCAGTCCACAATGGTAATCCCTGCAGTATTGAAGGAATATAACATATTTTCATTTTCGATCAAGAAAACTTTTGAAGAAATCATGTTATTTTTGGTAGAAAATAGCAACATACTTCTATTTAGTTGTTTATTATAGCATCTTACTTTCATTTTCTTTTAAAGTTGAAATCTTAAGAAAAATTGGTTACCAGTACTCCCATGTCATATCTTTAAGGCGCTGAATGAGTTTTTGGAAAAGAGAAGTTTTCTCAAAATCTTGTTTATCGTGAGTAGGCTCTATAAAATTGGCTTCAAGAACACCTACAAAATAAGCCATTGACATTGACTTTGTTAGACACCTACTCATTTTTTCTTGGGGACTGAAAACCATCTAAATTCTTACCAACAACTCCCCTCCCTCTGTTTGAAGCCAAAATGGCTGAAAAATAGAGCACAAGAAATGTCAATTACATGCCACTGATCATTAAAACATTTATGTGAAAAAAGAGGCAGTGATCACCAGTATCAAACGATTTTTGTGGTACACATTGAATCCACGGATATTGACGAATGATGCCTCCTTGATGAACCCTATCGTTGTAATCAACTGCATTTATCAAATCAAAAACTTTGCTACATCACAAAGATTAGATCATACAAAAACACGTATAACACCAATAGAGACATGTTTATGTTTAACCTCCTATTCTTGAATTGTACAAAACAAGAATTGAAGTTGTGACACCTCCAGATTGTTGTTTTTGTGTACCCCTTTGCTTGTAGAGAAACTTCCTACAGTCAAGTAATTAGTTTCAAAAGGCTCTACAAGTCACGATAATCTTAACTTGTTAATGATGAACAACTGACAAAAGATTAAAATTTCCATACACACACACAGTCAAAGTACATAGATATATTAATAAAAAACAATGTTTGCTATATTAGACTTTAAAGCGAAAAACAATGGAAGTGAAAGTACCTTACCCAGTTACCCTCAACCAAGTACCCAGAGCCAGAACCTGTTCCAAGCGTTTACGAGTTCGGTTCCAAAGTATGATAATGTAATCCTATAATAGGATGATATAGAACTATGATGATAAAATGAACAAGAAATACGAAACTCCATTGTTATTTATAGCATTCAACCCACTTCAAGATAAAGAAATACATATTGAGCCATAGATATACCTTTTCAATGTCATATACTTTGTAATTTTTTTCACTGGTTAAAGATGTGAACTGCCCTAGCTTCTCATTTATAACTTTGGTCACTGGTTAAAAAATCTATGACAAGTACCACAAATTAGCATCTAAAAACCACAAATTAGCATCTAAAAACCTTATCCATGATTGTAATTTTTCCATTTTCAAAAGTACCTAGACATCGAGGAAGTATTATTGACTTGAAAGTACAAATATATAATTCTCAGGTAAAGCACTTGATTTTATAAAGCTAATTACTTGCGATATCAAATATATATACTTCAGAAGAAACAAATAGATCAAGCACAGTTATCAGATTTACAAATCCAGGTACTTGCTTTCTTGTCTTTTGTAGTTTTCTTCACAATTTGAGAAAATAAAGAAATATGGAAATAACGGAATACCTGGAGATTGACTATAACAACCTTTCCGCCACCACCGAGGCACTTGAGAGGCAAATTGCATGCGGGAGTGATCTGTAAATTGCATAGAGTAGAAATTACGAGTATACCCATGTTATTCAAATTACAAAAACCAGAAAACAATACATCTGAATCGATGATTGATTACCTTGTTCCCAAACATAAGAGAGATATGATGCTGGAGAAAAAGAGGGTCAGCGATCGAGAAAAGGATGGTCTGCGATGAATTTAAGACACATGTACATCTAGACACACACAGATTTAGAAACATAAACTCACAGATACTTACACCTACATGAACTGATGGACACAAATATACTAAATACACTGTTGAAAATATAAAATATGATCACCACAAATAAAGGTTTGCACCGTTTATTGTGTGACAAATATATATATATTAAAGATAAATGCAGAATAAATAATAAGAGTTGCAGAATAATAATATATAATCTGATCGCCACAAATAAAGGTTTGCACCGTTTACTGTGTGAAAGATATATAAATAATATAAATTGCAGTAATTAAATGACTTAAAGCGATAAATAATATAAATGACTATAATTATATAAATATATATATATATATATATCAAGTAGGTTCGTCAAATAGATTGACTGAACTGGTTTACAACAGGACTAATGGAACGACTGGTCTATCAAGTAGGTTCGTCAAATAAATTGACTGAACTGGCTTAGGGTTGGACTGGATTTCTAATAGACTGTGTCTCTATTTGTTCTTGTTTGATGATCTTGTTTGATGATCTTGGTGTTCTTGGTGTTCTTTGTGTTTTTCTTGGTGTTCTTGGTGTTTTTGGTGGTGTTCTTGGTGTTTTTGGTGTGTGTTCTTGGTGTTTTGGAGAGTGTTTGGAAGTTGGAAATAAGATGGTGGAAGTTGGAGAGGTTTTTGAGAGAGTTTTGGTTTATAATTATGTGTGTTAATGAAAAAATGGTGTAAAAAATGGTTATAAAGGGTGTAAAATGGTTTTGGGTGGTTTTTGGATGATTTTCGGAAGTTTAGGGACCAAAACTGTAACATTTTCGTCTGATTTCGCGGGTCTGTCGGATGGGTCGGACCGGGTCGGAAACGGGTCAGGGCGCGGATCTTCTGTGAGTGGAAACGGAGCGGAGCTGGGGCGGATCCGGATCCGGGTGCGGGGCGCTGGAGCAGGCCGGAGAGGAAGCTGGGCCGGAGGAGTTGCTGGGCCGGATTAGGCGCTTGGGCCGGAGCGGTTGCTGGGCTTGGCCTGTTTCCTTTTTTTTAATTTGATTTAAATAGATTTTAAATGTTTTAAAAATCCGAATAAAATCCAAATAAATTAGGAAAAATTATTTTAAAATTATAAAATTAATTAAGTCTAATAAAATAAATTATTTAGAAAATATATTTCCAAAAATTCATTTTAAATAGATTTAATTTAATTTCTTTTATATTTTTCTTTGTTTTAGCTTTAAAACTCTTTTTCTCATTTTTCTCGTTTTTAATCTCGAATCCATGTAACCTGAAATGAACTGATAATATTTGTTAGATAATAAAAAAACAGTTCGTCTTATTTCAATGATGGTCACATACAAAAACATTTTTCAACAATTTCCCCCTATGTGATCATTGATGAAATAAGGACAGATATAATCACATTAACAGTTTTAACATTGAAGATTTGAGATAAAAGTTTTGTCAATGATAAGATATATATAAAACCATTGTAATCATTTTGAAAGTTTGCGACTTGGTTTTACATATCTTATGTTTTGAAAAAGATTTTGAAGAATGTTTGTTTCCGAATCAAAGTCTCGGGTTCGATTATCAAAGGGTAGCCATATATGTATTTAAAGAAATTTCTTAAGATTTTATAGCATTATTTATGACGACAAGTGGTCTAACAGGTCGATTCAGATGAACGCTCATAGATATAGCTCACATTTCACTTGGGTGTTTGGTTGTTCCTGCAGTAGAACAAGTTAATGATCACTAAAAATGAGTGATATCTCTCTCTGACGACTCACACTCATATTGGAGGTGTTCATCTATGCTTTTCCTGTAAAGTCACTTAGTCTCATTATTAGATAATCAATCACATAAGACTGGTTTCGGCATTACTCAGCGGGTTTCTTCATTCATGCCATTAACGTTCACTCTCTCTCAGCGGTTTTGTTGATCAATATCGATTTATTGTAAAAAGATATTTTGTTTTATCATTAAGAATTTGCTACAATTGAGAATTTTGTGTTTTTGTTTTTGTAAGAGTATTTGTCTTGAGTGATTGAGATGTTTGCTTTTCTGAAAAATGGTTAAAAACAAATTGCGGGATTTGATGATGTTTGTTTTGAAATAACCATTTGGTTGAAAGTTTGTTTAACTTGGTATTTCTTCGGTGAGTGATTTGACTTTCTTGTTGATTCGTCTTTGAGGATTGGATGTTGATAGATCTTTGTTTCTCCTTTGGTTTTCTTGTAAAGATATGTCTTCGTTTAGAGTCTTTCCATTTTGATGTCGTCTTCATTTTTGGTTGGCTTTTATCTAGGTATGGATAGGTGGCATAAAAGACAATTTGTCTAGTATGTAAGAAATGAAAGTATCGTCCCTGGTCATTTTGATATCTAAGCAAAAATGAGACTGTGACAAGGTATAATCGGGTATACCTTAAAAGCAATAGTGACACACCTAAGCTCACAAGAAATGAATTCCACAATGATTTAGATCGACGAGGCACAAATTCTCACATGGGTTTTTGTTTTCATCTGAACCTCCTAACCTTATGTCCCTTGATTGTTTAAAATCGTCAATAATGAAATAAAATCGAAGGAAATAAAGTTATATACATTATGAAAAGTAGGAGATTTGAACCTTCACTCCAATTGAGAATCAATATGACTTAAAATCTTCATCGAGCATAAGCATCTGAAAAATAAGTCAAGAGACGATTAATCACAAGGTTCTATAAAAGCTTATTATGGCAAGTCTTTTATTGTATTTTTGAAGATTTGTTTTTGAATTTTTTTTGAAATTTGGTTATTTGAATGTTTTTGGAAATTTTGGTTTTTTAAGGAAATATATGAAAATTATAAAAATCTAAAATCTTTTTGTCTTTTGAAGTTTTGTAATTTTTTTGTTTTTCTTTTTGGATTAAAGTAAACATACTTTTGTACAAACAAAAAGTAAAAGTTTAAGGATGGATGATATCTGGATTTAACATTCCTAGACGGCCTAGGAAGTATTGAAATTTTGTTTCATCGAGAGCCTTAGTGAAGACATCGGCAATTTGATCTTCGGTGTTTATGAAGTGTAATTCGATATGACCCTTTTGAATGTTGTCTTTAATGAAGTGATATCGAATATCGATGTGCTTTGTCATGGAATGGTGAACGGGATTGTGAGAAATGGCTATTGCACTGGTTGAGTCACAAAATATGGGAATTTGTGAAACTCTGAAGCCATAGTCACGCAGTTGAGTTTGCATCCATATGACTTGTGAACAACAGCTGGCGGCAGCGACGTATTCAGCTTCTGCTGTTGATGTGGATACACAACTCTGTTTCTTTGAAGACCAACTCACTAGTCGACCTCCTAGGAATTGACAGCTACCAGATGTACTTTTCCTATCTAGCTTGCAACCTCCATAGTCTGAGTCGGTGAAAGCATTCAGCTGAAAATCGGATTTAGCTGGATACCAAAGGCCAAGTTTGGGAGTGCCTTTTAGGTATTTGAAGATGCGTTTCACAGCAATGACATGAGATTCCATAGGATTTGCTTGGTATCTGGCACAGACACAAGTAGAAAACATAATGTCAGGTCTGCTGGCAGTGAGGTATAATAGTGATCCGATCATTCCACGATATCTTTTCTGGTCAACGGGTTTGCCATTTAAGTCTGCATCAATTTTGTATCCAAAAGCCATTGGGGTTTTGGCAGTATTGGATTTGTCCATTGAAAAGCGAGTGAGTAGGTTTTTGACATAATTCTCTTGGTTGATGAATATGCCATCATTGGACTGTTTGATTTGAAGTCCGAGAAAAGTAGTCATCTCCCCAATCATGCTCATTTCAAATTTGCTCTTCATTAGATCTGCAAACTTAACACTCAAAGATTCATCAGTAGAACCGAAAATAATGTCATCAACATATATTTGTACGATTAAGAGATGTTTATTATAGATTTTTCGAAAGAGGGTTTGATCGATTGAACCCCTTTTGAAACCTGATTCTTCGAGGAATGTTGACAAGGTGGCATACCAGGCACGGGGTGCTTGTTTTAAGCCATAGACGGCTTTCTGCAATTTGAAGCTGTGATGAGGAAATTTGAGATCTTCAAAGCCTGGTGGTTGTTGGATATAAACATCTCGATCTAACTCTCCATGTAGGAATGCACATTTAACGTCCATTTGAAAAACTTTAAAGTTTTTATGTGCAGCATACGCGAGAAAGATGCGGATAGCTTCTATTCTGGCGACTGGAGCATATGTTTCATCGTAGTCTATTCCTTCTTGTTGTGAATAGCCTTTGACTACGAGACGTGCCTTGTTTCGACACACGACTCCTTGATCGTCAGTCTTGTTTCTGAATACCCATCTTGAACCTATTACAGTAACATCGGGTGGTGTAGGAACAAGATTCCATACGTCATTTCTTTCGAATTCAGCTAGCTCTTCTTGCATAGCTTTTACCCAGTCTGGGTCTTTGAGAGCAGTATGTATGGTTTTGGGTTCAGTCATGGATAGGAAGGCTCCAAATAAACATTCATTTGCAGTTGCGGCTCTAGTTTGGATGCCTGAATTGGGATCTCCGATGATTAGGTCAGTAGGATGGTTTCTGGTCCATTTTATTAAACGATTTTCTTCCGTTGTAATAATAGGATTTTCAGTATCCCATTGTTCTTCTCCAGTAGTTTCTTCTTGGAAGAGGTTTGAAGGTTCCCCCATAAATGTTGCATCGGGATTGTTTTGGATATTTGGGGATGAAGTGGTAAAATCTGGGGTGGTTAAATTTAGAGTGGTTAAAGGAGGATTTGGTGTTTGTTCTAATGAGGAAGTATGTGTTTGTGGTTCCCCCTCAACTTGATCTGCAACATTTCTGTTTCTTTGTGGAGTTCCTTCAGTGGGTGTTCCTGTAGGATCAATTTGAGTAGTTAGAATTTCAGAATTATAAGCAGTTTTAGGTTGTTCAAAAAGTAAATCAATATTAACTTCAATGTCTATGTCAGGAGATGGTGTTTGTGAAATTGGATTTTGAAAAATAGTATCTATCATTTGTGAACCAAAATGTTCACGATCCAATTTTCTGACATAAAATTCATCGAAGTGGACATCGGTACTTTCTTCAATTACTCTTGTACGTTTGTTCAGTACTCGATAAGCAGCTGAAGAAAATGAGTAACCAAGGAAAATTCCTTCGTCCGACCTTGATTCAAATTTTGAAAGGTGGTCTTTATTATTCTTTATGAAGCATCGACAACCAAAAATATGAAAAAATTTGATATTTGGTTTTCGGTTGTTAATGACTTCATATGGTGTTTTATGAAGATTTTTGTGAATTAAGGAGCGATTTTGTGTGTAGCAAGCTGTGGCAATTGCTTCTGCCCAGAAGTATTGTGGCAGATCAGCAAAGATGAGCATTGATCTTGCAGCTTCGCACAGAGTTCGGTTCCTTCTTTCAACAACGCCGTTTTGTTGAGGAGTGTAAGGGGCTGAGAAGTTGTGTTCGATGCCTTTGTTTTTGAGAAATGAGTCTAGAGTTATGTTTTTGAACTCTAAACCATTATCACTTCGGATTCTTCGAACTGGTCGTTTGAGCTTTAGTTCGATCTGTTTTATAAAGTTGATCATCTCTTCTGGTGCTTCTGATTTTAGTCTTAAGAAAAAGACCCATGTAAATCGAGTGAAGCCATCAACTATGACAAGGACATACTTCTTCCCTTGTATTGTTTGGATTTTGGCGGGGCCACAGAGGTCTATGTGCAGCAATTCTAGTGGTTCGGATACACTAGATTCTGTAATGCTTTTGTGAGAGGATTTGGAAAGTTTTCCCTTTTCACAAGCGGCACAAAGAGTTTCATTGTCGAGCTTCAGAAATGGCAGTCCTCGAACTAGATCATCGCCGATCAATTTGTTGATGTACCCGAAATTTAGATGGGAAAGGCGGCGGTGCCATAACCAACTAATATCTGCTGGGGCTTTGGATAGCAGACAAATATCGGGTTTACCATAAATAAGATCCATGTCTAGTGGATACATATTTCCGGCACGGTGTGAATCAACAATGATTTCTTTGGAGTTGGCGTCCATGATCAAGCTTCTTTGTTTGGTAAATAGGACATCAAGATCGTTATCGCAGAGTTGAGAAACACTGATGAGGTTGTGTTTCAGGTCATCAACATAAGCAACTTTCTTTATGGTGAAGTTACCATTAGTTATGTTTCCATAACCTTTGATTTTCGCCGTCATGTTGTTGCCAAAGGTAACGTCTTGATTGGTTTGGGTGGGTTTGAAGTCACGAAGGTAGTTTCTGTTTCCTGTCATATGCTTGGAGCAGCCACTATCAATGTACCATGCATCATCATTGGGTTCTCCAGCATTAGATCCCTGCAATTAGACAGAAATTTTAGGTACCCAGATCTGAATGGGTCCTGATTTGTTAGCTTTTGCTGTTTTGGGTTTGTTGTTCAATGACTTTGGTTTATTGGGATAGAATGGTTGAGGTTTGATTTGATTTATCAAGTTTTCCCAAAATATGATTTGTTTTTGATAACCTGTGAGTTGATAAGATCTGTGATTTGGTGAACGATATCCTAGATGTGAAAATTGATTTGAAAAGTTTTCTTCATATCTGGGGTATGATGAACGGTTATAAAAATGTTTTGGTTTTTGTTTGGAAACCTGTTTATGAGGTATGACATAGGGTTTAACTGGTTTCTTTGGTTGGTTTTCAAAAACTTTTGGCTTGACAAGTGGGGTTTTGATGACTTGAATGGGTTTTTTGCTTATTTGTTGTTTCTTGGAGTATTTTTGTCCCGGACTAGTTTTTCCAACAATTGATGAACTCATTGTAGGAAAAGCAGTTGGTACAGAAGTACTACCAACCTCGTAAAATGATTTTTCTCCATTCAAAAAGTTTTTAGATTTGGTGTTTTCGTTGGTATGTTTGATTTGGTGAGTTAAAGAACTAGCTGAGTCTGTTTCAGAATTTAAGACTCTTTTGAAAGACTTTTTGGAAACATTGAAAGCAGTATCATCTGGGCTACAGTTGATAACTGTTTCGTCATCTGAATCTTCCTCATTAACAGATGTGAAAAGATCTGGTAGAGTGGATTTAGAGTTTTCACAATTAGTCATGTTTTCTTGTTTTGCTTGTTCAATTTCAAAGGATTCTCTTCCGATTCCTGGTCTGTAATTTGTATCAACTTTGCCAGTTCCTAAGGTGTTTACCTTGGTGAAAATATCATCATTTAATTTTCTAGCAATTTTGATAGATTCCACATTCTGTATCAATCTTTTGTTTTCAGATTCAAGAAAAGTGATTTGGTTTAAAGAATCAGTCAGTTTTTCATTTAAGATTTTGTGTTTTTTAGTTGACTCTTGAATGTTTTGCGTCAACTGAATGATTTCCATTTCTAAAACTTCTTTTGTTTCAGAAGAAATGACTGATTGATTTTTTAATTCCAATTCCTTTTTCTGAATTAGAGATTGATTTAATTGTTCAAAGACATGATTGTAATCTTCTGATTTTCTTTCAACGTCTCTTTCCAATTTGGTCCTTGTTCTGGTTAATTCTGCAAATTTGAGTTGTATGGTTTGTAACTCACATTTGAAGATTTCAGAATTAACCACTGTGTCATGGTATTTCTTGAGATCAGCTTCTAAACTTTTCTCAATTTTGGATATATGGGACTCAAAAAGTAATTTAGAAAAACCGAGTTCAGAGATCATAGACCATACCTGTTCTATGACATTTGGAGCTCTTGAAGTTGTACCAACTACGAAGCAGAAGTTGGATTGTGACGGTTCATTTTCGGCTTCGTCTTCAGAGGTTGGCCAGTATTCCACATTTGGTTCGTGGATTACCATCAAAGCTCTTTGGTTTTCTTGGTTTTCCTTTTTCTTTAACTCATCGGCTTTTTGAGCGTAGTATGCCGAGTCTTTGATTTTTGTCTTGTTTTTGGCTCGGCACTCTCTTGCGTAGTGATTAGTTCCTTTGCAATTGTGACAGATAATCACTTCTTCATCACTTTCTTCCTTTTGACTTTTGATTGGAAGTCGTTCCGGTGCTTGAGTTTGGATTTGTTGGGAAGATTGGGAGGAGTTTTGTTGGAATCCAAGATTTTGGTTGTTTGAAAAACCATTATTTTGATTATTGTATCCTTGATTTTGGAATCCCCGGTTTTGGTTTTGAAGACCGTTATTTTGGTTATTGTTTTGATTATTTGAGTTGGGATTGTTTTGAAATCCCTGGTTTGAGTTATTTTGAAAAGAGGGTCTTTGCGAATTTTGTCCAAAATGAGGTCTTGGTTGAAAACCTTGGTTGTTTTGACCAAATTGTGGTCTTGGTTGAAATCCGGAATTACTTTGTCCAAATTGTGGTCGGTTTTGAAAATTTGGTTTAAAATTCGATTGACCGTAATTTGGAATAAATCTTTGGAGATTTGTATTTGCAACCAAAGCACACAATTGTTGGTAGTCTGCTTCATCATTTAAATCAGTTTGATCA
This sequence comes from Cichorium intybus, assembly GCA_023525715.1. Taxonomy (NCBI): domain Eukaryota; kingdom Viridiplantae; phylum Streptophyta; class Magnoliopsida; order Asterales; family Asteraceae; genus Cichorium; species Cichorium intybus. The sequence goes on along the minus strand of CM042017.1, from coordinate 57,991,434 downwards.
AAAGAGTTGTTCAAAAATGGTTGATTTTGAAACGATGTTTGATTAAAATGATTGGAGTTTTGTTCATGAAAAAGTGTTTGGTTTTGGTTTGATGTGGAAACGAGAGCAAGTGGTCCTCCAAAAGCTGTAGAGGTTGGTGGGTCAATCGAGGATTCATACGATTGAAGTTCTCCGTACAAATTGTATAGAGTTTCCGTATGAATGGCAGGATTTCCCTGAATGATGAGTTTAACCATCTTCCAGCTTTCGTAAAGATTGTTTAGAAATTTGAGATTGATCTCGTGCTGTGTCTTTTTGATGCCCAAGTTATTCAATTTTACCATGATAAAATTGAACCTATCATGTGCATCATGGATGGTTTCTGATGATAGCATCTTGAAATTATCGAATTCATTTAAAACAGATGTTCTTTTATTTCCAATAATTCTTTGATTTCCACAAAAACGGTTTTTTAAGTTTTCCCAAATTTGATTCGCAGTCAACAGTATTATGTCATCCATTTGACTTAAAATACTGTGGGGAATTCCTGACACAAGCTCCTTTTTGGCTTGGAGATTCAACCTTTTCTCGGTTTCATCAAGAGTTGCTTGAGTTGTAGCAAGGGTAGACAAATCCTCTGGAGTAGTATATGTTCCTTCTACACATTTCCAAACATTTTCACTTATGGAGTTAAGATGAAGATTCATACGGCCAACCCACGAATTATACTCTTCAGGTATAAGTATGGGTGCCCGTGAACCAGATCCTAAGCTGTTGGCAATTGAAACTGAATTCATGTTAGAATAATTAGCAGAAGACATGTTTTTAAGATTTTTAATTTTAATTTAAAAAGAAGGATTTTTAACAAGTGATATTAAAATGAAATATTCAAAGAAACGCTTATGGAAGGTTTATATAAACGCTAACCAAAAGTATTTGATGAAAATTTCAAAGTAAATCACACGAGCTCTGATACCAATTGTTGAAAATATAAAATATGATCACCACAAATAAAGGTTTGCACCGTTTATTGTGTGACAAATATATATATATTAAAGATAAATGCAGAATAAATAATAAGAGTTGCAGAATAATAATATATAATCTGATCGCCACAAATAAAGGTTTGCACCGTTTACTGTGTGAAAGATATATAAATAATATAAATTGCAGTAATTAAATGACTTAAAGCGATAAATAATATAAATGACTATAATTATATAAATATATATATATATATATATATATCAAGTAGGTTCGTCAAATAGATTGACTGAACTGGTTTACAACAGGACTAATGGAACGACTGGTCTATCAAGTAGGTTCGTCAAATAAATTGACTGAACTGGCTTAGGGTTGGACTGGATTTCTAATAGACTGTGTCTCTATTTGTTCTTGTTTGATGATCTTGTTTGATGATCTTGTTTGATGATCTTGGTGTTCTTGGTGTTGATCTTGGTGTTCTTGGTGTTTTTCTTGGTGTTCTTGGTGTTTTTGGTGGTGTTCTTGGTGTTTTTGGTGTGTGTTCTTGGTGTTTTGGAGAGTGTTTGGAAGTTGGAAATAAGATGGTGGAAGTTGGAGAGGTTTTTGAGAGAGTTTTGGTTTATAATTATGTGTGTTAATGAAAAAATGGTGTAAAAAATGGTTATAAAGGGTGTAAAATGGTTTTGGGTGGTTTTTGGATGATTTTCGGAAGTTTAGGGACCAAAACTGTAACATTTTCGTCTGATTTCGCGGGTCTGTCGGATGGGTCGGACCGGGTCGGAAACGGGTCAGGGCGCGGATCTTCTGTGAGTGGAAACGGAGCGGAGCTGGGGCGGATCCGGATCCGAGTGCGGGGCGCTGGAGCAGGCCGGAGAGGAAGCTGGGCCGGAGGAGTTGCTGGGCCGGATTAGGCGCTTGGGCCGGAGCGGTTGCTGGGCTTGGCCTGTTTCCTTTTTTTTTAATTTGATTTAAATAGATTTTAAATGTTTTAAAAATCCGAATAAAATCCAAATAAATTAGGAAAAATTATTTTAAAATTATAAAATTAATTAAGTCTAATAAAATAAATTATTTAGAAAATATATTTCCAAAAATTCATTTTAAATAGATTTAATTTAATTTTCTTTTATATTTTTCTTTGTTTTAGCTTTAAAACTCTTTTTCTCATTTTTCTCGTTTTTAATCTCGAATCCATGTAACCTGAAATGAACTGATAATATTTGTTAGATAATAAAAAAACAGTTCGTCTTATTTCAATGATGGTCACATACAAAAACATTTTTCAACATACACAAAGAAGGGAATGACGGTGAGAGAGATAGAACCTGTAAAAGGTGTCGATTGAGAAGCAGCTGCAAATACGATGAAGTAGAGAAGGAGATGGTCTGCGATTGAGAAGTTTAAGAATCGGGAGATGATTTGACACACAACGGACGATGTTGAACACGTTGGCAGCAATGTTGATGGTGTGACGTGATGGTGGTGAGCGAAGACGATGGTGGTCGCTGAATTCGGCGGTGGTTGAGATGAAGAAGCAGTCGAACTTTAGGGCTTCTTAAAATTGGTTTCTCCCAATTAATTTAAATGGGGTAATCATGATTTATGAGAAAGCGTTCGGTCAAAGCGCAATAATCAAGATATTTCAAAAAAATTAGAACTTCACAGCTTTTGATCTCCCGCTTCAAAAATTCAATCGACCGCTCAATCCGGGTTCTTGAAGTTGGCTGCATCAAATGGTTGTATTGTCTTAATTTTAAGACTTCTGTGCTTTAAAGGGTTGTAATTTATATATTGTTTATAGTATAGTATAGATATATACATATATATGTGTATATATATATATATATATATATATATATATATATATATATATATATATATATATATATATATATATATATATATATACATATATATGTGTATATATATATATATATATATATATATATATATATATATATATATATATATATATATATATATGTATATATATATATATATATATATATATATGTATATATATATATATATATATATATATATATATATATATATATATATATATATATATATATATATATATATATATATATATATATATATATATATATATATATATATATATATATATATATATATATGAAGGGTTTTCTAGCAAACAATGAACACAAAAACTCTTATGGTTCACATGCAACCCTAGAAAGATCTATGTTTTCTTCTATGAAGATAATAAACTAAAACCTAAAGGCCAACAATTATTTCTAAAGTTTAAATCAGAAGAACCAACCTTTGAATCTTGTTCTTGAAGCTAGCAGCAAAAGTATCCTGCCTCAGATGCAAGTCATACCCACAGCAATGGAGAAGACAGTCCAGCAGAGTAATCTTGGTTGAAGTTGGCGTGAATAATGGGGAGCCAGAGGGTTCCTTTTATAGCCTCCTAGGGTTACACCTGAAACCCTAAGGAGCCTCCAAGTGGGCAAGCCTGTTGACCACTTGGACCAGATCCCTAAACCCTAATTAGGGTTTTCGCCAACCCTAGAGAAGCCTCCAAGGGTGGCGCCACTTTTGGCCCCTGGACTTCTCTTTGCCAGTTATTCAACTATTGAATAAATACAAACTAGTCCTCACACTTTTAATTAATTAATTTAATCACTAAATTAAATCCAATTAATTCTAGATTAAATCTCAATTAATTAATATAGTTTCTAATTAATATATTAACACTTAAATATATTAATAAACCATTTAATTAATTCTATTGATTTATTACACAATTAATAAATCAACCTTTTACTCTAATGAACTCTATCCTGACCTCCAGCTATGAGGGCAACGCAAATGGACTTTGCTTCAATTAACAAGATAAATATAGTTGTAAAGTCATGGCTTAGACACCTAATCCAACAGTCTCCCACTTGGATAAGTCTATGACTTTAATTTATCTTCTGATTAATAAACAACCTGTAGCTTCCTAGAAACTGCTGCCGAACTCTGACCTAGTCAGTTCCGTCCAAAGATAAGTGATCATATGATCCTTCGTCCAACAAGATATTTCCAGACACGAGACATGGATTGAGATCAATCTCTGTCCGATACTCTGTTTCCCGATTTCCGATTCTTCTTACGACTTTCGGACTTCTAATTGAACACATCAATTTAGTCCAGGCTGGCCAGCACTTTAGTCAACTTCAAAATCATCGAGCGGCCTACAGATATTTGTTTCCCATCAGGGTCAAGGAACGAATAAGCTTTGACTCATATGGTTGTGTCTTTTACTTATCAAATCGTACACAACAATGCGTTTTATAACATCGAGTTACCGATGCGTTTCGCATCATCAACGCACAACCGATTCGTAAATTTCAACTCATATGTCTCCGCTTCAAGATCATACGATATTATCGTCTCAACATTGCTCGTGATGTAATCCATGAAGCAATCTGTTGAGCGCGGGTTTATCAAATACTCAAATCTCTATTTCTAAGTACTCATGAACGTTGTAGCAGTCTTACTGCAATGTCTAACTCCTTAGACAATCTACAAACCAATTCACGACAGTCTTTGTTCATACTTACTCCCGAAAAGTATGAGCGACTGTGGACCTTTTGAATAATCAAATTATTCGGGAAGTGAAAACATGCAAAATTGAAACTTAAAATCTGACTGGTGGCTATTATTGCCTAATTACCAAGTCTCCACGAGGTAATCACCAAGTCGGATTTTACATAAACTATTATCGGTTTCTATATTCCTATTAAACTATTTAATTCGTGTTATGTATCTATGCCTACTTGACCTTTTACTCTTTCTATGTATTCAAATGTCATACACTTTATCCGATCGGATATCTTTCCGATGATATTTCAATTTCGGTCATACCGTCATTCTCACTAACAACTCCATTCTTTGTACTGTGACTTTCCATGGTTCTCGGGATCTTTAGTCCACATGACTGCACCCTAAGACTATTTCGAGGTGTTACGATGTGCCGGTGAGCCACACGCGCTCCATCGGAATGCCAACGAAATTCTTTAACCATTAAGTCCTTATTTGAAAAACTCTTTTCAAATTGTTATCAACATTCACCCCAATCATTTTCCAATGATTTCTCACGTATGTACAAAATCCATTAAGTATTCCCAGCCAGGTCATATCCTGAATCTGACTCAGTATGCTCTAAGCATTAAGTCATCAAGACATGTTCATGACACTTCTGATCGATCCAAGAAACTTGTTGGATTTGATCTAGTCCTATTCCAAACCCTTTTGGAACTTAGGATTACTTATAATCCTTGTGTCACGACTTTTAATAACTATATCCTTTCGGAGACTTTTCTTCATGCATCTTGAATCTTATCAAGATCATGCTTACTATGGCCAGGTCCATACTGATAACAACATCTATCTGATAGATGTCTGTGGATTATGTGAGTATGTTGCACCTTCTTTATACTTCTCATGCCAAATTATTACACTTTGCAATGATAGAAAACTATTTCCTAGGCAATGCATCTTGAGTCTCATCAAGATCATCTTGGCAGAGTTTCGATCTATCTCATAGACGTTTGTAACCACCTGAGCATGCCGTATCTTTATTAAGTCTTTCATAGCGATTCGTCTCTTAACACCAAGTCATTACACTTTGTAATGAAAAGAGACGTTTCCTAGAAACATTATGTAACAGCAACACTCCCACTGGCTTTGACATGGTTATGGACTATTCACAAAATCCAGAACTTTTGGCACATTTTGAGAATCCAAACCTTTCTGACATCTTAATGGATATCTCAGCCCTTTTTCAAAATCCAATCCTTTGGCATATTTTGAGAATCTGAATATCCTTTCTTGCGAGATGCCCGCGGGGAAATCCCGGGCCCATGTACCTTTATACTGGCATATTCTTTGTGAGTCCTCATTAGTGTCCCGGTGATCCACACGTGCTCCACTAACGACTTACAATATGCAGTATCCTTTCGGATTTCATCTTCTATTGAGAGCGCTTCTCTCGAAGTCAATTACTTGACTCTGAGTATCGTCTCACTCAACCAGACTTTCTGAAGGTACGTTTCTATCCATGTTGGTTACTTTTGATGATTACTCCCACTGGTTTTAAGACCAGTTGTAAAATCAATCAAACTGTCACATAGACTGTATCTCGTCCTAAAGTTCTCTTAATTGGCAGCAACCGGGCTCACCAATGCTTCCAAGTAGTCAGATTGAAAATCCGCACCAACTATAGTGTTTTACCACTATTAGGTATGTCACCCCGATCATAACTACTTATGACGGTGATCAGTACTACTGGTCAAGAGAAGGTTATGTCAGTATTAAAACAGAAATCGGATTTCTGCTTTAAGCCTAGCGATGACTAAAGGTTATTTCACTTGGCTAATCCTGAACTCATTCAAGACTGTCCCAAACTCCCACTGTTTCCTTAGAAACTGAGTTCTTTCTAAAAGAGCTCTTTCTCTTCCATGTACAGCGGGATAGCCAGTGAAATGACATTTCTGATTAGGTTCAGGCCAGTCATGAGGTTCGGACGAACACTACAAGACCATGGACCTTTAATGTACAAGTGGGACAATCCCAGCTTTACATTTCAGACAGTGTCTGCAAAACCTACTTAGTCGAAGGATGTGGTTGGAATATGGTCTGACTGGTTTAGTATTCAATGTATCGGAAACTAATTGACAATGTATCTCATACATTGAGGATCGAACTGCTTCAACCAACGCCCCATCATCTTCCCTAAGACACATTATAACTATTAATGTTCTTGGAAGAGAATAAACTGTGAAACATTTTCCCCAGTTTATGATGTCACTCAGGTTCTGTAGATCTCGTACTTCCTTTGAAGTCCTTGAACTGTTCAAGGATTCAATCCAATCGCTTATTCTGATAAGCGAAGTCATATTCGTCATACCGAATGACAAATATTGTGAAGTACAAACAATTGTGTTCTATTTGAAGATTCGAGCAATACACATAAACTGATGTGTCCGTTGCTCCTAATCTCAATGTCTTTTACATCTCTATGTAAACTTATGACTTTGTTAATTCTGTTCAAGACTTGCAATCTTCAGTTGACTCCAAGTCAACTGATTCCAAAATCCTATCCCTTGGATCTTTGGGCGATTCATTTATTGCCACATGTGCTTTATAAAGAACTTAATCATCATCTGACTCTAAGTCAAATGATTCCAAAGTCCTGTCCAACTGGATCTTTGGTTGATTCATTTCTTTACACATTAAGAACTCAATTCATCATGTGACTTTAAGTCAAATGATTCCAAAGTCCTGTCCAACTTGACCTTTGGTTGAATTGATTCTTACAACATTAACAATCATAAGGGACACAATTCCTAAAATCCAAACACTTTGGATGCATTCAACATTCAGGTTATTACTATTTTTGCATTCAACACAATCATACAACATTTCAAGGATATTTCAAACAACATGTGTTAAAAGAAAATCGACAATTTTATTAAAACAAAATCCTTGAACAATGTATAATATGATAGACAATGTCATACGCATCTAATAAGCTAATAACATTTTTTCAATATCTAACTAAACTTCAAAACCGCATGAGCCGGAAATCTAATCCAAATGTGCTCCTATGCGCCAGAGTCCCGTACCTTACTCATCCCCTGCATACAAACCAAAATGTGACTATCACATTATGCATCAAGGAATTATGGAACAGGAGTTTTGAGGTTTTTAGATATACCTGAGCTTTCAAAAGTTTTTGATCTTGGAGCGTCTTCCAATCTTTCCGTGACTGTATCCGATTATGTGGATTCCCAGCTTAAGACATATCCAGACGATCTGGATCGTTTCTTGCTGTGTCTTTCCACTGGACTTAATCCAGAAGTAGCCGAACCATTGGAACTATGCCTGTCCAAGAGTGACTCGTATAAAGTCAACAGTGGACGCATTTCCATTAAGGTCTTTTTCTGGTCTTCCTTTCTATACGTCTGAATGAACAGATCATACTTACTAGTCAGTGAAGCGAGTAGAGTGTTAACACTCGACTCCTGACTTATGGAATAACCAAGTTTGTACAATTCGCCTATGTATGCTTCAATCTGAAGAACATGCGAATCGATGCTACTTCCTTCTTTTAACTTACACTCTGCAAGTCTTTTGAAGATCCTAGCTCGTTCCTCTTCAACCGGTTTTTGGAACTTTTCCTCAACCGACTGCATTAACTCATATGGCCCCAAGGATTCAAAATCCTTGCGGAACTCGGGGTCAATGGTCAATAACATGAGGTCACAAACCTTTTCGGATTCATCAACTAATAAGTCATGCTTATCATAAAGGCTCATTATGATGACTTGTTCTGGTGGAACCGGGATCGGATACTCGGTGAGATGAAGCTTGCCTGCAATGACGAGAACCCGTCTCCAATTGCGAAGCCATTCCTTACAGTTTAGGCCCGTCAGAAATGGGTGAAGGAGGAGAGGGAGGAGAATAGACACTTGATTCAGACATCTACAATAAACAGAATTTATTAGTTTAGTTTTTCCTTTTAAATAATTACCCAATATATTATTTATTAAGGCTAGGACCCAAAATACCCCAACTATGGTGTGAAGAGGGATGCCGTAATCACAACATAATGGTCATTAAGGTAGATAATGCACTTATGAAATTCCTAGATCTGTTGAGACACATTGAACTGTTCAATGGCATGTTTAGTCTCGGATGTGCCCCACTGTTTGTGACTGGGATGCTGAGGATTACAAACCGGGTGTGAATAACCATGCAAATTAGCTTGGTACTCTCGAAGTCAATTGCCATCTCCAATTAACGTGCAGACCCAGTTGGTGTGCCGGTAAACCACACACGCTCCACCAACGTTCCACAAAGTGCAATGTGCAATTCCATGGATTAGCACCAATTCACATTTTTAACCTAAAGTAACTAGATTGGGGTTTTGTTTAAGGTTCTAGTACTTTCAATTATAGCATTATACTTTTAAGAGGCTTAGCGGTTCTATCAAACTCGTTCGGCTAACGACACTCGACTGACCAGGAGAGCGGTGGGTAAGAGTGGATACCCATTAGACTAACATTTTATATTCAGTCGCCTTATACCCTCTTTACAGGGCAGTTTTGTGAATGAGGCCTACTTGCGGTAAGACTAACCAATTTTTCTTATATATAAATAATTAACTTTTAATCATAAATATATAAGATATATTTTAATCTTATTAAAATATTTTAGAATTAATTTAATCATAATTTTCGCAAATTTTAAGGAATTTTTTTGAAAATTTAATTAATTCTTTAAGCTGATTTAATTGATCTTTTAATTAAACAATTAATTAAACTAATTAAATCAAATATAGGCATCACAAAATTAATCAAATTAATTGCCTATATTAACCCCTAGATTTCGAAATCTACAAGATATGGATAAGGATTCTAGTTATTTAATTAATCAGCAATTACCATAAATAACAATCCTAATCAAGGCAAGTAAATCAAGCAAACAAAGGGGGAACCAAGGGGTGGCGGCTAGGGTTAGGAAACCCTAGCCTAGGCCACGAAATTGAGGCAATTCCAAGAGGTTTTTTCACAAAAACACTCAAGGCAAACAATCATCTGAGCAGTTTATATCAAACACAAGAAAACAGCCTAAGCTCTGATACCACTGAAGGGTTTTCTAGCAAACAATGAACACAAAAACTCTTATGGTTCACATGCAACCCTAGAAAGATCTATGTTTTCTTCTATGAAGATAATAAACTAAAACCTAAAGGCCAACAATTATTTCTAAAGTTTAAATCAGAAGAACCAACCTTTGAATCTTGTTCTTGAAGCTAGCAGCAAAAGTATCATGCCTCAGATGCAAGTCATACACACAGCAATGGAGAAGACAGTCCAGCAGATTAATCTTGGTTGAAGTTGGCGTGAATAATGGGGAGCCAGAGGGTTCCTTTTATAGCCTCCTAGGGTTACACCTGAAACCCTAAGGAGCCTCCAAGTGGGCAAGCCTGTTGACCACTTGGACCAGATCCCTAAACCCTAATTAGGGTTTTCGCCAACCCTAGAGAAGCCTCCAAGGGTGGCGCCACTTTTGGCCCCTGGACTTCTCTTTGCCAGTTATTCAACTATTGAATAAATACAAACTAGTCCTCACACTTTTAATTAATTAATTTAATCACTAAATTAAATCCAATTAATTCTAGATTAAATCTCAATTAATTATTATAGTTTCTAATTAATATATTAACACTTAAATATATTAATAAACCATTTAATTAATTCTATTGATTTATTACACAATTAATAAATCAACCTTTTACTCTACTGAACTCTATCCTGACCTCCAGCTATGAGGGCAACCCAAATGGACTTTGCTTCAATTAACAAGATAAATATAGTTGTAAAGTCATGGCTTAGACACCTAATCCAACAATATATATATATATATATATATTGGCGAAGTCATTCCACATAGTTCAGGCAAGTCAGCTTATCCATATTCAACAGATCGTTTATAAAGCTCCTAGAAATGGGTGATGGAGGAGAAGGAGAAGAATTAACACTAGCTTCACACATCTATCAAATCAGAATTTATTACGTTAATTTTGATCCTTTTAAATAATTATCCAATTATTATTTAACAAGGCTAGGACCCAAAATCTCCCAACTATGGTGTGTAGAGGGATGTCATAATCACAACATAATGGTCATTAAGGTAGATACACTTTTATCAATTTCAGTCTCTATAAAATTCTTAGATTTGTGAGATTCATTAACCGAGGTCAATGGCATGTTTAATCTCGGACTCCATTTGTAACTGGGATGCCTAGGATCAATAACAAGATGTGAATAACCATGCAAATGTGCTAGGTAACCTCAATGTCATTTATCATCACAATTTGATGTGCCGGTAAACCACACACGCTCCATCAACAATGATAATTTATAAGATACCCATTACCACTGTTTATAAGTCCCTATTAGTGTGTCGCTAAACCACACATGATCCACTAACGACTCATTAAGTGTAATGTGCAATTTCATGGATTAGCATACATTTCATATTTTTCCTAAAGTAACTAGATTTGGGATTCATAAAAGGTTCTAGTACTTTCTTTAATAGCATTATAATTTTAGTGAGATTAGGTTTGTCCTATCAAATCTGTTCTGCTAACAACCCTCCATTGATCAAGGAAGCGGTGGGTGAGAGTGGACACGCATTCAATTGCCATTTTATAGACAGTCTCCTTATACCCCCCTTATAGACCAGCTTCGTGAATGAGGCATACTAGCGATTTGACTAACTAATTCTTATACATATAAATATTAACTTTTAACAATAATATATATAAGATGTATTTTAAACATTTTAAAATATTTGATTTATCTATTTTAAATTTTCGAATTAGACACTTTAATTAAATTTAAAATTAAGACCATGTTGATTTAATGTTTGTCTTTTAATTAACAATTAATTAAATGAATTAACTCAAATAACGATTATCAAATCAAATCAAATCAATTAATTTAATCCTTATCCTTTTCCACTAAGTTTTCCAAAAATAAGGGTAATGGTTTCTATTTATTAATTAATCATAATTACCAAAAATAGAAAACCCTAGGGGAACCTTAGCAATTTTCGAAAATGGGTGGAGGATAGGGTTTCCAATACCCTAGCAAAAAAGTTAACATATAAGGAGGCAAGGGTTTAATTTCAATAAACCCTAAAATCAATTTACAATTATAGTCATTCAATAGAAAACAAACAAAGCTCTGATATCACTGATGGGGAATACGCAAACAAATAAACTTAAGCTCTTAAGTTCACATGCAACCTAAAGGATCTATGTTTTATCTAATTGAATCTATAACTTAGAACCCTAAGGTATAATCGAAAATTCTAAGAAGGGAGGCAAGCACCATAAATGTCGTGCATCTAATGGCTCACATCCAAAATACCAGCAAGCAAGAAAACCAGAGAGAGGGGAGGGAAGAACCCTTGAGTTTGGCGTGGAATATGGGTTGCTGGGGCTCCCCTATTTATAGCCCCAAAATGATAAGGGATAAGGCTTATAACTGCCTTATTTAAATTCAGATATGATAAGCCTGCTATCATATAATTCAAATACCTTATCATTGCTATATATATATATATATATATATATATATATATATATATATATATATATATATATATATATATATATATATATATATATATATATATATATATATATATATATATATATATATATATATATATATATATATATATATATATATATATATATATATTCAAAAATTACAAGGTTGAATACCCTTTAATTTTCGTCCATATATATTCCATAATTATATATATTGCTAAACTATTGAACAATTACAATTCAGCCCCTGTGCTTTTAATTAATCAAATTAATCCTAAAATTAATCCCAATTAATTTCTAATTAATCATTAATTAAATATCATTATTTCTTGTTAATATATTATCCTCATAATATATTAACAAATTAAATATTACTATTTCCAATTAATATATTATCCTCATAACATATTAATAAACTAATCTCTCTCTCTATAAGTCATCCTGTCCATTGATGGGTTTGAGGGCAACCCAAAAGGACTGTGCTGCCATCAATTCAAGTATATACGCAAATTATAGTTATGGCTTAGACACCTAATCCAACATAAATTACATATGGAAAATCTAACATTCTCGTAAGAATTTGCAAATACGTCATCCTTCCAAGAATGACGATAAAATGCAAGTATAAATCTAAAATTCTTTTGAGAACAAAAGAATTAAAAGAAACACAAACATAAATTATACAAGTACACTTATGAAATTTTAATAAGAATGAATATAAATTACATTGATAATATAACATTCTAAAAGAATATACAAATTTTGTATTCTTCAAGGATCTATCGTTAATTCATTTTTCATGAATATATCTAGGGATGAGTTCAAAAATTGACTAAATTGAACCTTGTTACCAAAAGACATTCTTCAAGAATCTGTTGTTTATACATTCTTCAAAAATATGTGCTTGATGTATTCTTCAATAATTTATCGTTAATGCATTTTACAAGAATATGTTGCTGCTGATGCTCGTTGGTGGTGATGTTGTCACTAGAAAAAATTGGTGGGTGGATCTCAATTATGGTTATGATGTGGTGTAGGTCTCGGCGGTGATGCAAGATCCATCAAGTCTCGATGTTGATAGAGATGATGTATGACGTTGTTGGCTGCCAACTCGATGGTGTCTAATGGTGGCATTGGTTGGTGGTAACGGAGGAGCGGCCACAAAAGAAGAAGGAGGCGGCGACTGCAAAGGGAGGCAACGACCATGAATTGAATTCTACAGACGTGAAGATGAAGAATAGGTTATTTAATTATAAAACTCCATAATTATAGATATTTAAATTAATCGAGTTCCATAATTGTGGGGTGTTAATTTTGGTTAGTTAATTGATTGAGCTAATAAAGTTTACTATAATGCCCCTAAGAAATGATTGGTGTAGAATTAGTCATACATTCACTATATATATATATATATATATATATGTATATATATATATATATATATATATATATATATATATATATATATATATATATATATATATATATATATAGCATCTAATAAATTTTAAAATTATCAATAGAACATAATGATGCGAACTCAGGCTCTTTTACAGTTCCGTTGGGGTCTAGATGATCGTAACTGAGAGGGTCTACGATCACAATCACAAGGAAAGAAAAGGCGTTAGCCGTTCTCTAGGAGGAGGTCCCGGGAGAACGCTCTGATGCTTAAGCAGATCTCCGGTGAAGGTAGTATGTGAGTGTAATATGAGAGAGAGCGATCCCTTTACTGTGCGCCTTGTAAGGGCTTATATACGTGGAGCAGGTCTCGCTATGGCCGACATGATCTCTGCAAGAGCAGGTGGGGACCAGGACGCTGATTGGGTAGGCGAACCTTTTCCTCTGGCACGTCTCCCATTGTTCCAGGTATGTCGTGTAGGAGGCGCGCGATCTCTGTCAGGTACGGACGTCATGCGTAGGTGAAGGGGCATGCCCCCAAGTTTGATCCAGGTCGGACTCTCCAGCGTGGACGTCGTTTGTGAGCCAGGATCGAGTTCCTCTAGCGTGGATCTTCCAGCTCGGAAGGGGTGATGACCTATGTTCTCAAGGGAGTTCTTCTTGGGCGCACTGGCCATTGCCAGATGGCACTCTATCAAGTCTCCCTAGTCTTAGGCATTATTGCGTAAGCAGAGCTAGTCATGTTGACTGGGACTAGCGCCTGCTCCTGTCAGCGTTGACGTGACCATTACTCAAACGGCTTCAGTCATCTTGCGGTTAGAATTTCAAATTTCCCGCCTGTGACCCTTCCTTATCTAACCCTTTGGTTTCCTTTTTCTTCGCCTATGAGTTTCTTTCGTGTTCCTCTTAACTTCCTCTCTCGTCGATCTTCTTCTTCTTTGTTTTCTTCTTGCTTCTTCATTCTTCCTTGACACAGAATGAGTTCGTCTATTAATGCATCTCCTTCGACGGAGTATTATGATACTCTGGTGTCCGGTTATGGGTTTCAACCGGATGACGAAATGGAGATTCCTGCCGATAACACTATCTTTTCCCGGCTACCGGTAGGGAAGATCGACATGTATTTGAAACATTTTGATGCCAGTTATCGGCTGCCCACTTTTGATTTCTTCCATGAAGTTGTTGACCATTATCATGTTCATATTCACCGACTGGTCCCAAATGGTGTGAAAAAAATCCTTTGTTTTGAACTTCTTTCTCGAGCGAATGCCCTTGAACCAGATCTGTTTGTTTTCCGACATTTCTTTCGGTTTGCATCTGCTTTTTCTGGTGAAAACTACACCATCTGTGTACGCAAGGATCGTCACGTCATTGTTACCGATCAGAAGGGCTCGACGAAGAATTGGGCGAGCCGATTTATCTGGCTTTCAATCTTTATATGGCGAAGGAAGCGATTGCAAAAGTTCTTAGATCTTTTCGTGTCATAGGTGAAGATTTTCCGAAGTATGTTTTAGCCAGGCTGGTATGAGTACCGCGTGTCGAGTTAGGGGGAAGATGCTTGAGTTCTTCGTCATCGTTAACGGTAATGCTTTACTTTTTTGGTTTCCTGGTCTTTCCTTCCCCTTCTCCTCCCTTTTTTTGAAAAAGAATATTTGGTGTTTCCGATTTACAGGTCAGAAGCGAGTCCTTCGCTTCACCAATGTGTTAGCAAAGGACTTTCCTGGCAGTCTCTGGTATCAGGAAATTTTTTTGACTGATCGAGTGCTTCCCTCGCGACCATTTCGACATGAGGCTTTCATTTCTAGGGCTTTGGCGATGCAAGAGGAAGAGAGACGGCGAAGTTTGGGTTCTGGTCTGGTCGTGGTAGCTGTTGGTGAAACTGGGGGTGCATCTCAGGGGAAAGCGGTGGTGAAGTCTATGGATGTGGAGCGTGATACCCCTTTAGTTCCTGCCCCCAAACGTTGTGCCGCCTGGCATAACCTTGGAGATAGTGCAGGAAGCACCGTCTTGGTCTGTCGGTTGCGTCCTCGTCGCCTGGCAGGTGGCGAGGAGGTGGTGGGGCCGTCTGCTGCTATTCTTCCCCAGTCTCCAGTGATCGAGATTGCCGATGACGTGTCGTAGGGAGGTGAGACTGAAGTCAACAAGGGCGGGGGTCCAGGAATAGGTACCCTCCCAGTCGTTGAAAATGCTCATTTGGAAGGATCTGGTGAAAATAAGACCCATGCGGCAGTTGGTGTTCAAGCTCCTTGGTCAGAGTTTCTGGGTTTTGGTTGCCAGAGCGGCATATCGAGCCATGGGCTTCCTCCCTTGGGTGTTGGGGAAGCTGCTCGAGTGACCTCCGTGCCTTGTTTTGTGCCTGTTTGGAATCTTGGTGAGAATGCTCGGCTGTCATCTTTTAATATTGATGTGGAGTTTATACAGCATGTCTTCCCGCCCGGTACGCGGTCGGAGATGGGGAGTTATTCCCCGGCCGACTTGGTGGGTTCATTGCGGTATGCAGCGGCCCAAAGTGCCTGTTTTTAGCGAAGGTGCCAATCGTTTGGAACAATTGCTATCGGCTAGTGCAGATCGAGTTTCACTTCAGCAGGAGTTTGCTGTCGTCCAAACAGAGGCGACTAACCATCGAGAGGCTTTGTAGGACCTTCGTGGTCGCATTTTGCATTCTGAAACTGGTCGTCAAACCCAGCTAACCCTTTTGCAGACTGCTGAAAAAAAGATAATGCTTTGGTGAGGGAGAAGTTGGTCGTGCTTAATCGTGAGAAGGCCGAATTGCAGGATGCTTTGGGTAAGGTGAAGGCTGAGAATGAAGGTATCCACGTGCAGCTTGAATGTGCCGAGAGGGATGCAAATGAGCGAGATCGGGTGTAACACTCAAAATTTTTAGCAAAATATTTTAACTTTCAAAGATAACTTTTATAAAAATAGTTATAAGTTTCCAAAATAAATAAGTAGCTCAAAACCAAAACATGACAAAATACTAAAGTAAAGTGCGGAAGCATAACATGACATAGTCCCAAATAAATAAAACTCCTAGTAGTGGCAATCTCGGTGCTCCAATCAAGCCTGAGCCTCCTTGATCTTAACACCTGAAAAATGTTTAAGGAAACCGTAAGCAAAAGCTTAGCGAATTCAAACACAAACATCATATTAATATTCACATTTACCAGCCCTAATCCATTTCCAATTATAATTATAAAAACTAAGCAAAGAACGAATCAATGCTTATATAAAATAGGGCCAACTTGTAGGTTTGAGCCGCATCCGGTAAATCCCGTATCCTTTGGCCCCGATCCCCGCACCTCATAAAGAGTATAACGTTGGTGATCTTACCTAACTACCCCTCATAGTAATAATCAATTACATACAGTGCACATGTACGATTTATAATAATAATATATCATGCTTTAAATAATAAATCTAAGCAATCACACACGAGCTAACTAGCAAACACAAACATCAATACAAGCGTGTGAGAGAACTCACCTTGAGTGAGTGATATAACAGATAGAAGTCAATATATGGCTACCAAGCTTGTGCAAACTCAACACTTCACCTAATTAAGACTAAAGGTTAGAAGGATGAAGTTGTGAAAATAAGGAATGAGAAAGGAGTAATCACAACAAGGTCTCTAAAACAGACCTGCTGTTCAAGACTCGATTACTCCAAAATATAAACAGAAGCATAGGCTTAAATAATTTTTACAAGAAACTACAATGACTTAGATTTCCAGAACCATAAAGAACTCCTCCTAACTCCAAAGGATGAGAAAGATATAAAATATACAAAAAGACATGTCACAGCTGTCTTTAGACGGACAGGTGGTGTTGGCCAATTCTACCTAACTTGTGGGTGGAATTAGCCCCAACCAAAAATCAGAGGAACAAAAGACACATAAATACAAGCCTCAGAGTTGGAATCGATTAAAAAGGGTTTCCCAAGCTCTGGATATAAAACTCACCTTATGGACAATCACAGCACCAGTAAAAGCTGGTGACTGCCCACTGATCTGGAGTGTGGATCCATTCTAACCAAGTTACATTTGGAAATAACACCGCATCTGCTCCAGATCTTAAATTCATAATATAAGGAACATATAGATACTTGAATCACCCTGGATCCTTTTCTAAGCCATAGAAATGATAAAAACAAATTGACATGTCATTGCAGACCCGGATCTGACCTAGCAGCAAAGAAGCTGTTGTTGCCCCTAGATAAGGTCCTTATCAGTGAGATTGGTCTTCTTAAGAAAGTTACCCAACTCAATTTGTGAAATTTGGGCACTGGTTAGGGTCCTTTTGAGTTTTAGAACTCAAGTTATGATTTTCACAAAATGACTACAGATCTGATGGAAAATAGAATTGTATCCACCCATGATTCCTTTTGGCTTATCCATCCTTCTCTCTTTGAAACACATTCTAAGATGTGTTCATCATCCCAATTCAGTCCCCATGATCATGGTGGTACTAAAACGGGTTAGAGGTCATGGGGATTTCATTTAACCACAAGGACATAATTATAAACAACATGGAGATATGATTTTTACAAAAACACATATCACTGCAGTCCCCGAAATGGCATACATGTGAGGTTAGCCAATTCCACCCAACTTTCGCATGGAACCAGACCTTAGGAAAAATCATGACTACAATAGACTCTATAATAAAGGTCTGAGAGTTGGAACCAGCTCAAAATACATTTTCAAACTCAAGATATAAAATTCACAATACAGAACAAATCAGAAACGATAATGTTGATGAGAAAACACTGGTCTGTGATGTTGTCCAATTCCCATAAACTTGGGAATGGAATCAGACATCCATCTTTTTCATATATCAAATTTACTTAAATAAAATGATTTTAGGATGCGGAATCATGTAAAACGCTTTCTTCAAACTCCTTTTATAAAATAAACAAAACAGCAAAGCCAATCTGAACGAAATTAGAGTAGTACGTAAAGATGAGCAATTACCCCATACCTCCGTTCTTCAAAACGGATAATGGTCTTCTGAAGAAAGTTGTTCAACTCAATTTTTGAACCATGTGCACCGGTACTAACCCTATTTGACCTCTGGAACTCCAGATATGATTTTCGCAAGAAGGGAGACTCAGCAAAGGAATCTGTCAGAAACCGTAGGTCATGTTGAGAAATTCATAACTCCAGTTCTAGACATTGAAATCGAAAACCCTTCGGTCAGGCCCTTTATTTATGTCTTGGGAACCTCCGGTTAAAGTTTCATGGCGATCCAACGTCTGAATCTCCCGGAGATGATCGAACACTGGGGTTGTGTCTTCAAAAACGGGAATAGAGAGTGATAGAGAGGGTTAGGGTTTGAGTGGTTCACTAGTGTGAGCTCCAAATGAACCCATTTAACACTTTAAGTAGTGTTAAGCTTGGTGGGTTTTTCAAGTAAGCCCATAGCCCATGGAGTTTAACAAAATAAGTTTAAAAGATGACAAAATGAGCCCACTAACACAAAATAATCAGACATTAGTTAAATAAATTAACCAAAGGTTACAAAAATAATTAAATTAAAATAAATAAATGTACCGGGAAAACCGAGGGGTTACAACTCTCCCCCATTTAGAACGGACTACGTCCTCGAACTCAATGCCTACAAACAAATCCGGATAATGAGCCCTCATCTCGTCTTCCGGTTCCCAGGTCTACTCCGAGCCCTTCCTATGCTGCCACTGCACTTTAACCAGGATTATAATCTTGTTGCGGAGAGCTTTCGTCTTTCATTCCAAAATAACAATTGGTTTTTCAAGATAATTGAGACGTTCATCAATCTGAATGTCCTCCAGTTGTATCATGGCGGTCTTATCAACAACGCATTTTCGTAGCTGAGACACGTGGAACGTATTTTGAATCAGACTATGTTCGTCAGGCAGTTCTAAGAGATAAGCCATATTTCCAACGCGAGCTATGGCCTTATAAGGTCCAATAAATCTGGGTCCAAGCTTTCCCCGTTATCGAAAACGGATCACACTCTTCCAGGGAGAGACTTTTAGCAAAAGATAGTCTCCAACCTGGAACTCAAGATCGGAACGTCTTTTGTCGTCATAACTTTTCTGACGACTCCTCGCTGTGACCAAATGATCCCGAATCACTTGGATTTTCTCAGTAATCCGTAGCACGATATCGGTACTCCCAAGTACCCTCTGCCCAACCTCGCCCCAACAAACGGGCGTCCTGCACTTTTTCCCATACAAGGCTTCATGCGGAGGCATCTTAATGCTCGAGTGATAGATGTTGTTATAATAAAACTCAGCTAGATTTAGATGGTCATCCCAACTACCCCCAAAATCAATCGCACATGCCCTAAGCATGTCCTCCAATGTCTGAATCGTCCGCTCACTCTGCCGGTCTGTCTGCAGATGAAAGGTTGTGCTAAAATGTAATCGTGTGCCTAACTCTTCTCATGCTTGAGGTTTTCCTCCAATATTGTCGTCTTTTGAGCGCCAAGGATCAGATCTAACAAAGACGACACCATCGTCATACGGAGGCACTTAGCTCGAATCGGTTCGGCAGACTGTTTACGACTGAGAGCATCAGCTTCCACTTTAGCTTTATCGGGGTGGTAGTGAATTTCACAATCATAATCTTTCACCACATCCAACCATCTGATCTGCCTCATGTTCAAATCCCACTGATCGAACAAGTATTTCAAACTCTTATGGTTAGTGTATATGATACACTTCACTCCATAGAGGTAGTGTCTCCAAATCTTAAGAGCGAAAACAATAACCCCAAGCTCCAAATCATGAGTGGGGTAGTTCCGTTCGTGGGGTTTCAGCTGTGGGGAGGCATAGGCTATCACCCTGCCTCGTTGCATTAACACGGCACCAAGAACTTGATGTGATGCATCACAATACACCACCATATCTTCTACCCCATCATGTAAGGCCAAGATCGGAGCATCACATAAGCTCAACTCATCAAACACAGATTGTTGCTCCGATCTTTAGACAAACTTCACGGATTCCTTGGTCAATCGGGAGAGTGGCAATGTGATATTGGAGAAATTTTCGATGAACCTTCGGTAATATCTGGCTAGGCCCAGAAAACTGTGAATCTCTAAAGGTGTTTTTGGTATCCCTCATTGGTTAACCGCATCCACCTTAGCCTGATCAACCATAATGCCATCCTTACTTACTACGTGACCCAAGAACTGCACTTCTTCTAACCAGAATTCACACTTTGAGAACTTTTCATAAAGCTTTTCTCTTCCCAGAGTCTCTAGAATCTCCTGAAGGTGTCGCTCATGCTCCTCTTTGATCTTAGAATAGACCAAGATATCTTCAATAAACACTATGACCGAACGGTCAAGCATCGGAATGCACACCCAGTTCATGAGATCCATAAAGGCTACGGGTGCATGGGTGAGCCCAAAAGGCATCACCACGAACTCAAAATGCCCATATCGAGTACGGAATGCTGTATTATCTATGTCTTCCTCCCGAACTCGCATCTGATGGTAACCAGAGCGCAAATCGATCTTGGAGAACCAAGACGCTCCCTGAAGCTGATCGAAAAGATCGTCAATGCGTTGTACCGGGTATCTATTCTTTACCGTGCGTTTGTTTAGCTTTCTATAATCAATACACATTCGCTGTGAGCCGTCTTTCTTTTTCACAAAGAGAATAGGAGCTCCCTATGGCGAGCAGCTTGGCCGTATAAACCCTTTTTCACTTAGTTCCTGGAGCTGATACTGAAGTTCTTTCATTTCAGGTGGCGTCAAATGATAAGGAGATTTAGCTACCAGAATCGCACCCGGCATCAAATCAATGCGAAACTCCACTTGTCAAATAGATGGCAAACCTGGGAGTTCTTTCGGAAAGACATCGCCTAAGTCGGAAACAATAGGAACATCGACAAGTGCTACTACAGATGAGCAAGAAGCCATGTCTAAACGGGGAATATCCCCTTGAATAATAAGTTCTCCACCCCTAGGGTTTTGAACACGAATTGTTTATTTCGGCAATGGATTTCCGCATCAAACGCGTCCAGCCAATCCATGCCTACAATAACGCAAAGCTCCAGCATTGCAATAGGAATAAGATCAATGGAGAATTCAACCCCAGAAAACTCGAGTGTGTAACCCCGATAAACATCGGTGACATATATAGTTCGGTTGTCAGCAACCTCGACGATCATTGGGCGAGCAGATTTTCCGATACTCCGGCCCAAACAATTAATAAAAGTGCGAAATACGAAAGAATGAGTGGCACCGCTATCAAACATAACAACAGCGGGCTCAGAATCTAGCAAATACGTGCCTGATTCACAATTATATATAACAATCATGTATGCCATTCGAAATAGAACAAAGTTATGGTGCAAGAGGGGAAAGAAAAGTACTCGGCCTAATAAAACCCTTATCACTCCGTTCCTGAAGATGACTATGAAGTTCTTTCAACTCTGGTGGTGCCAGTCGATAAGGAGCCTTGGCTACCGGAGCTGCACCCGGCACCAAGTCGATACGGAACCCTACTTGCCGAACCGACGGCACTCCAGTTAGTTCCTCTATGAATACGTCACTAACTCGGGAACAATCGCAACGTCACTAACCACCACGGTCGCTGAACAAGAAGCTACAGATAGGCGATCCCCTCTTAATGACCAGTTCTCCCCCACTTCGGTTTGAACCCGTACCTGCTTACGATGACATGAAATCTCCGCTTTAAAAGTATCCAGCCAGTCCATGCCTACGGGGACACATACTTCCCTCATAGCAATGGGAATCAAATCAATAAGAAACTGTATGCCAGAGATCCCTGGAGTACAACCGCGATATACATTGGTAACATAAAGAATCCGGTTGTCTGCAACCCAGACAACCATTGGACGAGATAGTCTACCAACGTCTCGTCCCAGACGATTAGAAAAAGTGCGAGAAACGAATGAATGAGTAGCACTGTTATCGAACATAACAACAGCGGGCTTAGAGCTAACCAAGTACGTGTCTGCTTCAACGATTTATAGCAACCTATAAACATGAAAACCTAAGGGGTATATATTAGGAACATGTCTAGCAGAAATAGAGGAAGACTTAGGCGGTATCTGCATCCGCTGAAAAAGAAAAATGTTAGAGACAATTCAACCTAGATATTTCTAGGAAGACGAAACACTCAGCTTACCAAAAATTTTTCAACCTTGCCCCGACCCGAAACCGGCACCGGTGTTTCAAATAGTAGGGGCCCTTCTACTACCTTCCACACAAGGGGCCCTTCTACTACCTTCCACACAAGTCCCAATTTCGCATTTGTGTCTAGTTTAAAAATTTCTAGTTTGCTCTAGCCGTTAATTTTTACCACTCTCTCACATGCTAATACTACAAGTGTGTAATCTAACATTCTAAGGCTAGTAGAATCAAATTCCTAGTCAACAATTTAACATAAATATTTATCATAAGAAATAATGCTTACTTGGCTGGCTGACTGGCACACCGTGACATCTTCCACTACTATTCTTCAAAGGTTTTAAAAATCGTTTTTTTAAGAAAAGAAAGAAAAATTTTAAGAGCCTCAAGTTTGAGTCTAGAACATCTACAAGAATGCCTAGTTCCCTCAAACATGTGCTGTGATACCAACTTGTAACACCCAAAATTTTTCGCAAAATATTTTAACTTTCAGAGATAACTTTTATAAATAGTTATAAGTTTCCAAAATAAATAAGTAGCTCAAACCCAAAACATGGAGAAATACTAAAGTAAAGTGCGGAAGCATAACATGACATAGTCCCAAATAAATAAAACTACTAGTAGTGGCAATCTTGGTGTTCCAATCAAGCCTGAGCTTCCTTGATCTTAACACCTGAAAAATGTTTAAGGAAACCGAAAGCTTAGTGAATTCAAAAACAAACATCATATTGATATTCACATTTACCAGCCCTAATCCATTACCAATTATAATTATAAAAACTGAGCAAAGAACGAATCAGTGCTTATATAAAATAGGGCGGACTTGTAGGTTTGAGCCGCACCGGGTAAATCCTGTATCCTTTGGCCCCGATCCCTGCACCTCATAAAGAGTATAACGTTGGTGATCTTACCTAACTACCCCTCATAGTAATAATCAATTACATACAATGCACATGTACGATTTATAATAATAATATAGCATGCTTTAAATAATAAATCTAAGCAATCACACACGAGCTAACTAGCAAACACAAACATCAATGCAAGGGCGTGAGAGAACTCACCTTGATGAGTGATATAACAGATAGAAGTCAATATATGGCTACAAAGCTTGTGCAAACTTCAACACTTCACCTAATTAAGACTAAAGGTTAGAAGGATGAAGTTGTGAAGCTAAGGAATGAGAAAGGAGTAATCACACCAAGGTCTCTAAAACAGACATGCTGTTCAAGACCGAATTACTCCAAAATATAAAACAGAAGCGTAGGCTTAAATAATTTTTACAAGAAACTACAATAAAGAACTCCTCCTAACTCCAAAGGATGAGAAAGATATAAAATTTACAAAAAGACATGTCACTGCTGTCTTTAGAGAGACAGTAAGGTGGTGTTGGCCAATTCTTCCCAACTTATGGGTGGAATTAGCCCCAACCAAAAATCAGAGGAACAAAAGACACATAAATACAAGCCTCAGGGTTGGAATCGATTAAAAAGGGTTTCCCAAGCTCTGGATATAAAAATCACATTGTGGACAATCACAGCACCAGTAAAAGCTGGTGATTGCCCACTGATCTGGAGTGTGGATCCATTCTAGCCAAGTTACATTTGGAAATAACACCGCATCTGCTCCAGATCTTAAATTCATAATATAAGGAACATATAGATACTTGAATCACCCTGGATCCTTTTCCAAGCCATAGAAATGATAAAAACAAATTGACATGTCATTGCAGACCCGGATCTGACCTAGCAGCAAAGAAGCTGTTGTTGCCCCTAGATAAGGTCCTTATCAGTGAGATTGGTCTTCTTAAGAAAGTTATCCAACTCAATTTGTGAAATTTGGGCACTGGTTAGGGTCCTTTTGAGTTTTATAACTCAAGTTATGATTTTTACAAAATTACTACAGATCTGATGGAAAATAGAATTGTATCCACCCATGATTCCTTTTGGCTTATCCATCATTCTCTCTTTGAAACACATTCTAAGATGTGTTCATCATCCCAATTCAGTACCCATGATCATGGTGGTACTAAAAGGGGTTAGAGGTCATAGGGATTTCATTTAACCACACGGACATAATTATAAACAACATGGAGATATGATTTTTACAAAAACACATATCACTGCAGTCCCCGAAATGGCATACATGTGAGGTTAGCCAATTCCACCCAAATTTCGGATGGAACCAGACCTTAGGAAAAATCATGACTACAATAGACTCTATAATAAAGGTCTGAGAGTTGGAACCAGCTCAAAATACATTTTCAAACTCAAGATATAAAATTCACAATACAGAACAAATCAGAAACGATAATGCTGATGAGAAAACACTGGTCTGTGATGTTGTCCAATTCCTATAAACTTGGGAATGGAATCAGACATCCATCTTTTCCAGATATCAAATTTACTTAAATACAATGATGAGAAGCTTCGGTTAAAGTTTTGTGGCGATCCAACGTCTGAATCTCCGGGAGATGATCGAACACTGGGGTTGTGTCTTTAAAAACGGGAATAGAGAGTGATAAAGAGGGTTAGGGTTTGAGTGGTTCACTATTGTGAGCTCCAAATGAACCCATTTAACACTTTAAGTAGTGTTAAGCTTGGTGGGTTTTTCAACTAAGCTCATAGCCCATGGACTTTAACAAAAAAAAGTTTAAAAGATGACAAAATGAGCCCACTAACACAAAATAATCAGACCTTGGTTAAATAAATTAACCAAAGGTTACAAAAATAATTAAATTAAAAGAAATAAACGTACCGGGAAAACCGGGGCGTTACATCGGGTGGCCCAAGCGAAAACCAAAGCTTTGGAGGAAGTGGACGCCGATTTAACTTGGGTTATGATGGAAGGTTTGGTGGGTGTGGTGGATTTGGTGCTAGAGTTGGGATTTTGGGTTTGGTGTGCACTGGCTGAAGGACACCTGTTTGGCTGCCGACGAGGCCGCAGGGTATGGACGTGCTCTGAAGGAGTTCAAATCTGGGAAAGCTACCGCTGAGGAAGAGGCGCCACCGCTTGAGTATGGTATCAAGGTTGATGATGCTATCGACGCGTTTGTCAATGTCGATTATGCCTCGTCGTTCAAGCTGGGTGAGCTTGTCGTGGCTGAGCTGAAGTCCTTACTGGATCCTGCTAATGTTGCAGGCCCGTCGCATCTATGAATGTAATTCTGTTTCTTTTGTTGGTGGCTGTTTTTATTTGGACAATGTTTGTAAAGCCCTGCTGAGGCGATTTGGACAAGACTTTTCATTGTGGTTTTTGTATGGGGCTTGGAAGCCTAGACATGATTTTGCTTTGATCGTTTGAATGAAATGGTAGATATGGCGGCTTATCGCCTTTGTTATGTTCAATGCTGTTTTTTGCAGCAGGCTTGTTTGCTTCTTGATTCTAATATGTCCTTTTAGTAGCCTTAGGATTGGTCTGTTGTGATTAGGTTTCTTTTGATTGTGGTTGCGACTTGTTGTCCTTGTTTGGCAAGTTATTGTCCCTTTTTTTGTCGACGTAGTTGCCTGGGGTGCCCTTTCCGAAAGAGTCGTTGGGCATATTGCTTTTTCAGACCGTGTTCAGGCTAGGACATAGGTTCGCTGTGTCTATTAAAGACATTTTGTCTCTAAGGCCAGTGCGAGACTCGGATTAGGAGTCGCTTAATTTGTTTGGGACATTTCGCCTATTCAGACCTTGCTAAGGCTAGGATCCGGAGTCGCTGAGCCCGCTAAGGGGTGTTTCACCCTTAAGGTCGGTACAAGACTAGGACCAGGAGTCGCTGAGTCTGTTAGAGGCATATCACCCATTCATACCCTGTTAAGGCTAGGACCAGGAGTCGCTGAGCCCGGTAAGGGGTGTTTCACCCTTAAGGTCTGTACATGACTAAGACCAGGAGTCGCTGAGTCTGTTAGAGGCATATCACCCATTCAGAGCATGCTAAGGCTAGGACCAGGAGTCGATGAGCCCGCTAAGGGGTGTTTCACCCTTAAGTTTGGTAGGAGACTAGGACCAGGAGTCTCTGAGTCTGTTAGGGGCATATCGCCCATTCAGACCTTGCTAAGGTTAGGACCAGGAGTCGCTGACCCCGCTAAGGGGTGTTTCACTCTTAAGATCGGTACGAGACTAGGACCAGGAGTTGTTGAGTCTGTTAGGGGCATATCGCCCATTCAGACCTTGCTAAGGCTAGGACCAGGAGTCGCCGAGCCCGCTAATGGGTGTTTCGCCCTTAAGGTCGGTACGAGACTAGGACCAGGAGTCGCTTAGTCTGTTAGGGGCATATCGCCCATTCGCAACATGTAAAGTAAAGCTTAATATTGTTCATTTGAAAATTCGTTCAAGAACAATGGTTACACTGATTTAAATAAAATTCGATAATGTCAAATGGTGACTTCTTGCCAGCGTTGAAACTTGTCTAGTGCTGCTTCTCCGTGATCTTCTTAGCTGTAGAATTCCTTCCAGAGTCTCGAGTGTGTAGGAGCCTTTAATGTTGGCCTCTGTGACGCGATATGGACCTTCCCAAGTTGGGCCGAGTTTGCCTCGCGGCTCCGTATGGCTGACTTCATTTTTCTGGAAAACCAGATCTCCAACTTTAAAGCTTTTCCTGCGTACTCTCTTGTTCTAGTAGCGTTCTGTTGTGGCCTTGTAACATGCCTGTCTTAGCCCGGCCAGTTCTCGCTTCTCTTTGAGTAGATCGAGATTCAGACGCAAATCATGGTTGTTTCGTTCCTCGTCGAATTCTGTCGTTCTTACGCTTCCCATTAATATTTCTGGTCGTAGTACCGTTTCTGTGCCATACATCAAACTGAAGGGTGTCTCATTTGTTGACGTTTGTGGGGTGGTTCTATATAAGCATAGGACAGTGGGTAATTCTTGCACCCAACATCCCTTTGCCTTTCCTAGCCGCTTCTTCAATCCCATCACGAGAGTTCTATTTGATACTTCAGTTTGGCCATTTTCCTGAGGGTGGGCTACTGAAGTAAAATTTTGATTTATCATTTTCTCTACACACCAGCTTCTGAAGGGTCTTCTGCGAATTGCAGTCTATTGACACTTATTAGGATTTTCGGTGTTCCAAATCTAGTTAGAATATTCTTCCACATGAATTTGATCATGTTTCTTCCTGTGATTGAGGCGACTGCCTCAGCTTCGATCCATTTAGTAAAATAGTCCACTGTGACTATGAGGAACTTCACTCGCCTGGGGGCTTTAGGAAATGGCCCTACTATGTCGATGCCCCACTAGTGGAAAGGCCAGGGGCTGGAGATGCTGGCTAGGGGTATGACTGGCGAGTGCTGGAGGGGTAAAAAGGTTTGGGATGCTATGCATTTTCTTGTTACCTCCGGCGCGTCTGCGTGAACGTTCGGCCAGTATACTCTCGTCCTGAGGGTCTTTCCTGTGACAACCCTTAAATTTCAGGTGATTACCCATTTTGAAATCCTAAGAGTCCTTAGGTGAATGCAAAATCATTAGACAGAAAATTAGGAGTTGAGTCTTAACTCTATAGAAACCTTAGAATCATTAGGCAATTCTTTTGATTCTTATTAGGTCATTTTATTTTAATACAAAGTGCCAAAAATATTAATTCCATGAATTGATTCAAAGTATAATTGAACAAGATGCAAAAATCAAGAATAGCAATGTACTTTGATTTTTAAGTTAACGAATTATGTGCTAAAGTGAAAAATACTTAAATTAAATAAGAATTATGTTAAATACTAGTCTAAATTAATATTAAAGAAAAGTATTTGACATATTTTATAAACACTAAATATATATTACAAGAATAGCCTATTTTCATCCTTAAAAGTCATAAAACCCTTAAAAATGAATTTTTATAAAATCACCAACCATCTTATAAATAATAACAACAATATTTATAAAATTTAAAATATTAAAACCCCTCTTTCTCCTTAAATGGTCGGACTCCGCTCTCTCTCGCTCTCTCTCTCTCTCTCTCTCTCTCTCTCTCTCTCTCTCTCTCTCTCTCTCTCTCTCTCTCTTCTTTTCCCCATGAGAACTCCTTTTTGAGACTATAAAACCCATTACACACTACCCTTAATCATTTTTACCAACTTCCCATACTTCTCTCCTTTCTCTCTCATGAATTCTCTCTCTATATTCTCTCAAAACTCAGCCATTTTCAGCCAAGGAACTCACAAAAATTGTGAGTTTGGTGAGGGTAAAGAAGACCCAGATGTTTCTAGGTAAGAACTCGTCTTCTACACACTCTATTTCATCTTCTTATGTAACTTTTCTTTCATTTTGGGTTCTATGTCATTTCAATGACTAGAAACATGTCCATGATCTTGTGGTTTGTAGATGTTACTCTCACATGTGTTAATGTGTTAGAAAGAGTGAAATCTATGATCAAACCTAACACAAGCTCAAGAAAACGCATCTTATGCACTTTTATGTTCAAAACCGGATTCTTCTTCATCTTTCTTCTAAAACTTTGTGATTTCTATGTTAAAACCCATTCCTTGAACATCATGGATGCATTTCAACACCATGCATGTGAAGGAAATCGGGTTGCATGTGTTAAAAACACCATGCATGTCAATGGTTTGGATGTTCTTCCTCATAAAACATGTATGAACCAAAGACATTAGTTTAAAACCATGCACTATATTTGATATTTTTATTTCTGAAATATGATGGTTTGATGCTTGCAAAACCTGTTGGATTAGGTGTCTAAGCCATGACTTATAATTGTATTTATCTTATGATTAAAAGCAAAGTCCATTTGGGTTGCCCTCATAGATGGAGGATAGATATATAGTTCAGTAGAGAGAATAGTTGATTTATTAATTGTATAATAAATCAATAGAAAATATATATATGGTTTATTAATATATTTAAGTGTTAATATATTAATTAGAAACTATATTAATTAATTGAGATTTAATCTAGAATTAATTGGATCTAATTTGGAGATTAAATTAATTAATTAATGTAACATCCCAAAATTTTAGGGTAAAAATAAAAAAAGAAAATTTAAACGAACACTTTAATATAAGAAAAGCCACTTAATTAATTTTGATAAAATTCCATAACTTATAAGTTTAATGAAAACATCCCAGGATTAACAAACGTTAATGAATTCACAACATAGCGGAACATCCATTAAAAAAACTGTCCTCCAATGAAGCAGCATAGTGTATACACGTCACGCCTTGCCATCCATGGTACCTGATGTACCTGATATTGTAGTTTATATAGGGAAAGGGTAAGCACGGAGCTTAGGGAGTTCCTCAAAATACCATACGATCCATCATACAACACATCATAACCATTCATATGTCTGTGAGACTCGCGGGCTATCCCTGTTCCGCTGAAGACTCACGGGCAGTTCCCGTTCTGTCTTATCGCTCGCAGGCTTCTCCCGTTCCGTCTAATGACTCCCAGGCTATTCCCGTTCTGCCTATTGGCTTGCGGGCTATCCCGTTCCATCCACAAACAATCATTATCATAGCAATAATTCATACAATTACCATAACATGTAAGATCACCTTAGTCTAACATATCTTCCTTCCTACGCATGCAATATCACCTATAGTATAGTGAGAAGACTCACCTGATTGTAGTTGACCATATCATTTATCTTTCTCGCCTTTGTATTTCTTTTCAACTTTACTGTTAACATAATAAGAAATCTATCATTTCTTAATCCTTAACTATATTATAGTCGCATCATAAAACCCTTCAATAATTCCAACATGATACTCCATGATTTATCAAGTAAAGAACGCCCAGGTAGAAGATTAGATGGGGTGGCAGGATCCTTTCAGCATTTTAGCCTTTCGGAAAATCCAACAACCAGATCCAAAGTAATCGGCCTAGTCACCGTCCTCGTAAGTAAATCAATCGGTATTATTTTCGGAAATTACGAATTGTTATAATAACGACATTTTAAGGTTTTTGTTTACTATTGTTAGAAATTAGTATAATATAATATATGTTATACTTATTAAATATTCTACTTCTTAACAAAAACTATTTTATAATACCTAATTAAGCTATAGAAAGGTTTGTAGTTACCTTATGACCAGTCGTCGAGATCTATAACTCCTTCGTTAGGCTTTTAAGCTTCCTTCCGCTCACTTGCTTACACTCTAGTGCTTAGAAACCTCTATATATTGGATTGAGATTTCGTTGTGTAGTTTATGAGATGTTTTGAGGGGTATTTATAGTTGAATTCTTGAATAAAAAATAGCATGACACTTTTGACAAAAGATTATAATAATATAACTTTGTTGAAATTAATACCTTCTAGAATCAGTCTGTTCCAGACTGGTTTAGCCGACTTTAAACCAATGAAATTCATGTTTTTATTTGATATTCCAGAAATTTATCTCAATACCTTTCCAGGGATGTATTTTACATATTTATAAGATTGTTCTATGATTTATTATGAATTTTTGAAAACAGACTATCTAATTTGTCAATTCCGAACTAATCAGTAAAGATTGCATTTTTACCATAGATAATATAATTTTCAAGCTTACTATTATTTTTGGTAATTGTACTAGACTCAATTTGTAAACTTTGTGCACTGGTTTGAGGTCCAAACGATTTTTCTAGAATTAATTATGATTTTTCTAAAAATGACACAAAATGCTGATTTTCATATGAAATTGTAACTAAAGTTTTTCTTAGCTTTATAACTACCAATGATCATATAATTCCTAACACTCTTATTTTAAGTATATGTTATAATCAGGATACGAGTCTTACAATTAAAAGGTGTAGGGACTGGTTTGGTATTTATTCAATAGTTGAATAACTGGCCAGGTAAAACCAGGGACCAAAAGTGGCGCCACCTTGGAGGCTCCTCCAGGGTTTGGCGAAACCCTAATTAGGGTTTTTGTAAGCCTGGTCCAAGTGGTCAAAAGCCTTGTCCAGTTGGAGGCTCCTTAGGGTTTCAGGTGTAATCCTAGGAGGCTATAAAAGGAACCCCCTGGCACCTGATTATTCATGCCATCTCTCTCTCTGTGTTACTCTGCTGGACTGATTCTTCCATAACTTGGGTGTGACTTGCATTTGAGGCAGGATACTTTTGCTGCTGCTTGAAAGGATCATAAGCTCAAAGGTTGGTTTTCTTAATTCATCTTTAGAATTGAATTGTTTCCTTTAGGTTCTTAGTTCTAATCTTCATAGAAGAAAACATAGATCAATATTAAGGTTGCATGTGAACCTTAGGTATTTTTGTGTTCACTGATTGCATAGAAACCCATCAAAACCGTGGTCAACAACATGGGAGATGCATTTGACTTGATCTGGATCT
Organism: Cichorium intybus; assembly: GCA_023525715.1. Lineage (NCBI taxonomy): Eukaryota > Viridiplantae > Streptophyta > Magnoliopsida > Asterales > Asteraceae > Cichorium > Cichorium intybus. The sequence goes on along the minus strand of CM042017.1, from coordinate 57,959,522 downwards.
AAACATCAAGATAACAACCCATAACCAATGCATGCAATCTGCCAGATTTCTTAGTTTTGCATGAATAGGGGTCTATAATGATTCTAAAAATCGTAAGAAAAATTGTACAAACATCTGATATACTATATTTTATAGTGTCCAAAAATGGTGTTTTGTAAAATTAAGGAGATATGTTTAAAAATTGTCAAACTATGACACCAAAATCTGAAACAGAAAAGAAAATAAGTTATATTTTTAAAATGTTTGGGTTTGTAAAGCTTAGATATCGAAACCAATAAATTAGGAAATTATTTTAACCAGAAACTATATATTATTAAAAAGTTTACTGGAAAAATTCACTCAAAAATACTGAAGTTTCGATTTTATAAAAATAAAGTACGAAATAAGGGCTTAATTCATGAATTAATGGTTACATGACATAATAAAATCTAAAAATTGGTGGAACCTGTTGTTATCATAATTTGAGGTTCCCCACAAATTTTCAGACTGTTTGGGCACTGTTTAATAATTATTTTGATTTATGAGCCCTTAATGATTGATATTTTAGAAAACCAATGTCGGGTTCTCCAAAGCCAATTATAATTTTTCTCTGACTTCACCAACACTAGAAGTAACTGCAGAAATTGTTTTGGAATTTATTTCGTCCATTTACTAATTAATCCAAACTAGTGGGTCCCATGCTATGCACGGGTTCAGTCAGCGGGGTGTGTCGGGACGCTTTCTTTTCACGGATCCTGAAGCTACTTTCTAGATGATGCAATCATGTCAAAGATAAAAATATATAAAGCGTTTGCTAATTAAAATACATTATTGTGTCAACCATAATAAAATTCCATTAGTAAAATAAACTGCAAGAACAGCAACGTACTTTCATTGTTTCATTTCTTATAGTTCCTATTACGGCATTATAATTATACTTTGAAAATCTTCCCGGTTATAGCAATGCCACCACCCAAAATCCAGATAAAAATCAATGTCAATGCTACAATTGAGTAAACTTTTAAAGGGAAACTGAAAGTACAATGCTATAGTTGAGTAAGCAATGTATAAAAACAAAACGTGAATATTTTCTCTTGTTCAATTTGAGTACAGGAATCAATGCGGTATTTACAAATCCGCATCTGATCGAATAATCAGATGGTATCAAATAGCTTAAAGTTAAATAAACTTCAACAACACAAATCGAGTGAACCTACAACATTCTGTATCGATTTATCTCATTTTCAGCTACAGCTTCTGGTTGCATAAAAGAGAAGAAGCATAAGGGTAAAGTTAAAAATAATGCAAGAACATACCCACTTAATCGAACATTGCTAATCTCAGAGGATAAATTTTAATCTGTGTTTGTTTTATTTGATTACTACTAACTACTAACCTGTGACCCATTTCATTACATAGTGTAACCAATGTTCAATTCAAACCACTCGGTAGTAATTTTCCAGCCACGTTCCATGTTGCTACAATGATCCTATTTACAATTTTTATAAAAAAAAATAAAAACATATAAACACGAATACAAAGATCGAAGACAATAATAGATTAGAACAAACCTGTAATTATCGACGTCTCTCACTTGAGCAGTATGAAGATCGATCTTCCTTCGGCTACGATGATTAGTGTTTTTTTTACTTGATTTCTCTGTTGAATCGAAGAAAAAAATTGAGTTTTTTGGTAATTTTTCATTCGAATTTGTGGTACGATAATGTGAAATTAAGTGGGTTTATTAAATATTAATAAATTGGATCTGTTGTTTTCTTTTTTCTGACCGTATGTGCTTCTTTTTCACTGGAATTGTTAGTCCATTCTTCATCTCCGCCTGCAAATAAACGCATCAATATCAACAACTGGTTCTTCAAATATGTCTTCCATTGCAAATTCCTACTTTCAATTTCGAATTAAGTATTTAAATATATCAAAATATGGAAATTATGTATGTAAACACAAAGAAAGATGAATACCATAAGATCTTTTTGAGGTTCTGTTGTTTCCAAGGATATGGGAACAGGTTGATCTTCCATGTCTTCCCATACCTTAAAACTCTCATTTGATTGTTTTTGCTTCAAAATAAGATTTCAATAATTAAAAAAATTTGACTAAATTCATAGAAAACTAACCATTGGTCTAACTTGTTAGCTATTCGAGTAACAAGTTTCCTTTATCAGAAATAAAGTAAATTACCACATTATCATGTTGATTTTAACATATAAAAATTGAGAAATATCTTGCTAAGTTTATAACGGATTTCAGATCTTAACCTTGTCATTCGCCTATGAACTTAATCTGAGACACTGTTGTCATTGTTTCCGTTTACTCTAAAGGTAATAGTAAAAATGAGTACAGATTTATCTATAGAATGAGAAATATGACCATATAATAAACTTATTTTTAAATAACGAACACATACTGTGATAAAGCTCTCTTGTTGACAGCAAATGGGTAAAGTTGAGCTCCTCCTTTTTGATTAATCATGCCCAAAGCTCTTCTGTCATTTATCCAGATTCTCTTCCAATTTCCAGTAGAAATTGTCCATTGATGCTTGCAAAAAGACGAACGGGAGCGCTCTTTGAAAGAGAAAGAATTTTAACCTGTAAAATCTTATCTGCTTCTCCCTTGTACACACTTGCAAGTTGAAGCCTTTGTGCTACAAGGGCAAATTCGTAAAAAGTTAGGGCTTAATTGGGTAAAGAGCTTCATATTCCTAGCTTTTTGTAATCGAATATGATAGTACATAGTAAAAGCAATATTTGCATTTATCTCATTCATTGCTCTACGCAGTAATATCCACCATCAGTATGTGCTCTATGCTGTATCCGTATTCTCCCATCACCTGATAGATTACACCCATAATCATCTAAACTTCTAAAAGAATCAAGAAAATTAACACAAGGTATTAGTTTACCTTCTGAATACGTGTAATACGGTTTTTGCAACTTCATCTTTCTGCTCAAATGTAAGGCGACAATTAACACCAAGTATCATAGGATGTAGTTTGGTCCTTTTACCCAATTAAAGGAGTGGAATACAGAAACATCCACACACAACACAGACACAAGCACAAAGTATGTGTGTGTGTGGCACAAGTATAATTCACCAAAACAGGGATTTCTAGAAAAAATATTGACTTTGTTTCCAAATATTGCAACTAAATACACGGCAGAATAGAATGTTGAAATTCCAATTATGTAATTCATTTTAAACTGAAAAACAAAATATCAAATTTAAACCATGGAAATATATAGTAGCACCAGACCTTGGAACATTTTCTTTACTCTGTTTGCAAAATATGGTGCAGCAACCAACAGAACATGTCGTTGATAACCTGTGGACCAGGAAATTGAAATATCACGTGATTAGAAAAATTTTACAGTATAAATTTTTAACAGTTTACATTATAAAATTGCAATTTCAGTTTCTAACTCGGAATTTCTGTTGCGAAGTACGACAACAAATGGAACTCGTTTAGAGAGTAAGGTTCAAAAATTTTATACCCCAAATGCAATTTCAGTTTTTTGACTTTAGAGAGTAAATTTCACAAATTGTAAAGCCCAAATGGAACTCGTTTGGATTTTTGTAATATATTGGGATTGTGTATGTTGTTTCTTGTAATATTAACTGGTTTTTGCTGTAATATAATATTTGGTGTGTAACTTTAAAAATTTGAGAATATTTTAGGAAAACGACCAAAACTGCCAAAAAATTTCAAATCTATCAAAAGAACCAAAACTATAAAAAAAATTCAAATCTGTCAAAAGGACAAAAACTGTCAAAAATTTTCATATATGTCAAAAGGACCAAAATTGTCAAAAAATTTCATATCTGTCAAAACGACCAAAATTGTCCAAAAACTTTAAATCTGTCAAAAGGACCAAAACTGTGAAAAATTTCAAATCTGTCAAAAGTACCAAAACTGTCAACGTTAGTCTAAAGTACATTGCCATTACTGTAAAAAGGTCGAAAACTGTCGAAATTTTACAAATCTTTCAAAAGGTCGAAGTTTTTTTTCCTGTTGCACCAGTAAAAAAATGTGCTAACTTGATTATTTCTATGCTCTTATTTCAGTCTAAAAAAATGCAGAAAAAATAGATAAAATGACCAAATAAATGCATAAAAATAGATAAAATGAGCAAATAAATGCAGAAAATATTAACGTACTTTTAATGCTTGAAAACCTAAATTTGCGAATCAATTTTGAACTTCATGCCCGTGTTTTGCTTTTCATTATTCTTTCTTTAATTCCCCATTTTCTACAGATGATCAACAAAACTACTGCAAAACAGACCGTAAACATTATCCGAGAAGAAAAGTTTAGCTTCTACTTTATAAATCGTATCTCCTAAAGCTCTATAAAAATAATTCTAAAATGCTAGAAACAAAAAAACAATACATTGGCAAGAAGGTTGCTTCAATATTAATATACAATATGAATGCTAATACCAAAATATAATGACATATTAAGACCAACAAAAGAACACTCTAGAACAGAATTGTAACGCCCCGGTTTTCCCGATACGTTTATTTATTTTAATTTAATTATTTTTGTAACCTTTGGTTAATTTATTTAACCAAGGTCTGATTATTTTGTGTTAGTGGGCTCATTTTGTCATCTTTTAAACTTCTTTTGTTAAAGTCCATGGGCTATGGGCTTAGTTGAAACACCACCAAGCTTAACACTACTTAAAGTGTTAAATTGGTTCATTTGGAGCTTACACTAGTGAACCACTCAAACCCTAACCCTCTCTATCACTCTCTATTCCCGTTTTTGAAGACACAACCGCAGTGTTCGATCATCTCCCGGAGATTCAGACGTTGGATCGCCATGAAACTTCAACCGAAGGTTCCCAAGACATAAATGAACGGCCTGACCGAAGGGTTTTCGATTTCAATGTCTAGAAGCGGAGTTATGAATTTCGCAACATGACCTAGGGTTTCTGACAGATTCCTCTGCTGAGTCTCCCTTCTTGCGAAAATCATATCTGGAGTTCCAGAGGTCAAATAGGGTTAGTACCGGTACACACGGTTCACAAATTGAGTTGAGCAACTTTCTTCAGAAGACCATTATCCGTATTGGAGACCGGAGGTATGGGGTAATTGCTCATCTTTACGTACTGCTCTAATTCCGTTCAGATTAGCTATGCTGTTTTGTTTATTTTATAAAAGGAGTTTGGAGAAAGCTTTTTACATGATTCCGCCTCCTAGAATCATTGTATTTAAGTAAATTTGGTATCTGGAAAAGATGGATGTCTGATTCCATTCCCAAGTTTATGGGAATTGGACAACATCACACACCAGTGTTTTCCCATCAGCATTATCCTTTCTGATTTGTTCAGTATTGTAAATTTTATATCTTGAGTTTTAAAATGTATTTTGAGTTGGTCCCAACTCTCAGACCTTTGTTATTGAGTCTATTGTGCTCGTGATGTTTCCTAAGGTCTGCTTCCTTCCAAAAGTTGGGTGGAATTGGCTAACCTCACATGTATGCCATTTCGGGGACTGCAGTGATATGTGTTTTTGTAAAAATCATATCTCCATGCTGTTTATAATTATGTCCTTGTGGTTTAATGAAATCCCTATGACCTCTAACCCCTTTTAGTACCACCATGATCATGGGGACTGAATTGGGATGATGAACACATCTTAGAATGTGTTTCAAAGAGAGAAGGATGGATAAGCCAAAAGGAATCATGGGTGGCTACAATTCTGTTTTCCATCAGATCTGTAGTCATTTTGTAAAAATCATAACTTGAGTTCTAAAACTCAAAATGACCCTAACCAGTGCCCAAATTTCACAAATGGAGTTGGGTAACTTTCTTAAGAAGACCAATCTCACTGATAAGGACATTATCTAGGGGCAACAACAGCTTCTTTACTGTTAGGTCAGATCCGGGTCTTCAATGACATGTCAATTTGTTTTTATCATTTATATGGGTTGGAAAAGGATCCAGAGTGATTCCAAGTTCCCACATGTACATTACATATTGAATTAAAGATCTGGAGAAGATGGGACGTTAATTCTCATTATAACTTGGTTAGAATGTATCCACAATCCAGATCAAGGGACAGTCACCAGCTTATGTTGATTCTGTGATTGTCCACAATGTGATTTTTATATCTAGAGCTTGGGAAACCCTTTTTAATTCATTCCAACTCCGAGGCTTGTATGTATGTGTCTTTTGTTCCTCTGATTTTTGGTTGGGGCTGATTCTAGCCACAAGTTGGGTAGAATTGACCAACACCACCTGACTGTCCGTCTGAAGACAGCAGTGACATGTCTTTTTGTAAATTGTATATCTTTCTCATCCTTTGGAGTTAGGAGGAGTTCTTTGTGGTTCTGGAAACCTAAGTCATTTTAGTTTCTTGTAAAAATTATTTAAGCCTATGCTTCTATTTTATATTTTGGAGTAATTCAGTCTTGAACAGCAGGTCTGTTTTAGAGACCTTGCTGTGATTACTCCTTTCTCATTCCTTAGATTCACAACTTCACCCTTCTAACCTTTAGTCTTAATTAGGTGAAGTGTTGAAGTTTGCACAAGCTTGGTAGCCATATATTGACTTCTATCTGTTATATCACTCACTCAAGGTGAGTTCTCTCACACCGTTGTATTGATGTTTGTGTTTGCTAGTTAGCTCGTGTGTGATTGTTTAGATTTATTATTTAAAGCATGCGATATTACTATTATAAATCGTACATGTGCACTGTATGTAATTGATTATTACTATGAGGGGTAGTTAGGTAAGATCACCAACATTATACTCTATATGAGGTGCGGGGATCGGGGCCAAAGGATACGGGATTTACCCGGTGCGGCTCAAACCTACAAGTTCGCCCTATTTTATGTAAGCACTGATTCGTTCTTTGCTTAGTTTTTATAATTAAAATTAAAATTGGATTAGGGCTGGTAAATGTGAATATTAATATGATGTCTGTGTTTCAATTCACTAAGCTTTGTGCTTACGGGTTTCCCTAACATTTTTCAGGTGTTAAGATCAAGGAGGCTAAGGCGTGACTTGGAGCACCGGGATGCCACTACTAGAAGAATTTCTATTTTGAGACATTATTATTTTATGCTTCCGCACTTTACAATGTTTATTTTGCCATAAGTTGGTTTTGAGATATTTATCTTTTGGAAACTTATAATATCTTTTTATAAAAGTTGTTTTAAAAGTTCAAATATTTTGCGAAAATTTTTGCGTGTTACAAGAATTAATATACAAAACCATACCTGCTCTGTCTTAAGTCTTTCATTTTCCTCTTCCAAATGCGTTTCCTTGCTCGTGATCGCGCAGCAGATTCCCTATTCTTAATCATTCTTTTTTGCCTCCTTTCCACTGTCTTCTCGATCACATCTCCAGATGCAACTCTTTTCCTGCCAGGTGTTTGTGTATTAGAAACAGTCCCCATCAATAGAGACATTGTCATCTGAGTTTCAGAATAACCCACCTCTATAGGAAGTGGTTGTTGAACTTGATGATGACCTGGCATAAACACGTGTTGTGGCTGCTGAATTGGGGGGATTTGATAATGCATCCATGGTGCTTGTTGTGGACTGATATTTTGTTTGGGTCATGTGATTGGCTCGGGTCCCACATTCTTTTTCTCTTGTGAAGATTCAGTAACAATACCTGCTTTAGCCAAGATCACATTAGTCAAATAATTGGGAGTTAGATTTTCTTTCTTAATCTCGTCCATGTTTTTCTTTTCAAGAAACATGAAAGTATAAAAAAATTCAGAACTAATTTCTTCTCTCTGTAGTAGTATATGACTACCAAATCTCCTCCTTTTTATGCCTACTGCCCAATTCTGAAATTTTAATTAATTACGCATAAGAACTAACTTCTCAAAAAAACCAAAACAAACTTATAAACTAAGAGTCAATTTCCATAATAAAACATGGTAATTAGAAGCCTTAAACTTCAATACAGATGACAATTGAGATAAGACTTCTTGATGAATATTTAGTTGCTTTTTTGAGTCAAAGTCAACTATAATAGTTTGATTAGAGTCATCGACTTCCTTAAAGGCCACCTAATAAGATGCCCTTCCTGTAGAAATAAAATCAATATTAGGAAAAGAAATGCAAACAAAGATTTATACACAATTGCTTAAATAACATAAAAATTTTAGTGAATAAAGAACCTGTCAATTATGACTTATTCTATCTGATACAAATTGATCATATGGTATAAACCTTCCTTTATAACTTTTTATAATTTACTTAGTTCGATTCTATTTATTTTGCAGCATTGAGCTTGCAAAATCCAGGCTCCTGTGGTTTGAAAGCAACCTGTGAGCATAAGTTAAATTGTTATGAAACTGAAAAGAAGTACAAAAGTTGCGCCAAACACATATTCCATTGCCGTCTGAACTTCATTGTGACAATTGTAAATTTTGGTCAACAAAAGTCAACTGTAGTCAGACGAAGCGTACGTTAATTTATATGTTGAATAGTTATTTTCCATAACTTTTTCAATGAATTATTAATATTGTAGTATTACGTATGCTAAATCAAACAATTATCGATTAAAAGTCGAAAATACGTACAGCAAACTACTGTAGCGTATAAATTCGATAATCGTACAATTATTATTTTGAGAATAATAATATTCATAAAACAATCTACTCGTAAATACGAACCTGTGGATATATAGAACGTCAAAAACAGAGTTCGTATGTGGAAGTTACAACCATTAAATCGCTGTGAACGGATAAATGTACACATGGTTTGGACTCAAAATACAAAATGAGGTGCCTTAAACATCAAATATGAAATAAAAATTCATATGATACGTAACGTAATGATATCTAGTATTTGATTTCAAAGCTAAATACAATTTCCGGTAAAACGTCAAAAATCGCGAAATCGGAAGAATACTGCGCTTAAACGCGTATTCCGACACCCAACGAGATATAATTCAATCAAAATAAATGTTTGGCAATGTTTTTATACAAAATAATTATTTAGAACTTCGTTTCGTCTAAAACGCATAAAATTTCACTAAAACGTCTTACTATTTTATAAAAATCACTTATATTTATAAAGTATATTGCTATTTTATAAAAACTAACCTACCCCACCCCCCCTACCCCCATCGGCTGGAAGAAATGCCCCATGCAATCCATGGGTTACTATTCACAATCTAGGGATTTATGGAGACTAGAATAAAATAATGCACATGAAAGCAAACATTAAATCTAATAAACTAAAGACTATAATCATGCCACCATCTCATTTGAAACCAAGTCACCAATTCATTCTCTCTTCTCCCTCTTCTCTTGCTCTCGGCCTCAAACCACCATCACCATCACCATCTTCAAGCTTCATTTCCAAGCTCATTTCACAAGTCCAAGTGGTAAGTTTCATCCATCCTTTGATTCTAAACAACATAACACAAGTTTTACACCATTTACACACACTAATATCCATCAAAACCCATTGGATAATAGCTTGGTCCAAAGGTCTTTGAGCTCAAATCTTCATCATCTTCAAGGATCTTGAAAACCTTCTTGGTAAGTTATGATCATCTAGTGATTTAAGTTCTAAATACCTTCATTTACTCTTTTACACACACATACTCACGAAAATCCATTGGATAATAGCTTTGTCCAAGAGTCCTCCCGGTCTTAGAACCAAAATCTCCAACCTTCTACCAAGAAACCTTAAGATCAACCACTCAAGGTGAGTTCATACCCCTCATTTTCATCTTTTCAAACCTTTTTAGGGGAGAATACAAGTTCTTTTACTATAAATGTTGTTTTATTCAAGTTTATATGTGTTTAAATGTTATATATGTTGATTTACACAAGTTTATAAAGTTAATATTTGTGTAAAAATACTTTTGACATGATTTATGGATATTACTATGTATGATGATCATAATGACATATAATGTTAGTGTAAAAGTTTCCAAACTATAAATAAAGTGTGTTAAAATGTTAGTTCTTGGACAAAAATGTTATAAAGATGAACTTGGTATGAAATATGGATAGATCCTTATATTATGCACACTTTGACATATTAAGTTGTGTAAAAGTTACAAAACTACAAATAAAGTGTACAAAGATACTAGATCTTGAATAAAAACGTTATAAAAACGAAATCTAGTAAAAACTACGTTTTTATAAATAAAGGCACTATTTACTAGCAAAAATGGTTATAATCAAGTTATTACACCATTTTTGTGAGAATTACCTCAAAAGATGATATTTATAATCTTTCGAACAAGTTATTTCGCTATCGTTCGTAAAAATAAGGTTATTACGACGCAATTACTAAAAATAGACTATTATTGGAATAGTCTATGAACACAAGGGTATTATGACGTTTGAACATGACAAAAATAATTATATAAAAATATATAATTATTATACTTTACTATATTATCATGGGAAAAATGATAATGGATGATTACAAGAGTTTTTATATACAAATCGTACGTAAACAAGTTGATTGGAATACATACATTTTTGTGAGATGAATCTTCACAGTACTTTTATAAGTACCTACTATAAGTCCTGAACTTTTATAACCAGAGTCTCGGTAAGAGAGCGCGATATTTGAGTATAGATCTATACGGGGCTTGACAACCCCACACCTGAGCTGCTAGCTACAGCTTGACCGGTAGGTCTGAGGTGTCCAAATGTCTAACATTCCGACGCCTGAAGAACGTCGCCGCAGGCCAACTAGTCACAGTATGGTTATATGGTATCTCACATGGGAAAATAATCAACTTAATATTTTCATAAATTGTTTACGTGGAAATATACATTTCAACGAGAGTTACACTACAGTTTACATAATTACATTTTAGTCTTTGGGAATTAAAGACTTGAACATTTTATGAGAAAATATTGGATTTTCTTGGTTTTCAACACTATCGTTTACAAACAAAGGACATTTCTTATACAAAAATCTTATGAACTCACCAACTTAATTGTTGACACTTTTTCAACTACTTGTATTCTTAGGAAATTGATAAAGTAAGTTCAAGCGCTACAAGATGGGACGTTATGACGTCATTTTTGTTCATTTTTTATATCATTTCAATTGTAATTGAAACATGAAACAAGTAAACTTTGTAATATTTTCAATTGATTAAATGATGGTTGTGTACTTGGATTCCACTATTGTGTAACTTTGTTATGATATTGTTCATGAAGTCATCCACCCTTAAACTATTCCGCCAATACGGTTTTGGGGTGTGACAGATTGGTATCAGAGCATTGTTTATAGTGAACTAAGTATATCAATCCATTTAAAGATATACAACTATAAATACAATGGGACTAAAACTCTCGAAAACATTTTCGTACAAGTATACTTTTAAAATTACAACGATAATTTTTATAAAAGTATAAGTACATACATACATACTAGAATGATATCATAACGAAAACATACAAAAGTGGTAAGATGAGTTGAACACTACGGATATACCTAAGTGTTTTGGTAATTATATCTTGGATAAATAGAGCCTGATCAACTGTATTGGTCCAAGATATGATTAACGGATACTTAGGAATGGTCGTGGTGAACAACAAGTCCGAATACTTACCAATAACCAAATAAGATATAGAATACTATAGGAGTATTTTATGACGCTATATAACTAAACATAGAGTTAAAATACTACAGGAGTATTTTATGAATACTATGAAGTCGTACACTTAGAATTTTCTCTTACATACCTCTCATATCCCTTAGAAATCACCTTACTTATAACAACTTCCAAAGACTTACCAAGAACCATGTACAAAGAAAAACACTAGAACAAAACATAAAACAAAAATACTATACGAGTATTTTGTGATACTATAGAACCATACATCTAGACTCTTTATGCCCCTATTATACCCCTATCACTACATAGTCGACATAAACGTATAATAGAAACACCGTACTTTGATAACCCTTACCAAGAACTAACCAACGTCAAATCTTGAATCCTTGTGGCAGAAATATGCCACCCCGTCGAAGAAACGCTAGGCGCGCACCAATCGCAACTCCCGAGCCACCCATGATAGACTCAGCCACTTTTCAGGCTGCTGTTACTGCTGCGGTAGCAGCTGCTATCGCTCAGATAAACTCGAATGGGACGAATGGCAACGGAGGTAGAAATGGCACCAACGACTCCACAAATGGAGAAACACCAAACCAATCGCGAGTATGTACTTACAAGGACTTCGCGAATTGCAAACCAGTGACTTTCCATGGTACCGGTGGTGTCCTTGCTCTCACGAGATGGATTGAGAAAACAAAATCAATCTTTGATATCTCCACCTGCCCCGAGGAATTTAAAGTCAAATTCGCCGCTTGTACCTTTGCCGAGACGGCCATGTCCTCGTGGAAGGGCCATGTTAAGGCTCTGACACTTCCTGTGGCCAACTCAATGAGTTGGGAAGAACTGAAGACCATGCTGATGAAAGAGTACTGTCCCAGATGGGAGATCCAAAAGCTAGAACAAGAGCTGTGGAACCTTACCATGAAAGGTTCAGATCTGACCTCCTACACGAACCGATTCAATGACTTGGCAACCCTCTGCCCTACTATGGTCACACCAGAATCTGTGAAAGTGGAACGTTATATCTGGGGGCTATCTCCTCTGATTCAGGGGAATGTAGAAGCGGCAAGCCCCACCACTTTCGACAGCGCAAAACGACTGGCCCAATGATTAGTCGACCATGGAGTTCGCAAAGGCACCATGACCTCTAAAACTGATCAACCAAGAGAGAAGGACCACAAAAGAAAACCCTGGAACAGGGGGAGAAATCAGCCTAACCACGAAGGTGCCAAGAGACAACAGATTGTGGCAGTCTATGCAGCCACTATCCCGACTACCCCAACAGCAACCCAGCAATATAATGGGACACTACCCAAGTGCAACAAGTGTAATTTCCACCATACTAGAGCCTGTAGAGAAATGCACTGCTCGAACTGTAACAAGAAGGGTCATACCGCCCGTTTCTGCAGGGCACCAGTTCCACAAGCCACCCAAGCCTCTAATGCTGGGGTGAGTCAAGCTTGCTATGGTTGTGGTGAGACGGGGCATTTTAAGCGTGATTGTTCGAAGACAAAGAACGTTGAGAGAAATGGAAGAGTCCTAGCTATGGGACGCGCGGAAGCGGTAGAGGATCCTACCGTGGTTACCGGTACGTTCCTCGTCAATAATTCATATGCTTGTATACTATTCGATAGCGGTGCGGAGAGGAGTTTCGTACGCCACGAGTTTAAATACTTACTAAAACAAAAACCTCAACCACTCAATGAAACATTTACAGTAGAAATGGCTAATGGCAAAACATAAAGCACAAACGACATATACATAGGCTGTACACTTATCCTGGACGATCACTCCTTCCAAATCGATTTAATGCCTGTTAAAATAGGAAGCTTTGACGTGATTGTTGGTATGGATTGGCTAATACCTCATCATGCCGACATCATGTGTTACGAACGAGGAATCCGACTTCATCTGCCGGATGACAAGACCCTTGTTGTCTACGGCGATAAACCCAGTACCAGCCTCCGAATCGTGTCTTGCATCAAAGCTCGAAAATACCTACAGAAAAGATACCATGCCTTCCTAGCCCACGTTGTTGACGAGAAGAAAGAAGTAAAGAACATCAAAGAGATCCCCGAAGTCTGTGACTTTCCCGACGTATTCCCAGAAGACCTTCCAGGAGTACCACCCGCACGACAAGTCGAGTTCAGAATCGATTTGATCCCAGGAGCCACCCCGGTAGCAAAAGCGCCATACCGATTAGCCCCGGCAGAAATGCAAGAATTATCCAGCCAACTAAATGAACTGCTAAGTAAAGGGTTCATCAGGCCGAGCTTCTCACCTTGGGGAGCGCTGGTCTTGTTCGTGAAGAAGAAGGATGGATCATTCCGTATGTGCATTGACTATCGGGAGTTGAACAAGCTCACCATCAAGAACCGATACCCGCTACCCCGAATTGACGACCTGTTCGATCAACTCCAAGGATCGAGTTATTTCTCAAAAATCGATCTGAGGTCGGGATATCACCAACTCAAGGTTCAAGAAGAAGATGTTCCCAAAACGGCATTCAGAACTCGCTACGGCCATTATGAATTCGTTGTGATGCCCTTCGGATTGACCAATGAGCCCGCAGTGTTCATGGATCTGATGAACCGCGTATGCCGACCTTACCTAGATAAATTCGTGATAGTGTTCATCGACGACATACTTATCTGTTCACGAAGTAAGGAGGAACATAGCCAACACTTACGACAAGTTTTGGAGACATTAAGAGCAGAGAATATGTATGCAAAATTTTCGAAATGCGAATTTTGGCTTCGAAAAGTGGACTTTCTAGGCCACATAGTCAGCAAAGAAGGGATACATGTGGATCCCTCCAAAATCAAAGCCATCGAAAACTGGGAAGTACCAAGAACTCTGACAGAAATCCATCAGTTTTTGAGCCTTGCTGGCTATTACCGAAGATTCATACAAAATTTCTCCAAAATTGCAAAGCCACTTACTACCCTAACACAGAAGGGTGTGACATTCAAGTGGGGAGATAAACAGGACGCCGCCTTCCAGACCTTAAAGAAAGCCTTGTGCAGCGCTCCTATTCTGTCCCTTCCAGAAGGAACAGAAGACTTTGTAGTTTATTGCGATGCATCGAACCAGGGTCTGGGCTGTGTACTCATGCAGAGAGGAAAAGTCATTGCCTACGCTTCAAGACAACTTAAAACTCATGAGGTCAACTACACTACACATGACCTCGAGTTGGGAGTAGTAGTGTTTGCATTGAAGATCTGGAGGCACTACCTGTACGGCACAGAGTGTACGGTATTCACCGACCATAAGAGTCTCCAACATATCCTCAACCAAAAAGAACTCAATATGAGACAACGACGATGGGTAGAGCTACTAAGTGATTATGAATGCGAAATTCGTTATCATCCAGGAAAGGCCAATGTGGTGGCAGATGCCCTTAGTCGAAAGGAGTACTCGGGCCGCCGAGTGAAGTCATTAACGATAACGATCCATTCCCATTTGTCCACTCAGATCAAAGAGGCGCAGCTAGAAGCCTTAAAACCGGAGAATGTCGCAAATGAAGCCTTGCGAGGGATGGATAAAAACCTTGAAATTAAGGATGACGGAGCCCGTTATCTCATGAACCGAATTTGGACCCCGAGATTCGGCGGATACAGAGACATCATCATGAATGAAGCTCATAAGACTAAATACTCCGTTCATCCTGGGTCCGACAAAATGTACCTGGACCTCAAGAAACTGTATTGGTGGCCAAACATGAAGGCAGAAATTGCTACTTACGTGGGCAAGTGCCTGACTTGCGCCAAGGTTAAAGTAGAATACCAGAAGCCCTCGGGTTTGCTAATACAACCAGCAAAACCCGAGTGGAAGTGGGAGCGGATAACAATGGACTTCATAACCAAATTACCAAAGACAATAGGTGGGTTAGACACTATATGGGTAATCGTCGATAGGTTAACCAAATCTGCTCACTTCCTACCAATCAAGGAGACTGATAAGATGGAAAAGCTGGCAAGGCTCTACCTCAGAGAAATTGTAAAATTGCATGGTGTGCCAAAATCAATCATCTCGGATAGAGATAGCCGATTCACTTCACACTTTTGGCAATCATTGCAAAAGGCTATGGGAACCAGACTCGATATGAGCACAGCTTACCATCCGCAGACGGATGGCCAAAGTGAAAGAACCATCCAAACACTGGAAGACATGTTGAGAGCCTGTGTGATAGACTTCGGTAAGGCATGGGACACCCACTAGCATTAAAGTTGCTCCATTTGAAGCTTTATATGGACGCAAGTGCAGATCCCCTCTATGCTGGGCTGAAGTGGGTGATACTCAACTAGCCAGAGGGCAGGTACCTAACAGCACTCTCACCAGTCCGGAGATCATACGAGAGACAACGGAGAAAATCGTTTAGATCCGTGAACGATTGAAAGCATCTCGTGACTGACAAAATAGTTATGCGGATAAGCGACGCAAACCTTTGGAATTCCAGGTTGGTGACCGAGTGTTGTTGAAGGTCTCGCCATGGAAAGGAATGATACGCTTTGGAAAGCGTGGGAAGCTGAACCCCAGGTACATTAGGCCATTCGAAATCCTTGCTAGGATCGGCCCAGTAGCCTACAAACTTCAACTACCGCAGGAGCTCAGCAATGTCCATCCCACCTTTCACGTATCCAACTTAAAGAAATGCCTGTCCGATGAAACCCTTGTCATTCCGCTCGACGAAATCGAGGTGAACGAGAACCTTCATTTCGTGGAAGAACCCGTAGAGATTATGGACAGAGTGATCAAGAGAATGAAACAGAGCCGCATACCAATAGTTAAGGTCTGTTGGAGTGCCAAGCGTGGACCCGAATTTACTTGGGAGCGTGAAGACCAAATGAAACAAACGTATCCACATCTCTTCCAAGACCCTTGAGGATCCACTCAAGAGTTAAATTTCGGGACGAAATTCTCTCTAACGGGTAGATGATGTGACAATTGTAAATTTTGGTCAACAAAAGTCAACTGTAGTCAGATGAAGCATACGTTAATTTATATGTTGAATAGTTATTTTCCATAACTTTTGCAATAAATTATTAACATTGTAGTATTACGTATGCTAAATCAAACAATTATCGATTAAAAGTCGAAAATACGGACAGCAAACTACTGTAGCGTAAAAATTCGATAATCGTACAATTATTATTTTGAGAATAATAATATTCATAAAACAATCTACTCATAAATACGAACCTGTGGATATATAGAAGGTCAAAAACAGAGTTCGTATGTGGAAGTTACAACCATTAAATCGCTGTGAACGGATAAATGTACACAGGGTTTGGACTCAAAATACAAAAAGAGGTGCCTTAAACATCAAATATGAAATAAAAATTCATATGATAAGTAACGTAATGATATCTAGTATTTGATTTCAAAGCTAAATACAATTTCCGGTAAAACGTCAAAAATCACGAAATCGGAAGAATACTGCGCTTAAACGCGTATTCCGACACCCAACGAGATATAATTCAATCAAAATAAATGTTTGGTAGTGTTTTTATTCAAAATAATTATTTAAAACTTCGTTTCGTCAAAAACACATAAAATTTCACTAAAACGTCTTACTATTTTATAAAAATAACTTATTTTTATAAAGTATATTGCTATTTTATAAAAACTAACCTACCCCACCCCCCCTACCCCCATCGGCTGGAAGCAATGCCCCATGCAATCCATGGGTTACTATTCACAATCTAGGGCTTTATGGAGACTAGAATAAAATAATGCACATGAAATCAAACATTAAATCTAATAAACTAAAGACTATAATCATGCCACCATCTCATTTGAAACCAAGTCACCAATTCATTCTCTCTTCTCCCTCTTCTCTTGCTCTCGGCCTCAAACCACCATCACCATCACCATCTTCAAGCTTCATTTCCAAGCTCATTTCACAAGTCCAAGTGGTAAGCTTCATCCATCCTTTGATTCTAAACAACATAACACAAGTTTTACACCATTTACACACACTAATATCCATCAAAACCCATTGGATAATAGCTTGGTCCAAAGGTCTTTGAGCTCAAATCTTCATCATCTTCAAGGATCTTGAAAACCTTCTTGGTAAGTTATGATCATCTAGTGATTTAAGTTCTAAATACCTTCATTTACTCTTTTACACACACATACTCACGAAAATCCATTGGATAATAGCTTTGTCCAAGAGTCCTCCGGGTCTTCGAACCAAAATCTCCAACCTTCTACCAAGAAACCTTAAGATCAACCACTCAAGGTGAGTTCATACCCCTCATTTTCATCTTTTCAAACCTTTTTGGGGGAGAATACAAGTTCTTTTACTATAAATGTTGTTTTATTCAAGTTTATATGTGTTTAAATGTTATATATGTTGATTTACACAAGTTTATAAAGTTAATATTTGTGTAAAAATACTTTTGACATGATTTATGGATATTACTATGTATGATGATCATAATGACATATAATGTTAGTGTAAAAGTTTCCAAACAATAAATAAAGTGTGTTAAAATGTTAGTTCTTGGACAAAAATGTTATAAAGATGAACTTGGTATGAAATATGGATAAATCATTATATTATGAACACTTTGACATATTAAGTTGTGTAAAAGTTACAAAACTACAAATAAAGTGTACAAAGATTCTAGATCTTGAATAAAAACGTTATAAAAACGAAAACTAGTAAAAACTACGTTTTTATAAATAAAGGCACTATTTACTAGCAAAAATGGTTATAATCAAGTTATTACACCATTTTTGTGAGAATTACCTCAAAAGATGATATTTATAATCTTTCGAACAAGTTATTTCGCTATCGTTCGTAAAAATAAGGTTATTACGACGCAATTACTAAAAATAGACTATTATTGGAATAGTCTATGAACACAAGGGTATTATGACGTTTGAACATGACAAAAATAATTATATAAAAATATATAATTATTATACTGTACTATATTATCATGGGAAAAATGATAATGGATGATTACAAGAGTTTTTATATACAAATCGTACGTAAAAAAGTTGATTGGAATACATACATTTTTGTGAGATGAATCTTCACAGTACTTTTATAAGTACCTACTATAAGTCCTGAACTTTTATAACCAGAGTCTCGGTAAGAGAGCGCGATATTTGAGTATAGATCTATAAGGGGCTTGACAACCCCGCACCTGAGCTGCTAGCTACAGCTTGACCGGCAGGTCTGAGGTGTCCAATTGTCTAACATTCCGACGCCTGAAGAACGTCGCAGCAGGCCAACTAGTCACAGTATGGTTATATGGTATCTCACATGGGAAAATAATCAACTTAATATTTTCATAAATTGTTTACGTGGAAATATACATTTCAACGAGAGTTACACTACAATTTACATAATTACATTTTAGTCTTTGGGAATTAAAGACTTGAACATTTTATGAGAAAATATTGGATTTTCTTGGTTTTCAACACTATCGTTTACAAACAAAGGACATTTCTTATACAAAAATCCTATGAACTCACCAACTTAATTGTTGACACTTTTTCAACTACTTGTATTCTCAGGAAATTGATAAAGTAAGTTCAAGCGCTACAAGATGGGACGTTATGACGTCATTTTTGTTCATTTTTGATATCATTTCAATTGTAATTGAAACATGAAACAAGTAAACTTTGTAACATTTGCAATTGATTAAATGATGGTTGTGTACTTGGATTCCACTATTGTGTAACTTTGTTATGATATTGTTCATGAAGTCATCCACCCTTAAACTATTCCGCCAATACGGTTTTGGGGTGTGACATTCATCATCATAACCAACCAATGAAAGTGCTACCTCAGCATTCCCTTTACCTACCTGAAAAACAAAAAAAAATTATCATGTGATAGAGGTATATTAAATGATACAAGTAGTTTTATAAAAGCAAGAAAATTTCCAATTTAGTAGCAGCAGTTTGGACTCTAGATGGCTTTGAATTTTGTTCAAAGGAATAATAGTGACTTTAATTCTAAGATCACCATTTTGAAGAAGTTGGTTTCCTGTACTTTCAGTGTCCACCACAACATTAAACAACTTCCTACCTACACAAACCTCCAAGGCAGTCATAGTTGCCCAATCTTTGACTTTTATAAGGTTTGCCACCACGCCTTTGACTTTTGACTGGTCAAAGTTCTTCACGGGGTCACGGTAAGAAAACTCAATGTTCCCCATCCAAGAAGAAATCATCCGTATTTCCTCTTTTATTTTGTGTACTGCTTCTAATTCCACCAGTCAGTCCTTCTGTAAATCTTCCATCTATCCTTCTTCATATGATAAAGACTTCAAAGCCTGAAAATGATTTATCTTTCCAATTTTTTCATTCGTAGGAGTAGGAGTAGGATAGATTTGCCGTTCCAAAAAAAAAGTAAGTCAAAATCAAATGCAGAAAAATGTCTCCCTCAAAAGGATTTCTAGAAGTTTTAGACGAATAAGAAATTAGATGACACCATTAGTGATTTCCGTTAATGGCGTTTGAGATCAAAGCATGTAACCGAATAGTTGATACACGAAATCACTCAAGACATTTAATCAGTCGGTATACGTACGAAATCTAACCTTAATCGTTCAAAATAACGAAGCTTCCAAGCAGAGCTCAGAGTCGATGAAATCAAAGCGATAATCGAGAATAAGAATTGACTAATCGAAGCCAACAGTCAGTCATCGAGAGAAGAAGAATTGAGTAATCCAAACTTCAGAGTCAACAATCGGAACTCGTATCAGGAACGCTGATGACCGGAGGGGAGACGCTTCGATCGCAGTGGCTGCTCTCACAATCACGGACGTAAAATCCACAGAGTAACGAAGAAAGCACTATCAGGATACGATGGATGGAAAATCCACACAGTACACTGGCATCGTAGCGGTCGTCATGCGGTCAAAAATAGTAAAATAACCTCACTCTCACTTAGCACAGTGGTAGTCAGGGTCGATCCACAGGAATTACATGGTTAAGGTAGGGAATAGATTACCAACTGTAGTGTCACTTCTACAGCCAGAGGATCTAGTTTCCGAATTATACCCAAAATAATCCCAAAAATTACAATTCAAGAAATCCAACTCAAGCATCAACTAACTAAACCAATAACTAATCCTAATTACCGACTGAATTCAGAAATATAATTTAAAATTAGAAGCAATCAAGATCAATCCCAAACATTCAACACAATCAAACATCCAAAAATCATTCAAAAGCATAAAATACCAAAAACCGAGCAATTAACACTAACCGAATGATTATTATTAAAAGCTCAGATCCCAATGGTTCAAAACAGTAAACATCAAATTCAAAAACCAAAACCTAGTGCCAATGGTTGTCACACCCAAAGACACTCGCAAAATCTACCGAAATCACTAAATTAATTGGAATTTATAAGAGAAAACATAAAAATACCAATTTATGGTTGCTGAAAACTGAAACTCGGAGTCAAAGAAGCCTTGGGATTCGTTCCTATGCCAGGTCTTTGCTGTTTTTTTCGACCTAAAACCCTCTATTTATAGTTGCAAAAATTAAGCGACCGCGCCGCGCACAAATGAAATCCGCGGCGCGCGTATGGGTTTATCCCCGTTTTCTCGGCATTTGAATTTTCTCCACCGCCTCGTCACTGCGTCGCGCCTTTGTGAATCCCGCGCCGCGCATGCGAATTTGCCTAATTTGTCTTTATCTTCAAACTTCTTCCATTTTCTACGCTTTTAGCCCCTGTTTACGTCATTTCTTTCCAAACAAGCACTGACACAAAAAGTGAGAATACCACAGCATATATGATATAATTTCACAAAGAATAGGGCTCAACAACGACTAAAATAGTTGATATTACTAGGCGTTGTCAAATATCCCACACTTGTGCCTTGCTTGTCCCCAAGCAAGAGAGTTTTTAACAAATTCTAATAGAGACTCAAACAATTTTTAATGCGTTTAATTTCAAAGCTTATTGCCCTAGGAGTTAGAGTGATATAGTTTGTGAAAACATGATCGGAATATTCTTTAGAATTTATGACTTTCTATAGAACCCTTGATTACAATTTTTCTGTCCACAATGAAGTGTACGTACTCATTCAGATTCTAAAGGCCATTAAAGAACTGTCCATGACTTTCGATGTTGTCTGTGTAACGAGCTTTCAGAAATACCATCCTAGACCAGACGATCTTAGGTGGTAAGGTGCGTAAGTCCCACCCATTTTAGACCTACCGGCTCGAACAACAAAGGCCACAGATTGACAATTCCCTCCTAAATTCCAATCCTAAAACGTTCCAATCGTCTAACTCCTAAAACTCAACTTATTTGACTAAACTAATAGCATGATAACAACTACTTACATTCAGAAACTATTCGTTTCAAAATTACAATCTATTAAAAATTTTGAAAAAGTTTGCTAAAAAAATTGAAAACGGGTCATTTCCCGCAAAATTTCAAAAATACTCTTTCAGCCGTCCACACCCCACACTTAAAACCGTAAAACGTCCCCGTTGTACAAAAAAATATTTTTAGAGCTAGGAAGAAAGAATTACCCATTTGACGGTAAACTGCTTGATTGTCACAAGTACACAAACACGAACAAAATGTCCTCGACTCAGAATTCAGGAGTTGTAGCGCAACAGTGAAACACGCCGGTGGTCAAAACAAGTGGAGGGGGCAAAGTGACCCCACAATTTCCTGAAACAACTCCTCCATTTTGTATTACATGCACAACTCACAAAAATATTAAATGCAAATAGAACAAGCAAATAAAATATAAACAAGCAAAAAGATAGTAGTGTCATAAGTACAGTACTGACAACGACTAGTGATATCAAGTATTTTAGGCATTGTTGAGCCCTATTCTTGATGAAATTATATCAGATATATCTTGGTATTCTCACTTTTCATGCCAGGACTTGTTTGGAAGAAAAGAATGAAAACAGGGACTAAAAGCGTGCAAATTGGAAAAGTTTGGAAAGGAATGAAAAATCAAGGAAATACGTACACGCGCCGCGAGAATTAACAATGCGCGACGCGGGTCAAAGGCGGTGAACCAAATTCAAATGCCGAGAAAACGGGATCTGATAAGTACGCGCGCCGCGGAATCCACAAAAGCGCGGCGCGGCCTCAAGAAATTTGCAATTATAAATAGAGGCATTTACAGCCGAAAACCCTAGCAAAGACCGGGTGTAAAATCGACCTTGAAGTTCTTTGACTCCAAGATTTCGTTCCAGCAAGTTCTCAATTGGTATTTTTTATGTTTTGGATTTTATTTTCAATTAGTTAGATAGTTGTAAGCTTTGGTTTGTATCTTTGGGAGTGACAACCATTGATATCAAGCTTAGGTTTCTGTTTAGTAGTCTTTAGTTACTGTTTTGATGTTTGGATCTGAGTTTGATGAATGAGAATCATTCGGTTATGAGTATTATTGGTATTTTGATGTTTTGGATGTTTGATTGTGTTTTGATTGTTTGAATTGTGTTTGAATCTTGCTTTGACGTTGGTTGGAACTGTTTTCCTTTGCTGAAATCAGAAGCCAATTAGGTTAGTTTTGGGCATTGAACTCTAGCTAGTAGCTGTTCAGTCAGAACCCTAGTTATTAGTTAGGTTATGCTTTGTTTGGTTTGGATGCCTTTGTTTGCTTCTGATTTCAGAAAGTGACTAGGTTAGTTTGAGTTGGGTTAGCTTATGCTTAGCTTGACTTTGGTTAGTGATTGCTTGTTGGTAGTTGAAAACTTAGAAATCAGGTCCTCCGACTGTAGCGTGACACTACAAGTTGGTAATCTGTCATCTGGTCTAACCACGAAGCTCCTGCGGATCGACCCTGACTACCATTATGCTAGTGTGTGTTAGGTTTCTCTTTATTTTTGACCGCACGATGACCTAGGCGTGAAAAATTTTGGCACCGTTGCCGGGGAGCTGTGCGCTTAGATTAGGTGATTTGTAGGACTTAGTTTCTGATTTTTGATGTTTGATTTTAGTACTTCGAATTCTGGTATGTGTACGTCTTCATAATGGGCGATTACATGTACCCGGAACAGTATTATGAAGATTATGAAAATCCGGCCGACACCTATTTCGAGGATGATTGCTACAATGGATCACCCGATGACAATAGATGGCGGACCGAGGAGTCATATCAACCTGAAAATTCTGCAACTTGGGCCTAACTTTGGGTACTCTGGTATAACACCCACCAAGAGCAGAAGGATCAGGCTGATGCTCTTTTAAGATTGCAAGCTTCTTTAGATAGGTTATAAGAAAGTTGGAAATGTTCACCACCTTTGCCAGAACCGGAGGCGAGTGATTTTTATACCAATCATAATGTGTGTGAACTTGCATCACCTGAATATGTGATGGAAGGGCATGCACCTTGGGAAAGTCAAGAGACCACCGAGAGGGTCGAAAATGTTGTTGAGGAAGAGGTTGTAGGTGACAATGCTACCTCTGACTCAACAGCTTTTGATGTTTTTGATGTTTTTGAAAATGTTGATAATGTCGAGCTAGTGATGAGTGAATCCATACCATCACCAGACGATTTGATTGATGAGGATGTTGTGGAGGGGGCTGTAAGTGACAGTACAGATCCCAACCCAACAATTCCCGAAATTGTTGAAAGTACCAATGTTTTTGGGGAAGGGGTGTAGATGACAATACTACCCCTGACCCTGTAATTTTTGAAAATTTTGAGAAATTTGAAAGTAAGGATCTGGTGATGGGTGACTTTGTACCACCACCAGATCCAACTAGTCACCCACTCTTGGTCCCGATCCACCTGTTGGACGATGGTCAAGAAGATGATGCTGACGAGTTGATTTTTGAAAATAATAAACAAGATTTTATCGCCACTCATGATCCATTCATGAATGGAAAATTAGATGTGATCAATACGATCGATGAGGACATATGGAAGCATCCTGATATGTTGCCTTCCGATTCCATTCGATTGGAAATTTTTTATTGGTACTGCAAACCAAAGTTGCAACCTGAAGATAGCATGCGAGACACTAGCAACCGAGGTGTGAAACAACTACTGGAAGCGGCCCTAGGCGCACTTCACGTCAAGCCAGTGATTTTGAAGAGATATAAAAGGAAGGACCGAGCTTGGAGGTTCAAAGCTACCTCCAAGCATTCACGGGAGTTAATCAGAAAGCAGCAACTGGGCAGCAACAGGAGAACCAACAAGCCATTCGACCCAGTAAAGTTTGAGGGGCAGTGGGTCAGCGAAAGGACGGTGGAAGTAGAAATACAGCAGAAACAAATGGCATACGATCCACCGTAGATGTGGAATGAATAGAACCTCTGGCTGAAGACGTTAAACTTAGCGCTTGTTGGGAGGCAACCCATCGTGTCATAGGTTAGGTTTTATATTTCTTAGAATTTAATTAGGAAAATACATCGATCTTTTGCAGGTATTAGTGGTCTAAAATAAGTATGGGGTCGTGTGAGAAGTTTTTAAAATTTTGAAGACCGCGCCGTAAGTTTTTGCATTACGCGACGCGGGTTCGTAAACCAACCCGATGCGAAGGGGTTGATTTGGTGACACGCGCGACGCGCAAAGCGTAAATGCGCGACGCGGGAAATGATAAGTCGGTTTTCTCCTATATTAAGGTAAGCCGCGGCTCAACCAACCCTCACACGACTCGGAGCTCTGATCGACAAATTTCTCTCGTATTTTTTCTTGCTCATTTTATTTCTACTACCAAGGTACGCTATTCTAACTATCTATTAGTTGTTAAAACTAGCAATTAGGTAGTTAATTTTAGTGATTTGTCCAGAAAAGTTCAAAACTTAGAATCGCCAATGCTAACTCATAGGGTGTTTGTTTTGCCAAATAGAGACCCTAGATGAGTTAGTCGGCACTTAGGCTACCTTGTGGTATGATTAGATCGAGTTTTAGCAGGTTAAATCGCGAGTTTGGATTGGGGTTTTGCAACAGCCGCTCGCCGCGACGCGCTTCTATCTTGAGCCGCGCCGCGGTGCGGTGGGGAAGAAAATGACTAATTTTGCAAATTTTTTTTCTTTTGTGGCTATGTATCTTTTTGTAGATGATGTTCAGGTTAGATCACCCTTTCCTCTAGTTCCCCGAGGGACTTGCTAGCTCCGCGGAGTACATCTCGCGGAGAGACGCACTGACCAGTCGCCGGGTCCTCGAGGCGACAGTTATCGACCGGGATATTTTGAGAGACGCGGGACTTTGGGGTGCGATTGAGCCATATTTACATCGCACCTGGACTCTCGGGGAGGCATCGTTCATATGCCGTGGCTGGGACAGGATTATGGCCACGGACGAGGACGTGGTCTACACCGAGCAGCTGCTGGAGTTTCTCTCCACTATCCATTTTGCACCTCGGGCGTCAGACCCGCGGTCTAGTTTAGTTCGATTTCGCTTGGGGGGTGAGCAGAGGGAGTGCAACCTCCACGAGTTCGGGAGGCGAGTCGGCTTATACACTCTGGCGGATCTCCAACACCGCCACTTCACCCAGTTCTTTGGGGCTTGTACCCAGGGGCAGCCGGACAGGGCTGCCAACATGGAGGTTTGGGCACCGCTGTCCAACGTCATTTACCAGGCAGGGACCTCCCGGGAGAGCCACCTTCGAGACCCACTCCACCGCCTTATGCACCGTATCGTCTCCACCTCCATTATGCAGCGGGAGGGGGCGAGAAGGTGTCTGGGGAGGACATGACGTTCTTCTGGGCTCTCCTTGACCCCTCCAGGTTCATCCACCTTCCCTACGCACTAGCAGTCGCCCTATCCACCCGTGCGACGGGTGCCTCCGCCAGCAGTCCTCTGGGCCGGGGATACTTCATCACCCGTCTGGCCCGATCATACCGGATCCTCACTACCAAGACTGTTGCCACCTTGACCGCTTTACCTCCATCTCGCACTACGGCGCGAGCTCTGGAGAAGATGGGGCTGATTGAGCAGCAGCGCCCGGGACAGTTTGTGAGGGCACCGACAGAGCCACCCAGGCACCCCAGCCGGCATACGCTCAGCCCGGCAGGAGATGCCGGAGACCAGAGCCAGCAGCACCAGCAGAGCCGCAGCCGCAGGAGGACTCAGCAGCCATCCACCGACTGGAGGTCAAAGTCACGAGGATTGAGGACCAGCTTGAGTGGATCGGGGAGGTACTTCTACAGATCGCATTAGCACAGGGTCAGCGCCCCCGACCATTCCCAGCCAGAGCCCACGATCACGAGGCTGGATCCTCCAGGCCACCAGGTGGTAGTTGATGTATTTTTTTCTTTTCTTTTCTTTTATTTTTGGGATATATGTACTGAATCTATGACACACCTTTATATTTTGTTTGTTTATATTTGTTATGTTTGCTTTTAATGTTTTGTTGAGTCATGTATGTTATGTCAAATGAGAAGGAGTTGTCTCAGACAAGTGTGGGGTCACCGTGCCCCCTCCACTTGTCTTGACCACCGGCGTGTTCACTGTAGCGCTACAACTCCGGAGTGCGGAAATCAAGAATTCTGTTTGTTCGCAATTATACATGTGATACTGAGTACCAACCAAGCAATCTACTGTCCAAAAGGGGTAACTCTTTTCTCCCTTATTCTAAAAATAATTTTTGTACAACGTGGACGTTGTAGGGTTTTAAGTGTGGGGTGTGGACGGTCGAAAGAGTAGTATTTTTTGAAATTTTTGCAGAAATGATCAATTTTCAAATTTTTAGCAATATTTTTCAAAATTTTTAATAAATTGCAATTTTGAAACGAATGGTTTGTGATTGTTGATAGCAGTGGTATTTTTCAAAGAATACTATATAGTTGTGATCATGCTATTAGTTAGTCAAATAAGTTGAGTTTTATGAGTTTAGAAGATTGAGTTGTTTTAGGATTGGAATTTAGGAAGGAAATGTCAATTTGTGGCCTTTGTTGTTCGACTCGGTAAGTCTAAAATGGGTGGGACTTATGCACCTTGCCACCTAAGATCGTCTGGTCTAGGATGGTATTTCCGAAAGCTCGTTACACGGACAGCATCGAAAGTCATGGACAATTCCTTAATGGCCTTTAGAATCTGAATAAGTAAGTACACTTCATTGTGGACAGAAATTTTGTGATCAAGGGTTCTCTAGAAAGCCATGAATTCCAAAGAACAATTTAATTATGTTTTCGCAAACTATTCCACTCTAACTCATAGGGCAATAAGCTTTGAAACTGAACACAGTCAAAAATTATTTGAGTCTTGATTATAATTTGTTAAAAACTCTCTTGCTTGGGGACAAGCAAGGCACAAGTGTGGGGTGTTTGACAACGCCTAGTGATATCAAGTATTTTAGGCGTTGTTGAGCCCTATTCTTGATGAAATTATATCAGATATATCTTGGTATTCTCACTTTTCGTGCCAGGACTTGTTTGGAAGAAAAGAATGAAAACAGAGACTAAAAGCGTGCAAATTGGAAAAGTTAGGAAAGGAATGAAAATCAAGGAAATACGTACGCGCGTCGCGGGAATTAACAACGCGCGACGCGGGTCAAAGGCGGTGAACCAAATTCAAATGCCGAGAAAACGGGATCTGATAAGTACGCGCGCTGCGGAATCCACAAAAGCACGGCGCGGCCTCGGGAAATTTGCAATTATAAATAGAGGCATTTACAGCCGAAAACCCTAGCAAAGACCAGGTGTAAAATAGACCTTGAAGCTCTTTGACTCCAAGATTTCGTTCCAGCAAGTTCTCAATTGGTATTTTTTTATGTTTTGGATTTTATTTTCAATTAGTTAGATAGTTGTAAGCTTTGGTTTGTATCTTTGGGAGTGACAACCATTGATATCAAACTTAGGTTTCTGTTTAGTAGTCTTTAGTTACTGTTTTGATGTTTGGATCTGAGTTTGATGAATGAGAATCATTCGGTTATGAGTATTATTGGTATTTTGATGTTTTGGATGTTTGATTGTGTTTTGATTGTTTGAATTGTGTTTCAATCTTGCTTTGACCTTGGTTGGAACTGTTTTCCTTTGCTGAAATCAGAAGCCAATTAGGTTAGTTTTGGGCATTGAACTCTAGCTAGTAGCTGTTCAGTCAGAACCCTAGTTATTAGTTAGGTTATGCATTGTTTGGTTTGGATGCCTTTGTTCGCTTCTGATTCAGAAATGCACTTCTGATTTCAGAAAGTGACTAGGTTAGTTTGAGTTGGGTTAGCTTATGCTTAGCTTGACTTTGGTTAGTGATTGCTTGTTGGTAGTTGAAAACTTAGAAATCAGGTCCTCCGACTGTAGCGTGACACTACAAGTTGGTAATCTGTCATCTGGTCTAACCACGAAGCTCCTGCAGATCGAGCCTGACTACCACTGTGCTAGTGTGTGGTAGGTTTCTCTTTATTTTTGACCGCACGACGACCTAGGGGTGTCAAGTACATATATCCCAAAAGAAAAGAAATGTACATCACTCGTCATCCTGGCAGGTCACAGATGGACCTGCCCCATCATCTCCTCCAGAGGGGTGAGGTGGAATGTCATCAATCTGCATCTGGAGCATGATCATCCTCTGTGTCTCCACCATCCACCGGTCGTGTGCCTCCTGTGCAGACATCCTCTGGCTCAAGTCCTGGATAGCCGCCAGCACATCGGATAGCTGTGGCTGTGGCTCTGGCTCCACTGGTGCTGTCGGTCTCCAACGTCTCCTGCCTGGCTGGGGGTAGGCTGGCTGGGGAGCCTAGGGTGCCTGGGTCGCCACCCTCACATACTGGCCTGGGTGCTGCTGCTCGATCAGCTCCATGTTCTCCCGGGCACGCACTGTTGTGCGAACTTGAGGTAAAGCAGTCAAAGAGGCCACGGTCGTAGCAGTAAGGATCTGGTAAGAACGGGCCAGGCTAGAGATATAGTTCCCGCGGGCCAAAGGACTGCTGGACGATGCACCCGTCGCACGGGTGGATAAAGAGACAGCTAAAGCAAACGGAAGGTGGAGGAACCTGGAAGGGTCAAGGAGCACCCAAAGATACATCATGTCCTCACTGGACACCTTCTCGCCCCCTCCCTGTGCATGATGGAGGTGGTGATGATACGATGCATGAGCCGATGAAGCGGGTTGCGGAGCTGGCTCTCCCTGGCCGACCCCGCCTCGAAATACACATTAGACAAAGGTGCCCAAACATTTGCATTGGCATCCCTCGCGGGCTGCCCCTAGATGCATGCGTGAAAGAACTGCGCGAAGTATCGGTGCTGGAGGTCCGCCTCCGTGTAGATGCCTGTGCGTCTCCCAAACTCCCGAAGACTGCACTCCCTGGGGGCTCCCCCCAATCGAAATCGGACCAGCCTAGACCTGGACTTCGTCGAACCCGGTGAGAAACGGACCGTGGACAGGAACTCCAGAAGAAGCTCGGTGTAAACGGTGTCATCCTGGTTGGCCATGAGCCTGTCCCAACCACGACCTGTGAATGAGGCATCCGCGTCGACCCAAGTGCGGTGAAGGAAGGGCTCGATCTCGGCCCAAGGCCCGGCATCCCTCAAAATATCTCGATCAATGATCATCGCCTAGAGAACCCGACGATCCGTAAGCCCATCCCTTCTCACAGCATACTCGACAGAACTATCCGGTCCCTCGGGGAACTGGAGGAAAGGGTGGTCAAGTATAAAAGACATCTGCACAAAAGAAAATAGCCACAAAAATTTTGCAATTTTAGTCCTCATCTTCCCCACCGTACCACGACGCGGCCCAAGAACCAGGGCGCGGCACGGCGAGCGGCTGTTCCAAATTCCAACCAAGAAATCGCGATTAACCTGTTTAAACTCAATTCAAATGCACTACAAGGTAGCCTAAGCACCGACTAACTCATCTAGGGTCATTATTTGGCAAAATAAACACCCTACGAGTCAGCATTGCCAATTTCTAAGTTTTTGAGTTTTTGGAGAATCAACCAATTTTGCTGCCTAATCGCTAGTTCTAACAAGTAAAAACTAGTTAGAATGACGTACCTGGATGGCGGTAATGAAGTGAGCAAGAAAAAAAACACGAGAAATTTTTTGATGATCGGAGCTCTGCGGCGTGGGTTGTGTGTGAATAGTGACGCGACTTACCTTTTTAACGAAGGAAATCGACCGATCGTTTCCCATGGCGCGGATATGAGCAAACCGCGGCACGCGTGTTCCCAAATCAACTCCTGCGCATCGGGTAGGTTTACAATCCCGCGGCGCGCAAATCGCCTGACCGTGGCGCGGTCATCAAAAATTCAATTTTTCTCCATAACAATCCCACACTTGCCTTGGACCAATAACAACTGCAATGACGATGATATAATTTTCCTAATTACTCCTAAGAATACAACACCTAACCTATGAAAGATGGGTTGCCTCCCAACAAGTGCTAAGTTTAACGTCTTCAGCCAGATGGATTATTCCTGCTCCTATTCTTCTTGAATTCCTGGTGGCATCATTTTGTGGTTTGGTGCGAAATTGTGGACCATCATTGACAGCAATGAAGTGAGTTGAGTCATTCTGTCACTAACTCTGCTAATCCATTGTTGCTGCGCTTCCAGAAGTTGAAACACCTTTGCTTCTGTGTCCCTTGCATCCTTCTCATATTGCTGATGACTTGTCTCCAACATTTCCATCATATCCAGCAGTTGTTCCTTGTCAATGGTGGACAACGGATGCTCCTTTGTTTCCTTCAAAACTTCTTCTTTTCCTCCTTCTCCTATTGGGGTCAATATTTTTCCTTTGTCCCTAATCCCTGGTTCCATTAGCATATTGCTGTTCCAATACTTGTCATCATACCCTTGAGGTAGAGATATGGGACTTCGAAACATATTTAACCTTCTTTTCCTCGACCCAAATAAGATATCCAAGTCTCATGTTTTGCAATCAATAACGGCGCCGGCCGTAACCAGAAATGGACGTCCTAGTATCAATGCGGGCGCGTCCTCCAAACTCTTGTATTCCATATCTAGGAACTAGGTAGAAGAAATCTCCAACCTTCACTATGACATTGGTCAACTTACCTCGGGATACTTTGGTTGACTGATCCGCCAGCTGTAATACTGTCTTTGCCGGCTCTAATTCCTTATTCTTGTATTTATCATACAAATATCCCGGTAGCACATTCACGCTTGCACCCAAATCTAACAAGGTGTTCCTAATGACTACATCTCCGACGGTAGCAGTAACCAGTAGTGATCCAGGATCCTTCTCTTTCTTGGGCAGTGTTCCCAACAATGCTTCACTAGCCTTGATTGTCAACCTTACAGTGTCAGGTGTGGGAGTCTTGCTTTTCTATTTTCCTCACACATCTCCTAAATAATTCTTGTATCCTCAAGAGCATTCTTAAGCTCATCCCACAAGGGTTGGTTCATTGATGGCCCAGTCGATTTGTTGGACACTTCCTGCTTTTTCTTTTCCTTCTTACCCTTCTTCCTTTGTTTAATTCCAACTATTATTGGCTGCTTCTCCTCTTGGACATCCTTGTCCTCCTTTGATTGAGGTTTCTTCTCAACTGGCATTTCCTTTACCTCCTTTTCAACTTCAACTTCTTCGACTTCAACATCAACCTTTTCCTTGCTTTCACTTTCATCCTTAACTTCCTTTTCTCTATCTGGCCCCTCAATTCCACTTTCATGACCTAGCAAATCTTCCATGGTCACCTTTCTCCATTCTGCATCGACAGCATTGACATGCTCCTTTCCCTCTCGCTGAGTGTGGTTCGGGTTGATTTCCGTGGTGCTCGGCAGCTTGCCACTGTCTCTCTTTCGCTGATCCTCAGCCATCTGAGCAATTTGTCTTTCCATGTTGGCGATGGCTTTTGTATTGGCCTGAGACTGCTGCTACGTGGTGTTGAACATCTCATACATCTTTGCGGTCAAATCTTCTTGAGTTCTTGGGGCATTGTTGGAATTATTGGGCCCCCTATTGTTGTTGTAACCGCTCCCGCTTGCATTGACATTGTTGTTTGCTGGTTGATATTGCCTAGTCTGATTAGATGATTGGCACTGATAGTTGTTCTGCCTTTGATTGTTGAAATTCTGCTGGCCCTGGTTATATGGTCTATAGGGTCGTCCATTATTGTACTGACCTTGACCCTGACCATAAACCTGATTTGCCTCCTGCACTCTTTGTCCTCCCTGACCTCCTTGTTGTTGGGTCTGAGGTCATTGCCTAGTCTGATTAGATGATTGGCACTGATAGTTGTTCTGCCTTTGATTGTTGAAATTCTGCTGGCCCTGGTTATATGGTCTATAGGGTCGTCCATTATTGTACTGACCATGACCCTGACCATAAACCTGATTTGCCTCCTGCACTCTTTGTCCTCCCTGGCCTCCTTGTTGTTGGGTCTGAGGTCCATTCTGTAGAGTAGACATCAGTCTATCAAACTTTTTGTTCAACTCACTTATTTCCTTTTTGACCTCTTTCCTCCAGTCTGCATCGGCTCTCACTGTTGTAGTTGTATCTACCGTCTTCCTAGTAGAGAAGTTCGCCTTGGATCCATTGCTCAACTGCTCCAAGAACTGCCAAGCCTCATCAGGATCCATCATCATGATAGTGCCATTGGACGACGCGTTGATCATTGCCTGATTCGTCTCACTCGCTCCTTCGAAGAAATGTCTGACCAACTGCCACTTTGGAATATCGTGATGAGGGCACGACCTCATCAACTCCTTCAGACGATCCAAAGCCTCGTGAAAAGCTTCTCCAGGCTTTTGTTGAAAATTCTGGATGGCTCTCCTAATCTCCGTCGTCCTACTTGCCGGATAGAACTCTTGCAAGAATTTAGCTTTAAGCTGGTCCCAAGTAGTGATACGATTGGCTTGAAGAGACGTGAACCAATACTTGTCCTTGTCTTTCAAAGTAAATGGGAACAACCTTAACCTAAAAATATTATTATTCGTGTTCCTAGGGGTGTTAGTGTTTGCTATCACCATGAACTCATACAAGTGATTGTATGGATCATCCTGTTTATACCCCCGAAATTCTGGTAATATTCCTAAGAGTTGTGGTCTAATTTCTACTTGAGAATCTATATCTTCAGGAATATAAATGGGCGATGAGTTATCGTACTCCCGCGGCTGGAAGTGCGATGCAACCGACTGCCCTCTCGGTTGTGCAAAGTACAAAAGTCTAACTACATAACCAAGATATTGATGATCGTTGTTGTACCCTTGCTGACCTTGCGGTGGTTGTTGCTTTGGTGCTCTTCGTGGAGGTCACCAACCTCGGTTCCATTGTTGCTGTGGTGGCTGCTGCTGTGGAACCCATCCTTCTTCTTCTTCATCATAGCTCTGCTCAACCTCCTCCTAGTACTGGTACTGCTGCTGTGGAGGTTGTGGTTGATATGGTTGTTGTGGTACGGGTGGAAAGGTGGTTTGTGGTTTAAAGATTAATGGTGGTTGTAAGGGTTGTGATTGTGGTTGAGAAAGGGTAGTGTGCTGCATAGTCACTGGGGTGCCATCACGGGTCGGCGCTCCCCAAGACATAGCAGATGTAAAAGGGTTTGTAGATTGTGGTTGAAATGGCAGAACAGAAGGCGGAGTGCATGATGGTATTGGTGCAGGGGCTGAAACTGCACCACCAGTAGCACTCATGCTCCCAAACTGAAATTCTAAAACTGGGGGACTAAATGACATCCCCGTTGCCTCACCCAAAGGTTCCTGGGCAACACTCACTAAAACATTACTAAAACTCATTGTATCTAAACGCCTACGTGTACGGTTCTTGCGCGCGGTTCGTTCAATCTCCGAGTCAAAATGCAAGGGTGATAACTGCCCACCCCGACAGGTACGCATGCACTAGTGCAACACGCCCGCCAAAACCAAAAGAAAATTTTCTAACCAACTGAAATCTCAATATCCAAAAATCAGAAACTAAAAGTCCTACAGATCACCTAATCTTAAGCTCACAACTCCCCGACAACGGCGCCAAAATTTGACATCGCAGCGGTCGTCATGCGGTCAAAAATAGTAAAATAACCTCACTCTCACTTAGCACAGTGGTAGTCAGGGTCGATCCACAGGAGTTACGTGGTTAAGGTAGGCAACAGATTACCAATTGTAGTGTCACTGCTACAGCCAGAAGATCTAGTTTCCGACTTATACCCAAAATAATCCCAAAAATCACAATTCAAGAAATCCAACTCAAGCATCAACTAACTAAACCAATAACTAATCCTAATTACCGACTGAATTCAGAAATATAATTTAAAATGAGAAGCAATCAAGATCAATCCCAAACATTCAACACAATCAAACATCCAAAAATCATTCAAAAGCATAAAATACCGAAAACCGAGCAATTAACACTAACCGAATGATTATTATTAAAGGCTCAGATCCCAATGGTTCAAAACAGTAAACATCAAATTCAAAAACCAAAACCTAGTGCCAATGGTTGTCACACCCAAAGACACTCGCTAAATCTACCGAAATCACTAAATTAATTGGAATTTATAAGAGAAAACATAAAAATACCAATTTATGGTTGCTGAAAACTGAAACTCGGAGTCAAAGAAGCCTTGGGAGTCATTCCTATGCCAGGTCTTTGCTGCTTTTTTCGACCTAAAACCCTCTATTTATAGTTGCAAACATTAAGCGACCGCGCCGCGCACAAATGAAATCCGCGGCGTGCGTATGGGTTTATCCCCGTTTTCTCGGCATTTGAATTTTCTCCACCACCTCATCACCGCGTCGTGCCTTTGTGAATCCCACGGCGCGCGTGCGAATTCACCTGATTTGTCTTTATCTTCAAACTTCTTCCATTTTGTACGCCTTTAGCCCCTGTTTATGTCATTTCTTTCCAAACAAGCACTAACACAAAAAGTGAGAATACCACAGCATATATGATATAATTTCACTAAGAATAGGGCTCAACAACAACTAAAATACTTGATATTACTAGGCGTTGTCATACACATGCATCAACTGAAAGACGGAAAATCCACACTGATTAAAGGACCATCTGTAACAAAAGGTTCAAGCTGTTGAAGATGTCGATGGATGGGTGAGAGTGGAGAGGAAGATGGTCGCATCTGCAAAGGAAGCAAAAAGAAGACGCATGAGATCAAACTGGAGACATGGAAGCGACGATCGGATCTAAAGGTAACGGTCGGAAATTCCACACAGTATAAATGCAATGGAGAAACATCCAAATTGGCGGTGGAGAAAACACTAAATCCAGAAAGAGGCGAGTTCTGTCGGATCCACCAGACGACCCGGATCCGGCGGAAAACCCGCGTGTCACAAACCAAAAAAGAAACGCATGTCACAAACCAAAAAATTACGGCTTTTAATTAAGAGAAGAATTTTTCTAATAGAAACAAGCTTAAAATATGAAATAGATGCAATACAACTCTAAAAATTCCCAAAATTTTACACAAGTCTCATATCCCCTGTGGGATGATGAGATTAAATTTTAGTGATTTTTTGAAATGGTTTTCATGTATTTTAAATAAATACAATTCACGATAAATTGTTACAAAATGCCGTTTAAAACGAAATGAAAACTCAAATCAATTCTAAGGCACTTTGTTATTTAAATGAATGATTCTATGATGCTTAGATACTTAAGTTAGATGAGAAACTTATTAGAACCTTTGTGGTGACTTAGGACGCGAGTAGGAATCCCGTACGTCTATCGAGCAACCGAATTTCCGATTTCACCCGTTACCGAAAGTGAGTATTCACAGCCCCTTTTTACTGTTTTATGTTTTGGGGTGGAAAACATAATTTTACTTTGCAAAATGTTTATCTTGAATTTATGCTTTTAATTATACGCAATTGTTGTATGCTTGAGATTTCTATCGTGTGCAAAGTCCCCTGTCGTTCTCTTACACAACCTATTAACTCTTATTGAGCCGATAGTTTATATGGATATCGCTATTTGGGATTGACCAGCCCCATTCACATGGCTATGTGGGTGCATATTACCAATAGACTTACATGTTGACGATAGAACATGATTTGGAGGGGTGTCTGGTCTTA
The DNA here is from genome assembly GCA_023525715.1 of Cichorium intybus. NCBI lineage: Eukaryota > Viridiplantae > Streptophyta > Magnoliopsida > Asterales > Asteraceae > Cichorium > Cichorium intybus. The sequence goes on along the minus strand of CM042017.1, from coordinate 57,923,093 downwards.
GGATTGGTTGTGGTCTTGTGGACTCAAGTTTGATTTACAATCGATCATTGCTATGATCGAATTGCGTATGAAATAATTCACTTTGACAAGGCATTTTTGGAACATATATTGTGATTTCAATGCTTCGCATACTCTTAAACCTGTGAACTCACCAACTATTTTTATAGTTGACCTGTTATTTTTCATGCTTTTCAGGAACTGGTCAGTGATTGTTTTAGACGTACTTCATTTTGCTATCGTGTTGGTCGTCGTAGAAGAACTTTAAGGTTTTTGGTTTAATGTATTGGATGTTGAACGAATATTGATGTAAACTTTAAACAATTAATGTTATGGTGGTACTATCTTTTACCTTGTGCATGAGACGTTTGTACTGTTGCATTCCGTGTTCCGCTTTAGCGGGGTGTGACATTTCCGGTGAGTGCTCGGGCTCCCTCATGAGCTCCGGAATCTCCTTCGTGGATTTCCTTTAATATTTCCAATCCCTCTTCTCTTTGTGAGGCACTTTAGCCATGGCGCCAGGTGGCCTCGTCAATATAAGATGGTGTTCCGAATCGCGTATTGTGGGTCTTTAACCTTGATTTTTCACGCTTCGGCGTTGTCTGTCGGTAAAAGGCCCTGCGTGAGGTAATCAATGTATGGTGACATCCATGTTCTGGCAGTTGTGCTGATAGCTACTACTTCTTGCTCTTCGATGCTTCTGTATGTTAGTACTTCGACCAAAACCTTTTTTGAGAGATGGTCGAATGTCACAGACGCTAGTTTGCTCAAGGCGTCAGCTTTTTAGTTTGCTGAACGTGGTATTTGTTTAATCGGTGTATTTCTGCATCCTGTGGTCTTTGACTTCGTACGTCCCGTTGATCTGATTGGTTACTAGTAAAGAGTCGCTATGTGCTAGCAGTTTTTGTGCGCCACTTTTTTTTCGCGAGTCTCATCCCAGCTAACAATGCTCGTATTCTGCTTCATTGTTTGACGTTTGGAAGTCGAATCTGAGAGCATAGGTGATTTCTTCGCCGTGTAGGCTTGTCAAGACTAGGCCCACCCTGGAGCCTTCTTTGCTGGCGGCCCCGTCTGTGTAAAGCGTCCATTGCTCCGGGTGAGTTGACTGGTCGTTTTTGATTCTCGTGTGTTTGGGCTCATCATCATCTTCTGGGATCTCTGTTAAGAAATCTGCTAAAGCCTGGCCATTGATGCTCATTCGTTGTTTGTACTCGATGTCATGTTCACCTAGCTCTATCGCCCATTCTGCTAAAGCCTGGCCAGTGAGCTTGAAAGTATCGTCTTAGCCGTCGTGTCGCATAGATCAACGCTAAGACCAATTTTTCTAATTTCGGGTATGGTAGCTCTGGTCCTTGAAGGGCGCGACTGACGAAGTAGACTGACCGCTGCTGGCGTTCTCTTTCTACTGTTAATACTGCACTAATGGCTTCTGGCAACGCCGCCAGGTAGGCGGATAGTGTCTCGCCCGGAACTGGGCATGCCAGCGTTGGGAGCTTCTTCAAAGTTTCTTTCAGGTTGTTTAGGGCGGCTTCCGCTTCGGTTGTCCATTTAAAGTTGTTCTTGTCAACACAACCCTTAAACATATTGAACAGTGGTAAAGCTTTCTCAGCTGACTTCGCTATAAAGCGTCCAAGAGCTGTGAGTTTTTCGTTTAGCCCCTGTATTTCTCTCAGATTTGTAGGGATTTTGTTTCGATCAAGTCATTTATTTTTCTCGGGTTTGGCTGGATGCCTTCCTGTGTAATGTAGTATCCCAAATATTTTCCTTCCTCTACTCCGAACATACACTTCGCGGGGTTGAATTTTATTTGTGTTTGAGAGAGCATTATGAAAGTTTCTTCGATGACTTGTAGCAGTCGTTCATTTCGGCTTTTGATTACCATATCATCTACATAGACTTCCACATTCCGCCTAATTTGGTCTTTGAACACTTAGTCAACTAGCCTCTGATATGTTGCTCCGGCGTTTTTTAGACCAAATGGCATTTTCTGGTAACAGAAAGTGCCATGGTCGGTGTAGAACACTGTTTTGTCTTTGTCTTCTTTGTGCATCAGTATCTGATGATACCCTTTGTAAGCATCTAGGAATATTTCCACTTAAAACCCTCCAGGGATTCGACCTTTTGGTCTTTTTCAGGCAAAGGGTAGCAGTCTTTCGGCAAGCCTTGTTTAGGTCTGTGTAGTCGATACACATTCGCCAACTTCCGTCACTCTTCTTCACCATTATTGGATTTGATATCCAGGTTGGGAACAAGTCTTCCCGGACAATGCCCGCCTGGACGAGTTTCGCGACTTCCGCGTTGATTGCCTTATTACGTTCTCCTGGTTAGCCTCGGCATTTTTTCTTTACTATGTTATTGCCCGGTGTTATATTCAGGTTGTGTTCAATTATTAACCTATCCACTCCGATCATATCTACTGGTTCCCAGGTGAACACGTGTTTATATTTCTGGAGTAGAGACATTACTGCGTTGCGCAAGTCGGTTGGTAGCGTTGTGCCTATGCGAATTTTTTGCTCTGGGTAATCACTGTCGACTATCTCGCTGGCGTTAACATCATCTTCACGTGGGCGTTTTCGTGTTCCAGCGATATCAGTTGGCATCATGACTTGGTAGCATTCTAGTTTCCTTGGTGGTTCAGCCAAGACCGTGGCTATTCTGTTCTCCGTTGGGAATTTGATTATTCTGTGCAATGTTGACGCTACTATGCCGAAGTGTAATGCTGCTGTTCGGCCTAGTATGAGATTGTGTTCGAAGGGTGCACGTACTACCATGAATTCCAGGGTAACGGTCTTTCTTCGCTTATTATCTCTGAGTGTTAAAGGTAGGTAGATCATTCCTGTTGGCACGACGTTGTGGCCTGTGAAGCTTGTAAGATGTCCCGCTGGTGGGCGTAGCTTTGCTTTCCACTCTCGTGGTAGCTGGCGAAAGCAATGTTCGAACATTATATTGGTCGTGCTGCCGCTGTCGATGTGCACCCAATAGATAGTTATATCTCGGACGCGTGCTTGGATAACTAGCGGGTCATCGCCATTCCAGCCTTCTGGCTTCTCATCAACATTCGAGAAGGATATTTCTTGAGTTGTACGTATATTTGTTGGCCTGGTTTGCGAATTTCGATATCTATTAATCATCAAGATCTCTGGCCCCTTGTTGTCTGGTTGTTTGTATCTGGTGTTTGCGTCGTCTTTGTCATTTCTCGGTCGTATGGTTTTGGCTATATCGGTTAGGTTTCTGTGCTGGATTCTATCGTCAAGTTCTTTTTTCAGTAGTGCACATTCAGCTGTATCATGGCCATACCTTTTGTGGAGGTCACAGTACTTTGATTTGTCATGTGGTCTCTCCGGTGGCTTCTTTGTCGTTTTCGTTTTTTCTGCGATGGCTAGAACATCTGTTCCTCGGTGTCTCTCCTATCGTCCCTGAAGTGGCAGTTATACGGTCTTGTCGGTTTTCCCTTTCTGAATGTGGTCCACCTGTCGCCCTGAGTAAGGTGTATGGTTGTCTCTTAACTTTGATGAAGAAGTAGCGGCTACTTTTAAGTATGCCTTCTTGGCGGCGGTGCCTTACTCCTGCCTCAGGAAACGTTTCACTCGTCCTTTCATTTCCTGGCGCATGGCCGGGGGCTTCCCTAGAACTTCGTCGACAGTAGACCTGGTAGGAGGCCATGTGTGAATGCTCCCGTGACAAGATAGTCATTCTGTCCTGGCATGTTTAACGTCGCCTCGTTGAATCACTTGAAGTAGTTTCTAACCGTTTCGCCTTCCAACTGTTTACACCCTATGATTTCTCGAATATTTCCTCTGTACTTGCGTAGCTGCATGAAGCTCGATAGGAACTGTTCCTTAAGTTCAGCAAAGTTCCTGATGCTGCCGGGTGCGAGGCTTTTAAACCATGCGCCAGCGCGAGGCTTTTAAACCATGCGCCAGCGTTCCCATCTAGCGTCGTCGGGAAGTGTGTGCACCAAAATCGCTTGTCTAGGTTTAGCGACCGCATATGACATTCATAAGCGTCTATGTGGCTGTCTGGGCATGTGGTCCCATCGTATGTCTTCAGATGTGGTAGCTTCGCCGTGTTTGGCATATCGTAATCATGTATCTCCTTAATGAACGATGATTTATACACATGTGTGATTGGTTGATTTATTGTATAGGGTGGTTAGAGTGGGGGTGTAGTGACCTGATAAACTGGTGGTTGAGTGTATATCAAGGGAGGTGTTATGCTTGGTATGCTACCTGGTATCGATATGGGCGTGTTTATCGGCGTCGAGGTGGGCATCGGCCTTATTGGTGTCGATATTGGTGGGAAATTTGTGAATAGTGGTGTACCGGCGGTCGTTGTAAGGGCTGGTATCGTTTGAGGTGGGTTGAGGAACGGTGTAGATGGTGAAGTGAACAGTTGTGTACCTACTGTTGGTTGGAACGGTGGGAAAGGATAGTTAAACGGTATGTATGGCGGTGGTGTGTTCATGGCCGGTGAAGCCATGGCATGTGTAAGCGTCATTGGGGAAATGGTCCCTTGGGGAGCCAAGGGGAGTGTTGGGATGATGGTTGTAGACGGTGACGACGTGCTTGGAGTAGTTTCTGCCAATGCCAGACCTAAGGACGTCATTGGGTCTATTGGGCTCGCCTGGTGGTTGCTGTCTCCACTTATACCTTCAGTCACCATTTTCGGAGATGGATGAGGTGGTTTTTGTTACGTGTCACAACACGGATGGCGCCAATGATGCGAACTCAGGCTCTTATACGGTTCCGGTGGGGTCTAGATGATCGTAACTGAGAGGGCCTGTGATCACAATCACAATGAAAGAAAAGGTGTCATCCGTTCTCTGGGAGGAGGTCCCGGGAGAACACCCTGATGCTTAAGTCGGATCTCCGGTGAAGGTAGTATGTGAGTGTCATATAAGAGAGAGCGATCCCTTTACCGTGTGCCCTGTGAGGGGTTATATACGTGGAGCAGGTCTCGCTGTGGCCGACAGGATCTCTACAAGAGCAGGTGGAGACCAGGACGCTGATTGGGTAGGCGGTCCTTGTCATCTGCCACGTCTCCCATTGGTCTAGGTACGTCGTGTGGGAGGCGTACGATCTTTGTCAGGTACGGACGTCATGCGTAGGTGAAGGGTATGGCACCAAGTTTGATCCAGTCCGAACTCTCCGGCGTGGATGTCGTTTGTGAGCCAGGCTGGAGTTCCTCTAGTGTGGATCTTCCAGCCCAGAAGGGGTGATGACCTATGTTCTCTAGGGACTTCTTCTGCGGCGTGTTGGCCATTGCCAGATGGCACGCTATCACATAAAATAATGGATTGTGAAATAGAAGCATTTACAATATGAGAGTTTTTTCACAATTTTTTTGTGTTATTTGGTGTCATGTATTTGTCAAATCACAAACCAAACAACTATAGCAAGGTTTATAAAAACACCAACTATAGAAAGTGTTTTTCCACATAACTTTTTATGGTATTACAAAGGTAATATACAAATGCAATAGAAATATATATATATATATATATATATATATATATATATATATATATATATATATATATATATATATATAATAATATAATATTATTTTGTAAAATAGCTCTAACCATAGAGCTTGCTGTCAAACTTTTTGAAAAAGCTTGATTTTGATATAACTTCCACTATATATTGTTAAATGATAATTTTTTATTTGAAAAAGGTTCTTAAAAAACTCGTGTTATAGATACTCTAAGGTCATAGTCTTTCCTCCTATTAAATCTAGAATATAAGTTATAATTGATTGACCGCATCCTAAACCAATAGATTTGGTCTAAGAGCGACAACAGCTCTCAATTGCTTTGTTTTTTTTAATTTTGAAAAAATATATATATTCAGAAAAGTTTTTACATTTTGATCATATATTTGATTAAGCATTTAAGCTCTAATTATTTTTTTATTCATTCAAGCCTAATATTTTGTTAAATGTTTACAATTTTAGATATATAAAAAAATAAAATATTCATTAAAGTCATTAGATTTTGACTATTTTAACAATTAAGAGTTTATTTTTGGTATTTATTCAATTAAGTTCTTACATTTGACCATATACATTATTATTTGTAAAAATATAAAAACGATATAACTAGCTACTATCCAAAATTGTAAACATTTAACAAAATACTGAGTTTAATTGAACAAAAAAACAATTACTGACTTAATCGAATATATGTTCAAATATAAGAAATTTCCTAAATATATCCCTTTGAAAAAAAAAGTTCTCATGTAAAACAATAATAATAAGGCAAAATTACACTGTAGCCCCATGATGTCTTCTTTGCTGGTCGATTTGATCCCAAAACTTTTTTTTTTGGCGTTATAAGGGCTTGAATTATATTTTTGCTGGTCCATTTGGTCCCTCTTCTATAAAACCAAGGGGTAATCCGGTTGCAAACCTAGTCAGCTGATGATTAGGCTTACATGTCACTCGAAAGGGCTTACATGGCAATCGAAAAGGAATTGATAGAATTTAAAACCCATCTTCTGTTCATACCAAAGAAACTAAGCAAAAAACCCTCCTCCAAAGAAATTGAAAACCCAGTTCGTCTAAAAATCCACTGTAGCCCCAGTTCGGCCAAAAATTCTAACAGTCGATCTAAACCATGGGATCGAACGTTGTCGTCGAGTTACACTTCAAAGGAATCTTCAATCGGGAACCCTTTGGCTACATAAATGGCATGCAGCAGTACCTAGACGACGTTGATTTTTCGGGGATGGAGTTGAAGGAATGTATTGAGTTCCTTGAAAGGTTTGCTGGAAGGGAATGCAAGAACCTCTACTATTGTGTACCTGACCATGACGTACCTTATGGGTTGCGTTTGATTTCAGACGAGATGGAGTACATGGAGTTCATAGAGGTTTTATACCACTGTGGAGTGCTACTGCCAATTTACATGGATCATGAAGGAGTTATGATACAAGACTGGATGGATGAAGACGATGAAGTAGTTATAAGTCCAGATGAGGAAAATCCTAGTAGAGTTATGGGGTCACACAAAAGAGTGGATGAAGAGCCGACATTTGAACCTGAGGATACAGAAGAAAATGTGGGTGATGATGCAGAAGAAATTGTGGCTGATGAAGCAGAAGAAAAGGTGGGTGATGATGCAGAAGAAATGGATATGGATGTAAACACAGGATCCAAAGACTGTTCATCAAAATTCAATCCAGATGTTGAATGGAAGAAGCAAGTGCCTGTTTTAGGTATGAGGTTTGAGAATCCTAAACAACTCAAAAGTATGCTCTGTAATTATGTTGTTGATAATGGTTATCAGTTATGCTACAAAAAAAATGATAGTAGAAGGTTGTTAGTAAAATGTTGTAATGGTGCTTGCACATTTAGGTTATGGGGTTCTTGGATGAGTGAGGAAATGTCATTTCAAATTAAGTCCCTTAAAGAAGAGTATAATTGTGCTAGGAATTATAGAATGGGTTCCCTTGTCACATATGCTTGGATTGACAGTCATTACACTAATGAGATACTACACAAACAAAAAATGAGTGTTAGACTATTAAGGGAAGAGGTAAGAAAGGATTTTGGTATAGAGGTTAGTATGAGTCAGTGTCGTAGAGCAAAGAAATATGCATTAACTCTAATTGAAGGAACCATTGTTGAACACTATGCAAAGCTATGGTCATATGGTGAGGAGATTAAATGATCAAATCATGGTTCAACTGTGAAACTTCAAGTTAATAGCATGCCAGATGGGAAGAATTACTTCAGTAAATTTTATGTGTGTTTTGATGGTTTAAAAAAGGGATGGAGAAGTGGATGTAGAAGAATCATTAACTTGGATGGATGTTTTCTGAAGGGGTTATGTAGTGGGGAACTTTTAAGTGCTGTTGGGAGGGATGCAAACAATCAGATCTTCCCAATTGCATGGGCTGTTGTGTGTGTTGAGAATAAACAAAACTAGAAATGGTTTTTGGAGAATCTTGCAGATGATCTGCATTTGGAAACAGGTCTTAGTGTGTCACTTATGTCTGATCAGCATAAGGTATGGTGTACATCTGCTTGAACTTTTATATTTATAAAAAAGTTTTACATTTTGACAATTAATCAATTAATCAAATATTGCAGGGTCTGTTGGAGGCAGTGAAAGAAGTGTTGCCTGATGCTGAGCATAGGCAATGTGCAAGGCACATATATGCCAACTTCAAAAAGAGATTTACAGTGGCTCAATTTGAAACCCTTTTTTGGAAAGCATGTAAGGCAACAACGGAACCCCACTTCAATGCAACAATGAAGGAAATCCAACAGTTGAGCAATGCAGCACTTGAATTTTTGTTGGAGAAGAATCCTAAAACATGGTCAAGGGCTTTCTTCAGATTTGGGAGTATGTGTGATGGAGTGGAAAATGGATTCTCTGAAACATTTAACAGTGTCATTACTGAGGCTAGGAAAAAACCTATCATCACCATGTTAGAAGAAATTAGGATGTATGTGATGGACAGGATGCATAGGATGCAACTCAAAGGCAGTAATTGGCCAGAGTATGAGATTTGTCCAGTCCTTCGACAGAAAATAAATAACTTAAAAGTGCAGCAAAGGTAAAATTTATTAATGTTTCTTAATGTGTACATTCAATTCACTAATGATCTAAATACTAGGTACTGGCAAGTGTTGCCCTGTGGTTTGATGCAATTTGAAACAAGGAATATGGGTGAGGCATATGCTGTGGACTTGGAGAAGAAGACTTGCACTTGCAGGCTATGGGAAATCAATGGTTATGCATGTGTGCATTCCTTGGCAACAATTTCATTTGTGAATGGGACAATCGAACAATTTGTGCATCCTTTATATCTTGCAACATTTTATAAGAACACTTACAAACATCCAATAAAAGGTATGAATGGATCAGACATGTGGCCACAAACTGAATTTATTCTACCTTTACCCCCCATAAGAAGAAGAATGCCTGGGAGGCCAACCATAAGGAGAAAGAAGGATGCATCTGAGAGAAGCAAGAAGCACACTGTCTCAAAAGTGGGTAAAAGTTTGATGTGTGGCATTTGCAAAGAGCCTGGTCACAACAAGCTAACATGTAAGAAAAAAGCCACATCAGCAAAGTCCAGTACTTCTAAAAGTGGTAAGAGGAAAATGGCCACATCTAGCAACTGCACCAGTTCAGAAATTCAACAGCCTGTGGGAGGGGAAGCTGGAGGGACTCAAGAGAGTGTGTGTAAGCAGAAGGCACGGCCAAAAAGATCAGAAAGAATTCTTAAAAGGAAGCTTGGAAAAACAGTGGAGGTACCTGGGGGTGAAGGGATGAGTTCTGGCAAGCCGATGGAATTGGATTAGTTAACAATTATGTTTGGTTTAATAAAGTATTTGTGTGAGTTTTACATAACAATTTGTCACTGCTATGTTATGTTGGATGTTTAATTTCATGTTTGGTGGTTTGAAATTATGAACTGAATGAACTTTTGAATGATTGTTAAATGACATGTTTGTGTTTATTAGCATTGTACTTTACAAAAAAACCCAAAATTAGCAATGTACTTTCAAACAAAACACAACATTAGCATTGTACTTTCAAACAGGACCAAATTTAGCAATGTACTTTCAAACAGGGACTAAAAACTGAAAACAAAATTTATCCAGTCGACCAAACAGCTCATTTGCATTTTTCAGACAAAAGGACCAATTTGTAATAAATATTCAAAGTACGTTGGTATGAAATTCATGTGCTGCATTTTTCAGACAAAAGGACCAACAGTTGACCAAACAGCTCTTGTGAATGGATCAGCATTGTACTTTAAAGGACCATCTGTGAATTGTATTGTTTGGATGGTTACTTCGATCAAGCCATCTAATTTTTCAGACAAAACGACCCCATTGGAAGTATGACATTTTGGAAGTATGTTGCTATTAAAAGACACTTTTTCAAACTACGTTGCCATTAATGACAGATCTGCATCCCAAACACACTTGTTAGTGTACCATTACCATTTTTTTTCAAAGTTCTTTTATCAGTTTCGATGATATTTTGTTTACAGAACTGTGTTCCATCCATCCACACGTTACTAATTATATTGCCATTTCTGCAAAATACGAAGCAATAACAGATAAACTTTACTTAAACTTACTAATTTTATTGCGATTTATAGTTATCCCATACATTGGATCCATCCATACGTTAACCAAAGGCAACCAAAATGCCTTTAACAAAATGCCTGGAAACATCACAGGACTTCATATCCATCCCTAACTTAAACAAAATGCCTCGAAACATCACAGGTCTTTTTACACGATAAACCTACACATACCCACCACAATACGTTAATCTTAAACCTAGACTTCAACTACCCATACCCACCCCAATACCTTACTTACTGAAAGCGAATGCCATACCCATTGCAACAATCCCGACAACTCCCCCCCCAAATCATCGCTTTCATGGTCTTTTTCAGCTGCTGAACTTCCCGCCTCAGAAGTTCATTCTCCGCAACCATCTGTGACATCGTTGCGTAAAGTTCCTCACGCATCAAGGCTATCTCCAGCTGTATAGTGGCATTTAAACTTTCTTCGAGCGACATGTTGTTGGCTAACATGTCGTGAACGTTATACTCGTCAACGACAACTCCATTGCCGAATCCATCACTTACCAGCTACGATCACCGAACAAGGATATCGATATGATCTTTTTTGCTATTTAGGGTATTCAAAGCTTGGGTTTTGCTCGATCTGAGCCTTCGATTTTATACCGGCTTTACCCGGTTACCCTTCATCCCCACGCCCCACAGTAACAGGTTGCCTGTTAAAATGACGTGGGAGAGATGATGTCATTACAGGAACTGCCACGTACCCTATGCATATCCACCTGGAATCGGGGCAACCCATTATAATGGGTCAATGACGTTTTTAGTCGGTTATCTAACAATTCAAGCCCTTATAACGCCAAAAAAAAAAGTTTAGGGATCAAATCGACCAGCAAAGAAGACCTCATGGGGCTAGAGTGTAATTACCCCTAATAATAATGTAGTAGTTTATAATCGTTTTACTTTACTAAAGAGTTGTTAAAAACGAAAATTTAACCCATTAAATGCTGACTTACAAATTTTCCCAAATTTCTTTTCTAGTTGCTAAAGCATTCCTTCATTTTATTAAATATTTGTAATCGTCATTTACCAAAAAGTAACATAATGCTTTGGAGTTTGTTATCCCATAAGCTGTACATTATCGACCGTAATTGCGACATGCAACCGTGTACCCTCCGGTAGTCCCAACGGTGGATCCTTACACGAACAATTATCAACATCAAACAACTCCCACTCTTTGATACAACATCTATCCAATGCCAAACGTAACTTATCCATCTCCCTCTCATTCGGGTACTCCCCATTTGGACTCACAAGCACCGCACCCGTGTAACACTGTCCCGCAACACGCGCCGCACCACTATAATGAAACAAACCCCAACTAAAATCCTCGGCCACATCTACAATCGTCCAATACTCATTCGACACAACTCCATTATCCAAAACACTAAAATGAAAAGTCCCCGCTACTTTCCCTCTTTTAACCCTATACTTTCGTCTCCTCCATACAAGCTTACCATCCAACGTCTTAACTTGAAAAACCGGTTCGTACCAAAACGACCCCCTTGCATTTCCCCGGTAAAAAAGCTGATACTGACACGGGAATTGATCATACGCCGGATTTTGGCCGGAAACCACCCGCCAACTCCACTGCAAATCCCCCAACCATCCGACAAAAAAATCCTCGGCGGTCTCGTGGGATAAAACCTCTCCCCGGAAGGTAACCATCGGCGGGACAAACGGTTTTTCCGGGATTTTTGCATCTAAATCGAGACAATTGTGTTTTTGAAGGACACAAAGTGAAAACTTTTCTAGAATCGGGCTTTCGTAGGACGCGATACATTGATAGTTGCATACTTGGTCAACCGGGCTACATTGATTCAAGCATTGAAGAGCTTTTCTACAGTCGGGGTCGAGGAGACAGTTTAAAACTTGACGTCCGCAGTTTTTCACCATGCAATTTAGAGTTGAAAAGCCTTGAGCCCGTAAATTCTTTAAAATGGGGACGGGTTTTATGTAAGAATTGATTACGACTAATAAACAAAAGCGTATATCATCGGAGTTATTCCGCATCCATGCTTCTGATATAGTTCGGGATAGCTCTATTGTCTCATTTGTTTTTTTGGTTATTTTGTTGAATACGTTACTATTTTTTTCTTTTGGAATAATTGACCCGCCGAGTTTATTTTGTAATGTGGGAGATGAATCGAAGCAGATTACATTTGGGATTTTCTGGATGTAACGTTGAATCGACTCCAGGGGATCCGGTTTTGTTACGGAGACTATGAGCAAAATGTTGGCAGACGTTACTGCGTTTTCAAGTTTTTGGATGGCTGTCGTGGGTCCGGGGATGTTGTCTGTGAATACCTGCATTTCGTAGTTCTCATCGACCCACTTCAATCTTTCTGCCTGGTTTCATGGAGATGAATGAAAATGAGTTATTCTTTGTGTTTTAAGATATCATAACACACTCGTGTCATAAATCTTCTACAGAAGTAGATTACCTTTTTCTTCGTTCATGAACAGATAGTGTATATGATGCAACATAAAATGTCTACTACTATATGAGCTAGATATATACTTTTCAATAAGGGATACCTTACTTGGTGAATCATTTATAAAAGTAACTATCCAAGATACTAAGAAGAAATTAATAGAACACCGATGAACAACCACTTAGATCAAAAGGCATAAACCCTGCATAGGATATAATAGACACGCTTTCTTTTAGAAAAGAATGGTTAGGATTCTTATCATCTAAAACTATTTACGATAAGTCCATAAATTGTAATAACTAGTACTCCCTCAATTTCATGAAAATTGGAATGCTGTCATGACGTGGTTCTATAAATATGGCCGACTAAATACATTAAAAACACGCCAGTAAGAGAATACCTATTTCCAAAAAATTTCTCAAAATTCAGAGTGATCAAGTTACAAATGTGGCTTATGGTTTAAACTGATTGTGGACTGATTTATACCAGTAATATTTGTTCCGTGGATGTTGAATTTCAAATTGACAGTACATGAAAGGAAGCCCTAGCATGATGAAATCAACTACCATGAAATCCGCGATTGTTATCTATTCATCAGATGTAAACGAAAATTGAAGATGATTTTAAAAACTAAGATATCAGTAGAATCAGGATAGCTTACAGTGTGGAGCATAACATCAAGCCAGGATGCTGATTTGAGGGGACTGACGGCATCTTCTCCGACGATAGCCACAATTTTGACATCATTAATAAGATTATCTGGCTCCGCTGAACATGATGTAACACCATCGTCAGTTTTTAAAATTGAATGTGCGACTCTTTCAGGTGAGGTGAATTTGTGACGGAAAAAGGAAGGTAGCGTTAAGCTGCGGTGGATGCGGGTGGTATGAGGACGAAAGGGGAAAAACGAGGGAGGTGTGTGGTTGTGATTGAGGAGAGTATGAAGAGAAGGGGGTGGTAAATTCAAGAAGCTCATAACGAATGAATTGTGTGTAGAGTCCAAAACGTAACTACGACTTATTAATAACTTCATTTAATAGCATTAATAATCAATATAAACCTTTTTCACTACAAATATTTCTCATAATAGAAAAAATACATAATTATATTATTAGCCGATATGGTTATATGTCTTTTTAATCGAGTCTTGTTCTATTATTTTAAGGATGATTTTAAAAAATCCTCTCAATGTGTGTAGGTGAGTATGTTGTGTGGATTCACTCTCATAAACATGTCACATCACTTGAGATTTTTTTACCAATACCCTTATTTTAATTTTAACGCTAACCATATGTATGGTTTGTTTTATGTCGTATTTGTTCGGGTTAATTGTAAATTTGGTTTATTTGGTTTGCTGAAAATTGTTATTTTGGTTTAAAATTTTTGGATTAATATTGTTTTGGTCCAATTTTTTTTAAAATACTTAAAATGACGAATTTGCTATTTTATTGTTTTGGATTAGTAGTGCTTTATCTTTTTCCAAATTAAATAATAATAATAATAATAATACCCACCCTTCCTCATCCATCTACCATCTCTCTCTGTTCAAGGCACACGCAAAACTCATGGTTTTTTTCTCTAGCTTCTTTCTTTATTCTTAATTTTTTTCTTCTCTACATCTTTATGGAACACGCATCAGAATGAGAAACGAGGCTGACAGTTTTTTGATTTTTGGTTTAGTCGTCTTTTTTACGAGTCTCCCTGATTCTCGGGTTACAGAAATCTAGGGTGCGTTTGGTTACGGAAAATTTTCTAGTTTTCCAAGAAAATTTTCCAAGAAAAATGACGAGTTAGAAAATGCGTTTGATTAATCAAATTTTCCCAAATTTTCCTAGAAAATGAAAATTTTCCGTTTTCCAAAATTACATATAACTTAGAAAACTCAAAAATATTGTTTTCCAAACTTTCCTATTTCCAAATTTTTTCAAAAATACAATTCCTACACACATATTCTACCCATCTCACCCACCCCACCCCATCCACCCCTACCCCCACCCACCCACCTTACCCCACCCCTACCCTCACCCCACCCACCCTACCACACCCTACCCTCAACCCACCCCACCCCTACCCCACCACCCCACCCCCACCCACCCCACCCCACCCACCTACCCCAACCAACCCCACCCTACCCTCACCCACCTCTACCCTCACCCACCACTCACCCACCCCCACCCTACCCGCCCCACCCTTACCCTCACATCCCACCCAACATACCCAACCCACCCTACCCTACCCCACCCCTACCCTCACCCACCACCCACCCCCTACACTACCCTAACCCCATCCCAACTACCCACCCCACCCTATGCCATCCCCACCCCACGCCACCCTACCCCACTCTACCTACCCCACCCCTACCTGGCTACCCCTACACCCTTACCCACCCCACCCACCCACCCTACCTCCCAACACCAACCCTACCCTCCCTACCCCACCCACCTTTACCCACCTCCACCCGCCCCACCCACCCCTACCCACCTCCACCCACCCCACCCCACCAGGAAGGGGTAGGGGTAGGGTGGGTGGGGTAGGTATGGTGGGGTTGGGGTAGGGGTGAGGGTGGGTATGGGTGGGTGGGGTGGGGTGGGGTAGGGTAGGGTTGGGTAGGGTGTGGGTGGGGGTGGGTGGAGGTGGTAGGGGTTGGTACGGTAATGTGGGGGTGGGTGGTGGGAGAAGGTAGGGGTGGGGTGGGGCAGGGGTGGGGAGGTGTGCGGTAGTATGGGGTAGGGTAGGGTAGGGTGGGGGTGGGTGGTGTGTTGGGGTAAGGTGGGTTGGGTGGATGGGTTGGGTGGGGTGGAGGAGGGTGGGAGTTGGTGAAGGTGGGTATGGTGTAGGGTAGGGTAGGTGGCTGGGGTAGGGTGGGTGGTGGGAGTGAAGTAGGGTGGGTAGGGGTTGAGGTGGGGTAGGGTAGGGGTGGGTGAGGGTAAGGGGTAGGGTGGGTGGGGTAGGGTAGGGTGGGGTAGGTTGTGGGTGGGTGGGGTAAGGTGAGGTAGGTTTATAAATATGTGTTATTTTGTATTATTTTGAAGTAAAAAAATAGAAAATGAAAACTTACAGAAAATACACATCCAAACATGTTTTCTAATTTTCTAAAACGGAAAATGAAAACTCAATTAGATTAACCAAACGTGTTTTCTACTGAACATGAAAATGAAAACTCCACTCCATTTTTCTAAAATGAAAAATGGAAAACGGAAAACACTTTTCCGCAACCAAACGCACCCTAGGGTTTTCAAAAATCGATATATATATATATATATATATATATATATATATATATATATATATATATATATATATATATATATATATATATATATATATATATATATATATATATATATATATATATATATATATATATACTAGCTGCGTACCCGCGCAATGCGGCGGACAGCAAGTAGTTTCCTTTCGGCTATTTGTTTTCGCAAGATTTTGGTATCATTTTACGGGAATTCCATATGTTTGTTATAGAGATTTTTATCGAATACTTCAAAATAATAATGACCCTGTGTCCTAATCTTAATGGAGCAATTAATTTCATTTACGTGAATTGTTCCCATGCGACGATTAGTTTTTTTTTTTTTGTCAGACGTCGAATAATGACTTTCTATCAATATTTTCATATCGGCATGCATATAGTTTCGTTTCAATGATTAGCATTCTTTCCTAATTACATTATATTGAAAATTACATCATTATAATTTCATCTGTAACGTAAGTAATTTTTTTCGGTACATATTTTTTTTATTAAAAACCACTTTGTTGGAGGCAATTAGTTTTTTTTTTCATCAAATGGTTTCTTTAGTCGATCATTACCAAATAGTTTCAAGGAAGTAATTAATTTCCTTTCGCTTTGTTGTTTTGCGTTAAAAATAAATATGTAATACTTAATAGTCTACCATGTTACACGTCGTTAATCTTTATATTTAGTTATTGCATTTATTTAAATCAATATTTACAATAGATAATAATCTTTAATTATATAATTACAAATTCTTAACAATATCCTTTTTAGGATTAATAAGTTGTAGTGAAAATCCGACACCAAGGTTTCGATTGTGGTGGGGGTGGGGGAGAGGTGCATACCCGCGCAATGCGGCGGACGGCGGGTAATTTTATTTCGGCTATGTGGCGAACGTTTTATGCAGGGTAGAGTTAATACCCGCGCGATGCGGCGGTGGTGAATAGTCCTTTTGGCTATTTATTATTGTTCGATGGCGAACATTAGTTTTATTTCGGCAAATAATTTTGTGAGAGTCAAATATAAGTATCTTGTTATTTGGTTAGTTGGGTGTCCGTGTAATGAGAATATAATCCATGGTAAGTTTATTCATTGACCAATGTTTTGCATACTTCTAATTTCTTTTTTATTTATTCGTTATCATACAAAATATAATCCATATTCTAGTGGACGTGTGTGGCCTACAACTCAACATACACCCAATTCAAATGATTTCGCACTAAAAAGACTAAAGAAAAGCATTAAAGAATTTAGCAAGAAATTTGGTAGACTTCGTTCATCCCATCATGTGTAGGTTTTGCACACTTCTAATTTCTTTTTTATTTACTTGTTTTCATACAAAATATAATCCATATTGTAGTGGACGTGTGTGGCCTACAACTCAACATACACTCAATTCAAATGATTTTGCACTAAAAAGACTAAAGAAAAACATCAAAGAATTTAGCAAGAGATTTGATAGACTAATGACATAACTTTATTTATATTTCTTTAATATATTTACAAATAAACACAAATAACATAACTTTTTAGACTAATGAACATAAATAAAAAAACTCAGTTTGTTTTATGTTTTCGTTTTGTTGTTTTGTTGAACTAAACTTAAATAGATGAATATAAACCTAATTTAGCAAATAGCATTTTGCAGTAATCATATAAACCAGTCGAATCAAACGTATCAAAAACAAACAAAATAACAACAATAATGCATGTCGATCAACACGGGGGACATAGTGCGGAGGTGGGGAAAAAGTTGAGAAAATAGTAACTTGGCATTTAATTATGGGGAGTCGAGCACATCATATTGGAAAAACTAATTAAGTGTTTCTCAAGAGTTCTGGCTTTGAGCATCAGCATTTCACAATGTTTTTTATAAGTTAAATATTGGGGAAAAAAAAGCGATAAAGAGGAACCAATGAAACCTAACCCTAACATTATTTTTTCATCCTTAACTTGGAGCCGCTCCATCACTACCGTCATCCACACGGACCTAAACCTTCCAGCTCCAGGAGATCGGCTACTCCCTTCCAGCCCCACTGCCGACTACTCTCTTCCAGCCCAACCGCCGCCGCCTCTTCCTACTCGTCTCCACCAGGTCAGAGCATGGTTTCGATTTTGTTTGACATCGATTGCTTTAGATCTCACCAAAAACGCTTTCAATTTTCCCTAACCCACAAGATCCATCCAAATCGCTCAATCTGCTGGAATGTTACTTCAATTCCTTTCCCCTTTTCGTGATCCGGGATCGATTAATTCTCGAGTTTCAACTTCTGCGTCGTGGTTTTAACGTCGAATTGCTGCATTTGCAGGTTTTTGATCATCTACAGGTGGGTTGAGAGCCATAACATGATTTGGGTTTGGGGATTTATACCAATTCGTGTTCATGGACAAAAATAAAAACAGAACCGATCTGCTTGCTGCTGGCCGTATAAAGGTTAGTGTTGGGTTAATTATAATATAATTTTAACTTGTTGATTTTTTTGCTGGAACTTTTAATTGACAGTTACTGCTTATTTGAATGGAGAGATATTGGGAAATTGATTGATTTCATTGATGTTTGTTGATTCTATTGCTTTATCTTACTAAAAAGAAAGGAGATTTCATTCTTCTCGTTTCTATAGCACCTAGGTTTTATCGAATTTTGACATTGTTAAAAGGTGAAATTCCTGTTTTGAGAGGCTTCATAATTATTAACGTAGGCAAAGCTGCAAAATGATGTAGAATTACGTAGTTTTGTACGAATGCTCAAAGCTACTTTAAACCCTAAAACTCCTTGAGATGAAACAGTTTTGATGCACTTTTTGTAATACAAAACTTGCCATGGCTATCATAGCAAGATTTCACTTTTGCTCAAATCATAGTAGGTGTTCATGAACCCTCGATAGGTGATTCCGGTAATACTGATGTTCATTCTGTTTCTGGGCTCTCATTTTTTGATAATGAACCTTTAATTGATGATTCCGCTGGTACTAATGCAGATGTACATTCGGCTTCTGGGCTCCCATCTTCTGATCAAGAGCCTGCAATTGTTGATTCTGGTGATGCAGAATGCAGAAGCCAAAATAAAGGAAATCAAATCAAGTGAATGGAGATTTCTTACATGTTCAAATATGGGTATGCAAGCTGAACAATCCTATAAGAGAAAGGGAGCATAAAATGTTACTTTTTGATATTAGTAGTGTTTTTTTATAAATCTACATAGCAAAAGAGATCAAGATAACAAAATCAAAATAAAAAATAAAATTGTTTGCTTTTTGGAATATTACAGGTGTTTAGACTCAACTTCATACAAAAAATTGCAAGCTCTACTATTTCACACAAAGAACAATGAAGAGACGATGGTGCGACAGAGAGGACTGGTGGCTCTTGGTATACCGGAGAATGCAACATCGAGAAGAAAATTAAATGTAATGGCATGTTTCATAAATATGTAAGTGAAGAAGAAGTTGGGTGTGGATACCTTTTATACTTCAAATCGTGTATTTTGATTGGGTGGTTTTGAGTCAGCTGGATGTCTGAAGTGAATGGTGTAGATGCTTTTAAAAAAAATTAAAGGTGTAGATTAAATTTGAAGTTTGAATCACGCTGAATGGTGACAACTGGGTTTTCTAATTATTATATGCACATATGTCAGTTTAGTTTTGACTCCCACATTCATGCAATAGGTGTTTGTTTTATAGATTGACATTAGGCACAGTATCACAAACAAAGTAAAGCAAAGTAAATGGATGAAACCTTTTTCTCAGAATGTGTGTTTGCTTTATAGATTGATAGGTTTTCAAATTTTGAATATTTTCTTTTTTATTTAGTATATGTTAAAATAGGGGTGAGATTTGGAAGCTGGAACAGATCAATGCATTAATGAGTTGTAAAATTTTAAGACTTTAAGACTTTTAGTGCTGTAAGATACTTGTAAATTATCCATGCTTTATAATATATCATAGATATATTTATATATAGCGAGAGAGAAGAGAGTGAGAGAGACGAAGATGGCATCAGAATGAGAAATGGAACATGAAGGTCCAATGAAGGGTTTTCATTGGTGATTTTCAAAAAAATCCAGAGAGAAAAAGAGAGGAGAGTTTTCTGATTGGCGAGAGAGAGAGAAAGAGAGAGTGTGGGCAGAAGAAAACCACGTTGAATGTTGTCGTGGAAGAGGAAGAGGAAGCGGAGGTTGTTATTCTATTACTAGTGAACAAGGCATGGTAGATCTGTGATTGGGGACATTAGGGTTGTGGTTGTTCTTGAGTTTGATAGGGTTTTCCAGATCAATGTCAATTTTTGGATTTTGTTTAAGGAAGGCTAGGGTTTTACAAATCTGGTTGTTATTCAGTTTGAGTTTGAAGATTTGGAAAAATAGAACGTTTTGTTCTTCAGAACCGAGAAACTATTTTGAATTCATCAGATGGTGGTGTTAGTTCTTGAGTTTGAGTTTTATTTTCTTTTTAATTGTTCTTGTGTTTGAATTCGCCAGATGATGGAAGAGAGAAAGAGAGAGAGGTGAGACGGGTGTGGTGGGCTAGGGGTAGGTATGTATTTTTTTAAATTAGAAACAAGGTAAAGCAATTTAAAAGAAATTGAAAAACAAGAAAAAGGAAAAATTCGTCATTTTAAGTATTTTCAAAAAATTTGGACCAAAACTGCAATAAAAATTTTTGGACTTAGTGACGCTAGTCTAAATTTTTTTTTTTTTACCGAAGTAGAAATTTTCAGCAAACCACACGGACCAAATTTGCATTTAACTCTTTATGGTCTTTAATAAACAAAAACTTACTAAAATGTCTTCATTTAGTTTTTAGCTATTTGTTATTTTTAGATATTATTTATAGTTTTATAAAATTGTCAACTCATTATAAACCCTGCTTTGCTTAAGCACTACCACCTTCAACGATCTTATCACCTTCTCTTCTCCACCGACACATTATTTAGAACATAAATAAAGACCAAATAAATCTTATTTTTGGTAATTAAGAACATCAATTCAAAAGTTGTAGAATATTATTGTTAGGAAAATATATACCGAAAATGCCAAAGAACAAGGAAAACGAGATTAGATGCTGAGGCCTGTGTTTGACACAGTTTCCTTAAAACAAATTCGCCCGGTATGGGTGTTTGTTTCCCAGGATACAACAGCGGAAAGCAATTCTTCTAGATTGCCCGAACCGTCACTAGACCCGGATTATACCTTGGTTGTAGGATGAGAACGAAGTGAACGTAGAAGCTGAGAAGAAGATGAAAACGTTGCATCTGGTGTGTTCCATCAGTTGCACGGGTGCTGTTTATATAGCACAAAACGTAACCGACGAATTAAACACAAAAACGTAACTGAAGATTAAAGTCTCCTTAATACCAATATCAAAACCGAAATCAGTGTTTAATGGCAATTAATTTTCAGTTACGAACAATTAAGAAAAGGAAAATATTTGCAAAAAAAGGTCCTTGAACTTTTCTGGTCGACCGGTGGTGCATTCGTACCCGCAGGACGCGCGCTCGCACACAAGTTCAGTGAACCTAACACAATCTGGTTCGCATTTGCACCCCCCCCCCTGCGCGCGCAAGAGAGAGCCTTTGTGCTTTAAGTCTTACAAAGCATGAAAGCTTTTTGACTTATAAACTCACTACCTTTTCATTCCCCCACCAATGTGGGATGAGTTAAAAACTCATTAACTCATTTTCCAACTTCTTCCAACTTCCTCACTTTGGGATACAATTTCTCATTCATCTTAAATTCGTTTTAGTCGTGTGAACAATCAAAACGAAGGTAACACGGAGGAGAACACAAACATAAAACAATTTATTTATATTAACTTGTTTTATGGAACTATATTTTGTGTTCAAAAATGGGAAAAACCCATTTTACGAAATTAGTTAAAATTAATGTTCCAACAATCCCCCACATGAATGAAAATTGATCGTACATTCTCATCTTACTCAAGATAAAATCCAGCAGTTGAATCATGCATAGGATAGGTAGGTGTGACCCTTTGAACCTTCCCTTAAGAAACATATTTATTTTACTAGCTGACCAGTAGACTCGATGTCCTTGAACTGTTCTGCCATTTGTGTAAACAATCCATATGTGTCTCACATGATTCGCCCTGACCTAGTTAGGTTCTCATTGATGTGTCCGTTATGGTCATGGACACTTGCCTGGTTCTGTAAGAGCTCGTAGGAATGTACCCACACAATTCCCTTTGAAGCGACCCCACTTCTCTCTTACATAGGTGATTGCATCATAATCATTAAAAGCTAATGTGTGATGATCTCCAATCATCAACGAGTATAAGCTTAACCTGCATCACTGTTTGTTTTAGGAATGGGTGAGGGTTGCCCCCCACAGTGATTCACAAATGTTAAATGCAATTAGGTTGTCCCATTGAACCTAGATCTTGGGATCTCCAGTCAACTAGGTTGGGTTTTCCTTTGCAATAACGTGTTCATGCATGGGTTTTAGTCCCATTCCTCTCGAGGTTCTCGCAACTGACTCCCTGTTTAACCCTTTGGTTAACGGATCAGCAATGTTATCCTTAGACCTTATGTAGTCGATAGATATAATGCCAGTAGAGAGTAGTTTTCTAATGGTATTGTGTCTTCGACGAATATGTCTAGACTTACCATTATACATAGCACTTTCTGCTCGTCCAATAGCAGATTGACTATCACAGTGGATAGATATAGTGGAAACTGGTTTAGGCCATCCTGGTATGTCCTCCAGGAATTGATGTAGCCACTCAGCTTCTTCCCCACTTTTGTCAAGTGCTATAAACTCAGATTCCATGGTGGATCTAGCTATAACTGTTTGTTTGGAGGATTTCCATGATATAGCTCCACCTCCAAGTGTGAACAAGAAACCACTGGTTGACTTGGAATCATTTACGTCCGATATCCAATTTGCATCACTATACCCTTCGATCACCTCAGGATGTCGTGTATAGTGCAACCCATAATTGCGAGTATACCTTAAGTATCGTAATACTCTTGTAATACTCTTCCAATGTTCAGCACTTGGATTACTAGTATACCTGCTTAGTCTACTTATTGCAAAAGCTAAATCAGGTCTAGTACAACTCATAAGGTACATCAGACTACCAATAATTCTTGCATATTCGACTTGTGCAACTCCTTCACCTCGGTTTTTGCTTAGGTGATGACTAGTATCAATTGGTGTTCTAGCTATATTAGAATCACCGGAGTTGAACTTTTCAAGAATTTTGTCCACATAATGAGTTTGGCTTAATGTAAGTCCACTGTCAGTCCTTGTGATCTTCACACCTAGGATGACATCGGCCAAACCCATATCTTTCATGTCAAACCTTGCCTTTAAAATGTTTTTAGTTGACTGAACCATTTTATCATTGCTACCAACGATAAGCATGTCGTCAACATAAAGACACAAGATAACATAACCATCATTTGTGTTCTTGACATAAACACACTTGTCACATTCGTTAATCTTGTATCCACATTCCATCATCACATGGTCAAACTTCTGATGCCATTGTTTTGGGGCTTGTTTCAACCCATATAATGACTTCACAAGTTTGCAAACCTTGGACTCTTGTCCTGGGGCAACATACCCTTCTGGTTGTTCCATGTAGATTTCCTCTTCTAAATCTCCATTTAGAAAAGCTGTTTTGACATCCATTTGATGTACTTCAAGGTTTCGAATTGAGGCAATGGCAAGTACTAATCTGATGGACGTTATACGTGTCACTGGAGAGTACGTATCAAAGTAATCTAGGCCATTTTTCTGTCTATAGCCCTTTATTACTAGCCTCGCCTTGTACTTGTCAATGGAACCATTGGCTTTCATTTTCCTCTTAAAAATCCATTTATAGCCTAGTGGTTTGCATCCATGAGGTAAATCCACCAGCTCCCATGTATGGTTTTGCAAGATGGAATCCATTTCGCTTTTAATTGCCTCTTTCCATTGAGGTCCTTCAGAAGAAGTAACTGCTTCACGAAATGTTTGAGGTTCTTTCTCAACCATATAAGTATAGAAATCATCACCAAAGGATTTCTCTACTCGTGCTCTTTTGCTTCGTCGAGGCTCTATGTCCTCTTCTCTTGCTTCTTCATGCGAAGATGCATCGTGTGCATTCGGTGTCGGAGCACTTGTCTCAACTTTATCAAGACACGGAAACACGGTTTCAAAGAACGACGCGTTTCTTGATTCCATTATTGTACCCTTGTGAATATCAGGTATTTTCGAATCATGTACTAGAAACCGATAAGCACTACTGTTTTGTGCATACCCAATAAATATGCAGTCAACAGTCTTGGGTCTAATCTTTACAACCTTAGGGGTAGGTATGACAACCTTTGCAAGACACCCCCACACTCGAAGGTATTTGTAAGATGGTTTTCGACCCGACCATAACTCGTATGGTGTTTTATCTGTTTTCTTCCGGGGTACCTTATTTAAAAGGTAATTGGCTGTCAATACAGCTTCCCCCCACATTGACTGGGGTAACCCAGAACTAAGTAACATGGCATTCATCATCTCTTTTAAGGTCCGATTTTTCCTTTCTGCAATGCCATTTTGTTGTGGTGAATAAGGTGCTGTAAGCTCATGTATTATGCCATGAGTTGCACAAAATTCTTGAAACGGTGATACATATTCACCTCCACGGTCACTTCGTAGTACTTTAATCTTTTTGTTGAGTTGATTCTCAACTTCACTTTTATACATTTTAAACTTATCTATTGCTTCATCTTTACTCTTAAGTAAATAAACATAGCAAAGTTTAGTGCAATCGTCAATAAAAGTGATAAAGTACTTATTTCCACCTTTGGATGGAATCGACTTCATGTCACACACATCAGAGTGTATTAAACCAAGGGGTTCGGTAATCCTTTCAATGGATTTGAACGATTGTCGTGTTAATTTTGATTCAACACATGTGTTGCATTTGTATTTTGAGTCAATAGTAAAGTGTGGTATGTGGTCGAGTTTAATTAAACGTCGAAGAGTATCAAAATTAACATGTCCTAATCTAGCATGCCATATATTTGAAGACTCAAGCAAGTAAGTAGAAGAGTTATTTATTGCATTAGTACTTGGCTGAATAGCCATTACACACAATTTAAACATGCCCCTCTCGGCATACCCCTTGCCTACATACACACCACTTTTAGTCAATACAAATTTGTCTGACTCAAAAACCAAGCGAAAACCATGCTTGTTCAACAACCACCCGGAGACCAAATTCTTTCTAATCTCCGGGACATACAACACATCATTCAACGTCAGCTCTCTTCCCGACGTCATCTTCAATACAATCTTTCCAACACCTTGGATATCGGAAGTCGCTGAATTCCCCATGAAAAGCTTATCACCATTGTCCACAACTTTGAGGTTTCGGAACCACTCACGATTGGAACAAACATGTCGAGTGGCTCCCGTATCAACCCACCATTCGCTTGGATTAGACTCCACGAGGTTGACTTCAGAGATGACCGCGGCAATATCGATGTCGGACACATCACGGGTTATTTGCTCCACAACATTCGCCTCCTTAGCTTTTTGTCGCTTTGGAAGCTTACAATTTGCAGCCCGGTGCCCGGGTTGCTCACAGTTGTGGCAATTCCCTTGAAACTTCTTTTTGAAGTTCCCACCTTTCGCCCCCAAGTTGGTAGCTTTTCCTTTCTTTTGGAATTTTCCTTTAACGGACTTGTGCTTCCCAAAAGATTGACCATGTTCCACAACGTTGGCTTTTTCGGAAGTAGAACTAATATTGCTACTCTTTTGAGCAACCTTATTGTCTTCCTCGATTCGGAGTCGAACAATGAGGTCCTCAATGGTCATTTCCTTTCGTTTATGTTTCAAATAATTCTTAAAGTCAACCCAAGACGGGGGTAACTTCTCGATTATAGAAGCAACTTGAAAGGTCTCACTTATAACCATACCCTCGGCATGGATATCGTGTAGGAGGACTTGAAGTTCTTGGACTTGTGTCATTACCGGCTTAATATCATTCATTTTATAGTCTAGAAACCGGGCAACCACAAATTTCTTGGCCCCGACATCTTCGGTTTTGTATTTTTTGTCTAATGAGTCCCATAGTTCTTTAGCCGATTTTGTTACACAATACACATTATAAAGTGAATCAACAAGACCATTAAGAACATAGTTCCTACACAAGAAATCGGAGTGTTTCCAAGCGTCGAGCGCACTCACGGCTTGAACATCCGCATCTTTAGTGAGTTGAGGGGCCTCCTCGGTCAAGAATCGCGCAAGATTCAATGTAGTGAGGTAGAAGAACATCTTCTGTTGCCACCGTTTAAAATGCATACCGGAAAACTTTTCCGGTTTCTCCGCATGATTACTCGGCATGGTAATCGTTGGAGTCCCTTGGGGAGGAGGGTTTGTTTGTTTTAGTGGATCAGAAGTTCCGGTTGTCATGCTATAAACACAAACCAAAATCGTTATTGTAATCAAAGTAAATAAGAAAATTGTTTCTGAAAAACCAAATTATCAAACTGTAAATGATCGTTTAAACAGAAACTGGAAGGTAAAATTAGGAGCCTTGAAAAACAGAAAACTGTTACTGGAAAACAGTTCCTGAATTGCAAGAACTAATAACAGAAAAATATTTTCGTTGTTCGTTTGGCACAAACGAATTTGTTTTAAGATTGTTAGGAAAATATATACCGAAAATGCCAAAGAACAAGGAAAACGAGATTAGATGCTGAGGCCTGTGTTTGACACAGTTTCCTTAAAACAAATTCGCCCGGTATGGGTGTTTGTTTCCCAGGATACAACAGCGGAAAGCAATTCTTCTAGATTGCCCGAACCGTCACTAGAGAGAGCCTTTGTGCTTTAAGTCTTACAAAGCATGAAAGCTTTTTGACTTATAAACTCACTACCTTTTCATTCCCCCACCAATGTGGGATGAGTTAAAAACTCATTAACTCATTTTCCAACTTCTTCCAACTTCCTCACTTTGGGATACAATTTCTCATTCATCTTAAATTCGTTTTAGTCGTGTGAACAATCAAAACGAAGGTAACACGGAGGAGAACACAAACATAAAACAATTTATTTATATTAACTTGTTTTATGGAACTATATTTTGTGTTCAAAAATGGGAAAAACCCATTTTACGAAATTAGTTAAAATTAATGTTCCAACAATTATATCTATGATATTAGAGTATGTAGCAAGCGGAAAGGGTTATACTAATTAAGTGTTAATGTACAACTTCTGGTGCAACAAAAAATCAGGAGGACAATAGATACAAATGAGCAAGTTAAAGATCCTTGAATGAAGTACTACTTCTAATACCACTGACACTTCCATTTTACGTTGTCTACCATCGATGAATGAGCCAATCCCAAATCTTTGTTCTACTTGTGCGTGAGTACAGGTAGTTATCTTAGTTGGAGCCAGGAATTAACCCACTTGTTTGCTTTGTTATTTGTGGTGTTGTGGGCTAGAGAAGATAATGGTGCAAGTGATTCGATGACGGGAAGGAGAATTGTGGAGCATGAGAATTATTTTAAAGAGGAAATAGAGATTGGTGAGGGGTCGACGTGGAGTTAGGTGGTAAGTCGGCCCAATTTTATAAAACTCTAAATAATAATTAAAACAAAAAAATCAATACGACCAAATTAATCATTTTATAAGACCGTAAATAATAATTAAATCGGAAAAAGGCATAAAAAGAAGCAAATATTGACATATTAGTCATTTTATGTCGATTATAGAAAAATACTGATATAAAGTTAAATCATAAGGATGGTTAGCATTAAAAATGAAAACGTAGACTTGATTAAAAAAATTTCATAACACAAGGACCAAATATGTAACTTTAGTTTAGGTGATTATATTTTATATATTTTCTTTATATGTCTAATCCTTTACGTCTAATTAGGTTGTTCCAAACCAAACTCGCACCTTTAGGATGTTATTAGAATTAAGATTTTAAAGAGCTTATTAGATTGTTGACCCTACAATTGTTACAATTATACTAATCTAGATGATGAATAATAGTTCCATATAAATACGGAGTCTCTGATTGCAAATTCGGAAATGAAAACTTATATGTATATTCTATTTGAACATCAAACAAACTTTATCTTCAACGTCGTATGATCATTCCAAGTTTGGTGTACCCGTGATAAGTCTTTAGAATACACTAACCATGCTTCACGTAGCTCAACTATCAAGTTAACCAAACTGTTTAGGTAATCCTTGCTCACTGAGTAATCATCGTGATACTTAGTTAGCTTAGACTAACATCTATTGTTAAATTAGGTATATCATTTTTGAAAATCATCAAATCGCTGGATTCGACATTAACAATATCCCATATTCGATAATGTCAAAACCTAACTATGTATACACAAAATGAGATCTTTTTATACAACAACACTGATTGAAAATGGAGGATATTACTGTGTAGTAAGACTATAGCCGTAATATCTAAACTCTTTAGCTTCATAAGTTATCCACTACTTCATGTGGAAATCTTTCTTAGTCCCTTTCTTCTTTTTTCCAACTCAAGTGATAAGAGTAAGTGACATGGCATAACTGAATATAATATTTTACAACCAAGCATCAACTCATATAAATGAGATGTTGTAGCTTTTGTAGTATCATTTGAATATTAAAAGCACCTCTCTTTGTCCTCATCTTTGTAAACATATTCAATAAATTGGCTTTGTGATGAAAAAAATACTGTAGCGGTTAAACTCTATAAGGCAACTTATTGTTGATCACCTGTGTACCATATGCCTGACAACTACCTTTTATTTTGTTCTACTATGTGTACCCTTGTTAACCCTTTTTCTTGGACCTTTTGGAAGATTAATGAGGGCTTCTTGAGGAATAAAGCCATGTAACACACTCTCATAATGAGTTAAGACGAAACTATTTTCAACTCATTGTTTAGTAACCCTTTGTAATTTTTAGAACTAATGACTGAAATCGTCCCTGTGGTTTGATCAAAATTGCGCGTTTGGTCCCTAACTTTTATTTTGCACTTGGACCATCCCTATGGTATGATTTTGTTGTGCTCATCGTCCCTGCTAGACCTAAAAAGACTATATTACCCTTATTTATTTATGTATTATTAATCTATTTAAAATATTGTTTAACAAAATATATCATCCAAGGTCCAAACCCACCACCACTGTCACGATCACCACTGACCACCAACACCACCCACATCATTGGCATCAACCACCACCACCCAGCAACTGAAGTCAATTTCTAAAACTAAAATCAAGCCTTAAAACTGAAATCTATCCCTAACCTCATAGTAAAACTAAGACCTGCAACTCAAAACCAAACCTGCAATCTAAAGCTGAAATTGAAATTCCAACCTGAAACAAAATGTAAACCAAACCTAACCTGTAATCATCGCCCCCTCTAGATCCAAAATCAAAATGGTTTCAGAAATTAATTCGCCCATCGAAATCAGAGGAAAGGAGAATTAGGCAGGAATCAGAGGTAGGCGTTGAATTAACGCTACCACTTCTGCCACCGCAAACAGCCTTGCAGCCACCGGTGGGGAGCTGCGGTGGAAGTGGGTTGAGAATTATTGTTGGAGTACGAGCTGTGATCACCTGCCCAAAATTGTCTGTCGTATTGGTCGATGGATATAACCTAACGCAAAGATCGAAATCTGCCATCTAATTTGCTACTTCATATCTATGAAGCACTGAACGATGTTGTACAGAAAAAACCCCTTCAGAGACATTTCTTCTGTAACAGCAGCCTCCGATTACAGCCATTCCACCTACTCCGTTGCTTCCGTCGTCCTTACCTCCCCCTTCGCCTTCGTCATATCTACATCCCCCTCCCCCTCCAAATTCAAGAGAGGTTTGATTTTGCACCTAAGTTCATTTGGAAGATTAACGTAGTGATCGGAGATGGGGGTCGGAGAAATTGATCGAAGACAGAGATGGTGGCTGGAGATGAGAGAAGAGATCAAAGAGGGTTAGGTTATGGTGGGGAGTGGGTGAGACTTGAGAGAGAACGAGAGAGAGAGAGAGAGAGAGAGAGAGAGAGAGAGAGAGAGAGAGAGAGAGAGAGAGAGAGAGAGAGAGAGAGAGAGAGAGAGAGAAATGTGATCATTTTATTTTTTTAGTTTAAAGATAATAAATAAATAACAGAAAATTAGAAAATGAATTATTAAGGGAAATATAGTCTTTTTATGTCTAGAAGGGACAAGCATGCAACAAAAACAAACAGTAGGGATGGTCCGAGTGCAAAATAAAATTTAGGACCAAACGTGCAATTTTGATAAAACCACATGGACGATTTCAGTAATTTGTTCTAATTTTTAATAAGCTTCATCATTTCACTCCATTAAATTTAAAGGTTTATTTACCCCAACCTGATCCACAAATTGCCCATTGCTTGTTGTAACATTCGTATTTTGGGCCTAGAAGTTTGGACTTTAATTAATAAAAAATTTCTATTTTAATAAATAATTAAATAATCATAAAAGAATAAATGTAACACCCAATTTCAAAAATTTTACAATTCATTTATTACCATGGTTCCAATAAAATATTTATTCCAAAAAGTAAAACTGTTCAACAAATTACTTAAACCAACAGCGGAAACATTTGAAAATACTAATATAGTTCATTAACATAAATCTCTTGTATGCGATGCGCTGCCGTCAAGCCTTGCCCTTCCCTTTGTCATTTGAAATACCTGAAATGTTATAAAATCAACGGGTAAGCTTAAAGCTTAGTAAGTCCACAAATTACCATACATGCCCACATATTAAACAACCCGTCCTCGAGAACGACCCGACCCTACCCGCCATACAACAGCTACGGGCGTCCATCATACAACGGCTATGGACACGGGAAGGTTCTACCCATCATACAACAGCTATGGGTTCCCGGTTATGGCCTAGCCCATCATACAATAGCTATGGGACAAGGCAATAGTCCAACTCGCCATACAACAACTACGAGGGGACACGCATCAGTACTGAGCCCAACAAGAAATAATCACAGATATAGAGCAAATCATATAACTGTAAATAACATACAAGATGCCTAACATGCAACATCATATAGTAAGGTGAGGATACTCACCTGATTCGAAACCGCACGGATATACGCTAATATCCCCACTTAGCTCGTCCACACACCTATATTCCACATACACAACATGTCAAGCACTGACTAAACTTCTATAGACTTGCCTAAAGGTCAGTCCCCATGTTTGGTAACCAACACTGGTCGAAACTAAGCTTTTGGGTCAAACAGCCGCTCGCCGCGGCGTGGCTTCTTACCCTACGCATCGCGGCTATCTCCGCATAGTTACAGGGCTTAGCCGAACCCGCGTCGCTGACATAGCCTGTCCGCGCCGCGGACTCCTATTAATCCAAAGTCTTCTAATCCCTAAATCAGTTCAGTCATCGGCTAGGGTTTCGCTCCATACCCTTCTTGGGATCAGAAACTACCCTAAGATCACTTCTTTATGGACATGCAAGTCCATGCATATCCTTGGTCCAAACCCTAACTGTTACAAGTCATCTAAGACTACTAACCAATGGATAACACCTTAATACGAGATAAAATGAAATATCAGAAGGTAGATCCTCTTACCTTGCTTCTGGAGAACAGAGGAATGCACCCGATCGATTACAAGCCTTTCCCCACGTTGTATCTCTTCCTTCAAACCTTCAAAGCCTTGGAACCAAAGAGCCTCTGCTGAAACCAGTCGACTCCACTCTAGAAATTTCCCAAAAACACGAACCCTAGGGCTGGGGCCCTTTATATAGGCGTTTAAATCCGAATTAGGGTTTTTCACATTAGCGGCGCACTGCGCCGCGGGTTCTTCCAAGCCGCGCCGCGCGTACAAGTCCTTCGCAATTCCAGATCCTTCCTAAAGCCGCACCGCGAATTAGTCCGGGCCGTGACTCGGCGGAACGGGTCTCACAATTCTCCCCCACTTAATTGGATTTCGTCCCCGAAATCCGCGCCTGCAAACAATTCTGGGTAATGCCTTCCCATTTCCTCCTCCGGTTCCCAAGTCCACTCGGACCCTTTACGATGTTGCCACTACACCTTAACTAATCCTATTGTTTTATTTCGCAAAGTCTTTGTTTTCCTTTCAATGATGGCAATTGGTCGCTCCACATAATTTAGGCGTTCGTCTAATTGAATATCCTCTAAAGGCACTATTGTAGATTCCTCAATAATGCACTTCCTGAGTTGCGAAACGTGGAACGTGTCGTGAATCTGGCTAAGCTGCTCGGGCAGCTCCAACCGGTAAGCTACCTTACCTACTCGGGCGATGATTCGATATGGTCCAATGTACCTAGGGCCAAGCTTTCCTTGCTTCCTAAAACGAATAACTCCCTTCCAAGGTGACACCTTAAGAAGAACATAATCCCCAACTTGAAACTCGAGATCGGACCGTCGCCGATCTGCATAACTTTTCTGTCGACTTTGATCCGTTAACAACCTCTCCCGAACCTTCTGAATTAGCTCGGTAGTCCTGAGTACCACCTCAGTACTACCCAATACTTGCTGGCCAACCTCGCCCCAGCAAATAGGAGTCCGACATTTTCTTCCATACAACATCTCAAAGGGAGCCCTGGCAATGCTCGTGTGATAACTGTTATTATAGGAAAACTCAGCTAGAGGGAGATGGGAATCCCAACTCCCGCCAAAATCGATAACGCATGCCCTAAGCATATCCTCCAGCGTTTGAATCGTCCTTTCACTCTGCCCATCCATCTGAGGATGATATGTTGTGCTGAAATGAAGGCGAGTGCCTAATTCCTCATGAAACTTCTTCCAAAATCTAGACATAAATCGGACATCCCGGTCGGATATCACCGAGACTGGTATACCATGCCGAGAGATAATCTCGTCTACATAGACCATAGCCAATTCCTTTGCAGAGAAGGTCTCTTGAATGGGGAGGAAATGAGCACTTTTAGTCAACCTATCAACGATAACCCAAATAGTGTCCATATGTCGAGAGGTTCTTGGCAACTTCGTGATGAAATCCATTATGATATGCTCCCATTTCCATTCTGGGATCTCAAGAGGCTGCAATCTACCATGACGCCGTTGGTGCTCGGCCTTGACCCTACGACAGGTCATGCATCTTTCGACGAACCAAGCTACTTCCCTCTTCATGCTTGGCTACCAATAATATTCGCGCAGATCCCTATACATTTTAGTTGCTCCAGGGTGGATAGAGAACTTGGATTTATGTGCCTCCTCCAATAGGGTTTGACGAACCCCGCCCAGCTTCGATACCCAAATTCTCTCATGGCAAGTTAACAAATCTCTACTATCTTTGACCATAGTTGCCAACTGACCCACAATTCTTTCACCTTTTTTATTTTCGCTCTTGCTTGCTTCCACCCGAGCCTTCCTTATCAGCTCAAGCAGCGGTGTCACAATTGTCATCCTTAGACAAACGCCCCGAAGGGGTGTACCTGAAGTCTTACAGCCTAACGCATCCGCTACCACATTGGCCTTTCCAGGGTGATAGTGTATCTCACAATCATAGTCCTTCAATACATCTAACCATCTCCTCTGTCTCATATTGAGATTGGCCTGATCCATCAGATACTTTAAATTCTTGTAGTCGGTATAGATGGTACACTTCACTCCATACAAATAGTGTCTCCAAATCTTGAGAGCGAAAACCACCGCTCCCAATTCCAAATCATGAGTAGGATAGTTAGCCTCATGGGGCTTCAACTGTCGCGAGACGTAAGCAATCACCCTGCCTCGTTGCATCAAGACTACCCCCAATCCCGAGATAGATGCATCGCAATAAACTACCATATTCTCCATGCCTTCAGGCAAGGTTAAAACTGGAGCTTCACACAATTTCCGCCGCAAAGTCTAAAAAGCCTGCTGCTGCTCCTCACCCCACCGAAAAGCAGCGTTTTTCTTAGTTAGCCGAGTCAAAGGTACCGCAACCTTTGAGAAGTCTTGGATGAAACGACGATAATAACCAGCTAGACCCAAGAAACTTCTAATCTCCGAGGGTGTCTTCGGAATCTCCCACCGCATCACGGCCTCCACCTTAGCCGGGTCTACCATGATTCCTTGCTTATTGACGATGTGACCCAAAAACTGGACCTCCCGCAGCCAAAAGTCACACTTGGATAATTTTGCATAAAGCTTCTCCTTCCTTAAGGTCTCCAATACTTCCCTTAAATGTTGTTCGTGTTGCTCCCTGCTCCGAGAGTAAACTAAGATATCGTCAATGAAAACTATAACCGACCGATCCAACATCGGTCGACACACCCGGTTCATTAAGTCCATAAAAGCTGCAGGGGCATTGGTCAGTCCAAACGGCATCACTACAAACTCGAAGTGGCCGTACCTCGTCCGAAAAGCCGTTTTCAGGATGTCTTACTCCCGTACTCGGATTTGATGGTATCCTGACCACAAATCAATTTTTGAAAACCACGAAGCGCCCTGCAGTTGATCGAATAAGTCGTCGATGCGAGGTAATGGATATCGATTCTTCACCGTAAGCTTATTCAGTTCACGATAATCTATGCACATCCTATTGGAACCATCCTTCTTCTTAATAAATAAAATAGGCGCTCCCCATGGTGAGCAACTGGGTCGAATAAATCCCTTATCCAATAACTCCCGAAGTTGAATAGACAACTCCAGCATCTCTGGAGGCGCAAGACGATAGGGTGCTTTAGCTATCGGAGCCGCACCGGGAGTTAAGTCGATCTTAAATTCCACCTGTCTCTCTGGCGGTACGCCAGGCAGGTCCTTGGGAAAAAGATCAGGAAAATCCCGAACCACCGGTATATCACCTGCTTTCTGCTGTGGCTTCTTTTCTCGCGCGTCTAAAACATAAGCCACAAATCCCGAACTTCCATGTTGAAAATGTCTGCGTGCCCTAGCAGCTGTACAGAAAACTGCACCTCGATTCTTTCTCTTGCCCTGCACAACCAGCTCTCCCCCACTTGGGGTTTGAATCCACACTCATTTGTTCTTACACTCAATCCATGATTCATGCTGACCCAACCAATCCATACCGATGATGACTCGAGAGTCACCTAACGGTATAGGGATGAGATCGATCGGAAACTTTATTCCTTGAATCACTACTTCACATCCCCGATAAACACTAGTCGCTTGCACGGTTTTATCATCCGCAATCTCTACTTCTAATGGCCGATGAAGAGTTCCTAAAGCAATACCAAAACCCTTTCCTAACACAGAAGACACAAAAGAATGACTAGCACCCGAATCAAATAGTACAAAGGTTGGCATAGAGTTGACTAAGAAAGTTCCTAATCAAAGCATAATAGACACATTAATTACACGCACCACAAACACGAGGCAAGTAAAGAAAGAGTAATCGTAACGACGTCTGGCGCATCATGTGCCTCCTCGGCGGTCATGACGAATGCTCGACCCTTGGTCTTAGGGGCTTCCCCTTTCCCCTGCCTACCATCGGTAATCCGGAGTGTAGTGGGTGCCGGATTTTGAACCACTCCCTGAGTTAGACGGGGACACTGGGCCTTGAAGTGGCCTACCTGACTATAATTAAAACAAATCTTGACATCCTGACGGCAATCTTTAGCATAGTGGCCCTCCTTTCCACACTTATGGGATATTAACACCCAGCAACGCCCCTCATGATTCCTTCCACACTTACCACACTTACCATGGCTCCTTTGCCCTTGTTTTCCCTGATTCGCCCCTCGAAATTTCTTTGACGCCAGCTGAGTCTGAGTAGGCGTCGGACGCTTCTGCCTTTGTTGGGTTTCCAATTCCAACTCTCGGGCCCGAGCGGCCGCGATCATATCAGTAAGAGTTTGGTGCCTAGCAGCAGACACAAATTCTCGAATGTCTGTACGAAGCATCGCCAAATATCGAGTCATCCTCATGCGCTCAGTTGCCGCAAACTCTGGACAGAAGAGTGCTCGCTCATTAAACTTTTTGGTGATCTCCGTCACCGTCTCAGTGGTTTAGGTCAGATTCAAGTATTTTTCCATTTCCACCTGTGGAACATACTCCAGTTTGTACTGTTCCTTGAATTGCGGCCACGTAATAGCATCCAACTGAGTAGGGGTGAGATCTTTCGTTCGTATTTCCCACCAATCTTTCGCACCCTCTCTCAGAAGATTCACCACAAATGTTACTTTTGAGTTCTCAGGACATGAACAGGTGTGGAAGGCACCTTCTACCGCGGAAATCCACCATATACTGACAATCGGATCCCTGCCCCCATCGAACATCGAAGGCGAACAAGCCGAAAAGTCCTTATACCTTGCATCCCTGGCCCGTGATGTGCCCTGAGTAGCCAGTCGCTCCTCGAGCATTGCCCATAGCTCAGCCTTAATTGTACTAAAGAACTGAGGTATTGCAGCCAACACTTCTCGCGAAACCTCCTCCGCTATCAGGTTGCGGAGATTTTCATCAGTTGACCCTTCCCCGTTCGAGGCACCCGTATCTGCCCCACCGTTACTTCGTATGATTTCCATTCTGAAATGCGCAATAATTTTGATATCAATACCCGGGTCACTCCTATCTACCCGGGTCACTCCTATCTACCCAACTACTTGACTTTCTTGGACTTTGGTTGACTACTCTTGACTCAAGCGGGAATCCTGTGCTTTCGGTAGTACTGGCCTGGTACTACCTTCCACACTTATTCGCCCTTGTTCCAAGTTTATCAACCATCCTCCTAAATTGTCGCACATATGCTAAAACCACTTCCTATGAATCCTGTGATCATGCACCGTGATGCCTAATCATTGACTTAATTCTCCTTCCCACACGTGCCTAAAAGAACTACTGCTAACGTCGTCGAGTCGCCTCACGGACGCCCAGCTGTACACAATTGGGAATAAGATAGACGTTTGAATAACTGATCTACCCTAAAGTCACAACCAAACAAGGAACGACCAGTAAGGCCAGACAAAGAATTCTTAGGATATCTTACCCTAATTGTATATAACCTACCAGCATTCACTAAGCAACCTAACGACCGTAGCATAAAATTCCAAAGCAGCACATATGGCACAAAACAGTCTACAAAGTATATTATCCAGGAAATTTTTACATCCTAACACAATACATTTTATCACATAACATAACCTTGGCATGGGTAATTGGGAATCACATAAACTTACTTGAGCTCGGTTGACGGTTCGCATCGCATCTTCCCTTAATTTATTTTAACCTTCCAAAAACATTTTCTTAACAAAATCGCTCAGTCCTAAGTTTGAGTTTGGATTCCGAATACAGTTCATCCAAATCCCTCAAACCAAGGCTCTGATACCAATTTGTAACGCCCCAATTTCAAAAATTTTAAAATTCATTTATTACCAAGGGTCCAATAAAATATTTATTCCAAAAAGTAAAACTGTTCAACAAATTACTTAAACCAACAGCGGAAACATTTGAAAATACTAATATAGTTCATTAACATAAATCTCTTGTATGCGATGCGCTGCCGTCAAGCCTTGCCCTTCCCTTTGTCATTTGAAATATCTGAAATGTTATAAAATCAACGGGTAAGCTTAAAGCATAGTGAGTCTACAAACCTTCAAAGCCTTGGAACCTTCAAAGCCTTGGAACCAAAGAGCCTCTGCTGAAATCAGTCGACTCCACTCTAGAAATTTCCCAAAAACACGAACCCTAGGGCTGGGGCCCTTTATATAGGCGTTTAAATCCGAATTAGGGTTTTTCACATTAGCGGCGCACCGTGCCGCGGGTTCTTTCGAGCCGCGCCGCGCGTACAAGTCCTTCGCGATTCCAGATCCTTCATAAAGTCGCGCCGCGAATTAGTCCGGACCGTGACTCGGCGGAACGGGTCTTACAATAAATTTAAAAGCTTGTTTCAACGTTGGTAAAGAATAATTTTCAGAATGTAACATATATTTCAGAATTCGTTGTCTAATACATAAATAAGCATAAATTTTATAACAATTTAACCTTCGTTTAGCATATCGATATTTTTTTATTAATATTTATTTAGAAATATTTATTTAGACTGGTAAAATGGTAATTTTGCCAATAGAAATTGATTTTTCTAATTATTATTATTATTATTATTATTATTATTATTATTATTATTATTATTATTATTATTATTAATTGAACTGTTACCTAACTTGAAAACCATTATCACAACAAATTAGACGTTATATCTAGGTATTGGACGTCGAAGGGTAATTTAGTAATTTTAATAGAGAAAAGACGAGAATCTTGCATAAAGGGCAGTTTAGTCAATTCATGGGTAAGACAAATGTAATGGATGGATTAAGGGAAAATTAGTAATTTAGACAAAGGGGTATGTAGTTTTTGGAAGGGTATTTTTGTAATTTTTAGAAAAACCAATGAGGTGGCATTAAGGTAATTTCACTCAAGGACAAGCATGCATCTAGATTTCTTCTTGGTGGTGCACGTTGCTGTAACAAATCCTGTAGGATGGGAGAAAGAGAATGTAAGAGAAAGAGAGAAAGCATGTAAAGAGAGTGAGCGAGAGAGTGAAAGGCGGTGGTAGAGAACCTCCGCCTCCGGTGGCCCTCTCCGGCGACCGTCAACTGCAGTAGATAGAGAGTACTCTAGAGTGAGAGTGATAGAGGAAATAAATGAAAAAGAAAGATCACATGGAGTGATAGGACGAGAAAGAAATGGTGAAGCAGGGAGTGAATGGAAACTCTTGTTCCTCTGGCAAACATCCAATGAAGTAGAACCAGAAGAGAGTGAGATGCGGAATTGAATTAGTCGGGTATTGGAGCCGGGGTGCTATCATCGGAAAGAAAGAGAGCATTAAGAAGATGGGTCGCCGATCACCTTCTTTAGTGACTCCGACGATGACCATGAGAGGAAGAGATTCGACTGAAGGGTGTTGAGTGGAATGTGTTATAAAGATCAGATGGATTCACGAAGAGATGAAATAAGGCTGAATGGAGATCACGTTAGAAATGGAGTGAAGCTCGACAAAATCAGAGGAAATTGAGACTGGAAAAAGCGGTAGGTTCATGGGTTTTTCCGGTGAGGTCCCTTGTAACCTCTTGTGATTGATGCGTATATGGTGAGATGGAGAAAGGAGGGTGTAATGAAACAACATCATTGGAGGGAGATTGACATCGTAGCGGTCGTCATGCGGTAAAAAATAAGAAAATACCTAACACACACTTAGCACAGTGGAAGTCAGGGTCGATGCACATGTGTTACGTGGTCGAGACAGGTGACAGATTACCAACTGCAGTGTCACGCTACAGTCAGAGGACCTAGTTCCTAACTTTTTCCAAACAATCCCAAAAATCATAAAATCCAATAATTCAAAGCAAGCATTAACTAAACTAAGCTACTAACTAAACCTTGTTACCTACTGAAATGAGAAGTACATCTCCAAATCAGAAGCAATCAAGGGCAAACCAAACATTAAACACAATCCAATCACTCAAAAATTCATTCACAAGCATAAACACCGAAAAACTGAACAATTAACATAAACCAAATGATTACCATTAACAAAATCAGATCCAAAGGGTCCAAAACAGTAACCAAACTATCAAAAACAGAAATCAAGACTCAATGTCAATGGTTGTCACTCCCAAAGACACTAGCCAACTATCACTAATTATTTAAGTAATTGAAATTAAAGATAAAAACATGAAAATACCAAAAGATGGTTGCTGAAGCTAAATCTCGGAGTCAAAGAGCCTTGGGGGTCGATTTCACACCAGGTCTTCGCTACTTTTTTCGACCTAAGAGCCTCTATTTATAGTTGCAAAAATCTTGAAGCCGCGCCGCGCATAAGTGGATCCCGCGGCGCGCGTGCGAGTTTATCCCCATTTTATCGGCATTTAAATTCTTTCCACCGCCTCATAACCGCGTCGCGCCTTGATGAATTCTGCGGCGCACGTACGTCTTCGCCTGATTTTGCCTTGATCTTCAAACTTCTTCCAAATTGCATGCTTTTGGTCCCTGTTTTCATTATTTCTTTCCAAACAAGTGCTGTCACGAAAAGTGAGAATACCACAATATATATGACATACTTCCACTAAGAATAGGGCTCAACAACGACTAAAATATTTGATATTACTAGGCGTTGTCAAACACCCCACACTTGTGCCTTGCTTGTCCCCAAGCAAGAGAGTTTTTAATAGATTTTAACTAAGACTCAAACAATTTTTGACTGTGTTCAGTTTCAAAGCTTATTACCTTATGAGTTAGAGTGAAATAGTTCGTGAAAACATAATCGGAATGTTCTTTGGAATTCACGGCTTTCTAGAGAACCCTTGATTACAAATTTTCTGTCCACAATGAAGTGTACATACTCATTCAGATTCTAAAGGCCATTAATGAATTGTCCATGACTTTCGATGCTGTCCGTGTAACGAGCTTTCGAAAATACCATCCCAGACTAGATGATCTTAGGTGGTAAGGTGCATAAAGTCCACCCATTTTAGACCTACCGGCTCGAACGACAAAGGTCACAGATTGACAGTTCCTTCCTAAATCCCAAACTTAAAACAGTCCCAATCTTCTAAACTCATGAAACTCAACTTATTTGACTAAAGTAATAGCATGATTACAACTAAATAGTATTTCTCGAAAAATACCAATGCTATAAACAATCATAAACTATTCGTTTCAAAATTACAATCTATTAAATTTTTTGAAAAAGTTGCTAAAAATTTTGAAAATCGGTCTTTTCCGCAAAACTTTAAAAAACTAATCTTTTGACCGTCCACACCCCACACTTAAAATTGTACAACGTCTCCGTTGTGCAAAAATTATTTAGAACAATGGAGAAAGAGTTACCCCTTTGGACAGTAGATCGCTTGATTGGTACTCGGTGTCACAGGTACAAATACGAACAAAAAGGTCCTCAATTTAGCATTCTGGAGTTGTAGCACAACAGTGAACACGCCAGTGGTCAAAGCAAGTGGAGGGGGCACGGTGACTCCACACTTGCTAGAAACAACTCCCCCCATTTTGGTATCACATGCATGACTCACAAAAAAGATTAAATGCAAACAAAATAAAACGAAGGGAAACAAAAAAAATGTACAACAAGCTAACTTTATGTGTTGCGGATAGACGCGGCGCATGATTGAAGTGTGCATGTCGCGGTAATTACGAGAGTTGAAATTACCGTCAAATGGGAAACGACCGCATTGCGTCCTATAAGGGTGCCGCATCGCGGTAATTTCAGCAGATTGCCCTAATTTCAAACACTCACAATAAAAGATTCAACACAAAAACAACTAACTTTTATTACTTCCTAATGCCGTAAAAGGGCTTATTATTTCATCTAAGAACAATTGGCCTATCATTTAACTACTTTTATTAACAAAATTCAAATTTAACCTAAACTCAACAATTTTACCTAAAAAAATGCAAAAACATAATTAAATCACCCCCAGTTATGTGCAGTGTCGTCCTCGGGGCCTTCATACTCATCGTCTTCATCCTCCTCCATCGGTTCTTCCTCTTCTTCCTCAAGTGGTGGTTGAGGCCTTGCGATTGGATTTTCTGCCCCGTTGATGAAATTGATTAAGCACTCGGAAAGCCACATTAATTGTGTTTGCGTATTCCGTGTCCTCCGATCAACTTCATTCATCGCCAATGACTGAACAATGTGTTCTCTTCCATGCGTCCATGTGCAGTGAGGAATGCCTCGATCTCACCCCAAAGCCCCGCGTCTCTGAGGATATCC
This sequence comes from Cichorium intybus, assembly GCA_023525715.1. Taxonomy (NCBI): domain Eukaryota; kingdom Viridiplantae; phylum Streptophyta; class Magnoliopsida; order Asterales; family Asteraceae; genus Cichorium; species Cichorium intybus. Next base: position 57,881,639 of record CM042017.1, on the reverse strand, counting down.
CTGTCAATGATCGTCGCCTCGAGAACCCGGCAACCTATGAGTGCCACAAATTTTGCACAAAAGAAAGTAGCCACAAATTTTTTTGCAATTTTAGTCCTTTTCTTCCCCACCGCACCGCAGCGCGGCCCAAGAACCATGGCGCGGTGCGACGAGCGGCTGTTTCCAATTCCAAACCCAATATCACGATCTCACCTGCTTAAACTCAATCCAATTACACTACAAGGTAGTCTAAGTACCAACTAACTCATCTAGGGTCATTATTTGGCAAAATAAATACCCTACGAGTCAGCATTGGCGATTTCTAAGTTTTTGTGTTTTTGGAGAAATCTACCAAATCAACTGCCTAATCAGTGGTTTTAACAAGTAAAAGCTAGTTAGAATGACGTACCTTGGTGGCGAGAGTGAAATGAGTAAGAAAAAACACGAGAAATTTTCGATGATCAGAGCTCTGCGGCGTGGGTGTGTGTGAATAGTGTCGCGGCTTACCTTATTTACGAAGAAAACCGACTGATCGATTCCCGCAGCACGGATATGAGCGAACCGCGGCGCGCGTGTCCCCAAATCAACCCCTACGCATCGGGTTGGTTTACGATGCCGCGACGCACAAATCACCTGGCCGCGACGCACAAATCACGTGACCGTGACGCGGTCATCAAAAATCCAAATTCTTCAAAACAACCCCACACTTGCCTTGGACCAATAATACCTGCAAATGACGATGATATAATCTTCCTAATTACTCCTAAAAATGCAGTACCTAACCTATGAAAAGATGGGTTGCCTCCCAACAAGCGCTAAGTTTAACGTCTTCAGCAAGACCTACCATTCCTACTCCTACTCTTCTTGAATTCCTGATGGCATCTTCTTGTGATCTGGCACGAAATTATGGGCCATCATTGACATCAATGAAGTGAGTTGAGTCATCCTGTCACTGACCCCACTAATCCATTGTTGATGGGCTTCCAGAAGCTGAAAGACCTTTGCTTCTATTTCCCTTGCATCTCTCTCGTATTGCTGGTGCCTTGCCTCCAACATCTCCATCATGTCCAGCAGCTGTTTCTTGTCAATGGTGGACAACGGATGCTCCTTTGTTTCCTTCAAGAATTCCTCTTTTCCTCCTTCTCCTGTTCGGGTCCATATTTTTCTTTTGTCCCTAACCCCAGGTTCCATCAGCAAGTTGCTGTCTAAATTCTTATCATCATACCCTTGAGTTAGAGATATGGGACTTCCGAACATGTTTAACCTTCTTTTCCTCGAGCCAAAGAAGATATCCAAATCTCCTATTTTGTAATCAATAATAGCGCCGGCTGTAGCCAAAAACGGACGTCCTAATATTAACGCGGGTGCATCCTCCTGACTCTCGTATTCCATAACTAAAAAGTCCACTGGGTAGAAAAAATCCCCGATTTTCACTATGACATTGGTCAGCTTACCTCGGGATACTTTGGTTGATTAGTCAGCCAGCTGTAATACGGTCTTTGCCGGCTCTAATTCCTCATTCTTGTATTTATCATACAAATATCCCGGTAGCACATTCACACTTGCTCCCAAATCCAGCAAGGTGTTCCTAATGACCACATCTCCTACAGTAGCAGTAATCAGTGGTGACCCAGGATCCTTTTCTTTCTTGGGCAGTGTTCCCAACAGTGCCTCACTAGCTTTAATTGTCAACCTCACAGTGTCAGGTGTGGGAGTCTTGCTTTTTCCATTTTTCTCGCACATCTCCTGAAGAATTATTGTATCCTCAGGAGCGTTCTTAAGTTCGTCCCACAAGGGTTGATTCATCGATGGCTCCGTCGATTTGGGCGCTTCTTGTGTTTTCTTTCCCTTCTTATCCTTCTTCCTTTGTTTAATTCCAGCTATTATTGGCTGCTTTTCCTCTTGGACATCCTTGTCCTCTTTTGGTTGAGGTTCCTTTCCAACAAAAATTTCCTTCAATTCCGTGTCTTTCCTACTCTCCTTTTCAATTTCCACATTTTCCTTAACTTCTTCTTCCTTTTCACTTTCAGCATCATTTACTGATTCTAGCAAATCTTTCAGGGTGACTTTCCTCCATTCAGCCTCGACAGTGTTGACATGTTCCTTTCCGGCCCGTGACCATGGGTCAGATTGACTTTTGTGGTACTGGGCAGCTTCCCATTATCCCTTTTTCGTTGGTCTTCATCCATTTGGGCGATTTGCCTCTCCATATTGACAATGGCTTTCGCATTAGTCTGCGATTGCTGCTGCGTTATGTTGAACATCTCATATATTTTCGCGACTAGATCCTCCTGAGTTCCTGGGGCATTGTTGATAGAGTTGTTGGGCCACCTATTGTTGCTGCTACCATTTCCATTGGCATTACCATTATTATTTGCCGATTGATACTGCCTGGACAGGTTGGATGATTGCCCTTGGTAGTTGTTCTGCCACTGGTTATATTGACCTTGACCCTGACCATAGACTTGATTTGCTTCTTGAGTCTTTGGTCCTCCTTGACCTCCTTGTGGCTGACTCTGAGGTCCATTCTGTAGAGTAGACACAAGTCTATCAAATTTCTTATTAAGCTCGCTTATCTCCTTCTTTACATCCTTTTTCTAGTCGGCATCGGCTCCTACTGCTGCAGCTGTGCCTACCGTCTTTCTTGTGGAGAAATTTGCCTTAGAGCCATTACTTAACTGTTCCAAAAACTGCCAAGCCTCCTCCGGGTCTTGCATCCTAATAGTGCCACTAGATGATGCGTTAATCATAGCTTGGTTCGTCTCACTTGCTCCCTCAAAGAATACTTTGACCAGTTGCCATTTTGGAATATCGTGATGAGGGCACGACCTTATCAACTCCTTTAGACGATCCCATGCTTCATGAAAAGCTTCTCCATGCTTCTGCTGGAAATCCTGAATAGCCCTCCTGGTTTCCGTCGTCTTGCTTGCCGGATAAAACTCTTGTAAGAATTTAGCTTTGAGTTGGTCCCATGTAGTGATGCTATTCGATGGCAAAGACGTAAACCAATATTTGGCTTTGTCTTTCAGAGTGAATGAGAACAATCTTAATCTAAAAATGTCCTTATTGGTGTTCCTAGGGGTGTTAGCGTTGGCTATGGCTATAAACTCATACAAGTGATTGTATGGGTCATCCTATTTGTACCATCTAAATTCTGGTAATATTCCTAACAACTGAGGTCTAATTTCTACTTGAGATTCTATATCATCAAGAATGTAAATGGGCGACGAGTCATCGTACTCCCGTGGCTGGAACTGCGATGCAACCGATTACCCCCTCGGTTGTGCAAAATACAAGGGTTGAGGAGGATAACCGTAAAAGTGATGATCATTATATCTCTGTTGACCTTGTAGTGGTTGATGCTGCTGTGCTCTTCTTGGAGGTCCCCAACCTCGGTTCCATGGTTGTTATGGTGCTGGTGGAACCCATCCTTCGTCTTTATCCTCATACCTCTCCTCAGCCTCTTGATACTGGTACTGCAGCTGAGGTGGTTGTTGGTAATGTTGTTGTGGTGGTATAGGTTGGAATGTGGTTTGTGGTTTAAAAAGTACTGGTGGTGGTTGTGAAATGGGTTGAGAAATGAGTGTCTGCTGTCTAGATACTAGGGTGCCATCACGGGTCGGCGCTCCCCAAGACATGGCAGATGTAAATGGGTTTGTGGATTGTGGTTGGGATAAAGGTTGAAATGGCGGAATCAACGGCGGAGTGCATGATGGTATAGGTGCAGGGGCTGAAGCCGCACCACCAGTAGCACTCGTGCTCCCAATGTGAAATTCTGAAATTGGGGGAATAAATGACATCCCCGTTGCCTCACCCGAGGGTTCCTGGGCAACACTCACTATACTACTACTGACATTACAAAAACTCATTGTATTTAAACGCCTACGTGCACGGATCTTGCGCGCAGTTCGCTCAATGTCTGAGTTAAAATGCAAAGGGGATAATTGCTCACCCCTACGGGTACGCATGCACTAATGCAACACGCCCGAGAAAACCAAAAGCAAAATTACTAACTAACTAAAATATCAATAACAAAAACCAAAAATTCAGAAACTAAAAGTCCTACAGATCACCTATTCTCAAGCTCACAACTCCCCGACAACGGGGTCAAAATTTGACTTCACAGCGGTCGTCATGCGGTCAAAAATAAGAAAATACCTAACACACACACTTAGCACAGTGGAAGTCAGGGTCGATCCACAGGAGTTACGTGGTCGAGACATGTGACAGATTACCAACTGCAGTGTCACGCTACAGTCAGAGGACCTAGTTCCTAACTTTTTCCAAACAATCCCAAAAATCATAAAATCCAATAATTCAAAGCAAGAATTAACTAAACTAAGCTACTAAATAAACATTGTTACCTATTGAAATCAGAAGTACATCTCCAAATCAGAAGCAATCAAGGGCAAACCAAACATTAAACACAATCCAATCAAGACTCAATGTCAATGGTTGTCACTCCCAAAGACACTAGCCAACTATCACTAATTATTTAACTAATTGAAAATTAAAGATAAAAACATGAAAATACCAAAAGATGGTTGCTGAAGCTAAATCTCGGAGTCAAAAAGCCTTGGGGGTCGATTTCACACCAGGTCTTCGCTACTTTTTTCGACCTAAGAGCCTCTATTTATAGTTGCAAAAATCTCGAAGCCGCGCCATGCATAAGTGGATCCCGCAGCGCGCGTGCGGGTTTATCCTCGTTTTATCGGCATTTAAATTCTTTCCACCGCCTCATAACCGCGTCGCGCCTTGATGAATTCCGCGGCGCACGTACGTCTTTGCCTGATTTTGCCTTGATCTTCAAACTTCTTCCAAATTGCACGCTTTTGGTCCCTGTTTTCAATATTTCTTTCCAAACAAGTGTTGGCACGAAAAGTGAGAATACCACGATATATATGATATAATTCCACTAAGAATAGGGCTCAACAACGACTAAAATATTTGATATTACTAGGCGTTGTCAGAGATCAGGCCGTAGATGGTTTCTTTCCGCACACTCGCCGGTTAGATGTACACTAGTAGCAAAGAGAATAGAGGCGGGGATGTAGGTGGATGTGAAGGAGGGTCGCAAGGGCGGAGGCTTTGTCGGGAATGGTGAGTCGCTGGAGCATCCATGGCCAGCGAATGGCAAACTCGGGTGGTGGTGCTTGGGCAACATTCTGGCGGTTGATAAGCGAGGTAATCTCGACCTCACAGTTTCCTATTCCAGTTAGGTCAAGAGTTGGGCCAGTTGCTTTGATAGACTTATAGAGTTGGGCTAGTTGCTTTGATAGACTAGAAAGTTGTGATAGCTATGAGCTATAGTTGGACATTTACAATAATTTATGCAGAGAACTTAATTATTCATGTAGATGGATAATTAAGTTATGGGATTTAAATAAATCAATTAGAAATAATAATGAATTCTTTTACATTAAGTTAGTTTTAATATGTGGTAAATAGAATCTAATCTTTTGTACTCTTGTGGTTCTTCTTCCGACCGTAAATAAACCGGGCCTCTTATTGCACTCTTGTTGTAACACCCGGTTCCTCAATTTTAGGATATACCAATTTTTTTAATTCAACATTATATCATTAAAGGTATGATCCCAAAAGAGTAACAAGAATACACAAGATTGTCATCAAAAGCTTAGTTCAAGTCCTAGATTATTACATCAACTATTTACAACTGTTTAACAAAACCGGGTTTACTTCATGTTTTAAAGCAACAAAAGTAAGTTTAAGTCAAAGTCCAAGTCCAAGTGTAGCTATCCATCCATGCTCCTCTTCCCGCGGTCACCACTACCAGAACCTAACACAATTCACAATAACAAACAATTTATGAGCTTTGAAAGCTCAGTGAGTAATTTAAGGTTAGTTGAATTACATCATTCATCATCTCATTTGATTTTATCTCAATGGACTGTCTCAGTCCATAGTGTGTCTCACACACTATTTCTCTTTCTTCCATATACTCAAAATTTAGTTATATTCAACCAAATTAAACATAGCTTACTTCTTATTTGAAAATAACATCATTATAAAACATAATCATCTAATAATTAACTACTCACCTGAGATTGACTCGGTATGTGGAACTCCAGAACCTCGTGCCTGATTCTGACTAGCCTTAGCTGTAACACAACAGCTAAATTTCAATACTCAAGTCTCATAATAATCTCATTCACAATTTATATCAACAAAATCCGGGAATTAGCATCATATGGTGAAGTTATAACCAACAATTACAATAACACTCTAGTTAAAGCTCCTCACTTCACCCCTTTGACCCATTCAAATTCATAAACAAAAATCAACAAGCATAACACTAACTCAAGCTTAACAATTAAACTCTTATAGACCTGCTATACACTAATTCAACCTTAACATCATCGATTCACAGGTGGTCCATAGAGACCACAAGGAATCACTCTAAATCAAAGTATCCAACGGTTGAAACAAACTCAAATTCAAGGAGGATTACCTTTCAAGCTCAAGGAACTAATCTCTAGCTTCAATTCGTGATCAAGAAGCCTTAATCTCGACTTAGAAGGGTTGGAATCGTTTTTCTAGGGTTTGGGAGGGTTTTGGTCGAATTGGGAATGACCCAAATGAAAGAAAACTCGACTTAAAAACAGCCCTAGGTGCGCGACACGAACCGTATAGGCTCACACGACCCGTGTGAGGCCTACAGTAAGCCGACATGAATTTTTGCAGACTCACACGACCCGTGTTGGCTCACACGACCCGTGTGAGATCCAACCTCGCCTCGGTAATTTTTGAATAAGATTCTACACGACCCGTGTGAAGCTACACGACCCGTGTAGGTCTGAAAAAGGTTACTGCTTTGTTTCCAAGCCTTTCTACACGACCCGTGTGGCCATACACGACCCGTGTAGCTCTGATTTGACCTTTTACAAGTTCAAACTTTTCTCAAATGGGTTTTTAACCATCCTAACTCATATAGCAACCTATTTAATCTTAATTACACTAAGATTAACACAAAATCTATATAATTTAATAATACAGTATTACAAGTTCTTACCCCCTTCAAAAGATTCCGTCCTCGGAATCTCTTAAAACAAAAAGGGATACTTTGACCGCATCTCCTCCTCAGCTTCCCAAGTGACATCCGTACCTCTATGATGTCGCCATTGTACTTTTACTACTCCAATCTCTTTGTTTCGTAACTTCTTAACCTTTCTATCCAATATCTGCTCCGGCATCTCTTGGTATCTCAATTTTTCGTCTAATTGGACTCCGGCTAAAGGTACTCGAGTGGATTTATCATGTAATGTTTTTCTGAGATGTGACACATGGAACACATTGTGGATTCCCCGTAGCTCATCTGGAAGCTCAAGTTTGTATGCAACTGCTCCAATCCTTTCCAAGACTCGAAAGGGTCCAATAAATCTCGGGCTCAACTTCCCTCTTTTACCAAAACGGATTACTCCTTTCCACGGGGACACTTTTAACATCACCATGTCTCCAACTTGAAACTCTAATGGCTTTCTTCTCTTGTCTGCATATTGTTTTTGGCGGTTTTGAGCTACTCGCATATGCTCACGGATGCTTTGTATCTTCTCTTCAGTTTCAGCTACAATTTCCGGTCCCGCCAATGGTTTCTCTCCCATCTCTGTCCAGCAAGTTGGTGTTCGACACGGTGCACCATATAAAGCTTCGAAAGGTGCCATCTGTATACTGGAGTGATAAGTGTTGTTATAGGCAAACTCCACTAAAGGCAGATGATCTTCCCAACTGCCTCTAAAATCAATGATGCAGGCTCGTAGCATATCTTCAAGTGTTTGTATCGTCCTTTCCGTCTGTCCATCTGTCTGGGGATGATACGCAGTACTCAGTAAGGCTTTAGTACCAAAATGCTTTTGGAAACTCTGCCAAAAATGGGAATTGAAACGACTATCTCTATCAGAAATTATTGAAGTTGGCACTCCATGTCGTCTCACTACTTCTCTCGTATAAATCTCAGCTAGCTTTGATACTTGGTAATCTTCTCGGATTGGAATGAAATGAGCAGACTTTGTTAACCTGTCAACAATCACCCAAATTGAATCATATCCTCGTGGAGTTCGAGGTAGCTTTGTGATGAAATCCATAGTGATTTCATCCCACTTCTTTTTTGGTACAGGTAATGGTTGCACTGCTCCATATGGCTTTTGATGATTGGCTTTTACTTGCAGACACGTCAAACAGTTTTCTACAAAACGCCCAACATCTCGTTTCATACTGGGCCACCAGTAGTACGGTTTTAGATTATGATACATTCGCGTGCTACCAGGGTGAACCGCATATCTAGTACAGTGAGCATCCTCCAACAATATCTGTCTCGCCTCACCATGTCTCGGAACCCAAACTCGCCCTTGGAAAGTCTTGATTCCTTGTGCATTTTCTACAAGTTTCTCTACATAACCAATCATCCTCTCTCTCTTCAAGTCATTAGCTTCGACTTGGCATCTACGTATCACCTCCGGTAATCGACTCACAATCCCCATTCGAGCCGATACGACTCGAATAGGCGACTCTTTACGACTTAGTGCCTCCGCCACTACGTTAGCTTTACCGGGATGGTAAAGTATTTCACAATCATAATCTTTTAGCAAATCCATCCACCGTACTTGCCTCATGTTTAACTCTTTCTGATCAAATAGATATTTCAAACTTTTGTGATCCGTGTAAATCTGGAATTGCACGCCATAAAGATAGTGTCGCCACATCTTCAATGCAAAAATTATCGCCGCTAACTCTAAATCGTGTACTGGATAAGATTTTTCATGTGGTTTTAGCTGTCGAGAGGCATACGCTATCACTCGTCCTCTTTGCATCAATACACACCCAAGTCCACTTAAGGAGGCATCGCTGTAAAGAACAAAGTATTCCCCTCCTTGCGGTAATGCTAACACCGGAGCCTTGCACAAGCCATCTCGTAGTTGCTCAAAGGCTGACTGTTGTGCCTCAGTCCAACTAAATTTCTCCGTCTTCTTAGTCAACTTGGTTAAGGGTGTAGCTATACGGGAAAAGTTTTCAACGAATCGTCGATAATAGCCTGCTAATCCCAAGAAGCTACGAACCTCTATTGGACTCTTTGGCGGCTTCCAACTCATTACAGCTTCGATCTTTGCTGGATCTACCTTTATACCGTCTCCATTTATTACATGGCCAAGAAATTGGATCTCCCACAACCAAAATTCACATTTTGAAAATTTTGCATATAATTTCTCGTCTCGAAGAAGATCTAACATTTGTTGCAAATGAAATCTGTGCTCGTCTCGACTCTTTGAATAAATCAGGATGTCGTCGATAAACACAATTACGAATTTATCAAGAAAGGGACGACAAACCCGATTCATCAAATCCATAAAAACAGCTGGAGCATTAGTCAAACCGAACGGCATAACTAAGAACTCGTAATGGCCATACCTTGTACGAAAAGCTGTCTTCGGAATATCAGCTTCTTGTACTCTCAATTGATGATAGCCTGATCTCAAATCAATCTTTGAAAAATACGTGGCCCCATGCAGTTGATCAAATAAGTCATCAATCCTTGGCAACGAGTAACGATTCTTTATAGTGATCTTGTTGAGCTCCCGATAATCTATACACATTCTCATCGATCCATCTTTCTTTTTCACAAAGAGTATAGGTGCACCCCACGGAGACGAACTAGGATGAATAAATCCAAGTTCTAATAACTCTTGCAACTGTCTCTTTAATTCTTCCATCTCAGATGGTGCTAATCGATAAGGTGGTCGAGCTACCGGCTTCGCCCCCGGTATAACATCGATCACAAATTCAACTTGTCTACTCGGTGGTACGCCTGGAAGATCATCGGGAAATACATCGGGGTAATCACAAACTACTTCTACTTCTTCTATCTTGGAATGTTTTGACTCGGCACTAATCACATGTGCCATAATCAATTCACCCCCTCTTTCTATATATCTCCTAGCCGTGGCAAGTGACACTATCGGTACTTTTCGGGAATGTCGTTCACCTCGTATCAAAATTCGGGAACCACTTGGTGTCTTTATGGAAAGTGTTTTCTCATGACAATCCATTTGACCTCTATTATCATCCATCCAATCCATCCCAACTATTACATCAAACTCATGATTAGTAATCGGCTTCAAATCTATAGGGTACACAACCCCGTAGATTTCAAGCCGACACTGTTTATAATGAGTCTTTACAAAAACACATCTCCCATCTGCTACATCTACTATTATTTTCTCATATAAATCAGCTAATGGAATATCTAGTTTAGAAGCAAAAGACTCTGATATAAAAGACACAGATGCACTCGAATCAAAAAGTACTCGTGCTTTAAAAGAGTTCAAGCTAAAGATACCTGTGATAACATCGGTCCGATCTCTAGCCTCATCAATAGTTAATTGAAAAGCTCGCGTTTTCACATGACCACCACCCCTATCTCTTCGATCGTCTCGATCTCGACCTGCTCCTTGACCAGTCTTTTGAAAATCTCTTTGTGGCTCAGATTTCATCTTTGGGCAATTTGGACGAATATGCCCGCTCTCCCCACAATTGAAACAAACGGGGCGACTCTCGGTACACTGGCGAGCCATATGTCCCGTCTTTCCACACTGGAAACAAACTGATGGAGGGTTTTGGGGATCACATTCTCCCATGTGTTTTCGCCTACACTTCTTACACCATTTCTCTTCATTCTTCTTGATTTCACCACGGACTTGAGAACCCGTGGTGATGGATCTCTGAGAAGTATCTACAGCTTTACCCTCCCACTTTCTCTTAAATCCTCCAACTTCTCTTTCGGTTCTTCTCTCCTCCTCCTGTCTTTGCAACTCTCTTTCTCTCGATCTTGCTACCTCAGCAACTTGTTGAAAGGTAGTATATCTGGAACTCGGCAAAAACTCTCGGATCTGGGTTTTTAAACCCCACAAGTAACGATCCATCTTACGCTCCTCTAACTCTAAATCGTGTACTGGATAAGATTTTTCATGTGGTTTTAGCTGTCGAGAGGCATACGCTATCACTCGTCCTCTTTGCATCAATACACACCCAAGTCCACTTAAGGAGGCATCGCTGTAAAGAACAAAGTCTTCCTCTCCTTGCGGTAATGCTAACACCGGAGCCTTGCACAAGCCATCTCGTAGTTGCTCAAAGGCTGACTGTTGTGCCTCAGTCCAACTAAATTTCTCCGTCTTCTTAGTCAACTTGGTTAAGGGTGTAGCTATATGGGAAAAGTTTTCAACGAATCGTCGATAATAGCCTGCTAATCCCAAGAAGCTACGAACCTCCATTGGACTCTTTGGCGGCTTCCAACTCATTACAGCTTCGATCTTTGCTAGATCTACCTTTATACCGTCTCCATTTATTACATGGCTAAGAAATTGGATCTCCCGCAAGCAAAATTCACATTTTGAAAATTTTGCATATAATTTCTCGTTTCGAAGAAGATCTAACATTTGTTGCAAATGAAATCTGTGCTCGTCTCGAAGAAGATCTAACATTTGTTGCAAATGAAATTTTGCATATAATTTCTCGTCTCGAAGAAGATCTAACATTTGTTGCATAAAAACAGTTGGAGCATTAGTCAAACCGAACGGCATAACTAAGAACTCGTAATGGCCATACCTCGTACGAAAAGCTGTCTTCGGAATATCAGCTTCTTGTACTCTCAATTGATGATAGCCTGATCTCAAATCAATCTTTGAAAAATACAGTTGACTTTGTTGTATATCTATAATATAAAATACTCCTATAGTATTTTAGCTTATGTCGTTCAATCATTGGGTTATTGGTAAGTGTTTGGACTTTGTTGTTTACCATGACTATTCCTAAGTTTCCGTTAGTCACTTCTTAGGCCAATACAGTTGATCAGGCTCTATCTATCCTAGATATGACTACCTAAACACTTAGGTCTATTCGTAGTCTTCAATTTTTCCTACCACTTTTGTATGTTTACGTTATAATATCGTTATAGTATGTATATATGTACTTATACTTTTATAAATTTATCTTAGAAATTTTGAAATATGTGCTTGTATAAAAACATTTCCAAGAGTTTTAGTCTCATTGTATTTATAATTGTATATCTTTTAAATGGATTGATATACTTAATTCACTATAAACAATGCTCTGATAACAATCTGTCACACCCCCAAACCGTACTGGCAGAATAATGCGAGGGTGGGTGACTTCATGAACAATATCATAACAATGTCAATGTAATAATGAATCAAAGCAATCGCAACCATCATGACATAATTGTAAAAGCTACATCAGTTCGGTTACTGTTTCCATTACAATTACACATGATGTCAAAATACATAGTTAAGATGTAGTAGCGTCCCTTCGTCATCGCTTGAAAACTACTTATTGGTTTCCTGAGAATACAAGTAGTTTGAAAAGTGTCAACATTTAAGTTGGTGAGTTCATAAGCATTTATTTGAGAAAAATCCATTTCTTGTACCACGTAGATTTGAAAACCCAAGAAAAATCCAATATTTTTCCCAATTTCAAAAATGTTTCAAGTCTTAAAACCCAAAGACTATAATGTAGTGTAAACTGTAGTGTAACATTATAAAGATGTATATTTCAACGTAAACAATTATTTAAGGTTGAATCCTTTTCCCATGCGAGTCGTCCTATAACCATGCTATGACTGTGCATGTCTGGCGACGTTCATCAGGCGAGAATGTTATGACATTTGAACACCTCAGACCTGCCGGTCTAGCTGTAGCTAGCAGCTCAGGTGCGATATTGTTAGTCCCGTATAGATCTATACACAAATCTCACGCTCTCTTTCCGAGACTATGGTTATAATTGTTAGGACTTACAGTGGAAGTACTTAAAAGTACAGTAAAGACCCGTCTCACAAAAATGTATGTATCATCAATCCGTTTACGTTTAGTAGTTAAGAAAACCTTTTGTTTTTCCGTCGTTATTTTATTTCCCAAAATAACGTTGTATCTAGTTTGAATATATATATTTCTATATAATTAAACTTTGTATGGTTTCAATGTAGTGGAAAACCGAGTATCCATAAACTATTCCTATAATAGTTTGTCTAAGGCACTATTTGTCGTATTGAGTGAGTTCTCGTGTATACAATATAATAGTTCATTTTGGAACCATTAACTTTGTGAGAAAGGGCTACGGTTAGCACCTTTCGCTTATTGTAATCGTATAATAAAGTGTACGAGGTCTGATCGGAACGAAGGTCCGAAATCAGCAACATTTTCGTACGTAATAATCGTTCTAACTTATGTAAATCTTTTGTCAAACATATAAATACATTCAAACATGTGTGAAACGGTATTTATAGCATAATATCTTGTATTCTCCCCCTAAAAGTTTCTGAAAAGTAAAATGTAGGGGTATGAAACTCGCCCTTGAAAAGTAAAATGGAGTGGTATGAAACTCACCCTTGAAGTTTCGATAGTAGGAGACCAAGACTTGGGTTCGGAACCTAAGGACCTTCGGATAATGTTAATATCCAATGGTTTCACTAAATGTTAGTGTGTGTAAATGACGCAAAAGTTGTGAAATAACGATTAAAATCATTAAAGGGAACTAACTTACCAAGTATGGAATGGTTTACACGTGAATAATGGCAGAGGGTGGTGATTTACGGTGGTACTGATGAGGTAGTGGGTATGGAGAAAGGTGGTGAGACTTGAATGTTGAGAGGAAAATAGAGGAAGTTGAGAGATAATTTGAGAGAAAGTTAAGAGAGTTCGTGGCTTATGGTTTCAAATGAGCATGGGAATTGACTAAAAGAATGGTTAGTTAAACTTTACGTCAAATCACTTAGTCATAGGGGTGTACTTCGTAGCAGTTGACCTTGTGATTTGATTGACATTTTCATTGGAACTTGGTATTAGCAGGAGGTGAGAGTAAAGATTTTGATAATGGCCTTCTCTTATGAGGTAGACGTTGAAATCAGAGTGACAAGTTCTTAAAGTGGAGGGTTGGACAATGGGATTTGACAATATTCTATCCCAACTCGGGAGCTGGGTTCGGAATCAGTCTCCAAGTTTCACTCAGAACCCGAGCATCTTCCGAGTGCAAGTTCCAAGTCGAGTGGTGATTTTGGAGTGTGGATGTTTCGGAGTCAAGAGGCTCCAAACTGGGAGTTCCGAAATTAGACGCTAAGGGTCCGAATTTCTGAGGGGGTCCGATTGTGGAGGTTCCGAAACCAAAGGTTTCCGTAAATGGTTCAGAGTGTGGATGAGGGTTCAAAATTTCGTCTTGAGGATTGAAGGTATCTGAAAACTAGGTTCCAAAAGTGATTTAGGGAGTGGATGAGTTCCGAGAATTGTTCAGGTTTTGCACGAGTTTTTGAGAAGGGTTCGGAAGGTAGTTTGGGGATTCAATTCAGAAGTTCAACTCCGAAAGTCGATCTCCGAACTGGGTTCAACACTTGGGTATTTTCCGAGTGATTTGTGAACTCAGAAGTTGTAACACCCGGCTTTTAAAACAAAAACACCCCTGAAAATTTTTCGTTTAAAACATAGGTTTCAGTACTTAAAACCATAACAAAGGGGTATATTTTTAATAAAAACGGGTACAAGTGTATCAAGGAGTATACAAGTATAATAACCTCCTTATAAGCCGGGCTGCTACTGACAGCATCTACAAGTCCACCTCTTGAATCACGGACTTTATCCTTACCCTTATCAGGGTTATGATAACCTGCAGGGACATTTAACAAAAATCGTGAGCTATAAAGCTCAGTGAGTAATCGTATCTGCAAATAACATGTATAAAAATACAATCATATATCTGTCTGGATATCGAATCCAAACTCCTAGCCTTACTGGCTGACCATATATCTCCTAGGATTTCACATCCTAATCTGTAGCCTTACAGGCTGAATCACCATAACCTGTAATTATCAAGCCACGTCAGTTATTTGCACATATAATCATGTCTAACCATGTCTGTCCCATGTTTCTTAGTCACAATGGACTGCATCATATGTCATGGCTATATAAGCCGCACCATGTGTCATAGCTATATACAAGCTGCACCAAAACATTTTCAATATACAAATCATAGCCCAAAGGCCGCACCAGCTGGGCTCAATAACCCGGTATCATAGTCAAAAGACCGCACCATTTGGACTTAAAGTCAAATATCATAATCATTTATGGCTCACGAGTTTGTCCTGCTTTTGCCTAGACTCACGGCTCCGTTCTTGTCATTTCAATGACTCACGGCTTATCCGGTATTGCCTTTTTAAAGGATGACTCACAGCTCCGTTCTTGTCTATTGTAGACTCACAGCTTATCTGGTATTGTCGCATTGTTTATTCATTTATTGACTCACAGCTCCGTTCTTGTCTATCGCAGACGCACGGCTTATCTGGTATTGTCATATCATTGACTCACAGCTCCGTTCTTGTCTATCGCAGACTCACGTCTTATCTGGTATTGTCTTTCCAACGCATGTGTAAACTATCAAGTTTCGTCCCCCAAATCTGTTTCAACCTGTAACAGTTCAATCATCATATATCATATATGATATCAGTGAGATTACTCACCTGGATACTCGCTGCATTTAGTTCCGGTTGTCTCTTGTCTTTGTATACACTACAACCGTTCGTCCCGTACCTATATATTCATTTATATACCAAATGATCATAGGTTAATTACCATTTCAGTTGACTCTACTACATAAGAGTCCTATATAATACAATTGGGGACCATTTCCAAGCATTTCCAATCAATAACCATCGTTATAAAAATTTAATGCACTTCCCGAAATACGCGTATTCTACTACACTACTTTCGGGAGGTCGTATACGTATTCCGATATTTTTCCATGAAGTTTCACAACATATTAGACCTATGTTTAAAATTTCAGGTCAATCGGATAAGCCTAGCATCAAAATCAAACTTGGAAAATGCACCAAATTTTAACAGAGGAGAAATTTGCTTCTGCCGCGGGATCGGTCGCGATCCACCCTATGGTCGGGTCGCGATCCCTGCGATTCCAGCCAGGAAGCCCGTTTTTTATGCTATAAAATCCCATTTTTCCATTTTTAAGCACTTATTGCTCGACTTAATCATTAGGGATTGTTCTAGGACCAAAACCTTTCATTAATATCAAGTTTTAAACCATGGAAACGGTAATTCAAATCCATTTCCAACCATTCCCGTTTTTCACAATTTTGGTCCAAAACCGAAATTATTGAATTTAACTTGCTTCTATTGATTTCTTTCAGTCAATATAGCATCTAGAACTCATTTAAAGCCATTAGAATCAAGTTTATCACAAGAACTCACAATCTAGGGTTCTTGATCAAAATCTCAATTCTTTCAAAATAGCAACCTACTTCCATATTCTTAAGTTAAGTTCTTTAAGCATAACTTATTGGAAGTATTAAGCCATTATAACACATAATTCTTGACTGAAATTTCAGTCATCATATTCCTCAAGTGAAAAACACACAAACCTAGGTTAGAAATTCAAAGAACTAACCTTAATTGCTTGAAAACTTCAAGCTCCAAACTATTATTCCACTTCCACACTTCAATCTTCACGAATTTTGCAGAAATCGCATCATCAAAATCCTTCCCGTAGCTTCTCAACTGATCAGCCACACATAGGAGAGTCAACTCTCCTATTTATACTTCCAGAATTTACAAATTTAGTCCCTAAGTTCATTTTCTTGAACTTTTGGCACTATAATCAAATTTTATGACATAAGACTTTCATTCCTTATCCTTTTTCCACAAGCAACAATATTTTTACATAATTGGTCCTTCGCATGGTCAAATGACCAAATTACCCTTTTATGGTAAAATGACCAATTTACCCTTTTTATAGTATTAACTTTCTAATACTTAGAACACCATGTTAAATCATAAATACACTATGATTAACATTTTAATACTTAACAAAAGTATCGTGGTGTTACAAATTCTCCCCTCCTTCAAAAGATTTCGTCCCCGAAATCATACAAACAAGCGAGGGTAATTTTTCTCATTACAATTTCGGTCTCCCATATCATATGGAAACATTTATGGTATTGCCAAGGCACTTTTACCATACTAGTCTCCTTATTTCGTGGTTATGTTACTGTTTGTCTATCATTCCACCGGTTATCCCGGGTACCTTATCTCCTTATCTACCTCATTTCATCATGAGGTATTGTTCAGAATTCATCGTTCAATGTCTTCAAGAATGGAACTCCTGGAAAACATTATCACTATCTTGGAGTTCATCATGAAACCTCGATCAGCACACCAAAATTCTTACTCTTCGGGACATATGGAAAGGTCCAATAAATGAAGGCTTGACTTTCTTTTCGTCCCAAGCAGATTTTTTAGTCTTTCCAAGAGATCTTTTGATTATCCCGTCATCACTCATCTGGAATTTCAACGGTTTTACTCTTTGGTTCATGTACTACCTTTACTGCTTCTTAGCCATTTTCAAATTTTTCTCGTATTCTTCAAGTCTTCTTTTTAACTTGTTTCAAAGTCTAGGATCTAGCCAACGTTTTTTTTTTTTTTTTACAGTTCCAATTTAACAAAACGGAGTAGGACACAGTACTCCATGCAATACTCCACGCGAGCCATCAGGATGCTAATATGCAAGTTGTTATTTCTTACAACTTCTACCAAAAATAGACAATCTTCTCATCTTTCACCAGAGTCTGTTATGCAAATTTTAAGCATATCTTCTAGAGTCTGTGTCATTATTTCACCTTGTTTATCAATCTACAAATCTTATACGGTACTTACTAGTACTTTTGAGCTAATTATTCTTGAAATTTATGCCAAAATCAACGAATAATTCTATTATCTCGACTCGATACAATCGACACCGGTAGCACATGTCGACAAATTTCTTTTTCTATGTAGTTTTTCACTACCTTTCGATCTTAATTTCTTCCCTGGTCAGTATAAATCTACACTGATTTCATCAATCAACCTGCAATTACCCATATGGTGTCATACCCATGCGGTACTTGCAAAGACTTTATTACAAAGTCTATAATAATATCGTCCCATTTCTTCTTTGGGACTCACAGCGGCTAAAATTTTCCGTATGCTTCTACTGATTTGACTGTAATTACATACAAGTCAAACACTTTTTTTTTACATGTTTTTCAATGTCATTCTTTAGTCCCGACCACCAATGCATAGGTTATATCATCCTACACAGTTTGGTACTGCCCCGGGCATTTTGCATATCTACCCCAATATACATCTTTTAAGGGTAAATTTCATATCTCGCTTTGCTTTGGAACTCACATACACAACCACCAAGGGTTTTCAATCCCTGTGAGTTTCTAACTAGCTTCTTTCAATAGCCAGTCATTCATTTACTTTTCACATTTTCAGACTTGCGCACTTCTTTCTGTGCTACCCGAATCAACTCAGGTAATCAATTCGCCACACTCATACACGTGGTTGTATCTTTCAAAAGATACTCTTTTCAACTCAAGACATCTTTAGTCACATTCGCTTTACCGAGATGGTACAAGATTTCTTAACCAAAATCTTTAAGTAACCCATCTATCTTTGTTATATCATATCTAGCTTCTTTTTAATCAATTAAGTATTTCAAACTTTTATGATCTGTATAAACAGTAAGCTTTACACCATATAAGTAGTGTCTCCAAAGCTTTAATGCCAAAGTCATATTTGCTACGACAATATCATGTATCCAAAGTCAACTCTGGATGCATTTCTATAATCTAATTTATCTTCTCCGCTTAGCATAATGCCAACACCGGAGCTTCACATAAGGTTTGCTTCAACCTTTGAAAAGTTACTTGGGGTCTTTCTACCCACTCCAACTTTTCACCTTTCTTGGTCAACTTTAGTCAACTAGACATCAATCAAGGAGCAGTTTTCTACAACTCTCCTATAACAATCCGTCAATTTAAGGAAACTACAGTTTTATTCGGATTCCAAGACGGTCCCCGTTTCATCATGGCATCATTTCCACTGGATTTACTTTAACATCTTTGGCATTGTTAACATGCCCAAAGAATATGAAACTTCTTTTAGCCAAATTTTTCATACTTGGAGAATTTTACATATCACTTAACTTAGTGAAGTAACTCCAATATCTGGTACAAATGTACCTCATATTCAGTCTAGTTTCGAGAATATCAGATTCTCAGTAGTCAGTATACATACACATCAGCTTGTCTTTCTTCTTTTCAAACAAGATAGGGCTCCATACGATGACACATTCAGCTATATGAGACCCCAATGCAAAAATTTTCTTCTTCCAACTCTGCCATCTCTACAGATACAAATCAGATTAGAGCCCTAATAACAGAAATGGCTCCCAACATCAGTTTAATCATAAACTCTTCTTGCCAATCTGGCATAAATCCTGGAAGTTCTTTTCAAAAGAAACACCCGAGAATTTATTTAAAGTAGTACACTACTATCACTGCTTTATTTAACTTGGCCAATATCACGTATGCCAACTACAACATTATTCCTTTACTAACTCTTTTCCGAGTTTAAGCAAAGAAAATAACCGGTATTCTCAACAACGGTCATTTACTATTGATTTCCATCCATTTGATTTCTGTTTTTAGAACCATAATGTTCTTATTTTGACAATTCATGTTAGCATAATTCATTGCTAACTAATTTATACTCAAAATTACTTCAAATTCACTGGTAGTTATCGGCTTCAGATTCATAGGAAAAATGGTCCCGTAAATCCTAGGCAAACTACCTTTCAGGTGTTCAATATCTAGAACATATTTGCTATACGCTATAACTACTTTCAACATTTCATTCATAATCGTTGATGAAATATTCAGACATGACATCAAAGTCACCGATCCAAAGCATAGCTTCATGGATCAAATATAGTATACACGGGGTTATATTCAAAACAATTTTATTGAAAACCATGTCAGTCTACTCATGAGTTTCTTCCACAATCCGATGGAATGCTCATGGTACCACTGGTCCTTTTCGACTTTTCATTTCTTCTTTCTTTCCTCCCCGTTCTTTCCTGGGTTTATCACCCGTTACTCCACATTTTGCATGTGAACATTTCATAGGAAAGTGTTCTATAGCTCCACGCTGGAAACACTTCCATGCCATCCAACAAGCTCGAGCAATATGCTCCTATTTTCTGCAATTTCAGCATTTCAACAGTAGAGTCTCCACTCTACAAATTTTCCTGAGTGCTTTTCCTGCACTTTTTACATCGCATCGTCTTTTTCATTTTGGTCCCTTCCCTTTAAGGTTAAACCTAAATCGTTGTAACTTCTCCTGAAGCGTCCACTAATATTTTTCTGCTTTTTCTTGTAGTTTCAGCTACTTTTTTTTCACCTTGAATATCAGTCAGGGTGAGCACCCAATTTCTTTTTCTGACCACAGCAGCTACTATTGCTTGTCATGTGGATTTTCTGCTACTTGTCTCGTTGCCCCCGTTCGATGGAGCCTTGAGAAAGGGCTGGTTCACTTCCTAAAGTTGCACGCCCTAAATTCCTCCAAATAAGATTCGCTGCTCATACTTCTTATACGTTAGAAGTCAGCACCAGTTAGGTTATATATGTATAATAACAACTTATATACACCTAACTATAAATCATGTCTACTATTTCATGGTTTAAGTCCAGGAATCTACTCTATAGACACCTAGTTCACTTAAACCACGGCTCTGATACCAACTTGTAACACCCTGCTTTTAAAACAAAAACACCCCTGAAAATTTTTCGTTTAAAACATAGGTTTCAGTACTTAAAACCGTAACAAAGGGGTATATTTTTAATAAAAACAGGTACAAGTGTATCAAGGAGTATACAAGTATAATAACCTCCTTATAAGCCGGGCTGCTACTGACAGCATCTACAAGTCCACCTCTTGAGTCACGGACTTTATCCTTACCCTTATCAGGGTTATGATAACCTGCAGGGACATTTAACAAAAATCGTGAGCTATAAAGCTTAGTGAGTAATCGTATATGCAAATAACATGTATAAAAATACAATCATATATCTGTCTGGATATCGAATCCAAACTCCTAGCCTTACTGGCTGACCATATATCTCCTAGGATTTCACATCCTAATCTGTAGCCTTACAGGCTGAATCACCATAACATGTAATTATCAAGCCACGTCAGTTATTTGCACATATAATCATGTCTAACCACGTCTGTCCCATGTTTCTTAATCACAATGGACTGCATCATATGTCATGGCTATATAAGCCGCACCATGTGTCATAGCTATATACAAGCTGCACCAAAACATTTTCAATATACAAATCATAGCCCAAAGGCCGCACCAGCTGGGCTCAATAACCCGGTATCATAGTCAAAAGACCGCACCATTTGGACTTAAAGTCAAATATCATAATCATTTATGGCTCACGAGTTTGTCCCGCTTTTTCCTAGACTCACGGCTCCGTTCTTGTCATTTCAATGACTCACGGCTTATCCGGTATTGCCTTTTTAAAGGTTGACTCAGAGCTCCGTTCTTGTCTATTGTAGACTCACGGCTTATCTGGTATTGTCGCATTGTTTATTCATTTATTGATTCACAGCTCCGTTCTTGTCTATCGCAGACTCACGACTTATCTGGTATTGTCATATCATTGACTCACAGCTCCGTTCTTGTCTATCGCAGACTCACGGCTTATGTGGTATTGTCTTTCCAACGCATCTGTAAACTATCAAGTTTCGTCCCCAAATCTGTTTCAACCTATAACAGTTCAATCATCATATATCATATATGATATCAGTGAGATTACTCACCTGGATACTCGCTGCATTTAGTTCCGGTTGTCTCTTGTCTTTGTATACACTACAACCGTTCATCCCGTACCTATATATTCATTTATATACCAAATGATCATAGGTTAATTACCATTTCAGTTGGCTCTACTACATAAGAGTCCTATATAATACAATTGGGGACCATTTCCAAGCATTTCCAATCAATAACCATCGTTATAAAAATTTAATACACTTCCCGAAATACGCGTATTCTACTACAGTACTTTCGGGAGGTTGTATACGTATTCCGATAATTTTCCATGAAGTTTCACAACATATTAGACCTATGTTTAAAATTTCAGGTCAATCGGATAAGCCTAGCATGAAAATCAAACTTGGAAAATGCACCAAATTTTAACAGAGGAGAAATTTGCTTCAGCCGCGGGATCGGGTCGCGATCCACCCTATGGTCGGGTCGCGATCCCTGCGATTCCAGCCAGGAAGCCCGTTTTTTGTGCTATAAAATCCCATTTTTCCATTTTTAAGCACTTATTGCTCGACTTAATCATTAGGGATTGTTCTAGGACCAAAACCTTTCATTAATATCAAGTTTTAAACCATGGAAACGGTAATTCAAATCCATTTCCAACCATTCCCGTTTTTCACAATTTTGGTCCAAAACCGAAATTATTGAATTTAACTTGCTTCTATTGATTTCTTTCAGTCAATATAGCATCTAGAACTCATTTAAAGCCATTAGAATCAAGTTTATCACAAGAACTCACAATCTAGGGTTCTTGATCAAAATCTCAATTCTTTCAAAATAGCAACCTACTTCCATATTCTTAAGTTAAGTTCTTTAAGCATAACTTATTGGAAGTATTAAGCCATTATAACACATAATTCTTGACTGAAATTTGAGTCATCATATTCCTCAAGTGAAGAACACACAAACCTAGGTTAGAAATTCAAAGAACTAACCTTAATTGCTTGAAAACTTCAAGCTCCAAACTATTATTCCACTTCCACACTTCAATCTTCACGAATTTTGCAGAAATCGCATCATCAAAATCCTTCCCGTAGCTTCTCAACTGATCAGCCACACATAGGAGAGTCAACTCTCCTATTTATACTTCCAGAATTTACAAATTTAGTCCCTAAGTTTATTTTCTTGAACTTTTGGCACTATAATCAAATTTTAGGACATAAGACTTTCATTCCTTATCCTTTTTCCACAAGCAACAATATTTTTACATAATTGGTCCTTCGCATGGTCAAATGACCAAATTACCCTTTTATGGTAAAATGACCAATTTACCCTTTTTCTAATATTAACTTTCTAATACTTAGAACACCATGTTAAATCATAAATACACTATGTTTAACATTTTAATACTTAACAAAAGTATCGTGGTGTTACAGAAGTCGTGTAGGATTTTAGGATCCAAACGTTAAAGTTTTTTTTGTGAGTTGGCGGGAAAACTACTATTCCAGTGTAGTCTTATTTATCGCATGTGTAGCGTTTTCTGAACAGTTGTTTTGGAATAGTGCATGTAATATTATAGTATCCAATAATACATTCTAAAAGTTATGCATTTTACTTTTCGTTATATGAGTAAATGTGCTCTATGTTTCGCTACAGTTGACTTTTGTTGACTAAAATTTTACAATTGTCACATCATCTACCTGTTAGAAGGAATTTCGCCCCGAAATTTCGCTCTTGTGTGGATTCTCAAGGTATTTGGAAGAGATGTGGATACTTTTGTTTCATTTGGTCTTCGCACTCCCAAGTAAATTCAGGTCCACGCTTGGCGTTCCAACGGACCTTGACTATTGGTATGCGACTTTGTTTTGACCTCTCTGTCCATGATCTCCACAGGTTCTTCGACGAAATGAAGGTTCTCATTCACTTCAATATCGTAGAGTAGAATGACAAGGGTCTCATCGATAGACACTTCTTCAAGTTGGATACGTGGAAGGTAGGATGGACGTTGTTGAGTTTTTGTGGTAGTTGGAGTTTGTAAGCCACCGGACCGATCCTAGCAAGGATCTCGAATGGTCCAATGTATCTGGGGTTTAGTTTCTCATGCTTTCCAAAACATATCTTTCCTTTCCATGGTGAGACCTTTAATAGTACACGATCGCCAACTTGAAACTCCAAAGGTTTGCGTCGTTTATCCGTATAGCTCTTCTGTCGGTCACGGGACGCTTTCAACCGTTCGCGGACTTGAACGATTTTCTCCGTTATCTCTCGTATGATCTCTGGACCGGTAAGTGTACTGTTGGGTACTTGTCCTTTGGCCAGTTGAGTGTCCCCCACCTAAGTGAGTGTCCCACGCCTTACCAAAGTCTATCACGCAAGCCCTCAACATATCTTCCAGTGTTTGAATAGTTCTTTCACTCTGCCCATTCGTCTGCGGATGGTATGCTGTACTCATGTCAAGTTTAGTTCCCAAGGCCTTTTGCAAAGACTGCCAAAATCGTGACATGAAACGGCTATCTCTATCTGACATAATGGAAATTGGCGTACCCTGAATCCGTACAATTTCTCTGATGTACGTCCTTGTAAGTTTCTCCATCTTGTCTGTCTCTTTGATTGACAGGAAGTGAGGGGACTTGGTTAACCTATCGACGATCACCCATATGGTGTCTAGTCTACCACTTGTCTTGGGTAATTTGGTTATGAAGTCCATAGTTACCCGCTCCCACTTCCACTCGGGTATTTCTAGTTGTTGCAATAAACCCGAGGGCTTTTGATATTCCACTTTAACCCTGACGTAAGTTAAACATTTTCTCACGTAAGTAGCTATCTCTGCTTTCGTGTTTGGACACCAATATAGCTTTTTGGGGTCCAAGTACATCTTATCGGACCCAGGATGGATGGAGTATATTGTCTTGTGTGCCTCATTCATGATAACATCTTTGTATCCGCTGAATCTTGGTGTCCATATTCGGTTCATAAGGTAACGAGCTCCGTCGTCCTTGACTTCCAGGTTTTTATCCATCCTTTGCAAAGCCTCATTTGCGATGTTATCAGGTTTTAAGGCTTCTAGTTGCGCCTCCTTGATCTGAGTGGACAAATGGGAATGGATGGTCATAGTTAATGACTTTACTCAGCGGCCCGAGTATTCTTTTCGACTAAGGGCATCTGCTACTACGTTGGCTTTTCCTGGGTGGTAGCGAATCTCGCATTCGTAGTCACTTAGTAGCTCTACCCATCGTCGTTGTCTCATATTGAGCTCTTTTTGGTTGAGGATATGCTAGAGACTCTTGTGGTCAGTGAATATCGTACACTTAGTGCCGTATAGGTAGTGTCTCCAGATTTTCAATGCGAACACCACAGCTCCTAACTCAATGTCATGTGTAGTGTAATTCACCTCGTGGGTTTTAAGCTATCTTGAGGCGTAGCCAATGACATTTCCTGTTTGCATTAATACACAACCCAGACCCTGATTTGATGCATCGCAATAGACCACGAAATCCTCTGTTCCCTCGAGAAGGGACAAGATGGGTGCGCTTTACAAAGCTTTCTTCAGAGTCTGGAAGGCGGCGTCTTGTCTATCCTCCCACTTAAAAGTTACTCCCTTCTGTGTCAGGGTGGTAAGTGGTTTCGAAATCTTGGAAAAGTTCTGTATGAATCTTCGATTGTAGCCAGCAAGGCCCAAAAACTGGCGGATCTCTATTGGTGTCCTTGGTGCTTCCCAGTTTTTGATGGCTTTGATTTTGGAGGGATCCACATGTATCCCTTCCTTGCTGACCACGTGGCCTAAAAAGTCCACCTTTTGTATCCAAAATTCGCATTTTGAAAACTTAGCATACAACTTTTCCGTTCTCAACGTCTCCAAGACTTGTCGCAGGTGTTGACTATGCTCTTCCTTACTTCGTGAATAGATAAGTATGTCGGTGATGAACACTATCACAAATTTATCTAGATAAGGTCTGCGTACGCGGTTCATTAGGTCCATGAAGACCGCGGGTGCATTAGTTAACCCGAAAGGCATCACCACGAATTCATAATGTCCATAGCGCGTTCTGAAGGCTGTCTTAGGGACATCTTCTTCCTGAATCCGGAGCTGGTGATCCCTGATCTTAGATCGATTTTTGAAAAGTAGCTCGATCCTTGAAGCTGGTGAAAGAGGTCGTTGATTCGAGGTAGGGGATATCGGTTCTTGATGGTGAGTTTGTTTAGCTCTCGGTAATCGATACACATTCGGAACGATCCATCCTTCTTCTTCACGAACAAGACCGGTGCTCCCCAAGGTGAGAAGCTTGGCCTGATGAACCCTTTGCTTAGTAGTTCGCTCAGTTGGCTGGATCTTTCTTATATCTCCGCCGGAGCCAATCGATAAGGTGCCTTTGCTACTGGAGTGTCTCCAGGTATCAAATCGATTCTAAATCCGATTTGTCAAGCAGGTGGTATTCCCGGAAGGTCTTCGGGGAATACATCGGAGAAGTCGCGGACTTTTGGAATTTCTTTGATGCTCTTCACTTCTTTCTTTTCATCAACGACGTGAGCTAGGAACGCATGGTATCTTTTCTGTAGGTATTTTCAGGCTTTGATGCAAGACACAATGCAGAGGTTAGTATTGTATTTGTCGCCATAGAAGACAAGGGTCTTATTACCTGGTAGGTGAAGTCGAATTCCTCGTTCGTAACACATGATGTCGGCATGATGGGGGATTAACCAATCCATACCAACAATTACGTCAAAACTTCCTATTCTAACAGGCATTAGATCTATTTGAAAGGAGTGGTTGTCCAAAGTAAGTGTGCAGCCTATGAATATATTGTTGGCACTTTTGGTTTTACCATTGGCCATTTCTACTGTGAATGTTTTATTGAGTGATTGTGGTTTCTGTTTCAGTAAGTGTTTAAACTCATGGCTCACGAAGCTCCTCTCCGCTCCACTATCGAATAGTATACAAGCGTTAGAATTATTGACGAGGAACGTACCAGTGACCACGGTGGGATCCTCCACGGCTTCCGAGCGTCCCATCGCCAGAACCTTTCCATTCCTCCCAACAGTCTTTTTTTCGGGCAATCCCATTTGAAGTGTCCCGTTTCTCCACACCCATAGCAAGCTTGGCTCATCCTAACATTGGAGGCTTGGGCGGGCTGTTGGGTTGGAGTCTTGTAGTATTTTGATGTGTGCCCTTTCTTGCCGCAGTTGGTACACTGCATTTCTCTGCAAGCTCCGTAGTGATGGAAGTTGCACTTATCACACTTGGGTAAATTCCCAACATATGACCTTGCTTGTGTGGGGAAAGTAGGAACAGTGGCGGCATGAACTCCCACTATATGTTATTGTTTAGTATTTTCCTGGTGCGGTTGGCCTCTTCCCTTATTCCATGGTTTTCTGTTGTCGTCTCTCCCTTTTGGTTGCTCAACTTTAAGTGTCATGGTACCCTGGCGGACGCAATGATCAACTAGTCTTTGTGCCAATCGTTTAGCACTGTCGTAGGTGGCTAGACTTGCAGCCTCGACGTTTCCTTGGATTTGGGGAGACAGCCCCCAAATGAAACGCTCCACTTTCTGCGACTCCGGTGTGACCATTGATGGGCACAAAACCGCTAGGTCATTGAACTTGTTGATGTAAGCGGTTATATCAGAACCCTTCGTGGTGAGATTCCACAGTTCTTGTTCTAGCTTCTAGACTTCGCCCCTAGGGCAGTATTCCTCCAACATCATTTTCTTCAACCTCTCCCAACCCATAAAGTTGGCTAGAGTGAGGGTCATTGTCTTTACATGACCGTTCCACCATGATAAAGCTGCATCGGAGAAAGTACAGGCAGCGTACTTAACTTTGAACTCTTCTGGGCACGTGGAGATCTCGAACACAGATTCCGTCTTTTCAAACCATCGAGTAAGGGCGATAACTCCGCCGTCTCCACGAAAAGTCATGGGTTTGCAGTTAGCAAAGTCTTTGTAAGTGCATACTCGTTGATGGTTCTTGTTTTCTCCATTTGTGGAGTCATTTGTGCCGTTCCTGCTCCCACTGCCATTTGTGCCGTTAGGGTTTATTTGGGCAACGGCGGCTACTACAACAGCAGCCATGGCGGCTTGGAAGGTAGCAGAATCCATTAACGGTGTCTCTGATGTCTCTGCTTCGGTACGTCTAGTGTTCCTTCATCCAGGTGGCATGTTTCTGCCATAAGGATTTAAGATTAGACGATGGTTAGTTTTTGGAAGAATCGTTGTGAATAAAGTGTTAGTTTGGGTATGGTTTTGTACGTTACATGTTTGTTTGGTTCTTTCCCTATCAATAGTTATAAACACATTCCTAGCATCATGCATACATATCAAAGCATTTGTATAGTACCGTACAAACTATATTTGTAGGTTAGTCGCAACATTTCTTAGTATTGCATATTTTAAGTAACGGAAAATTTGACCCTTGAAGGGTCTATAGTACACAAAACAGTGAAGGGCGGCACAACGGCCCCCAAAATGTAATCGTTGGGTAGCAAGATTGTGTCTTCATACAATGATGAGCAGCACATAAGGCTTAGTCATAGATTCCTAAACTATATCAAAATTTTTGAGTAGTACGAAACTACTCATGGCGAGTCCCGTCCTCTTGTTTCCCAGAGTGCAGCCACCTGTGACCTTAGCTCCGCTGCCTCGCGCATGGCTTGCTCGGCTCTTAGTTCTGCGCTTCACGCCCTCATCTCGACGTCCTGCAGCCTTTGTTCCGTGACCTGCAATCGGCCGTAGATGTTCCTGAGATCCTCCCTAGAATCTCTGATAGTGTCCCAGAGTGTCTCCACCCTTGACGTGGTCCGTTTATGCGCCTCATCGACGCGTCCGACGTGGACTGCGGTGACCTCGGTAGTGGCCGTTAGGTAAAGGACTTGACTGGCGGTAGCCCTATCTTGATCGTGGCTCCACCTTTGCATGCGTTCTGCCCAGGCAGGCGTTGGGTCCTGGGAAGGTTCATTTATCAGTAAGGGACGATGGACGGGTAGTACTCTCTTTCAAGGAGTACGCATCCATAAAGGCCGTTAGGATGTCAGTAAACCTCGAAGCTCGGTGCCGGTGGTGGCACATGCATGTTACGGGCAGGGTAACGAGGGTTGACGATTTCAGGCTCATCGTCGGATTCTTCCTCGTCCCATTGGTCCTTTTCGTTGGACATTTCTTCCAGTTCTTCCTCTTAAACCTCTTGTGGTTCTTCTTCCGGCTCTTCGTCAATCCATCTGTCGTTTCCCTCTTTTGGAAAGTAAGGGTCTCCACGTAGGTGGAATCCGGCCATAGTGTCTGTACGAGAAAAGGGGTGGTAAGAAGTACGTAATGGAAATCTTACATATGTATATGTATATCTGTAGTATAAAATACTGCTATAGTATTTTAGCTTTTGTCGTTCAATCATTGGGTTATTGGTAAGTGTTTGGACTTTGTTCTTTACCACGACTATTCCTAAGTTTCCGTTAGTCACTTCTTAGACCAATACAGTTGATCAGGCTCTATCAATCCTAGATATGACTACCTAAACACTTAGGTCTATTCGTAGTATTCAATTTGTCCTACCACTTTTGTATCTTTACGTTATAATATCGTTCTAGTATGTATATATGTACTCATACTTTTATAAATTTATCCCAGAAATTTTGAAATATGTGCTTGTATAAAAACATTTCCAAGAGTTTTATTCCATTGTATTTATAGTTGTATATCTTTTAAATGGATTGAAATACTTAATTCACTATAAACAATACTCTAATACCAATCTGTCACACCCCCCAAACCGTACTGTCGGAATAGTTCAAGGGTGGATAACTTTATGAACAATATCATAACAATGTCAATATCATAACAATGTCAATATAATAATGAATCAAAGCAATCGCAACCATCGTGACATAATTGTAAAATTTACATGAGTTCGGTTACTGTTTCCATTACAATTACACATGATGTCAAAATACATAGTTAAGATGTAGTAGCGTCCCTTCGTCATCGCTTGAAAACTACTTACTGGTTTCCTGAGAATACAAGTAGTTTGAAAAGTGTCAACAATTAAGTTGGTGAGTTCATAAGAATTTATTTGAAAAAATCCATTTCTTGTACCACTTAGATTTGAAAACCCAAGAAAAATCGAATATTTTTCCCAATTTCAAAAATATTTCAAGTCTTAAAACCCAAAGACTATACTGTAGTGTAAACTGTAGTGTAACATTATAAAGATGTATATTTCAATGTAAACAATTATTTAAGGTTGAATCGTTTTCCCATGGGAGCCGTCCTATAACCATGCTATGACCGTGCATGCCTGGCAACGTTCTTCAGGCGTCGGAATGTTATGACATTTGAATACCTCAGACCTGCCGGTTTAGCTGTAGCTAGCAGCTCAGGTGCGGGATTGTCAGTCCCGTATAGATCTATACACAAATCTCATGCTCTCTTACCGAGACTCTGGTTATAATTATCAGGACTTACAGTGGAAGTACTTAAAAGTACTGTGAAGACCCGTCTCACAAAAATGTATGTATCATCAACCCGTTTACGTTTAGTAGTTAAGAAAACCTTTTTTTTTCGTCGTTATTTTATTTCCTAAAATAACGTTGTATGTAGTTTGAATATATATATATATATATATATATATATATATATATATATATATATATATATATATATATATATATATATATATATATATATATATATATATATATATATATATACATATATATAAGTAAACTTTGTATTGTTTCAATGTAGTGGAAAACCGAGTATCCATAAACTATTCCTATAATAGTTTATCTAAGGCACTGTTTGTCGTATTGAGTGAGTTCTCGGGTATATAATATAATAGTTTATTTTGGAACCATTAACTTTGCGAGAAACCGCTACGTTTAGCACCTTTCGCCTATCGTAATCGTATAATAAAGTGTACGAGGTCTGATCGGAATAAAGGTCTGAAATCAGCAACATTTTCGTACATAATAATCGTTTTAACTTATGTAAATCTTTTGTCAAACATATAAATACATTCAAACATGTGTGAAACGATATTTATAGCATAATATCTTGTATTCTCCCCCTAAAAGTCTATGAAAAAGTCAAATGGAGGGGTATGAAACTCACCCTTGAAGCGTGATACTGTCGAGAAGGGAGTGTGAGTTCGGAAGTTTCGACAGTAGGAGACCAAGACGTGGGTTCGGAACCTAAGGACCTTCAGATAATGTTAATATCCAATGGTTTCACCAAATGTTAGTGTGTGTAAATGACGCAAAAGCTGTGAAATAACGTTTAGAATCATTAAAGGGAACTAACTTACCAAGTATGGAATCGTTTACACGTGAATAATGGCGGAGGGTGGTGATTTACGGTGGTACTGATGAGGCAGAGGGTATGGAGAAAGGTGGTGAGAGTTGAATGTTGAGAGGAAAATAGAGGAAGTTGAGAGAGAATTTGAGAGAAAGTTAAGAGAGTTCGTGCTTATGGTTTCAAATGAGCATGGGAATTGACTAAAAGAATGGTTAGTTAAACTTTACGTCAAATCACTTAGTCATAGGTGTACTTCGTAGCAGTTGACCTTGTGATTTGAATGACATTTGCATTGGAACTTGGTATTAGCAGGAGGTGAGAGTAAGGATTTTGATAATGGCCTTCTCTTATGAGGTAGACGTTGAAATCAGAGTGATAAGTTCTTAAAGTGGAGGGTCGGAGAATGGGGTCTGAGAATATTCTATCCCAACTCGGGAGCTGGGTTCGGAATCAGTCTCCAAGTTTCACTCAGAACCCGAGCATCTTCCGAGTGCAAGTTCCAAGTCGAGTGGTGATTTCGGAGTGTGGCTGTTCCGGAGTCAAGAGGCTCCGAACTGGGAGTTCCGGAATTAGACGCTAAGGGTTCGAATTTCTGAGGGGGTCCGATAGTAGAGGTTCCGAAACCAAAGGTTTCTGTAAATGGTTCAGAGTGTGGATGAGGGTTCCAAATTTCGTCTTAAGGATTGAAGGTATCTGAAAACTAGGTTCCGAAAGTGATTTAGGGAGTGGAAATGAGTTCTAAGAATTGTTCGGGTTTTGCACGAGTTTTTAAGGATGGTTAGGAAGGTAGTTTGGGGATTCAATTCAGAAGTTCAACTCCAAAAGTCAACCTCCGAACTGGGTTCAACACTTGGGTATTTTCCGAGTGATTTGTGAACTCAGAAGTCGTGTAGGAGTTCATGATCCAAACGTTGAAGTTCTTTTTGTGAGTTGGCGGGAAAACTACTATTCCAGTGTAGTCTTATTTATCGCATGTGTAGCGTTTTCTGAACTGTTGTTTTGGAATAGTGAATGTAATATTATAATATCCAATAATACATTTTAAAAGTTATGCATTTTACTTTTCGTTATATGAGTAAATGTGCTCTATGTTTGGCTACAGTTGACTTTTGTTGACTAAAATTTTACAATTGTCACAGAATCCAATCTTTTGTTATCATTTTAATTTAAATGAATGTTTATCTAAGATATGAGTTTATTAAATTAGACGTGACCTAAACCAAGTATTAGAAATAGTATGAGTTGTGAATGGAAATAATTGGGTCAATATAAAGTACATTTTAATCATATGTGACTTTTTGGTAAAAGAATTTGTTAATGAACGATGTAACAACTTAATAGAAGTAACTTAAGCTCGACGAGTTGTTTAAGATAAACTGTAGACTGAATAATTAAACTTAGTCTTCATATCGACATAAGATCAATTATTGAATGAGACCTTAGTTAAGTTTTGGAAGCGATAACACCTTTCAGATCATGTATTAATTTCTATACGATTTGATCAAAGGAAATTAGAGGTTGAGCAGATGAGGTCTAGGAATTGACAAATTCAGACTCAAGGATGTTTCACAGATAGTGTTAACTTTTCAGTTGACATCAGGTGAGTTTACCGAGAGTACACATCCCTATTACTATCTTTTGTGTGTGTGTTACCAACTATTTTCATGCATTCATAATATGTGCACGTGCTATATGATTATTATTTCCATTGCATGAAATGAGTTTCAAAGATGTTTTCAATAAAAAAACTAAGATGTTTGATTTTTAAAGAGTTTCGAGCATCCTATTTGTGAAATGCATATAGAATGGGTTTGACTGAGTGAGCCTTGTAACAAAAACGAGATGATTGTCCCAGATTTATGGAAATCATGGGCTAATGCCCAACAATGAGATGTTTGTTCGGGATGGAGGGAAAATTGTTCTCGACAATAGGGAACCGCATGAGGGA
Source organism: Cichorium intybus (assembly GCA_023525715.1). Taxonomy (NCBI): domain Eukaryota; kingdom Viridiplantae; phylum Streptophyta; class Magnoliopsida; order Asterales; family Asteraceae; genus Cichorium; species Cichorium intybus. The sequence goes on along the minus strand of CM042017.1, from coordinate 57,848,753 downwards.
GTTGCTAACCCTCATAGGGCTAGTGTGGTGGCCACGAGTCCTAGTTTGGCCTATACGGGGATCGAGTGGAATGCTTTGTGCATGTCATTGTGAACTTAGGTAGGTGCGATCGTGGTGAGTTGGACTTTTATGAGATGGACGTGGGTTGGGATAGTTGCATCATGTATTGCATTGCATATCAATACTATCCATTTTCATTAAGTTTTTATGACGTATTGATGTTTTTATACAACTTTTGAGATGATGAATTATACAGTTTTAAAGTATGTGTCAAACCTATTTTTGGAGGTTTGTCCCGAGTGTGGTAGTTAACTGCCCACTCGATCCTCGGGCTTGCCCTGATCCACCGGTATGTGTCAAGCTCAAGCCAGCAAGTTCCTAAAATACCACACGATCTTAGTGAAAAACGGTTAGGGTAAAATAGTAAGCACAAAGCTTAGTGACTTCCCCAAGAATACCACACATAAACATCGTCATCGGCTCCCGGGGTTGTTCCGATCCGCCGGTAATCATCGTGTGACTCTCGGGCTTGCCCTGATCCATCCTCAACTCTCGGGATTGCCCTGATCCGTCAGAAATCATCGTCATCGGCTTTCGCCGGCAAACATTGTCATCGGCTTTCGCTAGCAAACATCGTTATCGGCTTTCACCGGCAGACATCATCATCGGCTTTCGCAGGAAAACACGTAAACACAAATAATCACATTATTACACAAAGTAATAAAGACTATCTACGTATCTAATATCACCCATAGTATAGTGAGAAGACTCACCTGATTCGTGACCTTAAGCTAGACAACACTCCACGCGAGTGCCCTTAGATCCCGACAATACGCACTTCCTAACAAGGATAAACCCTACTTAGAACTTTCTAAATCCCGAACAGAATAATCCTATAAAACCGATATCCAAAACTCTCAAGTTTGACCAAAAGTCAAACAGGTCAAAAAGTCAACGGTCAACAGTCGAAGTTAGCGCCGCTAACTCCCATGTTCACCCCAGATCTCCATTAAGTGCTTAATACATTAAGACAGAAGCCACAACTCCCAAGGTTTGTCACCAACAGTCCCTTAACTTATAAAAACGTAACTTTAACCACCAATCCTAGCCAAACAAGCTCATGCTGACTAATCTAGTTCGAAAAATGAAGATTAACAACTTAAAACTTCATCCACAACCACATTAAGACTAGGCTTGGGTTTTTCTGAAGGATTTAGAGACAAAAAAGAGAAGAACTCATCCTTAGTCTCTAAATCCCACCCTCATCCAATATATGGAGCCATCATTGTCTTGAAAAGCTTGGAAATGACTTCATAACTCCATTAACAACAAAAATTAAGGAAAAGAAGCTTCTAAACACTTACAATGGTCCAGGGACAACAAGAACTTGACTCTTTCTAAGCACCACTCTCTCTTGAACACCTTGCTAGCTTCTTCTTCCTCCAAGAACCTTCACAAACCCATAAATGAAGCTTAAACAACCCTGGAAGCTTGAGAGAGAGTTTCTAAGGGTTGGAACTAAAGAAAAAAGGATTCATAATGAGTTCTACACTTAAAAATGACTTTGAACCACAAAAATGTGGTTTTATCCTGCCCAGACAACATTAGCGGCACAAACTTTAAAGTTAGCGTCGCTAACTACAAGCACAGGTGTTGTCCCCATCGCGTTCAGGCTGCAAATCACGACTGACCCGGATTTGGCCAGGTTAGCATCACTAACTATAGGGTTAGCGGTGCTAACTTTATTTTTCCCATTTTCTCATTTTTGTTTTCCGTATAAATGCTATCCTTCCGATACCTGGTTTCGAGCTTTACACTTTGACTCTTTAAAACCCGAAACTTGACTTCTCGGGATCAGGGTCTTATAGAACTCTTACATGTTGATTTTTTTATTTAGTTTTACTATTGCTTTCCTTGTTAAGACATTCTTACCATGAGCAATCACATGTTGTTTCTTAGTAACAAAAACTTTAACATGAATAATTTCTTCGTAAGTTACAAAATCCACAGCAGTAGTCTCATATATCTTTTTGAGCTTTTTTAAGAAACACTTTGTTATTTTCTTTGAAATTTGCATAAATTCTTTGGTAACCACTCCCTATTATTGGCTATTTGTGTAACCAAGGGTTGAATAGACTTTTGTTGCTTTACTGACGAAGCCAATAATGTCAGCTTAGTTGTTCTCTTACTTTTTGGAGAATTGGGTGGTTTCTTTTTAGTGCTCGAGTTGATTGGAGCATTATCTTCAAAGTCAAATGACTTTCAATCACATTGTAGATCCCCTCATCAGTTTGTGGCTCCCTTGAGCTAGATAAATGGTTAAGCTGGGAATAACATGAATATGCTTATCCTTCATGAAGGGGAGGTCTATTTCAACAAAATTATCCCTTATACTTTCTTATTCATCAAATTCCCTAAAGGGAATAGATACCGTTGAATAGTTTGCTCTTTTTGGCACCATCAACATGAATTTTCGCCAAGTGGAAAAAGGCTGATTAAGAGAGCGATAGAGCTAAGGATCCCGATGAAACTGCAAAGGCAATTGGAACTAAGAAGGTAGCTTGTGAGGCCATGATTGGAATAGATATATATTGTGCATGAGCAGTATATACATGCACAAAGATGGGAAGCTGAGGAGCTTAAAAGGACTATGTAGCGGTTAATTTTTAAAATAGCATATCTTGGAGATATTCCCACTGATAGAACAAGTTGTTGGCATTACAAATGTTATATGGGCCTACTGGGTTGCACTCAAAGTATAATCTAAGTTCAAATTAGCAAGAACAATAAATAGAGGGACTAGTTAGTTCTTCATCATTAATATGAAGAATTAACTAGAAACCAAGATTAGCGAGGGGCTTAAATTTTCAATTAAGTATATTTCTCTCGACTAAATCATGCAATCTCCCTATCACTCTTCTATCATTGTTATCATTCTTCTATCTTGTTCTTGTGGTAGACGTTGGCTAGTATTGGAGAAGAAAGTTCTCAAGCTATTTTTTGTGAATTTCTACCTTAGGCTGTGAGCAATATATGGATTCTCCTTTGGGACCTCATCTATCTTCGTGTCATCATTTTAAGGTAAAATCCCAGACACCCTTGCAAGTTATTTGTTGCATGTAATTTTGGATGAACTTATGATTCAAGTATGATCTTGATGGTTTTATTTATTGCTTCCGTTGTCATGCTTAGCTTTGTTTATGTTTTAAACTTTCATCGAGATCTAGTAGTTGTATCAGATCATGTGTTAATGAATATTTGCATTCTAAGGAATTGGTTTTTTATTTGTAAAAATTGACTAGGGTATGAAATTGCACTCACAAATTGGAAACTATGAGTATAATACATCATAGTTGTCAACTCGTGACTCGACTCGTTACTCGAAAATGTAAATTTCCAACTCGTGACTTGGCTCGTGACTCGACTCGTAAGAGTCATAATATATATATATATATATATATATATATATATATATATATATATATATATATATATATATATATATATATATATATATATATATATATATGTCAAATGTATAAAAGAGTTAATGTTACTTCTTTGTCTTGGTAGGTAACGTACACTTTATATACACAAGCTTTTCTTTCTTTTCTTTTTCATCCTAGTTGAGTGTAGTTGAGTGTGACATATACATCCTAGGTTCCTAGGTTCACTGCTGCACTTTATAGATTAGTATCCTCATATATGTAATGTCATACCCTTCCCCATTACCATGACACCCAATGTATACTTCGTTCTTTCTCAAAAAGAGGTTATTAACTAGTTTGGCCTTTACTTGAAAATTTCAGAATTTCAAATACCGAACTCTCTGGTGAGTGATCTTTCTTACATCAAAATTATGGATCTTATTTTTTTTTCCATAACCATAGAACCCCCAACATGTTGAACTGGGTTTTTTTTCTCAAAAATGAGGGTTATTAACCGATGAATCAGCTTATTACATGTTGGATAATGCAAATATTTGTAGGTAGCATGACCCGTCCGAGTTACGAGTCGAACCAACTCGTACCGAGTCATATCATGACTCGCAAAAATTGACTGAGTCAGTGACAAACACGAGTCTATCCTACGAGTCGACTCTTTTGGGGTTTTATTTGACTCGACTCGTACGAGTTTAACAACTATGTAATACATACAAAATTATTTTCTAGGTTTTAAACAGAAAGAACAAACGATTTCTTATATTCAGTGAGTTTGAATTTATTTCATGGGTATTGTGATTTCTAGACTATTTTGAATCACTCATAATTTTGTTAGGATGGTTTGGCATGAAAATCGTACTAATAAAATTATAAAGTATGTTTATTTTTTGTTTCATTAAATTTGAATTTAATAATATTGGTACATATAGAAAAAGCATGATCCTTTTACTTGAAACAATTTTAATCAAAATATTGTAATTACATGGTTTTGATATACCATGGATTTTATCAACTACTACAACTCTTCTGAAACTGCTACATTAGGTGTTGTTGTAACAGACTTGACATAACATTGTTACAGAAAGGATGCATAGTTTTGTTGCTAGACAAGTTCGTTGTAACGAGAGTAATGGCAATTTATATCTTGGCATGAGGTCCATCCATGTGTCACTTGTTACGTGTGACTTGTGGAAAGGCGGTCGAAGTAGCATGAGGTACATAATTTTGGTTGTTTAGTCCATAATTGGCTATGTCTGTTCGCATGTTAGTTTAATATGGTTGTATTAATCATAGTTATTTGCATTTGTGGTTGTATTTGTTATTTTATGATTTGTATGCTAAAAAAAACTTTAAATTAAAATTAAAACACAACAATTTTTTAATGAGTTAACAAATGGAATTTAGTTTTGTTGCTAGACAAGTTCGTTGTAACGAGAGTAATGGCAATTTATATCTTGGCATGAGGTCCATCCATGTGTCACTTGTTACGTGTGACTTGTGGAAAGGCGGTCGAAGTAGCATGAGGTACATAATTTTGGTTGTTTAGTCCATAATTGGCTATGTCTGTTCGCATGTTAGTTTAATATGGTTGTATTAATCATAGTTATTTGCATATGTGGTTGTATTTGTTATTTTATTATTTGTATGCTAAAAAAAACTTTAAATTAAAATTAAAACACAACAATTTTTTAATGAGTTAACAAATGGAATTTAGTTTTGTTGCTAGAAAAGTTCGTTGTAACGAGAGTAATGGCAATTTATATCTTGGCATGAGGTCCATCCATGTGTCACTTGTTACGTGTGACTTGTGGAAAGGCGGTCGAAGTAGGATGAGGTACATAATTTTGGTTGTTTAGTCCATAATTGGCTATGTCTGTTCGCATGTTAGTTTAATATGGTTGTATTAATCATAGTTATTTGCATATGTGGTTGTATTTGTTATTTTATGATTTGTATGGTAAAAAAAACTTTAAATTAAAATTAAAACACAACAATTTTTTAATGAGTTAACAAATGGAATTTACAAGTTAAAATTGGAAAATATAATTTTTTTTAAAAAAAGATTTAAAATTGTTTAAAACACATTTTCTAAAAGTTATAAGTTCAAATATTTTAACTAAGAAAACAAAATCCATTTTCAAAATGTGGATTTCATGCTACTGATCTTAAAACACACATTAGGAACTAATAGTCTTTCGATGAGTAAAAGTACAAAATCCAAACACTCCAGTGAGGGCTTTAGGGATAATGATGTGGTGTTCGTGATGTTTGAGAGTCTTAGTTGATCATCATGTATTTCTTTATATATGAATCACTATATAGACTTGTGATCCATGGTAAACCTATCAAAGAAAAGGATAAGCATGGAAGAAATTAAATATAGATGTTAAGGTAAATGTTGGAGATGTTGAAGTAAATAAAAAGATGAGGATCACTTCATCAAGACCAAATGTGACATAACACTACAGGGGACAACAATGCATGGAACAACAACTAACCTTATGAGGATACTAAACAAGATTTGTAAGGTAACGAACAATCGAGCATGAGGTGGAATAGATGCATGGGGGTGGACACCATATGTTACCACATAAGTAATAGTGTACTAAAGATATGTGTACATGTGTACTATGGAATTTACTAGTAAACGGAAGAGCCAACGATGCGATCGAGTGAGGGTAATACCGATAAAAAAGAAAAGTGTGCAGGATAGTGAAATGAAAATGTAGTTGTACGGTCCAATAGAATAAGTGAGATACTAAGAGAAAGAAGAATAAATATTTATGTGGTCGAGTTTGCATGGGAATGACCGAGTACCAAGAAAGAAACAAAGAAAAATGATATTGTGCAGTCAAGTAAGTATATATATATATATATATATATATATATATATATATATATATATATATATATATATATATATATATATATATATATATATATATATATATATATATATATATATATATATATATATATATATATATATATATATATATAGAACGCCTTATTTTTCATACACCTTAAATGGTGTAATATTTTATAAAACTTTATGTTGAAAAATCTCATATTTCAAAAACCTTATTTCGTTTATGACATGAGGTCATATTTTAAAATATTGGTCCCAACAAAAACAATTAAGTTCTAAAAAAGTTTAAACAACTACAAGGGTTACAACTTCATACCAAAACTAAACCATAGAAAGGAAGCTAAGATGCCAATGTGGGATTAGCCCACTTGGTAGAGGCTTTGCCCTCTTAGACAAGAGGTCTAGGGTTCTATCCCTGACACATGCGTTTACTAACAAGGTGTTATTAACTGCTAACTTGTCACAATTGTAAAATTTTGGTCAACAAAGTCAACTGTAGCCAAACAAAGAGTACATTAATCCATATAATGAAAAAGTAAATTTCATAGCTCTTAAGATGTATTAATGAATATTATAATACTACGCACACTATTCCAAATCAACTATCAGAATATAATTAATAAGGCTACAATGGAATGTAATTCCTCGTAACCTCACAAAAATCTCAACTTCCTGATCAAGAAAACCTACACTTAGACAACTCCTGATTTCACTAGGCATTTCGGAATCCGATCCGATTCGGAAACACACCCGGAGGTACTCCAGTTCGGAATAGAGTTCCGAAGTTGATTTTCAAAACTAAACATCTGGTTCGGAACTCGTCCCCTTTCTGAACAACTTTCGGAACCCTGGATTCAGAGCAATAGTTTTCGGACCCTCTCGGATCCGGATCCTCAAGTCCGACTCCGGAACTCCAAGTTCGAAGCCCCCCCTCCTCGACTTCGGAATGGCCAATCTCGGAACGGTCACCCATTTTGGAACTATACTCAGAAGGTGCTCGAGTTCTGAACGGGATTAGGAGACTGAGCTTCCGAATGTAACTTTCGATTCAGAACAGTATCTTGCTGAACATTACCTACTTGCTGAACATGCTTCAGAACTCACCATCTTCGGACTCTCCATTCTCGCATTTCAGCACCTATCTCATAAGAGAAGGACATCATTCTTTTCTTTACCCTCCTCGACTGATGATGCTAGTTCCCAACGCACATGTCACTCAGATCACAAAGTCAAATGCTACAAAGTACAACTATGACTAAGTGATGTGACTTAAAGTTTAACTAACCACTCCTTTAATCAGTTTATCCCATCTCATTTGACACAAACAACCAACACTTCTTTCCAGTATCCTCTCATCTCCCAACTTTCTCTCAAAACTCTCGACCCTCTGCCTCACCAGCACCACCACGAACCGCCACCCTCTGCCACTGTTCCAAGTGTTAACCGTCCCATTTTGGTAAGAAATCCTCACCTAGTGATCTTAAACGTTATTATACGACTTGTATTTCATTTACACAAACTAACATCTCGTAAAAACCGTTGGGTTTTAGCTTTGTCCATAGGTCCTTGAGTTTCGAAAACCCAACCCTACGTCCATGCCATCGATCCTCCAAAACCACCCTCGTTTTCTCGACAGAAACACGCTACAAGGGTGAGTTCATACCCCTCCTTTTCACTTTTCAGAAACTTTTAGGGGGAGAATACAATAATTTATGATATAGATATCGTTTACGCAAGTTTATAAGTGTTTCTATGCTTTGATAAATGATTTACACAAGCTTACAACTATTATATGTGTAAAAACATTTCTGATTTTGAATATGGTTTACATATGCTTCAACGGTAGCATATTATGCAAAAACTGTTAGTTTCGAAACAAACTATTATACTATGTTCGTAAATATACATTTGTTACAACGAAGAATACTAAGAATGAACTATTGTAGGAATAGTTTATGACTACTTGGGTTTTCTACGCCATTTTGAACAATACAAAGTTTATTATATAGAAATATATAATTAATATACATTACAACGTTATTTTGGATAATAAAATAACGGTAGAAAAACAAAGGGTTTTCTTATCAAATAAACGTAAACGGCTTGATATTACATACATTTTTGTGAGACGGGTCTTCACAGTACTTTTAAGTACTTACACTATAAGTCCTGACATTCATAACCAGAGTCTCGGTAAGAGAGCGTGATATTTTTGTATAGATCTATACGGGATTGACAACCCCGCACCTGAGTTGTTAGATACAGCTAGACCGGCTGGTCTGAGGTGTCAAATGTCTAACAGTCCGACGCCTGAAGAACGTCGAAGCAGGCCTACATGGTCACAGTATGGTTATAGGACATCTCACAAGGAAAAACAATCAACTTTATACATTTGTTTACGTAGAAACATACATCTTCAACAACGTTACACTACAATTTACATTACATTTTAGTCTATGGGTTTTAAGACTTGAACATTTTTAAATAAGAAAATATTGAATTTTCTTGGGTTTTCAATACTACATTTTACAAGAAACGGATTTTCTCATACAAACTACTTATGAGCTCACCAACTTAATTGTTGACACTTTTTCAAACTACTTGTATTCTCAGGGAACTGATAGGAAATTTTCAAGCGTTGACGAAGGGACGCTACGGCGTCATAACTATGTATTTTTGAAATCATTTGTAATTGTAATGGAAACAACAACATTGAATTTATGTAACTTTTAAAATTATATTATGATGGGTGTGATTGCTTGGATTCATTACTACTTGACATTGTTATGATATTGTTCATGAAGTCATCCACCCGCGAACGATTCCGCCAATACGGTTTCGGGGTGTGACAGATTGGTATCAGAGCATTGTTTATAGTGAATTAAGTATATCAATCCATTTAAAGATATACAACTATAAATACAATGGGAGTAAAACTCTCGAAAACATTTTGTACAAGTATACTTTTAAAATTACAACGAATAATTTATAAAAGTATAAGTACATACATATATACTAGAACGATATTATAACGAAAACATATCAAAGTGGTAGGACGAATTGAATACTATGAATAGACCTAAGCGTTTAGGTAGTCATATCTAGGATAGATAGAGCCTGATCAACTGTATCCGTCTAAGATGTGACTAACGGAAACTTAGGAATAGTCGTCGTGAACGACAAGTCCAAACACTTACCAATAACCAAATAATCGAACAATAAAAGTTAAAATACTATAGGAGTATTTTTAAATACTACAAAATTACATATTTAAGGTTTCCTTTACATACTTCTTATACCCCTTTTCTCGTACAGACACTATGGCCGGATTCCATTTACCCGGAGACCCCTACTTTCCCGAAGAGGGAAACGGAGGATGGCTCGACGAAGAGCCGGAGGAAGAATCGGAGGAGGTTCCAGAGGAAATATCAGACGAGGAGGACCAGTGGGAAGAAGAAGACTCTGACGACGAGCCTGAGGTGGTCAACCCACGCTACCCTGCTTGTGACATGCATGTACCACCACCGGCACTGAGCTTTGAGGTATACCGCCACCCCGGTGGCCCTTTATGGATGAGTACTCCTCGAAAGAGGGTACTACCCATCCATCGCCCATTACTGATAAATGAACCTAACCAGGATCCAACGCCCGCTGGGCATAACGCTTACAGAAGTGGAACCACGATCACGCCAGAGCAACCACCAGCCAAGTCCTCGACCTGATAGCTACCACAGAGGTCACTGCCGCCCGAGTCCGGTGCCTCGATGAAACCCACGACCGAACCATGTCAAGAGTGGAAACGCTTTGGGACACAGCGGGGGACTCTAGAGTGAAGTTCAGGAATATCTATGACGACTGCAGGTTGCTGAACAAAGACTACGGGACGCCGAAATGAGGTCGTGAAGCGCGGAGCTGAGAGCCGAGCGGGCCATGCGAGAGGCGGTAGAGTTGAGAGCACAAATATCCGCACTCCAAGGAGCGAAAGGATCGGGCTCGTAATGAGTAGTGTACGCACTACTCAAATTTTGATATAGATTTCGAGCGTATGAGTAAGCTCTATGTGTTGCTCATTCTCATATGTGGGCGCGACCCTACAAATGAGTGATTACACTCCTTGGGGGCCGTCATGCCGCTCTTTCTATTTTTATGTATTGTAGACCTCTATAAGGGTCAAATTTTCCTTTCCCACAACATTTAATGCTACTAAATAGTATGATTAACGTGATAGTATATTTTATAAGGTACTGTACGAATGTTTTGATACATATGCATGATACTAGGGATGCGTAAACAACTTACGATAAGGAAAGGACAAAATAAACATGTGACAAAAAATGCCATACCTAAAATAACACCCTACTTATAACAGTTCTCCCAAAAACTTACCACTATTCGATCTTAAATCCTTATGGCAGAAACATGCCACCAAGAAGAAGAAGCGCTAGACGTGCAGAGGCAGAAACACCAGAAATGCCATTAATGGATTCCGCCACCTTTCAGGCCGTCGTAGCCGCCGCTGTGGCAGGTGTCGTTGCTCAAATAAATCCTAACGGAACCAATGGCAGTGGGAGTAAAAATGGTACTAATGATTCCAGTCATGGAGAAGCATCGGGGCACCAGCGAGTGTGCACGTATAAGGACTTCGTCAACTGCAAACCCATAACATTTCATGGCGATGGCAGTGTCATCGCCCTTACAAGATGGTTCGAAAAGATCGAATCAATATTTGACATTTCTGCATACCCTAAAGAATTCAAGGTCAAATACGCTGCTTGTACCTTTGCTGAAGCGGCCTTGTCTTGCTAGAATGGCCATATTAAAACTATGACACTCGTCGTGGCCAACTCTATGAGTTGGGAAGACCTGAAAGCCATGATGTTGGAAGAGTACTGTCCCAGGGGAGAGGTTCAGAAACTGGAGCAAGAGTTGTGGAACCTCACAATGAAGGATTCCGATATAACCGCTTTCACTAATAGGTTTAACGACCTAGTGGTTCTATGCCCCTCAATGGTTACGCCAGAATCGAAGAAGGTGGATTGATACATCTGGTGGCTGTCTCCCCAAATCCAAGGAAATGTTGAAGCCCCAAGCCCAGCCACCTATGACAGTGCTAAACGGTTGGCGTAAAGATTGGTTGATCATGGCGTCCGCCAGGGTACCATGACACTCAAGACAGAGCAACCAAATGGGAGAGACCACAAGAGAAAACCCTGGAATATGGGAAGAAACCAATTGAACCAGGAAAATGCTAAAAGACAACAAATGGTGGCAGTTCATGCTGCCACTGCCCCCTGCCGCTCCCGCATAAAGAAAACAAAACGTTAGGAATTTACCCAAGTGTAACAAGTGCAACTTCCACCACCACGGAGCTTGTAGAGAAATGCAGTGTACTATCTATGGCAAGAAAGGGCACACTTCGAAATACTGCATGGCACTGACCCAACAGACCACCCAAACTTCTAATGTTAGAGTGAGCCAAGCTTGCTATGGGTGTGGAGAAACTGGGCATTTCAAACGGGATTGCCCGACTAACAAGACAGTCGGGAGGAATGGAAAGGTTCTAGCCATGGGATGCACGAAAGCGGTGGAGGATCCCACCGTGGTTACCGGTACGTTCTTCGTCAATAACTCCTATGCTTGTGTACTATTCGATAGTGGTGTAGAGAGGAGTTTCGTGAGCTAAAAGTTTAAACACTTACTAAAACAAAAACCGCAACCACTCAATGAAACATTTACAGTAGAAATGGCTAATGCCAAAACAGAAAGTACAAACGACATATTCATAGGCTGTACACTTACTCTGGACGATTACTCCTTCCAACTCGACTTAATGCCTGTTAGAATAGGAAGTTTCGACGTGATTGTTGGTATGGATTGGCTAATTCTCCATCATGCTGACATCATCTGTTACGAACAAGGAATCCGACTCCACCTATCGGGCGACAAGACCCTTGTCGTCTACGGCGACAAACCCAGCACCATCCTCCGAATCGTGTCTTGCATCAAAGCTCGAAAATACCTACAGAAAAGATATCATGCCTTCCTAGCCCACGTTGTTGATGAAAAGAAGGAAGTAAAGAGCATCAAAGAAATTTCTGAAGTCTGCAACTTCTCCGACGTATTCCCAGAAGACCTTCCAGGAGTACCACCCGCTCGAAAAATGGAATTCAGATTCGATTTGATACTGGGAGCCACCCTAGTAGCGAAAGCACCATATCGGTTAGCCCCGGCGGAAATGCAAGAATTATCCAGTCAACTGAACGAACTGCTAAGCAAAGGGTTCATCAGGCCGACCTTCTCACCTTGGGGAGCACCGGTCCTGTTAGTAAAGAAGAAGGATGGATCATTCCGTATGTGTATTGATTATCGAGAGCTGAACAAACTCACCGTTAAGAACCGTTACCCGCTACCTCGAATCGATGAACTTTATGACCAACTCCATGGATCGAGTTACTTTTCAAAAATCGATCTAAGGTCGGGGTATCACGAGCTCAGAGTCCAAGAAGAATATATCCCTAAGACGGCATTCAGGAATTGTTACGATCATTACGAGTTCGTTGTGATGCCTTTTGGATTGACGAATACACCCGTGGTATTCATGGACCTAATGAACCGCGTGTGCCGACCTTACTTAGACAAATTCATGATAGTGTTCATCGACGACATACTTATCTATTCACAAAGTAAGGAGGAGCATAGTCAACACCTACGACAAGTCTTGGAGACACTAAGAGCAGAAAAGTTGTATGCAAAGTTTTCAAAATGCGAATTTTGGATTCGAAAGGTGGACTTTCTAGGCCACGTAGTCAGCAAGGAAGGGATACATGTGGATTCCTCCAAAATCAAAGCCATCAAAAACTGGGACGCACCAAGGACGCCGACAAAAATCCGTCAGTTTTTGGGCCTTGCTGGCTATTACCGAAGATTCATACAGAACTTTTCTAAAGTTGCGAAACCACTTACTGCCCTAACACAGAAGGGCGTAACATTCAAGTGGGAAGATAAACAGGACGTCGCCTTCCAGACTTTAAAGAAAGCTTTGTGAAGCGCTCCCATCCTGTCCCTCCCAGAAGGAATAGAGGATTTTATGGTCTACTGCAATGCATCGAACCAGGGTCTGGGATGCGTGCTAATGCAAAAAGGAAAAGTCATTGCTTACGCCTCGAGACATCTTAAAACCCACGAGGTCAATTACACTACACATGACCTCGAGTTGGGGGCAGTAGTTTTCGCATTGAAGATCTGGAGACACTATCTATACGGTACTAAGTGTACGATCTTCACTGACCATAAGATTCTCCAGCATATCCTAAACCAGAAATAGCTCAATATGAGGCAACGATGATGGGTAGAGCTACTAAGTGATTATGAATGAGAAAGGAGTAGCGGATGCCCTTAGTCGAAAGGAGTACTCGGGCTGCCGAGTAAAGTCATTGACAATAACGATCAATTCCCAATTGTCCATTCAGATCAAGGAGGCGCAGCTAGAAGCCTTAAAACCTGAGAATGTCACAAATGAAGCTTTGCGAGGGATGGATAAAAACCTGGAAGTCAAGGATGACGGAGCTCGTTACCTCATGAACCGAATCTAGACACCAAGATTCGACGAATACAGAGATGTTATCATGGATGAGGCTCACAAGACAAGATGCTTCATTTATCCCGGGACCGACAAAATGTACCTGGACCTCAAGAAACTATATTGGTGGCCAAACATGAAAGCCGAGATTACTACTTACATGGGCAAGTGTCTGACTTGCGACAGAGTTAAAGTGGAATATCAAAAGCCCTCGGGTTTACTACAACAACCAGAAATACCCAAGTGGAAGTGGGAGCGGATAACCATGGACTTCATAACCAAGTTACCCAAGACAACTGGTGGGCTAGACACCATATGGGTAATCGTCGATAGACTAACTAAGTCCACTCACTTCCTGCCAATCAAGGAAACCGACAAGATGGAGAAACTTACAAGGACGTACATCAAGGAAATTGTACGATTGCATGGTGTGCCAATTTCTATTATCTCAGATAGAGATAGCCGGTTCATGTCACGATTTTGGCAATCATTGCAAAAAGCCTTGGGAACCAGACTCGACATACGTACAGCGTACCGTCCAAAAATGGATGGGCAGAGTGAGAGAACTATTCAAACGCTGGAACACATGTTGACGGCTTGTGTGATAGATTTTGGTAAAGCGTGGGACACCCACTTACCACTCATTGAATTTTCGTACAACAATAGTTTATCACACGAGCATAAAAGTCGCTCCATTTGAAGCCTTATACGGACGCAAGTGCAGATCCCCTCTGTGCTGGGCTGAGGTGGGTGACATTCAACTAGCCAGAGGACAAGTACCTAACAGCACTCTTACCGGTTCGGAGATCATACGAGAGACAACAGACAAAATCATACAGATCCGCAAACGATTGAAAGCATCCCGTGACCAGAAAAAGAGCTATGCAGATAAACGATGCAAACCTTCGGAATTTCAGGTTGGCGATCGTGTGTTGTTGAAAGTCTCACCATGGAAGGGAATGATATGTTTTGGAAAGCGTGGGAAGCTAAACCCCAGATACATTGGACCATTTGAGATCCTTTCCAGGATCGGTACTATAGCCTACAAACTCCAACTACCACAAGAGCTCAGCAATGTCCATCCCACCTTTTACGTATCCAACCTGAAGAAGTGTCTATCCGATGAGACTCTTGTCATTCCACTTGATGAGATTGAAGTAAACGAGAACCTTCATTTCATTGAAGAGCCTGTAGAGATTATGGACAGAGAAGTCAAGAGAACAAAGCAAAGACGCATACCAATATTGAAGGTTCGTTGGAGCGCCAAGCGTGGACCTGAATTTACTTGGGAGCGTGAAGACCAAATGAAACCGAAATACCAACATCTCTTCCCAAACCTTTGAGTATCTACACAAGTGCTAAATTTCGGGACAAAATTCTTTCTAACGGGTAGATGATGTGACAATTGTAAAATTTTGGTCAACAAAGTCAACTGTAGCCAAACAAAGAGTACATTAATCCATGTCACACCCCCGACCGAGGCGGCGGAACATGCCGGGCTGTGCGACTAAGTTCTTGGATCACAGGCAATTGAATATACAGTACAAGTACAACAATAAACCAAAGGATAGTTGTATTTCATCTTGAAGTTTGAATACATGGTTCTTACAAATAATAATAGTAGAGTACATGAAATGCCTTAACAGATATAACAAAACTAGGTTGCCTGAAATCCGTGAAGATTTCCATCTTCTGAAAGTCTCATTGATTTCCTGAGAATACATGTAGTTTTGAGGGTCAACACAAGGTTGGTGAGAGTTACAGGTTTTCTGCTAAACACAGCACTGATACTTTTAAAATAACTAAAAGTATTCCTTTTGTAAGTATAACCATACTTGTAAATGGGTTTGTAAAGAGTTGCTGAAAATCGTAAGTAATACCATACTTATAAATGAATTGTATAGAGTTTTTGAAAACCATAAGTAATACCATACTTATAAATGATATGTACGTTTATGAGAAAACCATCAATGCTTATAGTTGAGTCCTATAACCAAGCTATTCGACTGAAATGTACCCCCCTACAACGCTTCATGGACGTCGTAGTAATGAAAAAGATAAGTATCACCTACATCGATTTGCAAGTCAAAGTTGTAGCTAACAACCATAGGTGGGGGTGTCAACCCGTATAGATCTATACATATGTATCTCGCTCTGCTTGATTAACGGTTATAGTAGCGTGGGGTCTAGGTATTTCTACTTAGTTATGAATAGTGTCTCACTATCTAAGCCATTGATAAATGTAGGATAGACAAGTCTCATCCCAAAATGGTTTTTATTATAAAAGCCGAGAATGTTGATAAGTATATACATAATAGTGTACAATACTCGCTTGTTGAAAACATATTATAAAGCTATAATAACATTTATAAAACTTGATATGAAAATGGTAAATGTTTATATTGCACATGTATTCTCCCCCATAATATATAAAAACATAGACAAAGGGGCCGTAACACTCACTTATTGAAAACATTTTATAAAGCTATAATAACATTTATAAAACATGATATGAAATTGGTAAATGTTTATATTGCACATGTATTCTCCCCCATAATATATAAAAACATAGACAAAGGGGCCGTAACACTCACTTATTGAAAACATTTTATAAAGCTATAATAACATTTATAAAACATGATATGAAATTGGTAAATGTTTATATTGCACATGTATTCTCCCCCATAATATATAAAAACATAGACAAAGGGGCCGTAACACTCACATTTGAAGCGTGAATTTAGTTTAGATATAAGAACGATCGTGTTTGAGAAGCACCGCGAAATAACACCACAAAACAACAAGGTTTTGTGCGGCAAAGTGATGGTGCGACGGTAGTGGAGCGATGGCCAATGGTAGTGGTGTTCTTGGCCAAAAGGAGAGCAATTGGAGAAAGAAAGAAAAAGTTAGAAGCTTTGGTGAATTGGTGAAGAAAAATGAGATGCAAAGCCTCTTATTTATAGTCTCATGGAGTAGTTGGGGTTGGTGAATGGTTGGTGAATGGTTGGTGAATGGTTGGTGTATGGTTGGTGAATGTGATGCCATGGATGACATAATTCGTGCGCAAGATCCCGATGTCTAATAATTTTTTCGAGACCGGAGAATTGTCGAGCCGAGTGCACTGATTCTAGAAACCTAAACAGATAATTTTTTCGAGTTGCAGAACATCGGGAAATCGCGTTTAAATATTGCGTTCATTTATCCGCAGTATCCGATTAGTTGACTTTTATAAATATTTTTACTAAAAATATTTCGAGTATGGAATCCAATAATAGACCATAGTCTGAGTCCAATAATGTTCTCGAAATTTCCATATAAGGTGCGCAAGTGCCTCAACGGATTGAAACGATTTATGTAGTTAAAGAAAATCAGTGTTACACTGGTTTGTTTTGGCTTGTTTTCTTATAACAGTCGTAACTTTTGCATATGAGCTCCGTTTTGAATGTTATTTATATTTCCGGAATCAGGGAAACATGTACTCTGAGGTTAGATTGCTTGTTTTCTTTCACAAATGGTTAATACTTATTTTCAGTTTTTCAGACGTATTAACTAGGGTTTCAGTTTGTGCTTGAGATATTCCATTATAGGAAGTAAGATTTTATCTCATATCTTATTTTAATTGTAATGAATCTATATATTTTCCAAAATATGCTTTAAAGTTTAAAGGTCAGGTTACAAAGAGGTTTGCGGTGAATTGACTATTTATAGTTCTAGACCTAAATTTCCGGGATGTCACATTACCTCCCCGTTAAAGGAAATTTCGTCCCGAAATTATTTCGTAACATAACACTTCTGCTTGATCGTGTAGAAGTCACACGGGTCGTGTGGTAGACCTTTTCGAAACTATTTTGGCCTTGCAGGAGTTACATGTGTTGTCTTCTAGTTACTGTAGCATCTAGTAGACTTACACGGGTCGAGTTTCGGAGCACGGGTCAGATTTTTTTTAAAATTAACGATGCTAACTTTAAAGGTTAGTGTCGCTAACCTGCTTCAGTGGGGCTATTTGGACAGCTTTCCTTATTTACCCCATTTACGAACCAAAATCCTCCTAGGTTATTTTCATAGCAAAAGGTGCGAAATTTGGTCATTTTGATCAAGGATTTTGTGTAGTAAAAGTTTGTAGAGGTTGGATTTAACACCCGAAATGCGTTCTCTAATTCTTAATTCACAAGGTTAGTTATTTTGAGTTTTAGGGTTTCAAACTCTAGATGTCCAAATCTGAAAGTATGCTTCAATTCATCTCATGTGTTGTTAGTGGATTGCTAATATATGTTGTATTGAGTCCTCGTTGTGAATATTGTGATGTTTTAACGATTGATTTGGTAAAACCGTGAAATTGGGGGTTTCGGTTTGATAGCATATGGAATTCTCTAATTGTGATTTGTATTAACTGTTGATTTCTTAATCATTTGAGTTAAGTATTATGGAAATGCCTGAGGATGTTTAAGATATGATATGTGATTTCATTTTACAGTTGATACTCGTAGGATGGAAGGAAGTACGTAAGATACAGGTGAACCATGAGCTGTACCGATGTCAGATGAGTAGGTTCTAGTTCATTATTTATGAATAAACTATTATTGAATCAACTGTTCATTGAACTATTTCCGTTATCAGAATATATATATATATATATATATATATATATATATATATATATATATATATATATATATATATATATTTAAAAAAATGTCTTTTCGTTATCCCATCCTCATCGGAGTCAAGCCGCGAATTTGGAAAAGATATCACTTAGGGTGATGAAAAGATTGCATCTACTGTAGATATTTTGAATTTCGGTATTAAGAACGTGAGTGGTCCTTTCAGTTCCTGCTATAAGATACTATGTAAACGGGTATGTAGTATCATCCATATCTACATATTCTCAGTCTCATTCTTTCTTACTACTAGTTTATTCTTATATAATCTCAGATTTCCATTCGAGGCATGGAAAACAGATCTCATATGGAAAACTTGTCAGACGCTGAGCGGAATTTCCCAATGGAAGAGGGTACCTCCCTATCGTTTAATCAGATACCTCTACTGGAGTCTGGTAATTATAATATCATTAACTCCTTTTATTTCTTATTCATTTCTCTAGCGTTTGGATTTTGTTTTAAACTATGTGAGGTATAGATTTTCCAGATATATTACCGCTAGATCAGCTTCAAAATGATCCTGAAGTTCTTCCTCCGATGAATATTATCTCAGAAGATCCAGGACCTTCATCTTTGGGCTTTGCTTATGAGCAATCTCAAAACTTACTTCTAGGTCGAATTTTAGTACTTTTATGTCAGTTTGGCTTTTATCTTCTAACATTTTTTTTCTAAAGATCCATTTATAGACGAGTACATAACGAACAGTGGGATTATCCCCATGAATCAAGGATTCATGGCTGGTACGCAGAATGATGATCAGCTACAGGTGATTCATAACGACAGTGTTGGAATGAATCCCGAGTTTGAGGGAGGTTTTCAATACCAGGATTACTTTCAGATGATTCAAAGGAATCTGGAAGGATTTCAAAACCCTGGGTTCATAGCTAAAAATTAGCAGTCACTGCCGACGGCAGATTCTAATGTTATTGCACCAAATTTTATCTTTGGTTTAACAAATCAGGATCATGCTCAAATGATCCAGAATGACAATAGTACAACCGGATTTGATTCTTTGAATCCAAGAGCCACAGTAATTGGCAGTGAAAGTGGTTCTAGACAGCCATTAAGTAAGGAAGAAATAGCTCAGCACTTTAACAAGCCACTTATGCAAGCTGCAAGGGAACTCAACGTTGGATCAACACAGTTGAAGCAACGCTGTAGGAAGTTAGGCATCAAAAGTTGGCCTCGACGACAGATTAAGAGTCTACAAACTCTTATTAACCATACTCAGGTTAAGAATTGTATTTCTTTCTCCACAATTTTAATACCATAATATTGTAATGACTGAAAGTATTTATGCAACAGGAATCGGATAATAATCCTAGTAGAGTAGACGTAATTCTTGGTCTGTAGAACGAGAAAAGAGCAATAGTAGAGGGTTCCAGTTCGAAGATAACTGATACCACAAAGAGATTAAGGCAAGCTGCCTTTAAGGCTGTTTACAAGAAAAGAAGGGTTCAGAAGAGAGAAGAAGTTTCATCAGGGACCCATACACAGCGGCAATCTCTGCCTTCTGTTTCTGCTATGAGTGGTTTTAACCATGATTTTCTCAAGACCATAAGTGAAGAGAACCCAGAAGACTTGGCAGGTGACATAGCCCGCCTTCGGCTTTCAGATTGAATTTCTACCAATATTAGTTTAATGGAACTGTTGGTAGGAATGATGGTAGGTTTTCGATAATAGTTAATGGTTAGGTATTATCAAAATATCATGTTGACTGTGCAAGGATAGGGGTAGATAAAGTGTCTAAATGTATGGTTCTATAGTATTATAAAATATTCCTATAGTATTTTAGCTTTATATTCTGTTTTAGAGTTTCTTTGTATATGATTCTTGGTAAGTTGTTATACTTGTTGTTCACTACGACTATTTCTAAGTACATGTTAGTCATACCTTGAACCAATACAGTTGATCAAGCTCTATCTATCCTAGGTATGATTACATAATTACCTAGGCCTAGTCGTAGTGTTCAACTCATCTTATTACTTTTGTATTGTTCTGGTTATGACACTGTTCTAGTATGTATGTACTTATACTTTATACTTTATAAAAATATCATTGTATGTTAAAAGTATACTTTGTACGAAATGTTTTAGAGAGTTTTAGTCTCGTTGTATTTATAGTTGTATACATTGTTCTCATCGCGGGTCAGAGTATATATATAACTCCTATATATATTGTTGGTGGGGCTTGCAGTATTATTAGTTTTTGTTTTGTACCTCAAGACTATCAAATAAGGATCGGCCAGATGAGAAGTACCGGTGGGCAGGATCATTTTGGCATTAAAGCTGTTCTGAATCCAAAACCCAAGCGATAGTTCAAACTAGACACCTCACCCGTAAGTAGTCGACAAGTAGTGTAATTAATAATAATACTTTTATTAGAATCCTGTTGCTATAGTTGTATTCCTCTTTCGAGGATACGAGTTCTCTATAGCCAATTTAGCTCTGATACCATTCTGTCACACCCCCGACCGAGGCGGCGGAACATGCCGGGCTGTGCGACTAAGTTCTTGGATCACAGGCAATTGAATATACAGTACAAGTACAACAATAAACCAAAGGATAGTTGTATTTCATCTTGAAGTTTGAATACATGGTTCTTACAAATAATAATAGTAGAGTACATGAAATGCCTTAACAGATATAACAAAACTAGGTTGCCTGAAATCCGTGAAGATTTCCATCTTCTGAAAGTCTCATTGATTTCCTGAGAATACATGTAGTTTTGAGGGTCAACACAAGGTTGGTGAGAGTTACAGGTTTTCTGCTAAACACAGCACTGATACTTTTAAAATAACTAAAAGTATTCCTTTTGTAAGTATAACCATACTTGTAAATGGGTTTGTAAAGAGTTGCTGAAAATCGTAAGTAATACCATACTTATAAATGAATTGTATAGAGTTTTTGAAAACCATAAGTAATACCATACTTATAAATGATATGTACGTTTATGAGAAAACCATCAATGCTTATAGTTGAGTCCTATAACCGAGCTATTCGACTGAAATGTACCCCCTACAACGCTTCATGGACGTCGTAGTAATGAAAAAGATAAGTATCACCTACATCGATTTGCAAGTCGAAGTTGTAGCTAACAACCACAGGTGGGGGTGTCAACCCGTATAGATCTATACATATGTATCTCGCTCTGCTTGATTAACGGTTATAGTAGCGTGGGGTCTAGGTATTTCTACTTAGTTATGAATAGTGTCTCACTATCTAAGCCATTGATAAATGTAGGATAGACAAGTCTCATCCCAAAATGGTTTTTATTATAAAAGTCGAGTATGTTGATAAGTATATACATAATAGTGTACAATACTCGCTTGTTGAAAACATATTATAAAGCTATAATAATATTTATAAAACTTGATATGAAAATGGTAAATGTTTATATTGCACATGTATTCTCCCCCATAATATATAAAAACATAGGCAAAGGGGCCGTAACACTCACTTATTGAAAACATTTTATAAAGCTATAATAACATTTATAAAACATGATATGAAATTGGTAAATGTTTATATTGCACATGTATTCTCCCCCATAATATATAAAAACATAGACAAAGGGGCCGTAACACTAACTTATTGAAAACATTTTATAAAGCTAGAATAACATTTATAAAACATGATATGAAATTGGTAAATGTTTATATTGCACATGTATTCTCCCCCATAATATATAAAAACATAGACAAAGGAGCCGTAACACTCACATTTGAAGCGTGAATTTAGTTTAGATATAAGAACGATCGTATTTGAGAAGCACCGCGAAATAACACCACAAAACAACAAGGTTTTGTGCGGCGAAGTGATGGTGCGACGGTAGTGGAGCGATGGCCAATGGTAGTGGTGTTCTTGGCCAAAAGGAGAGCAATTGGAGAAAGAAAGAAAAAGTTAGAAGCTTTGGTGAATTGGTGAAGAAAAATGAGATGCAAAGCCTCTTATTTATAGTCTCATGGAGTAGTTGGGGTTGGTGAATGGTTTTTGAATGGTTGGTGAATGGTTGGTGAATGTGATGCCATGGATGACATAATTCGTGCGCAAGATCCCGATGTCTAATAATTTTTTCGAGACCGGAGAATTGTCGAGCCGAGTGCACTGATTCTAGAAACCTAAACAGATAATTTTTTCGAGTTGCAGAACATCGGGAAATCGCGTTTAAATATTGCGTTCATTTATCCGCAGTATCCAATTAGTTGACTTTTATAAATATTTTTACTAAAAATATTTCGAGTATGGAATCCAATAATAGACCATAGTCTGAGTCCAATAATGTTCTCGGAATTTCCATATAAGGTGCGCAAGTGCCTCAACGGATCGAAACGATTTATGTAGTTAAATAAAATCAGTGTTACACTGGTTTGTTTTGGCTTGTTTTCTTATAACAGTCGTAACTTTTGCATATGAGCTCCGTTTTGAATGTTATTTATATTTCCGGAATCAGGGAAACATGTACTCTGAGGTTAGATTGCTTGTTTTCTTTCACAAATGGTTAATACTTATTTTCAGTTTTTCAGACGTATTAACTAGGGTTTCAGTTTGTGCTTGAGATATTCCATTATAGGATTTTATCTCGTATTAACTAGGGTTTCAGTTTGTGCTTGAGATTTCCGGGATATCACAATCCATATCATGAAAAGTAAATTGCATAGCTCTTACGATGTATTAATGAATATTATAATACTACGCACACTATTCCAAATCAATTATGAGGTAAACGTTATAAATATAATTAATAAGGCTACACTGGAATGGTAATTCCTCGTAACCTCTCAAAAATCTCAACTTCCTGATCTAGTAAACCTACACTTAGATAACTCATGATTTCACTAGGCATTTCGGAATCCCATCCGATTCGGAAACATACCCGGAGGTACTCAAGTTCGGAATACAGTTTCGAAGCTGATTTTCAAAACTTAACATCTAGTTCGAAACTCGTCCCCTTTCTGAGCAACTTTCGGAACCCTGGATTCGGAGCAATAGTTTTCGGACTCTCTCGGATCCGGATCCTCAAGTCCGACTCCGGAACTCCAAGTTCGGAGCCCCCCCTCCTCGACTTTGGAATGGCCAATCTCGGAACGGTCACCCATTTTGGAACTATACTCAGAAGGTGCTCGAGTTCTGAACGGGATTTGGAGACTAAGCTTCCAAATGTAACTTCCGATTCAGAATAGTATCTTGCTGAACTTTACCTACTTCTTGAACATGCTTCAGAACTCACCATCTTTGGACTCTCCATTCTCGCATTTCAACACCTATCTCATAAGAGAAGGACATCATTCTTTTCTTTACCCTCCTTGACTGATGATGCTAGTTCCCAACACACATATCACTCAGATCACAATGTCAAATGCTACAAAGTACAGCTATGACTAAGTGCTGTGACTTAAAGTTTAACTAACCACTCCTTTAATCAGTTTATCCCATCTCATTTGACACAAACAACCAACACTTCTTTCCAGTATCCTCTCATCTCCCAACTTTCTCTCAAAACTCTCAACCCTCTGCCTCACCAGCACCACCACGAACCGCCACCCTCCACCACTGTTCCAAGTGTTAACCGTCCCATTTTGGTAAGAAATCCTCACCTAGTGATCTTAAACATTATTATACGACTTGTATGTCATTTACACACACTAACATCTTGTAAAAACTGTTGGGTTTTAGCTTTGTCTAAAGGTCCTTGAGTTCTGAAAACCCAAGCCTTCATCCCTGCCGTCAATCCTCCGAAACCACCCTCGTTTTCTCGACAGAAACACGCTACAAGGGTGAGTTCATACCTCTCCTTTTCACTTTTCAGAAACTTTTACGGGGAGAATACGAGAATTTATGTTATAGATATCGTTTACGCAAGTTTATAAGTGTTTCTATGCTTTGATAAATGATTTACACAAGCTTACAACTTTTATATGTGATGATGTACCATAGGCGACGTACTCGCCAGCTCGCCAGTTCGCCAGCACGACAGCATGCCTGACGTCCAGCCAGCTGCTAGGGGACGCGCGACCCGCCTAGCTGGACGATACGCTTGCCAACAACTTCGAATATCCCGGAATCTCGTAAACCAATAAGAGAATGACAGCTCTCCCCACGAGAGCTCATCGTGCGATTTACTAACGCAGGTGATTCGGTTAGTGTACGATCCACTACCTGGCCAGTCCAATGCACCAATCACAGGCAGGCACAGGAGATCCACCAATCAGAAAAGACCCACAATCGCAACGATCATGTGGTCCCCCAAAAGGTACAACGGTATATGATGATCGGCCCCATGGGAAGATCATCATCGTCATTCTCACTCCCCCTTTTCACTATCATACTCTCTCTCACTTTTCCGACCACCGTACTAACTAGACTGTCGGAGTGCCCTCCCGGGACAGCCCCCTAGAGTGCGACTGACCGTTTCTCATTGTTGTGAACTCAGGTCTTCATTCCC
This sequence comes from Cichorium intybus, assembly GCA_023525715.1. Lineage (NCBI taxonomy): Eukaryota > Viridiplantae > Streptophyta > Magnoliopsida > Asterales > Asteraceae > Cichorium > Cichorium intybus. The sequence continues at coordinate 57,823,760 of CM042017.1, read as the reverse complement.
GGCGATCGGTGAATCCGAAGAAGGACCAATTCTCATCATTGGCGTCATCCGTTGTGTGACAACGCAAGGATCACACTCTCTGAAAACTGAATGGCTACACCATCGGAGAATCAGCAAGGCAACGTCACACCAAGCCCAATCCGACCAATGACGTCCCTAGACGCCGCTACACCACAAACGCCGGTAAATGTGCTCAATACAACTTCTTCAGCAACTATCATACCACCATGGCAGTCGCCAATGCCAAATCCTGTAACACCGCCAATGGTATACCTCAATCCTTTTCTTCAAACCGGAACGTCAGTAATTCCACCATTGTTTACACCACAGACAGTTGCACCCACAACAACTGGAACGCTGATGTTTCTCCCTTTTCCCTTTCTTCAGTCGGGAGCGTCGACGTATCCTGTTATTTCGATGGGTTTTTCTTCACCCATATCAACGCCATTAAACACCGGTTTACCCTCGGCCCCTACGCCAGTACCAACCCTCCCCCACCAGATATTCTCCAGTACCCCAACTCCCGATACCCTATTTGGACCGCCGCCATTCTACGGCAGCGGTTATACGCCACCTTATATGACGCCCCAATACCCTTTTGTACCGCTTCACCCCCTTTCCAGCAATATACGCCAGTTCCGATCCCAACGGTAACAACTAGTCGTTCCCCTTTTGTCAAAGAATTACTGGACTATGAGATCCCAAGTACAGCCAAGCTACCAACGTTAAAAGTTTACAATGATACAACATGCCCTGATAGTCATATCGACACTTATGAATGGCATATGACGTCCCTGAAATTAGATCAGCGATTCTGGTGTACGTACTTTCCAACAACATTGGATGGAAACGCAGGCGCATGGTTCAAGAGTTTGGCACCAAATAGTATCTATAATTTTGAACAGCTGAAACAGCTCTTCCTTACGAACTTCATGCAACTCAGAAAGTATAGAGAGGACAATCATGCCATTATAGGGTGCAAACAACGAGAGGGTGAGTCTGCGAAAGATTACTTCAAGCGCTTCAACAGAGCCACACTAGACGTCCCAGGGCAAGATGATAGAATGGTAACGGGTGCCTTCACCTGGGGTCTGCTTCCAGGACCGTTGTCCAGGAAGTTCCTGGGAAAGCCACCCTATACACGTCACGAATTGAAAGAACGAATAGAGCGTTTTCTCCGCCAAGAGGAAGGGACTGTGGAGAAACAATCATACCTCAGAGCAACTTCAGATCCATACCATAAACGAAATGACCGATACCAGCACCGCAGCCGCTGACCTGACTACGTTACCCCTTCGATTAGAGGAGGAAGACCACCACGGCGGTACAACCCATTCCCTAGAGAGGAACAGCGAAATCGGAACACAAATGTTTACGCGGTCAAAGAAAACACTGGTAAAGCTCAAGACAATAGACATCGGTATTGCAAGTATCACAAAAGCAGAGCACACGACACAGCAGATTGTGTTATGCTAAAGCGGGAAATGGAAGAAAAGCAGCTCAAAGGAAATCTAGTAGAAACGGCAAGGAAATTACGAGAACAATACGAAACAGATAGAAACGCGGGAAGAAATAGGAAGGAGGAAAAAGGAGTAGGGTGAGGACTTGAGATACTAGCTATCCGCGCCTGCCACAAGCGAAGCTCGCGTGCCAGACAGGAAGATGCGATCCCCCACCAAAAGGTTTTAATCCTGGACTTTTCTATAGATGATCCTAGACCAGAAAACTGGCAAGGAGACAACCCCCTAGTCATCGTCGTGTATGTCAAAGATATTAAGATTCATAGGGTATATATCGACAGCGGAAGCGCTGCAGATATCATTCATGAGCACTGTTTCAACCTACTCCCTCAGGCGATCAAGGATAACCTAAAACCAGCTAAGGGCCGATTGATAGGGTTCACAGGCCATAGCATTTGGCCAATAGGGACGATACACCTCCCTTCCACCCTACGAAGCTTTGACGAAAAACTTCACAAAACTGTTCTCCTCGAATTCATTGTGGTAAGGGCGCCATCAGAGCACAATATGATATTAGGACGACCAGGACTCCTAAAGTTTGGCGTAGTAGCATCCACGGTCCATGGTACACTCAAATTCAAAATATCCGGTAACACGGCATGCGTTCTGGCCACAAACCCTCAACAACTAAGATGCTACCAAGTCATGCTGCCTACAGACATTGTCCGCCCAGCTAAGAAAGTAAGATCGGAAGAATCCAGTGACAAGGAAGTTATTAATCAAGATTACCCCGAGCAGTCAGTTAGGGTAGGCAACACGCTACCTACAGCCGTAAGAGATGCAATTGTCGCCCTCCTCCGACGATACCAGCATGTGTTTGCATGGGAACCATCTGACATGGTGGGAGTAGATAGAAGTGTCATAGAACACAACCTAAATGTCAAAGCGGGAAGTAGCGCTATTAAACAAAAAAAGAGAAGCCAAGCAGGTGAGCGCAATGCAGCGATCAACACTAAAGTTTCCAAACTGGTGGCTGCCGGAATTCTACGAGAAGCAATTTTCCCCGACTGGATAACCAACCCAGTGATGGTTAACAAACACGACGCAGTTGGCGCATGTGTATAGATTATACAGACTTGAACAAGGCGTGTCCCAAAGATTGCTACCCCCTGCCGGAGATTGACCAAAAAGTAGAGTCACTCCAGGGGTTCCGATGGAAGTGCTTCCTAGATGCATACAAGGGATATCACCAAATTCAAATGAAAAAAGAAGATGAAGAGAAGACTGCATTCTACACTGATAGGGAACATTTTGCTATAAGAAAATGTCGTTCGGGTTGAAAAATGTAGGGGCAACCTACCAGCGCTTGGTTGATCGAATGTTTCGCGATCAAATTGGGAGGAATATCGAGGTTTACGTTGACGATATGGTCATCAAGAGTCAAGGAACTTTGGCACTGACATCTGACATTGAAGAAACTTTCAGGACGCTGGAAAAAGCAAAGATGAAATTAAATCCATCAAAATGTGTCTTCGGGGTAGAAGAAGGCCAGTTCTTGGGATATTATGTAACGAATCAGGGTGTCCTTCCTAACCCAGCAAAAGTCCAAGCTGCTCTCGAAACCAAAACCCCCACTACACTGAAGGAAATGCAAGGTCTTAATGGAAAGTTGACTGCTTTAGGCCGCTTTATAGCCAAGTCAGTTGAAAAAGCATTGCCGCTCTTTAATACGCTGAAGGGAGAAGTCAGCAAAGAAGGATTCAGGTGGACGCCTGCGGTTGACGAGGCGTGGCAGAAACTTAAGCAAACACTCGGTTAACTGCCGACGCTCGCCAGCCCGACCCCAGGAGAAACTCTGTTTATATACTTGTCGGCAGCACAAGAAGCGATTTCAGCGGTTTTGGTGGTGGAAAGAGGCACTGCGCAGTTACCAGTATACTTTGTATGTCGGGCACTTCAAGGCCCAGAAGTTAACTACCCAATATTGGAAAAGCTCATGCTTGCACTTGTATACGCCGCCAGGCGGCTCCGACGATATTTCCAGGCACATCACATCGAAGTTCTCACCAGCCAACCGTTAAAGCAAATTCTCTTGAAACCAGAAAACTCAGGCCGCCTGGCCAAATGGGCAATAGAACTAGGAGAGCATCACATCGAATACCGACCGCGATCAGGTATCAAAGGCCAAGCTCTAGCTTATTTTCTCATTGAAATCCCAAAGCAAATACAAATGGCAGCGCCAGATAGCGAGCAAAACTCCATAGTTGAGCAACAGTGCGAATGGATTCTTTACACTGGCGGGGCAGTAAGTAAAGAAGGATCGGGAGCAGGCCTAATTCTGAAGAGCCCACAAGGAGAGGAAATTACATACGCATTAAGGTTCGATTTCAAGACGTCTAATAACGAAGCAGAGTATGAGGCCTTGTTAGCAGGCTTAAGATTGGCGATCGAAAACGGAGCAAAGCAAGTTGCAGCTCTGAGCGACTCAATGCTTGTAACGAATCAAAATAATGGCTTATACGAAGCTAGATATAAGCGGATGCAAGGATACATGGATGCAGTCCAGAAGCTAACCAAATCCTTCGAAAAAAAATTTATCAAACAGATTCCGAGATCGGAAAACAGAAGAGCAGATACCCTGAGTAAACTAGCTTCAACTTCTTTTGATCATCTGACAAAGCATGTGCTGGTCGAAGTTCTGCCAGAAAGAAGTATAGACGAAAAGCAAATCTGTGACACAACACGCGAGGAAGCGACATGGATAACGCCTTATACGGAATACCTTCGACATGGCATACTACCAGAGGACAACGCAGACGCACGAAAGATAAGGATCAAAGCTCCCAACTTCACAATAATCGATGGGATATTGTATAAAAAAGGATACCTAGCTCCGTGGTTGAAATGTATAACCAAAGAATAAGGACGACAAGTACTGGAGGAAACACACTCGGAGCTAGCAGGAGCTCACGAAGGGGCATGTGCGCTGACTGGTAAAATACTGCGAATGGGAGTCTTCTGGCCAGACATCCACCATGACGCGACAGAAATGACACGAACATGCATCGAATGTCAAACCTTTGCCCCAGTGCAAAACTTACCTTCCAATACCATAACAAGCATTAGCAGCCCTTGGCCCTTCTATCAGTGGGGAATTGATATTGTAGGACCATTTCCGGAAGCCCCTGGAAGGGTGAAGTTTCTTGTTGTCGCCATTGATTATTTCACGAAATGGGCGGAAGCTAAACCATTAGCCTCCATCTCAGACAGGACCATCATAAAATTCATGTGGAAGAACATATTGACAAGGTTCGGTACACCTAGGGTGCTGATTAGCGACAACGGTTTACAGTTCGCGGAGAATCCATTTCGAGGGTGGTGTGAAGAAAGACACATCCGCCAGCAATTTATATCAGTCGCCCACCTGCAAGCAAATGGTCAGACGGAAGTAACCAACCGGACCATTGTCAGCGGAATCAAAAAAAGATTAGGCAAAGCTAAAGGTAACTAGGTGGAAGAACTCCCAAGCGTTTTGTGGTCCTACCGTACAACCCCCCAAGCTGGCACGCGAGAAACCCCATTTAGCTTAACATACGGCACAGAGGTTGTACTCCCCCCAGAGCTAATGATAACATCTCTCAGAGTTTCCACCTTCATACCAGAGAAAATTGAAGAAGATTTGTGACAAAACCTAGACTTGTTAGACGAAAGAAGGGAACTTGCTAACTTGCGGCAAGCAACATACAAATCCAATACGGAGAGATATTACAATAAACGAGTACAAACTAAAGCTTTCAAAGTGGGAGACTTTGTGCTGAGAAGGAATGAAGTCAGTCATGCACAGCCAAGAGGCAAGTTAGGACCGACATGGGAGGGTCCTTTCAAAGTACAAGAGGCACACAGAAATGGGTCCTACATATTAGAAACCATCGACGGAAAAACAATACCGAGGACGTGGAATGCTCAGCATTTAAATAAATTCTTCTTCTAAGAATATCGCATTTCAGTAGTTATGGCTTAAAATTCTCGAATGTACATGCCCAACCTTCCCAAGGAGCTAGACTCCAGGCATTAATATATGTTTCTGTTTAAAAATGCGTTATCTTTTCTCTTTTTTTCCCAAATTAATGACGAGTGGGTTGGACTAATCACCCGACCCACAGTTGTCAATCAAAATCATAATCGTGGCCGAGCACCACACCCATTAAGTCAAAACTTAATGCTTGTGGCCGAGCACCACATCAATCGAAATCAAAATCGTGGCCGAGCACCACACTCATTAAGTCAAAACTTAATGCTTGTGGCCGAGCACCACATCAATCGAAATCAAAATCGTGGCCGAGTACCACACTCATTAAGTCAAAACTTAATGCTTGTGGCCGAGCACCACATCAATCGAAATCAAAATCGTGGCCGAGCTCCACACTCATCAAGCCAAAACTTAATGTTTATGGCTAAATACCACACTCACTACATCAAAATACCAACAATTATGGTCAAGCACTACAACAATCAAACCAAAACTAAGACACATGTGGTTGGACACTACACAAACCAAAAATGTCATAAACACAAACATATCAAGGAAATTGTCCTGTATACCATAGGTGAACATCACTTCCCAAGAAAACCAAAACACGAAGTCAAAATATCCACACACATCAAGCAAAAAAAAAGGAGCAGAAATAGTCAAACATATTGTCCAAGACAACCATCACCAGGTCACCCAATTCCTTAATCATCAGCTTCAACCCACAGCAACTCCTTCAGCTCTCCAACACAAAGTTGGCCCAAGCGAAGCAACCCGACATAGTCCAACGTCGCGAACTCTTCCATGGCATCATTAACCTCCTGCGTATAGCTGGAAAACGAGCCACCTTCCTCAGCATCGGGACCTACAATTTTAAGTTCTTGGCGAAGAGCACGACGGTCGGCATTTTCACCGGCAATATAACTAGTTCGCCTAATCTGGTTAACGCTATGGATCAATTCTGGAATCATAAAGACTTTCTCAACAACCCTAACCATGCCTTCCTCAACCACCCATTTTAAATCTCCCTCTACTTTAGCCAACGCTGCAGCCCCATCCTCCAAAATGCGATCTTTTTCACATGACTCGGCGTCAAAAATTTTTGCGCGAATCATCAGAGCTTTATTCTCCTCGCTCACCTTATCCAACCTCTCCTGGGTGCTCGCAAGTTGTTCCTCGACAGACATTTTCTCAGACAACAGAAGCTCGTACTTCAGATCAAATTCGCGAGACGCCTTTTCCAAACTGGCCACTTGACCCTTCAACTCCTCCATTGCCCCCACGCAAGCGAGCATTCTCCGTCGCAGCCTTCCGGGCTTCCAATTTGAACGACTCTTGAGTTTTAGAGGAGTTGGCTAAATGTTCGATACGTTTAGCAGCAGCCGCAAGATAGTAGGCTGACTGTGTAGACGCAAACCTCAATATGCTCACCACACCGTCATGAGTAAAATTCTCCATCTCTGAGTCAGCAGCAGGAGGAAAGGCATGCAGGGCAAAATCAATGGCAGCCTCCCGAGAGGATAGACGCGAGCCATTTAACAATTTCCAATCTGGAACGAATGGCAAGGACGAGTAGTCCTTCCAGACATGGCTCCCCAACGTGTCATCACCCTTCCCCAAGTTAAAGTCCTCATCATCGTCAACTTTAAATCCACTCGCACCACCACCATCAACATCTACAGATTCGATACCAGTAGCAACCTTCTTACCTTGACTCTGTGCACCTTCAGACCCAGAAACTTTCATCTCTTCACCAATTTTCTCCTTACCTTTATCTCCAACAACCCCGGACTCAGGGGGCAACTGGGAACCCTTTGAGGTATCATCATCCGGAATTTCAATGATCCCAAGGTCATCCTCCTTCAATCGGTTCAACAACTTACGACGACTTATGCGCCTGACCAACCGAGTCTCCCTAGAACGTTCTGACCCATCCACCGCATCCCAAACAACTTTCCTCTTACTCAACAATTTTGATGTTTCTTCAAGGATACCCTCTTTGCTATCCACAACCAATTCTTGGGACTTCTCACAATTTCCCCTGGACAAACCCTCTACCTTAGCATCGATCAAAGGAACCTCACCGGATTTCTCCTTCTCCGACTTCTCTCCCTCTGTAACATTTTCGGTACGGGCGACCATGTTAGGATTGCGAAAAACGAAGGAGGGAGGCACTTTGTCGACCAAATCCACTTCACGATATTGATATTTTTCCTTAGAACTCTTCGAAAGGACCTCTTCAAAACGAATCTTACGATGAACACCTACATACATAATCAACACATTTTTAAAAAAAAGAAAAAAAAGGGGGGGAACATCACAAGATGAACAATGAAGAACAGAACAGAAAGAACAATAACATACCTTTCTGGACAACAAAAAACTCAGGCATTTTACCCCGCATCCTCCAAGCGGTACTCATTCCCCCTTCGGCAAGAATATACTCCGGAAACTCATCAGCAGCCACCTGAAAGCTATTCAAAATTTTGACCACCGCTTCTTGGTGAGGATATAGCTTTGGAATCTGATCAGACGTCGTACCCGAACAGTGATATATTGTCCCTACTCTCGAGGTATTCACCCACACCCAGTGGTCTTTCCAGTTCTTGGGGGAATACCTGGGCTCGGGCACCAGGGTATGAACAGAGGTCCTCAGGTAAAAAGCATAGTTATCTCCAACCGCCGCAAACCTGAAGTAGTGTTTGAAAATGAAGAAATCAGGAGTAATGCCTTGCGAATGACACAGCAAATCGAAGGCAACAATCTTGTTCACAGAATTCAGGGTTAACTGATGCAACCCAACATGGTTTCGCCAGAGTACTTCTTCCATGAAATCCGATGTCGGAAGACGATAACCAGCATCAAAGGTCTTTAGGTAAATTCTGGTTTTCCCTTCGGGGGGGCACCGTCGGAAGGAATTAAAACGCCGTCTTCAGGTTGGAAACCGTATTTCTCAACAAGAGGACCGTACATCTCATCGGTAATCTCTTGATCGGCAGTCGCAGCCATTTTTCTTCAGTAAATCGAAGGAAGAAGTGCAAAGCGAAAGGAAAAAATATCGAGGAAGTAATGAAAGAGAAAGGAGGAAAACCCTAATTGAAGGAACAACGATAAGGAGCGGGAAACTCGAAAATTGCTAATAATGGAAACTGACACGTTGTGTCAGCAATAATTACGGACCCACTCAGTAAAAGTGAACCGCCGTTGCCTAAAGTCTAGAACGTCAGAGCTAGTACGCGCCTATCTCGACTACTAGACTGGGGGGACTTGATGATGTACCATAGGCGACGTACTCGCCAGCTCGCTAGTTCGCCAGCACGACAGCATGCCTGACGTCCAGCCAGCTGCTAGGGGACGTGCGACCCGCCTGGCTGGACGATACGCTTCCCAACAACTTCGAATATACGGGAATCTCGTAAACCAATAAGAGAATGACAGCTCTCCCCACGAGAGCTCATCGTGCGATTTACTAACGCAGGTGATTCGGTTATTGTACGATCCACTACCTGGTCAGTCCAATGCACCAATCACAGGCAGGCACAGGAGATCCACCAATCAGAAAAGACCCACGATCCCAACGATCATGTGGTCCCCCAAAAGGTACAATGGTATATGATGATCGGCCCCATGGGAAGATCATTATCGTCATTCTCACTCCCCCTTTTCACTATCATACTCTCTCTCACTTTTCCGACCACCGTAATAACTAGACCATCGGAGCGCCCTCCCGGGACCGCCTCCCGGATTGCGACTGACCGTTTCTCTCATTGTTGTGAACTCAGGTCTTCATTCTCGGCGATCGGTGAATCCGAAGAAGGACCAGTTCTCATCAATATGTGTAAAAACATTTCTGATTTAGAATATGATTTACCTATGCTTCAACCGTAGCATATTATGCAAAAACTTATTATTTCCGAAACAAACTATTATACTATGTTCGTAAATATACGTTTGTTACAGCGAAGAATACTAAGGATGAACTATTATAGGAATAGTTTATGACTACTCGGGTTTTCTACGACATTTTGAACAATAGAAAGTTTATTATATAGAAATATATAATTAATATACATTACAACGTTATTTTGGAAAATAAAATAACGGCGTAAAAACAAAGGGTTTTCTTATCAAATAAACGTAAACGGGTTGATATTACATACATTTTTGTGAGACGGGTATTCACAGTACTTTTAAGTACTTACACTATAAGTCCTGGCATTTATAACCAGAGTCTCGGTAAGAGAGCGTGATATTTGTGTATAGAGCTATACGGGATTGACAACCCCGCACCTGAGCTGTTAGCTACAGCTAGACCGGCAGGTCTGAGGTGTCAATTCTCTAACAGTCCGACGCCTGAAGAACGTCGAAGCAGGCCTACATGGTCACGGTATGGTTACAGGACGTCTCACATGGAAAAACAATCAACTTTATACATTTGTTTACGTAGAAACATACATCTTCAACAACGTTACACTACAACTTACATTACATTTTAGTCTATGGGTTTTAAGACTTGAACATTTTTAAATAAGAAAATATTAGATTTTCTTGGGTTTTTAATACTACATTTTACAAGAAACGGATTTTCTCATACAAACTACTTATGAAATCACCAACTTAATTGTTGACACTTTTTCACACTACTTGTATTCTCAAGGAACTGATAGGAATTTTTCAAGCGTTGACGAAGGGACGCTACGGCGTCATAACTATGTATTTTTTAAATCATTTGTAATTGTAATAGAAACAACAACATTGAACTTATGTAACTTTTACAATTATATTATGATGGGTGTGATTGCTTGGATTCATTACTACTTGACATTGTTATGATATTGTTCATGAAGTCATCCACCCTCAAACGATTCCGCCAATACGGTTTGGGGGTGTGACATTACTACTAACCAGCCATTCTAAAATAGAAAAAAAAAGCAAGCTAGGATTACAAAGCATTTCATCAGCCAAGGTTCACTCCATCTAAGATCCTAATTTCTTCGGGTCATCTACATCCTTTTATCCCTCGCGTCTAAAACCTAAGATACATGGCATAAAAATAAAAACACGTAAGACGAAAACGTCTCGTGAGCTACATGGATTTTAGACTCAACACGTCATTTAAAAGATTTTATAATCAATATCATATATTTGGCATATTCCTTTTCAAATCCTTTGCAAAATAAGTCATATAATTGACCTTTACTTTCCAAAACAATTCTTTATAATCCAAGTCATATAAATGACATTTACTTCTAAAATTCTTTGCAAAATCAACACATATGAATGATTTTTCCTTTCCAAAACTTCTTTATAATTTGATTCATACAAATACAATTCTTAGTAGGGAATAATTTCTTTCCATTTTCACGTAAACATAGTTCATGCAAAATGCAAGTATGTAATGCATGATTCACACACTAATGCAGCTTACGGGCATTCGTGCCTGCATCATAAGGTCTAAAAGACCAGGCCACTTTCGTAACAGAAGCTTACAGTTATATACCACATCGTAAGGTCCATAAAGACCAAAAGCTTACCTAAATTGGAGAACAAATCTTCCTATAATGGCATCGTAGGAGACTTCTACTTCGCGATGGGAGGTACCATCCGAGTAGAGTCTTGTTGTCCTGTTACGGGGACGTGTCCGGACCTCACTAACTCATATGCAATCACACTCTATGTATGCATGCATTCACCACTTTTCTTTTATGCAAGTCAAACACACAATGCGATGTGATGCATGTACACTAACATAAACATAAACAATTTCATCTTTCATAAGCTTACAAAAAAAAATCAAGTCATCATAAATCTTGTAACACGTATAACCATTATTCTTGTAAAAAAACAATAACATGAACACATAGTAGACTTGCTACCAAAACGTTCTTTCATAAGCATAGTAGGCTTGAAACAAAAACATTTTTTCAATAACAAAATAGACTAGATGTTAGAGATACTTTCATAATCATTGTATGTCAGATGCCAAAACATTCTTTCAAAATTATTGTATAAAACATTTTCAAATCATAACATACGTAGAAGGATTTGCATATCATTTCATATTCAAAGTCACATAAATGCCTTATCAGTAACTTTGTCATGTACCACATAGTGGGAAAAAGCAACATGTACTCCTCTTAGTAGCTAGGTACGTCTAGCTACACTAATCCATGTAACTATAGTCATTTGTTGCTTCTAAGCGTCCTTCAATCTCTATTAATCTAATATGAGATTAGAACTTATTAGACAACTAAACATATAGTAATTGTCTAATCAATATATAACTACTTATAGTCATCATCAAGTCTCATTCCAATGTCCAAGTGTGATTCTTAAAAGTATAATATCAATTTTGGACGTTTTTACCCTTTTGTCCCATTTTGACCAAAAATGATATTTTCGGGTTCTACACGGTTATTTCAACAACCTTCTAATTTTTTACATCTTCATAAACTTATTTTTATGGTTAGATGTTGAAACATCTTTTATTTTACCCATTTATGTCATGTTGACAAACTTGAATCAATAAAGTTTCTAAAAATAGAAACCGCAGTAAAAACATATTATTTTACATTCGTGTGATGCTAAAACGTTCCCACACTTCATAAATGAAATTCCAATTCAATTCTATGTTCACGTCTACACTATTTTGTGCATACTAAAATTGTCCCATTATTCACCATTCCATTCCACTTTACAAAATTTTGTCCCATTCAACATATAAGTACTTAGTCTTATTCATCATCATTTTTTATAATGGAATCAACAATTCCATCCCAAAAACATCAAAGTTACAAACTCGGGTTTCATCCCATTGCAACACTTTTCTATTTTCTTTAAGAATGACACTTTGTTTGCATTTAACAACTTTCATATAAATCAAGCAATTCATTATTTTCAACATGTATCCAATGATGTAAATAAGTCCAAATATATCAATATATTTCAAGCCAAATTCATATTTGTTTTCCAAATACTTATCTCGTGCTTGCAAATTCTATCAAAAAGAACTTCAATTAGTATCATATATTCTTTATATACATATCATTTATATACATATCATGACCCATAACAAAAAGGTATTTCCAATAAACAGACCAACATAACTCGACATCGAACATAATTACAAAGATCCCATCTTTTTATGGTCAAGCTTAAGTGTTTAACCAAGCAGAAAAAATCAACCATACGATTCGTCATCTTCAAAATTTCTTAAAACTTACATTTGTACTTTGAAGTGGTTAAATTCCATATGATGCAAGCATCAAAATTCTAACATTAACGCTCTTATATTTGTTTACTTTTACCATCTCGAGTGTATGTCATGTTTAGAATCACATTAACATCACCTTGTTCATCATATGCTTTCAAACATTACTTAGAAACATTCAAGTTTGACCATGACAAAAGAAATCAGCCTTCCTTGAATCAAACACTTACCACAACCAAATATTAATCCATGAGTTCAAGAAATTTCCACATGTTGGACTTGATTTCTCAATAATTCCAAACAAAGTTCATAGCAATCTGATAAGTTTCGCACATGCAAGGATATTCCAAGGAAATTTCATGTCTCCAAAAACTAAATATTCTAGGGCTTGAAATATACCTTTGCAAATCTGTCCAAATTCAAGAGACTGGAGAATTACGGGTTCAAAGTTCCAGTTTTCCGACTACTCACAACCACTGTCGGCCACCAGCAACAAACGTTGACCATTACCGCTGTCGGAAACGGCTGTTTCGCCGTAAAATCGCACCAACAGCAGCGATGGATGCTGCTGTCCTCCGATGTCTCGCTATTCCTTTATCTCCAAAATTTCTCCCTCTCTTTCCCAGAAATGTCGTCTCCTTCAGCTGGTAGCACCGCCGCCCCTTTCTACTGGGTCCGACAGCCGCCCTCCGCCGCACAGTAGCAGCTCATCTTTTTGAATCTCGATTTCTCCGTCGTTCTGTCAATTAACACGCACACATACACGAAATCAATGTGGTGCCTCCAACATGTGGGAGGCAAGACTGTCACGTAGGCGCCACATCAGTTTTGTTGCCAACATCCAAATTTATGTTGCACTCAGGGAGTGGTGCCTCCAACATTGTGGGAATTTCTTTTTTATTTTTTTTTTAAAACTAATTTTCATTTAACACAATATATTAAAAAAATACATTACATTAAATAAAAAAACATTACATTAACTTGAAAAAACGTCACATTAATTTAAAAACATAAAAAACAAGCCGAAATAAAAACAACATTCCTAAATAAAACGATTACTTTCAATCCGAGTATTCTTCGGAATCATCTTGTGGTGGCATATTGAGGTCCAGATTTTGGAGCCGATATATGTGTTCCGCCAAATCGGCTCGAAGCTCGTGATGTTTCTGATTGTTTCGTATCTCCCTTCTTCTTGCCACGTACGGTGGGCTACCCGGCTCTATTGGTGGAATTGAAGGAACTTCCTCATTTTCCACATATTGACATATCGCTTTTCCTTGATCTTCTATGATCATATTATGTAAAATTATGCATGCATACATAATACGCGATAGCTTGTCCACCGACCGTGGACGTGCCGGATTTTCCAAAATTTGCCAACGTTTTTTAAGAACTCCAAATGCTCGCTCCACATCCTTTCTTGCCCTCTCTTGAGCTGCTTTGAATTTTATACGCTTTGCATCACCTGGACATGTCAAAGATTTCACAAGCACAGCGTATTCTGGATATATACCATCTACAAGATAATACCCGTATTTGTATGTGGTTCCATTTACTTAAAATGGACAATCCGGGGCGGAGCCGTTGCAAAACCCGTCAAATAAAGGCGACATGTTTAAAACGTTGATATCGTTAATTGAACCGGGAGCACCAAAGAATGCATGCCAAATCCATAGATCCTGTGATGCAACTGCTTCCAAGATGACCGTTGGGTGAGTCTTATCCCCCGTGTGAATTGCCCATGCCATGCACTCGGGCAAGTGGTCCAAGACCAATGAAGACAATCTAGACTTCCAAGCATCCCAGGAAAACCGTGCACATTTGCGTGATGCGCGTACAATGCCTGAACATCACTGAATGTAGGCTTGCGTAAATACCTTGGACCGTATACTTCAATAACACATCGGCAAAACTCCTCCAAAGATTCCCGTGTCGTCCGCTCCGACATTTGAAAATACTCGTCCCATGAATCTCCCACAGAACCGTATGCTAGTTGACGTACTGCACACCCACATTTCTGTATCGGAGAAAAGCCTTCTGCACCTCTTGCGTCAGGACGTTGACTAATATACTCAGAAAAATTAGTCAAGTCGGTGGCAATACGCATAAATAAAGGTTTGTGCATGCGAAACCTTCGGCGGAATTTGCTTTCGTAGATGGCATCATCATTAAAGTAATGCGCCATAAGAAGATTATTTGCAGCCCAACGGTCCCTCAAAATAATTTTTCGAGATACCCGTTGTGAACTTTCGGCTTCGGATTCGTCTTCGTCTTCTAAAAGACTGAACATAACTTCCATTGATTTGAGAGCCGTCTCACCAATCATTAGTAGCTGTTGATTTCTTTGAATTGGATTCATTTTGAAAATTTATATATGTGAAGAGGTTGTGTGTAATTGTGTATATCAAATGAAATGTGTGTATCTATATATAGAGAAGTAAATTTTGAAATTTTTTTTTTTTTAAAATAAATTTGACCGTTCAAACGGTCATTTCTATATTAAAGTTAGAATCTTTGACCACTTTTTCAGGAGAGAGAACGTGGCACTGGTTTGCCGCTTGCATCTTGCCGCCAGCCCTTGCCGCACCTAGGGGGCGGTGTTGCCGCCGGCATGCCTAGCACACGTCGGATGCCTCCGGCAATAATAAGTCCCACTCCGTGCAGCCTTATCTCTTTATCTTTTCCCGATTTTTGGAACTTGTGGAAGCGTGTTTGTGATAATCGAGAAAGTAAGAGAGAAGACGTATTCAGGGGAGAAAATTGCACACCGGATCTCAAACCGTGTTCTCATTTTAATTTGGTTGAATACTTGAAAATTACCAAAATGCCCCTCCTTTAAAACCTTAGATATTATTTCAGCCTTTCAACTATATTTTTCCTCAACTTTACTCGGGCATAACTTGCACACACAATCAAAATTTTACAAATCTTACACCTTTAGAAATATAGGAACGATTTTAACAACTTTCCTCTACTGACTTAAAACCAATTCTTTCTATATTTCTCGTTACCGACCCTTGAACATGACCAATTGGTCATTTTGTCACTTTTTGGTAGGGATGAGCAAAAACCAAACCGGAAACCGAAAAACCGAAACCGAACAAGAAACTAATGGTTTGGGTTTCCTATTTTCAAAAACCGAAAATTCGGTTCGGTTTCGGTTTTGGGAATGTCAAAAACCGAAAAAACTGAACCGAACCGAATATATGAAATTATATTTATTTTGTCGATATTTACTTAATATATATGTGCTAAATGAATTATAAACATCAATATCGGCTAGTTCAAATGGTAGCACCTATGCCCTTGCTTCCTAAAGGTCTCGAGTTCTAGTCCTACGCCTCCTCTTAAAGCCCAAGTTTGAAAGTTTTCGGTTTAAAACCGACAAACCCGAAACCGCATCGGGTATTAACCGAAAACCGAGAACCCAAACCGATCGGTTATGGGTTTGGTTCGGTTTCAGCTTTATGAAAACCGATGAAGTCGGTTTTGGGTTCGGTTTTGGGTCAAAACCGACCCATGCTCATCCCTACTTTTTGGCCATTTTGAAACCTTCATAACTTCAACGTTATGACTCCAAATGATTTGAATCTTTTTCCTATATTTTATTATCTCAAATATTACCAAAGCCTTCCTTATATACTAATTATACTAATTTGACTGTGTGTTGTTAATCCCCCAACCCATTGAGTCGACATTAACTAAAGCGTTATAAGTTAATCTTTAGGATTAATTCATATAGTTAGCATAGTTATTTAAATTCTTTTAATTAACAAATGAATAAATCCTTTTTTATTTAATAAGCAAAGCATTTTACTGATTTATTTAATAATATTGATCATTTATAAACATTATTTATTTGATTTTTTACCGCTCTTTGCGTATGACTACATAGGTTAATAGATATTTAGTAGTATAGATAAAATATGTGTTCATTACACATAAATCCAACAAGAAATTCATATGGTTTGTTGTGGAATTATTGTCAAGTATTATGTTTAGTAAGATAACCACTAAGTTGGAGGCAACCATCCAGGCTAAAAAGCTTGCAGAGGACATGATGAAGATGAACAAACTTTGAGAATTGAAAAAAAAAAGGTATTATAAAAAAGAAAATTTGAAGGTCATTTGAGCAATAAAAATAAAAATTAGAGATTGATTTATGTTTTTTACTTGTGTTTGGTATGATTGAATATCCCCGTAAGGTTGCTTGATATTTTATATTATTAAAATGTTTTGAGTAATATGCGAGTTTATATTGTTTAGTTAAAGAATTTTGATAAATATAAAGCATAGAATGGTTTTTAGAAATAGCAAAATAAGGAATGTAGTGGGCGAAGGCAAGACTGCTAACATCAACGTTAAATTTATCCATATTCATATATGATTGTGAGTTTGATAATGATAATGATGTCAAATGCAATAAGGAAACTTTTCATTACTATGTTACATAATGTTATAATTATTCTTTTGGTGGAAAGAATATACCAAGTGGACATCGAAAGCATCTTAGTTGAAACTTGATTTTTGTTTAACAATATGGAATTCAAACTTAACTATAGGTAAAAGTTAGAATGCTTACACGTGTGCTTGATAAGAAACTTGTATATTGATGAAACATAGGTTGGCCTCACGTCTTCGGGTCTGAATTTGGATCGTAGATCTGAAGCATATGAGCTATTGGTGGGTTCCTCACTTGATTTATAGTAACAATTATAGAAATAACATTGTTAGGACCTCTAACCCTCAAGTTAGATTGGTTTATTGTAGAAATGGGTTCTTCGAGCTGGAGTGAACTACTTTTATGTAGAGAATAATGTGTGTGTATGTATGAGAGAGAGAGAGAGAGAGAGAGAGAGAGAGAGTGCGCAAGGTCCAACCAAAGGAAGCAATGATATTAAGTGAACAATAAATGGGCGAAAATAAGGGGGCCAAAAGTGTGGACAACACCAGTCATGTGAGATTGGAGCCAAGGGATTGAGACCAAGAGGATGGAGCCAAGAATATGGAAATACTATCACATATCTTGACATGTGACGCGTACATATACATATGTTTATGTAGGATTGGTGTAATTGAACAAACATATTTTAGGCATTTTAGAATAATAGAAGAAAGGTTGTATGAATTATCAAAATTTGTAATTAAATTGTTAGCTATTGAATTTGGGCTAATAATAAAAGTATTATTATTAGAACTTGAACATAGATCTCTCAAGCAAAAGATAAAAACCAAACCAACTAAATTGTGACTTAATTCTATATTTCATTTAATAAATTTGCCGAGGGGCCCTCCTTTTGGTGCATTCTCTTTTCCAAAAAAATAATTCTAAATTCCAATAAATTTATAGTTTCAATAAATTCTTTTATATTAAGTTTAAAGAATATCGTTAATGGAATTTGAAATTACACGTACAATCAAACCTTGTCACGCAAATACCCTAGGGTTTTTGAAGACGAAGACAGTGATGATTACAGTTTCTGAAGATTGAAGTAAGATCAACTGGAGAATCGTAAGTGCATGGCTAATAATATGTCTGGTCCTGTGTATTTCAAAGTTAGATTGCACTACAATGGTAAGTTTATCCGGCATCCCTACTCTTATGTTGATGGTGAAACTTATCTGTTTACGGATTTGATTTTGCTGCTATGAATGTTCACGCGTGTGGAACTTGGTTGGAACGTTTTACTGGATCAACATGTGAGAAGCTTTATTATTGTATCCCAAATCAACCTTTATCTACTGGTATAAGACCCGTAAACAATGATCTCGACTATGCCCAATTTTTTGATGAAGCTACTGAAGCATATGAGTCTCATGAAAACCTTGAAATATCTTTGTATATCAAAGGTAAATAACATGAAGTTGTTGATATAGAACCGATTGTAGAAGAAGAGTTTCCCAATTTTCATGACTTAGACAATTTAATTGGTCTAGAAGAAATTCCTAAGATGAACATGACAGTTAATGGTGAGTTCCTGCATAAAATGCGTCTTGAAGAGACACATGATGACCAAGTTGATGTCGATGAGGATGGAGTTGAGCATTGTACTTTTAATGAAAATATTCATTGGAGGAATCAATGCCTCGTGTTAAGTATATGATTTGAGAACCCAAAATATCTTAAACATATTTTATGTAACTATGCTGTGGCTAATGGATACCAACTTTGTTTCAAGATAAATGATAACAAAAGGCTAATGGTGTTATGTTGCCAAGGGGAATGTAGTTTTAGATTATGGGCCTCACGGATAGGAGATGAACATTCATTTCAAATCAAATCATTGAAAAGTGAGCATAAATGTGCATGAAACTACAAGTTAGGCTCAATTGTGACATACTCCTGGATTGGAAGTCATTGCACAAAAGAGATGTTACATAGACAAAAGCTTAGTATTAGGAAACTTAGAATTGAAGTGATAAAGAAATTTGGAATAGATGTTAGTCTCAGCCAATGTAGAAGGCCAAGACAACATGCGATGGGTTTGGTAGAGGGTACACTTACCGAGCATTATGCAAAATTATGGTCTCGTGGTGCGGAGATTAGAAGGACAAATCCTGGTTCTATTGTCAAATTGGAGGTAAATTCAATGCCTGATGGAAAGACTTACTTCAACAAGTTTTATGTATGTTTTGAAGCTATCAAGAAAGGGTGGATAGAAGAGTGATAGGAATATATGGTTGTTTCTTAAAGGGAATTTGTTGTGGGGAGTTGCTTTGTGCTGTTGGTAGGGATGCTAACAACCAAATTTTCCCAATTGCTTGGGCAATTGATCGGGATGCTAACAACCAGATTTTTGCAATTGCTTGGGCAGTTGGTAGGGATACTAACACATGGAGAGGATGGTGGTGGTGCACAGAATGAGGGAGTAACTCAAGATAACACAATCCAAAGTGAAGATGTTCCAATGTGAACTCAAGTCAACACAATGGAAAGTGAAGATGTTCCAATGCCATCTCAGACTGAGGGAGTTACTCAAGTTGGTCCAATACAACGTGCAAAGCCTCATGGAGTTCAAGAAAAAAGGACTGATGTGATGCATGACACCACACGTGCATGTAAAGTGAAAAAAGAAAAGCTTGAGAAGATAAGGTAGTTTGAGAGAATTGTTAAGAAAAAACTGGCCATGAATATCATTGGAAAAAATAGGGAAGGGAATTCATCATGCAAACCAGTCAGCTTAGAGTAGTTTGATCCGTTGGTCTATGTATTTGAATGATTAAGTGTGTTTTCTTATTTTCTACGTATTGTACATATTAAACATGTTATTGTTGTGTAGTAAACCATGGCAACGTGTTGGTGTGCATGTGCATACCACTTTTGGTAATATTATGACATGTTGCATTATTAAATGGGATTCTCTAGGTATTTTGCATGTGTTGATATTTTAATGTTTTAGCATTTATGGCTGAAAAACAATGCCTACTTTTTGTCCCACAACTTTAAATCCAGTGGTGTCCCACAATTTTAAATCCTGAGATTCTCCATGTTTCCTGTCAAACTTAATCCCCATATTTTCAATTCAATTTCTGCATAAAGGACAAATGGTAATGGACAACATTTCCCACTTGGTTAAAGTACGTGCATGATTAACAACTTTCAAGACAAAGACTCCACATGTTTCACAATTGCATAAAGTATGATGCTAATATATGCAATGGTCTCCCATTTGAAATTCAATGCCCCATGGCTACTTAGTACCAGACAAATAAATAACAAAATGTGGGATTCTCAAGGATCCCCATATAAGCCTTTAGTTAATTTTTTACATTCAAAAGTGGGTCATGGTCCATTGTCTATGCCCCTTAAATACAAAATCAGTGTGTGAGATGTACAACATCTAACCAGTTCCAATGACCCTGCTTAGGAAGACATATCAACCCCTCCTATACTTCACCAAACTAACCATAACCTTCACAAACTAACCTTCATATACTTCATCATACAAAAACCCAAAAACCCCATGATACTACCCCCAGAACCCTTCATCCCCGTACCCACCTACAAGAACAACCTGCAAATACAGTAAGCCACCATGAATCCAACAAATACCCGGATTATGAGCTTTTTAGTGGCTATTTTCTTTTTCTCCTTCGTCAATGCCTCCTCCAGTTGCATAATTCGGAGGACAGCAACATCGAGGTCAGACTCAAAAATATTTTTCTCCTCTTTCATTTCAAGTTTCATCTTCTCAAGCTTAGGATTTCTTCTGAGCCTTAGGATCTCGTTCATTAACTTGTTCATTTCAGATTTGTAGTGTGGACTAAGCTCAGGATCCACCCACCATAACCATCTACAGTACGATCACGCACCTGCATTCTGTTTTAAAAATTTAGGGTTTTCTAGATTTCGTTACTCAAATCGTTTGTTCATAGATTCTGATCAACACAAAGTTAAGCTTAAAAGTTGAAGAAATAGTGATTACCAACGAGTCTGGGCAGTTTAGAAACCTTCGCTTAGGGTTATCGGGGGTTGAAGATGTCCTCAACATCACCGTATTGTCTCAATCACACTTCGGTAAGGGTCAATTGTTATCAACCAGCTCGAGGTAGTACCTATTGTACGCCTCGAGGTAGTACCTATTGTACGCCAGAAGTCGATGGATTTTACAGAGGTTTTTCGAGTTTAGACAGCGACTATGATGTTCCCGATCTCTATAAACCCTCCAAATTATATATTTTGTCTTTATTTTAGCCAAATAACGCGTCTGGCCTGTCCAATCCAGGTGTACGTGTGACGTGTGCATGAGAACCACTTATGTAGAATTATTTTGTAACATTTAAAAAAAATTCATTGGGTAACCGGTTAAATATTCCAATAAAGATTAAAGGAACAATTAAATCTTGAGTTTAATGGCTTGGAACAACAAAAATTAAGTTAATGGACCTTTTAAAATTATTTTGTATACTTTATAGGGCCATTAGGTCAATAAACAAAAAATCTATCAAGTAGATAATTATGACATCCCGTATAATGATACTAAGCATTGTTGTTTGATCTACCATATTAACACTTGCACTGTAAAATGAAGATGATATTTTGCTAAAATTTGTGCTTAATTGGAAGGACCCGGAAAACTTTTTGGAAATATAGGATTTTGGCCTATTCTTATATTACTCCCTTACGACAAGGCACATTTGGGCTCATGAAAATACACAAGCTAAAAAACGTAAATTTACAACATCAAAAACATAGATTGTAACATTAGGTTTCATAAATATCAATCTTGGGTTAAATATCCGTTTATGCAATGAAGTTTTAGTTTTTCCCTATTTATGTAATTAATTGGGTTTTAAGACAATCTGCAAGTACGTTTGTTTATAGGATCAAAGTATATAACATTTTGCCTGTTACCTATAATGTTTAGCAAGTAAAATGTGATTGCATAATTCATGCGAACTACATTAATCGGTAAATTAAATCACATTGATTTCAAGCTTTAAAAATCTTTTACTTGTACAAGTAATCGAACAAATTCCTTTATAGTGTTATATCAAACATTTCTGCTATCATAAATCATCAAAGAAAGAAATAATAATAAGAGAATCTTTTGGTCAATTATGAAGGGCACATAGCTTTTTCATATTTTCTAGGTAATAAAGTGTTTAAAGGCTTTTATGATAAGCTTCAAAGACTTGGTTAAGAAACATTTTACCCATGTCAAGCATAATGAGTTTCACGTTTTGTTTTTCTGAATAAAACTTATATTATGTTTCCTGTTGAATGAGACAACAATTGCAACTTGACCTTACCCAAGATCGTGGGGCAAGTACACTCTGCTCTATAACTATAAGAAAAAGAAAAACATGTATACCCTCGCCATGTTTCAGTCCACTGTAACAGTCCACTGTAACAAACACAACTGGATGTAAATATATGTGGAGCCCAATAGTGTCTCTCCAAAAAAGCCCTTATGGAGAGAGAGAAAAGACTCCAATACATATTCAGACTTATAAAACCGTGTCGCACCAATGTAGGATACACTAACACTAAAAAGATAAGGGGCAACATCTCACATATAGTATCAAACATGAGATAGCTTAGGATACATCAATACACATGAACATAGTATTTAGAAAAAGGGGAATGTAGAAAGATATGATTGCTTGCAATTGTAGCAACTAGTGGGGGTGAGGGTGGAGGCGATGGACCCTTTGTAAAACACCCAAAACAGTCTAATGAATTGCACCCAGGTTGTTGACATCTTTAGTACACAATTTAACATACACACCGACACTCAATCAATTATATGATATTTAAAAGCGGTAGAAAATATTACTTTTGGAAAGACCCAAATTGATTTTGATGGGTGGTGCTACTAAGGCTAGAGAAGAAGTCATCGATGTCAGTTGATGATGAAGTTGTGAAAGCAGAAGTGGATTTACTGAGCCCGGATCCTGTGCCCATGGCTTGACCCATGTACAAGGAACTCGGGAGTCCCTTGTCCTTCTCTTCGGGTCCAGCTGACAGACCGCCCACGATGCCCACATCTGTCAGATCCACCTTCTTGGCTGCACCAAATACAAATATATATATTTACGATGAAAATGTAACATATTTCAAAGCATACTTTTAAAAGTATTACTATGCTTTAAAAAAAACGCATACAATTTTAAACGTGTACGATTTTAACATAAACACAGGTATACGATTTTAAAAATACAAATACATTTTTATGTTTTTTAAAAGCAAAATCATACTTTTAAAAGTATGACTATGATTTTAGAAACATAAATACGTTTTTTTTTTTCGTTTTGTAATATGTTTTTGACTGCTACATACGTGTTTTTTTTTCTTCGTTGTATATATATATATATATTTACGATGAAATTGTAACATATTTCAAAGCATACTTTTAAAAGTATTACTATCTTTTAAAAAAAACGTATACAATTTTAAACGTGTACGATTTAACATAAACACACATACGGTTTTAAAAATACAAATATATTTTTACGTTTTTTAAAAGCAAAATCATACTTTTAAAATTTTTACTATGATTTTAGAAACATAAATACGTTTTTTTTTTGGTTTTGTATCATGTTTTTGACTGCTACATACGTGTTTTTTTTTCGTTTCGTTTACTAAAACATTTAGAAAGTTATAATTTTCTTAGTATATACAAATTTTAATTCACGGTGTACAAGTTACAAAAAGACACTTAAGTTTTTATAAAAATTCGATTATGACATTGTGTTTCTTTTTTCGCAATCAAGTCACTATATTTTATTTTTTTCGATTCTGACACTGTATCTTTTTTCGCAATTAAGTCACTACATTTTATATTTTTTTCGATTTTGTCCTTGTGCCAAGTCATCATGCCATGTCAGCGCCACGTCAGCTGGCAACCTGATTGACCGGTCAAATGGTCAAAAATCACAACAGATTGGAAAACTTACCGACTTAATTGCAAAAAAAAAAAATAATAATAACATAGTGTCAAAACCGAGATTTTTTGTAAGCTTAGTGTCTTTTTTGCAATTTACCCATTTATGATTGTGTTTTTTACACGCGACACAACTGAGACAAACAAGAGATGAATTTTTTTTTTTTTTTTTTTTGGGTGGGAAAGGGAAAGGGAAACTTACGTCCGGATATATTGAGATCAATTAATCCACGGCTGAGAGAATCAGCCCAAACTCCAGATTTGACTTGAAACCCATCTTTCTTTACTGGTGGAGGAGGAATTACATGATTTTGGTTGTTCCCACTATCCATGAAGCTATGTGTGGGGTCCGTATCAGTATGAGAAGAAAATGAACCAAAAAAGTTGGAATTATCAAAATTGTTCATTGGGACAGTAGCAAATGGATCAACTATTTTGGTTTCTGAGGGCTTAATCTCCGGTTGCACTACTGCTTCAGGAGGGGCAAAAAAGTCCATTGCCGGAATAACTGCAGCCCGTGCAGGTGGAGGTGGAGGTGGAGGGGACGCAAAAAGATCAACTTTAGTCTGCACAGCATGCCAAAAACTTATTATTAGAGTAAATTACAGTTTTGGTCCCTGTGGTTTACATCAAATTACAGTTTTGGTCCTAGTTTTAAAAATCTTGCATTTGCAGTTCCTATGGTTTTCAAATCTTTCAATTTTGGTCCCTATTGTTTACATAAATGATAACAGAGGGAGGGACCAAAAGTGAAAGATTCAGAAACCACAGGGACCAAAAGTGAAAGTTTTGAAACTATAGGGACCATTAGAGCGAGATTTTCAAAAGTAGGACCAAAACTGTAATTTAATATAAACCACAGGGACCAAAATTGTAATTTACTCTTATTATTATATACATGGAAATAAAATGGCCTAATTTTACAACTAGACAATAGGGATAAATGCAACAAGTCGCAATGTACTTTCACAGGTTTGTGTATCGTATTATACGATTTTCATTTCTTCCTTTTACAACATAGAGTTTTTTTTTTTTTTTTTTTAAATATCTGCTCAATAATAGCGTTGCCCTTTTAATGTTTTCTTATTGCGACATTGTACTTTCAAATACCTACCCAACTATAGCAATAACAATTGCTTTGTGAATGAATGACATTGATAATAATAATAATAATAATAATAATAATAAATGTTTTATATAGGTATGAGAATGAAGTTGACCTCAGATCCAGATGTTCCCCCTGTTGTCACATTTGATGGTGCTGATACAAAAGCAGCATCAGCAAACAAATCAACCTCTTCTGATTTGCTATTTCCATTGGACTTCTCTGTGGGCCCCGGTGACGTGGCATCCAAAAGGTCACCAATCAAACTTTGTCCAAATAAATCCACTTGTGGAGAGCTTACTGCACCCGCCTCTGTCACACATCACAAAGGAAGAACATTACTAAATAAAATAGAGCTATGAAATGCAAGAAATAGCAACCTACTTTTATTAATTTGTTTATTGTAGCATTCTACTTTCATTTCTTTCTATTACAGCTGTGTACTTTAAAATCTACCAAATTAAAGCAAAGTCATGTAAAATTATTGACATAATGTTCTAATAAGAGAAAATAAAATGAGAGTACAATATTGTAATAAACAGATTTGTTTAGCATCCTCAAAAAAGTTTATTTAATGCAAGCACCACAAAGGAAAAGCATTATATATCCTACTAAAAATGAGGAAAAAAGGAAAATTAGCCCTAAAGTTCTAGAAAATTACAGAATTGCCATTAAGGAAGTAAAATGAGTTAGTTACATGTTTGGTCCTTATACTTCTAATATTTCATAACTACAGTTTTAGTCCTTATAGTTTTTAATTAATGACTTATTTACATGTTTGGTCCTTATACTTCTAATATTCCATAACTACAATTTTAGTCCTTGGAGTTTATAGTTTACATTAATTACAGTTTTAGTCCTTGTAGTTTATAATTTAGGATAATTACATTTTTGATCCCTATAGTTTTTAATTTGCGTAATTACAATTTGGTACCTATAGTCCTTATACTTTTAGTTTGAAATAGTTGCAATTTTAGTCCTTCTAATTGATGATACAAAAAGAGTTTTAGTCCCTATATTATAAAATGGTCCCTAGATAATAGTCATATTACAAAAATGGTCCAAGTGTAATACTGACATTACAAAAGTAGTCCTTATGTAAGAGAAATTTTAAATAATAGTCACAATTTAATAGGGAGGTTACAAAATGACATTTGTGTAAAAAAGCATTACGTAAATGATGGTGAATATATATGATTAATACTCTATAGGTTAGAGTAGCAGACAAACACAGTGATAAAAATAGAACAATGTAATGGTGTAATAGAAAAAAATTGAAAGTAAGATGCTATGAATATAAAAATAAATGAAAGTAGATTGCAAACTAATCATGGACAATTGAACTATTGAGAAGGGCGTACTTGAGTTTGATGTTCCTCGGGGGTCAAAATCGTCAAAATCATCATCATTTTGATTTGAGGGTGCAGTCGAGTTTTGTGACCGAATGGAGGAATATTTATCCGCAACAGTCTTTATGGATGGTTTTGATGCACCCGTAGTAGCTGAAGAGTCTTGAATGGAGTTGTTGCTGGCATCAAAGTTTCAAGTATTAGCAACAATATATACCAAACACATTAAACTAATTTAAATATTTTAGTATATTGTTAAAAAAGAAAAAAATAATACCTTCCATAACGAGAGGAGCCTGAGCCTTTCTTGGATGGGGTAGTGGTGGTAGCCTCTCGGCGTGGCTTATATTTACCCGGTTCGAACCTATCTTCCCCTGATCCCTTAAAACTATCACCGTCTCTTGAACTACCAAACCCGCCACTTCTCTGAAAGCTACTACTGCTCAACGACCCTGCCGACCCTGACTTAAACGTTATTCCCGTTGACGATAATCCAATGTACCTAACAACATACGCCCACTTCAATATTCAACGCGCCTACGTGGAACACTGAAAGAAGTTGGGGAGTGTGACTTGACTTACTTATCACGTGTTGCAGCAGCTTTGTTTCTAGCTGCTTGTATTTTATCTTTATCATTCAGCAGAGCCACTATCGTTTCAACCTTTTTCCTCACATTTATTCCACTGTCCTTTCCGTTTGGCTCAACATATTCGAAACATGAGAGTGACTTTGTGTCATGGACATTTAGACAACATTACAATAAGTCAATAAGTCAATCACTAACAAGGTAATCTTTCGTATAATGGAATAGGGGAAGGAATGAATGAAAACTTGCAACATATTCCATATTTTAGTTATGTACTTTCTCTTACATCTTTTTCGTTAGTTTAATTATATTTTTGTAGGGAAATCTCCAATAAAGTCCCAATATTTTGGCTCGGTTTATCAAAAAGTCCTAAATTAATTTTTATTAACAAAAAAGTCCCAAATTAATTTTTATTAACAAAAAATGACAGAAAACTGGCTAATGTTGGGACTTTTCTGTAAATTGTGCGAAAATATTAGGACTTTATTGAAGATAAAACATGTAGTTTCTGTCCTTTTTTGTTAATAAAAATTAATTTGGGACTTTTTTGTTAATAAAAATTAATTTGGGACTTTTTCATAAACTGAGCCAAAATATTGGGACTTTAATGGAGATTTCCCTATTTTTCTAGGGCAAATCTTAGAAAAACCCAACATATTTTCAACAAATTCTTAAAAAAACCAGTATATTACATTTTAGTACATCAAAACCCTGATATTTTCTGAAATGTCTAATTCAAGTTTTCTGATCTTGAAAGACCCAACATTTTTTCATCCAATCATGAATTTTGTGTCATGGACATTCAGACAACATTACAATAAGTCAATAAGTCAATCACTAACAACAAGGTAATCTTTCGTATAATGGAATAGAAGAAGGAATGGAATGAAAACTTTCAACATAATCCATATTTTAGTTAAGAGTAAATTACAGTTTTAGTCCATGTGGTTTACATCAAATTACAGTTTTGGTCCTAGTTTTGAAAATCTTACATAGGTGGTTCCTGACATTTTAAAAGCTTTCATGTTTGGTCCCTGTGGTTTCCAAATCTTTCATTTTTGGTCACTCCCTCTGTAACCCTTTGTATAAACCTCAGGGACCAAAACTGAAAGATTTGAAAACCACAGGGACCAAAAATGAAAGATTTGGAAACATCAGGAACCACGATGCAAGATTTTCAAAACTAGGACCAAAACTGTAATTTACTCTTTTAGTTATGTACTTACTCTTACATCTTTTTCGTTGGTTTAATTATATTTTTCTAAAAAATAACTGATAGTTTTTGTTAGAGTAAATTACAGCTTTGGTCCCTGTGGTTTACATCAAATTACAGTTTTGGTCCTAGTTTTAAAAATCTTGCATTTGTGGTTCCTATGGTTTTCAAATCTTTCAATTTTGGTCCCAGTGCTTTCCAAATCTTTCAATTTTGGTCCCTATGGTTTACACAAATGATAGCAGAGGGAGGGACCAAAAGTGAGAGATTCAGAAACCACAGGGACCAAAAGTGAAAGATTTGAAACTATAGGAACCATCAGTGCGAGATTTTCAAAAGTATGACCAAAACTGTAATTTGGTATAAACCACAGGGACCAATATTGTAATTTACTCTTTTCCAAATCTTAAAAAAACCACTATATTACATTTTAGTAGATCAAAACCCCGATATTTTCTGAAATGTAATTCAAGTTTTCTGATCTTGAAAAACCCAACATATTTTCATCCAATCATTAAAAAAACCACTATATTATATTTTTTAGTGTATTAAAACTCCTATATTTTCTGAAATTGTCTAATGTAATAGATTGTAACCATCAAACACTTAAGAGTCAGTTACCTAGCATTTGTGGCTGTCTAGGACTTATCGATCTCAAACCTATAATTAGAAATTTCAGAAAATATAAGGGTTTTAATGCACTAAAAAATAATTTAGTGGTTTTTTTTAAGAATTGAATGAAAATATGTTGGGTTTTTATGAGATTTGCCCACTTTTCTAAAAAATAACTGATAGGTTTTTTATTATTATGACATATTTGGAATTTGATGAGCTCTTATTATGTTTAGTTTTTTATATTTGTAAAAAACCAAACATGAAATAAAAAGGAAGATTCTAGAACTGAAAAAAGACATACAGAGATCTGGAACGTATGTTCTATAATATCATCAACTGCCCGCTCAGACCCATTTGCCACCAAATACTCTATCACAGCCAATGCCTGGAATAAAAAGTCTCAGACCAAATCAAACTAAGAGAAAGAACAAAAGATAGACACATACTTTTGATTTGATTTCAATTACTTGACAAATAGCAGCAAATGTGGAAAACAACAAAGAGTGTAGTAGTGTACCTTGTATACATGACGCCAGTTGCGGTCAGTTTCGGTCAATCTAGCCCAAAGAACATTCATAATCATCTGACATTCAGAGCTGGTACACATATCGAGTCAGCCAACAATCATCTAGCTTACTGAATATTCATAAACGTAGTAAACATCAGTAATTACAATTTTTTAGTCGCCTGTGCAATCTCTGCCAATGCAGTACCATGTGGACCCCAAGGTTCATCATCAGTTGCATCTAATACCTGTGTCAAAATCACTCACATTTAGCAACCGTACAGATCTATTATCAGAAGAATGGCTACATTCAGCCTTTAAACAATCGCTACATGCACAGTGACAAGAGAATTACTTAACCTGCATAACACCAACATTATTCTATTTGCGGTATGAGCTAGAAAGTTTAACTCGGTCACGAATCTTTTTCTGGCAATGTTTAAATTCAAATCAATTTAGTGTTGAAAAGTTACTTTTCCATACGAAGTATTGTTAATTATCCGATTTACCATTTCCAGTACCACAGTGAAACCATATCAACCCTAAATCTTGAGTATCTGAATAACGATTGCCCAAATGCACATACAATACATTTTTATTGTTCGTTTCGGAAAGCTACGATCACAATATGAAAGCAATAAACGGTCGCTGTTATTACCTTCTGTTCAATCTCAGGAACCTTCAATACTTTCAAATTCACCTCTCTCTTTCTGCAATTGAGAAGAAACAAATGAACGTTGATTAGATACCGAAGAACGTATACATCTAATTTCGTAAAGAAATGGAAAAAGAGCTTACATCTCACGAACAGTTTGATCGATCACCTTCATGAAATCCATCTTTTGATCTGTAATAGAATAGATGAACGAAGAATTGGGATTTTTGAAAAGAAAGAGAATGGATCTAGGATGAAACTTTTGGGTACCTTTGGGTAGATATGAGCGGAACGGAATAGATAAATAGATCTATATAAGGAATTTTGTAGTTATAAACCTTTTTAGAAGAAGTAAAACATAGATAAAAAAAAAATAGGGTTAATGTTGTGAAAACCTATAACATGGGTTGTGGTTTTAGATAGTATTTATAGTTATTTTTGGTTTTTCTAAACCATTAATATGAATAAAAATTGGTTAAACTACCATTTTTGTAAAAATGAATGGGTTTACATTGTTGATGTGGATAGCTGACGAAGGGGTTTTTGTCCACCTTAGCTAGGCTATGTGTACCGGGTACACCTCATATTTATATGCAAGGGCTTGATGAGATCAAACCCCACGACTTAATTCCTTTTTTAACACCAAACGAAGCTTCTCTCCCACTTTAAGTACAATAATGTCGTTGGGATCAGGTTCATCCGAAAACCACCACCAGCTCGAAGGTGGTCGCATACTGTGCAGGTGTAATCTGCCTACACGTGTACCGAGTACACCTCATATATATGCAAGGGCTTGATGAGATCAAACCCCATAACTTAATTCCCTTTTTTACGTCAAACGAAACTTCTCTCCCACTTTAAGTACAAGTATGTCGTCAGGATTAGGTTCTTCCAAAAACCACCAACTCGAAGGTGGTCACATATTGTGCAGGTGTGGTGGAACAGGAGTCATGGAGTCTCTCGAACCCATCTCGATGATCAAGAACTGCTCCAAATCGCTGGTAAGCAACATTTAGATATTTATTGTGTATATATGTGCTTGGATCAGCTTGACGATGGTGGAACATTGCATAATTTTTTATTTATTCGGAAACCCTAGATTTGAAAAAAAAAACCCTAATTTGTTCTTATTCGAAAAGTGACTAACGAACCCATTGAATGTCGACTTCTGATGAACATTGCAACTACTTCTAGTGGTTGACACTACTGTGACGAGCACTATAATAAAACGATGTTGCACTTGAAATCGTGAAGCAAAATGGATGATGCACTAGTGACTGCTAAAAGAACCTTGGTCGTTGTGGAAGAAAAACTAAAGTCTGAGATGACAGTGAGGACCAAGGAACAAGAAGCAGCTTCCAGATCAATTTTGCTTTGTAATAAGAGGCGAAAAGACTGAAAATATGTCACAGGTTTCACTTAGTAATTGTCTTTGTTATCTTTTTTGACATTCTGCTGGGGTTGATGGTGTGTTGAAGGAAGATGGGCTGATGGTGTGTTGAAGGAAGATGGGCTGTTGTGGGATCTCTATGGATTTGTTGTACAATTTTAGGGCCAGATTTTCAGTTGGTTGTAGGTAGTCAAACATTTGGCATGTTGGGGTAGTTGATTGATGTATATATTAAGCATGGGTGTTGAATAAAGGGGCAGTGTAAAGCTCATTTCCTAGGTATAATTTTAGAAGCTTTAAAGAAATAAAATCTAAGTAATTTTTGAAGAGTTGGCCCTATGTGGTGCTATCATCAGGGTGATAGCGACGCGTAGTGTAACGCCCCAAAATTCCAACTAAAATTTTTCTTTTATTTTTAAAACATAAACATCATTTAAATTCCAAAAGCATAGAAAAATGTATCAACAACCATATCAGAGTAAATAATATGTCCCAAATCATTTAACAAATCCATATTAGTAGAAATAAGGTAGCGGAAGTATTGAAAACATGAGATGCGCTGCCATCACGCCGAGCTCTTCCCTTTATTAACAGAAGTACCTGAAATTTTTTAAAAATCAACGGGTAATATTAAAGCTTAGTGAGTTCCCCAAATACCATACATTCATCACAAAGTACATTCAGCAGTATTATATATTAGCCACCCAATCGAGCTACCAGGACACCGTCCCACCCTAAAGGGCTATCGGGGCAACACCCACCCAGTCGGTCTATCAGGGTATGGTACCACCCTTACAGGCTATCTGGGAACCACCCACCTAGTCGGGCTATCAGGGCACGATCCCACCCTTACATGCTATCATGTCACCACCCACCCAGTCGGGCTATCAGGCTCCACGGTCAATAGAACGAATTGTATATCTACACATAATCTTAAGCAGTCTTACATTACCCCATGTAACCTCTCACCATATGGTATCGTGTCATGTACACATGTAACTTCTGGTAAGGCGAGGATACTCACTTGAATCAAACAAATGTTGATTACAGCTAATATCCTACTCTAATCTCGTTGGATCACTTAAACCCACCATATACAACCATATCAATCACAAATTCTATATCCCTTACTGGTTTGACCACAAGGATTGAGTAGCCCACCCAATTCTATAATCAAAGGGTCAAAACACACCCAAAATTCAACATCAGAGACGTTAGCGACACGACCAGGGTCCCGTAGCGTTACTAAGGCAATTTCAGATTATGGGGTCACGACTGAGTTAGCGGCGCTATCCAAGAGTGTTAGCGGCGCTAATTCCAGAAAGTTCATGTAACGCCCCGGTTTTTCTCGGTACGTTATTTATTTTAATTAATTAATTATGAGACATTATATTAATTTAATTAATTAAGGCATGATTAATTAAAAGATTTGGGCTTATAATTATTCCCATCTTTTAATCATATAATTAAGTCCATGGGTTTATAGCCAAACCCAATTAAAGCTTAAATGGTCTTCTAGCCCAAAGGCTTTAGGGTTTAGCCCACTAATCTAATATATTAGGGTTCAAAAACCCTAATTCCTCCACTCCACACTCTCTTTCACGGCTTCCTCTCCCTCTCCTCCAACCAAGAACTTTGCTCTTGTGTTCATCCCTAACTCCAATCCTTGGTATGTTTGTAATTTTGATTGTTCTTCAATTCTATCATTTTATGTAGCATCTTATGTTGTTATTTTGATGTAGTAATCTCACTACTTCTACCCTTTCTTTTAGATGTATGTATCTTAGTGTTAGATCTGAATACGTCATTACATCATCATTGATGTACATATGAGTGTGAGTGTATGTGAAAGATCACTACAAAACCCTAAATTGAAAATCATGATCTTAGGGTTTTGTACTTGGATTTATGATTAAGTTCTTATAGTTTTCATATGGCTAAATGAATCCCTAATGATATCTAATCCTTTTTAGTACCACAATATTTATGGGGACTAAATAGGATGAGTTGGTACATCCTAGAATGTATCCCAAAGAGAAAATGGTGGATTGGCCAAGATATGTTATTAAAGGTTATGTTTCTGCTTCAATCAGATTCGGTAACCATTTTGTAAAAATCATATGTCGAGTTATAGAACTCAAATGGACCCCATATCAGTGCCCAAAGTTCAAAAATCAAGTTAGGTAACTTTCTTAAAAGGCACCCTCGATAAAAAGGACTTTACCTATGGTCAACAACAGCTTCTCTGTTGTTGGGTCTGATCCGGGTCTGCTGTGATATGTCATTTTGTTTTTATCATTACTAGGGTTTGGGAAATGATCCTGAGTGATTCCAAATACCCACATGTACATTACATAGGTAATTTAATATCTGGAGAATATGGATCGTTAATTCTCATTATAACTTGGTTAGAATGGACCCACACTCCAGGTCAATGGACAGTCACCAGCTCATGCTGATTCTGTGATTGACCACCTTGTGATTTTTATATCTAGAGCTTTGGAAACCCTTTTTAATCGATTCCAACTCTGAGACTTGTATTTTGGTGTCTAATATTCCTCTGATTTTTGGTTGGGGCTAATGCCACCCACAAGTTGGGTATAATTGGCCAACACCACCTGACTGTCCGTCCAAAGACTGCAGTGACAAGTCTTTTTGTAAAATTCATATCTCTTACATCTTTTGGAGTTATGAGGAGTTACTTATGGTTCTGGAAACCTAAGCCATTGTAGTTTCTTGCAAAAATTATTTAATCCTATGTTTCTATTGTGCATTTTGGAGTAATTCAGTCCCGATCAGCAGGACTGTTTTAGAGTCCTTGCTGTGATTACTCCCTTCTCATTTCTTAGTTTCACAACTTCACTCTTCTAACCTTTAGTTCTATTTAGGTGAAGCCTTGAAGTTTGCACAAGCTTGGTAGTCTTATATTGACTCATATCTGTTACTCACTCACTCAAGGTGAGTTCTCTCACACCGTTGTATTAGTATTTATGTTTGCTAGATAGCTCGTGTGTGATTGTTTAGATTTACTATTTAAAGCATGCTATATTATTATTATAAAATCGTACATGTGCACTGTATGTGATTGGTTAATACTATGAGGGATAGTTAGGTAAGATCACCAACGTTATACTCTTTATAAGGTGCGGGGATCGGGGCCAAAGGATACGGGATTTACCCGGTGCGGCTCAAACCTACAAGTCCTCCCTATTAATATAAGCATTGATTTGTTCCTTGCTTATTAATGTAATTATAATTAGATTTGGATTTGAATTAGTAAATGTGAATATTGATATGATGTCTGTGTTTGAATTCACTAAGCTTTATGCTTATGGTTCTCCCTAACATTTTCAGGTATTAAGATTAAAGAGGCTGAGGCGTGACTTGGAGCACCGGGATACCACTACTAGAAGAATTTCCATTTTGGGACATTATTATTATTTTGCTTCCGCACATTATTATGTTTATTTCGTCATAATTTGGTTTTGTGATACTTATCTTTTGTAAACTCATAGCTTCTTTTATAAAAGTTGTTTTAAAAAGTTCAAATATTTTGTGAAAATTTTTGGGTGTGACAAGTTGGTATCAGAGCACACGTTTGAGAGAACTAGGCATTCTTAGGAATGTTCTAGACTCAAATTTGAGGCTCTTAAAATTTTGTTCCCCTTAAAATAATTTCTAAAAGAATTTTCTTTAAAATTTTGAAGACTAGTAGTGGAAGATCCCAGGGTGTGCCGGTCAGCCAAGTAAGCCTTGTTTCTTATACTTTTATTTTGATAGATTATTGCACCTTGAATTGTTATTAGGAGCTTTGCCTTTAGACTTATCATTAGCTAGCCCTAAAATTGTTAAATTTTCACCTAGGCTAGTAATACCATGTGAGAGAGAGTTGTTTAAATAACCGGCTAGAGCGAACTGGAACATTTGAAACTAGACGCGAATGCAAGATTGGAATTTGTGTGGAAGATAGTAGAAGGGCCCCTACTATTTGAAGCACCGATGCCGATCTCGTGTCGGGGCAAGGTTGAAAATGTCCAGTGAGCTGAGTGTTCCGTCTTCATAGAAATATCTAGGACGAATAAATCCTAATAATCTCTTTACTCTGCGAATATAGACGGCTCCGGCTACTCGTCTAAATCAGACCCAAATGGAGCAAGTTAGGGAACTCATCGCCGAAGAATTTAACAATGCCTTCAACGACCTCATTCCGAATGTCACTACTGACATCATTACCCAAGTTCGTGCCCTCTTGGATGAGCGTTTCGCAGCTGTTCACGGAGGAGCTTTACCCGCGCCTCTTGTTCGCGACTCAGCCTACTACTATGAGAAGTTCTCAAAGTGCCACCCCCCTTAGTGGAATGGTGACTTGAATCCAGTAGAGGCTAAGCACTGGATTGCCGATATTGAAAGCGCCCTCATGACTTGCGGGTGCCCAGACCAGTTCAAGGTTGTTGTTGCGATGAGCCAGTTGAGGAAGAAGGCGAATGCCTGGTGGAAGACTGTTACGACATTGTTGACTGAGGATGAGCTGAGAGCCATGACTTGGGCCCAGTTTGTGGAGAGGTTTGAGAAGCAGTATGTGCCCAAGGTGGAGCAGCAGCGGATGCTGCAGCAGTTTATGACCTTTGAGCAGACTTCAGAGTGCGTGTCAGATCTGAATGCCAAGTTCTTGGAGATGATGTCTTTCTGTCCCTCATTTGCCGGAGATGAGGCATGGTTGGTTAGCAGGTATAAGGATGCCCTTCGTACAGAGATACGGGAGTTTGTGAGCATGCAGGAGTTCACAACACTGTCAGCTGTTATGGATGCCGCTAGGAGGAGGGAGATTGAGTTACAGACCCAGCAGCACAAGAGGAAAGCGGACCACGCCCTGACCAAGACGTCCAGTGATGCACATAAGAAGTAGAAGAACGGTGGGAAGACGAGATACGAGTATAGGCCGTCTGCAGGACAGGACGACAAGAGTCGGTTAGTGTGTTACAACTGTAAGAAGCCGGGTCATCATTGGAAGAATTGCAAGTCCTCAATGGTGGTGGCATAACCACAGGTTCCCTCTTCGGTTCCTACCTGTTTTAACTGCAACGACAAGGGACACAAAAAGCCTGATTGCCCACTGTTGAAGAATAGTGGTGGAGGCGGGGGTATGAAACCCGCGGGTGCATCGTCATCTAAGGGAACTACCATGGTGACACGAGGACGTGTTCACCAACTGACTGCAGAGGAGCCGGCGATTACCGCGACTGTGGCGGGTAAAATCCCCTTTCCTTTATTCTCCTTCACTCTTGTATTGTTTAAATTTGACGGTAGTTTAAATATTGTTTATATGTTGTGGATCAGGCACTTATTTATTAGACTCCGAGCCCGCTGTTGTCATGTTCGACAGCGGTGCTACTCATTCTTTTGTATCTCGCACATTCATTAATCGTCTGGGTCGTAGTATCGGAAAACTGGCCCGCCCAATGGTTATCGAAGTTGCCGATAACCGTATGATTTATGTCACCGACGTGTATCGGGGCTGTACTCTTGAATTTTCCGGGATTGAATTCCCTATTGATCTTATTCCCATTGCGATGCGAGATCTTTGTGTTATCGTGGGTATGGATTGGCTTGACGCGTTTGATGCGGAAATCCTCTGTCGTAAGAAACAAATTCGCGTTCGAAACCCTAAGGGCGGAGAACTTATCATTCAGGGAGATACTCCTCGTTTGGCCATCGCTTCTTGTTCTGCTGCCTGGGTACTTAATGGAATTCCGGTTGTTTCCGACTTCAGCGTTGTTTTTCCGGAGGAACTCCCTGGCTTCCCCCATATTCGGCAAGTGGAGTTCCGCATTGATCTATTGCCGGGTGCGACTCCGATAGCTAAAGCTCCATATCGGTTGGCGCCACCCGAAATGAAAGAACTCCAGGAGCAACTTCAAGAGTTAAGTAGTAAGGGTTTTATACGGCCTAGCTCTTCGCCATGGGGTGCTCCTATTATTTTTGTCAAGAAGAAGGATGGCACCCAGCGTATGTGTATCGATTATAGGGAGCTGAACAAGCGCACGATAAAGAACAGATACCCGCTACCACGTATTGAAGACCTTTTTGATCAGCTGCAGGGAGCATCTTGGTTCTCCAAGATTGATTTACGGTCCGGTTACCACCAGATGCGAGTCCGAGAAGAAGACATTGAGAAGACCGCATTCCGTACTCGCTATGGGCATTATGAGTTCGTGGTGATGCCTTTTGGGCTCACCAATGCACCCGCCGCTTTTATGGACCTCATGAATCGGGTGTGCAGCCCGATGCTTGACCACTCTGTTATTGTGTTTATTTACGACATATTAGTCTACTCTAAGACGAAGGAGGAGCATGAGCAACATCTTCGGGA
The DNA here is from genome assembly GCA_023525715.1 of Cichorium intybus. Taxonomy (NCBI): domain Eukaryota; kingdom Viridiplantae; phylum Streptophyta; class Magnoliopsida; order Asterales; family Asteraceae; genus Cichorium; species Cichorium intybus. Next base: position 57,785,884 of record CM042017.1, on the reverse strand, counting down.
AGTTTTGGAGACCCTCGCGAGAGAAAAGCTTTATGCTAAGCTCTCGAAGTGTGAGTTTTGGTTAGAAGAGGTTCAGTTTTTGGGGCATGTGGTGAACAAAGAAGGTATCAAGGTCGACCAAGCCAAAGTTGAAACCATTAAGCAGTGGGATGTTCCAAAAATGCCTTCCGAAATTCGTAGCTTTTTGGGTTTGGCTGGTTACTACCGTAGATTCATAGAAAATTTCTCAAAGATTGCATTACCACTTACCCGACTGACCAAGAAATCAGAGAAATTTGTGTGGGGCCCGGAACAGCAAGCAGCGTTTGATGAATTGAGATCCCGATTATGTGATGCACCAATCTTGGCCCTAATGGATGGGGTGGAGGATATAGTGGTTTATTGTGACGCATCACTTCAGGGTTTTGGTGCAGTACTGATGCAGCGAGGCAGGGTTATAGCCTACGCCTCCCGACAGCTAAAACCCCACGAGCAAAATTACCCCACTCATGACTTGGAGCTTGGAGCTGTGGTATTTGCCCTCAAGATTTGGAGACATTATCTCTATGGGGTAAAGTTTATTGTATATACCGACCATAAGAGCTTGAAGTATTTGTTCGATCAGCGAGATCTGAACATGAGGCAGATTAGATGGCTGGATGTGGTGAAAGACTATGACTGCGAAATTCACTACCACCCCGGTAAAGCTAATGTGGTGGCTGATGCTCTCGGTCGCAAACCGTCTGCCGAGCCTATTCGAGCTAAGTGCCTCCGTATGACGATGGTGTCGCCCTTGCTAGACCTGATCCGTGACGCTCAGAAGACGGCAACGAGCATCAAGCGGGAGAAAATTGAGAATGAACTGCCTAAAATGGAACTCGATAGTCGAGGTTTGTTGACCCGCCATGGTAGAGTTTGGGTTCCATTTACAGGAGGCAACCGTAAAACCTTAATGGAGGAAGCTCACAAGTCTAAATTCTCCATACATCCAGGTGCTACCAAAATGTATCTGGATCTTCAGGAGGGTTACTGGTGGCACGGAATGAAGAATGATGTAGCCCGGTTTGTGGAAGAATGTATGACCTGCCGGAAGGTCAAGGCGGAGCACCAGAAACCGCATGGGAAATTGCAACCTTTGGAGATTCCGGAATGGAAATGGGAGCATCTGACCATGGATTTTATCACTAAGCTGCCTAGGACTGCCCGTGGAGCTGATACTATTTGGGTGATTGTCGACCGTCTAACTAAGAGCGCTCACTTCTTGGCCATAAAGGAGAGTTCATCTGCAAAGAAGTTGGCCGAGATCTTTGATCGTGAGATTGTCTCATTGCATGGTGTGCCCGTTTCTATTGTCTCCGACCGTGACACCCATTTTACTTCTCGGTTTTGGCGGAAATTTCAGGAAGAGATGGGTACACGATTACACTTTAGCACAGCCTTCCACCCGCAGACGGACGGGCAGAGTGAGAGGACGATTCAGACACTGGAAGACATGCTTCGGGCATGTGCGATCGATTTTGGGGGTAGTTGGGATGATCACTTGCATCTAGCCGAGTTCTCCTATAACAACAGTTATCACTCCAGCATTAAGATGCCCCCGTATGAAGCCTTGTACGGAAGGAAGTGTAGAACGCCTGTTTGTTGGGGCGAGGTAGGGCAGAGGGTACTTGGGAGTACCGAGATCGTGCTGCAAACTACGGAAAAGATTCAAGTGATACGAGACCATTTGGCCACGGCAAGGAGTCGTCAGAAAAGCTATGCCGACAAAAGACGCTCAGACCTCGAATTTCAGGTGGGAGACTCTGTGTTGTTAAAAGTCTCTCCCTGGAAAGGCGTAATCCGTTTCCGGAAGCGGGGAAAGCTAGGACCACGATTCATTGGACCATACAAGGTCATTGCTCGCGTTGGGGAGGTGGCCTATCGTTTAGAGTTACCTGAAGAGCTCAGCCTGATCCATGACACCTTCCACGTTTCTCAACTGCGGAAGTGTGTTGTTGATGAGACCACAGTGGTACCATTGGAGGATATCCAGATTGATGAGCGTCTCAACTATGTTGCGCAACCAGTCGCGATTCTAGATCGGGAAACGAAGACCCTTCGGAACAAAACTATAAACTTGGTTAAGGTTCAGTGGCGACATAGACGGGGTTCGGAATGGACGTGGGAACCGGAGGAGGAGATGAGGGCTCATTATCCGAATTTATTTGTTGGCAATGACTTCGAGGACGAAGTCCGTTCCTAGTTGGGGGAGATTTGTAACGCCCCGGTTTTTCTCGGTACGTTATTTATTTTAATTAATTAATTATGAGACATTATATTAATTTAATTAATTAAGGCATGATTAATTAAAAGATTTGGGCTTATAATTATTCCCATCTTTTAATCATATAATTAAGTCCATGGGTTTATAGCCAAACCCAATTAAAGCTTAAATGGTCTTCTAGCCCAAAGGCGTTCGGGTTTAGCCCACTAATATAATATATTAGGGTTCAAAAACCCTAATTCCTCCACTCCACACTCTCTTTCACGGCTTCCTCTCCCTCTCCTCCAACCAAGAACTTTGCTCTTGTGTTCATCCCTAACTCCAATCCTTGGTATGTTTGTAATTTTGATTGTTCTTCAATTCTATCATTTTATGTAGCATCTTATGTTGTTATTTTGATGTAGTAATCTCTCTACTTCTACCCTTTCTTTTAGATGTATGTATCTTAGTGTTAGATCTGAATACATCACCTCATTACATCATCATTGATGTACATATGAGTGTGAGTGTATGTGAAAGATCACTACAAAACCCTAAATTGAAAATCATGATCTTAGGGTTTTGTACTTGGATTTATGATTAAGTTCTTATAGTTTTCATATGGCTAAATGAATCCCTAATGATCTCTAATCCTTTTTAGTACCACAATACTTATGGGTACTAAATAGGATGAGTTGGTACATCCTAGAATGTATCCCAAAGAGAAAATGGTGGATTGGCCAAGATATGTCATTAAAGGTTATGTTTCTGCTTCAATCAGATTTGGTAACCATTTTGTAAAAATCATATCTCGAGTTCTAGAACTCAAATGGACCCCATATCAGTGCCCAAAGTTCAAAAATCGAGTTAGGTAACTTTCTTAAAAGGCACCCTCGATAAAAAGGACTTTACCTATGGTCAACAACAGCTTCTCTGTTGTTGGGTCTGATCCGGGTCTGCTGTGATATGTCATTTTGTTTTTATCATTACTAGGGTTTGGGAAATGATACTGAGTGATTCCAAATACCCACATGTACATTACATAGTTAATTTAATATCTGGAGAATATGGGTCGTTAATTCTCATTATAACTTGGTTAGAATGGACCCACACTCCAGGTCAATGGACAGTCACCAGCTCATGCTGATTCTGTGATTGACCACCTTATGATTTTTATATCTAGAGATTTGGAAACCCTTTTTAATCGATTCCAACTTTGAGACTTGTATTTGTGTGTCTAATATTCCTCTGATTTTTGGTTGGGGATAATTCCACCCACAAGTTGGGTATAATTGGCCAACACCACCTGACTGTCCGTCCAAAGACTGCAGTGACAAGTCTTTTTGTAAAATTCATATCTCTTACATCTTTTGGAGTTATGAGGAGTTCCTTATGGTTCTGGAAACCTAAGCCATTGTAGTTTCTTGCAAAAATTATTTAATCCTATGTTTCTATTGTGCATTTTGGAGTAATTCAGTCCCGATCAGCAGGACTGTTTTAGAGTCCTTGTTGTGATTACTCCCTTCTCATTTCTTAGTTTCACAACTTCACTCTTCTAACCTTTAGTTCTATTTAGGTGAAGCCTTGAAGTTTGCACAAGCTTGGTAGTCTTATATTGACTCCTATCTGTTACTTACACACTCAAGGTGAGTTCTCTCACACCGTTGTATTAGTATTTATGTTTGCTAGATAGCTCGTGTGTGATTGTTTAGATTTACTATTTAAAGCATGCTATATTATTATTTTAAAATCGTACATGTGCACTGTATGTGATTGGTTAATACTATGAGGGATAGTTAGGTAAGATAACCAACGTTATACTCTTTATGAGGTGCGGGGATCGGGGCCAAAGGATACGGGATTTACCCGGTGCGGCTCAAACCTACAAGTCCTCCCTATTAATATAAGCATTGATTTGTTCCTTGCTTATTAATGTAATTATAATTAGATTTGGATTTGAATTAGTAAATGTGAATATTGATATGATGTCTGTGTTTGAATTCACTAAGCTTTATGCTTACGGTTCTCCCTAACATTTTCAGGTATTAAGATTAAAGAGGCTGAGGCGTGACTTGGAGCACCGGGATACCACTACTAGAAGAATTTCCATTTTGGGACATTATTATTATTTTGCTTCCGCACATTATTATGTTTATTTCGTCATAATTTGGTTTTGTGATACTTATCTTTTGTAAACTCATAGCTTCTTTTATAAAAGTTGTTTTAAAAAGTTCAAATATTTTGTGAAAATTTTTGGGTGTGACAGTTCAAATCCTCATTAAGCTCTTAACCGATTCAACCACTGGTTAAGGCCTCTTCCTAAACCCTTCCTGGACCAGAAGCCAACCTAAACCCACATCCATATGGACATGCATGTCCTCAATTCCAAAGCCCTAGCTTCAAGACAAATGCAACCCTAATATTTATCATGGTCTAGACATGGACATTCGATGGCTGAATCACGACCTAAGGACAATAGGGAAGTGTCCAAGGTCGGATCTTTGGGGCCTGGAGTCCTTCTATCCCCATTCTTCCATCTCACATGCCATTTTACACCATACACAAAGGCACAACACCTAATCAACGTGAAAAATCAGAAGATTAGAGGTTAAAGACCTTACCTAGCGTCTGAGATCGCAGTGAAAAACCAGAAGATCAGAGGTTAAAGACCTTACATAGCATCTAAGATTGCATGGGAACACACACCCAAAGAGAGATAACCTTCAAGCACCCCAAAACAAGCCCCTTTAATCCTCCAAGCCTTCAAAAGCACCAAGATCACAAAAGAGGAAGCTTTTAGCCGTCAAGGATCGCCCTCAGCCTCAGGAAATCGCCAAAAATGGGAACCCTAAGGGCTAGGGTCCTTGTATAGGGCCAAGAACCCGAATTTAAGGTTTTCACTTTTGCGGCGCATAGTGTCGCTAACCTAAGGAGTTAGTGGTGCTATCGCTACTTTACCCGCATACCACTTTTTACACCATTAAGCATCGCTACCCCTTATGGTAACGCCGCTAACTTCCTCAACATAGAAAATCCCTTTATCCTTAGGAAGTATTTGGGTACGGGTCTTACAGCTCCCAGTTATTTAGATTTCATCCCCGAAATCCGCATCGACAAATAGATCAGGGTTGTGCCTCGACGCTCCCCTATTTGGTTCCCAAGTCCATCCCAATCTGTACCAACCATTTTCAAAAAAAAAGGCGAATAGTGATTAGCGTGAATAGTGACCGCTAATGAATAGTGCTCGCGTGAATAATGATTAGCGACGCTAATGAATAGTGTTAGCGACGCTAATTTTTAAAATGGTCAAAACGCATGAGGCGGCCAGACGATTAACGTCATTGCTTACGTTAAATATTAGCGATGCTAATTTGATATATTAGCAACGCTAATGACCAATTTTAGCCCTATAAATAGAGGTTCAAGCTCTCCATTCTCATCACACCTTCCATATAAACACCTCTGGTCTTAAGAGTCATTCTAAGAGTTAGTGGCACGGAAAATCAGTAGATTTTGAGTTACAGCCGTCGTCTCGACATTCGAGGGGTTCGGGAAAGAAGGAGAGTTCTTGAGTATCACGTGCTTGTGTGTGCGACCTACTTCTACATATCAGGTGAGTTTCTCACTATATTGTGTGGAAGTTATATGTGCTTTACTGTAGTTTTTTGTGCTTCTGAGATGTTTGTGGATAGTACTAAGCTGTGTGCATTTTATTGATATTATATCTTCTTGTCATAGTTGTATGGGTTGGGGTATGGTGTGTGGTTAGTACTAGACGTGTCTAGATCTAGTATGTAGATAATACGGGATCAACGAACTGAGCAATATAGGGTGGCTCGATTTACTGAGCAATATAGAGATACCGATAAGATACACTGAGCGGATACGCATGACTCGACGAACAGAGTATGCGCGGCTAAGTGCTGAGTGGTGGAGTATGATTTACTGAGCAGATACGTATGACTCAACGAACATAGTATGCGTGGCTCTAAGTGATGAGTGGTGGAGTATGATTTACTGAGCAGATACGCATGACTAGACGAACAGAGTGTGCGTGGCTCGAAATGCTGAGCAGGAGAGTATAACTCAATGTATTGGGTAAAGTAGATTATGTGTTTATTTGACTATGTTGTATGGTTGTGTCCTACTTGTTAGGGGTAAAGTATGTGTGACTGATATGTCGTGTATGTGTTGAAACTCACTAAGCTTTATGCTTACCCCGTTGATATTTAATATTTTTCAGATGCTTGTACAAGCAAAGGAAAGGCTCGGATCTGACGCACCGCATCCATGATTTCAAGACTTCCGCTATTATATAAACCAATTAGTTAAATTAATCAAATGTTTGGGATTTAAATATGTATTCTTTATACAAGGAGGAAACAAATGGTTTTAGTTGGTTTTAAAGTGTTCCATTTATAATATATCTTTGGTTTTAAAATAAAAATTTTGGTATGAAAACGGGGACGTTACAAGTTGGTATCAGAGCCTTGGTTTGAGGGATTTGGATAAACCTTCAGGTGAATCTAAACTCAAACCGATGACTGAGAGTTTTTCTAAAAAGTTTTTTTTTGAAAATATTAAAGGAAAAAGGATGCGATGCATGCGGTCAGCCTGAGCTCAAAGTGAGTAAATGATTCTCAAAATATATGCATTCATGTATATGCTAGAAACTTGATATGATAAAAGAGTATGCTAAGGATTCACTTAGGAATTTAATGTGGTTGTTCCTTGTTTGGTTGTGACTTTAGGGTAGGATCACTGATTTGATTGTTTATCTTATCTACGAACTACGTGTAACGACGCTTTCACATGAATGTCCGATAGTATCGACAGACGTTCCCTCGATAGCACGAGTGGGGTGAGAAAATTCTAGGTAGCCTAGAAAAGAGTGATAAGGGGGCACTGATGTGCATGAAAAATGTGTAAGATGATAGTAAGAAAGGACTTAGGAACTTGGGATGACTTTTGAGACAAGTATGAATAGGTGTGGAAGATAGTACAAGGCCCGTACTATTTGAAACACAGGATTCATGCCTGAATCAAGACAAGTCACAAGGATTCTAAGGAGTTGAGTGGATTAAAGAATCGAGTAAGATTCATACTTCGAGATATACGACCTCGAGGTAATAAAGATCGTCCGAAAAGATGAGAGTTTGGTAAGGAGGCAATTGATCAAGATGAATAGACGAATCAATATGGATTAAGGAATCCTAGTTTAATCACCAATGTAATTATCAACATAGGAGATAACTACCAATGATAGTACAGATTGAATATCCAAGTGATAAGAAAGAATCTCGAAAGGTCTGAATCTCTTTTGTCCAACATCAAGAATACTGATTGATCTACTTACGAGGACGGTGTCTAGGCCGATCATTTGGGCTTGGTTGCTAGATTTTACGAAAGGCTGGCATGCTAAAAGGGTCCTGCCTTCCCAAATTGATCTTCTACCTGTCCGTTCTTTACTTGATAGACATGACGTATTATATTGGACTAAGGAAGAGGCATCCTACGGTTCTCAATAAGCGGACATAAAGGTGATTAGGTATACGGGTGTGTGGCGTATTGATATTTGGAGATCGAGAGTGCCACCTAGTGGCTAGTCTTGGTGTCATACTTAAGGAAGCTAGAAGGGGTAGGATTAAGGGAAAGAGGATGATACTGGCCATGGTACGAATATCAACATCGGCTAGAAAGCCAAGGATATCTTACTCACGATCTGGTCAAGAAGAATAAGAGGCACGAGTCGAGGAATAACGCAAGCAAGGGAGCAGAATGTGAAGTATGAGACTATATGCAATATGGGGAGATATCATACATAGACAAGTTATGACCAGTAGAATAGCTAAAATTGTTGGGAGTTAAAATCGATTTAATAATCAAGTAATGACTAGTATTCTAACAGTTGATATTGTACTAAGTAATCACGTAGTGATAAGAACAGTTAAAGAACACAGTGAAATGGATAACTTGTGCCGAATGCTTGATTGATTGATATAGGGTTTTACAATTGGGACGATTACAATCTCGCACTTAGACACGGTATGGTATCACTGATATTTATACGTGATCAGTGATACGCATAGTACAACATTATTACAGAGAATATCCTATCAGAGTACTAACCAATAGGATACTAGATTCATGCACCACGTAATATACTATTACGCGTGCCTACAAAGAGTATTACAGCTAAGAAGTCTTCGGATCCTCCAGGATATACCCTTCGGAGTCTTCAGACTTCGTGGTATTCTATTAACTGTTTTACGCTTCGGGGTCTTTGAACTAGGTCTTCGGATAGTTGAGCACTTCAGCACAAATAGACTCAACAAAAACAAAAATAGCATAAGTGATAACATGGTAGATAGAGCGGTCATATCAAAGATGGAGGTTTCGTAGCGATAAAGGAAGTAATAGAGAGTTATCCAAGAGAAAGAGTAAAGGTTTGTAAAAAAGGGGGGGGAAGCTGAGTCCGCGCTTCATTAGTCCATTCTAGGTATTACAAATGGTGGGAGCTGTAGCCTACCGTTTAGAGCTACCTGAGGAGTTAAGAGGCATTCACGACGTCTTCCATGTGTCGCATTTGAGGAAGACTTTGTTTGACGAGTCCCAACGAGTGCCTTTACCTAAAATTTAAATAGATGAAAAGCTGAGATACCCGGAGCAGCCACAAAAGATTTTAGACCGCAAGGTTAGGTAGCTGTGAAATAAGAGCATTAACATGGTGAAAATACAGTGGCGATATCACAAGGGCTCTGATGTGACTTGGTAAGCTGAGGAGGAAATGAAAGCAAAGTACCCCCAATTATTTACTTGATTCCGGGGACGAAATCTTTTGAAGGGGGGAGAATTTGTAACGACCGTTTTCAAAAAAAAAGGGTGAATAGTGATTAGCGTGAATAGTGACCGCTGATGAATAGTGCTCGCGTGAATAGTGATTAGCGACGCTAACGAATAGTGTTAGCGATGCTAATTTTTAAAATGGTCAAAACGCACGAGGCGGCCAGACGATTAACGTCATTGCTTACGTTAAACATTAGCGACGCTAATTTGATATATTAGCGACGCTAATGACCAATTTTAGCCCTATAAATAGAGGTTCAAGCTCTCCATTCTCATCACACCTTCCATATAAACACCTCTGGTCTTAAGAGTCATTCTAAGAGTTAGTGGCACGGAAAGTCAATAGATTTCGAGTTGCAGCCGTCGTCTCGACATCTGAGGGGTTCGGGAAAGAAGGAGAGTTCTTGAGTATCACGTGCTTGTGTGTGCGACCTGCTTCTACATATCAGGTGAGTTTCTCACTACATTGTGTGGAAGTTATATGTGCTTTACTGTAGTTTTGTGTGCTTATAAGATGTTTGTGGATAGTACCAAGCTGTGTGCATTTTATTGATATTATATCTTCTTGTTATAGTTGTATGGGTTGGGGTATGGTGTGTGGTTAGTACTAGACGTGTCTAGATCTAGTATGTAGCTAATACGGGCTCGACGAACTGAGCAATAAAGGGTGGCTCCATGTACTGAGCAATATAAAGATACCGACAAGATGCACTGAGCGGATACGCATGACTCAACGAACAGAGTATGCGCAGCTCTAAGTGCCGAGTGGTGGACTATAATTTACTGAGAAGATACGCATGACTCGACGAACAGAGTATGCCCGACTCTAAGTGCTGAGTGGTGGAGTATGAATTACTGAGCAGATACGCATGACTCGACGAACAGAGTGTGCGCGGCTCGGAATGCTGAGCAGGAGAGTATAACTCAATGTACTGGGTAAAGTAGATTATGTGTTTTTTTGACTGTGTTGTATGGTTTTGTCCTACTTGATAGGGGTAGAGTATGTGTGACTGATATGTCGTGTATGTGTTGAAACTCACTAAGCTTTATGCTTACCCCATTGATATTTAATATTTTTCAGATGCTTGTACAAGCAAAGGAAAGGCTCGGATCTGACGCACCGCATCCATGATTTCAAGACTTCTGCTGTCATATAAACCAATTGGTTAAATTGATCAAATGTTTGGGATTTTAAATATGTATTCTTTATACAAGGAGGAAACAAATGGTTTTAGTTGGTTTTAAAGTGTTCATTTATAATATATTCTTTGGTTTTAAAATAAAAATTTTGGTATGAAAACTGGGACGTTACAATTGTCGCTAACTTTTTAAAATGTTCAAAATGCACGAGGCGGCCGGTCGATTAACGTCATTGCTTACGTTAAACATTAGTGACGCTAAATTGACATATTAGCGACGCTAATGACCAATTTTATCCCAATAAATAAGGGTTCAAGGTCTCCATTCTCATCACACCTTCCATATAAACGCCTCTGATCTTAAGAGTCATTCTAAAAGTTAGTGGCTAGGAAAACTAGTAGATTTCGAGTTTCAACCGTCATCTCGACATCCGAGGGGTTCTGGAGAGAAAGAGAGTTCTTGAGTATCACGTGCTTGTGAGTGCGACCTACTTCTACATATCAGGTGAGTTTCTCACTACATTGTGTGGATGTTATATGTGCTTTACTGTAGTTTTGTGTGCTTATAAGATGTTTGTGGATAATACCAAGCTGTGTGCATTTTATTTATATTATACATTCCTTTTATAGTTGTATGGGTTGGGGTATGGTGTGTGGTTAGTACTAGACGTGTCTAGGTCTAGTATGTAAATAATGAAGGGTTTTCTAGCAAACAATGAACACAAAATACCTATGGTTCACATGCAACCCTAGAAAGATCTATGTTTTCTTCTATGAAGAAAATAAACTAGTATATAAAGGCCAACAATAATTTCTAAAGATCAAAACAAGAATTATTAACCTTTTGATCTTGTTCTTGAAGCTAGCAGCAAAAGTATCCTGCCTCAGATGCAAGTCACACCCAAAGAAATGGAGAAGACAGTTCAGCAGAGTTTATCTGGTGAAAGTGGCGCAGGTTTTAGGGTGGCTAGGTGCCTCCTTTTATAGCCTCCAAGGGTTACAGTTGAAACCCTAAGGAGCCTCCAAATGGGCAAGCCTGTTAACCATTTGGACAAGGCTTTCCTTAACCCTAATTAGGGTTTCGAAATCCTTGTGGTGGCACCACAAATCTCGCCACCTTTAACCCCTAGACTGGCCAGTCAATATTTAACTATTGAATAATTACAAAACCAGTCCCTGCACTTTTAATTAATTAAATTAATCTCCAAATTAAATCCAATTAATTCTAGATTAATTTCTAATTAATTATTATAGTTTCTAATTAATATATTAACACTTAAATATATTAATAAACCATTTAATTAATTCTATTGATTTATTACACAGTTAATAAATCAACCTTTAACTCTACTGAACTCTATCCTGACCTCCAGCTATGAGGGCAACCCAAATGGACTTTGCTTCAATTAACAAGATAAATATAAATATAAAGTCATGGCTTAGACACCTAATCCAACATATAATACAGGCTCGACGAACTGAGCAATATAGGGTGGCTCGACGTATTGAGCAATATAGAGATATCAGCAAGATGCACTAAGCAGATACGCGTGACTCGACGAACAGAGTATGCGCGACTCTAAGTGAATGGGGAGGGATCCCTGATCCTACATCGATAGGGGAGGAGAACTAAGCATCTCCTTATAAGGGGTGTGGATACCTCCCTATCACAACGCGTTTTAAAGCCGTGAAGGCAGCAGATCCCATAAGAACTCTTCAGTTAAGTGTGCCCGGGTGGGAGAAATCCCATGATGGGTGACCCTTGGGAAGTTTTCACGCTGGGTGGCCCAAAACGGACAATATTGTGATACATGCGATTGGGGGATGATACAGATGGTATCAGAGCTTGGTGCACGAGGTCGGTGCGTTCGACGGGGGCGTCGAACCCTATAGTCGGGGTGAATGGGGAGGGATCCCTGATCCTACATCGATCGGGGAGCAGAACTAAGCATCTCCTTATAAGGGGTGTGGATACCTCCCTATCACAACGCGTTTTAAAGCCGTGAGGGCAGCAGATCCCATAAGAACTCTACAGTTAAGCGTGCCCGGGTGGGAGAAATCACATGATGGGTGACCCCTGGGAAGTTTTCACGCTGGGTGGCCCAAAGCGGACAATATTGTGATACGTGCGATTGGGGGATGTTACAGATTTGTAACACCCGACTTACAATAATAAATACACCCCATTTTTATTTTTATTTTCCACACTTTAAAGCATATATTATACAACAAAATGTAATACAGGGGTATATGTTACAAGTAAGAGGGACACAAGTGGTATCTGGGAATGCGAAATCTCCCCAAAGCCGGGCTGCTACTATCGTCTGCTCTAACCCTGAATCACATCTTTCCACTTAGTAGGGTCTATACTACCTCCGAAGTTAGTATCAACAGGGGTGAGCTACACAAGCTTAGTAAATAATCGATAAGTCTCACAGTCTATTATAAAGGAAGCACACAAACATATAACTATTCAGCCACCACATCATATCACAGCCCCATGCTCATCCACAACGCTCCTAATCAATCACATTCGTCCTTTCCTCAACCCCTCCGGTATCGAGTCACAAAGACTCAACGTACACCCCCTGAGTGTGTGATAGAACTGCTGGCCAATTAGGCCATCACAACACATGTATGTGGTCCCACCACAATTACTGCTCATACGGCCGTCACAATATATGGTCCCAACTAAAAAAACTAGGTAAGTGGCCCCACAGAAAAGGTGGTCTTAACCACAAGTACCGGGTCTGTGAGCCCACAGTAAGGTGGTCCCAATCACATGTACCGGTGATGTGGCCCCACAGGAAAAATAACGCTAAGCCACATAGGCTCATCTGTAACATCCCCCAATCGCACGCATCACAATATTGTCCGCTTTGGGCCACCCAGCGTGAAAACTTTCCAGCGGGTCACCCATCATGGGATTTCTCCCACCTGGGCATGCTTAACTGCAGAGTTCTTATGGGATCTGCTGCCCTCACGGCTTTAAAACACGTTGTGATAGGGAGGTATCCACACCCCTTATAAGGAGATGCTTAGTTCTCCTCCCCGATCGATGTAGGATCAGGGATCCCTCCCCATTCACCCCCTCACTACAGGGTTTGACACCCCCTCACTACAGGGTTTGACACCCCCGTCGAACGCACTGACCTTGTGCACCAAGCTCTGATACCATCTGTAACATCTCCCAATCGCACGTATCACAATATTGTCCGCTTTGGGCCACCCAACGTGAAAACTTCCTAGGGGGTCACCCATCATGGGATTTCTCCCACCCGGGCACGCTTAACTGTAGAGTTCTTATGGGGTCTGCTGCCCTCACTGCTTTAAAACACATTGTGATAGGGAGGTATCCACACCCTTTATAAGGAGATGCTTAGTTCTCCTCCTCGGTCGATGTAGGATCAGGGATCCCTCCCCATGCGTGAGGCGGAGCTGCAGCATCAACAGAATGAGAGGAAGGCAGCAGAGGTGAAGAGGAAGGCCGAGGAGTGCCCGTGGACTTCTCAGAAGAAGTCCCAGCAGTCAGATTCTGGGTCGCGGGGTCAGACTCAGAAGGATAAGGGCAGATGGTGCGACAGATGCCAGAAAAAGCATACGGGAGATTGCCTTACTAGTTCCCCACCATTGTATTGTTTTAAGTGTGGAGGGACATGGCACTATGCCCGATATTGCATATAGACAAACCGAGTATGTTTCCAGTGTGGAGCTAAAGACCACCTCCGTGCAAATAGTCTATAGCTGAAGACAGGAGGGTCCCGAGATAGGCCGCGAGAGGAGCAGGGTAGAGAGAGGAGGGAAACACGAGACCGAGGAGGACCGGTAGCCTCCCGAGCATTCCAAATGACAGTTGAGGAGGCCCGGGAGAAGACCGATGTCATTACAGGTATTTTTAAATTGAATTCGATGCCTGCATATATATTCTTTGATCCCGGAGCCACAGACTCCTTTATATCCACATCATTCATGCCCCGAATTTCTATACCCTTAACCCCATCGGACGAAGAATTGGAGGTGGCAGTGGCAGGTGGGAGATATGCGTATGTCTCTGAGCAAATTCGAGGGTGTCAGCTTGAGATCAATGGGACTACTTTCCTATTGATCTGAATCCGATCACCACCTGAGAGTTTGAAGTTATTGTGGGAATGGACTGGTTAGCAACCAATGATGCTCAAGTCGATTGTAAAAGGAAAACTATCATGGTTCTAGCACCAGACAGGTCGCGAGTGATAATTCAGGGTGAGCGGCCACATATGAGGATGCCCGTCATTTCCTTTTCCAAGGCACGTAGTTGTAATAGCAAAGAGGGAATACTTTTCATGGCATATGTGGTCCCGACAGAGCCCATCAAACTATCCGTTGAAGATGTCGTAGTAGTGAAGGAGTTTCTTGATGTTTTTCCCGATGAGCTCCCGGGACTACCACCGGATCGGCAGATCGAGTTTACCATAGATTTGGTTCCAGGGGCAGCTCCTATTACCCGTGCTCCTTATCGATTAGCACCATCAGAGATGGCAGAGTTGAGGAAGCAGTTGCAGGAATTACTCGATCGGGGATTTATTCGACCGAGTACATCACCTTGGGGAGCACCCATCCTATTCGTGAAGAAGAAAAACGGGTCTATGCGAATGTGTATAGACTACAGAGAGCTGAACAAGATCACCATAAAGAATAAATATCCCCTTCCCAGGATCGATGATTTATTCGATCAACTTCAGGGATCATCCTATTTCTCTAAGATTGATCTGAGATCGGGATATCATCAGCTGAAGATTCGAGACTCGGATATCCCGAAGACTGCTTTCTGTACTCGTTACGGATATTACGAGTTCCTGGAGATGCCATTTGGACTAACTAATGCCCCTGCAGCCTTTATGGACTTGATGAACAGAGTGTATCGTCCATTCCTTGATACCTCTGTTATCATGTTCATTGATGATATACTGATCTATTCCGGGAGCCGGGAAGAGCACGAGACGCATCTACGTCAAGTTTTGGAGTTACTTCGTCGAGAGAAGCTGTATGCCAAGTTCTCAAAGTGCGAATTTTGGCTTCGTGAGGTTCAGTTTTTGGGGGCATGTTATTAGCAGCGAGGGTGTTAAAGTTGATCCTGCAAAACTCGAGGCAGTAATGAAGTGGGAGCTGCCATGAAATCCATCGGAGATACGCAGCTTTCTTGGGTTAGCCGGATATTATAAGAGATTTGTGGAGAACTTCTCTTCTATTGCAGCTCCTTTGACTAAATTAACTAAGAAAGGCGAGAATTTTGTGTGGACTGAAGAGCAGCAAGCTGCATTCCAGAAGCTGAAGCAAGCCCTGTGTGAGGCCCCAGTGCTGGCCTTACCACAAGGTGGGGAAGACTTTGTGGTCTACAGCAATGCTTCTAGGGTGGGCCTAGGATGCATTTTAATGTAGAGGGGTCGGGTGATTGCATACACATCCAGGCAGTTGAAAGAAGCTAAGAAGAGATATCCAGTGCACGATCTTGAACTAGCTGCTGTGGTGTTAGCATTAAAGCTTTGGAGACATTACCTATATGGTGTAAAGTTCAAGATTTATACGGACCATAAAAGTCTTAAATATTTGTTCGAACAAAAGGAGCTGAACATGAGGCAGCAGAGATGGATGGATTTACTAAAAGACTATGACTATGAAATTTTGTACCATCCAGGGAAGGGGAACGTAGTTGCAGACGCTCTCAGTCGAAAAGAGAGACCCATTAGGGTTGTGTCTGCTTGTATGAGCATAGTCAGCCGGCTACCTGAGCTGATTCGGACAGCCCAAGAGGAAGCAGGGAAGGCGGAGCATGTGAAAAGTGAATGCATGATTAGCTATATTAATCAACTGGAAGAAAATTCTCAGCGGTTGAAGACCTTTAGAGGTCGAGTGTGGGTGCCAAAGCAGGATGAGGCACGGAAGTTACTCCTCGAAGATGCTCACTTTTCTCGTTATGCTATACACCCGGGTAGCACTAAGATGTACCGAACACTGAAACCATTGTATTGGTGGCTGGGAATGAAGCGAGACATAAGAAGATATGTGGAACGGTGCCAAAAATGTTTGCAAGTAAAGTCCAATCATCAAAAGCCGTATGGAAAGATCCAACCCTTACCTGTCCCAATGAAAAAGTGGGACAAGGTTACCATGGATTTTGTTACAAAACTTCCACGGACGCCACGAGGACATGATACAATATCGGTAATAGTGGATCGATTGACTAAATCCGCCCAGTTCATACCCATATGTGAGGACTTATCAAGTTAGCAAGTTAGCCAAGATCTATATGGATGAAGTAGTTCGTAGACACAGGGTACCATCGTCTATTATATCCGACCGAGATACTCGATTTATTTCTCGGTTTTGGCAGAGCCTTCAAGAGCAGTTTGGGTCGAAAGTTTTGATAAATATTGCCTATCATCCTCAGACTAATGGTCAAGGCGAGAGGACTATACAAACATTGGAGGATATGCTTCGTGCATGTGCTATAGATTTTGGTGGGAGCTGGGAGGATCACTTGTCTTTGGTGGAATTTGCATATAATAATAGCTATCACTCCAACATTCAGATGGCGCCATACGAGGCATTGTATGGAGCACCATGCCGTACTCCGACCTGTTGGACAGAGTTAGGAGAAAGACTGTTAGCCGGACCCGAGATTGTCGCCCAAACCAATGAGAAAATTCGAGAAATTCGTGAACATTTGAAGGTTGCTCAAAACCGCGAAAAGCAGTATGCTGATCGTCGAATGAAACCTATAGAGTTTCAGGTTGGTGATATGGTGATGCTTAAGGTTTCTCCGTGGAAGGGTCTGATTCGTTTTCGAAAAAAAGGTAAGCTGAGTTCGAGCTTCATTGATCCATTCCGTGTATTACAAAGGTGGGAGCTGTAGCCTACCGTTTAGAGCTACCTGAGGAGTTAAGAGGCATTCACGACGTCTTCCATGTGTCGCATTTGAGAAAGACTCTGTTTGTCGAGTCCCAACGAGTGCCTTTACCTAAAATTGAAATAGATGAAAAGATGAGATACCCGGACCAGCCAGAAAAGATTTTAGACCGCAAGGTTGGACAGCTGCGAAATAAGAGCATTAACATGGTGAAAGTACAGTGGCGACATCACAAGGGCTCGGATGTAACTTGGGAAACTGAGGAGGAAATGAAAGCGAAGTACCCCCAGTTATTTACTTGATTCCGGAGACGGAATCTTTTGAAGGGGGAGAATTTGTAACGATCGTTTTCAAAAAAGAAAAAAAAGGTGAATAGTGATTAGCGTGAATAGTGACCGCTAATGAATAGTGCTCGCGTGAATAGTGATTAGCGACGCTAATGAATAGTGTTAGCGACGCTAATTTTTAAAATGGTCAAAACGCACGTGGCGGCCAGACGATTAACGTCATCGCTTACGTTAAACATTAGCAACGCTAATTTGATATATTAGCGACGCTAATGACAAATTTTAGCCATATAAATAGAGGTTCAAGCTCTCCATTCTCATCACACCCTCCATATAAACACCTCTGATTTTAAGAGTCATTTCTAAGAGTTAGTGGCACGTTAGAAGGAAGGAAAATCAGTAGATTTCGAGTTGCAGCCGTCGTCTCGACATCCGAGGGGTTCGGGAAAGAAGGATAGTTCCTGAGTATCACGTGCTTGTGTGTGCGACCTACTTCTACATATCAAGTGAGTTTCTCACTACATTGTGTGGACGTTATATGTGCTTTACTGTAGTTTTGTGTGCTTATAAGATGTTTGTGGATAATACTAAGCTGTGTGCATTTTATTTATATTATACATTCCTTTTATAGTTGTATGGGTTGGGGTATGGTGTGTGGTTAGTACTAGACGTGTCTACGTCTAGTATGTAGATAATACGGGCTCGACGAACTGAGCAATATAGGGTGGCTCGACGTACTGAGCAATATAGAGATATCAGTAAGATACATGCGCGACTCTAAGTGCTGAGTGGTGGAGTATGATTTACTGAGCAGATAGGCATGACTCGACAAACAGAGTGTGCGCGGCTCGGAATGCTGAGTAGGATAGTATAACTCAATATACTGGGTAGAGTAGATTATGTGTTTATTTTATTGTGTTGTATGGTTGTGTCCTACTTGCTAGGGGTAGAGTATGTGTGACTGATATGTCATGTATGTGTTGAAACTCACTAAAATTTATGCTTATCCCGTTGATATTTAATATTTTTTAGATGCCTGTACAAGCAAAGGAAAGGCTCGGATCTGACGCACCGCATCCATGATTTCAGTACTTCCGCTGTTATATAAACCAATTGGTTAAATTGATCAAATGTTTGGGATTTTAAATATGTATTCTTTATACAAGGAGGAAACAAATGATTTTAGTTGGTTTTAAAGTGGTCCATTTATAATATATTCTTTGGTTTTAAAATAAAAATTTTGGTCTGAAAACTGGGACGTTACAAGTAGGGATCCTTGATCCTACATCGACCGCGGAGGAGAACTAAGCATCTCCTTATAAGCGGTGTGGATACCTCCCTATCACAACGCGTTTTAAAGCCGTGAGGGCAGCAGATCCCATAAGAACTCTGCAGTTAAGCGTGCCTGGATGGGAGAAATCCCATGATGGGTGACCCCCTAGGAAGTTTTCACGCTGGGTGGCCCAAAGCGCACAATATTGTGATACGTCGATTGGGGGATGTTACAGATGGTATCAGAGCTTGGTGCACGAGGTTGGTGCGTTCGACGGGGGCGTCGAACCCTATAGTGGGGCGTGAATGGTGAGGGATCCCTGATCCTACATCGACCGGTGAGGAGAACTAAGCATCTCCTTATAACGGGTGTGGATACATCTGAAGGGTTTTCTATGCAATCAATGAACAAATAATTCCTATGGTTCACATGCAACCCTAATACGATCTATGTTTTCTTCTTTGAATATAATAAACTAAAACCTAAAGGAAACAATTATTTCTAAAGATCAAAACTGAGAAAACCAACCTTTTGATTTTATGATACTTGAAGCTAGCAGCAAAAGAGTCCTGCCTCAAATGAAGTCACACCCAAGCAATGGAGAAGACAGTTCAGCAGAGTAATCTTGGTTCAAGTTGGCGCAGGTTTTAGGGTGGCCAGGTGCCTCCTTTTATAGCCTCCAAGGGTTACAGCTGAAACCCTAAGGAGCCTCCAAATGGGCAAGCCTGCTGACTAAATGGACCAAGCCTTTTCTAAACCCTAATAGGGTTTCACCACCTATGGAGAAGCCTCCATAGTTGGGGCCACTTTTGGTCCCTGTCAACTGGCCAGTCAGTATTCAACTATTGAATAATTACATAACCAGTCCCTGTACCTTTAATTAATTAATTTAATCACTGAATTAAATCCAATTAATTCTAGATTAAATCTTAATTAATTATTGTAGTTTCTAATTAATATATTAACACTTAAATATATTAATAAACCATTTAATTAATTCTATTGATTTATTAAACAATGAATAAATCAACCTTTTACTCTACTGAACTGTATCCTAACCTCCAGCTATGAGGGCAACCCAAATGGACTTTGCTTCAATTAACAAGATAAATACAATTATAAGTCATGGCTTAGACACCTAATCCAACAGTCTCCCACTTGGATAACTCTATGACTTTAATTGTCTGTTTACCTTCTGATTAATATTAGTTTCCTAGAAACTGTCCTGAACTCTGACATAGTCAGTTCTGTCCAAAGATAAGTGATTATATGATCCTTCGTCCAACAAGATATTTTCAGACACGAGACATGGATTGAGATCAATCTCTGTCCGATACTCTGTTTTTCGATTTCCGATTCTGCTTATGACTTTCGGACTTCTAATTGAACACATCAATTTAGTCCAGGCTGGCCAGTACTTTAGTCAACTTCAAAATCATCAAGCGGCCTACAGATATCTGTTTCCCATCAGGGTCAAGGAACGAATAAGCTTCGACTCATATGCTTGTGTCTTTTACTTGTCAAAATCGTACACAACAATGCATTTTATAACATCGAGTTACCGATGTGTTTACGCAATATCAATGCACAACCGACTTGCAAATTTCAACTCATATGTCTCCGCTTTAAGATCATAGGATATTATCGTCTCAATCGTTGCTCGTGATGTAATCCATGAAGCAATCTATTGAGCGCGGGTTTATCCAATACTCAAATCTCTATTTCTAAGTACTCATGATCGTTGTAGCAGTCTTACTGCAATGTCTAACTTGAGGAGTGGAGGTTTCACAGGGAGGCAAGCGGCGTTGAAAGCAGCTGCCTGCAAAGTGGATAAACACGATAAGGCATGTCATGAAAATCAACATGTGTTTATCCCTTTCGCTTTTGATACCTTTGGTTTTCTCGCACCTGAAGCTGTGGAGCTACTCAACAGAGTTCAACGGGTTATGCAGAGTAACATCATGTCCCTTAGGTCTTTGGATTTTGTTTTTAAGCGTATCAGTTTTGCCATTCAAAAAGGGCTAGCGGCGCAGCTTGTTGCCCGTTTGCCCAACGTCTCTATGTAATACGTTTGTTTAAAAAATACAATTCGTATGAAATGCTCTAAAAACCAAAATTCACGACAGTCTTCGTTCATACTTACTCCCGAAAAGTATGAGTGACTGTGGACCTTTGAATAATCAAATTATTCGGGAAGTGAAACATGCAAAAATGAAACTTAAAATCTGACTGGTAGCTACTCTTGCCTAATTACCAAGTCTCCACGAGGTAATCACCAAGTCGATTTTTTTCCATAAAACTATTATCGGTTTCTAGATTCTATTTTAAACCATTTAATTCATGTTATGTATCTATGTCTGGATGACCTTTCACTCCTTCTATGTATCCAAATGTCATACATTTATACACTTTATCCGATCGGATATCCTTCCGATGATATTTCAATTTTGGTCATACCGTCATTATCACTAACTACTCCATTCTATGTACTGTGACTTTCCATGGTTCTCAGGATCTTTAGTCCACATGACTGCACCTTAAGACTATTTCGAGGTGTTACGATGTGCCGGTGACCCACACGCGCTCCATCGGAATGCCAACGAAATTCTTTAACCATTAAGTCCTTATTTGAAAACTCTTTTCGAATTGTTATCAACATTCACCCCAATCATTTTCCAATGATTTTTCACGTATGTACAAAATCCATTAAGTATTCCCAGCCAGGTCATATCCTGAATCTGACTCACTATGCTCTAATGTAAGAACCCGTGAAAAAATCAAAAAGGGTAAAACTGTCTTTTGTCGTGTTGTACGACTATTATGTGTAATAATATGTATTTGTAAAATAATATAATGAGAAATAAAAGTTTATGAGAAATTTGGAGTTTTGACGCGTAAATAGTGAAATTTGACCAAAAAGGACAAATTGGTCATTTGACATAAAAATGACCAAAAATGTTAAGAAAATGTTAAGTTGGAAGTAAGGAAGCTTGAATGGAAAAGTTAAGACATTTGGACCATTCATGAAAAGAAGTTAGAAACCAAAGGACCAAAGTTGCAAATATTTTTATAGGAATTATATAACTCTAAAATAGAGTTATTTCCTCCATTATGTAAGAAAAATCTCCAAAGAGTTCCAGAGGGCACGAGAGACAGCGGGAAGGAGCAAAGAAGAGGAAGAATTTCAAGAGTTCATTTCCAAGAAATCAAGAGAAGGTTGGAATTGGTGATTCCAAGGTTAAGAAAGGTAAGAATTCCTTGTTTTAACCTAGTTTTTGGGTGTGTTCTTCATATTTGATCTTTGGATGGAATTGAAACTGAAATTGCAGTTAGAAATCATGTGGGTTAAGTAACTAATGCTTCCAATAAGCTATTAGTTAAGAACTTAACTTAAAAACATGAAAGTAGAATGCTATTCTTGAGAATTTTCAAGTTTAGCCAAGAACTTTAATTTCTGCAATTGAGCTATTGAAGTGTTTTTAATGGCTTAAAATGTGTTATTAGTCAAGTGTTTTAGTCCTAGAACAAACCCCAGGTGATTAAGACCTAGAATAAGAGCTTAAAGCCTCAAAACTGCATGCTACAGTGCCAAATCGCGACTGATCAGGAGCCTGCCCAGGCGTCAGGCGCAGTGCGCCCAGGACCAGGGCGGGGTGCGCCCAGGCGCAGTGCGCCCCATACCTGGCGCAGTGCGCCTTCAGTCAGGGGCCAGACAGGGACCAAAAATGTTAGAATTTTCAGATAACTCAAACGCTAGAAACTATAGCTAGACACGTCCGATTGACCTGAAATTTTAGACATAACCCTAACATGGTATAAGAACATGTCGGGAATGGTCAAATCCGTAATTCGACCTTGCGGAAAAGTTACTGTAGCGGCAGAGGCTAAAAACACTATTCATGCCCATGATTTTTAGAATTTGAGCTAGACTTGTCCAATGAACTCCAAATTTGAAACACAAGTCTAATATAGTCTAAGATTTCATGGAAAAGAGTCGGAACTGAAATACGACCCGTCGGGGGTACTGTAGCAATATACGCGTATTTCGGAGAAACCGTAAAATGAGTTTATTAATGGTTATACATTTGTATTAACCTAGAGTTGAGACGTATGAGACCTTAGCACTGTAAAATCAGTTATAGTATGTATTTATTGAGTATATATATATATATATATATATATATATATAATACATGTATAGGTGGTGCTTCAAACGTGATTGAGCACGGAAAGGGGAAAGGAATACGAGAAGCGTAGAGACTTGTAGCAACGTCAAGGTGAGTTTTATGAGGATTTCTATGGTACATAGCAAAATATTATTTTCTGAAAAGTATGATTTCCAAATGTTTATAAATACTAAAGTTTGGAAAATAGTTTTGAAAGAAGCTCTAGACAAGGGCTTAGTATTTTGAACGGGTTTTCAAAAGTATGGTTTGTACGTATTTTGAAAGGAGTTCCTTATAGGAACTAAGATGTTAAAAGAAGTCTTGAAAGTATTTTTAGTAAAGAATTATAAAATGTTTGAGTAAGAATTGTTTACAAATTGTGTCCCATTTTGACCAATTTGAGATGAAATGAAGTAAGAATTAAAGTAGTATGAGCCAGTTGTCCGGACTAGGATCACCCACATAATTGGGAGATCAGAAGACACTACTGGGATGGTACCTCCCGTCGCGAAGTAGTTGTCTAGCTTAGCATACCCTTGTGCTTGAATTTGTTCCAAGTCACGAAGGGGAGACATAATGAGCAAAACCGAGTGGGCAGATCCGTTCTGTTCCGCGAGGGGAGCTAGTTGAATGAATTAATTAACTTAATTCATAAGTTTTAGTTGGTCACGAGAAATGAGAAAGAAAAGCAGTTTTAAGAAAGAAAGTTTTCTAAAATGTTTGAAAGTAAAGAAGAAAAAGTTATTTTGAGATGTATGAAATAATCAGTTTTTAGCAATGTACTTTTAATATTTCAAGTTTTGGGTCTAAACCCATATTACTCACGAGACTTTATGTCTCACGTATACTATGTTTTTGAAATGCTATGTACTTAGGTGAAAGGAGCGAAGGTTGCAGTCGGGACCGGTTATTGTATTGTAAGTTTAAATTATGGTTATCTGTATTAAGTCTGTAATACCCCTTGAGTTTAAGTTTGTAAAATAAAACAAAAATTTAAGTGGCTATTTTATAGTCACGAGTTGTAAAATGTGTTTGAAAACTATATTTGTAATTTAAATATGGTACAAGAAAAGGGGTGTTACAGTTTTGGTATCAGAGCCATAGTTTAAGCGAATTAGGTTGGAATACCATCCTAGGCTTAAACTAGCAAGAGTAGTAGTAGGTTGCCTTAGTAATATAGAAGGCATAGATTGAGTATGACTGTTATAAAGTGCAGTCTAGTTAAGGAGATAACATGCTACCGCTTACGAAATACTATATAGAATTGTGCATTAAACCGATAATTTGTTCATCTATATAGTAATGGAAGGCAGACGGCAAGCTGACAGGGGTGAGGGCAGTCATACTTCCTCAAGAGGAAGTGAACCACATGTTCTGAGAAACGATGAGGCTGAGCCAAACCCACCACCACCACAACCTGTCACTATGGAGGCAATTCAGCTTCTAATCAATAACTTACGAACTGAGTTGAGACAAGATGTGAACAACATAATCGACAACAGAATGGGTGAACCTAGTGCCCAATCATCACAAGAAGTCTCCAAGAAGACGACTGAGGAAGCAACTAGTGGAGGTGACAAGAAGGAAGAAAAGGGCTGCTCTTTTAAGTCCTTTATGGCTTGCAAACCGCCCGAATACCATGGTAGTTTTGAGCCTAAAGTGACAATGCGATGGGTCCGAGAGATTGAACAAGTGATACAAGCGAGCAAATGTGCAGAAAAAGACCAAGTCACTTTTGCTTCTCGGCAACTGAAGGACGACGCTTTGGTGTGGTGGAACACCAAATACGAAAGTTTGGGAAAGGTTGTGGTATATGGTTGGTCATGGGCAGAGTTTGTCACGTGTCTTAAAGATAAATTCTGTCCCACGCGAGATTTGGAGAAATTGAATGAAGATTTCTTAACAATAAAGAAGGGAGACTTGACAGTGGATGAGTATACGAAGAAGTTTTGCGATATGTTGCCTTTTGTGGGAGAATCCTACCCTACTGAGCGATCCCGAATTAACCGCTATGTCCGGGGTTTGCCATGGAACTACGAGTTAGAAGTGAAGAAAGCCGAAACACTAGATGGGGCGATCAATGCTGCCCGAACGGTGGAAGATGTTGGAAAAAGAAGGAAGGAAGAGGGACCTGGTTTTGGTGACAAAAGAAAGGCAGTCAGTAGTATCAGTGGGAACATAAAGAAGAAAGGGAAAATGAGTTCAAGTCAGAGCCGACAGGGAAGTGTGAAGAAGTGCGAGAAATGTGGGAAAGAACACGGTGGTGAGTGCTGAGCGGGATCAAATGCATGCTTTAATTGTGGTGGATTCGGTCACAAAGCGAAAGATTGTAAAGCCAAGAAAGCCAGCGAAGTAGAGTGCTTCTCATGCCATCAGATGGGACACTACAGTTTCAACTGCCCAAATAAGGGAGGAGAAACCATGGTGTCAACAGCTCAGAAGAAGACCGAACCCCAGAAAGTGAAGACCAGAGCTTTTCAGATCACCAGGGAGGAAGCGAAGGAGACTCACGATGTGGTCTCAGGTATTCTACTAATCAACTCGACACCTGCATATGTCTTGTTTGATTCCGGGTCTACATATTCATTTGTATCCCATGGGTTTGGAGCTAGATTAAATGTCCCATTAGAATTGTTAGACCTAGTCTTTGAGGTAGAAGTGGCAGACGGGAAATTCGTTGAAGTTCAGCATATGTATCGAGACTGTGAACTTGACATCAACGGCAAGAAGTTTCGACTTAATCTCCTTCCTATTGGAAATAAGTCCTTTGATGTAATAATTGGGATGGATTGGCTTGGTGCAAATGATGCGAAGATAGCTTGTGGACAGAAGAGAGTGTCTGTTAAAACCCTTGGAGCAAAAGTGTACGTATATGGAGAAAGAAGAACGCACGTGCCAAGTATCATCAGTGTGGCTAAGGCTCGAAGATGTATCAGGAAAGGATGTGTATCTTTCCTGGCCTATGTGATGACTGAAGACAAAGTGAAACAGACATATAAAGACATAGAAGTGGTAAAGGAGTTTCCAGAAGTTTTCCCAGATGAATTGCCAGGCTTGCCACCAGAAAGGCAGGTTGAATTCAGAATAGATCTTGTTCCAGGAGCTTCCCCAATAGCACGAGCACCGTACCGGCTAGCACCAACAGAGATGAGGGAATTAATGTCCCAGTTGCAGGAGTTACTAGATAAAGGCTTTATCAGGCCTAGTTCTTCTCCGTGGGGTGCTCCAGTTCTGTTTGTGAAGAAGAAGGATGGATCAATGCGGATGTGCATTGATTATAGAGAATTGAACAAGATTACCATAAAGAACCGTTACCCGTTGCCCAGAATAGACGATTTGTTCGATCAGTTGCAAGGGGCAGATTATTTCTCAAAAATTGATTTGAGATATGGGTATCATCAAGTCAGGGTAAAGGAAAGTGATGTAGAGAAGACGGCGTTTCGTACACGATACGGGCATTACGAGTTTCTAGTAATGCCATTTGGTCTTACGAATGCACCAGCGATCTTTATGGACTTAATGAATCGGGTCTGTAAACCATTCCTAGACCGGTTTGTTATAGTGTTCATAGACGACATTTTGATCTACTCAAAGAATAAAGAAGAGCATGCAAGTCATCTGCGGTTAGTACTCGAGACGTTGAAGCGAGAACAGTTATATGCAAAGTTCTCTAAATGCGAGTTTTGGATGAGAGAGGTGCAGTTCCTTGGGCACGTTGTTTCTATCCAAGGTATAAAAGTTGATCCAGCGAAAGTTGAAGCAGTGATGAAATGGGAGCCACCTAAGACGCCAACAGAAGTTAGAAGTTTTCTCGGTCTTGCCGGGTACTACAGGAGATTTATTCAAGATTTCTCCCGTATAGCAGTGCCACTTACACGACTAACTCGGAAAGAAGAAAAATTTAGTTGGCAAGAAGAACAAGAAAGAGCTTTCGCTACATTGAAAGAAAGGTTGTGTAACGCGCCTGTCCTTACATTACCAGATGGGACGGAAGACTTTGAAGTGTACAGCGATGCCTCGCATCGGGGGCTTGGCTGTGTGTTGATGCAAAGAGGGAAGGTTATAGCATACGCTTCCAGACAGTTGAAAGATCCAGAGAAAAAGTACACAACCCATGATTTAGAGCTTGCAGCGATCGTTTTTGCCTTGAAGATTTGGAGACATTACTTGTATGGTACAAAGTGCAAGCTGTTCACTGACCACAAGAGTTTACAGTATGTGTTCACTCAAAAAGAATTGAACATGAGACAGAGTAGATGGCTAGAGTTGATCAGTGATTATGATTGCGAAATTGTGTACCATCCGGGTAAAGCGAATGTAGTAGCGGATGCACTAAGTAGAAAAGTTCCTGAGAAAAGAATCAAGGCAAGATCAATGCGAATAGAACTGGTGTCCAGCATTATAGAACAGATTAAAGCAGCTCAGCAAAAAGTTGAAGAAAGTGGGGATTTGAAAGATGAAAAGCTAGGAAAAGACATACAATTCGAAACCAACAGTCAAGGATTAAAGATCTACAGAAACCGCATTTGGGTACCGAAAGCAGGAGGTTTGAGAAAGCTAATTCTGGACAAGTCGCATAAGTCAAAGTATTCCATTCATCCTGGGAGTACCAAGACTTATCAAGATCTGAAAAGACATTATTGGTGGCCTGGAATGAAGAAAAGAATAGCTAAGTACATCTCCAAGTGTGTCATTTGTGCGCAAGTTAAGGCGGAACATCAGGTCCCGCATGGAGATGCTCAGTCATTGCACATTCCAGCCGGAAAATGGGAAGATGTAACCATGGACTTGATTGTCGGGTTACCAAGAACAAGAAGAGGTCATGATAGTATATGGGTCATAGTGGACCGGTTGACCAAGAGTGCACTGTTTCTAGCCATAAAAGAAACTACTCCAATGGAGCAGTTAGCCCAGTTGTATACAGATGAAGTGTTAAGAAGATATGGTGCACCGTTGTCTATCGTGTCAGACACAGACCCCAGATTCACCTCTAACTTTTGGAATGCTTTACAAGAGAAAATGGGGACAAGAATTCAGCTAAGTACAACGTATCATCCACAAACGGATGGTCAGAGTGAACGAACGATCCATACATTAGAAGATATGCTACGGTCATGCGTAATGGAATTTGGAGGTAGTTGGGATGAACACCTGCCATTAGTGGAGTTTGCATACAACAACAGCTACCATTCTAGCATTAAAATGCCACCCTTTGAGGCATTGTATGGTAGAAAGTGTAGAACTCCTTTATGCTGGACAGAGGCTGGTGAGAGTAAGCTTACAGGGCCAGAGATTGTTAGGGTGACTAATGAGAAGATCGGAGTAATTCAAGCCAACATGAAAGCAGCACAAGATAGGCAAAGGAGTTACTCGAATCTAAAGAAGAGACCGTATGACTTACAAGAAGGAGATTTGGTGATGATTAAAGTGTCGCCATGGAAAGGAGTGGTCAGATTTGGCAAGAGAGGAAAGCTGAGTCCAAGGTACATTGGACCTTTTAGAATTCTAAAGAGAGTTGGGTTACAAGCATTCAAGCTGGAGTTACCACCCGAACTTAGTGGAATACATGATACCTTTCATGTATGCTACTTAAAGAAGTACTTTGGTAAAGAAGAGCTAGTAATACCGTACACGGATTTGAGAGTAGAAACGCCTAGCAAAATGATTGAAGAACCCGAAGCTATTCTAGAGATGCAAACTAAGAAGCTAAGGAACAAGGAGATTGACCTTGTACTCGTCAAGTGGAAGCATCCCTTAGGGTCAAACTTGACTTGGGAAACGTTAGCAGAAATGAAGAGAAGATATCCAAATTTCACGGATTACGAAAAGATTCCGAGGACGGAATCCGCTTAAGGAGAGGTGACTGTAAGAACCCGCGAAAAAGTCAAAAAGGGTAAAACCGTCTTTTGTCGTGTTGTACGACTATTATGTGTAATAATATGTATTTGTAAAATAATATAATGAGAAATAAAAGTTTATGAGAAATTTGGAGTTTTGACGCGTGAATAGTGAAATTTGACCAAAAAGGGCAAATTGGTCATTTGACATAAAAACGACCAAAAATGTTAAGAAAATGTTAAGTTGGAAGTAAGGAAGCTTAAATGGAAAAGTTAAGACATTTGGACCATTCATGAAAAGAAGTTAGAAACCAAAGGACCAAAGTTGCAAATATTTTTATAGGAATTATATAACTCTAAAATAGAGTTATTTCCTCCATTATGTAAGAAAAATCTCCAGAGAGTTCCAGAGGGCACGAGAGACAGCGGGAAGGAGCAAAGAAGATGAAGAATTTCAAGAGTTCATTTCCAAGAAATCAAGAGAAGGTTGGAATTGGTGATTCCAAGGTTAAGAAAGGTAAGAATTCCTTGTTTTAACCTAGTTTTTGGGTGTGTTCTTCATATTTGATCTTTGGATGGAATTGAAACTGAAATTGCAGTTAGAAATCATGTGGGTTAAGTAACTAATGCTTCCAATAAGCTATTAGTTAAGAACTTAACTTAAAAACATGAAAGTAGAATGCTATTCTTGAGAATTTTCAAGTTTAGCCAAGAACTTTAATTTCTGCAATTGAGCTATTGAAGTGTTTTTAATGGCTTAAAATGTGTTATTAGTCAAGTGTTTTAGTCCTAGAACAAACCCCAGGTGATTAAGACCTAGAATAAGAGCTTAAAGCCTCAAAACTGCATGCTACAGTGCCAAATCGCGACTGATCAGGAGCCTGCCCAGGCGTCAGGCGCAGTGCGCCCAGGACCAGGGCGGGGTGCGCCCAGGCGCAGTGCGCCCCATACCTGGCGCAGTGCGCCTTCAGTCAGGGGCCAGACAGGGACCAAAAATGTTAGAATTTTCAGATAACTCAAACGCTAGAAACTATAGCTAGACACGTCCGATTGACCTGAAATTTTAGACATAACCCTAACATGGTATAAGAACATGTCGGGAATGGTCAAATCCGTAATTCGACCTTGCGGAAAAGTTACTGTAGCGGCAGAGGCTAAAAACACTATTCATGCCCATGATTTTTAGAATTTGAGCTAGACTTGTCCAATGAACTCCAAATTTGAAACACAAGTCTAATATAGTCTAAGATTTCATGGAAAAGAGTCGGAACTGAAATACGACCCGTCGGGGGTACTGTAGCAATATACGCGTATTTCGGAGAAACCGTAAAATGAGTTTATTAATGGTTATACATTTGTATTAACCTAGAGTTGAGACGTATGAGACCTTAGCACTGTAAAATCAGTTATAGTATGTATTTATTGAGTATTTATATATATAATACATGTATAGGTGGTGCTTCAAACGTGATTGAGCACGGAAAGGGGAAAGGAATACGAGAAGCGTAGAGACTTGTAGCAACGTCAAGGTGAGTTTTATGAGGATTTCTATGGTACATAGCAAAATATTATTTTCTGAAAAGTATGATTTCCAAATGTTTATAAATACTAAAGTTTGGAAAATAGTTTTGAAAGAAGCTCTAGACAAGGGCTTAGTATTTTGAACGGGTTTTCAAAAGTATGGTTTGTATGTATTTTGAAAGGAGTTCCTTATAGGAACTAAGATGTTAAAAGAAGTCTTGAAAGTATTTTTAGTAAAGAATTATAAAATGTTTGAGTAAGAATTGTTTACAAATTGTGTCCCATTTTGACCAATTTGAGATGAAATGAAGTAAGAATTAAAGTAGTATGAGCCAGTTGTCCGGACTAGGATCACCCACATAATTGGGAGATCAGAAGACACTACTGGGATGGTACCTCCCGTCGCGAAGTAGTTGTCTAGCTTAGCATACCCTTGTGCTTGAATTTGTTCCAAGTCACGAAGGGGAGACATAATGAGCAAAACCGAGTGGGCAGATCCGTTCTGTTCCGCGAGGGGAGCTAGTTGAATGAATTAATTAACTTAATTCATAAGTTTCAGTTGGTCACGAGAAATGAGAAAGAAAAGCAGTTTTAAGAAAGAAAGTTTTCTAAAATGTTTGAAAGTAAAGAAGAAAAAGTTATTTTGAGATGTATGAAATAATCAGTTTTTAGCAATGTACTTTTAATATTTCAAGTTTTGGGTCTAAACCCATATTACTCACGAGACTTTATGTCTCACGTATACTATGTTTTTGAAATGCTATGTACTTAGGTGAAAGGAGCGAAGGTTGCAGTCGAGACCGGTTATTGTATTGTAAGTTTAAATTATGGTTATCTGTATTAAGTCTGTAATACCCCTTGAGTTTAAGTTTGTAAAATAAAACAAAAATTTAAGTGGCTATTTTATAGTCACGAGTTGTAAAATGTGTTTGAAAACTATATTTGTAATTTAAATATGGTACAAGAAAAGGGGTGTTACATCTAAGCATTAAGTCATCAAGACATGTTCATGACACTTCTGATCGATCCAAGAAACTTGTTGGATTCGATCTAGTCCTATTCCAAACTCCTTTGGAATCATAGGATTAGTTGCAATCCTTGTGTCACGACTTTCAATAACTATTTCCTTTTCGGAGACTCTTTTCCATGCATCTTGAATCTTATCAATATCATGCTTACTATGGCCAGGTCTATATTGATGAGAACATATATCTGATATATGTCAATGGATTATATGAGTATGTTGCACCTTTTATATCTCTCATGCCAAATCATCACACTTTGCAATGCCAGGAAACTCCTTTCCTGAGCTATGCATCTTGAGTCTCATCAAGATCATCTTGGCAGAGTTTCGATCTATCTCATAGATGTTTGTAACCACCTGAGCATGTCGTATCTTTATTAAGTCTTTCATAGCGATCTGTCTCTTAATACCAAGTCGTTACACTTTGTAATGAAAAGAGACGTTTCCTAGAAGCAGTATGTAACACACATATGGAGGTAGATAATAGCGACACTCCCACTGGCTTTGACACGGTTATGGACTATTCACAAAATCCAGAGCTTATGGCACATTTTGAGAATCCAAACCTTTCTGACATCTTAATGGATATCTTTCAGCCCTTTATCAAAATCCAAT
The DNA here is from genome assembly GCA_023525715.1 of Cichorium intybus. Classification (NCBI taxonomy): domain Eukaryota; kingdom Viridiplantae; phylum Streptophyta; class Magnoliopsida; order Asterales; family Asteraceae; genus Cichorium; species Cichorium intybus. Next base: position 57,754,069 of record CM042017.1, on the reverse strand, counting down.
CCTTCGGCATATTTTGAGAATCTGAATATCCTTTCTTACGAGATGCCCATGACATTATCCCGGGCCCACGTACCTTTATATTGGCATACTCTTTGTGAGTCCCCATTAGTGTGCCGGTGATCCACACGCGCTCCACTAACGACTTACATTATACAGTATCCTTTCGGATTTCATCTTCTATTGAGAGTGCTTCTCTCGGAGTCAATTACTTGACTCTGAGTATCGTCTCACTCAACCAGATGTTCTGAAGGTATGTTTCTATCCATGTAGGTTTCTTTTGATGATTACTCCCACTGGTTTTTAGACCAGGTGTAAAAATCAATCGAAATGCCACATAGATTGTATCTCGTCCTAAGGTTCTCTCAATTGGTAGCAACCGGGCTCACCAATGCTTCCAAGTAGTCGGATTGTAAATCCGTACCAACTATAGTGTTTCACCATTATTCGGTATGTCACCCCAATCACAACTACTTATGATGGTAATCAGTACTACCGGTCAAGAGAAGATTATGTCAGTGCAGAAACAGGAATCTGATTTCTGCTCTAAGCCTAGTGATGACTAAAGGTTCTTTCACTTGGCTAATCCTGAACTCATTCAGAACTGTCCCAACTCCCACTGTTTCCTTAGAACATGAGTTCTTTCTAAAAGAGCTCTTTCTATTCCAGGTATAGTGGGATAGCCAGTGAAACGACATTTCTGATTAGTCATGAGGTTCGGACGAACACTACGAGACCCTGGACTTTCAATGTACTAGTGGGACAATCCCAGCTTCACATTTCAGACAGTGTTTGCAAAACCTACTTAGTCGAAGAATGTGGTCGGAATATGGTCTGACTGGTTTAGTATTCAATTTATTGGAAACTAATTGACAATGTATCTCATACATCGAGGATCGAACTGTTTCGACGAATGCTCCATCATTTTCCCTAAGACACATTATAACTATTAATGTTCTTGGAAGAGAATAAGTGTGAAAGATTTTCCCAGTTTATGTTGTCACTCAGGTTCTGTGGATCTTTTACTTCCTTTGAAGTCCTTGAACTGTTCAAGGTTTCAATCCAATCGCTTATTCTAATAAGCGAAGCCATATTAGTCATGCCGATTGACAAATATCGCGAAGTACAAATAATTGTGTTCTATTTTAAGATTTGAGCAATGCACAGCAACTGATGTGTTCGTTGCTTCTAATCTCAATCTCTTTTACATCTCTATGTAAACTTATGACTTTGTTAATTCTGTTCAAGACTTGAATTCTTTAGTTGACTCTAAGTCAACTGATTCCAAAATTCTATCCTTTGGATATTTGGGTGATTCATTTCTTGCCACATGTGCTTTATAAAGAACTTAATCATCATCTGACTCTAAGCCAAATGATTCCAAAGTCCTGTCCAACTGGATCTTTGGTTGATTCATTTCTTGACACATTAAGAACTCAACTCATCAAGTGACCCTAAGTCAAGTGATTCCAAAGTCCTGTCCAACTGGACCTTTGGTTGAATCGATTCTTATAACATTTAACAATCATAAGGGACACAATTCCTAAAATCCAAACACTTTGGATGCATTCAACATTCAAGTTATTACTAATCATGCATTCAACACATTCATGTAACATTTCAAGGATAATTTCAAACAACAGGTGTTAAAAAAAACGACAATTTTATTAAAACAAAAATCCTTGAACAATGTACTATATGACAGACAATGTCAAATGCATCTAATAAGATAATAACATGATTTAATATCTAGCTAAACTTCAAAACTGCATGAGCTGGAAATCCAATCCAAATGTGCTCCTATGCGCCAGAGTCCCGTACCTTACTGATTCCCTGCATACAAACCAAAATGTGACTATCACATTATGCATCAAGGAATTATGGAACAGGAGTTTTGAGGTTTTTAGATATTCCTGAGTTGCCAAACTGTTCGGCTTCGAAGCATTTTCCAATCTTTCCGTGACTGTGTCCCACCCTGTCGATTCCCAGTTTGAAATATCGAGGAACCGGTCCAGACGATCTGGATCATTTCTTGATGTGTCCTATTACTGGACTCAATCCCGAAGCATCTGAATCAATGGAACTATGCTTCTCAATAGACGACTCATATAGAGTCAACATTGAATGCATATCCACGATTGTCTTATCTGGTTTCCCTTCCTATACATCAGGATGAACGGATCAGCGAGTCGAGCTAATGCTTTAACTCCCGATCAAAAGGGGACCAAATTTATACAGTTCAACTATGTGTCTCTCAGTCTTGAGAACATGTGAATTGGTGCTACTTCCTGCACACTTCAAACTCTTTGAAGATCTTAGCTCGTCCTTTCTCAACCAGTTCATGGAACTTTTCCACAACTAGCTGTGTTAACTTATCTGACCCCAGGAATTCTAAATTCCTACGGAACTCAGGGTCAATGATCAATAGTATTAGGCAACGAACTTTCCTTGACTTAACAATCAAGGAGTCATGCTCATCACAAGCTACTGTGTGATGTCATGCTTTGGGGAGCGGACACTCAGTCAGATATGGCTTGCCAGCAAAACAGAGAACTATTATCTTTTTATGAAGCCATACCATATAGTTTAGGCCAGTCAGCCTTACCATATGTAGCAGGTGCATTCTGAAGCTCTCAGAAATGGGTGAAGGAGGATAAGGAGGAGAATAGACACTTGATTCAGACATCTACAATAAACAGAATTTTATTAGTTTAATTTATCCTTTTAAATAATTACCCAATATATTATTTATTAAGGCTAGGACCCAAAATACCCCAACTATGATGTGAAGACGGATGCCGTAATCACAACATAATGGTCATTAAGGTAGATAATACACTTATCAATTTCATCTTATGAAATTCCTAGATCTGTTGAGACACATTGAACTATTCAATGGCATGTTTAGTCTCGGATGTGCCCCACTGTTTGTGACTGGGATGCCGAGGATCACAAACCGGGTGTGAATAACCATGCAAATTCGCTCGGTACTCTCGAAGTCAATTGTTATCTCTAATTAACGTGCCAGTTATCCACACACGCTCCGTTAATAATGACAAAATCGAGAAACCCATTGCGACTCTTTGCAGACCCCAGTTGGCGTGCCGGTAAACCACACATGCTCCACCAACGTTCCACAAGGAGCAATGTGCAATTCCATGGATTAGCACCAATTCACATTTTTTAACCTAAAGTAACTAGATTGGGTTTTTGTTCAAAGTTCTAGTACTTTCAATTATAGCATTATACTTTTAAGAGGCTTAGCGGTTCTATCAAACCCGTTCGGCTAACGACACTCGACTGACCAGGAGAGCGGTGGGTAAGAGTGGATACCCATTAGACTGCCATTTTATAGGCAGTCGCCTTATACCCTCTTTATAGGATAGTTTTGTGAATGAGGCCTACTAACGGTAAGACTAACCAATTTTGATATTATATATAAATATTAACTTTTAATCATAAATATATAAGATATATTTTAATCTTATTAAAATATTTTAGAATTAATTTATTAAGAATTTTCGCTAATTTATTCTATTTTTTTCGAAACTTTTAAATTAATCCTTTAAGCTGATTTAATTTATCTTTTAATTAACAATTAATTAAATTAATTAAATCTAAGATAGATATTATAAATTAATCAAATTAATTTTACCTATCATAAACCCCTAAGGTTCGAAATTTGCTAGCTAGGGTTTATGGGTTCCAGTTATCTTGAAGATACAGTTAACAAAAATAACAACCAACTTAAAAGGCAAGCAAATAAAGGGGATCCAAGGGGGTGGCGGATAGGGTTAGGAAACCCTAGCCTTGGCAACGAATTTGGCCTCATACAAGAGGTCTTTTTCGCAAAAACACTCAAGGAAAAAAAATCCAAGCAGTTTATATCAAACACAATAAAACAAGCCTATGCTCTGATACCACTGAAGCGTTTTCTATGCAATCAATGAACAAATAATTCCTATGGTTCACATGCAACCCTAATATGATCTATGTTTTCTTCTATGAAGATAATAAACTAAAACCTAAAGGAAACAATTATTTCTAAAGATCAAAACTGAGAAAACCAACTTTTTGATCTTATGATCCTTGAAGCTAGCAGCAAAAGAATCTTGCCTCAAATGAAGTCACACCCAAGCAATGGAGAAGACAGTTCAGCAGAGTAATCTTGGTTCAAGTTGGCGCAAGTTTTAGGTTGGCCAGGTGCCTCCTTTTATAGCCTCCAAGGGTTACAGCTGAAACCCTAAGGAGACTCCAAATGGGCAAGCCTGCTGACTAAATGGACCAAGCCTTTTCTAAACCCTAATAGGGTTTCGCCACCTATGGAGAAGCCTCCATAGTTGGCGCCACTTTTGGTCCCTGTCCACTGGCCAGTCAGTAATCAACTATTGAATAATTACATAACCAGTCCCTGCACCTTTAATTAATTAATTTACTCACTGAATTAAATCCAATTAATTCTAGATTAAATCTTAATTAATTATTATAGTTTCTAATTAATATATTAACACTTAAATATATTAATAAACTATTTAATTAATTCTATTGATTATTAAACAATTAATAAATCAACCTTTTACTCTACTGAACTCTATCCTAACCTCCAGCTATGAGGGCAACCCAAATGGACTTTGTTTCAATTAACAAGATAAATACAATTATAAGTCATTGCTTAGACACCTAATCCAACAACCTCCCTATCACAACGCGTTTTAAAGCCGAGAGGGCAGCAGATCCTATAAGAACTCTGCAGTTAAGCATGCCCGGGTGAGAGAAATCCCATGATAGGTGACCCCTGGTTATGTAATTATTCAATAGTTCCTTTAATTAATTAATTTAATCACTGAATTAAATCCAATTAATTCTAGATTAAATCTTAATTAATTATTATAGTTTCTAATTAATATATTAACACTTAAATATATTAATAAACCATTTAATTAATTCTATTGATTATTAAACAATTAATAAATCAACCTTTTACTCTACTGAACTCTATCCTAACCTCCAACTATGAGGGCAACCCAAATGGACTTTGCTTCAATTAACAAGATAAATACAATTATAAGTCATGGCTTAGACACCTAATCCAACAATCTCCCTATCACAATGCGTTTTAAAGCCGAGAGGGCAGCAGATCCCATAAGAACTCCGCAGTTAAGCGTGCCCGGGAGGGAGAAATCCCATGATGGGTGATCCCCTGGGAAGTTTTCACGCTGGATGGCCCAAAGCGGACAATATTGTGATATGTGCGATTGGGGGATGTTACAGATGCGTGAATAGTAATTAGCGACGCTAATGAATAGTGTTAGTGACGCTAATTTTTAAAATGGTCAAAACACATGAGGCGGCCAGACGATTAACGTCTTTGCTTACGTTAAACATTAGCGACGCTAATTTGATATATTAGCGACGCTAATGACCAATTTTAGCCCTATAAATAGAGGTTCAAGCTCTCCATTCTCATCACACCTTCCATATAAACACCTCTGGTCTTAAGAGTCATTCTAAGAGTTAGTGTCAAGGAAAATCAGTAGATTTCGAGTTGCAGCCGTCGTCTCGACATCCGAGGGGTTCGGGAAAGAAGGAGAGTTCTTGAGTATCACATGTTTGTGTGTGCGACCTACTTCTACATATCATGTGAGTTTCTCACTACATTGTGTGGAAGTTATATGTGCTTTTACTGTAGTTTTGTGTGCTTATAAGATGTTTGTGGATAGTACCAAGCTGTGTGCATTTTATTGATATTATATCTTCTTGTTATAGTTGTATGGGTTGGGGTATGGTGTGTGGTTAGTACTAGACGTGTCTAGATCTAGTATGTAGATAATACAGGCTCGACGAACTGAGCAATATAGGGTGGCTCCATGTACTGAGCAATATAGAGATACCGGCAAGATGCACTGAGCGGATACGCATGACTCGACGAACAGAGTATGCGCAGCTCTAAGTGCTGAGTGGTGGAGTATGATTTACTGAGCAGATACGCATGACTCGACGAACAGAGTATGCACGGCTCTAAGTGCTGAGTGGTGAAGTATGATTTACTGAGTAGATACGCATGACTCGACGAACAGAGTGTGCGCGGCTCGGAATGCTGAGCATGAGAGTATAACTCAATGTACCGGGTAGAGTAGATTATGTGTTTATTTCACTGTGTTGTATGGTTGTGTCCTACTTGATAGGGGTAGAGTATGTGTGACTAATATGCTGTGTATGTGTTGAAACTCACTAAGCTTTATGCTTAACCCATTGATATTTAATATTTTTCAGATGCTTGTACAAGTAAAGGAAAGGCTCGGATCTGACGCACCACATCCATGATTTCAAGACTTCCGCTGTTATATAAACCAATTGGTTAAATTGATCAAATGTTTGGGATTTTAAATATGTATTCTTTATACAAGGAGGAAACAAATGGTTTTAGTTGGTTTTAAAGTGTTCCATTTATAATATATTCTTTGGTTTTAAAATAAAAATTTTGGTTTGAATACTGGGACGTTACACAATCCTTACCACGTTGTCGAAGAACCCTGCCTACTCCAACCTCTTTATTCCACAATACCTGCGTCTTTCCCTCCAGTATCACCATTGGTTTTCTTATGTAGTTTAGGTGCTCGCCTTCCCATATGTCTTCCAACCGCACAAAAGTAGACATGTCGTGGAGTACCATCTTAGTTGAGAAACCTAAAAGTTACTAAGATTGACTAAGTTGTTCAGACAACTCCAAGCTATAAGCGACCTAGCCTACCCGAATGATGATCCTATACGGCCCGATATGTCCGAGGCCCAGGCTGCCCCCTTTCCCAAAATTACTCGATCTCTTCCAAAGATGATATCCTAAAAGAACAAGACACTCGACCTGAAATGTCAGATTTGAACGCCTTCCATCTTCATAAGTCTTATGTTGACTCTAAGCAGTCCACAATCTCATCTGCACCCGCTGCATACGATCCATCCATATGAGCACCTCCTTTGTGCTTGACATCGCAGCGGTCGTCATGCGGTCAAAAATAGTAAAATAACCTCACTCTCACTTAGTACAGTGGTAGTCAGTGTCGATCCACAGGAGTTATGTGGTCAAGGTAGGCAACAGATTACCAACTGTAGTGTCACTTCTACAGCCAGAGGATCTAGTTTCCGACTTATACCAAAAAGAATCCCAAAAATCACAAATCCAATAAATCCAACACAAGCATCAACTAAACTAAACCAAAACTAACCTGAGTACTTACTGAAATCAGAAATGTATTTGAAAATCAGAAGTAACAAGGTTCAAATCCAAACATCCAATACAATCAAACATCCAAAATTCATTCAAAAGCATAAACACCGAAAAGAGAGCAATTAACAATAACCGAATAATTAACTATTAAAAAATCAGATCCTAATGTTTCAAAATAGTAAACATAAGAGTCAAAAACTAAGAACTAATGCCAATGGTTGTCACACCCAAGGACACTAGCCAAATCTACCGAAATTACTAAACTAATTGGAAATTAAAAGAGAAAAACATAAAATACCAATTTATGGTTGCTGAAAACTGAAACTCGGAGTCAAAGAAGCCTTGGGAGTCGTTCCTATGCCAGGTCTTTGCTGCTTTTTTCGACCTAAAACCCTCTATTTATAGGTGAAAAAATTAAGAGACCGCGCCGCGCACAAGTGAAATCCGTGGCGCGCGTGCTAGTTTATCCTCGTTTTCTCGGCATTTGTAATTCAAAAACGGAGATTTTATCCGGTCGCGAGATAGCTGCGCTATCTCAAGAAATAGCGGCGCTATTGACGATAGCGGCGCTATCTAGGATAGATAGCACCTCTATTTCTGCCAATTCCGATTTTTTGCCTTTTTTGCTCCACAACGTTTCCAGAATTGCACTAAAACCCCTGCATTTACACTAAAAATATTTCCAAGCACTTTGGCACAAAAGTAAGTGATGTTAGCCAATTAATAATAATAAATTAACTAAAACACGGCTAAACAACGCCTAGATTACTTGATAGGCGTTGTCAAACACCATACACTTGTGCCTTTCTTATCCCCAAGCAAGAGAGTTTTTAACAGATTTTAACTAAGACTCAAACAATTTTTGAATGCGTTTAATTTCAAAGCTTATTGCCGAAGAGTTAGAGTGAAATAGTTTGTGAAAACATAACCAGAATATTCTTTGGAATTTATGACTTTCTAGAGAACCCTTGATTACAAATTTTCTGTCCACAGAAAGTGTACGTACTCATTCAGATTCTAAAGGCCATTAAAGAACCATCCATGACTTTCGATGTTGTCCATGTAATGAGCTTTCAGAAATTCCATCCCAGACCAGACGATCTTAGGTGGCAAGGTGCATAAGCCCCACCCATTTTAGACTTACCGGCTCGAACAACAAAGGCCACTGATTGACAATTCCTTCCTAAATTCCAAACTTAAAACACCCCAATCTTCTAACTCTTAAAACTCAACTTATTTGACTAAACATATAGCATGATAACAACTAAACAGTATTTCTTGAAAAATACTAATGCTATAACACTCAGAAACTATTCGTTTCAAAATTACAATCTATTAAAAATTTTGAAAACTGCTAAAGTTTTGAAAATGACTCATTTCCCGCAAAAATTTCAAAAATACTCTTTCGATCGTCCACACCCCACACTTAAAACCGTACAACGCCCCCATTGTACATAAAAATTTCAGAACAAGGGAGAAAGAGTTACCCCTTTAGAACGGTAGAACTACTTGCTCTCGGAACCATTTGTAACATGGTCGATTGTTTGCGTCATTCACGATGAAATCCGGGAGTTGGACGTAGCAGTAAACACGCCAGCATAACATGAGAGTAGGGGTACGGTGACCCCACACTTGTGTTATGCAACTCCATTAGTTGGTGCAGCAATCACAGTTTGGCAAGATATGAACAAACATAAAAATTGCAAAATACACAAAAGAAAATTATATATTGTGAGTTGTTGTCCTTGCTGATTCCCAGTCTCCGCGACGCCGAATTGTCAAGGCCGCGGCGCGTAAACGCGATGAAATCCGGTGTCGGTCGATCAAGTTCGAAGGTCCGCGGCGCCGAATGAAGATGACCGTGTCGCGAATATGCACGAAAAGCCCCAGATTTTTCGATTTTTCAATTTTAGTCCGTTTTTCAAATTGATTGTACCAATATGTTCCTAAACTAGAGACTAATAAAAGCCCTAAGTTTAATTTCAGAAAAACAAGCTAAAATTGCCCTAATTTCTCATTTAGGTCAAAAACCCCAATTTTGAACCCTATATTTCTTGATTCTCGATTCCGACCTATTTTTATCAAATTGAACACACCAATAGCATCCTAAACTAACCACTAACAAAAGCCCTCTATCAATTTTCAGAAAAACAAGCAACAAATCCACCAAATTGGGCAAAAACCCGAAGAACCCTAAAATCGGCCCTAATTTCTCCAAATCTTGAATTCGAGTTGTTTTTGTCAAATTGAACACATCACTAGGTAGCTACATGTGCGATTAAGAAACCCTAGGTGGTAATTTGTCGAAAAACAAACAAGAAATCGACCAATTCGAGCCGATGGGTTCGGTATGCCGAAAACCCCAAAACGGCTCAAAATCCTCGAATCCCACTCGGTTTTGCTCAATTGATTATACCAAAATGTTGCTAAAGGACCGATTAACAAACCCTAAGCTTCCATTTCATGAAAAACAAACAAGAACCGGCCCGAATCGGGGGGTAAAGGGTGCGAAACCCGAAACCCCAAAATCGGCTCAAAAACAGCAAATTCGATGAAATTGTGCGATAAGAACGATAGAGGGATGTTTAGATACGTACCTTAGGTCCTTAATCGAGGTTTGATTGGAAGAATTTCATGAAAATCAAAAAAATTCGCTGGTTCTGGTGGTGTTCGGCTCGACAGACGCAAAAGGGTGGGGAAAGGGGTGCCAATCTTAGCGACGAGAAGGAGCTGGAGAGTTGACCAGCGTTTGACCAGAGGTTAGCGTCACTAACATCAAAATTAGTGGCGCTAACTTGTAAATTTCAATTTTTTTCGCGATTTTTCCGTATTCTGAAAACCCGTTCGACCACCTCACACTTGAGTTATGCCAGGACATTTTGAAAAATTTTCCAAGTGATATTTTGACAAAATAAAAACTAAAAATTAAAAAACAAAAATTAAAAATACTTACCGAAATGTCGGGTTGCCTCCCGAAAACGCTTCTTTGTTCGGTCTTATAGTTGGACCGTCTTTCTGCGGTTACGGTGGATCGTACGCCATTTGTTTCCACTGAATTTCAGTTACCACCGTTCCTTCATCGATCCCGTACTCCAATTTTCCTGGGTCAAATGGTTTACCGGTTCTGCTGTTGCTGCCCGGTTGCCGTTTTCTGATTATTTCGCGCGAATGCTTAGAAGTGGCTTTAAACCTCCAAGCTCGGTCCTTCCTTCGGTGTCTCTTCAACATCACCGGCTTAACGTGGAGCGCGTCCAGTGCCTCTCCCAGTAATTGTTTTGCAGATTTCATTTTGCTTGCGTCTCGCATGCTATCTTCAGTTTGCAATTTTGGCTTGCAGTACCAATAAAGGTTTTCCAATCGAATGTGATCGGAAGACAACATATCGGGATGCTTCCATATATCCTCATCGATGGTATTGATCACATCTAATTTTCCACTCATGAATGGATCATGAGTGGCGCGAAAATTGTGTTTCTCATTTTCAAAAACCACAGTGTCGTCATTATCATCTTGGTCATCGTCCAACAGGTGGATCGGTGCCAAGAGTGTGCGACTGGCATTGTCTGGTGATGGTACAGATTCACTCATCACCAGATCTTCACTTTCAAAATGCTCAAAATTTTCAAAAATTTCAAGAATTGTTGGGCTGGGGTCTGTACTGTCACTTACAGCCTCCTCCTCAATATCCTCATCAACCAAATTGTCTGATGATTGTATGGATTCACTCATCACCAGATCGACATTATCAACATTTTCAAAAACTTCAAGAACATCAAAAGCTGGTGAGTTAGAGGTAGCATTGTCACCTACAACCTCTTCCTCAACAACATTTTCGACCCTCTCAATGGTTTCTTGATTTTCCCTAGGTGCATGTCCTTCCATCACATATTCAGGTGATGCAGGTTCACACACCACATTATTGGTATAAAAATCACTCGCCTCAGGTTCTGGCGAGAGTGGTGAACATTTCATATTTCCTCAAACTTATCTAATGAAACTTGCAATCTTTCAAAAGCATCAGCCTGGTCCTTCTGCACTTGGTAGGTATCAACCATGAGTTTCAAGATTTGGGCCCAAGTTACAGAATTTTCAGGTTGAGATGACTCCTCGGTCCGCCATCCATTGTCATTAAATGATCCATTGTAGAAATCATCCTCGTAACAGGTGTCGACCGGATTTTCATAATACTGATCTGGGTACATGTAATCGCCCCTTATGAAGATGTACATATACAAAAAATAAAAAACTAAAATCAAACATCAAAAGAAACAACCCTACTGATCGTCTATCCTAAGCGCACAACTCCCTAGAAACGGCGCCAAAATTTGACATCGCAGCGGTCGTCATGCGGTCAAAAGTAGTAAAATAACCTCACTCTCACTTAGTACAATGGTAGTCAGGGTCGATCCACAGGAGTTACGTGGTCAAGGTAGGCAACAGATTACCAACTGTAGTGCCACTTCTACAGCCAGAGGATCTAGTTTCCGACTTATACCAAAAAGAATCCCAAAAATCACAAATCCAATAAATCCAACACAAGCATCAACTAAACTAAACCAAAACTAACCTCAGTACTTACTGAAATCAGAAATGTATTTCAAAATCAGAAGTACCAAAGATCAAATCCAAACATCCAATACAATCAAACATCCAAAATTCATTCAAAAGCATAAACACCGAAAAGAGAGCAATTAACAATAACCGAATGATTAACTATTAAAAACTCAGATCCCAATCTTTCAAAACAGTAAACATAAGAGTTAAAAACTAAGAACTAATGCCAATGCTTGTCACACCCAAGGACACTAGCCAAATCTATCGAAATTACTAAACTAATTTGAAATTAAAAGAGAAAAACATAAAATACCAATTTATGGTTGCTGAAAACTGAAACTCGGAGTCAAAGAATCCTTGGGAGTCGTTCCTATGCCAGGTCTTTGCTGCTTTTTTCGACCTAAAACCCTCTATTTATAGTTGCAAAAATTAAGAGACCGCACCGCGCACAAGTGAACTCCGCGGCGCGCGTGCTGGTTTATCCCCGTTTTCTCGGTATTTGAAATTCAAAAACGGAGATTTTATCCGGTCGCGAGATAGCGGCGCTATCTCAAGAAATAGCGGCACTATTGACGATAGCGGCACTATCTAGGATAGATAGCGCCTCTATTTCTGCCAAATCCGATTTTTTTGCCTTTTTTTGCTCCACAACTTTTCCAGAATTGCACTAAATCCCTTGCATTTACACTAAAAACATTTCCAAGCACTTTGGCACAAAAGTAAGTGATATTAGCCAATTAATAATGATAAATTAACTAAAACACGGCTAAACAACGCCTAGAATACTTGATATTACTAGGCGTTGTTAGTGCTCCCCATGGCATGTTGTCCCGCTCCCCTACCATAAACGGGGTCCTACACTTCCCTTCGTACCACATCTCACAATAAGGAATACCTATGTATGTACAGCAAACATCGTTGTAAGAAAAATATGAAAATGTTAAGTAGGGATTCCAGCTCCCACCAAGCCAAAAAAGCAATGCCCGCAACACGTTTTTCGATGACTGGATCCTTCCCCCACTATGGCCATCAGTCTGGGGGCAAATAAGCACCACTAAAATGGAGTTACCTACCAAACACCTCGTGAGACCTTTTCTATAACTCCGAGATGGACCAAACATCCCTATCTAATACCTCCAAAATAGGTATACCATATCGGGGTACAAACTCCCGGCCATAAACATTGAGCAACCTTCTGCAGGCTAGCCATCCATCATAGGTCTAAAATGAGTACTCGTACTCACACGGTCTGTTGGGATTTGATCACATAAACACATAAACACATGCAGTGGAAGACAGATAATATCAAATCACAGAAGTTCCATGAAAATTGTTCAGGATCATACAATCCATAACAGATTATTGTAACTTAAAACTTAAACAGGATGTACCTAAGCAAGTCTCCTTCTTTGTGCTCTAGTCAAAACCACAATTGCAAGGATAACCAGGGTTCAAAATAGAATCCATCTAGTGGCTCATACCTAGTGATCACCAGAAAACCAGACAAATTAGAAGCAAAAAACTCTAACCCTAGAGAGGGAAGAGATTTCACAAAAGGGAATGGGAGGGAGGAGTTGGCGGCACTCTTTGAGGCTTGGGATGCCTTAGGGTTGAACCCAAGGCCTTTATTTATAGTTCATGGGCTCCTAGGGTTTTAAACTTAGGAGCCTTTTGGCGGCCGTACCCCCTGGACTTCCTGGACTTGTTTCCTTTGATTAAATGTTTAATCAATTACAATCAAGTCCCTTTAATTGATTCTAAATTAATTCCAGATTAATTTATCAATTATATTATTGATCCAGTTTCTAATTAATTAATTTTTCAATAAATTAATAAACTAATTGTGATAAAACTCATCACACCCAATCAGGTGGATAGACAATGAATTTATAATAAAACAGTTTACACTTTACAACCTTCATTAATTACATATACATTTATTAAATATTATTGCCTAATATCCCCCTTCAAGCGAAACGGTGGTGGACCAATACGAAGCATGTCTCGGAAGAACTCAAACTGGTTGCGGGAGAGACTTTTGGTGAAAATGCCAGCCACATGAAGCTTGGTAGGAACAAACTCTGTATGAAGCTTTCCGGATAACACAAGCTCTCGAATAAAATGATAATCGAGTTCAATGTGTTTTGCACGTTTATGAGAAACTGGGTTGTGGGTGACAAAGAGAGCACTTTGATTATCACACAGCAACGTAGGCCGATCTGGCGGTAGAGCATGGAGTTCTCATAATAAATGAGTGATCCAAATGATTTCTGCAGCAGTATTGGCCATTGCTCGATATTCAGACTCACAACTGGAACGAGAGACAGTTGGTTGTTTCTTGGCACTCCAGGATACAAGATTGCCCTCGAGGAATATCGAGTAACCATAAGTAGAGCGTCGGGTCTCAAGACAACGGGCCCAATCAGCATCAGAATAGCCCACAAGTTTGGTGTAAGTAGGCCTAGAAAAGGTGAGGCCGAAGGAAAGTGTGCCCTTAACATATTGGAGAAGTTGTTTGACCGCCTGATAATGAAAAACGGTAGGCGCCTGTAGAGAAACTGACTGACTTGATTAACGACATATGAAATGTCCGGACGAGTGATTGTCAAATACTGAAGAGCACCAACAAGAGACCGATAGTGAGAGGGATCAGAATAAAGAGCACCATCTTTGATAAAAGATGTATTGGAGGAAATAGGAGTAGCCGCCGGTTTAGCATCAAGAAGACCAGCCCGAGAAAGAATGTCATGCACATACTTGGACTGACTAAGGAATAATCCATTGAACGTATAAGCAACTTCAAGCCCAAGAAAATAAGTCAGTCGACTAAGATAATTGATGGCTAATTCATTGTGTAATTTAGTGATAAAAGATCGAATAACCTTGTCATCACTGCCGGTAAGGATTAAGTCATCCACATAAACCAATAAGTAGAGAACGCATGAATCACGCTTAAACACAAAAAGCGACGGATCGACCTGACTACATTCAAACCCGTTGGTGGTCAAGAAGGTGCTCAATCGATGAAACCAAGCCCGTGGAGCTTGTTTGAGACCATAGAGGGCTATATGAAGACGACACACATGATTGGGAAAACGAGAATCATGAAATCCCGGAGGTTGCTCCATGTAGATGGGTTCACGTAAGACGCCATGAAGGAATGCATTATTAACATCAAGTTGGTGAAGAGACCACCCATTTATAACAGCCAAAGACAAAACAATACGGACCGTGGCTGCTTTCACAACGGGACTAAACGTATGAGAGTAGTCGACACCGGGAATTTGGCTGAAACCTTGAGCAACGAGACGAGCTTTGTGTCGATCAATCGTGCCGTCAGCATGATACTTAGTTCAAAAAACCCATTTGCACCCCACCACATTGCGATCCACGAGTCTAGGGACCAATGTCCACGTGCGGTTGAGACGGAGTGCAGACAACTCGGCATCCATGGCATCCTGCCAGTGAGAATGAACAGCCATGGAATCAAAGGTAGTTGGGTCACTTTGCACAAACAAGGCATCATATAGACGATTATGAGAAACGTGAGCAAGATTCGCACGATGTTTTGGTTTAAAAATCCCAGCTTTGGCCCGTGTAACCATGGGATGGGAAGGAGCAGTCTGCGATGGTGAGACCGGTGGAGGGGGGCTGCAGAGTCTGGAGGAAGACTCGCCGGTGGAGAGGGTGCCGTGGAGTCCGGATGAATAGGACTAGATGCGACTGGTGGAACAGAAGCAGACGCAGGTGCTGAGTCAGAACCCGAAATCGGTGACGAAGAAGTGTCCGACGAAGAAGATTCTGACGCAGCAGGTGATCTCGTCGAAGCATAATCAACTGCAGCAGGTGGCTGCTCATCACAAAGCCCGCAGGCCGATGGCGAAAAAACAGGCTGTGATGTAGGCGGGTTCGAAGCAGCAGCCGGGACCGAAGAAGAATGCGAAGCACCTTCGAGAAAATCAGCCAAGCGAAGGTCGTGTAAAGGAGTCTGAGATACCGAACCACTGAACGGAAATGAAAGTTCATCAAATTTGGCATGTCGAGTAATATAAATGCGGGAAGAAGTGGGTTCAAGACACTGATAGCCTTTGTATTGAACACAATAACCAAGAAAAATACACGGAAGGCTACGTGGAGATAAATTGTGCTCCGTATAATCCCGTAAGTAGGGATATACTCGACATCCAAAAGGACGAAAATGATCATAAGTAGGGGCGTGTGAGAACAAAATATCAAAAGGTGATTTATTTGCCAGTAGCCGCGTGGGAAGGCGATTGATTATATAAACAGCAGAGCAAAAGGCATGAACCCAATAGGAGGACGGAATGTGCCCATGAAATAACATGGCAAGGCCGGTTTCGACAATGTGACGATGCTTGCGTTCCGCCCGCCCATTTTGTTGTGGTGTATACGGGCACGGCACTCGATGAAGAGTACCATTATCATTAAGTAATTTACGAACATGATGGTTTAAAATCTCTGTGCACCCATCACTTTGAAAAACGTTTACTTTAGTAGAGAATTGGGTTTGAACAAAGTTAAGAAAATTACCAAAAACTACGTGAAATCCCAACTTGGTTTTGAGAGGATAAAACCAAGTAAACCGAGAGTAATCATCCACAAAGACGACATAATAACGATAGCCGTCAACTGATTCAATGGGGACGATCCCCGCAAATCACAATGAACTAAATCCAACACACATAAGGCACATTTTACATTAATGGGAAAAGGCAACCAATGTGCCTTCGCAAGTTGACATGACGAACAAATAATAGGTGATGGCAACAACGATGTAGTGGATACATAACCCAATTTATTTAAAAGTGAAATAGCATCAAACGAAACATGACCCAAACGAGAATGCCAAAGTTCATAGGATGCCTTCAATTTTGAAAACGTGACCGCCGTAAACGCTTGCGGTTTATTGGATAGAATGTAAAGTCATTGCTCACATCGGCCCTGTGCTAGAACCCGCTTCGTTGCTCGGTCCTGAATATAAAAGTACGGACGAGAAAACAAAACATCCATCATGTTGTCAGTCGTTAGTTTGCTAATAGATAATAGGTTTTTGGTTATGTTTAGAACCACCAAGACACCACGAAGATGGATTCCATTATTAAGAGAAGTGTGACCAATATGAGAGATGGGTAGAACATTACCATCCCCAAAAACAACTTTAGAATTTCCAACATAAGCCGTGGGTTGGGTCATAGAAGCCGTGGAGGAGGCCATGTGGTCGCTGGCGGTAGAATCAACGTACCAATCAGGAGCATTTGTAGTAACATGACATTAAGCATGAAACGCTTTGGCTAAATCTGCATATAAACCCGGTTTGTGCGTGACATACGAAGACAGAAGCAGACACGAGCTAGCATAGTGCCCAGATTGTTGACATAATTGACATTGTAGAGGGCGGCGACCACGACCACGACCACGACTACCCTGGAAAGAGCGACCACCACGTCCACGAGAAGAAATGGGTGGCCCCGTTTGAGCCCTAAAAGCCGCCGGCGGAGAAGCAGTCCCGTGAAGAGAGCGTAAAAACAGTTCATGAGATTCAGCCTGGGCAAGAAGATCTCGGAGAGTTAGCGTAGATCGAGAGGCACGAATGGCAGTGGAGAACGACTCGAAAGACGGGCCAAGGGCACACAAAAAACATTGAACTTTGTCTGATTCGGTAACAGGATGACCAACGGCCGATAGTTAGCCACAAACATTGCGAAATTGCCAGCCAAATTCAGCAATAGTGGACAAACCTTTGAAAAATTAACAAAGCTGGTCACGTAAAGTCTGAACACGCTTGATAGAAGAGTGACTGTAGGCTTCGTCAAGAGCAACCCAGATCTGTCAGGCAGTGGAACAACTGATAATTTCAGAGAAGGCTTCTTCGGTCAAGGAAGCTTGGAGAAGAATCACTGCACGCTGATCAGCTGAGAGCCATGACGCGTAGGCCAGATTAGGAGATGATTTTTCGTCAGTGAGAAGCTCGGAAGGGGGGGGGGGGGGGGGGGGCAGCAAGCGAGCCATCAACATGCCTTAAACGGTTCTGATAAAAGAGAAGAGGGAGCATCTGACTTTTCCATAGCAATTAATTGGAAGAAGAGAGGTGATTGGTAATCATACGCAGAATTGTATTCATGGGAAGGGTAGAATTAGCAGATCAAGAAGCCATCGCAGAAGAAAAAAAAGAAGAAGATGAAAAGAAACAGGGAAAGGGGATCAGAGGCGTACGGGAGGGAAGAAGAAGAGAAAAAATGGGTTTTAAATGGCTCTAGATACCATGTGATAAAACTCATCACACCCAATCAGGTGGAGAGACAATGAATTTATAATAAAACAATTTACACTTTACAACCTTCATTCATTACATATACATTTATTAAATATTATTGCCTAATACTAATCATCCTTTCCTTATTTTTGACTCTGTATGTTTTTCTAGGTCCTAAAGGCAACCCAAAAGGACTCTGCTTTTTATCATAGTTATTACCACAAGTTGATGACGTTGGACATTATTCCAATAGTGTCCCACTTGGACAAGTTGTCAACTTGGTTTAGTTTGAATATGATCCGGTAATCAGCAAAGTGTGCCATCCAATGCAACTGCCGAACTCTGATCAAAGAAAAAAGACGACTCCTAGATAAGTGATATTTTATTCCTCCGTTCTCAAGATATCAGGATGAACCCGGGTCATGGAAAATATCAAATCCCGATAGTTTAAAATTATGTTTCCCGATAGTGTGACAACTGTCAATTTTGGTCAACAAAGTCAACAAAAGTCAACCAGGTCAACTCTACTCGTATTAGAATTTTAGGAGGAATACAATATTCCCTAATGTTTCTAATGTACTATTGAAAGTTATAATACAAAGTACTTTTCTTTCTACCAATTATTGAATATAAAACCCTAATTAGGGTTAGGAACATAAAAATTCGATAATTCAATTAAATATTATTTTGGTATAAATAATATTCATAACACAATGTAGTTATGTGCACGAACCCATTAATACTTGTTAAGTTGAGGATGGAGTTCACATAATTAATTTTTGGATAAATTGGTCGTCAAATGTGATAAATTTTATACGGACTTATAAACTATATTTAATATTCCAACACACTTTCCACCATCATATTAGCCTTTGGAATACATTTTTAGATTAAGTATAATAACCTAGTATTTTATTTCGCTGTTCTTTTATTTTCCGGAGAATCCTTATTTATCGCAAATCCGGAATTACACCGCGTTTTAAACATTTACGCCTTTATATAAAATGTCAAAACATGTTCTATGTCCAAAATCTCTTTTAAAACTTCTAAAAATATTGCTAAACATTATTATTAATAACTTTGGCTTCCAATTATTTTAATCTTGCATAAATCACCCTTAACTTTTATTAAAATCACCAAACTTCATAGAAAAAATACACAAGCTTTTATAAGATTAACACTTTGTCTTATTCTCCTTCCCTTCCTATGCATGGGACTATTTCCCACACCCAAGAGCAAGTGGTCTCCTTGCTTAAGTTGGTGATTTGATTAAAGATGCATTATACTTCCAAGACTTGCACCAAAAGGGCTAAATTGCTTCTTTATCTCCTAACTTCCATGCATTCAGCCTTGCCATTCTTCCTTTCCTAGACCAGCATAAAACCGTTAACCCCCCCCCCCCCCCACACACACATTCACATTCACAGTTTTGCAAGAAGGAAAACACACCATTTCTCTCTAAAAAATCTTCTCTCAAAGTTCTTTCAAGATCCTTGAAAGAAAGCTTCAAGTTTCCTAGCATTTCCCAACTTTCTTAGCGTTTTGGTAAGTGTCCTTATGATCCTTGTTCATATTTTCGTGACCCAACTCTCTCCTAACATCTAGATTCACGGAAATATGTAGGGTATTCTTGAGTTTGTTGCAAACTCATCCTTGTTCTAAGTTACAAGTGTTGAACCTTCTCCTTTTGGGTCTTCATCTTCTAAAAACACATCCAAAGGTGAGGTCATACCCCTCATTTTTATATTTATCCAAGCTTTTAGGAAAGAATACAAGTTATACTATGAAAATGGTTATATATACATGTTTCTAGCTAGTTTTGTGTAAGAATGCTTTCTACATGAAATAATGTTATTTCCTAATATTATGAATATTATTAGGTGATATGTTGAGTAAAATATAAATCTATAAAAACAATGAGTATAAACATGTTAGAATTTCTTAATAGAAAGTCATAAAAATAAAACTATAAAAACTACGGTTTTATGAACGGAATATGACTTTTCTAGCAAAAATGGTTATAACTAAGTTATTACACCATTTTTGTGGAAATAACTCAAAATATGTTATTTTGAACATATTTTATGAAACTAGTTAAAAATAACAAAGTTTTGGACTTACAAAAAGAAAACCTAAAAAGATGTCATTATATGTAAAAATTAGGGTTTTCTAACAAAAATGGTCATAACTAAGTTATGGTACCATTTTTGTGAGATTTCACCTAAAATATGTTAATTTAAACATATAAGGGTAACTTGACTTAAATGTCACAAAATGGTAAAAGTAATTCTTACAAGGCTTATAATTCAATATTTAACGTTGTGACGTAAAGAGGTCAATAACTAGAAGATTGACTTTATCATGCTAAAAGTCCATATACTTGTGTAGATGTATAATATATGTTATTTATGAACATCTAAGTATGTTAACTTTTATATATATATATATATATATATATATATATATATATATATATATATATATATATATATATATATATATATATATATATATATATATATATATATATATATATATATATATATATATATATATATATATATATATATATATATATATGATAGTGTATCATACGGATACATACAATAGCCCGCCAGCGCGCCAGCAGCATACCTCGCCAGTACTTAGATGGCCAGCCAGCCGTCAGGGACCTTGCGACCCACTTGGCTGGACGTCGTCTGACTCGACAGTCATAAACAGCTAATTGCCACGCGTGCCAATACCAAAGTGACGCATCACTCTGTAACGATCATCGTGTGACGTGTTAAGCCACGAACGGACTAGGTGATCCACGAGCTACCACCTGGCCAGACGAATGGGCCAATCATAGTTAGCAGCAGGCGATCGTCCAATAAGGAAAAGATCCGCCACCAACTGACAGATGGTCCCCACGCAGGTATAACAGTATATGATGATCACGCCTCTGGTGAGATCATCATCATGCGTTCTCACCCTAATTCACATTCACCTCATACTCTCCGATCACTGTACTAACTTGACCGTCGGAGCGCCCTCTCAGGATCGGCTCCCGGAGTGCGACTGACATCGCTTCTGTTGTTGTGAACTTAGGTCCAAGGATCAGTCATCCAGAAGACCCCGGTGAAGGACTAGTTTGCAACATTGGCTCCATCCGCTTGTATGACGAAACAAGAACTACGATCTCCCAACCTTGAATGGCAACGCCATCTGACAACCGACAAGGCGATGCCCAACGAAGCCCGGTACGACCCATGATATATCTAGGAGCAGTTACGCCTCCGACTCCGGTGACTGCACCTCAGGCGGTTGCGTCTACAGCAACAGTGACTACCATCTCACCATGGCAACCTCTGATGCCAACTCTATTGATGCCGCCGTTGACTTACCTCAACCCCATCCTTCACGTAGGGCCATCGACAACACAACCGCTGTTTACACCCACATTTGTTGCACCCACAATGGCGGGCACTTCGACGCCTACTTCCGTCCCGGTAAGCAACCCACCGCCTTTTCCGTTACCTTTCGCCGCTGGGATACCGTCGACTCCGTCCTCGACACATACCATTCCGCAGAATTTCTTTGTAAGTGCCCCCACCGCTCAAACCGAGTTCACTCCAACACCATTTTATGTCAACAGTTATCCTACTCATCCGATAATGAACCCATCCTACATGACACCACAATACCCATTTGTGCCATTTTACCAACCATTCCAGCCGCAAACGTCGAATCCAATCCCGATCATAACAACCCCTCGTTCGCCCTTTGTCAAAGAGCTTTTGGATTATGAGATCCCGAGTACTGCTAAACTCCCAACGTTGAAAGTATACAATGGAACCACATGCCCGGACAACCACATTGACACTTATGAGTGGCATATGACTTTGCTAAAATTAGATCAACGCTTCTGGTGCACGTATTTCCCGACGACACTAGATGGGAATGCGGGTGCATGGTTTAAAAGCTTGGCACCAAACAGTATATAAAACTTTGAACAGCTGAAACACTTATTCCTCACAAATTTCATGCAATTGCGAAAATATAGGGGCGATAATCATGCTATAATGGGTTGCCAGAAACGGGAAGGTGAATCCGTGAAGGATTATTTCAGACGATTCAACAAGGCTACGTTGGATGTTCCAGGACAGGATGATCGAATGGTGACGGGTGCGTTCACCTAGGGATTGTTACCGGGTCCTCTATCTCGAAAATTTCTGGGAAGACCCCCACAAACTCGGCATGAATTAAAGGAACGAGTAGAGAGATTCCTCGGGCAGGAGGAAGGAACGGCAGAAAAACAGCAGTACCTCAAAGTAACTACAGCCGGCCAAAACAGGCGGAATGATCGTTATCATTCCCACCGCCGGCACCCAGAAAATTCTAGTCTTCCCCCAAGAAGCGGTACACCCCCGCGGCGGTTCAACCCATTTTACAAAGACGAATCTCAAAGCAAGCATACAGATATCTATGCTGAAAAAGAAACTACCGCGAACAAAGCCCCGGATAGCAGACAACGATATTGCGAGTACCACAAGAGAGCAGGGCCCATGACACCCTTGATTGTGCCATGTTAAAGAGCGAAATGGAAGAGAAGCAGCTGAAAGGCAATTTGGTAGAGACGGCGAGAAAACTGCGGGAGCAATTTGTGGCAGAAAGGAAAGCCGAAAGAGGAAGAAAAGAAGATAAAGCAGGCGGTAAGGCTTTTGAGATTCTGGCTATTCGCACTAGCTAAAGACAACCTGACCGTCTTGGTGGAGGTAGTACACGTCATGACGTTGGTCCCCTAAATCTAAGTTTCTCAATCAACGATCCAAGACCTGAAAGCTGGCAGGGAGACAACCCTTTGGTCCTTACTGGTTATGTTAAAAACATTAAAATCCACAGAGTATATGTGGACGGTGGTAGTGCTGCTGACATTATACACGAACACTGCTTCAGGTTACTACCGCAAGTCATAAGAGACGAACTGAAACCTGCGAGAGGACGACTCATAAGGTTTACAGGCCACATTATATGGCCAATTGGAACCATTCCCTTGCCCTTTACTCTGAGAAGCTTTGATGGAAAACTATACAAGACCATGCTCATTGAGTTCGTCGTTGTGAGGGCCCCCTCGAAACACAATATGATTTTAGGGCGACCAGGACTCTTGAAATTCGGGGCGGTGGCATCTACAGTACATGGCCTTCTCAAGTTCAGAACACCAGGAGGAGTAGCCTGTGTTATGGCCGCCAGCCCCCAGACTCTAAGCTGCTGCCAGATCATGCAACCAAAAGAAATTATCAGACCAACTAAGAAAGCTAGAAGAGAAGAATCAAGCGACAAAGAAATCATCAACCACGACCACGCCAAGCAATCGGTCAGGATTGGCACCATGCTACTCGCAGCCACGAGAGAGAAAGTAATTGCCCTTCTAAAGCAGTACAAACATGTATTTGTGTGGGAGCCCGCAGACATGGTAGGGGTAGACAGAAGCTTAATAGAGCATAATTTAAATGTCAAACCGGGAAGCAGCACGATCAAACAGAAAAATAGGGGCCAGACAGGTGAACGAAATATGGCGATCAATGCAGAAGTATCCAAATTAGTTGTGGCAGGGATACTTGGGGAAGCCATTTTCCCTGACTAGATTGCTAATCCGGTGATGGTGAAGAAAAGCGATGGAAGCTGGAGAATGTGTATAGACTGTATAGATTTAAATAAGGCTTGCCCTAAAGATTGCTATCCCTTGTCGGAGATAGACCAAAAAGTGGAATCCCTTCAGGGTTTTCGATGGAAATGCTTTCTAGATGCATATAAAGGTTATCACCAAATACAAATGAGGAAAGAGGACGAAGAAAAGATGGCATTCTACACCAATCGGGGAACATTCTGTTACAAAAAGATGCCTTTTGGATTAAAGAACGCGGGGGCAACATATCAACGACTGGTGGATCAGTTATTTCGCAATCAAATTACACGAAACATCGAGGTCTACGTCGATGGAAATGCTTTGTAGATGCGTATAAGGGTTATCACCAAATACAAATGAGGAAAGAGGATGAAGAAAAGATGGCATTCTACACCGATCGGGGAACATTCTGTTACAAAAAGATGCCTTTTGGATTAAAGAACGCGGGGGCAACATATCAACGACTGGTGGATCAGTTATTTCGCAATCAAATTGGACGAAACATCGAGGTCTACGTCGATGACATGGTAATCAAGAGCCTAGAAGAAACTGTGTTGATAACAGACATAGAGGAAACATTGAAAACATTGGAATAGGCGAAGATGAAATTAAACTCAGCAAAATGTGTGTTTGACATGGAAGAAGATCATTTTCTGGGATATTACATAACAAATCAGGGTATTCTTCCCAACCCTGCTAAAGTCCAGGACGCCCTTGAGACCAGGCCCCCGGTCACGTTAAAGGAAATGCAAGGTTTAAACGGGAAGCTAACAGCATTGGGACGCTTCATCGCAAAGTCGGCAGAGAAAGCTCTGCCAGTCTTCAATACATTGAAGGGTGAAGTCAACAAAGATGGATTCAAATGGACAACCGCAGATGATGAAGCTTGGGAAAACCTTAAGCAGGCACTGGGCAATCTACCTACACTTGCCAGCCCTATCCTAGGGGAAATCTTGTCTATATACTTATCCGCGTCGCACGAAGTAATCTCAGGGTACTGGTGGTGGAAAGAAACAACACGAAACTCCCAGTATATTTAATTAGCCGGGCACTCCAAGGCCCAGAGGTCAATTATCCGATGCTCGAAAAGCTGGTGCTGGCACTCGTGCACGCTGCTAGACGCCTCCGTCAATATTTTCAGGCGCACCATGTTGAGGTCCTCACTAGCCAGCCACTCAAACAAATCTTGTTAAAACCAGAAAATTCAGGACGGTTAGCCAACTAGGCTATAGAACTGGGAGAACACGCCATCACTTATCGACCTCGAATGGGTATAAAGGCACAATCACTGACAGACTTCCTCATTGAGATTCCTGACCAGCCACCTCTAGGAACACCGGTTGCTACGAGCTCCCCTATCAGGGAACAACCGTGTGAGTGGACCCTGTTCACTAATGGAGCAGCCGGGAAGGAGGGGTCAGGAGCAGGATTAAAATTGAAAAGCCCTCAAGGAGAGGAAATTACATACGCATTGCGGTTTGACTTTCGAACATCAAATAATGAAGCAGAGTATGAAGCCTTACTGGCAGGACTACGACTGGCAATCGAGAATGGGGCAAAACAAGTAGCATCTTTGAGTGACTCATTGCTGCTAACAAATCAGATAAACGATCGATATGAAGCCAGAGACAAACGAATGCAGAACTACATGGACACAGTACAAAAGTTGACGAGATCTTTTGATAGTTTTTCAACCAAACAAATTCCTCGGTCAGAGAATAGAAGGGCTGACGCTTTGAGTAAGCTAGCCTCAACGTCATTTGACCACTTAACTAAGAAGGTATTAGTCGAGGTATTGCCTGAAAGAAGTATAGAAGAAAAGCAAATTAATGAGACGAGAAGAAGGACAACGACCTGGAGCACACCATACATGGAATACCTCCAATATGGAACGCTACCAGAAGACGAGACGGAGGCGCGCAAACTCAGAGTTAAAGCCCCTAGCTTCACAATTATCGAAGGAAACCTCTACAAAAATGGGTACTTAACTCCCTGGCTAAAGTGCATAACAAAGGAAGAGGGATGCCGCGTATTAGATGAAATACATTCAGGCCTGGCGGGGGCCCACGAAGGGGCACGAGCATTAACGAGTAAGGTCCTGCGAATGGGGTTCTATTGGCCTGATATCAATTCCGATGCGACGGAGATGACGCGCAAATGTGTGGAATGCCAGAATTTCTCTCCAACCCAGAATCTGCCTGCAGCTCCCCTGACGAGCATAACAAGCCCCTAGCCGTTCTTCCAGTGGGGAATCGATATTGTTTGACCATTCCCGGAAGCTCCTGGGAAGGTAAATTTCTTAATCGTTGCAATTGATTATTTCACTAAGTGGGTGGAGGCTGAGCCGGTAGCCTCCATAACGGGGCGTAGCATCATTAAGTTCATGTGGAAGAGCATACTCACCAGGTTCGGTACCCCATAGATATTAATTAGTGATAACGGACTGCAATTTGCTGAAAACCCATTCCGTGGGTGGTGCAAAGAAAGGCAAATCCGGCAGCAGTTCACATCTGTTGCTCACCCACAGGCTAACGGCCAGACGGAAGTTCATGCTCCCGCCGGAACTCTCGATAACCTCGCTACGGGTTTCTGCCTTCACCCCTGAGAAAACAGAGGAAGGTTTCAGGCACAGCCTGGACTTGTTGGAAGAAAGGCACGAACTTGCCAGCGTCAGGCAGGCAAGGTACAAGTCTAACGCTGAAAGGTACTACAACAGGCGGGTAAAGGGAAGAGCGTTTAAAGTGGACGACTTAGTGCTGCGGAAAAATGAAGTTAGCCATGCCCAACCGAGAGAGAAGTTAGGACCAACCTGGGAGGGTCCATACAAAGTGGTGGAAGCGCACCGAAATGGAGCATACATGTTGGAAACCATGGATGGCAGTCCAATACCGAGGACGTGGAACATCCAACACTTGAAGAGCTTCCACTTTTAGAAATAAAAACAGTACAACATGAACTATAACAACAACATGATTCTCTCTTTTGTTTTCCTTCTAATGGATGTAATAGTTTAATATTGCAAGGAACCGAGTTTCGAAACTTTTAAAATATGGCGTTTATGTTTACACATGTTGTCAACAGACAAATTGGTTGGACTGATCACCCAACCAAAAGTCGATCTATACGTATCTATCATCATAAACTACAACGCAAATAACATTTTATGGCCGAGCACCATCCGTATTAAGTCACAACTTAATACAAATGGCCGAGCACCATCCATACTAAGTTCTAAATCTTACAAATGGCCGAGCACCATCCGTATTAAGTCACAACTTAATACAAATGGCCGAGCACCATCCATACTAAGTTCTAAATCTTACGAATGGCCGAGCACCATCAGTATTAAGTCACAACTTAATACAAATGGCCGAGCACCATCCATACAAAGTTCTAAAATTTACGAACAATCAAGCACCATCTATACTAAGTTTCAACCTAACAATAGCAGTTGCATTACCATATACAACATACATAGCCAAACATTGTTTCAAACCAAAGGCAACATGCAAATTAAATCAACCAAACAAAGCCAGGAAACATAATTAAAGGCTTACCCACCAGTTACAGAAGCAAAACATCAGTTCACAACCATTTTAAGCCAGCCAAACATAAAAAGAAATTGTCCAAAACATTCAACCAGTTACAACCACATCGAAAAAACCAAAACAAATAACTTACCCATCTACCTCCACTCTCAGTAGTTCCTTCAGGCCGTCCACCCCAAGCTGC
The DNA here is from genome assembly GCA_023525715.1 of Cichorium intybus. Lineage (NCBI taxonomy): Eukaryota > Viridiplantae > Streptophyta > Magnoliopsida > Asterales > Asteraceae > Cichorium > Cichorium intybus. The sequence goes on along the minus strand of CM042017.1, from coordinate 57,726,616 downwards.
CCCAAACTCAACAATCCTGCATAGTCAAGGGTTGCAAATTCCTCCATCGCATCGTCCACTTCCCTAGCGCGGTTGGAAGCTGAACTCCCTTCTCCAGCATCCAGACCACCAATCTTCAGTTCCTGGCGGAGACCACGCCGACCTGCCTCCTTGCCAGCCACGTAACTTGCTCGACGAATACGATTAATCCCGTGCACAAATTCAGGGACCAGAAATACCTTATCCACAATTCTTACTGCACCCTCTTCCACCATCCACCTTAGATCGTTTCCCACCTTCTCCAAGGCAGCATCCTTCTCCTCCAACAAGCGGTCCTTCTCGCACAACTCAGCATCAACATTCTCCGAACGGATCATCAAAGCCTCATCGTCTTGACTAAGCTTATCCAAAATTCCCTGTGCACCAACCAATTGTTCTTCCACTAACATTTTCTCTGCAATCAACAACTCGCACTTATGATCAAATTGGCGAGCAGCAGCCTCCAAATGAGCAATTTGGGCCTCTAGTTCCACATTCAGTGCACGCAAACGTGCACTCTCGGCCAGAGCATTGCGAGCCTCAAGCTTCAAAGATTCTTGGAGAGAGGAAGAGGCTGATAAACGTTCTATCCTCTTTGCCGCAGCCGCCAGATAATACACGGACTGGGCTAAGGCAAACCTCAAAGTGTTGACCAAGTTCTCATGAGAAAAGTTCTCCATCTCCGCCTCAGCTGCCAGAGGGAACGCATGGAGAGCGAAATCAATGGCATTCTCCTGGGGGAACAGGCGGGAACAGTTAACAAGTTTCCATTCTGGGACAAATGGCAAAGATGAGAAGTCAGTCCAAACATGGGTGCCTAAAGCCTCATCCCCGCTACCACCAGCCCCAGATCCACTTCCCCCGCCCATCTCAAATCCACCTTCACCTTCAGCATTAAATCCGCCACCCCCAGCACCTCCTAAATTCTCTATACCACCGGAACCAGACAAGATTTTTGGGTCAAACGACAACTCCTCATCACGATCCCCAGCACTCTCAGACTCGGTCGGAACCTCTTTCCTACCGGCATTCGCCTCCTCATTATCTGGAATGGTAATTATACCCAAATCATCATGCTTCAATTTGCTTAACAGTTGACGCCGACTCAGTCTCCTGATCAACCTTGTATCTGGGGGATTCTCTGAGCCCTCCAAAAAACCCCACGCCATCTTCCTCTTGTTCGCCAGCCTAGCAGACCCCCTCAAAATACCCTCCTTACTATCCCGTACTGATTCCGAAGATCCCTCACGACCACCCTTCGAAAGCCCCTCCACCTTTGCATCTACTAACGGAACACTACCAGATCCTTCTCTCCCAGCATTCTCCTCCTCCGAGTCCTGTATCTCTTTTGCCTGCGTAGCAACATCTAGGTTTCGAAAGGAAAACGATGCAGCCACCTTGTCAACTAAGTCAACTTCACGATACTTCAACTCCCCTTTACCCCATTCCTTGGCAAGAACATCCTCAAAACACACTTTACATGGGCTATCTGCAAGGGGAATAGCAAAATAAAGAGAAATAAAATATAGCTCAACAAAAAAGGAAGAAGGAAGAGAGAAACGGCACATACTTTTTCGCAACACGTAAAACTCTGGCATCTTTCCTCGTATACGCCAGGATGTACTCAAACCCCCACCAGCCAAAATATACTTAGTAAATTCTTCTAGAACGACAAGAAAACTGTTTAGGGTTTTCACCATCTGCTCTTGATGAGGATACGATTTGGGGATTTGGTCAGACGCCGCACCAGTTCGATGATACCTAGCCCCAACACGAGAGGCATTCACCCACAACCACCTATCTTGCCAGTGCTTGGGTGAATAATTGGGTTCTGGAATCAGAGTGTGAACGGTAGTTCGCCTGTAGAAGGCATAGTTTTCCCCGGAAGCAGCGAAGCGAAAGCAATGTTTAAAAACATAAAAATCAGGGACGATACCTAAACTGCGACATAAAAGTTCGAAAGCCACGATCTTGTTAACAGAGTTCGATGTTAGTTGATGCAAACCAACGCTGTTGCGACGTAAGACCTCATCCATGAAATCAGACATTGGAAGACGATACCCAACGTCGAAGGTTTTCAAGTAAACGCCAATCTTCCCTTCCGGTGGGAAAGAAAACCCTACATCAGTGTTCGAAACCAGAACCCCATCCTCAGGCTGAAAGCCATACCATTCAACTAAAGGACCGTCAACATCGTTAGGGATTTCTTGTCGATTGTAGTCCGCCATTTTCAAAGAGGAGGGGAGAGAAGAGGAGAAAGATGACAACGGGAAGATGGAAGCAGATAAGAAGAATAGAATGTAAAGAAGAAATTAGAAAAACCCTAAAAAGATAATATAAGAGCAAGGAAAAGCGGGAAATTGAAAAACGCCCCTAATGATGAAAACGGACGGGTCACATCACTCACGTCAACCATAATGACGCCGATTTTCTCGGAAAGCGAACCGCCGCTCCAATCTTGAATGTCAAAGCTAGACCACGTCATTGCCTTGACCACCAAGACTTGGGGGACTTGATAGTGTATCATACGGATACTTACAATAGCCCGCCAGCGCGCCAGCAGCATACCTCGCCAGCACTTAGACGGCCAGCCAGCCGTCAGGGACCATGCGACCCACCTGGCTGGACGTTGTCTGACTCGACAGTCATAAATAGCTAATTGCCACGCATGCCAATACCAAAGTGACGCATCACTCTGTAATGATCATCGTGTGACCTGTTAAGTCACGAACGGACTAGGTGGGCCACGAGCTACCACCTGGCCAGACGAATAGGCCAATCACAGTTAGCAGCAGGCGATCGTCCAATAAGGAAAAGATCCGCCACCAACTGACAGATGGTCCCCACGCAGGTATAACTGTATATGATGCTCACGCCCTTGGTGAGATCATCATCACGCGTTCTCACCCTCATTCACATTCACCTCATACTCTCCGATCACTGTACTAACTTGACCGTCGGAGAGCCCTCCCAGGATCGCCTCCCGGAGTGCGACTGACATCGCTTTCGTTGTTGTGAACTCAGGTCCAAGGATCAGTCATCCAGAAGACCCCGGTGAAGGACTAGTTTGCATCAATATATATATATATATATATATATATATATATATATATATATATATATATATATATATATATATATATACATATATATATATATATATATATATATATATATATACATATATATATATATATATATATATATATATATATATATATATATATATATATATATATATATATATATATATATATATATATATATATATATATATATATATATATATATATATATATATATATGTACAACGAAACACTTAAAATAAGGTTTTATAGGTATCAACACTTTCATAACATTTTGGGACAAACAAATAATTATATAAAAAGTATATAATTATTATACACTATTTTATTATCATGGGAAAAGTGATAATTACAAATACAACGGTTTTCATTTACAAATAAACGCATTTTGAAAACAAGTATGTGAGATAGAGTCTTCACCATATTTATTAAAGTACACATACTAAAGCCCTAACCAGAGTCTCGCTAAGAGAGCGTGATACTTGTGTATAGATCTATACGGGATTGACAATCCCGCACCTAAGCTGCTAGCTACAGCTAGACAGGCAGATCTGGGGTGACAAATTTCTACCATTCGGACGCTTGAAGAACGTCACAGCACGCCTACTTCGGTCATAGTATGGTTATATGGAACTCACATGGGAAATCGACAATACATTTAGTTTACGAGCAAAACATGCATTTAAATGGTTTCATACAAGAATAAATCTACGTAATACTATTTCAAATATAGAAATACTTATACATTTTCGGTCTTTGGGTTTTGAAGACCTACAACTCATTTATAAGAATATTTTGGATTTTCTGGGATCAAATACTATCTTTTTACAAGGAAACAAGATTATGGATTTTCTCATACAAAACTCTTATGAACTCACCAACTTAATTGTTAACACTCTTTCAAAACTACTTGTATTCTCAGGAAACAGCTAAATCTGTAATTCGCAAGCTTTTGAGGATGGGACACTACGACATCGTACTACTTATTTTGACATCATATTGTAATTGTTCTTGAAACAAACAACATTTTGAACCTATGTGATATTTGCAATTATATTTATGATGGTTGTGTTTGCTCTGATCATTATTGTACAAATATTGTTGTGATACTGTTCATGAAGTCATCCACCCCCAGACGTTTCTGCCATCCTGGTGTGGGGGTGTGACAGATAGTGAATTATGATGACACTGTCAAACTAAGGATCGAACACATCAATCTGGCTAGGCGTTGGCCAAGCGCTAAGTGTCAACATCAAATCATCGAGGGGCCTACATATATCGTTTCTCCTTATTAGGGGAGAAGGAACATATAAACTTTGACTACATAGTCTCTATCTATTTCATCTTGTTATACATGGACATACCCTTTATAACTACCAGTTACGAACAATGTTTGAGCGACCAAAGCACAATAGAATCATAGTGTAAATCCTTATGCATCTCGGTTTAAAGAATAAGAGATATTATCGTCCTAGATTACTTGTGACTTAATCCATGAAGTAATCTCTAGGTGCGGGTTGTTCCAATACTTGAATCTCTACCGAGTACTCATGAGAGCTAGTCGCAATCACCATGATATGTCTAATCTTTATAGACAATCTACTAACACTCCATGACAGTCTTAAATCACTACTTACTTCCAAGAATGCGACCGACTGTGGAGGTTTGAGTAAATTAATACTTAGGAAGTTGGTTCTAAACATGCAAAAGTGAAACACATTGACAATTTAATGAAATGGTGGTTAATTAGACTTTTATTAAATCTCCACTAATAAAACACCAAGTCATATACAATTAGCAATGTTGTATGTTTCGATTTTCAAACTATTAAACTAAACATTTAATACATTTTGCTAGAAAATCTAATGCCTATGGTCCTCGTATACTCATCATGCTTGGGTCGCGACAATGGTTTGGTGAATGGATCAGCTGGATTGTCCTCTGATGGTACCCTGCCCACCACGATGTCTCCGTCTTTAACTCGGTTTCGATCATAGTGGTACTTTCTGAGTACATGTCTTGATCTCCCATGGTCCTTAGGTTCTTTAGTCAATGTGACTGCACCTCGTTATCGTAGAAGACTTCGAGGGATTCACTGATTCTGGGGACAACACCAAGATCGCCGATGAAGTTCTTCAACCATGTAGCTTGTTTTGTAGCTTCACTAGCTGCTATATACTCAGACTCACACGTTGAGTCAGCCACTAACTTTTGCTTCAAACTTTTACAGGTTACTGCTCCTCCGTTCAAGATGAACACCCATCCTGATTGTGAGCAAGAGTCATCTCTGTCTGTTTGAAAACTTGTGTCACTAAACCTAGTTACTCTTAGCTCAACTCTTCCTCCATATATCAGGCACATATCTTCAGTTCTTCTCAAATACTTAAGAATGTTTTTCACTGTAGTCCAATGTCTTTCGAAAGGATTGTCCTGATACTGGCTCACCATGCTTAAAGCATATGAGACATCACGTCTAGTACATATCATGGAATACATGATCGATCCTATAGCCAAATCGTATGTGAATCGACTCATTCTGTCCAGTTTATCACTAGTCCTGGGACATTGCTCTTTACTTAGCTTTATGCCTTGTTTTATGGGAAAGAATCTTTTCTTGGAATCATGCATCTTTAATTTCTTCAAGATTTTGTCCAGGTATGTACTCTGGATTAGTGCTATTAGATGCTTCGATCTATCCGTATAGATCTTTATACTAAGTATATATGGTGCATTTCCCAGATTCTTCATTGTAAAACACTTCCCAAGCCAAGTCTTTAATATTTGCAATGTTGGGATGTCGTTTCCTAGAAGAACTATGTCATCGATATATAGTACTAGAAATACTACGTTACTCCCACTAGATTTGACATATATGCAAGATTCATGACTTCTAGAAAATCCAAACTCTTTGACCTTTTCATGGAAGCAGATGTTTCAGCTACGAGAACTTTGTTTAAGTCCATAAATGGACATTTCAAGCTTACATACTCTATTCGGATACTTGCTATCCTCTGATAGTTTTCCATTAAGGAAAGCGGTTTTGACATACATCTGCCATAGTTCATAGTCATAAAGCGCAACAATGACAAGTAACACTCTAATAGACCTTATCTTGGCTACTAGAGAGAGGGTTTCGTTATAATCAATTCCTTGAGTCTGAGTGAATCCCTTCGCAACCAATCTCGCCTTAAATGTGTGTGCATTCCCATCCATGTCGGCCTTCTTCTTGAAGATCCACTTAAACCCAACGGTTTTTAGGCCTGGTGTCGGATCAACCAAGTTCCAAACTTGGTTATCGTACATGGACTGAATCTCGCTCTCCATGGCTTCTTTCCATTTGGCAGCCTTAGGGCTTGCCATTGCTTCCTTGTAGTTGGATGGTTCATCCTCACTAACCAGTGTGTTATCACTGATCAGTATGTCACCTTTATAGTAATATGGAAGCCATAAAACTCATGAGATTGACTTACTCTACTGGATCTACGAAGAGGCGGTGGAGATATGTCAGTTTCCTTAATAATAGTCTCATCCTCGGGTTGAGTACCAGTGTAAACTATATGTTCTTCTTTGGTTGATTCTTGAATTTCCTCAAGATCAATTTTACTCCCACTAGCTTCTTTGGATATGAGATCTCTTTCCAGAAATACTCTTCTTCGAGCAACAAACACTTTGTTCTTGGAAGGCTTGTAGAACAAGTATCCTAAAGACCTTTGTGGGTAACCAATGAAATAACACTTCTGTGCTCTAAGTTCAAGCTTGTCATGAGCTTTGCTCTAAAGAAAGACTTCACAACCCCAGACTTTTATATGTGCTAGTGAGGGACGTTCCCCATTCCATATTTTAGAGGGTGTTTTAGCAACCTTCTTAGTTGGGAAAATGTTTAAGATATGAGTTGTAGTTTCTAAGGAATGACCCTAGAAACTTAGTGGAAGTGTAGCAAAACTCATCATAAATCGAACCATGTCCAACAGTGTTTGATTTCTCCTTTCAGACACACCGTTATGATGCGGTGTCCTGGGAGGAGGGAATTGTGAAACTATTCCACAATTCCTAAGATGATTGTAGAATTCTTGACTAAGATATTCTCCACCCCTGTCAGATCGGAGCATCTTAATCTTCTTGCCAACTGATTCCCTACTTCGTTTTGAAATTCCTTTAAACACTTCAAAGGTTTCCGACTTATGTTTAATCAAATAAAAATAACAATATCTACTAAAATCATCAGTAAATTTCATGAAGTAGCGTTCACTTTGTTTAGTGGCAGATCTGAATGGTACACAGACATCTGTGTGGATAAGTTCCAACAGATCCCTGCCTCTTTCACAGCTTCCTATGAATGGCGATTTAGTCATCTTGCCAAGTAAGCAAGACTCGCATACATCATCCGACTTTAAGTCGAATGATTCCAAGATTCTTTACGACTGGAGTTTGGTGGTGCGATTCTTGTTTATATGACCAAGACGATAGTGCCATAGACGTGACTTATCAAGAACATTCTCGTTAGAATCAATATTCAAAGTTATATTATCATTCCTACCAACGCAAAACAACACTTTCATATATGCTGTTACAAGGACTAGCTTTAAAACAAAGACAATCATTTTTATAAACCAAAATGTTATCATTGTCGTTATCAAAACCAAATTTGAAACCATCCTTAAAAAAAGCATAAAATGAAATAATGCTTCAAGGGATTTCTAGCGAGTAGCAACAATTTAATAACCTAATTGAACTATTATCATTCATCATCAGCTCATAGCTCCCGATCCTTGTAACAGCAGCAGTCTGTCTGTTTCCCATGATCATGTTGAGCTCCCCATGCTGCAGCTTCATACTTTCCCTTAGTCCCTGCATATCAGCACAAATGTGAGTACCACATCATGTATCAAGGACCCAAGAATTAGAAGTCATAGTACTATATAAGTAGAGTCGTCATAGTGCTTATCATAAGTAACTATATCTTCATCAGCAGCATTATCGGCTATATCTGGGATATCAACATCAAGGACATACTCTTTGCCCTCGAATCTCAGTGCAATCCTTAAGGCCTGGATCCAGTCGAGATAGTTTGGACCCGTAAGCTTTTCCCTTGAGAGGACGGAAAGCAGTGAGATGTTTGTTGGTGCAGGATGAGGAGGATGAGGAGGTGGATGAGGAGGAGTAGGAACCGAGTTGTTGTTATTGTTATTGGCAGACATCTATAAAAAAGTTTTAGGTTAGTTAGGTTGAGTTCTAATCCTACAAATAATTATCCAATTTATTTACTAAGGCTAGGACCCAAGATATCCAGTTGTGATGTGAAGAAGGATGCCGTAAACACACCATAATGGTCATCAAGGTATACAAAACTTTTTTTCAGTTTCATTCACTATGAAACTCCTAGATCTGTGAGATTCATTGAACACAATCAATGTCATGTTAATATCGTTTGTGCTCATCTCAGAATTCATGACAGGGATGCCGTGATTCATGAATCAAATGTGGAATTGACCATGCAGAACCCGCGTGATGCTTGGCTCAAGATATGCTTGAGAATCGTGAGTGTCACATCACCCTCGACTATAACCTAATTTGGCGTGTCGGTTAACCATACAGCTCCACCAGCAGGTCATAAAGAGAATGTGCGTTTCTCATGGGTAGCACATAGTTCACATTGTATATAGTAAAAACGAGTTTTTGTTTTAATACTTTAAGTTAATACTTTTAACACAAAGATAAAAACATTTCCCTATCAAACTTTTTGGTAACTCCACATGGAAAAAGGTGCTGGGCGTTGAAGGTGGTGGGAAATGAATGCCACTTAAAAACCAACCTCATTCAGGTAAATGGAAAAAGATGTTGGGCGGTGAAGGTGTGTGTGAGCCTAATCACAGTTTGATCAATGTTTTTAGTTTAATTTATTCTTTTATATATATAAATAATCTTCTAATATATATATATATATATATATATATATATATATATATATATATATATATATATATATATATATATATATATATATATATATATATATATATATATATATATATATATATATGTGTGTGTGTGTGTGTGTGTGTATTTTAAATAATTTAAAATCTTTCATTTAATTTAATTCAATTAACACCATTTAATTAATTAAAATAAACAATTATATCCTATTGGAATAATCAAATTAAGGAAATCTCATAATTATAGTCAGAAGAGTTTCGTATGTAGGAACCAATAAACATTCCAATCATTTTCTGACCATGAGTAAGATTCACTTGCTTAGACATATTGGTCTGATTCATCTTGTAGTAACTTTCGACCAGAACCACAAAATCGTTCGGATTCATTAGAGGAAAATCTTCAATTGAGAAGGAGCTTTCAACATTCTCTTTTCCTCTTCGGACACAGTATGTGTAATTCTGATACACATTTTCATACAATTCATCGGTTTCAATCTTGTTGATCCCAACAATTTTAAGACTAGCCCAAACTTCAGTTTGATCCCTACTTAGGTTCCCATGAAACCTTGCTTTTTTTTCTTGGAATGTATTCTTCTCCGAATCTGGAAACTCAATATCATATTGATTAGAGGCGAAGAGCTTTGGATTGAATGTAATATCCAGTTGGGAGTTTGTTGAGTTCTCGACTGAGTAGGATATTAAAGGACTCTTTCAAAAATTTCAAGAGTACTGAAAGCCAAAGACATGATTGTTTCGAACATCCAGACCTTGTTAATGGGACCCATTTCTTCTTTCTTTCCCATGCAACTTCGCGCAACAGAGTAGAAATGCCTCATTTTTTCGTATTCTTCGGCTTTATGTTGTTTCTTTTCAGCTTTAGAAAGCTGTTCTACAATTTTCTTTCCTTTATCAACTGAAGGACCAGCTGATGGAGTAACCGAAGATGTCGTTGTTTTTGTAGCTGTCGCGAATGGGGATGAACCAACACTAATTTTGATTCCACTCGAGAAAGCGTTTAATGATACTTGACGTGGATTCAGATGCAATACCCTTTGTGTTGGATCAGTAGAATGACCCAAGATAATGTAGCAAATTTAACCAGTAGTGTAGTGGAAGCTGTAGTTTCAGATGTGAGTGTTGATGAGGAGCAAATGTTAAGCCGAAGGTGGGTGTGGAAGTTGTTGTAGTTGCGGTTGAACCAGATAAAGTGACTGGAGCGAAGGTGGTTGACGCTGTGATTGTAACAGAAGTCAATCTAGTTGGTCGGTTCCATTCTCCCCTTTGTGACGAAGGTTGAGAAGGCTTCGGAGCACCAGGTAGACGACTGACCAGACTAAGAAGCGGTGCAATGTCTTTTTGGATGGTATCCGTTGTCTGAGAGACAAGAACCTTCAATTGTACATTGGCGATGGTTTGGGATTCTATAATGCCCAGCTTGTAGCACAGGGGTACCCAAATTTTTTCTTAATTTCATTACAAAATACAATAATTTAAAACTAAATATCCCTGTGCGCTGGAGCTACAAAACTGATATCACCAGGAATCGTCCCATGATCCAAGCCGAGCGCTACGTAACACCTAAACTTGCAAAAACACCACAACATAAAAGGGTAAGCTATAAAGCTTAGTGAATAACATTTACATAACATACACTCGGGCCACTGCAATACCGGCATGTTAACAACCTCTAACAAACTAAGCCAACCTACTGAGACTATAATGTACACGTTATGTAATCTCATACACTCACGATACATACATCATGGACGCATGGTACTCGTTATGCGACTATTAATACATCGTATAAACACAACCACATATTCACCACATCACATCACAACCCCCTGTTAGCCACAACATCTACAACTCAGCAATCCGTCCCCTCCTCAACCCCTGCGGTATTGAGTCACGAATACTCACCGGACACCCAACTGTATGTGGGACTCACCAGACATCCCATAGTGTGTGTGATAGAACTGCCAGCCAATAAGGCCATCACAACACATATTGGGTAATTAAACCCATCAGCAACCCGTCACCTCCTCAACCCCCGCGGTCTCGAGTCACAAAGACTCACCGGACCCCCAACTGTATGTGAGACTCACCGGACATCCCACAATGTATGTGAAAGAATTGTCGGCCAATAAGGCCATCACAACACATATGTAGGCTATAAAGCCCAACCACTCGGCCACTAAGGCCTAAATAAGCTTTTAATCCACAAAGGCCTCAACAACCAACATTAATCCATAAAAGCTCAAAAACCTATAATTAGCCATAAAGGCATCAACAACCAACAATAAGCCACAAAGGCTTAACAGCTAACACCCAACTGCAAGGCCCTGCAACCAACCACACGACACCACCACTCCCCATATCAGCTCAACATCCACATACAACTACATGATCACCACCCACGATATGGTACCATATACATAATTATCACCACTTAATACCCATGTATTCGTCCGCACAGCTAATATCAACTAAATATTTAACCAGCTACCGATACAGTCTACCCACGGGTACTCGTCTGCAGATTACCTACTTACGGGGTTTTCACGTATTCGTCTATGTAACATACACACCTAATCGTACAACACATACATGCAATTCTTTGTATGCATTATAAATCTCACAATGCTATGTAAAGTTACTCACCTCGATATTAACCGGGTCAAGTAGCTTCGTTGCTCGTACAACACGGTGTCGTCCTGACTCCTTGACAAATATAAACCTACATTAGGTTTTCAACCACATTTATAAATCATATTTATATACCCTCTTGAAAACCTAAATCATGCACTTGAAAGCCATAACTTCAATATCAACTTTCTTAGCAATTATCCTTCTTTTTACCCAAGAAATTGTCCCCTGTTCTTGATCAGTTTCACTCAACCTAGAAACATTTATATATAACGATTTCAATCTAACAGAAAACTACTCCTCTTTACCTTTCCAGAGACACCAATATCAATCCCAACGGATATTTCTACAATTTACTATGATATTTCCAAAAGTACATATCAAATACATCTCAAATCTGCCAAAAACGTACCAATCTGTTGAAAATGCATATTTGAGTTATGTTAGAGGCCGAATCACGTTTTTCAAATCTGTAGACAAAATATACTGGGCTCAATTTCTGAAAATATGGCACTGGTTTCACATGAAACCAATACTTCTACGATTTACAACGATTTTTACAATATGACGTCAAAAACAGTGTTTTTACCTCGAATCTGCAATCCTGATCGAACGCCTATATCTCTACTTCCTAAATCAGAATCATAAATTCTCCTGTCAAAAGCTTCGTATGTGTCTCCTAAACCTCCAGTTCAAAAATCTCGACGATCCAACGGTTCAATCGTCGAGGATCATGCGAACACCGTACTGAACTCTTAAAAAATGAATTTCGTCACAACCTTTGAAAAGGGTTCTTAAACCCTTAGAACTCTCTCACACTTTCAAGAAGTTAAATTGGGAATGAAATTCCCGTTGTCACCATATTTATATGTGTAAGTTTGCCTATTTGACACTTTTGACCCTTCAAATTACAAAAAATACCATTCTACCCTTATATATATATATATATATATATATAACAAAGTTTGGGTTTTTACACTTAAACCCCCATAATTTTCACTACGTATAACAAAATTATTAACAAGAAGGTCAACATACGTACCGAACCCAAAAGTGGTGTTACAGATTACTATTGAGCATGATAGACATGTACCTTCGGTTCATACTCTGCCGCCGTTTTCTTCGTTGTCTCGAAGTCTGAGCGAAGGTCTTTCAAATGAGTAGCATGATCATCAGCGCTTTGCTTGGTTAGGGCTTCAACAGAAGTGGACAAGGTCTCAAGCTTGGCTTGGACATCAGAGTGGGCAGTATTGAGGTTGGTGACCACTTCAGTGAGCTTAACGTTGTATTGATCATTGATCAGCTGAGTCTTTTCTTCCATTAACTTTTCCATCTCCTGGCATCGAAGATCAACTTTCTCCAAAACGTTCCTACTAACCTTTCTAACTTCATCTTCAATGACCTTAACTACCCAGTAACATGCGATTCGCCCTTGTTGGAGATGGACTTTTCCAAGGAAGCAATGGAGTCGGTCAACAGCTTGCTTGTAACTTCAGATGAGGAATCCAAAGTATATGTAGTTGGATTTTGAAGCAAAAGGTTGAGCTTTTGATTCAGTTGACGAAATTGCTTCATGGAAACAAGGCTGGTATCGAGTTCATCATCGTCATCATCGTGTATTTGAACCAAAGCAGTTTAGAAATAATCTTCACCGATTACATCTTCTTCTTCGGATCCATGATCAGATGGAGAATCAGCCATATCGGTAGAAAAGAATGTTGACTTTAGTGGTATTTTAGTAGTGGTGATGTGGAGAGGTGAAGAAGTCTTTGGTGAGGGTGGAGGATTATCAACAATTTGGTCATCCAGTGTGAAACTTGTGTCCACGTGAGATGTGTTCACATGGGTTTCAATATGACTTGTCTCCACAGTAGATGTTTCAATAGAGGTCATATGTTCGGAGACCACAGGATTGTCAAATATGAAGAAAAGAGGTTCAGACTGTGGTACCGTAGTGGTGGGGGCTTCAGATGTAAGAGGAGGAATGTTTGTGTCGTTGGCTTGTGAGGTCCCCTCATCTGAATGAGGTGTGGAAGCCTTGGAAGACTAGGACTGAATTTTCTTTCTGGACTTGCTCGGTTTCCCTTTTCTTTTGCTTTTAGATTTCTTTGCAGGGGGTTCGGATGGTTCAGTGGCACCTTTGTGTTTCCCTTTTGGTTTCTGAAGTTCAGATTCAGTGACCCTGTTGAAGGCGCGTTCAAGGTGGGGAAACGTGATTGTCTTGCGGTATGCCATAAGGATCAGGTTGTCATCATGAACCATATGAAGCATAGACTCAGGGATTTAGGCAACGAACTCGTAGCCTTCATCCGAAGTAGAAGATGATACTTGAACCATTCCAAATTCATGGTATGGTGCATCTGAAGGAGTTGGGACCTTCTCATGAGTGTAAACAGCATGAACTATCAAAGCCCAAAAGCGTGTAGATGCAATATCCATAGCTCTCTTCGCATGATTGATGTAGGCCAAGAATTCTGTCCATAAGATGTTAGCATAATCAACAGGTCGATTATAGAAAATACCGTAGTGGAGTTAAAGAAAGCTATGAGCAGTAGAGTCCAAGCCTGAGGTCCTGCCAGATAGGTCCTGCCAGATAGGTCCTGCTAGATAGGCTCCTCAGAATGACAATGAAAAAGTAAGCCTAAAGCAAAGTTAGGCATTTCTTCTTGAATTGACTCATCAACCTGGTCACCGGAGTATGGCGCATTTCATTCAACATGTTAAGTATCTCCGACTGAGACGCCATCTGAAATATTCCAGACATAGGAAGCCAGAGTATCTTGTCAAATTGAGTTTTGCCCAATGTAACAGCCTTTTTTTCTTCTCTGATGTTTCAATTTCAAACAGCAAGAAGTTTCAATTGGCACTTAGTCTAGCGGTTTGGTGTTCTCGATTAACCTAGAGTTTTGCAACCCTAGGGTTAGCAGTCATGGCGAAGTGCAAACATGTATGCTGTAGGCAGACGGCGATCATAGCCATTGATGACGAGTGGGCTTCTGCATCTAGGTTTGCAATGTGATTTGCGGACATTGGCTTAAGGTTCGACACTAAGTCAGCCTCCGCGGAGTGAACGAGATTGCATCAGTAGACATGATGAGTTTGCAGGCTGGGGATATTGAGAATAATAAATATCAATGGAGATTTGAGGAAACGGAAGGGAAGGAATATGGATGTGTTGGTTTATATAGTGGGGTGATGAGTGGAGACAGAAAGACGCATTAAATGCACGGTTTGAGGGTGGAATGGTGTGTCGCCACGTCATCCGAGAATTGAGGGGACGTCCCCTTTTTGATCGTGTGACGGTCGTGTCTCTCATAAGTAACCGTTGGCCTGCATGTTGATTGGTTACTAGCAAATCCCAATTTAAAAATAAACCGATCAGAATCCCGAATTATCCGTCCAATTCCAACAATGATGTTAGAAGGAAAATAAAATAAAATATAAAAAAATAAAAAAATAAAAAATAAGAAAATGTTTTTGTAGTTTGTTTTCGGATATTGAAAACAACATGCAATGATACTCGAAGTTTGAATAAAAGATGCAAAGTGTGGCCTTGAAAAAAAATGTTGAAACAGGTGTAGCATCTCTTTTTCTTTGACTCTTCTTCTACTTATTCTTATTACTATTAAGGTAAAATCCAAGTCTATTATAGTTTCAGGTGGTCTCAAAGAACCACTTCAGGCTGTTGTATCTTGAGAAACAAACACCCGGTAGTGGACAAATTTGTTTTAAGGATACCGTGTTAAATACAGTCTCAACAGTTGCTTGTTTTATTGTTTGCTTTCATACATTTTCGTAATATCTTTCCTATATTATCTTATTATATTCTCTTTGTCAACCGGTGGTATCATCATATTATAATTTTATTATATTAATTATGTCTGAAAAAGATCGTTGTCTTATTGTAAGATTAAATCCTAGCTAAAAAGTTTTTAAAAAACACTTCTTTTCAGAATGACATAAATCGTAAAGTTACAAAAACATAATTATTTATTTTTTAAATATCCATAAGAAATATACAATTTTTTGCGCAGAGGATGTCATCTTGCCGAAAAGAGAACACAATATAATTATATTAAGACAATACAATATGTCATATGGAAAGAATATAATAAGATTATAGTATAATAATTTCATTGGTCTAACATGTAACGCCCCTGAATACATCTTTGAGTATATACAAAATATTTAAACAATCAGTACAAATTTTATTTAAAAAAAACATGTTAGTCGATGCTTTGGAAGCGACAAGTGGATACCTTCAAGATCGCTTCATGATCAAGCCGGGCATTACTAAATCTAAGACCTGCAAAAACACCACAACTAAACACTGTAAGTGAAAAGCTTAGTGAATAAATCTACTGCATCAACAATATTATCTAATAATAAACTTTAAAAAGTCTAACTAAGATTTAAGTTTTCACCACTTGTTTGTCACCTGAACATCGAACACCAATATATATATATATATATATATATATATATATATATATATATATATATATATATATATATATATATATATATATATAAAATAACACCAAAGTTATCGTTAGTTATAACACCACACCCATAAGGTTAACGCCAAGACTATAAAACTTAACACCAACACCACACATACTATATCAACATTATACACACCATACCACAGCTATACACCACACCAAAGATCTTAAGTATTCCTCCAACCCAGAGATCTAACGCCCATATTCTAGCATACCAATATATCACCAAATCTTTAAACACCATATAGTTGCAAATTATCCATTATACAACTATTAAAACACTATATAGATTTTCACCACACATATATGAAATTATCTATGAGTACACCACTCATATCTCGAGTTAATTATTTTGAAATGTATCTCCCATACCAACATACTTATTATTCATACTAACTTTACCAAGATGCCAAATCTAACATTCCATACAACATGTATGTACTAAATCAATACATAGCAAGCAGCAAACACCAAATGAGGGTAAGTAAAGTTACTCACCTTGTGTCCATGATTAAAAGCAACTAGATTTAATGTTTTCAAGCTTCCTTATTCCTTATTATCTACAGAGGTATAAAGTTTAAATCTTCCTTATTCATAACATAACACCAATCCACCTTACACAGCAAAAATTTCTATAATTTTCCATAACAACCTAGATACAAGCACTATCTTTACATATAAAGTCTCTATCCATGAACATTGACTAAGTTTAGCTCAAATAACGATAAGCCCCACTTAAAATCGTTTTATGCAAAATAACGATAGCATAATATACGTAATTTTTTTGAATATTCATCTTTGATAAATAACGATAAGCCCCACTTAAAATCGTTTTATGCAAAATGATCGTTATTAGCTTATCAAAACCCTTCAGTGGTATCAGAGCCTCTTTTACAAGTTAGAAAGGTTTATTTTAATGTTTGATAACCTTTGGTTTTGAAAAATATGCTTGGTATTTCTTTTGGCAAAGAAACCATCAAATATATTTTCTTTGGCAACTTAATAGTTTTTATAAATGTTATATTATTATGCTACCAATTTTTCCATGCATTTGGTTGTATAAAGTTGCCTTAGAAAAACAAAGTGTTTGTTTGTATATTTCATATGATGATGTTGTATATAATCAAGCCATTAGGACCATTGTGTTGTTTTTTGGTGTATAATTATTTATTCATGAGATATAATCAAGCCATTAGGACCATCTTTGGAAGATTTGTCATGTCTTAACCACTTAAGACTATAATCCCAACCATGAGTTTTTTTTGGGAAAGAAGAGTCCAAGGGACTCCTCAGGCAAATTTATTAACCAACCAACCATGAGTTTCTACTCTTGTTTTTGGGCTTAATTGTAGTCTTAATGGTTTAAGTGCCATCACTCCACAACACATGGTGCATTGAAATTCTTTTGCAAGCAAGAGTTCTCTTGACAAGTGGGAGCTTGAAGACCCTTTTCAAGTGTCCATTAAGTCCTTTAGGAATGACTTAATAATTCTTGTGATGACTCACAAAAATTATTCTCGAAAAATGGCTTGATTTATAACATTTGTGTTGCATGCTTGTGATGTTTATTTTATTTTGTTATATGTTATATTTTATGTATGGAAATTGTTATACATTTTAAATAACTTTTTACCACAATTAAACATCACTTGGAGTTTGAGAAATAAATAATTAAAATGTAACGTACGACGTTTACAAATGAGTTTTTATTAAAAGCGTTTTAAAACATTTAAAATCGAGTTTATCTTGAAAATGGTTTTCATTGTAAAACTTTTAATAGTCAACTCTAAACTATTTAAAATAGTTTAAAATGTGTTTAAACTAAATCTAAACTCCATGTCTTTTGTAAAAAAATAAGAGTTTTATTAAGAAGACTAAAAATCGTTTTATATATAACGTCAAACTATAATACTAGGTATTATTTTTTACGTCAAAACTTAATATATGATGTTAGTTTAACGCTTTGTGTTGATATTATATTTTATGCATTCTAAGTATGATTTAGAACATAATTATCATCATTTAGTTTTGGTGTATCAATATGATCTTCTTAAACATAATATGTATAAAGTGAGTTTATAAAATAAAATGAGTTTTATTATACAAATTCATGAGATCATAAGATTTTGATTATGAAAAGAAGATTTTAAATAGTGATTTAAAAACTCATCTAAAACTCTAAGTCTTAAGTAATAAAATGAATTTTTATTAAAAGACTCTAATCGGTTGTTAATAGCAATCTACCGATAAACTTGAATATGAGATATTGGTTTATAATTGATCGCTACTAACGGTTAATAAAATGAAGTTTTATTTGGAACCTAAAAAACATTATACAATAGATATCACAAAAAGGTACATGAATTGTTGGATGCATGCAATATTCAAGAGACCATATTTCTATACTTGTAAAAACATATATAAAAACATTTTCTTAAACTTCAAATCTATGCAATCCACTTAAAGAATCAATTGTGCATCATTTGTGAAATGCTTGTAGATTCTTGGGTCACCTTGTCTATTTGCATTGTCCAATGATGACCAAGGTGTTTTATATTTGCTAATGGGATAAAGGTCACCTAAACATTGGTAAAGTATAGTTCACAAGATTTTTGAGTTGCATGATTTGATCAAGACTATTATGTGATAAAGGTCACCTAAGCATGAGAGACTTGACACATAGATGAGATCAAACATGCCATGTTAAACAATCATTGTTTAGGATCCCATAATCTAGGAATTACATTTGATGTAATTGGTAATCGCTACCTACTGAGTTGGATTAAGTAGATGAGATAAAGGTCACCTAACCATTCACTTGTTTCGTAACTTGGATTCTATACTTCAATAAATTAATTTTTTAGAAACAATAAAATGTATTAATTTTTAAAGACTGAATATTAAAAATACTAAATGAATTCTTTTAAAACTTTATAGATGAATAAATGCAAACTCATTACCATGCATTATCTTTCTCTTGCTGATATGCAAGAGACAATAACATTCGACGTATATAATTTCAACGAATGGCTTCGTACCCTGAGAATTGTTCCCGAAATGGATCAAAAATTTTATATCATTAAAGGCCCTACTCTTGAACAACTCGCACTTTTCAAACGATCTAAACATGGTTCCTGGTTGAAGCATCATTGTAATGCTGAAGATTTATCTGACATCATACTGGGAACAATTCTTCTTGACTTTCAAAAAGTCTTGAAAAACTTAGAAGCATATGAGATGTTTTGTCATGTTAAACATATATACCTTCAGAAATGTAGAGCTTGGTTCAAACCGGTTCAAGAATTAGTAGAATGCAAGGCTGAAGAGAATCACACTGTGTGCTTTAAGATATTTGTAGTTCATGGAAGGGAAACCTTTAATCAAAAGAAATCAAGAAAGGGCCATAAAGATGGATCTTGTTTCTATTGTCACGAAACAGGACACTGGAAGAGGAACTGCCCTTCTTATCTGAAAAATATTGGTCGGACCAATAATTCAGGTATCTATGAGATAGAACTTATACTTGTCTAATAACATTTAAGTGTTTGATACTTTATGTTAATATAGTATTTGTAATTGTCTACAAATATTTTAGAAAAGTGAGCAGCTGAGAATAAGCAAGTTGGAACGTCGCTTTTGAAGTTCATCATTTATGATTTGATCATAAAAGACTTGTATTGTATAACAATGTTTGTTTTGAATAATATATGTTTTTTAAGTTTAGCCTGTCTAAATTTATGTCTCAGTTAATTGATTATTTACTTAATCATTCACGCTCATATTCCGAAATGATTATTCTTACTTTGAGAACTAGATCTCATACTAGAATAACGAAGTAAATATCAATGGTTTTATAAATTATAAGTTCTATAAGAAAACACCTTTTGATCAAATATGATTTGAATCAAAATTATCTATGACATTGTTATCTTTTTTATTAATATAATACACATATTCCAACTTCAAGAAATAGTTTTTGAAGGCAAATAAAGATGTTTTATTTGACATATGTGGATCTTATTTATAAAAGGTTACTAATTATATTTTCACAAAGCAGTAGAGAAAATAATTATTAAGGAACTATATACCGTGATGTATGAGTTCCTTCATAATGAATGTCTAGATTTAGTACGAGATACCTTATCAACTTCATTAACAACTATAGTCATTGTATTTCATATGATAAATGTGAAACCTTTAGAAGTTTTCAAATGAGAAGTTAAGAAACAAATCAGAAGTACCATATAAAGCCATGGTGATTATAAAGGATGATTTAAACCTTACTAGATACAGTTTACTTTCTAATAGATAGAAAATTATCTTCCTTTATGATTTTAGGATTATGTCCACATCACTATTAATTTTATTTTGAATACAAACTCTAACTAAGAAGTAGATGAAACATTATTTAATATTTTTAGAACCCTATGTAAGACTAAAGCTTCCAAAATCTACTAAATACATATTTGTTGAATACTCTACAAGATATTTAGATTATACAAACCCACCAAGAATAAATTCACTTATTCCTATGAAAGCTGAGTTATTAGAAAGTAAGTTTCTAATGACAAAGCAAGTGGGAGGCACATGCAACTTGAAGTAGTTCAAGAACTATAGCCTAATGTAGCAAGATTTGGCACTAGTTTTAACAATAAATTATTGAACATAAGTAATAGTTATTCAAAAACACAAGTTGTTCGCATGTATGGTAGAAATCATCCATAACATGAGAATTATGGAATCTCTCATTGGTGAGTTTTATTGATAGTTTACTGTAAATCTATCAATTACCAAAATGCTATGTCAGATTTTGAATCGGACAAAATGACTTTCAGCCATGAACATTAAGATACTATCCATGCATAATAATCAAGTATGGGCTTGATTAAACTTCCTCCCTATAGTGAGACTATATGGAGTAAGTGTTTCTTTCAGAAAGAAAAACATGGAAATCTATACACTTTTAGGAAGACTTGTTTTAAAAAGGCCTTTTCTCATACTCATGTCATTGACTATGACGAACCCTTTTTCTCAAGTGGCTATGATTTGATCTACGAGGATATTTACGGTTACCTCATAATGTGATTATAAGATATGACAAATGATTTCAAGAAAACCGCTTTCCTTAATAGACATCTTCTTGAAGATGTCTATATAGTTTAGGCTAAAGGTTTTGTTAATCTAAGATATCCTAACACGGTGTATAAGGCAATCATCTCAAGATTAGAATTATCATTTTATTGTGAAAACACAAAGTATGTTTTGCAACACAATGATGATAAACATTTATGTTTACTCATAACTAGTAGGACCATAGTGATATTCCTAATCTTGTATGAATAAGGCATACTTAATCATATGAAATTACGTCCCGACTTTGCAAGGCCCTTTCGCGTTGACTCGGAAAGTATTTCTAAAATGAAAGACTCGGGAAGGAAAAAAAATACATTATTGAAATATAAAATTTATGGAGATAGATTAAGATGGATGTTAAAGTTCTAAAATATTTTTGCATATATTGGCAATGTCTTGATAGAGATCGAGATGCAAGGTTTCAATGAAGGATCCTTGTCAATGCCACATACCACTATTTTAAGCTTGCCTAAAAAATGACTTAGCACAAAGATTTAAACAAGATAAAATGATTTATATTCCATTTGCCTTGACAAATGAATTCATCATTATGCCATATAATGCACAAGACTAGGTATATGATTATGGTATGATCATATAATGCACAAGACTAGGTATATGATTATGGTATGATCATATCATAAGATACAAACAAGATACATGTGAAGGTCATTGGATGAATAAAAGGAAATTCTAAGAGTACTTGAGAAGCACTAAGAGAATGTATATAAGTTAATTAGTTTTGAAGAAGATCTTTATATAAAGAGCTATATAAGATCCTAACTTCAAAACATAGATATAATTGTGAATTATAAATAGACTACAACTTCATTATGAATGAAGAATGAGTTTTGTTGGAATTAGTTTCAAGCAAAACATAATAATCCAGTGTTCTACAAAATAGAATACACTGTTACTTCAGAAGTTGCTTTCTAATACATTGGGTGTATAGATTGACTGAAAAACTAGGTTGAGTCTTCCATCTAAGGATCGCCTAAAATCTTTAATGATTTCAAGAATGTACTTGATCTAACTAAAAGATAGTAAGTCACATCTGAACACCAAATCATGCTCTCCAAGACAATCAACTATACCTAGAATAAAGTTGATTATGGAGACGATCGTATTCATAGAACTCATGCAAATTAAATTTAGTATTTGGATATTGGAACTGTACAAGCAACATTTATTGTAATGACTTGATATATTGGATATGGTATTTTCATTAAAAAATTGTTGTGTTCTATATTAGCATGTTTAATCCTTGAATAATATGGTTAACATAAATATCCATAGTCGTTCATAGTTGTGGGAGCATCTTGGTAATACTAATATGAATGGTTTAGTTGATTTTCATGGATATGAAAATAGCAAAGGGATGCGACCAAAATTCATAGGTACTTGATTAGAGAATAAGTATTGGACAAGACCCGCATCAAAATCACTTTATGTATCATTGTCATAAGTGATATTTGATTAAGGTATTATCTTTTTATTCTTCGACCTGAGATGTATATTTAGGAATTGAGTGTAGGATTTATTGTGCTTTGACATGGTTTAATATTATTCCGTAAAAGGCAGTTATAAGGGCCATCGTTGGGTATTGTATGAACTACATGATATGCGTATGTAGTCAGGATGAGATTTGTTCCTCTTATTCGTTGAGAGTTAGACATCTAAGGCCTTACTCAAAAGTTGAACACTATATGAGATTGATTGTGATCAATATCTCATGTTCAACATGATATTTGTAACAAATGAATAAATGATACAAATACCTTATAACCAATTGTAGCTTGGAGCACTTGGAATTGGTTGTTGCTGGATGACACCTCGTCGTATGTTATTGGGGGCAGTGTTCTGCTGGTAGATGTCAACCACTGTCTATGTCAATCTATAATGAATCTTGTGCAAGTAGGAGATTGTTGGATCTATATGCTCAAAAATCATTTTAGAATGATGTTTGCCAATAACATATGATCATATAGGGTCACACCTTAAGCAAGTTGGCACATATTGAAGATTTATTATTAATACGATTATCAATAAATAATCAACTCTTGTATTTAATTAGGAGATAATCAAATACAAGAGTTGATTATTTATTAATAATCGTATTAATAATAAATCTTCAATACGTGCCACCTTGCTTAAGGTGTGACCCTATATGATCATATGTTATTGACGAACGTCATTCTAAAATTATTCTTGAGCATATACATTCAACACAACCGACTCCCTCTCATTAGCTACTCAACAATCAACTCCGTTGATGATCAACTGGATATTCCACACAACCCAAAAACCTTGTCGTATTATCAGTTCGTCAAGAAGATTCAAGAGAACAGCATGGAAGCATTTAAGAAAAGAAAAATATGCTTCCTTGCTCATCTCACCCAGGAACCTTCGGTTGTGTGGAGCTCAAAGAAGATAGTATAGATAATCTCCATGACTGCGGGAGAATTATTTAAAGGCCAATTTTAGAATATTCACTAGTTTGTTCTTTGAGGATCAGACATTGAATCCAAGTTCACTATTGTTGACTTTCCAATCATGAATCCTAACTATTTTATCCAGATGATGCAACTGTTGAAGTATCCTCCTCCTGGTGTCTCCCCAACCAAAGCCATATTCCAGCAATCGAAAGGACATGTACAAGGATTTTTGGGATACTATATGAGACGTCTGGGAGAATACGATATCAAAATTGTTAGGAAATTTGGAAAGGTATTGGCAGCCCCTAAGTGTATCATTGATGAAATTGGTGAATACGATGATGGTGAAATCGTGGATGAGCCTTGGGGTTGTATAGAGAGGAAAAATGCAAGGTAGACATAAATTTGGGAAGAAGTTCTTTGACATGGACTTCAAAAGATTCTTTCCCTCTGAACTGTTAAGATACATTATTGCTCGCACCTTCACATGTGAGAAGAACACCTCTATCGAGGGAAAGAAGATTAAAGAGCATCTGGAGTGATGGCTTGCTGTTAGACAATGCATGATCGATACCCACAAGCTTCTCTAAGCTTCGGATGCTGTACTACACACAAAGGGGGAGAGTGTTGAAGATATTTTGTTTTTCATGAAGTGTTGTAGTCCTGATCCGAAGACACTAGTCCAAATACTTTTGTGCCTGAAGATCCGAAGGCTCAGTGCAGGAGAATCTGAATGCTTAATCTAACAAACTTTATCTAGTGTAGCACGTTGTGATGTCACACGTATCTGACACACAATGTCTCTTATTGGATAGTACATATACGTAACCAATAGAATATTCCATTGTACTATCAATATGTTATTTTTGTAATACATGGTTCTTGATCACGTATAAATATCAAGGATACCTCCTGGGTCGAATGTGCGAGTTATCTCCCCTTATTTGTAAAACATACACATTATAAATACTAAGCATTTGACACCCTCTTCATCAAATTATATCTTGTTCATTGTGTGATTGTTTGTTCATAGTTTATTTGATACTTACCATTAATCGAATTCTAGAAACTACACTCGACCTGATGTCTCGTATGCTTTGAGCATAGTGAGCCGGTATCAGGATATATAATCTTGGCGAAAGTCATTGGACGGCAGTGAAAAATATTCTTAAGTATCTGAGAAGAACTAAATACATGTTCCTAGTATATAGAAGAAGGGATGAGCTAAGAGTGACTGGGTTTAGTGACACAAGTTTCCAAACAGACAGAGATGACTCTTGCTCACAGTTATTGTGAGTGTTCTTGTTGAACGGAGGAGTAGTTACCTAGAAAACTTTGAATCAAAAGTTGATGGCTGAATCAACGTGCGAGTCCGAGTATATAGCGGCTAGTGAAGCTGCAAAGGAAGCTACATGGTTGAAGAACTTCATTGGTGATCTTGTCGTTGTCCCCAACATTATTGATCCCCTTGAAGTCTTCCGTGACAATGAAGGTGCAGTTGCATTGACTAAAGAACGTAAGGACCTTGGGAGATCAAGGCATATACTCAGAAAGTACCACTACGTTCGAAACCGAGTTAGAGATGGAGACATCATGGTGAGTTGGGTTCCATCAGAGAAGAATCTGGCTGATCCCTTCACCAAGACATTGTCGCGGGCCAATCATGATGAGCATTCTAGGACCATAGGCATTAGAGTTGCTAGCGAAATGTCTTAAATGTTTAGTTGATAGTTTGAAAACCAAAACATATAGCAGTATAATTGTATCTGACTTGGTGTTTATTTTGTGGAGACTTAATAAAAAGTTGGATTGCTAACATTTAATTAATTACTATTGTGTTTCACTTTTGCATGTTTAGAACATACTTCCCGAGTATTAATTTACTCAAACCTCCATAGCGTTCGTACTCTTGGAAGTAAGTAGTGATTTAAGACTGCCATGAAGTGTTAGAAGATTGTCTATAGAGATTAGACATATCATGGGGATTGCGACTAACGCTCATGAGTATTTGATAGCGATTCAAGTATTGGAACAACCCGTATTTAGAGATTACTCCATGGATTAAGTCACAAGTAATTCTAAGATGATAATATCTTTTATTGTTCAAGCCGAGATGCATAAGGATTTGTGCTATGATTCTGTTGTGCATTGGTCTGCTCAAACGCTGTCTGTAATTCATAGTTATAAAGGGTATGTCCATGTATGATATGATGAAATATACAGAGACTATGTAGTCAGAGTTTATATGTTTCTTCTGCCCTAACAAGCAGAAGTGATATATGTGGGGCCCTCGATGATTTGATGCCGACACTAAGCACTTGGCCAAGCCCTAACTAGATTGATGTGTTCAATCAGTAGTCTGACAGAGTCATCATAAATCACTATCAGGAAACATAATTTTGAACTTTTTGGTTTGACATTTCCATGACCCAGGTTCATCATGCTATCTAGAAGAATAAGGGAATAGTTGATCACTTATCTAAGGGTCATCTCTTATCTTTGATCAGAGTTCCACAGTTGTATTGGATGACATAATCTCTGCTGATTATCAGATAATATTAGGACCACACAGAGTTGACAACTTATCCAAGTGGGAGACTGTTGGAATTGGTGACCTAGAAAAATAAATAGGTTCCTTTATGCGATTTTCAATCCCTCTCTAGGGTTTTGATCTTTGCCTCCTTTCCAAAGTGGAAACTCTAATATGTCTGGTTTTTTGGAGATCCTGGGTGTGAATCATCAGAGGGATTCTACTTTGGATCCTGTTCATCCTCTACATCGAGTCACTTACCAGGAATCGAAGAAGGAAATTAGCTGAAGTACATTATGTTTCAGATTTAAAGTTGTTATAACTGATATGAACTGCATGATGCTGGACAATGTTCATGGATATTATGTGATTTGATCTTGTTAAGACTTCTGTTGTATGATTTTTGTGTTTGTATGATCGAATCCCAACAACACACACATTATTCTCTTATGAATCCTAACAACACACACACACATCATTCCCTTTTGGTAATTTTTTTGTGGGACAAAAAAATCTTTTGGATTTTAAATTTTTAAATGTTTTTTAAAATTTCTAGAAAATTTTTAAATGATTTTGAGGATTTTCCAATTTTCAAGAGTTCGAAGTATTTTGGGGTTGTTTAAATGATCGTTAGATTCTTGATTTTGCTTTTTTAAAATTTTAATTATTTTTGGCTTTTTAATTTGCAAAAGAGCATGTTTTGTAAGTTTTTGGCTTTTCGACTGGGATAAAAGATCTAATCACATAGAGATTTTTCATCTTTAACAAATTATTCAAAGACTAGAGAAAATATTTTTGGTATTTTTTGATATCTCTTTTGTAGAATAGAAGAATATATATTTTTCTAGTTCTCTTTGGTTTTTCACTTGTTTTTGAGATTTTCGAATGAGATAAATATTTTTTTTTTTACAATTTTTGGTGATTTTCGATAAAGCTTTCGAGTGAAAAAAGAAGAAGAAATAATGCTACAGTTACAAGAAATATTTTAATTGATACGATGGCATGCACTTTCCTCAAACAATTATCTGTTTTATTCTTAGCTTACTTCGAATGTTTTGATGGTATTGACTCTTCCTTTAATTTACATCAAAGTGATAAGACTTGAAGGTCCTTCTCCAATAAGATCATTGATATATTTTTTCCTTGACCTAATGTCATTGTATGATTAATTCTTTTGAGAATACTTACAAGATGAGGTAAATGAAGAAAATCCTATGTAGAATTTAAGAATTACAGTTTCCGAGAAAATGGGATTTTGATTCGAGCTTCGGGTATGTCACAATTCCTTCTTTAAAGAGAGACTAAATGAATTTCCCAATGTATAGTGAAGACATCTTATGCATGACTATCCTGTGTATCAAAGGGTATCTGGGATTTTTGCTCAAGTAGATGGACTTTGCAACAATAAATTCTATTGAAACAGCGATGACATGTCGACCATCTCATGCTAAAATGAGTTGTATCCTCATTTTGTATGATGGAGTACTTTCAAAGGATTTATGCACTACTCCATATTTTCATTTAAGTATGAGCAATGAGTATGTCCATAATTCCTTTTCGATTTATCGACTGTGGCTTCATAAGACTCGTCGGTTTTCATTGAAGGAGGGAAAGTGTGCAAGTGGAATGCCTTGAAGGGATCCCAGTCGATTTGTAAACTATGGCATCATAGGACTCCTCAACCTTTCACTTGAGAAGGGGGTTCCAGCTCTTGATACTAAAGCTTACCCCTCACCTTAACTTTACAATACATAATCCAATGCATTTGACCCCTGTGTATATGACAAGTAATTCGATTCAAACTCGTTTAAAAATAAAACCTTGACAAATTAGATTTTGACAATGAATGTTCGAGTTGGTTCGTTGTCAAAGAAATTTGAAGAACCATAGAGTTTCCAATATTTTAGTTCGGTTATAAATTTTCTACAAAGAAATTCATCAATTTTCAAACATCACATCAAAAATAGTACATGAGACTATCATATCTTATTTTGCACAAAGAACTACTCCAAATCAACTATGAAGTTCAATATTGGGCAAAAGATTAATGCCAATAAAATGAGTTTGCGCAAAATATGAAGTAAAACATTTTTATTCATATAAATATTTTATACTTGGCAAGTGAATACGTAACATTGAGGAAAATAGTTGAATTCATCTGAAAAAAAATCTCCAAAGTTCTTTATTTCAAATAAAATTTGCAAAGGAAAGAGAAAAGTTTATGCTTGTCGAATAGGCAAAATTTGAGTCGAAGTCTCAAGTTATGAACAGTAATGTAGGTCCCAACCAATCCTAGATCTAAGTAGGTATCAATCAATCAATCAAACACACAAGTAGATCGACATTCAATGCACACAATATTATTGAGTAATAGTCTAGTACATAAGGTCTGCAGTTGCTTGAACAATGAAATTCGCTATGCTCGCTACGTGCTCCAAAACAACCAAGTAACCTAATGAAGGCTAATGACACACATATATATATACCTATGCTACATGAACTAAAATCCGAAGCCCATCGGTCATCATGACCGAAATCCAAGGGGATTTCTGTCCCAGGCCGAAATCCTCAAGCAAGCCCTTAAACTTTGATGTTTTCTATTTTAAGCCCTATAAATGTAAATACTAAACCACAAAATAAGTCCTAACAATCTCCCCCTTGGTTTAATGCTTTCATTTATCTTCGAGCTCTGTCTTGAACTTGATTCGGTTGTATACTGCAGAACATTTCAACAATCTACCCCTTAGCATAACAATCTCCCCCTTAGAAGGTGACTGGTATAGATATTGGTAATATTTGGCACATTTGCAGCGACAACTTCATCTTCGGATTGGACAGTCTTCAACGTAGGCAATGAATCAACACATCCAGCTTTTAATTTGACTTTGACTTTGACTGGAGTCTGACTCTTCATCTGTTTTTATCACATACAGGTGTAGATGTAGCAACAAACTTACTGAGGAGGAATTCAAGCAGCTTGTCACATGGAATTAAGCTTTCACCTTCTTCGGAA
Organism: Cichorium intybus; assembly: GCA_023525715.1. NCBI lineage: Eukaryota > Viridiplantae > Streptophyta > Magnoliopsida > Asterales > Asteraceae > Cichorium > Cichorium intybus. The sequence continues at coordinate 57,697,317 of CM042017.1, read as the reverse complement.
ACAGGAAATTCGTGTTGAAATTCTTGAACTTCAACTTGAGCTGGCGCTTCTCGATACGACATTTGACTACAAATCCTGTGGGTCATGGAGTTACAAACTCTCACCACAGTTGTTCAAGGATTCATCCTTAGATCAGAATGAGACTTCTTGCAGTATCTGTGTGAACCCGGAGGAATGCACTGCGATTGTTTGAGTATCGGTGAACTACTCATGGCTGTTTTGATTTTGGCCCCTGCATATCCTTGATCAAAGATCTCAATGCAGTTGATAAGTCAACAAGTTGACTTGGCTCTTGGTGAGATGTTCAATGGTATCCAAACTCTATGGAGTGTACCATCCTAGTGCCAATTTGAATCCGGTGAAGTTGTTGGGGTCTCACACCTATTGTGGTGAACAACAACGATCACTGACCAAGAATTTTGATGTTTCATCAATGCGAGGTAATATCACATTGAGTCATGAACATCTTGTTTAATAGAAGGATTGGGTCAAGAGCAGTATGAGCATGTAATATGTCTTGGTTACTAGACATACCCATCGGCTAGACTTTCGATTTGTCATTTGTGTATGGTTTATTACACTGAGTCATCCAACTCTTGAATTAGAAGCTTTGTAGGTAAGAATGGTTGTTGATGCCTCACATCTACTACAGCTGTTGTAGCAGAGATCACTAGCATAGAGTGTCGAAATATCATCATCACTTGGTTTAAAGTGATGAGTCGTCTATTTCTTGCAACATAAAGATAGAGGTGGTTGAGAATGGATTGGTGCGTGTGATAGATTACGGTATGCAATCTAACCATTGTCACAGACTTTTTAACTCTTGACTCTGAGTGGCTTTACTCAAAGTGTCTAGAAGTTGGTGTTGTAGAAGAAACTTTTAGATTTGGATAAGAAAGGTTGTCAGTGCTTCAAAATTACTATGGTGTATTAGTAAGAATCACTAGCACTTAAGTGTCACCTCAGCAGTGAGTGGTATTACTCGGTGCGTCGTCGGTAGGTAAGGAATGTCTTAGCGAATCACGGTAATGGTGAAACACATCTTTGACATAAGAAATTTGGATCTGTATTCTTGATTGGTATTGATCAGGAACAATGATGATCGGGCAAATTGTGAAATATATATTTTTGGAATTTTTTAATTTTCTGAAAGGAAAGACATGAAAGTAAGATACATATTTTTGTAATTTTGAATTTTATAATTTTTGTTTTGTTTTTCTTGTCCCCCTAAATTTTTGCATGAGAAATATTTTTGAGAAAATAAGAACATGAATAAATTTAATGAAAACAAAAATAATATACAACATTTACAGAACTGATTTAATATCAAAACGTACCATTTTAAGCATTATGACCAGCACATTGAATCGAGCTTTTGCAAACGGTTTTGTGAATAAGTCCGCCACATTGTTGTCTGTGTGGACTGATTCCAAATGGACCAATTTTCGCTCGTATCAATCTCGAATAAAATAAACTTTAATGTCAATGTTCTTAGTCTTAGAATGCTGAACAGGGTTTTTCACAAATTGGATAGCCGCCTCATTGTCGCAAAATATAGGGGTGTCAAGAAAGTTCATACCATAGTCAAGGAGTTGATGCTGCATCCAGATGACCTGAGAACAACAGGCAGAGACAGCAACATATTCAGCCTTAGCTGTAGAAGCTGACACGGTCTACTGCTTCTTGCACTGCCAGGAAATCAGTCGGTCTCCTAAGAATTGACATCCAGCACTGGTGGACTTTCTGTCAATGTCGCAACCTCCATAATTGCTATTTGAAAATGCATGGAGATCAAATTCACGGTTCTTTGGATACGAGAGACCTAATTTAGGTCTCCCTTTAAGGTATCTAAAGATTTGTTTGACAGTAGTTAAATGAGATTTTTTAGGATTAGCCTGATGTCGAGCTCACTGGTAGACTGCAAAAACGATATCCAATCAGCTGGACGTCAAATACATTAGGGAACCAATCAGAAAACGATAGTGCGTTTGATCAACAGGTTCTCCATCTGGATCTGAAGATAGCAGAGGTCGCTCAGACATCGGGGTATTGGCAGCTTTTGCATACTTGAACTCAAACGGAGTCTTCATTTGAGATTTGTTGATGATGACCCGATTCTAAACATAACAGGCAGTATTAATTGCTTCAGCCTAAAAGATGACTGGCAATTTAGAGTCGCACATCATGGTACGCGCAACATCAATCAAAGTTCTGTTCCGATGCTCAGCAACACCGTTTTGTTGAGGTGTTCGAGCGGCACTATACTGACGCTGCACTCCTTATCTGCACAAAACTTATTTAATTACCACGTTCTTGAACTCAGTTCCATTGTCGCATCGGATGGCCTTCGTCTTCAGATTCGTTTGATTCTCGATAAAAGTGATGAATTGCATGACCAGCTCTTCAGTTTCACTTTTGTTCTTTAAGAAGAAAACCCAAGTAAAATGTGAGTAATCATCAATAATGACTAAGAAATAAGAACTTCGGTTAATACTGAGAACACTAACAGGGCCAAAGAGATCCATGTGAAGCAACTGAAGGAGCGAATCAATGGAATTGATCATTTTGGGCTTGTGCGGCTTACAGTGATGTTTTCCGTGAGCATAGGCAACACATTTTTCAAATGTAATGAAGTCCTTGATCGGAAGCCCTTGGACAAGATTATTCTTTGCAAGACGATTCAAATTTTTCGCATTGGCATGACCAAGACGTCGATGCCACAACATGGCATTTTGTTCTGAAGCTTTCGAGAATAAGCAAGTGACATTCTCTGGAGTGTTGTGATTCATGTCGATGATGTAAGCATTATTTTTTCTTTCTGATCGGACAAGAATCCACTCCCTGGGGATGACTACGCCAGATTTGAGAATTAGACATTCCTTCTTTGTAAAGTGGGTAGAAAAACCCTTGTCACAAATCTGAGAAACGCTCAGCAAGCTGTGCTTGAGCTCAAGTACAAAGCTGACATTCTCAAATCTCAACACGCCATTGAATACAGTTCCCTTTTGTGTGATCTTTCCCTTTTCACCTCCCGCAAAGCAGACACATCCACCATTAAAATCAACGTTCTGCTGTTAGGACATGTCGCCTGTCATGTGCCTGGAACAGCCACTGTCAACATACCATGGTCTGATGACATTCCTCCGTAACTGTTCCTGCACAAGTTACGTGATTAATTAGATTTAGGCACCCAGTTCATGCGGAAACTGGGTTGACCCTTACTATCAATACATGAAATTGATTCCAAGCTCATATCACGTTTATCAAACAAAGGTGAAACATAAGAAGATTTTTGGACACTGCCTTTAGGAACCCATCTAAAAGTTGATTTAAATGTTTTATCTTTGAACCAAATGGGAACATTTGCAAAAGATTTAGAATTAGAACTACTACTTGAAATTGATAATTCATTTCTAGAGATAGTCTTTTCGTTTGAAGTACTCAGATTCTTGGCTCCAGTGTCACTGCTATTTTTATTTCGAGAACGTGACCTAGAGGGTTTTCTTTTATAGGATCTCCCTTTTGGCACGTTCTACCAAACTTGTTCATGTTGAGAAGCATACAAGTGTGGTGGACAATTTCTGGCTATGTGACCAGCAATTCCATAGTTAAAACAAGTCTGTCTTTTCAAAGGAATATTGAAATTCAGTCCAGGTCCAGATTTATTCAAATTATTTCCACACACACAAAAGCATGCAACAGATTTGTTAACCAAAAACTTTTTCCTAGAATTTTTAAAGCTAGCATCACATGGTTTTTTCAAAAGATCAGGAGTTTTAATGTCAAATTTAACATCATCAGACAATACATAAGTATCAGTTTTTAAACAATTTTTATCAGAAATAGAAGCAGGTGAGTCTTCCTTGTCATCAATCTTCAATTTCAATTTATCTGCACATGAGGCAGAAGCATCAGTAGATTTCATTTCAGAACTCTCAGCGGTGCCAGATTTGTTCTTTTGAATAAAATTTGAAAGATAACATTCTTTTGATTCTTCAGTCTCCAGGGATGGAGCAAAGTTATTATTATAGGGAGGGGGAACAGAACTATATCCAAGTCCTTCACAGTGTATATTAGACCATTTAGTTTGATGTTCAATTATAGATTCAACTACCTCACTTGATACATAAATTTTTTTAAGGTTGGATTCGGTATCCTGAAATTTTGATTTCAATGTATCAAGTTCAGCAGTTAATCTGGCAATGCCCTCATTTGCAAATTTAAGGTGACAATTTTTTATGGTAAGTTTGTCTTGTATTTTGAGATAATCTGAGGTTTTAGCATCTAATTTTTCTTGTAGAGGTTTCAGTTTCTTTTTATGTTTATGTACAAGATTTTTAAGGTCAAATATTTCCCTAACAAGATTATCATTCAATTCACGATATTTAGCAATTTTATCAATGCAAGATTTTGAGGAGCAAGAAACTTCACTAACCTCTTCACTGGTGGGGTTGGTGTCAGGATTAGTAGAAACCATAAAGGCGAACTGGAGATCCATCATTTGCTCTTCAGCTGCATCAACATCCATGTCACCTTCAATCTGAGCAAGATGAGCTCTACCATCTCCATTGATGTTCAAATTCTGCAACTGATTCTCCCATGTAAACTGTTGAGCAACCATGGCTCTTTCAGCATTCTGCGGTTGGAGAGCAGCTTCCCGGTTATTTCTAACAGGAACCAGATTCCTCTCGTTATCCATTTTGGGCTTTGTACATTCACGAGCGAAGTGCCCTGGCTCATTGCAGTTGAAACACCAAAGATTAGCTTTACTGAAACCCACCTTCTTGTCTCCATTGTTGTTCACCTAGTTGTTCCTGCCCGTTCTTTGAGTGAATCTCTTGGCCCTGAATACAACCATAGCTATATGCCAAGAGAAGTCCATCTCTTCCAAATCATCAGGATTGACTTGATTAAGATCTTCCACCGAATTGGTTGAACCAGCTCACCAGCAACAAGAGCATTATAGCAGTTTAGAAGACCGACCATCATGCCTAAGTTTTCTTCAGCTCCTTTTGGAAGAACTGGAATTTGAGATGCAGAGTTAGCAGCAGGGGCCGGTGCAGAGTAAGGTGGAGAAGCCATTGGAATATTTGAGGAGGAGGAGGCTTGTTGATTTTGCACTTGAGCAGAGAGAGATGAGAAGGCACTGTTCGTAGAAACTCCAAGATTAGCGGATTGGTATGAAGTGACATGATTAATCTCTCTCTGCTTATCGTCCAAGTCACAGGACTTGATGATGGCCATAATCTCAGAGAGAGAAAGTTTGGATAAGTCTCGGGTCTTCTTAATGACCGTCACATTCATATCCCAGCTTCTCGAAAGGGAGTTCAAAAGCTTCTTGTTGACTTCAATCTTTGACAGAGTGATCCTAGCAGTTGTCATCTCAGTGTTTAGAGTGATAAAGTGTTGTAGTTGAGCTTCCAGGGTTTCTCCAATCACGTGGTTAAACAAATTGAACCTCTGACAAAGCAGGTCCTGCATGCTTTGCTTCATGTTGTCATTTCCCTCATAGACGTCAATTAAAGCATCCCAAAGAGCTTTTGCAGACTTGTACTCGCAAAAACATTGAGTAACTTCTGGTGAAAGAGCCATAGAAAGTGTCACGAGAGCTCTTTCATCGGGTTCAACCTTTTCAAAATCAAGGTCGAAATACTCTTCCACCAGTTTGTCGATTGTAGCACCATCTCTAGTGATTGTAACTCTGATAGGAGGACGCAAGTAGCTTCTCCACAATTTTACATCCTTCATCTTGATGTATTGCTCAAATCTGTATTTCCATTTTGTAAATCCTTCAACTTTGATCAGCCTGGGAATACGAGTGATCGTACCCATAACTGAATCGAGATCGGAATTAACACTGTTGGCTTCCATTTGAAAATTACTTGAAAAGTCATGAAAAATCATCTAGCAAAAGAAAAATAAAAAACAGTAAATACAACGAAATGGCTGGACCGAGATCAAGCAGACCGAAATCCCTTTTTGACCGAAATCCAACGCCGAAAACCTTGAACCGAAATCGATGAAGTGTCGAAATCAGTGAAACCCTAAAAGACACCGAAAATCTTGTTGGGCCGACCGTAATCTACACAAACGGACCGAAAACCTACTAAACGCTAACCGAAATCCCAGGGAATCAGCGCCACCACCGAAAAGCTTGTAACTGTTCATACTTTCTAATTCTTAAGCTTTTCTTTCTTAGAACAAGGATATGGGGGTTTCCACTATTTTTAAAGGCAATGATGGTTGAATCTTGATGAATGGAGGACTTGAGGGCTTGAGGACGAATCCTCTCCCCTCCTAGAGCTCTTGAGTCCTATGATATCCCAAACCTAGCCTTGTAACCCTTGTTTGAAAGAGTTAAGCTTTGTCTTTTCCATGTTTGGACCTAGATCTTGACCATGAGCTTGCATGGTCATGTTTGGATGTGAAACTTTACATTTTTCTGGTTCTAGAGACTTTTTGGGAGAATCTTGGAAGGTTATAGACCTTAGCTTAACAAGTTAAGAGTTTTAGAAAATTGTTGGCTAAACAACGGATATAGCGCCGCTATCTCTATAGGTAGCGACGCTATCTCAGTCAAATGTTGCGATGCAGGTTCCCTCCTTAGCAACGCTATCCCTATAGGATAGCGGCACTAAGTGCAATTGACCAAGGTTGACTTTGACCTGTTGACTTTGACTTATTTGACATTTTGACTTTTGGGTCAAACCTTAGGAGATTATAGGTTTTGGTCCTAAGAGGGGCCTGGTAGTTATTATCCTTGTATGATACGATATTTTGAATTTAGGAAGTTCGGGAGCATTTATTACCGAGGCTTCTTTGTAGCTGATTATCAGGTGAGTCTCCTCACCTAACTGAATGTGATGTTACATGCCATATGACTGATAATGTGTGTTTAATATTAGTACTAATAATTATGGTTGACATGTGATGGCAGATCAGGGTGAGCCCGAGAGCCGGACGGATCGGGGTAAGCCCAAGAGTCCACACATTGTGCCGATAACGGGCAGAATGGGGTGAGCCCATGAGTCCTAGTCAGGGCGGCTCGGGGCGAGCTCGAGAGCCGGGTTGTTTGAGGTGATCTTGAAGACCTTTTTGTTAATTAATGTTTGGATATGCGGTAATATAGGGAACTCACTAAGCGTTGTGCTTACAGTTTTAGTTTAATTGTTGTAGGTACTTTAGGGGATGTTGGGAAGGCCCGATTTGACTACATGACATCTGTTGGATTAGGTGTCTAAGCCATGACTAATAATTTGTATTTACCTAATTAATAGAAGCAAAGTCCATTTGGGTTGCCCTCATAGCTTGAGGTTTGGTAGAAAGTTCGGTAGAGAGAAAAGGTTGATTTATTATATGACTAATAAATCAAGATATTGTTTGTTAATATATTATGGAGATAATATATTAATTAGAAACAATGTTATTTGATTAATAATTAATCAGAAATTAATTGGATTGATTTCTGTGGCATTAATTAGATTAATCAGGAAGTCAGGGATTAAAGTCGTACGAATTCAATAGTTGAATTGCGGCGCGCGGCGCGCCAATGTAAAGGCCGCGACACGCGTACATATAATCCGGAAAAAGGCTGATGGCTAGGGTTTCTTGTTTCCCTATAAATAGGGAACCCTAGGCCTCATTATTGTTGCTCATTCTATTATTCTCTCTGGAATTTTCGTCCACCCTCTGGCTCCCTGGGTGTGATCTCATTTGAGGCAGGACACTTGTGCTGCTTAGCTTCAAGATTAAAACGAAAGGTTAGTTTTTCTGATTTATTCTTTTAGTTATTATTTTTTTTTTGTTTGGCCTTTAGGAATTAGTTACACGTTCAAAGTAAGAAAACATAGATCTTTTCTAGGTTGCATGTGAACTTAGGTTAGATAGTTCATGGTTGCGGAAAACCTTTCAGTGGTATCAGAGCGTTTGGTTGTTTTCTTATTGAATGGCTGTAATAGTTTTCCTAAAATTAGGGTTTATGTTTATAAATCCTTTGGGCCTGATTTCGATTTTAGGGTTTAGGGTTTTTGAAACCCTAGCCCCTCCCCCTTCTTTTTCGATTTTCTTAATTAGGGTTTTAGGAGGTTTTCTTTTTTTGGTAACTTTAATTGGTTAATTAAATGGATAACCTTAAACCCAGTTTGTTTGAATTCGATAATTAGGGGTTTAAGATAGGTTTAAATTGATTTGATTAATTTGGAAAAACCTATCTACATTTGAATTAATTTAATTAATTGTTAATTAAAAGATAATTCAAAGGATTTAATTTAATTTAATTCAATAGTTGAATTCGAAAATTAAAAGGATAAATCCTAAAATATTTTAAAGGGTTTAAAATATCAAGATTTAATTAATTTAATTAATTATTAATTAAAAGATAATTAAATCGAATTTTAAAGGTTTAATTTAATTTGAAATTTAATAGTTAAATTTCAGGAAATTAAAAGGTAAACCAGGAATATTTTAAAAGATTTAAAATACATCTTATATATATTATTAAAAGTTAATACTATATGTATAAGATAAATTGGTTAGTCAAATCATTAGTAGGCCTCATTCACGAAGCTGGTCTATAAAGTGGGTATAAGGAGACTGCCTATAAAATGGCGGTCTAATGGGTGTTCACTCTCACCCACCGCTCGCCTGATCAGTGGAGGGTCGTTAGCCGAACAGTTTTGATAGGACCGCTTAATCATTAAAAGTATAATGATCAAAGTACTAGAACCCGTACAAGAATTCCCAATCTAGTTACTTTAAAAAAAATGTGAATTTGATGCTAACCCATGAAATTGCACATTGCACTTTATGAAACGTTGGTGGAGCGTGTGTGGGTTACCGGCACACCAATGGGGGTTCATAAAGAGTGGCAATGGGTTTCTCGGGTGTTATCATTGTTGATGGAGCGTGTGTGGTTAACCGGCACATCAATTTGAGATGATAATGGACCCGAGAGTACCAAGCTAATTTGCATGGTTATTCACACCCGGTTTGTGATCCTCGGCATCCCAGTCACAAACGGTGGGGCATATCCGAGATTAAACATGCCATTGAACAGTTCAATGAATCTCACAGATCTAGGAATTTCATAAGACTGAAATTGATAAAAGTTATCTACCTTAATGACCACTGTGTTGTGACTACGGCATCCCTCTTCACAGCATAGTTGGGGTATTTTGGATCCTAGCCTTGTTAAATAATATTTATTGGGTAATTATTTAAAAGGATTAATTAAACGAATAAATTCAAATTTTATATATGTCTGAAGAAAATGTCATTCTCCTCCTTCACCCATTTCTGAGAGCTTCAGAAAGCACCTGTTAAATATGGTAAGGCTGACTGGCCTTGACTGTGTGATATGGTTTTGCAATTAGAGAATAGTTTTTAGTTTTGCTGGGGAACCATATCCGACTGAGTGTCCGCTCCCAAACATGGCATCACACGGTAACTTGTGATGAGCATGACTCCTTGACTATTGAGTCCAAGGAAGTTCGTTGCCTTATGCTATTGATCATTAACCCCGAGTTCCGCAGGGATTTAGAATTCCTAGGGTCTGATAAGTTAGCATAGCTAGTTCAGGAAAGGTTCCGTGAACTGGTTGAATAAAGGGAACGAACTAGGATCTTCAAAGAGCTTGAAGTTGCAAGCTAGAAGGAAGTAGCACCAGTTTGCGTGTTCCCGAGATTGAGGGATACATAGGCGAACAGTATAAAACTGGTTTCCCTTATGATCGGGAGTTAAGCATTAGCTCAACTCGCTGATCTGTTCATCCAGATGAACAGAAAGGGTAACTGGATAAGACAATCGTGGAAGTGCATTCAATGTCGACTCTGAATGAGTCGTTCATGGAGAAGCATAGTTCCATTAATTCAGCTGCTTCAGGATTGAGTCCAGTATTAAGGTGCATCAAGAAATGATCCAGATCGTCTGGACCGATTGTTCGATGTTTCAAACTGGGAATCCACAAGGTGGGACACAGTCACGGAAAGATTGGAAAAATGCTCCAAAGCCAAACCGTTTGGTAAACTCATAAATATCTTAGAATTCAGAACACCTGATCCTCATTTCCTTGATACAGGATGTGTTTCACACATTTGCTCTGTATGCACGAACTCTGGAGGATGTGGGATGGTGTCGCACAGGAGCATATTCGGATTGTATCTGGAGCTCGTGCAGTTTTTGAGTTAAGCTAGATATTTGTTCTTGTTATTAGTTTATAGATACATACGACATGGATTCGCATAGTGCATTGTTCTGAGGATAATTCTGGTTTAATGAAATATCTTTTTTTGAAACATGATTGTTTTAATTGTCCTCGAAATGTTGTGTGAATGTGTTGATGACGTAAATGGTAATAACTTGAATGTTGATACATCCAATGGGATTGGATTTGTAAATTGTGTTCTTTATGATTGTTAAAGTGAATTTTATGAGAATCACTTCAACCAAAGGTCCAGTTGGACAGGACTTTGGAATCATTTGACTTAGAGTCACATGATGAATTGAGTGCTTAATAAAATTAATTGTGGCAAGAAAGGAATCACCCAAAGATTCAATGGATAGGATTTTGGAATCAGTTGACTTGGAGTCAGGTGATGATTGCATATCTTGAACAATATTAACAAAGTCATAAATTTACATGGAGATGTAAAGGTATTAAGATTTTGAGCAACAGACACATACGTTACTGTGTATCGCTCGAATCTTCAAACAGAACATGATTAGTTATGCTTCGAAATATTTGCCAAATAGTTTGACAAATATGGTTTCGCTTATCGGAATAAGCGATTGATTGGAACCTTGAAGTGTTCAAAGTTTTCAAAGGAAGTATAAGATCAACAGAACCTGAGTAACAACATAGACTGAGAAAATGTTTCACAGTTTATCCTCTTCCAAGAACATTAATGGTTATAATGTGTCTTAGGGAAGATGATGGAGCATTGATCAAAATAGTTTTGATCCTCGATGTATAAGATACATTTCCGATTAGTATTTCAATGAATTAAATATTCAATCAGTCAGACCGTAGAAACCATATTCCGACCATATCTTAGACTAAGTAGGTTATGCTGACACTGTCTGAAATGTAAAGCTGGAATCGTCCCACTAGTACATAGAAAGTCCAGGGTCATGTAGCATTCGTCTGAATCTCATGACAAGCCTGAAACTGATCAGCAATGTCATTTCATTGGCCATCCCGGTTATCCTTTGAAAGAAGAGTACTTTAGAAAGAACTCAAGTTCTAAGGAAACAGTGGGAGTAAGAATAATTCTGAATGAGTTCAGGGATTAGCGAAGTGAAAGAACCTTTAGTCACCACTGGGACTTGATCAAGTATTAGATTCCTGTTAAACCTGACATACCCTCTCTTCGCTTGACCAGTAGTTATTGTCACCGTCATAAGGAGTTATGATCTAGGTGATATACCGAGTAGTGGTAAAACACTAAAGATGGAACGGATAAGTAATCCGACTGCTGGAAGCATTGGTGAGCCCAGTTGCTGCCAAATAAGAGAACCTTACCGCGAGACACAGTCTATGTGACAGTTTGATTGATCTTTACAACTGGTCTAGGAACCAGTGGGAGTAATTGAATCATCAAAAGAAGGGAACATAGAAATGCACTTACAGAACATCTGGTTGAATGAGTCATCACTTGGAGTCAAGCGATTGATTCTGAGAGAAGCACTCTCAATAGAAGATGTAATCTGAGAGGATTCTGCGTGGCATAGTGTGAGTCGTTAGTGGATCGTGTGTGGTTTACCGGCACACTAATAGGGACTCACATAGAGCATGCCATTACAAAAGGTACATGGCCCCGGGATTCGTCCCATGGGCATCTCGCAAGAAAGGATATTCAGATTCTCAAAATAGGCCAAAAGGTTTGGATTTTGTGAACAGCCTGAAAGATTTCCTTTAATATGTCGGAAAGGTTTGGATTTCGATTTCGCAAAATGTGCCATAAGTTCTGGATTTTGTGAATAGTCCGAAAGAGTCATATAACGGTGTCAAAGCCAGTGGGAGTATTGTTGTTGTCTACTATCACTGTATGTGGGTTACATACTGGTTCTAGGAAACGTCTCTTATCATTACAAAGTGTAATGACTTGGTGTTAAGAAACGATTCGCTATAAAAGACTTTAAGATATACAACATACTCAGGTGGTTGTGGATATCTATTAGATAGATCAGAATTCTGCCAATGTGATCTTGATGAGATTCAAGATGCATAATCCAAGGAAAAGAGTTTCCTGTCATTGCAAAGTGTAATGAATTGGCATGAAAGAAACAAAGAAGGTGCAGCATACTCACGTAGTTCATAGACATCTATCAGATAGATGAGACTGACAATATTGACTTAGCCGTTGAGAATATGATCTTGATGGGATTCAAGATGCATAAGAAAGAGTCCCCAAAAGGAAATGGTTTCCAGAAATCATGACACAAGGATTATTGGTAATCTTAGGATTTCGAAAGAGCTTGGAATGAGATTACATCAGGTTCCTCGAGCCTCTTGGACAAATCAGAAGTGTTATGAACATATCATGATGACTTAATGCTTAGAGCATTGTAAGTTGGATTCAGGATACTGCCTGGCTGAGAATACTGAATGGATTTTTTGAACAGACTTGCGAAATCATTGGGAAATGATTAGGGTGATTGATTTGAACGGGTTTTCAAATCGGTAATTGTTTACACCAGAACGTGGTGCTGTAGGACTTCATGGTTAAAGAATTTCGTTGGTTTCTGATGGAGCGCGTGTGGTTCACCGGCGCATCATGACACCTTGAAATTGTCTTAGGGTGTAGTCATGTAGACTAAAGACCCGAGAACCATGGGCAGTCACGGTACACATCACCAGAATGGAGTTGTGAGAGAGAATGACAAAATGACAAATTGAGATATCATCGGAAGAGTATCCGATAGGATCATCTGCAATAAAATGTATAAGTGTTAGACACTTGGATACATAGAAAGAGTGAAAAGGTCATAGACATAGATATAAAAGGCTTGAATTGAAAGTTTAAAAGAGAATAAGAAACCGATAATAGTTATGATAAATCCGACTTGGTGATTACCTCGTGGAGACTTGGTAATTAGCAGGAGTAGCTGCCAGTCAGATTTTATGTTTCGCTTTTGCATGTTTTACTTCCTGAATAATTGGATTATTCAAATATCCACAGTCGTTCATACTATTAGGGAGTAAGTATGAAGGAAGACTGTCATGAATTGGTTTGTAGATTGTCTAAGGAGTTAGACATAGCAATAAGATTGCTGCAACGTTCATGAGTACTTGGAAATGGAGATTTGAGTATTGGATAAACCCGCGCTCAATGGATTGCTTCATGGATTATATCACGAGCAATGTTGAGACGATAATATCTTATGGTCTTAAAGTGGAGAGATATGAGTTATAATTTGCAAGGCGGTTGTTCATTGATAGTACGAAAACGCATCGGTAACTCGGTGTTATAAAACGTGCTGTTGTGAGTGATTTGTCGGGTAAAAGATATAACATATTAGTCGAAGCTAATTCATCCCTTGACCCAAACGGGAAACAGATATCTGTTGGCCACCCGATGATTTTGAAGTTGACTGAAGTGCTGGCCAGCCAGGACTGAATTGATTCGTTCAATTAGAAGTCTGAGAGTCATAAGCAAAATCAGAAATCAGGAAACAGTATCAGACAGAGATTGATCTCAATCCATGTATCATGTCTGAGAATATCTTGTTGGACGGAGGATCATCTGATCACTTATCTATGGACAGAACTGACTAGGTCAGAGTTCGACAGCAGTTTCTAGGAAGCTACAGTTTGCTGATTAATTAGAGGTTAAATTGGTAACTATAGTCATAGACTTATCCAAGTGGGAGACTGATGGATTAGGTGTCTAAGCCATGACTAATAATTTGTATTTACCTAATTAATAGAAGCAAAGTCCATTTGGGTTGCCCTCATAGCTTGAGGTTTGGTAGAAAGTTCGGTAGAGAGAAAAGGTTGATTTATTATATGACTAATAAATCAAGATATTGTTTGTTAATATATTATGGAGATAATATATTAATTAGAAACAATGTTATTTGATTAATAATTAATCAGAAATTAATTGGATTGATTTCTGTGGCATTAATTAGATTAATCAGGAAGTCAGGGATTAAAGTCGTACGAATTCAATAGTTGAATTGCGGCGCGCGGCGCGCCAATGTAAAGGCCGCGACGCGCGTACGTATAATCTGGAAAATGGCTGACGGCTAGGGTTTCTTGTTTCCCTATAAATAGGGAACCCTAGGCCTCATTATTGTTGCTCATTCTATTATTCTCTCTGGAATTTTCGTCCACCCTCTGGCTCCCTGGGTGTGATCTCATTTGAGGCAGGACACTTGTGCTGCTTAGCTTCAAGATTAAAACTAAAGGTTAGTTTTTCTGATTTATTCTTTTAGTTATTTTTTTTTGTTTGGCCTTTAGGAATTAGTTACACGTTCAAAGTAAGAAAACATAGATCTTTTCTAGGTTGCATGTGAACTTAGGTTAGATAGTTCATGGTTGCGGAAAACCTTTCAGTACATCCACGTTTAGTCTTCCGCCAATTTTTTTTGTCTATCTATGTTTGAACCATGTGTTTTGAATTAACTTGATGTTGTTAACATTTTTATAATGATTGAGACTTAAGTACTTGTGTTTCGACAAGAAAATTTTTGAGGTGAATTTTTGGGACGTTACAAAAACTCTTAAGATTTTTGAATTTTGAGTTATCATCAGTCATCTAGAAAACCTTCGAGTCGATACCAAAGATAGAATTTTGACTTACAGACTAGGTCGAAGAGGGTTCTCCAGCTAACATATTTAGGCCAACCAACATTCTATTGAATGTGGCTTCTAATATTTAGTGAATATATCAACCCATAGATTTTCTATTAGCACATAGTGGACCTCGATATTCGTGTTTTCGATATGATCCTTGACAAAGTGATATCAAAGATCAATATGCTTTGTTTTGGGTGTTGAACTGGAATGTGATAAGTATGAATTGCACTCTTGGAGTGACAAAACAGGGGAATACGCTTCATGGAGTAACCATAGTCCTTAAGCTGATTATGCATCCAAATGATCTGCGAAGCACAAGCACTTGATGTGACATACTCTACTTCGGCAGTAGATATCGACATAGGGGTCTGCTTCTTGCATTGCAAGATGACTGTTCTCCCACCTAGAAACCGACAACCAAATGAAGTATTCTTCTGATCCAATGGAAAACCAACGAGATCTGTATCCGAATAAGCATGTAGCTTGATGTCCATTTCGGATGGATACCACAGACCTAGAGAGGGTGTTCGATGTAAGTAACAAAGGATGTGATTGATCGCTTTCATGTGAGGCGCACGAGGGTTGGCTTGAAACTTAGCACAAAAACAAATAACAAACACTATATCGGGTCGACTTGTCGAAGAAACAACAACGATCCAATCATGTTTTGATACAACTTTTGACAAGCAGCAGGCTTGTCGATAGAAGCAACCAAAGAAATCCCATATTTTATTGGAATCTTTGTTTCCTTGTAGTCAGTTAACCGAAAATGTTTCAAAAGATCTTGAGTGTACTTCTATTGGTTGATGAATATGCCCCACGATTCTGATGAATACTAAACTCAAGAAAGTTATGAAGTCTGCCCATCATGCTCATATCTAACCGACTACTCATTATATTCTCAAATTCCATGCTTAACATATGATTAGTAGAACCAAATATAATGCCATCGACATATATTTGTATAAGCATAACATGGTTATCCATTTTCTTGCAAAATGAAGTGGGGTCTACAACTCCTTGTTTAAACTTGGCGTTCTTGAGAAATTGAGTTAACTTTACATACTAGGCTCGAGGAGCTTGCTTTAATCAGGAAATATCCTTGCTGACAATATACACCTTGTTCGGATTCCTATCATCAACAAACACTAGAGGCTATTCCAGGTAAACAATTTTTTCAATTTTACCATTTAAAAATGCACATTTCACGTCCATTTGTTAAGGGAAGTGATCCGTACACAACAATTTTTCTCCATACACAACAATTTAACATTTTTCATGCATAATGTACAACACTCCTAATGCATGAATTGTTGTGTATGGAGAAAAATTGTTGTGTACAAATCACTTCCCATTTGTTAAACATCGAAGTTCTTATGTGCAACATACACAAGGAAAATCCGAATTGATTCTAAACGAGCTACTAGTTCAAAGGTCTCTTCGTAGTCGATACCCTCTTGTTGGAAATATCCCTTAACCACCAATCTAGCCTTATTATGAATCATATTTCCTTCCTCATTTGACTTATTTCTGAATACCCACTTCAATCAAAAAACCAAAGCATCCTTAGGTCTATCCAAGAGATACAGAACTCAGTTCCTTTCGAACTTAGCAAGGTCGTAATATTTGTCCTACATTATCATATTGTATTCTCTTTGTGTGACAGATGGTATCATCTTATTGTAATAATATTATATTCATAGTTATATCAATAAAAAACTTCATTTCCATCATATTCATGTCTTACATTTCAATTACTTTACTTACTCTTCTTGCATATACTTTCAACAATTTATATTTCAAGTCATTTAAATCATTCCGCACTTATCTTGTTTAATATTTTTCAGCGAAAGATTTTGGAAGTTTATCTATCAAACTTAAACTTATTTCCAAAACGATTTTTCCTTTTTGCAATGCCATTTTGTTGTGGTGAATAAGGTGCAATAAGTTCATGTCTTATACCACGATTTGCAAAAAAATTCTTCAAATGGTGATACATATTCACCTCCATGGTTACTTCTTAGTACTTTAATCTTCTTGTTGAGTTGATTTTCAACTTTACTTTTATACACTTTAAATTCGTCTAACCCCTCATATTTAATTTTTAGTAACTAGACATAACAAAGTTTAGTGCAATCGTCAATAAAAATGATAAAGTACTTATTTTTACCTTTGGATAGATCTGACTTGATGGCACAGATATCGGTGTATATTATATCAAGGGGTTCGGTGGTCCTTTTAATGGATTTGAATTATTGTCGTGTTAATTTTGATTCAACACATGTGTTGCCTTTGTATTTTGAATCAATTTGAGAGTCCGGGATGTGGTCAAGTTTAATTAAACATCTTAAAGTATCAAAATTAACATATCATAGTGTAACATGCCATATATTTGAAGACTCAAGAAAGTAAGCAAAAGAGTTATTCATTTCATTAGTACTTGGTTGAATAGCCATAACACACAACTAAGATATACCTCTTTCAGCATACCCCTTGCTCATATACATACTACTCCTTTTTAATTCAAACTTATCCGATGCAGACACCAAGAAAAAACCATGCTTGTTTAACAACCAACGAAAGACCAAATTCTTCCTAATCTCATGAACATACAACACATCATTCAGCGTCAGCTCCTTTCTTGACATCATCTTCAACACAATCTTCCCAATACCTTGGATATCTGAAGTCGCCGAATTTCCCATAAATAGCTTGTCATGATTGTCCACTAACTTGAAGTTTTTGAACCACTCCCTATTCGAGCAAACATGTCAGGTGGCTCCCATATCAATCCACCATTCCTTTGGGTTAGACTCTACAAGATTCACTTCAGTGAATTACCGTTGCAAGATCGATGTCACATACACGACGAGTTATCTTTCCCGTAAGATCCAAATCCTTTGCTTTGTATCACTTTAGAAGCCTACAGTTTGCTGCCCGATGCCATGTTCGGTCACAGTTGTGGTAGTTACCTTGAAACTTCTTTTTGAAAGTTCCACTGATTGCTCCTCTATTGGCAGCCTTCCCTTTCTTATAGAACATTCCTTTCTCGAACTTGTTCTTCCCAAAAGATTGATCACGCTTTTCCATATTGGCTTTTTTAGAAGTATAATTATAGCTACCCTTTTGAGTTACCTTATTGTTTTCCTTGATTCTGAGTCTAACAATTAGGTCCTTGTTAGTCATTTACTTTCGTTTATGCTTCAAATAATTCATGAAATCTACCCTGGAGGGGGTAACTTATCAATTATAGAAGCAACTTGAAAGGTATCATTAATCACCATACCCTTGACATGAATATCGTGTAGGAGGACTTGTAGTTCTTAGACTTGTGGTATAACCATCTTACTGTCATTCATTTTATAGTCTAGAAACCAGGCATACACAAATTTCTTGGCCCTAACATCTTCTGTTTTGTAATTTTTGTCCAATGAGTCACATAGTTCTTTCACCGTCTTTGTTACAATAAGTCAGAATGTTTCCAAGCTTCAATAACACCTATTGCTCCGACATCTCCTTCTCATTCGAGCATCCTCGTAGCCTATTCAGTCAAGAATCGCAAGTTATTCAAGGTAGTCAGGTAGAAGATCTTTTGCTACGACCTTTTAAAGTGCAGCCCAAATTTTTTTGGCTACTCTATGTGATTAAATGGCATGGTAATTGTGGGAATCCCTTGAGAAATAAGAGTTAGTTGCTCTGGTTGGGAGGAATTATCTGGGCAGATTTCTAAGAGCTTTTACAGAACTAGGCAAGTGTCAATGACATTGAGTCTACTAGTCCGCTAGTAAAATATATATGTACCTTAAGGGATGGTTCAAAGGATAACACATACCTATCATATATGTGATTCAACTGCTTAATTTTATCTTGGTAGCTTTAAAACGTTGATCATATTTTCATTCGTTTGCGGGAGTGTTGGAAAATTGATTTTTACGAATTTTTGAAAATGGGTTTTTCTCATTTTGAACACGAAATATGAACCCTAAAACATTATTAAGATTGTTATATGGTTATATATTTGTGTTCTCCTCCGTGATATATTTGTTTTGCTATATCACATGTCCAAAACGGACTTAATATGAATGAGAAATTAATCATAAAAGTGAGATAGTTAGATGAAGTAAGTGAAGAAGTTTAATGGGTTTTAGTTTATCCCACATAGGTGAGAGAATGAAAACAAAAGTGTGCATATAAGTACAAAGGATTTTAAGGCTTATAAGACTTATAACATCAAGACTCTCTGTTACATGCACAACGGGGGTGCAACTCCTAACCAATTTGGGTTGAGTTCATTAAACTTTCATCAAGACCTTTTTGCAAATATTTATTTTCAAAACTATAAATTAATTACATTAAAACTCATTAAATACAAATTCGTAACTATTATTTAATTGGGTTAAACACGGATTTAAGTTTTGATATCTAATCGACAGTTAGACATTTATGTATTGGATGTTTGTTAGATTATACTCTATAAATACAACGTTCCAATATCAAACAAGACACACAAAATGCAACTGAATTCTCTTTTTCTTCGGCTTATCTTCTACGTATTCTTGTTACTATTAAGGTAAAATCCAATTCTATTATAGGTTCGGGTGGTCTCAAAGAACCACTTCAGGCTGTTGTATCTTGAGAAGCAAACACTCGGTAGCGGACAACTTTGTTTTAAGGATACCGAGTTAAACACAGTCTCAATAGTTGCTTGTTTTATTGTTTGCTTTCGTACATTTTCGTAATATCTTTCCTATATTATCTTATTATATTCTCTTTTTCAACTCGTGGTATCATCATATTGTAATTTTATTATATTAATTATGTCTGACAAAGATCGTTGTCTTATTGTAAGATTAAATCCTAGCTAAAATTAAAAAAAAACTTCTTTTAAGAATGACATTAATCGGAAAGTTATAAAAACATAATTATTTATTTTTAAAATATCCATAAGAAATTTACTATTTTTGCGCAGAGGATGCCATCTTGCCGCAAAGAGAACACAATATAATTATATTAAGACAATACAATATGTCATATGGAAAGAATACAATAAGATTGTAGTAAAATAATTTCATTGGTGTGACAAGTAACGCCCCTGAATCCATCATCGAGTATATACAAAATATTAAAACAATCAGTACAAATTTTATTTAAAAAAAAACATGTTATTCGATGCTTTGGAAGCGACACGTGGATACCTTCAAGATCGCTTCACGATCAAGTTGGGCGTTACTACATCTAAGACCTGCAAAAGCACCACAACTAAACACTGTAAGTGAAAAACTTAGTGAATAACTCTACTACATCAACAATATTATCCAATAATAAACTTTAAAAAGTCTAACGAAGAGTTAAGTTTTCACCAATTGTTTGTCACCTGAACACGGAACACCAATATATATATATATATATATATATATATATATATATATATATATATATATATATATATATATATATATATATATATATATATATATATATATATATATATATATATATATATATATAATAACACCAAAGTTATCGTTAGTTATAACACCACACCCATATTGTTAACACCAACACTATAAAACTTTAACACCAACACCACACATATTATATCAACATTATACACACCATACCACCACTACACACCACACCAAAGATCTTAAGTATTCCTCCAACCTAGAGATCTAACACCCATCTTTTAGCATACCAATATATCACCAAATCTTTAAGCACCATATAGTTGCAAGTTATCCATTATACAACTATTAAAACACTATATAGATTTTCACCACACATATCTGAAATTATCTATGAGTACACCACTCATATTTAGACTTAATTATTTTTAATTGTATCTCACATGCCAACATACTTATTATTCATACTAACTTTACCAAGATGCTAAATCTAACATTCCATACAACATGTATGTACTAAATCAATACATAGCAAGCAGCAAAACACCAAATGAGGTAAGTAAAGTTACTCACCTTGTGTCCATGATTAAAAGCAACTAGACTCAAGCTTCCTTATTCATTCGTATCTACAGAGGAATAAAGTTTAAACCTTCCTTAGTCATAACATAACACCAATCCATCTTACACAGCAAAAATTTCTGTAATTTTCCATTGTGAATTTTCCATCACAACCTAGATATAGATACAGGCGCTATCTGTACAGATACAGTCTCTATCCATGAACATTGACTAAGTTTAGCTCAAAACCCCATTTATTTCAATTCTCAAATGCCATAGAAACTAAGATCTAACACATGCAACTTGATTTTATACGCAAACCCTACATTCCCAAACCTCTATATCATTCAATACTCAACAATTAAACTAGAATCGACTAGTAATTTACACATATGTTAAGTTAATAACCTCTATCCTTGAGTTAGGTGAAACCCCCTTTTGATTTTCACCTTCTATACCTAGAATGACCCCCAAATTCTCATGGTACTCTTTTCTCCCGTTTTTGCTAATTTTGCATGTTTTTTTCCCAAAATGTCCGACCTAAGGGTTTTTAAAGTGGATTGTTGTAAGACGCACATTAGCGTCGCTAACTTCACTTAGTGTCGCTAACATAGAAATTGGCGTCACTATCTGACAGCTTGAGGAATTCTTTAGTCAACTTGGCATTTTCCCACTCAGCTTGAACCATAATAGCATCCTACTTTCAATTAGCGTCGCTAATACTCGCTAACTATGTTGGAGCTGAGTTTCAGCTCAGTTTTTCCTGCTACAACACTTTCAAACGAATTTCCAACTACACTCGACTTAGTTTCAACACTCACTACTATCTATCTAAGATTTCAACTGTCTTACACATTCATCAATGACCTAAATACCCTTTAAGTCATTTAATCACACAGGAGATAGTGTGACTATCTCCCTCCCACTCCAACCTTAATTTCAGTTTTCCCATTTTACCCTGCTTATGCAAACATGTGTTACATGACAGAGGAAATATCATATAACTATAGTAAAATAATAATATTGACAGAGAATATATTAAGTATATAGTAGGATAATATCATATTTCAGACAGAAAATAAAACAGTAATATTACAGTAAGACAACCTTAATTAGATAGAGGAAATACAGTAACATTATTATAAGATAATAACTTTATTAGACACAGAAAATACAATAAATTTTTATTGAAATAGATCTTCTGTTAGACAAACCAATAAAATAATATTATTCTCTGTATCCTTTTATGTTAAAAAAATCACATGACTTGTTGAATAGCTGAGGATATAGAGAATTTTTCGAAGATTGTTTGCTAAAATTTCAAATATACAAATATTTTGCTGGTTTTGTGATAATTGCAAGTTCTTTTGTCTTTAAAAAATTATAATTTTTTTGTTAAAAGCGCATAATATACGGAATTTTTTTGAATATTTCTCTTTGATACATAACGATAAGGCGCGCTTTGGTAATTTTGCACTTCCCGTTTGCAATGGCAGGTATGGTGGTGTCATGGTGTGGAGAGTTGAGGCATTATTCTAATTGAAAAAAGATAACGATCAACGTCATATTATAGTGGCCGACCTTTTATAATGAATGGTGGTGAGGTGTTGACAACGAGCAATGTTTCAACGCGAAGCTTACGTTGGTACACCTAAGATGCCCTTTCAACCGAATCTTGGGTCCTTTACCTTTTATAACATATTCTCTCTACATTCATTACTTCTCTTCTAAAATCACTAATTATTATATTACAATAATGATCAAATAAAGCATAGCAAATGACGCGATAGAATTTGACTTTTTCGGTCAAGCGTATATTCTAATGATTATTAAATATTAAACTGTCCAATCATTTACGTTTCGGCATCAAGTTGCGTTGTTTGAATTCATTTGTACAATTTATATTAACGAATAAAATATATTTAACCAAGTATCTTGTCTTTACAGATTCGATTTCTTTTTAATAAACCCAGCGCATACTAATACAAATATTTTGACTTTGTTGCTAAAATTAAAGAGTTACATAAGCTTTCATATATACAAAACTAAATGGGGTTGTATGTGGCCCCTTTACCCACAATTACTACAATATAATTGTGGATTTGGGTTTATATAAAGAGGGTATTTGGAGAAAGCTTTGGTTATTAATATCTTCAACATGGGTATCTGTATATCCCGGGCATCTCCAGAGATTCATGAGATCGACTATGGCCATGAAAACATTATTTATTACCAACACACCCTTTCCGACCAAAGAATAGGCTCCATCCATACTCATCAAGGATCGAAAGGTTTCAACCAAGATGCTGCCATTGTTTACCAGGTTTCCCATCTCACTACTCCTCTCTATATTTCTTCACACTTGGACTTCTTTCAATCTTGGCTCAAATTTGTTAGCTTTTATCGAGATCTTTAAATCAAATCAAATTCTATGAAATGGGTATATCTCGATATTTTGATTTACGTGCAATTCTTGACTTTTTACATTTATGAACTTTTATTAAGGATTATGGAGTGGAAGGTGGCGCATTTGGTGGGGTTTTTGATGGGCATGGAAGAAACGGTCAAATAGTGAGTAAATTTGTGAGAAACAAGCTGCCATCATTGATCATCAACGAAAGAAATTCCACCATAGCAAAGGGAAAAACAGTAAACGGAGATGATGAGATTGAGTCCAAAGATTTTCAGATTTGGAGAGATGCCTGCTTTAGTGCCTTCAAATTCATGGACAAGGAGATTAAGCTTATCGAGCATGTAGATTGCTCTTGTAGTGGTACAACCGCTGTTATCGTCATTAAACAGGTACTAGCCTTTATTTTTCATATAAAACTTGGTTGTTGATGACCCCTTTCATAATGACGGAATGAATCCGTATTACCGATACCTGATTTAGTGAACCAACTGACTGGTTTTGTTTGGCAGGGTGAAGATCTGGTTATTGCTAATCTTGGTGATTCAAGAGCAGTGCTAGGAACGATTGCTGAAAATGGAATTACGCCTGTGCAATTGACCACCGATCTCAAACCAAGTGTACCTTGTAAGTCTTGATAAGATAGATATAAGGGCTATTTGGTAGCATTGAATGATTTAGATCTGAATGATTCAGAGGTCTGAACCATTAAGAGGTTCTGAATAAAAAAGACATTTTCAGGTTAAAAGACATGTGTAAGTTTTTTGAAAAAGAAATGGTTCAGATATATATTTCAGCTTAATGGTTCAGAGGCTCGTTAAGAGGCTATGCCTAATTAATGGTTCAGAGGCTCGTTAAGAGGCTATGCCTAATTAACAGATTAAAAGTTTTATGAAACAAACGCTCTGAATGGTTCAAAGCGTGTTAACAATTCAGATTAAGAGGCTATCAAGGCTTATCAAACACACCATTATACTTGGATCGGTTGCCTTTTGATCCAAACTAATAACGATTGAATTTTGAGCAGCGGAAGCAGATCGAATAAGGAAGTCAAATGGTAGGGTGATGGCTCTGAGAGAAGAACCACATATAGATCGAGTGTGGTTACCGCATCATGACTCACCGGGCCTAGCCATGTCTCGGGCTTTTGGGGATTTTGTACTCAAAAGCCACGGGATCATAGCCGTCCCTGATGTCACTTATCACAGATTGACCCCAAAGGATCAGTTTCTTGTTCTTGCAAGTGACGGGGTAAGTCCAATGCCAGCCATATGTACAAACCAAACTAAACTACTGTATTTGTTTTTTTCTTTGTTTTGGTAAAGCAAAAGTAAAAGTCCAACATATTATACTTTAATACAATTATACATATTCCTTACTTGATGATTTTTTTATAGTCTTTCCGGCTGCCATATAACGAACTAACTTGTTAACAAATTAAAATTTCTAGGAATCTGTTGCTATTATATATTACGAAATTCAAAAAATTTTCATTCTCTCATTGATTTAGACCACAACAAGTCCATCTATCCGATTGTTAATTATATTGCTTTTTGCAACCCTAAAAATAAAAAAAAAATCAAAATCAAAATCCCCAAAATTCGATTCGATCTGGGTGAACTCAAAAAACTCTTTCCATTTTGATTTCGATTTAACGCAAAATAATAATAATAATAATAATAATAAATTCACCTACTTGTGTCAAGTAGTTTTGGACTATTACTTTATGAATATATGTCGGGTTGTAAATTATATGTCGACAAATATTATCATTTTGGTACATCCATACATGTTTATTGACCTGGGAAAATTTTTTATCAGGTGTGGGATGTCCTTAGCAACAACACAGTAGCATCAATTGTGTGGGCGGCTGAGAGTGAAGAATTGGCAGCAAAAGCAGTAGCTGTAGCAGCAACTGCGGCGTGGAAACAGAAGTTCCCCTCGTCAAAAAGGGACGATTGCACCGCAATCTGCTTATTTTTACAAAAGAAGCCACATCAAGATTCAAGACTTGTATAATACGACTAATAATTTGGAGTTGTAGCACTCAAAACATGTTGGTTGTTCACCACAAAAAAAAAAAAAAAAAGTATAGTTTTATACAGGGTTCTAGTTTTTAAGCTGATAATGTTATAGCCTTGGCATCTTTGTTCATGTTTGTTGTTGAGGTGAACCATGAGAGAGAGGCATGGGAGTAGAATGTTGGCACATATTTAAAGCTTTAACAATCTATGTTCACGTTTGTAGTAGAATTATTTTCCACAGTTAATACAAATCAATCTAAATTATCATTGGTACGAATTATGTTCACCTCCTTTTAAGGGTGTTTGAGATTGTGGTAATAATTAATTTATTGACTTATTGGTATTTTGAAAACTCAATAACTCAAAAAAATGTTTGAGAAACAAATAAGTGCTTTTAAAACCTCACTTTTGAAATCATTGATAAGATAATAAGTTAGAAGTAAGTAGGACGTAACTTATTGATTTTGAAAAAGTTAGAAGCTTTTTTAGACAAAACTACCCTCATTTTTTTATTCAAACACTATTTTAAAAACAACTTATCAACTTATAGCTTATTGTCACGACATAAGTTAATCCAAACACTTTCTTGAAAACTATTTTTTGAAAAATAATAAACTAAGAGCTTTTGCTCAAAAATACCTATTTAGTTAAATAAGCAATCCCAAACCCCCTGACCATTGGAGATTATGTGCACGGTAGTACTCTTCTTACTTCTTAAACTATGTGGTGGAGAGTGAGAGGAGTTTGTCCCTGTAATAATGTTAATTAGATTAATAAGTTTAATAATAACATGAATTCGAGTACCATATATCAAACCGTATGAACAATAATCATAATAAGATACTTGGTCTTAAAATTTGGATTAGGAAACTTCTAAGATCGTGAGGTAAAGAGGAAGTTAGATGGACACAATATTTTATAGCGGTTAAACAAACGTGTATAATCTACTCCAAATTTTATGTCATTTGTTCGCAATGATACTTAAACCCTAAAGCAAAATTTGATGAACACATTTTCAATACACCTAAAACTACTACCGATTAAAGAGCCATCTGAACACATTTTTACCTCCACCGATGGGTAGATATGCTACATTCGGGACATCTAAGTCGTACATGTGAAGTAATATGTGATTTGTAATATTAAAACTAGAAATAATTTAAGCTTAAGAAAATGAAATATAGAAATAGATATAGACTTAATACATACAAAATATTGATAATTTATATATATATATATATATATATATATATATATATATATATATATATATATATATATATATATATATATATATATATATATATATATATATATATTCATGTATGAACAACACATTGTATGAACGTGTGATCAATTCTGGACCAATCATTTGATAAGGGTAATATTGGAATTTGATTAATTTAATTAATTCTTATATAATAATAATTTCCTGAAATTATGGTAACTAATTAATTATCAAGCCTATATTTATGGTAACTAATCAATGTATTTCTCTAGAAATCAACAAAGGTTTTCAAAAACAAAGAGAACTTCAGAAAATTCGCAAAAGTTTGTTTTCGACCCAAATAAATTCATCTTTTTAAATAAAAAATATGAAAGATTTTCAAAGAAAAATATCACAAAAAGTAGCAAGCTGGTCGATACGTTTCATGTTTGGTTAGATAAGAATATTTATCTTTTCAAAAACAAAAATCTCACCGTTCAACACTACAAGCTTGCATACGAAACGAAGAATTCCTAAGTGAGACTACACAATATAGTTCCTCTTGAACCAAATAAATTCATCTGTTTAAATAAAAAATATGAAAGATTTTCAAAGAAAATTTTCACAAAGAGTAGCAACCTGGTCGATACGTTTCATGTTTGGTTAGATAAGAATATAGATCTTTTCAAAAACAAAAATTTCACCATACAACACTACAAGCTTGCATACAAAGAATTCCTAAGTGAGACTACACATTATAGTTCCTCTTCTGGGAAAACTTTCGTAATAAAGAAAATTTGGGTTCTAATAAAACAAAAATCAACTACTGAAAACAAACCTAAAACACCCTATCCGAAGATAGTCATGAAATGGGTTCCGAAGAAAAATCAGAAAGATAAATTTATACCATCCTCAATCACTAAATTAGTTCAACCTCTAGAAATAAAAAGTCAGACTTAGTTGAAGCATGAATCCTCGATCCGAATGCTTACCCTCAAGAACCCAAACAAAATCAGGGACCTAAAATTTCTCTGTGAATTGCAGGTGTTACATGATGAGTGACACGCCTAGGTCGTTATGCAGTCAAAAATAAAAGAATTATAGCTTACAAACACAATAGCTTAGTGGAAGTAAAGGTCGATCAATGGAAGTCAAGTGGTTGAAGTTGAAAGGTTTTGCACAAACAATGAACTAGAAACCCTAAGTTTACATGCAACCTAATGAAGGATCTATGTTTTTCAGATAAACATATAAGAAAATCCTAAGGTCAACAATTATTTCTAAAGATCAAAACAAGAATGACCAACCCTTGAATCTTGTTCTTTAAGCTAGCAACAAAGAGATCCTACCTCAAATGAAGTCACACCCAAGCAAGGAGGAGAGAAAACAGCAGAGTCTCTAGAGAGTCTTGAAGTTGGCGCAGGTTCTGGGGTGCCCAGGGGGTTCCTTTTATAGCCTCCAAGGGTTACAGTCAAAACCCTAGAGGAGCCCCTTAATGGACAAGCCTGTTGACCATTTCGACCAAGCCTTCTAAACCCTAACTAGGGTTTTCGCCAACTAGGAGGAACCCTCCCCATTTGGCGCCAACTTGGCCCCTGGCAACTGGCTTTCCAGTTATTCAACTATTGAATAAATACAAACTAGTCCCTGCACTTTTAATTAATTAATTTAATCACTAAATTAAATCTAATTAATTCCAGATTAAATTCTAATTAACTAATATAGTTTCTAATTAATATATTAACACTTAAATATATTAATAAACTATTTATTTTATTTCTGTTGATTTATTAAACAATTAATAAATCAACCTCTCTCTACTGAACTCTACATCAATCCTCCAGCTATGAGGGCAACCCAAATGGACTTTGCTTCAATTAACAAGATAAATACAATTTACAGTCATGACTTAGACACCTAATCCAACAGAAGTATTGTGTCAGAATAAACCAAACTATAGTAATTCCAGAAGTCGAAAGGTTCTGACTTCAGAACAATTAAACGAACAATTAAACTTCAAACTCCAATCCAAGCCAAGTTACTCTCCAATTCCAGAAGTGTATTCCAGAAAATCAAAAGCATTCAATCCAAAAAAATAACTAAACAAACAATTAAACGGAAAACAGAAATCGAAAACGCTATATAACGAAAACCGAATGAATGCATAAACTAAAACCAAATCCAGAAGTCGAAAGGTTCTGACTTCTGAAATAATCCAGATTCAACTAAAGAAGCCATGGATGGTGAAGGTCTTGGACTCAAAGCTGTTGCACCTCTGTTTAATCATAACTATATCTCAAACCTTGATACCGAAGAATCAGAGGAATGCTATCTTTCCAATTTCATTCAAAAGGATCAGTCTGACACCGCTGAGAATGAAATAATAGTGGAAGATGCGAGCGTGGGGGACAAAGATAGTCCCAGTTCTTCTGAACATGCGTCAACATCTAATGCCTCATCTTCTGCTGTTACAAATGATCGCACCAAAACCGTTGATGTTGACTCTACAACTTCTTGTGGTGATGGTTCAAATTCCAAAAATCCACATGTTGGAAAATTTAGACCACGAAAGTTTGTAAAAGAAGGGGAAGTTCCTATTGGGCCTAGACCTAGTCCCAATAGATGTGGTTGTGCTTGTTCTTGTGGAAACTCCTTAAAGAATTCAAAAGAACAAGGACCAAGTCACAATCTCATTTACTTGAAAAGACAACCATGCTTTAATTGTAGGATTGCAGGTCATATTGCCAGGAACTATCCATATCGTCCATATGTTCCTTCTACGCACAAGGCTTGGAGAACATGGCAAAGGGAAAATCTTCCAAAACAAAACATTCAAGATCACGGTCAAGAGATGGCGACTGGAATGAAGCCAAGGCCAAGAAGCAGGCCCCAAAGGATAAGAAGACCGATTCAAAAGATAACTCTGCCAAATCGACATCGGTAAGGTCGAGTTCATCTCAAGGATCGTCCTTAAGTCCTCACTGGTGACATAAGCACACGTCAAGGGGGAGTGTTACTTCGACATCAAACGTTGACACACCCATACGGTCAAACAACAAGAGACCTAAACCAAATTACCGATGGGTACCAAAAGGCCAATATTCCAAATCATATAATTTTCCTGCTAACTCTTCATGTTCTTTGTTTGATAAGCAAGATATGATCTTGGAACCAGTCAAGTGTGTAGACAGTGATGGTCGACCCAATATCAAGATAGACTGGGTTCCCAAGACCAACTAATCCCACTTCATGTGCAGGAGCAGTTATGGAGGAATATCATCAGATCTTGGTCCGTTGATAGTAGCTGTTCCAGGCACATGATTGGAGACATCTCTCAAATGCACGACATTCAAATCATTGATGGAGAGTATGTGTCCGTTGCGGAGGAGTGGAGAGAGGAAAGATCACGCGGGGACCGTGCCTAACGGCGTGTTGAAGATTGAACAGGTAACTTTGCTCTAAACTAAAAATGATACGTTTCACTGATTATTAAATCAAGTTCTGTAAATATTTTCTCACTTTATTTTTGCTTTAGTTAAAATTGTACATGTTTCATTTCCGCTATTCTTCCCATGCACAAATTTAAGGGGGAGAGTTAAAGACAAAACAAAAATCAAAATTTAAAAACACAAAAAAATATTTTTTAAAATATTTTTCATATCTTTCATTTCAGAAAATCCAAAAATATGTTCTACTTTTATGTCTTTTCTTTACTTTAAAAACTTACAAGTGGTATTAGAAATATATGTATAGCTACAATTGGTATTAAGAAAAACAATCAAAAAATTACAAAACTTAAAAAAAAAACAAAAAGATTTTTTATTTTTATAATTTTTATATCTTTCCTTAAAAATTAAAAATCCAAAAATAGTATTACCTACCGACGACGCACCGAGTTATACCACTCCCTGCTGAGGTAACTTTTAAGTGTTTGTGATCCTCATTGATACACCTCAATGAGTGTGAAGCACTGACAACCGCTTCTTAACCAATCTGAAGGTTTTTCTTGTGTAACACTAACTTATAGACGCTTTGAGAGAAACCACTCGAAGTCGAGAGTTAAAAAGTCTGTGCCGATGGTTAGACTGCATACCGTAGTCTATCACACGCAGCAATCCTTTCTTAACCACCTTTGCATTTCTGATGCAAGAAATAGACGATTCATTACTTTTAAACCAAGTAATGATGATATTTCGACACTCTATGCTAATGATCTCTGCTATAACACTAGTAGTTGATGTGAGGCATCAACAACCTTTCTCACCTTACAAAGCTTCTAATTCAAGAGTTGGATGACTCAATGTAATAAACCATACACTGATGACAATTCGAAAGTCTAGCCGATGGGTATGTCTAGTAACCAAGACATATTACACGCTCATACCGCTCTTGACCTAAAATTTCTTCTAAACAAATGTTTGTGATTCAATGTGATGTTACCTCACATTGATGAAACATTGGAATTCTGGGTCAGTGATCGTTGTTGTTAACCACAATAGCTGTGACACCCCAACAACCTTACCTGATTCAAAATTGGCACTAGGATGGTACACTCCGCAGAGTTTGGATACCATTGAACGTCTCGCTAAGAGCCAAGTTGACTTGTCAACTGCATTGAGATCTTATATCAAGGATATGCAGGGGCCTAAGTCAAAACGGCCACGAGTAGTTCTCTGATACTCAAACAATCACAGTGCGTTCCCCCGGGTTCACACAGATACTGCGAGAAGTCTCATTCTGAGCCAAGGATGAATCCTTGAACAACTGTGGTGAGAGTTTCTAACTTCGTGACCTATAGGATTTGCTGATCAGTGATCGTATCGAGAAGCGTCAGTAAAATGCCACGTTCAAGAACTTCAACACAAAGATTTGTTCCCGAAGAAGGTGAAGCTGAATTCCATGTGAGAAGTTGTTTGAATTCCTCCTTGTCAACTTGTTACTACATTAACACCTGAAGTGATCAAGATAAAGAAAGAAGAAGACTCAGACTCCAGTCAAAGTCAAAGTCAAATCAAAAGCTGGATGTGCTGATTCTAGACATGCTCTATAACCTAATGTGCTTATCAATACAAATCCGAAAACGACCTGCATCGAAGACGAAGCTGTTGCTGCAATGTGCTGAATTCCATCAACATTCACTCCTGTTGCATGCCGAGCGGAAGCTTTTCCTGCTAGGGAGGAGATTGTCCATTTGAGGGGGAGATTGTTGAGAATTTTCTGCAGTATTCAACTGATGTCCAAGTTCAAGTGAAGCCTGAAGATAAATGAAGCATTAAACCAAGGGGGAGATTATTGGGAATTATTTTAGTTTAGTTTAATCATTATTTATTAGGACTAAAATTGTAAAACATAATTAATTAGGGCTTTATTTGTAATTCGATGGGAAGGCCGAACAACCATGTGTTGTTCGGTTTTGGCCCTTATAGTCCATGCCCATTTTGGGCTAGTGGATGGGTTTTCATGGGCTTAGGTCTTAGGTCATTAGTCTAGAGTATTTAAGCCTTTTATGACATCACTTGTCATGTTGATTGCCTTGGAGAGTGTGCTAAGCTAAAGAGAGAATTAGTGTGTGTTCTTAGCAATCACCAACTTATGTACTAGACTATTCAATATAGTGTGCGTTAAAGTTGATTAAATCTCATTGTTCTTATTGATTGATTGATATCTTTGTGATCTAGAGAATATTTGGGACCTACACTTCCAATCATTATCAACTTCGACTGCTGCAGCTGTGCTGACTTGCTTTCTTGCAGAATAATTTGTTTTGGACCCGTTACTAAATTGCTCCAGAAATATCCAAGCATCGTTTGGATCTTGCATCATGATAGTCCCACTAGATGAAGCGTTGATCATGGCTTGATTTGTCCTGTCTACCCCGTCATAAAAGAATTTGACCAGTTGCCACCGTTGAAACTCATGGTGCAGACGAGATTGCATTAGTTATTTCAATCTTTCAAAGGCGTCGTGCTTGTATCCTCTAAACTCAGGTAAACCCACTTGTTTTTCACCGTGGCAACTCCTGGTTTTTGCTGAAAATCCTGGATTGCTCGCTTGATTTCTGTCGTCTTGCTAGCAGGATAAAACTATTGTAGGAATTTTGCCTTGAGTTGTTCCATGTTGTGATACTATTTGATTGTAGGGACGTTAACCAATATTTGGCTTTATCTTTTAGAGGGAAAGGAAATAACCTAACCTAAAGATGTTCCTATTGGTGTTCCTAGGAATATTAGCATTCGCTATCGTTAAGAACTCATATAGATGATTATATGGATCGTCCTGCTTGTATCCTCTAAACTCAGATAATACTCCTAATAATTGAGGTCTAATTTCTACCTGACTATCAGCATTATCTGGAAAATATATTGGCGAGGCGTCATGTAACGCCAAGACACTCTTTTTATGTAAATATATATAAAGGGGTAAAATGGTCATTTTACCTTGGAAGGATAATTTGGTCTTTTGGACAGAAAAGAATTTAGTCTGAAATAATATTTTGAGTTTTGGACTCAAAATGTTATAAAAACTGATTTTTGGTCATTTTACCGCAAAAGGGTAATTTGGTCATTTGACCATGTGAAGGACCAAGTATGAAAAATTTGGCTAAAAAGAAGTTTTATAATCTTTGGGCATGTTAATAATGCCAGAGATGATAAAGCAGATTCAGTGGAAATGATGATGTGATAAAACAGAAACCGCCTTGGAAATTGACCGAAATTAGTAGTTTCCTTGGATTGGCGGATTAATTTAGGAGAGTTGTAGAAAACTGCTCCTTGATTGCTGTCCAGTTGACTAAGGTTAACTAATAAAAGTATAAAGTCTGAGTGGTAGAAAGACCACAAGTATCTTGTAAAGGTTTGGAATAAACCTTGTGTGAAACTCTGCTGTTAGCATTGATGCTAAGCAGAGAAGATAAATTGAATTATAGAAATGCATCCAGAGTTGACTTTGGATACATGATATTGTAGTAGCAATTATGATTTGGCATTGAAGCTTTAGAGACACTACTAAAGAATTTAGTTTGAAATAATATTTTGAGTTTTGGACTCAAAATGTTATAAAAACTGATTTTTGGTCATTTTACCGCAAAAGGGTAATTTGGTCATTTGACCATGTGAAGGACCAAATATGAAAAATATTGTTGTTTGTGGCAAATGTATAAAGAATGAAAGTTTTATTGTAATAAAACTTGATTATTGTGGCCAAAGTTCAAGAAAATGAACTTAGGGACTAGAATTGTAAAAAATGGAAGTATAAATATAAAAGAGTTGACTCTCTTCTTTGACTGGCCATTTGTGCAGCAACGGGAGAGAATTCTTGGTACGATTTCTGCAAATCCTTGAAGCTTGAAGCATGGAATTGGAATCATGGCTTGGAATTGGTGATTCCTAAGCTAAATAAGGTTAGTAAACTTGATTTCTAGCCAAGTTCTTGAGGTATTCTTGATGGGTTTGATAGAGATTTCGGGTATGAAATCTTGTACCATCTCAGAAGGGCAGATGTAGCTATAGATGCCTTGAATTGAAAAGAGTAACCTTTGAAGATTACATCCACATGTATGAATGTGGCGAATTGATTACCTGAGTTGATTCGGGTAGCACAAAAAGAAATGTGCAAGTCTGAAAGCATGAAAAATGAATGAATGATTAGCTATTAAAAGAAGTTAGCTAGAAACTCACGACAATTGAAAACCCTTGGGGTTGTGTATGTGAGTTCAAAAGCCAAGTGAAACATGCAAGTTATCTTGAAAAGATACATCTTGTACTAGGTATGCAGTATACCCGGAGCAATACCAGATTGAATAGGGCGATAAAACCTATGTATTGGTGGCCGGGATTGAAGAAAGATATTGAAAGACACATGAAAATTATTTGACTTGTATGCAAAGTAAAGTCAAACTGTTAGAAACGTTCGAAGAAAATTGACCCGTTGTTGGTCCCAGAAAAGAAATTGGACAACATTGTTATAGACTTTGCAATAAAGTCTTTGCAAGTACCGTATATTGATGAACAAAGTGACCAAATGATGCAGATTTTAGAAGATGTGCTTGAAAATTGCACAGCAGACCCTAATGGAAGATGAGAAGATTGTCTATCTTGGATAGAATTTGTAAGAAATAGCAGCCTACATGCTAGTAGTTTGATGATTCACATGAAGTATGGTATGGAATACCGTATTACCCTCCAATTTATGGGATTGAAGATGAAGTAAAGTCGTTGGCTAAATCCTTGACTCTTGCATAAACTGAAGAAAAGACTTGATGGGTACGAACAAATTTGAAGAATGGTTAAGAATCCGCAAAAATGGTATGTGGATTACTGACTATAAGCCTTTGAAATTCCATGTAAAGGAATTTGGTGGTGCTAAAAGTAATCCTTTGGAAAGGTTAAAATCTGTTTGGGACGACAAGAAAGAAATTATGTATTGATAATTTCCAACAAATCCCTTATGACGAGATGAATAAATAAGTAAGTAAGGTACCCGGGACAACCGGAAGAATGATATGCAACTCTTATATAACCACGAGATAAGAAGACTAGTATGGTTAAGTGCTTAGGCAATACCATTGAGATTCCGAGATGATGCGGAAGACCGAAAGCTAATTGAGGGAGACATACCCTCAACTCCTTGTATGATTTCGGGGACGAAATCATTTGAAGGAGCGGAGAATTTGTAACGCCAAGACACTCTTTTTATGTAAATATATAAAAAGGGGTAAAATGGTCATTTTACCTTGGAAGGATAATTTGGTCTTTTGGACAGAAAAGAATTTAGTTTGAAATAATATTTTGAGTTTTGGACTTAAAATGTTATAAAAACTGATTTTTGGTCATTTTACCGCAAAAGGGTAATTTGGTCATTTGACCATGTGAAGGACCAAATATGAAAAATATTGTTGTTTGTGGCAAATGTATAAAGAATGAAAGTTTTATTGTAATAAAACTTGATTATTGTGGCCAAAGTTCAAGAAAATGAACTTAGGGACTAAAATTGTAAAAAATGGAAGTATAAATATAGAAGAGTTAACTCTCTTCTTTGACTGGCCATTTGTGCAGCAACGGGAGAGAATTCTTGGTACGATTTCTGCAAATCCTTGAAGCTTGAAGCATGGAATTGGAATCATGGCTTGGAATTGGTGATTCCTAAGCTAATTAAGGTTAGTAAACTTGATTTATAGCCAAGTTCTTGAGGTATTCTTGATGGGTTTGATAGAGACTGAAATCTGCAAATTTCAGTTGTGATTATGTGTTTAAATTGATGTAATACTTCCATTAAGTCATGCTAATAAGGGCTTAATTCAAGATAATGGAAGTAGATTGTTATTATTGAGGAATTTGAAGTTTTGGGGTTGTTAGAACTAAGAACCCTAATTCTTCATATGATTGATTGAGTGGGTTTTGATGGTTGGAAACCTTGTTAAAATGTAAGGTTTTAGCCTAGGAACAAACCCTAAACGATTAAGAACTGGATTAAGGACTTAATGGGCCAAAACTGCGTGCTACAGTGCACAAATCGCGACTGATCAGGAGACTGCCCAGGCGCTAGGCGCAGTGCGCCCAGGACCAGGGCGGGTGCGCCCTTCCCCTGGCGCGGTGCGCCCTCTTGACAGGGGATCAGAAATGCTATCTTTTGTTTGGCTTGTCCGATTTAGCTCAAACTTTAACCATAGGCTCGTTATGGTCTGAAAAGTTTGGGAAAATTTTTATATTGAGTTTTCGACCCCTCGGGGGCACTGTAGATCGATACGAATGCCCCGGTGAATAGTAAAATTTGTGAAAAGATGATAAATGGAAAGTTTATCATCTAGGCATTGTTTATAGTTGCATAATATTGGACTCTTACGTATTAGAGTCAATTGAAATGATTATTAACCTATTATCATTTGGTATATAAATGAATATATAGGTATGGGACAAATGGTTGTGGTGCACGCAAAGGCAAGAAACAACCGGGATTTAAATGCTGCTAGTATCCAGGTGAGTAATCTCACTGATATCATATATGATATATGATGGTTGAATTGTTACAGGTTGAAACTGATTTGTGGGACGAAATTGATGGTTCAAAGATACATTCGAAAAGACAAGACCAGATAAGCTGTGAGTCTTTAATAGACAAGAACGGAACTGTGAGTCGAACCCATATAAGACAAGACCGGATAAGCCATGAGTCTAGGCAACAGCGGGCTAACCCGTGAGCCATGGTTTATTTTGATGAGTCAAACTTATATAGACAAGACCGGATAAGCCGTGAGTCTAGGCAACAGCGGGCTAACCCGTGAGCCAAGGCAACAGCGGGCTAACCCGTGAGCCATAATTGATCGTGAAAGAAACTGTTAATAGATAGTGCGACCACTTGTGGCTATGATATTGGATGGTATATCCAAACGGTGCGGCCTATATGGCTATGATATTCTGGTGCGGCCTTTGGGCTATGATAAACTGGTGCGGCCCTCGGCCTATATGGCTATGATATTCCGCTGGAAATGTTTTGGTATGGCTTGTATAGCCATGACAATTGATACGACTTATATAGCCATGATATATGGTATAGTCAGGTATGACTAAGAAAGATGGGACAGAAATGATACAGAAATGATTTGAAAGGTATGCAAATAACAGACTGGATGTGATGAAGTGTACAATAATCTGATGTGATTTGAAAATCACATGATCTCACGATTAGGCCGGTAAGGCTATGCAGTAGGATATGAAATCCTAAGATACATACGATTAGCCGGTAAGGCTACAGTCTGGGTCCGATATCCAGACAGATATACACGTTTGGCCAGAAAAGGCTGTAAAACGGGATTTGATATTGACAGATGAAATGATAGATATATGTATCATATATAAAGGATTATATATGGATGTATTTATTGTACACGTTATTTGCATATATGATTACTCATTGAGCTTTGTAGTTCATACCGTTTGTTAAATGTCCCTACAGGTTAGCATAACCCTGATAAGGGTAAGGATAAAGTCCGTGACTCAAGAAGTGGACTTGTAGATGCTGTCAGTAGCAGCCCGGCTTTAAAGGAGACTATGGTATTTTATACTCTCCTTGATACACTTGTACCCGTTTTATTAAAATATACCCCTTTGTTATGGTTTTATGTAATGAAAACTTCGTTTAAAATGAAAAATTTTCAGGGGTGTTTTTGTTTTAAAAGCCGGGTGTTACACGTCATCGTACTCCCGCGGTTGGAAGTGCGATGCAACCGACTGCCCGATTGGTTGAGCAAAGTATAAGGGAGGAACGTAATTACCGTCATTATACAACTCGTTTGTTGTAATATCGTTGCCCTTGGTGCTGATGTTGTTGTTCTTGTCGTATCGGAGGTCCCTGACCTTAGTTCCATTGCTGGTTTTGGTTGCCAGGGTTGTTTGGCATCCAACCCTCATCTTCATCAGCATAAACTAGTTCTCCAACTTGATATTGGTATTGTTGCGGCTGTGGCTGAAGTGGTTGTATTTGCGGTTGTGGTTGAGGTTGTTATTGTGGTATGGGTTGAAAAGGTGGTTGAGGTTTATAAATGGGTGGTTGTTGTTGTGGTGGTTGCGGCTGAGAAAATTGCACCGGCTATCGCAAACGTAAGGTGCCATCACGGGTCGGTGCTCCCCAAGTCAACATAGTGGATGTAGGGTTTCCCACAGGGTTGGTAATCGGTTGTCTCAATGGTTGAACCATAGGCTGAGTGCATGATGGTATAGGTGCAGGGGCTGAAACTGCACCACCACTAGCACTAGTACTAGCTATATTAAACTCTGATGAAACTGGGGGTATAAACGATTATCCCCCCATTACCTCGCCCGTGGGCTCATCGGTAATATCTTCCACTACTACATTATTGGGACTCATGTTGATCAAGTGCCTACGCACACGGTTTCTGCGCGCGGTTCGTTCAATCTCAGAATCAAACAAAATAGGTGATGATTGCTCACCCCGACGCGTACGCATGCATGAGTGCAAACGACCGTCAAAACAAAACGAAAACTAAGTCAACTAAATTACCAAAAACTAAATTCAAAACAGAAAAAAAAACCACTGACACTATGATTCAAGTGCACAACTCCCCGGCAACGACGCCAAAATTTGACACGCCTAGGTCGTTATTCGGTCAAAAATAAAAGAATTATACCTTACAAACACAATAGCTTAGTTGAAGTATGGGTCGATCCGTGGGAATCAAGTGGTTGAAATATTGTGTCAGAATAAACCAAACTATAGTGTCACTCTATAGCTGGTGGCGTTCCATACACTTCCCGAAAACCCAAAAAAACGAAAATACCAAAAACTAAAACTAGCATTAACCAACTAACTTGCATTCAAACTCCAATCCAAACCAACTTACTTTCTGATTCCAGAAGTGTATTCTAGAAAATCAGAAGAATTCAATCCAAACAAATAACCAAACGAACAATTAAATGGAAAACGGATATCGAAAACACGATATAACGAAAACCGAATGATTGCATAAAGTAAAACCAAATCCAGAAGTCGAAAGGTTCGGACTTCTGAAATAATCCAGATCCAACCGTTGGAACGAATGATAAACAAAACTATAAAATATGAAAAATAAACTAAAACATGAAAATACCAACTTCTAGCTACTGAATTTCGAAATCACGAGTCGAAGAAGCCTAGGTTCAACCTTTGGGTCAGTTCTTCGCTCCCAAAAAAACGAACAGCACACCTCTATTTATAGTTGCAAAATCGAGCTAATCGCGCCACGCAAGAGTGAAAACCGCGGCGCGGCCTTATCTCTAACCCCGATTCTCGTTGTTTGAATTTCAAGTCTTCATCTGATCTTTGACTTCCTGCGACGCGCGTGCACTTCAGGTCGCGGCGCGCGTGTCTTTTCGACTGAAAATGGTCTTTATCCCAAACTTCTTCCTTTTGTACGTGTTTAACCCCTGTTTTTATCTTTTTTTCACACACAAGCACTAGACACGAAAAATGAGTAATACTACAATTTATACGATATACTTCACTTAGAATAGGGCTCAACAATGACTAAAATACTTGATATTACAAGGTGTTGTCAATTAGCAGTACGACAAGGAATGGTATATTAAAGTAGCTGCTCAACAAACATGATTGGAAGAATAGAATACCTAAGACGTTTCAGAAGCTTGGAAAATGATGGTGACGCGAAATTCAGAAATAATGACACATGTCCTATAAAAGGTTATGGGAAAATCACGAATGGGAAGTTCACCATCAATAGGGTCGCATATGTAGAAGGGCTAAAACATAACATGGGTAGTGTTTCTCAGTTATGTGTGGGCACAGGATACAAAGTGAAGTTTTATGAGGAAGGAAGTGTCATAAATAAAAAAGGAACAAAGGAAGTTCTATTGACGTCAAAAAGGAAGGGAGAAATAAACCCCATAGATATGAAGCCAGTTATTGGTGCTCCTTCAATTTGCCTACTCTCAAAGGCACCTTCGGACCTAAGTTGGCTGTAGCACAAAAGATTATCACACTTGAACTTCAAGAACATCAACAAACTCTACGTTCTTGATCTAGTTCGAGGGATGCCAACACTGGAATTTGATAATGACACCCTATGTGCTACATGTGAACATGGAAAATAAAAGCGAAAAGGTCATCCAATAACTATAGACTCCAAAATCTCCGAACCTCTTGAACTTCTACATATTCATTTATGTGGACCATCAATTGTCGAGTCTCTTGGTGGCAAGAAGTATATACTAGTAATAGTGGATGACTTCTCACACTTCACGTGGGTAATGTTCCTAAGGCAAAAGTCTGATACTCCAGCAGAGCTAATAACATTCATCAAATAATCGAACTTCACCTTAAGAAGCCTGTACGAGTAATCCTAAGTGATAAGAGAACTGAATTCAAGAATTAAACAATTGACTCATTCCTAAAAGATAAAGGAATAACCCACAATTTTTCAGCCCCATATACTCCATAGTAGAATGGAGTAGTTGAAAGATGAAACAAATCGTTGTGTGAAGCTACCAGAACGATGCTCGATTTTGCAAA
The DNA here is from genome assembly GCA_023525715.1 of Cichorium intybus. Taxonomy (NCBI): domain Eukaryota; kingdom Viridiplantae; phylum Streptophyta; class Magnoliopsida; order Asterales; family Asteraceae; genus Cichorium; species Cichorium intybus. Next base: position 57,656,894 of record CM042017.1, on the reverse strand, counting down.
TCTTTCAATGTACTTCTGGCAGAAGCAATCGCCACAACATGCATCAAACAAAATCGTTCATTCATTCATCGTCGAGAAGTCATCAATAAGCGAAAACTTAATGTCTGTTAGGAATTATTTTAGTGGTTTAAACTTTGCTATTAACAGGGACTAAAATGGAAAGTATCAAAGTTTAAGGGCTGTTTGAGGATTTCGGCCACGGACCAAAATCCCCCTGGATTTCGGTCATGATGACCGAAAACCAAGGGTTTTCGGTGGGCCTGGCCTCACGATTTGGGTCTGGTCTTGGTCCGTGGGCTTGGGTTTTCAGTCTGTGTAAAGTAAGTATAAATAGATGTGTTTAGCCTTCATTTGGCTAGTTAGTTGTTTTGGAACCTTGGTACTAGCTTAGAGAATTCATACTGTTCAAGCAACTACGTTCTTATGTACCAGTCGATTTATTAATATAATCGAGTGCATTGAAGGATTATTCTCGTGTTTGATTGATTTAATTGATACCGTTCATAGTTCTAGCATTGTATCGGCACCTACAATTGGTATCAGGGCTTGAAAAGCTCGTGTTTTTTAGTGTTTTGGTATCAATTTCATCATTTCCTTTTCTTGGATTGTGAAGATTTGGATCGATTTGGACTGTTTTTGATCGTTTTGGGTATTTTTGTTCTTCGGGTTTTTGGCATCTTCAAGCAAAAATCATCCTAAAACGGAGTTTTTGATCCAAAGACGACATTTTTGAAAGGTGTTTGTGCGATTTTCAGATCTGAAAGTTGATTTCGGTCACGCTCCTGAGGATTTCAGTGGCGGCGGATTCTGATCAGGTTTTCGGTTAGGGTTTGCATCGTTTTCGGTCCAATAAGGTGGTTTTCGGTCAGCCCAACAAGCGATTTCGGTGTCACTCTAGGGTTCCACCGATTTTGGTCCATAGTCGATTTTGGTCAAGCATTTTCTGCCTTGATTTCGGTCTTCCAGCTTTTCGGTGGTCGTTTTCAGTCCAGGGTGTTTTCGATGGTGGTTTTCTTCGTAATTGTCTATTTTCGGTCCAGCTGCTATTTGAATTATTGTTTCTTTCCTCATTTGCTAGTTGACATTTAGTGTTTCTCAAGGTTTATTTTCGATGGATTTAGCTGCTAACAATGTTCATTCCGATCTCGACTCAGTAATGGGTACGGTCACTTGTATTCCTAGGCTGATCAAGGTTGAAGGATTCTCAGAATGAAAGTATACGTTTGAGCAGTACATTAAGATGAAGGATGTGAAACTGTGGAGAAGTTACGTGCGTCCTCCTATCAATATTACAATTACAAGAGATGGTGCTACAATTGACAAACCTATGGAAGAATATTTTGACCTGGATTTTGAAAAGGTTGAATTGGATCAGAAAGCCCTTGCTACTCTCTCTATGGCACTTTTGCCAAAAATTGCTCAGGGTTTTCGTGAATATCAGTCTGCTAAAGCACTTTGGGATGTGTTAATTGATGTCTATGAGGGAAATGACGATATGAAGCAGAGCATGCAGGACCTGCTTCATCAGAGGTTCAATTTGTTTAACCACATGCTTGGAGAATCCCTCGAAGCTCAATTACAACGCTTCATTACTCTAAACAATGAAATGACACCTGCTGGGATCACTTTGTCAAAGACTGGAGTTAACAAGAAACTTCTAAACTCCCTCCCGAGAAGCTGGGATATGATCGTGACCGTTATTAAGAAGACTCGGGATTTATCCAAACTTTCTCTCTCTGAAATCATGGCTATCATCAAATCCTGTGACATGGACGATAAACAGAGAGAGATTCATCATGTCACTTCATATCAATCTGCTAATCTTGGAGTTTCTACGAATAGCGCTTTCTCAGCTCTCCCCGAGGAGTGGATTATTGTTCGATCTGAACGACAAAGCAATGCTTATATCATCGACATCAATCACAACACTCTAGAAAACATCACTTGCTTATTCGCGAAAGCTTCAGAACAGAACGCCATGTTGTGGCATCGATGTCTCGGTCATGCCAATGCGAAGAATTTGAATCGTCTTGCAAAGAATGATCTTGTCCAGGGGCTTCCAATCAAGGACTTCATTACGTTTGAAAAATGTGTTGCCAATGCACAAGGAAAACATCATCGGAAGCCACACAAGCCTAAAATGATCAATTCCATTGATTCACTCCTTCAGTTGCTTCACATGGATCTCTTTGGCCCTGTTAATGTTCTCAGTATTAACCGAAGTTCTTATTGCTTAGTTATTATTGATGATTACTCACGTTTTACTTGGGTTTTCTTTTTCAAGAACAAAAGTGAAACTGCAGAGCTGGTCATGAAATTCATCACTCTTATCGAAAATCAAACGAATTTGAATACGAAGGCCATCCGATGCGACAACGGAACTGAGTTAAAAAACGTGGTTTTGGATAAGTTCTGTTCAGAAACAGAACTCTAATTGATGCTGCTCGGACACCTCAACAGAATGGTGTTGCTGAGCGCCGCAACAGAACTCTAATTGATGCTGCGTACCATGCTGTGCAACTCCAAATTGCCAGTGATCTTTTGGGCTGAAGCAATTAATACAGGCTATTATGTTCAGAATTGGGTCATCATCAACAAACCTCAAATGAAGACTCCGTATGAGATGCTCTATGGCCGCAAACCGAATGTTTTACATTTCCGCACTTTTGGTTGTCCTTGCACTCTTCTTCATCTTGAAGCTACCCCGAAGTTCAACTCCAAAGCGGATGATTGCTACTTCGTTGGATATGCAAGTAAAACTGCGTATCGGGTGTACAACAAGGTGACCAAACAGATCTGGAATCGTATGACGTGCGTTGGCTAGAAGAGAACGAGACGGATGCTCGTGTTGGACCAGACTGGTTGTTTAATTATGTAATCTATTTAAACCGTTCTATGTGCTTTCTAGTGATGTTTCAGGTACACAACCAGGTTCTAGTGGAGTAAACAAAGATGATGAATTGATGATGCGGAAATCATTCCTGATCCCATCAAACCGTAAGTGATCCTTGAAGACCCTGTTCTAAATGACGGTGCATCTCTTGCCTCTACTTCCATAACTGAAGATGCTCCAGCTGACTCATCCCAGGTTGTTGGCAAACCTCCAGTTGTCGATTAATCTGCTTCTCATGAAGATGTTCTCAACTCTGATCCTGCTGATCTTTTCGACTCCACTCTCATGGATTCTCTCTTTCCCGTGAGAATTCCTGACGAATATGTTGCAAGTACCTCCCACGACTTCAGAGATTCTGACAGAGGTGCTTCAGGCTCAGGCAGTTTTGAGAATATAACAAATCTTCCGGTCTCTACTGCTTCGCTCGAATATGTTGTGCCTTCAAGAACACAACGAGATCACCCAATTAATAACGTAATTGGCTCTTCGGATGATGGGGTTCAAACCAGAAGCCAGAGTGGTCCAGTCAACGAGTGCCTCTATTCATGTTTTATCTCTCAAATAGAGCTGAAGAATGTACAGATGGCACTTAATGAACTAAGTTGGGTGGATGCCATACATGAAAAGCTTAATCAGTTCGAGAAGTTGAATGTCTGGCAATTGGTGGAACTACCCGAGGGCAAGAAGTCTCTTGACACGCGATGGGTATTTCGCAACAAGCAAGATGACTCGGGTGTTATAGTGCGTAATAAGGCATGCCTGGTGGTTCGTGGACTTCGTCAGATTGAAGGACTTGATTATACTGAAGTTTATGCTCCGGTGGCAAGACTTGAAGCGATTCGGATTTTCCTTGCCTACGCATCGTATATGAACTTTACTATATACCAGATGGACGTTAAGATTGCTTTCTTGTACGGTGAGGTGAAAGAAGAGATTTATGTTGATCAACCTATATGTTTCGTAAACTCCAAATTTCCGAATCACGTCTACAAGCTGGATAAGGCTCTCTATGGTCTTCATCAAGCTCACCGTGCCTGGTATGCAACATTGACGGATCATCAGTTACAACATGGTTACACAAGAGGCACAATTGATCAGACTCTGTTTATTAAGCGAAAAAATGCAGACCAAATTGTTGTCCAGATTTATGTGGATGACATCATCTTTGGTTCTACAAGTGAAGCCTTATGCAAAGAGTTTGAGCAAGTGATGAAGAAGTTTGAATTCAAGGATATCCTGCTTCACCAAGGCAAATAAATATGTGGAGGATATTCTCGAGAAGTTTGAATTCAAGGATTCAAAAGCCGCCAATACCCCGATGTCTGAGCGACCACTGCTATCTTCAGATCCAGATGGAGAACCCGTCTGCCAATGTGCTCGACATCAGGCTAATCCTAAAAACTCTCATTTAACTACTGTCAAACGGATCTTTAGATACCTTAAAGGGAGACCTAAATTGGGTCTCTGGTATCCAAAGAACCGTGAATTTGATCTTTATGCATTTTCAGATAGCAATTATGAGGGTTGCGACATTAACAGAAAGTCCACTAGTGCTGGATGTGAACTTTTAGGAGATCGACTGATTTCCTGGCAATGCAAGAAGCAGCAGACCGTGTCAACTTCTACAGCTGAGGCTGAATATGTTGCTGCCTCAGCCTATTGTTCTCAGGTCATCTGGACGCAGCATTAACTCCTTGACTATGGTATGAACTTTCTTGACACTCCTATTTTTTGCGACAATGAGACGGTTATCCAAATTCTGAAAAACCCTGTCCAGCATTCTAAGACTAAGCACATTGATATTAAAGTTCATTTTCTTCGAGATTGCTACGAGCGAAAATTGATCCATTTGAAATCAATACATACAGATAGCAATGTGGCGGACTTGTTCACAAAACCTTTTGCTAAAGCTCGGTTCAATGTGCTGGTCGAAATGCTCGAAATGATACGTTTTGATGACTGTTAAATCAGCTCTATACATTTTGTATATTATTTTTGTTTCGTTAAATTTGTTCATGGTTTTAATTTTTCAAAATTCTTTCCCATGCACAAATTTAGGGGGAGAATTAAAACAAAACAAAAATTGCAAAACTTTAAAAATACAAAAATATTTTTCTTTTCTTTATGTTTTATTTTAAGAAAATTCAAAAACCCAAAAACATTCAAAAATTTAAAAATCCAAAACATATCCAAACCAATATAAGTCAGCTTATTAACTACAAACATCCTACCAAACCACCATTCACATCATTCCATTCAAACCTTTTCTATCTTTATACCTACCGATGACGCACCGAGTAATACCACTCACTGCTGAGGTAACATTTAAGTGCTTACGATTCTTGCTATTACACCATAGTAAGTATGAAGCACTAACAACCTTTCTTAACATAATCTAAAGTTGTTCTGCAACACAAACTTCTAGACACTTTGAGTAAAGCCACACAGAGTCGAGAGTTAAAAAATTTTGTCCCGATGGTTAGATTTCATACCGTAATCTATCACACGCACCAATCCATTCTCAACCACCTCTATCTTTCTGTTACAAGAAATAGACGATTCATCATTTAAAACCAAGTGATGATGATATTTCAAAACTCTATGCCAGTGATCTCTGCTACAACACCAGTAGTAGATGTAAGGCATCAACAACCATTCTTACCCACAAAGTTTCTAAATTCAAAGAGTTGGATGACTTAGTGTAACAAACCATACACTGATGACAATTCAAAAGTCTAGCCGATGGGTATGTCTAGTAACCAAGACATATTACATGCTCATACGACTCTTGACCATAATATTCTTCTAATAAAGATGTTTGTGACTCAATGTGATTTTACCTCACATTGATGAAACATCGAAACTCTGGGTCAGTGATCGTTGTTGTTTACCACAATAGCTATGACACCCCAACAATGTCACCGGATTCTTTTTGGCACTAGGATGGTACACTCCGCAGAGCTTGGATACCATTGAACGTATCGCCAAGAGCCAAGTCAACTTGTTGACTTGTCAACTGCATTGAGATCTTTGATCAAGGATATGTAGGGGCCAAAATCAAAACGACCACGAGTAGTTCTCCGATACTCAAACAATCGCAGTGCATTCCCCCGGGTTCACACAGATACTGCGAGAAGTCTCATTCTGAGCCAAGGATGAATCCTTGAACAACTGTGGTGAGAGTTTATAACTCCATGACCCATAGGATTTGCAGTCATAGCTCGTATAGAGAAGCGCCAGCTAAAGTGAAGTTCAAAGGTTTTGACACAAAATTTCTGTTCTCGAAGAAGGTGAAGCTTAATTCCATGTGACAGGCTGCTTGAATTCCTCCTCAGTCAGTTTGTTGCTACATCTACACCTGTATGTGATCTAAAAGAGATGAAGAGTCAGACTCCAGTCAAAATCAAAGTCAAATCAAAAGCTGGATGTGCTGATTCAAGACCTACGCTGAAGACCGGCTCGCCCAATGACTTTCAAAGTTAAATCTGAAAACAGTCCAATACCGAATATTAAGTCGTCTCTGCAATGTGTTGAATGCTATCAACATCTTTACCCGTTACTCATTTGAGGGGGAGATTGTTTGAATGTTGCTGCAGTGTTCAATTGAGGTCAAGTCCAAGAGAAGCCTGAAGATTAAATGAAAGCATTAAACCAAGGGGGAGACTGTTAGGAATTATTTTAGTGGTTTAATCTTTGCATTTAGCAGGGACTAAAATGGAAAATATCAAAGTTTAAGGGTTGTTTGAGGATTTCGGCCAGGGACCAAAATCCCCCTAGATTTCGGTCATGATGACCGAAAACCAAGGGTTTTTGGTGGGTCTGGCCTCACGATTTCGGTTTCGACTTGGTCCGTGGGCTTGGGTTTTCGGTCTGTGTAGCGTAAGTATAAATAGATGTGTTTAGCCTTTATTTCGCTAGTTAGTTGTTTTGGAACCTTGGTGCTAGCTTAGAGAATTCATACTGTTTAAGCAACTGCGTTCTTATGTACCAGTCGATTTATTAATATAATCGAGTGCATTGAAGGATTATTCTCGTGTTTGATTGATTTAATTGACACCGTTCATAGATCTAGGATTGTATCGGGACCTACAATGTCAAATTCTTCCACGTCTTCGGATGCTAATGTTTCATCATGAAATTAAAAGACGGTTTGACGAAGTTCGGCTTAAACTCATATGATGGAGTCTTTCTTGGTTACTCTCAGACAGCCAAAGAATATCATGTCTTGAACAAGAGTACAAGGAAGATAGTAGAGACATTCAATCTGATCTTCGATGACCATCATATCAAGAAATCAAAAACAATCTTGCATCGGTCCTCTATTTTTCATGACTCTTCTACTGAACATGTTCTACTTGATTCATTTAATTTTGATTTTTCATTTTTGTTTGATTTTCTGGAATATGCTATTGATGCTGAAACGAATGCGATGAACAAAAACATATCCGAAACTCTTAAGACTATGACGATCATCCGACTCCAGCGACATCACCAGAAAAGATATCTTCGGTCGAGGGGGAGCATCAAAGATCTAACAAAGATGATTCTTCTATTGAGGGGGAGTCAAATAGATCGACTTATGAACCACTCCCTACTAAACCTCCACTGTTCATTCTACTGAGGGGGAGCCGTTGTCCACATTTTCACCTTCGGATCCAGTTGCTCTAGTCCAGGGGAGGTAGAATAATTAGAAGATCAGCATGATGATGCTCACTCTACTTCAGATTATCCGTCTTCCACTAAGGAAGTAACCGGTGAAATTCTTCCAGAATATGATCTTGAATTTCGTCCTCTTGACAAATGGACTCGCGATCATTCGAAGACACAAGTCTTAGGTAATCCTCGGGCAAAGGTTATCACACATGCACAATTAAAAGAAAAACAACAAGAAATAAATAAACACTCTGAATTGTGTATGTTCAATGTTTTCATTTCCAAAAACAAACCTGAAAACGTGAAAGATGCTTTTCAACATTCGGACTCGGTTGAGGCCATGCAGAGTGAGTTAGAAAAATTTCAATGAAACAAAGTTTGGCGATTAATTCCTAAACCTGCTAACACCTATGTAGTTGGTCTAAAATGAGTTTTTCGGAATAAACTTCACACTAAAGGTAACATTGTCCGTAATAAAGCTAGACTAGTTGTTAAAGGATACTGTCAGCAAGAGGTTATTGACTATGAGAAAACCTTTACTGCTGTTGCCAGACTCGACTCTGTTCGCAACTTTTTGACCTATGCCGCTCATAAAAACTTTGATGTCTATAAACTGGACGTTAAATGGGCCTTTTTAAATGGCGAACTTAGGGAAACAGTGTATGTTGAACAACCACCAGGCTTTTTTAATGAGGGATTCCCAGAACACTGTTATATCATTGACAAGGTTGTCTACGGGTTAAAGCGAGCACCACGTCCTTGGTAAAAAACTCTAGCCAGGTTTTTAAAACAATCAAACTTCAAACAATGATCTATTGACCCCACCTTGTTCCGAAGGAAATTTAGTACTCATATCATGTTAGTTCAAATCTACGTGGATGATATCATCTTCAGATCAACAGATCCTTTTCTTTCAAAAGAATTTGAAACCTTAATGAAAAGTAAATTTCAAATGAGCATGATAGGGAAGATCAACTTCTTTCTCAGATTTCATGTTTCATAACCCAAAGAAGGTATCTTCATTACTGAAGAAAAATACACTAAGATCCTTCTTGAGCGATTTGGAATGGAATATTGTTCAAATGCGAAGGTCCCTATGGTTGCGAGTACATGACTCAGTCCATCTCTCGAGAAGCCTGCAGCTGATCAGAAGGTCTATAGAAGCATGATTAGCTGATTACTCTACCTGACTACATGTCAACCAAACATCATGTTCTCAGTCTGCAACTGTGCACGATATCAAGAAAATCCTAGGAAAGCACACATGGCTGCAGTAAAGACCATCTTCTGTTACCTTCACCGACCACCTTCTCTTGGTTAATGGTACCTAGCGAAGTCGGGGTTCTTCATTCAAGCATATTCAGATGCGGATCTAGGTGACTGTGCACTCGATCGGAAAAGTACTTCAGGCAGATCTCAATTGCTTGATGGAAAGCTCATCAGGTGGCAATCCAAAAAGAAACCATGTGTGTCCATCTCTATATCCGAAGCCGAATACATCATAGCTGCTGCATGCACTTCTCAAATGATATGGATAGAAAGTCAACTTTGTGACTATGCTATTCACATGCGAAGGATTCCACTTTTATGTGACTCTCAGAGTGCCATCCAAATCTGTCACAATCCGATGCACATTCCAAGACCAAACACATTTCTCTTCGTTGTCACTTCATTAAGAATCATGTAGAGGAAGGAAATGTTAAGGTTCATTTCGTCAACACTCAGGACCAACTGGCTGATATATTCATAAAACCCCAAGATGAAAATGCATTTACAAGAATAATTCATGGGCTAGGCATGCTGGAGGCATCTACATTACCACAATCTTGAAATGATAAGTACCTTCCTCCCTTTACACTCTCTGTACCAATTTTTTTCTTTCTTTTTTGTTTCTTTTCTTCCTTTTTCTTTCATTTCATTTACAAAAATTCTCAAAAACATGCATTTCACACGAAGTTAAAGTAGTTCACTTAAACCTTGTTAATCAGAAGGGAATCTGTCAGTGTTCACATCGAACCTTCGAATGCCTTCAGCAGAAAGTTTTTTTTTCTACTAGATTCTCATAGTTCGGATGAAGTGTTTTCTTTATCATGATTACACCAACACATTTTACTGTTTGCATCCGATCCTTTTGTTCCCTTCTAATCATCACATTTATGCACATGTGTATCATAGAAACGGTGTTTTATAAATATTAAATGCATACTGGTGTTGCTTTTTCTGTCATTTCCTGTCCTCTTTCATCCGAAAACTCATTACTTACAAATTCCACCATGTATACTTAAATGACAAAACACTGATTTTAGAATCCGACAATATGTATCCCATTGCACTAAGGGATATCTGGGATTCGACTTGCAACATTGGTAATCTTCAGATGCTCTGGTCATGGTTAAAGAGCCCCTTATATTCCTATCCTTCGAACATGACTAACTGTTACTACACCATCCTAACGTAGCTCGACCCACTGATTCTTGACTTCGCTTCAAGATTTCATTAATCAGAAAGCCTTAGGCCTTTCCAAAATATTTGATCTCAACGTTTTCCTTCGTTTGGTACATCTAATAATTCTTGAAATGAAGTTCGCATTCATTATAAAGACGTCACACATTAAGCTATATGTGGTGAAGGGAATTTACAAAGCAAAATATTATGCACTAGTTCCCATGGCAAAAGACTAAAAAATGTTTAGCTTGGCAAAGGCCACAACATGAATCAAATTGAAAAAAAAATAAAAAAATTATAAAAAATTAAAATTGTATGTGAATTGTGCATAGTCTGATGGTGCAAATAAAGCTCTTTTAACTTGGTTTACCTTCGTATGCCACATATTTTATGCAACAATGCTCAACAACATGGAGCAAACTCAAGGCACACCTCATGTATTAAATGAAAATGTTGTGATCTCCTATAACATAGTAGAGAACCTGATTGGGGGTGTGAACATCTCAGTAACCCGTCTTAAGTGACAAGGGTGGAGTAGTGCACGATGCCCAAAGGCTTGTTATTCGGGAAAAGGGTCCAAATACTCCAACTGGCCAAACGAGATAAAATTATCAAATATGCTTTCAAACGAAATAACCCCAGATATCCTTTGATGCTATCTCTTTGAAGTGTAATGATAGTTGACCTTCGGATCGGGTATCGTCATCTAAGTTCTTACAAATGAAATTGGTGAAATCCAAATAACCAAGTACTTTTGATTTTTTTCCATAATGCGAAGTTTGAATATTACACTGGGTTCAACCATTATTTGATTTATATAGCTCTTAGTCATGTCAATGTATCTGAATGTAACGTGGACTTCCTAGAATCACCAGATTCATTCAAATGAAACAAAGTCAAAAACAATGATTTAGAAAATCACAACTGGAATTCTTCTTACAGTCGGATGAGGATGATAATCAATAACTCTTCAGCAACACTGTGTAACTCACGGTTTACCACCAATTCATACATGTTTCTTTTTCGAACACTTTCTGCATATCTTTTTACAAATGACCGCAACCTGCTTCACCTTCGTGTGTCCTCATTAGTCTCTGCATTTCTTATTAATATCCGAAAAACTCCAAAAAGATTTTCTTAATTTTTTATCATGTTTATTTCCTCTTTAAGTTTGAATTCCAACTAAATTGTTACGATTTGCCAAATCATTCGAGATTTTAATCGTTCTATTTTGAATTGGGATTTGACAACAACCAATCACGTTAGCTGCTGTCAAGTGAATAGAAAGGGAATATCCCATCATTTCTCGAATGATGTGGAGCACATTCATTGGACCTTCAGAAGGCGCATTAAATGCCACTTTCTCTCTCCACTCATATTCCCTCCATATAAACCGCCACACGCCATCTTCATCCCTTCTGTTTCATCAAATTCTAATCGCCATCCCTCATCTTCTACCTCTCAAACCTGCAACTTCTTCACAATGTCTCTTGATGCCGTTTCATTTACTCCAACAAGGGCCGATTCCGTTCCTGATTTACGGGCAATGTCAGCAAATCACATCGCCAACCTGGATCCTGAAGCTCAGTCATCATCCATGGCGATGCTAGCCGTCTGTCTTCAACATACCTCTTTACACTATGCTCTGACGGCCAACCCTAGAGTTCCAAAACTTTGGGTTAACAGAGCAAATTATACCACCAAAGTTAATAGTCAATATAGAAAAAAATTCTCTTCTATTCGACATAGAATCACCAGGGACTGGAAGGAAGACCGTCACTGTTGGCAAGACTCAGTTTGCCAAAATTCTCTGGTTGCCGATGTCTGGAACCTTTCAGACTGGTTCTCAGTCTGAAATTCTCAATATTCTAAATGATACGGGTTATACTCCGGTGACTCGGTCTATGAGCCAATTCAAGAAGAAATGCTTACCTTTGCTTTGGGTATACTTCTTCAGCATACTTTTAAGGAGCCTCACCGGCAGGACCTCTGGATTGGACTCTACTACGCACACCTTCCTTCAGATTCACTATGGTATTTTCTATAATCACCTATCTATTATGCTAACATTTGAGTAGATTTATTGACCTATGTCAATCATGCGAAGAGCCATGGATATCTCCTCTACATGCTTTTCGGCTCTGATTGTTCAGGCATTATATGCTCATAAGAGTGTTACTGCACCTTCGGATGCTCCTTGCCAAGATTTTGGAATGCTCCACGTTCCATCCTCATCATTTCATGAAAGTTTCGAGTTTGTCGCTCAGATTCCCAAATCAATGCTTCACTTGGTTCCTGATGACCATCTAGTTCTTGTGTCTTATCGCTTAATGCTCACCATACCCCACCTTTAAAGCGAATTTGATAGGGTGGTTGAATCCGAAGTTCAGATGTCAAAGGGGAAACGCAAAGGTACAACTGAACCATCCAAAGCCCTAGTGAGGAAGTCAAAAGTCATACGAGAGGGTCCTTCCACCAAAACTTCAAATAAACCATCTTCTCAATCCTCTATACCATGTACACCAGCTTCGGACGAAGAGACTTCACAAGCGGAAGAAACTATCATTGTGCCTCCTATTACAACCGAAGCCCAAACAACTACGGTACCTGAATATGATCTTATCTTCTCACTTTTTGATAACACTGTGGTCTCAGCACATATGACCTTTGTTGAAACATCTAATATGTAGACAAGTCATATTGAAACCCCTATGTATACATCTAATGTGGACACAAGTGTCACACACGATAAGGAGACTACTACTAGTCCTTCACCTTCATTACCACCTCCCACTATAACCCCACATCAGTCATCTTATCTGTATACTGATATAGCTGACTCACCCTTGAAAGCTGAACAACATGATGATCCAAATGCCGAGGATTACTTTGAAACAGCTCCAATTCACATTTAGGATGATGATGATGAGGAACTAGTCAACTTCTCTCAGACTCTATTGCACTTTAGAGAAGTCCATCTCAAACATGGTGGAATCCCATGTTATTGGAGCAGTCAAGTCGATTGAAGAAGAGGTTCGCAAGGTAAGCCGGAATGTATTAGAGAAGGTTGAACTAGGTGCAAAGCCATAAAAAATTGTTTGAAGAAAAGACCCAGCTGATAAATGCGAGTACTGAAGCCAAGCTCTCAGAAGTGGTTAGTAAACTCAATTCTGCCCACACTGAAGTTCAAGCCAAGCTTGAGACTTTGACCACATCTGTTGAAGAGAAGAACAAACGATCTGTTGAGGATGATGCTGCTAAGCTAAACGAATTAAGGTTGGATATGCAAAATGCAAAGAAAACGATGGCCGAGTTGTTGGGATTCGATCATATAAACAAATAAACACATGCAGTAAAAGACTAACAAGATCAAATCACATAAATATCCATGAACAGAGTTCAAGTTCATGCATTTCATATCAGTTATAGCTAATTTAAACATAAATAGAATGTACCTAATAAGAATCTCCTTATTTGATTTCTAGTTAACAGCATCTTGCATTAGATGAACAGGACCCAAAGTAGCATCCCTCTAGTGATTCACACCCAGGATCTCCAGAAAACTAGACAGATAGAACTTCCACTTAGGAAGGAGGCAGAAGATCACAAACCCTAGAGAGGGATGTGAAAATTGCCAAAAAAGGAGAGGAGAGGAAGTTGGCGGCTCAATGAGAGGTGATGGATGATTTAGGGTTTGACCTCAATGCCTCTATTTATACTAGAGGGCTCCTACAGTTCCAAACTTGAGGAGCCTTTTGGCGGCCGCACCCCCTGGACTTGTTTCCATTAATTAACTCTTTAATTAAATACAATCCAATCCCTTGCAATTTAATTTCTCCAAATTAACTTGTTAATTAATTGATTTCCAATTAATTTATCATGTCCTTGATAAATTAATAAACTAATTTCTGATTTAGTTTCTGATTATTTTAGTTTTCAATAAATTAATAAACTAATTTCTCCCTTTCCTTCTGTGTCACTATTTGTTTTTCTGGGTCATGAGGGTAACCCAAAAGGACCCTGCTATTATTAGAAATATTACCACTAGTTGATCACCTTCAACACTATTCCAATAGTCTCCACTTGGACAAGTTGTCAACTTTGTGTGGTCTCAATATTATCAGACAATTAGTAGAGGGTATGATATCGAATGGAACTGCCGAACTCTGACCGAAGAATAAAATTTTGTGAGAATAAAATTTTGTGAGAATAAAATTTTGAAATAACACAACCATGTTTATATGAGAAAATCGTCATTGTATTATCAATAGAAAATCACAAAATATCCTTAAACAATGCTTAATACGAAACAATGTTTTGTGCCATTTTTGGCAAGTAACAAAAACCAATAATCTAACTAAACACCACTAATCAGCATGAGTTGTAATCTCTGAGCAACACTTTTGCATCTCATGATCAGATCAAGCTCCTATGCTTCAACTTCATACTTAGTCCCGGCATATAGTGCATATGTGAGTCAACACATCCTTTATCAAGGATTAAAGAACGAGAAGTTGATATATTATGGAGCTCAGATATACCTGATGTGTCAAACTGATTGACCTTGATCTTCTTCAGATCATTTAGCTATGTTGGAAAACTACGTTTCCAATATCTCTCTAGCTAGCACTAAAAACATATGGCCTCATTCGGGTCACTGGTGGGTGCTATGTCAAAATCGGCCTTTCTATTAAGGCTTTGGTTAGACTGTCCAACCTCGACCCTTCCCTTTCCTTTGGGATGAGAAACTTTCTTCTTCTTAGCGCATCACCATGATGAATGGCCAAGACAGGAGCGGTGGAAGTTGTGCTAAAGAGTTGCTTTAAACTAGCCTCGACAATTTTCAGCAAACCGTGCAGCTCAATCAAGGTCATGTCCATGGATCTTGTCATAGTTCATAATGAAATGATGATACGAACCAGGAAGCGAGGTAAGCACGGCATCCGCCTTGCTTGTACCCCGACACTGTTTAACGATCTTAAATCGAGGGATTTAACGATCTTAAATCGTTCCCGCCTTGCTTGTACCCCGACACTGTTTAAACAATTCTCGAGTTTGGAGGACATATCAGCAAATGTCAGGCTATCGATCTCACTAGATCGGGATTGTAGTGGAGGAGGAGGAGGAATGTTTGTGTTTAGACTTGACATTTATAAGAAAAAGTTTTAGTTTAGTCTAAATTAATCCTTAAAAATAATTACCCAATTTATTTACTAAGGCTAGGATTCATAATCTTCTAGTTGTGATGTGAAGAGGGATGCCAAAATCACACCACAATGGTTATTAAAGTAGACAAAACTCTTTGTCAGTTTTATTCACTATGAAACTCCTAGATCTATGAGATTCATTGATTACATTGAATGGCATCATGACAGGGATGTCGTGGATCATGAATTAGATGGTGAGTTGACCATGCAGAACCCGTGTGATGCCCGGCTCAAGATACGCTTCAGACTCGCGAGTGTTAGATCACCCCAACTATAACCTAAAGAGAGTGTGCGCTTCTCATGGATAACACATAGTGTTGGGATTTGATCACATAACCCAATTAACATATGCAGCGGAAAACAAATTAGATCAAACCTCATAAATTCCATGAACACAGTTCAGGATCATATCAGTTCATAGAAGATCATAGCAACTTTAAAACTTAAAGAATATACCTCAATAATTCGTTTTTTTGTGATCTAGTTAGGGCCACAATTACAAGGATGATAAGGATCCAAAATGCGAATCTCTCTAGTGGCTTGTACCCAAGGACAACCATAAAACCAGGCAGATCAAGAGCAAAGAACTCTAACCCTAGAGAGGAAGAGTTTTCGTAGAGGGATGAGGGAGGAGGGGAGTTGGCTACTTATAGGGCTTGTGATGCCTTTAGGTGTCACCCCAAGGCATCTATTTATAGTGTAGGGGCTCCTAAGGTTTTAAACTTAGGAGCATTTTGACGGCCGCACCCCTGGACTTGTTACATTGATTATATCTTTAATCAATTAAAATCCAGTCCTTTTAATTGGTTCCAATTTAATCCAAGATTAATTTACCAATTAAATTGTTATTATTCTCTTAGTTTCTTATTAATTTATTCTTTATAAATTAATTAAATAAATAACCTTTCCTCTATTTAACTCTGAATGTTTTTCTGGGTTCTAATGGCAACCCAAAAGGACTCCACCTTTTATCAGAAGCATTCTAACAAGTTGATGACCTTGGACATTATTCTAACAGTCTCCCACTTAGACAAGTTGTCAACTTGAAAACAACCTGAAAATCAGTAGAGTGTGTTATCCAATGCAACTGCCGATAGTTATTTATGATGATCTAATCGGACCATGAATCGAACACATCAATCTGGTTAGGGCTTGGCCAAGCACTTAGTGCCAACATCAAATCATCGAGGGCCCCACATATATCGCTTCTTCTTGTTAGGCAAAAGGAACAGATAAACATTGAGTACATAGTCTCTTTCTATTTCATCATATCATACTCGATACCCATTATAACTACCACTTACGAATAGCGTTTGAGTAGACCAAAGTATGACAGAATCATAGTGCAGACCCTTTATGTATATTGGTTTGAAGAATAAGAGATATTATCATCCTAGATTACTTGTGACTAAATCCATGAAGTAATCTCTAGGTGTGGGTTGTTCCACTACTTGAATCTCTACCAAGCACTCATGAGGGCTAGTCGCTATCACCATGCTATGTCTAATCTCTATAGACAATCTACTAGCACACATGACAGTCTTAAATCACTACTTGCTTCCAAGAGTACGACCGACTGTGGAAGTCTGAGTGTGTTAACACTTGGGAAGCGGATTCTAAACATGAAAAAGTGAAACACAGTGATAATTCAATGAAATGGTGGCTAATAAGCCTTTTAGTAAATCTCCACTAACAAAACACCAAGTCATGTACAATTAACATTGCTCTATGTTTTAATCATTAAACTATAAACTAAACATTCAAAACATTTCGCTAGCAAGTCTAATGCCTATGGTCCTTGTATGCCCTTCATGCTTTAGCCGCAAGAATGCTTAGGTGAATGGGTCAGCCGGATTCTCCTCTACGGTACTATGCTGACTATGATGTCCCCGTCTTCAACTCGGTTTCAAAGATAGTGGTACTTTCTAAGTATATGTCTTGATCTCTCATGGTCGTTAGGTTCTTTAGTCAATGCAACTGCATCCTCGTTATCACAGAAGACTTCAAGGGGATCCTTGATGCTGGGGACAATGCCAAGATCGCCGATGAAGTTCTTTAACCATGTAGCTTCCTTTGTAGCTTTGCTTGCTGCTATATACTCCGACTCGCATGTTGAGTCAGCTACCGAATTTTGCTTCGAACTTTTCCAGGTGACAGCTCCTCCGTTCAACATGAACACCCATCCTAATTGTGAGAAAGAGTCATCTCTATCTGTTTGGAAACTTGCATCACTAAACCCAGTTACTCTTAGCTCATCTCTTCCTCCATATACCAGGCACATGTCTTTAGTTCTTCTCAGATACTTAAGAATTCCTTTAACTGCTGTCCAATGACTTTCGCCAGGATTATCCTGATATCTGCTCACCATGCTTAAAGCATATGAAACATCAGGTCGAATACATATCATGACAATCATGATCGATCCTACAGCCGAAGCAAATGGGATTCGATTCATCTTATATAATTCTCCATCAGTTTTGGGACATTACTCTTTACTTAGCTTTATCCCTTGCTGCATGGGCAAGAATCCTTTCTTGGAACAATCCATCCTGAATTTCTTCAAGATCTTGTCCAGGTATGTAGTATGGCTAAGTGCTATTAGATGCCATTTATATAAGATGCATTTCCCAGATCCTTTATAGCAAAACACTTCCCAAGCCAAGCTTTTACACTTTGTAAGGTTAGGATGTCATTTCCTATAAGGAGTATGTCATCGACATATAGTATCAAAAATACTGCATTACTCCCACTGGACTTGATATATACAGAGGATTCATCCAGACTTCTAAAAAATCCAAACACTATGACCTTCTCATGGAATCAGATATTCCAACTACGAGAAGCTTGTTTAAGTCCATAAATGGACCTTTTAAGCTTACACACTCTACTTGGATACTTGTTGTCTACAAAACCCTCTGGTTGTGCCATATGCACATCCTCTGATAGTTTTCCATTGAGGAAAGCAGTTTTGACATCCATCTGCCATATTTCATAATCAGAAAATACAGCAATGGCAAGTAACACTCTAATAGACTTTATCTTGGCTACTAGAGAGAAGGTTTCATCATAATCAATTCCTTGAGTTTGAGTGAAACCCTTCGCAACCAATCTGGCCTTGAATGTGTGTACATTCCCATCCATGCCAGTCTTTTTCTTGAAGATCGACCTACACCCAACGGTTTTGAGACCTGGTGTTGGATCAACCAAGTTCCAAACTTGGTTGTCATACATGGACCAAATCTCGCTTTCCATGGATTCTTTCCAATTTCTAGCCTCAAGGCCTGTCATCGCTTCCTTATAGTTGGATGGTTCATCCTCACTAACCAGTGTTTTATCACTTATCAGTGTGTTACATTTTGTAGTAATATAGAAACCATAAAACTCACGAGGTAGATGCACTCTACTGGATCTGCAAAGAGGTGATGGAGATATGTCAGTATCTTCAACAGGAGTCTCATCCTCGGGCTGAGTACCAGTGTCAACTATAGGTTCATCATCGGTTAACTCTTGAATTTCTTCATGATCTATTCTGCTCCCACTAGCTTCTTTGGATATGAGGTCTCTTTCCAGAAACACTCTTCTTCGAGCACCAATCACTTTGTTCTCGGAAGGCTTGTAAAACAAGTACCTAAAAGACCATTGCGGGTAACCGACGAAATAACCCCAGACATTTACTTATGCCAGTGAGGGATGTTCTCCACTCCACACTTCAGAGGTTGTCTTAGCAACCTTCTTAGTTGGAACGAGGCTTAAGATATGAGCTGCAGTTTCTAAGGCATGACCCCAAAAACTTATTGAAAGTGTAGTACGACTTATGATAGATCAAACCATGTCTAGCAGCGTTCAATTTCTCCTTTCAGACACACCGTTCTGCTGCGGTGTTCTTGGAGGAGAGAATTGTGAACCTATTCCACAATCCCTAAGATGATCGTAGAATTCCTGACTAGGATATTCTCCACCTCTGTCGGAACGAATCATCTTAATATTCTTGCCCAGTTGATTCTCTACTTCGTTTTGAAATTCCTTGAACACTTCAAAGGTTTCCGACTTATTTTTAATCAGATAAACATAACCGTATCTACTGAAACCATCAATAAATATGACAAAGTAGCGATCACCTTGTCTAGTGACTAGTTCCAACAGATCCTTGCCTCTTTCACAGCTTCTTGTGAATGGAGATTTGGTCATCTTCCCAAGTAAGCAAGACTCACATACATCATCCGACTTCAAGTCGAATGATTCCAAGATTCCTTCCGACTGGAGCTTGGCGATGTGATTCTTGTTCATATGACCATGACAATAGTGCGATAGACGTGATTTATCGAGAACATTCTTGTCAGAATCAACATTCGTGGTTATATTATCATTTCTACCAACACAAACAACACTTTCATATATGCTATTACAAGTACTAGCTCTAAAACAAAAACAATTATTTTTATAAACCAAAATGCAACCATTATCATTATCAAAATAAAACTTAAAATCATCCTTAAACAAAGCATAAAATTAAATGATGTTTTGAGCCATTTCTGGCGAGTAGCAACAATTTAATAACCTAATCGAACTATTACTATCTAGCATCAGCTCATAATTCCCGATCCTTGTAACAATAGCTGTCTGTCTGTTTCCCATGATCAAGTTAAGCTCCCCATGCTGCGGCTTCTTACTTTCCGTTAGTCCGGGCATATCAGCACATATGTGAGTACCAAATCCTGTATTCAGGACCTAATAATTCGAAGTCATAGTACTATACAATTCGATGAAAAATATAACTGAGGTGCCAGACTCTTTGACCCTGTTGTTCTTCAGGTCCTCTAGGTACTTCGAGTAGCTACGTTTCAAGTGTCCCTTCTGCTGGAAGTAAAAGTAGATAGCCTCTTTCGGGTCATTAGTAGGGTAATGTCAGAATTAGCTTTTCTATTAAAGCCTTGCCCTTGGCTTTTCCCTTTCCATTGGGATGAGAACTTTTCTTCCGTTTGCCATTACCGTGATGAATGGCTAGGACGGGAGCAGGGAAGTTAGTACCGTTATCCTGCTTCATGTTGGCCTCAGCAGTCTTCTGCATCCCGTGTAACTCCATCATGGTCTTGTTCATATTGTTCATATTATAGTTCATGATGAATTGTTGATATGAACCAGAAAGCGAGTTAACGACCATGTCAATGGCCAACTCCTTAGGTAGATGGACACCAAAACTTTCCAGTCTTTCAATGTACGACTTCATTTTTTATTCTTGAGTACACAAAGACGCTTTGTCTTGTAGTTTACAAACGATAAGGGACTTCATGATCTCAAATTGTTCCTGCCTGGCTTGCTCTTGGAACATTTCCTTGAGCTGTAGCTTGATGTCATATGCACCAGCATTATCAAAACCCTATTGGAGTTCTGAGGTCATGGACGCCAACATCAGGTAGGCAACCTTAGTTGAGTCGTCATAGTGCTTATCATAAGCAGCTATTTCTTCATCAGCAGCAGTGTCATCTACATCTAGGAGATCAATGTGAAGGACATACTCTTTGCCCTTGAACCTCAAAGCAATCCTTAGAGCATGGCTCCAGTCGAGATAGTTTGGACTTGTAAGCTTTTCCCTCTTGAGGACGGAAAGCAGAGAGATGTTGGTTGGTGCTGGAGGAGGAGGAGGAAGGGTCGGACCAGATTTGACGTTATTGATATTGACAGACATCTATATAACAGAGTTTAGTTTACTTAGTTTGTATCCTTTAAATAATTACCCAATTTATTTACTAAGGCTAGGACCCTAGATTTCCCAATTGTGATGTGAAGAGGGATGTCGTAATCACACCACACTGGTCATCAAGGTAGACAAGGCTTTTGTCAATTTCATTCACCATGAAACTCCTAGATCTGTGAGTTTCATTGATATCAGTTCAATGACAAGTTAATATTGTTTGTGCTCATCTCAAAATTTATGGCAGGGATGCCATGCATCATGAATCAGATGGTGTATCGACCATGCAGAACCCGCGTGATCCCGACTCAAGATATGCTTGAGAATCGCGAGTGTCACATCACCCCCAACTAAGACCTTAACTAACGTGCCGGTTAACCACACAACTCTATCAGCGGATCATAGAGAGAATGTGCGTTTCTCATGGGTAGCACATAGTACACATTTTATGAATAATTAAAACTGGGTTTTGTTTTAATACTTTAAGTTAATACTTTTAACATAGAGTCAGAAACATTGCCCTATCAAACCCTTTCGGTAACTCCACATGTAAAAGGTATTTGGCGATGAAGGTGGTGGGCAGTGAGTGCCACCTAATAACCAACCCCATTCAGGTTCAAAAGAACCTTCCTTCTAACCCATACACGATTTTGTGGGGGAGGCTAGTCATGGTTTGACCAATGTTTTTGTTCTAATTAATTCTCATATATATATATATATATATATATATATATATATATATATATATATATATATATATATATATATATATATATATATATATATATATATATATATATATATATATATATATATAGATGTATTTTAAACATTTTAAAATATTTCATTTAATTAATTCAATTAAAATTAATTTAACAAATAATTAAAGAAACAATGATATCATATTGACTAATTATATAAAGGAAATAGGCATATAAGGCAGCATAGCAAGTTAGGAAACTTGCAAGGCAAGGCTAGGGCAGTAACCCTAGCCGCCAACCACAAGAGGAGGCACAGAAACCCTTCCCTAAATCCTAGCAATTTCGATGGACACACAAGGAGGCACAAAAAACCATTCTAAACCCTAGCATATGTCGAAATTAAGCAGGGAGGCACAAATAACCTGTGGGTGTCGACTTTATCATGCATAAACAAGAACATTCAAGTTTCTAACATGCATCCTAAGATCATATCATATTTAAAACCAAAATTTCTAGCATAATCCTATGACAAAATCGATTTTCACATCAATCAGGAAAACATATTCAGCAATTTAATATCAAAGTGCTAATATCCTATGAACAAAGGCTTTGATACTACTACTGGGATTCGGTCACATAATATGCAGTAGAAGATAAATAAGATCAAACCACATAAATTCCGTGAACACAGTTCAGGATCATATCAGTTCATAGCAGATCATAGCAACTTTAAAACTTAAAGAATGTACATCAAGAACTCATTGCCTTTGTGATCTATGAAAAATACGAATCCCTCTAGTGGCTTGTACCCAGGGACAACCAGAAAACCAGGTAGATCAAGAGCAGAGAACTCTAACCCTAGAGAGGGAAGAGTTTTCACAGAAGGAGGAGGGATGAGGGGAGTTGGCGGCTCAAAGGGTTTGTGATGCCTTTGGGTGTCACCCCAAGGCCTCTATTTATAGTGTAGGGGCTCCTAGGATTTCAAACTTAGGAGCCTTTTGGTGGCCGCAACCCCTCAACTTATTCCATTCATTATATCTTTAATTAACTACAATCCAGTCCCTTTAATTGGTTCCAAATTAACCCTAGATTAATTTACCAATTAAATTGTTATTATTCTTTTAGTTTCCAATTAATTTATTCTCTATAAATTAATTAACAAAATAATCTTTCCTCTATTTGACTATGACTGTTTTTCTGGGTTTTGAGGGCAACCCAAAAGGACTCTACCTTTTATCAGAAGCATTCTAACAATTTGATAACCTTGGACATTATCCCAACACATAGTTCACATTTTTATAATTAAAACGGGACTTTTGTTTTAATACTTTAAGTTAATCCTTTTAACTTCTAGAAACATTGCTCTATCAAACCCTTTCGTTAACACCATATGGCAAAAGGTGCTGGTCGGTGAGGGTGGTAGGCAATGAATGCCATTTAAAAACCAACACCATTCAGGTTCATAAGAACCTTCCTTCAAACCCTATACACGATTTATAGTGGGGTGAGCCTAGTCATGATTTGACCAATGTTTTTGCTTTAATTAATTCTTGTATATATATATATATATATATATATATATATATATATATATATATATATATATATATATATATATATATATATATATATATATATATACACACACACACATATATATATATATATATATATATATATATATATATATATATTCTTCTAATATATATAAATATATTTTAAACAATTTAAAATATATTATTTAATTAATTGAATTAATAGTATTTAACAATCAATCAAATAAACAAGTATATCCTATTGGAATAATCAAATTAAGGCAACATGCATATAAGGCAACTAAGCAAGTTAGGAAGTTTGCAAGGCAAGCTAGGGCAGTAGCCCTAGCTGCCAGGTATCAAGGAGGCTAAGAAAACCTTCCTCAACCCTCATAATATTCGAAATAAGCAAGGAGGCACAAAAATCTATGGGTTTTTCGAAAATACGTGCATACACAAGAACATTCAAGTTTCTAGCATAAAACATAAGATCATAACATGTTCAATCAAATAATTATAGCATAAACCATATGCGATTTTCGATTTTAACAACTGGAGTAGAAGAAGACTATCAACACATGCAGCAGAAGACTATCAAGATCAAATCACGTAAATATACATGAACAGAGTTCAGGATCATGCAGTTCATGTTAGTTATAGCTACTTTAAACATAAACAGAATGTACCTCATAAGAATCTCCTACTTTGATTTCTGGTTACCAGCATCTTGCATTGGATGAACACGACCGAAAGTAGAATCCCTCTAGTGATTCACACCCAGGATGTTCAGAAAACCAGACAGACAGAACTTCCACTTAGGAAGGAGACAGAATATTAGAATACTAGAAAGAGATGTGAAAATCGCCAAAAGGGGAGAGGAGAGGAAGTTGGTCCCTCAATGAGAGGCAAGGGCTGATTTAGGGTTTGACCCTAAAGCCTCTATTTATACTAGAGGGCTCATAGGCTTCTAAACTTGAGGAGCCTTTTGGCGGCCACACCCCTTGGACTTGTTTCCATTAATTAACTCGTTAATTAATTACATTTCAATCCCTTGCAATTTAATTTCTCCAAATTAATTCCAAATTAACTTGTTAATTTATTGTCAATTAACTTCTAATTAATTTATCATATCCTTGATAAATTAATAAACTAATTTTTGATTTAGTTTCTGATTAATTTATTTCTTAGTAAATTAATAAACTAATTTCGCCTTTTCCTTTTCTGTCACTATTTGTTTTTCTGGTTCATGAGGGCAACCAAAAAGACCATGATGTTATTAGAAATATTACCACTAGTTGATTACCTTCGACGCTATTCCAACAAGAGCTTGAACCGAAGGTACATGCTTATCATACCTAACAAGCAACTCACGATATCGCGAATGCTCAACTTGGGAACATATATTGCACCCTTAATTACTATGGTTAGTCATCTACCGGGTGCTTCGAAGGTTGCCCATCTTTCGCCACAAGGGGAGATTGGAAACGACAAACCAGAACCACCACCGTCACGGTTACACAAATAACCACCTTGGCTCCAGTCACGTTATCCAGCACAACTATACCATCTTCCACACCCACCTTCGGATCTACATCAGCGTTCACATCCGAAACAACTGTTTCTATGACACTACCAATAAAGTCTGCAACTCTATATTGGGAAAATACATCTGCCTCAATCACCAAGGACATAGCACTCGAATCCACGTCAAGTATAATTAAACGTATTTTAAGTGGAATTAAAATCAGAATTGCTCCGTCATTAACATCCACTACAATAACAACTTCTCCTGTTGCTCCATGCTATGGTCCATCTGTTGATAAAGGGAAGAAAATTGCCCAAGAACTTTCTAAAACAGAGAAGAAACAGAAACATCATGATGAGTATGAAAAGTTAGCACACATTAACTCGGTTGCCAGAAGTCGGTTGGGACAGAAAGGAGAAACGGGTCTGTTAGGGTACAAAGCTTTTCATGGGCTGACAACTTGCAGGCTTGGAAGGCCTATTATGACATGCGGGTATTAGGGTTTTGACCGAATTGTGTAGCTTTCCTATATATAGTCATTGTATTATTCATTATATTAGGTGAGAGCTCACAATGTGAGAGATATTGAGCGTATTTGTAGTGCTCGGGTTTTATACCCTAGGAGCCTAATCTTTGTATTATCTCACATTTATGAATCATTCGACACATTTTATATTGTTCTTGAGTGTTTATGATGTTCTTATTCCGCATTCATGCCAAATCAGGACTTTCAATTGGTATCAGAGTCGTACCTTGAAGATCTAAGCAATTCGTTCAAGGGACGATATCGATTTGGCGATTCTATTCATATTCATTCAAGTTACAATTACTTTTGGTGAGTCTCTCCGATGTCAATCAGGTCACTGTTAAACTCTAATTCACTGTCAAAGCGTATTTCACGTGTTCAAGATTTTAATTATCATTCATCAAGAAATATCTGGGTCTGGTTATGGTTTATTCAAATCGTGGATTTTGTATGTATCGATTCAATTTCTTCTAGATCGTATCCAGGCATCTTATGTTTTGAATCGGACTTTCATGTTTTCATCATCCGATCTGTTTTGAATCGATTTCTTCAATAATATTAGTGATTGATATGTTCTAATTACTCCATTTGATTGTCAATGAAACTGATATACAATAAAACGGGGTTGTTGAGGATGAATACAAGCACGCTAATCACCGATTAAATCCATTCCCTGATTATGATTCAATGTTGGTTCTTGAATCGAGAATCAATGTTTGTTTGATGATGATGTACGACGATGATAATAAATTTCTGGGAAAAAGATGAATTGTGTTCTTGACCTTGGCGGTGATAATTTTTTGACGTAACTATGCTCAGATCTTAAATTTGTTTGTGATTTCATCAAAGAGTGTTTTCACTTGGGGAATTGAAATTACCTTCACTCATGTTTTAAATGTCGACATTCGCTCCTTCTGCAATCAAGATGATCAGGAATTCCGATTGGGAATCGCCAAAGTCCATGGCAAAGTGAGACGACAAGAGAAGGAATTGGCAAAGAAATCTGGTGATGATTTGTTAACTGAATACGAAGGACGATGGGCATGAGGTAAAGACTTCAGATGAATTTAATGCCTTCGCCGATTGAATGAAACCAACAATCTGAACCGAAGGTCTTCAGTGATACGATCAATTGCAGAAGACGATGACTTGCGAAGGTGTGTGTAAACCAAAGATCTTCAGTGATATGATTAATTAGAATTAATTAAGAATGACTTAAAGGGACTGGATTGTAATTGATTAAAGGTTTAATCAAAGAAAACAAGTCCAGGGGGTGTGGCCGCCAAAAGGCTCCTAAGTTTGAAACCCTAAGAGCCCATGCCGTATAAATAGAGGCCTTGGGGTTCAACCTGAAGGCATCCCTAAGCCTTTCCTATGTCGCCTCCTCATTTCCACTTTGGATCCTGATCATCCCTTGCAATTGTAGCCCTGACTAGAAGCCAAAGAAGGAGACTTGCTAAGGTATATTATGTTTAAGTTTTAAGTAGCAGTAACTGTTGCGAACTGCATGATCCTGGACAATGTTCATGGATAATAAGTGATATGATCTTGATTGTCTTCCGCTGCATGTGTTATGTGGTTATATAATCGAATCCCAACAATCTTATCAAGGTACTCATATTGGTGATTGGCAGCCCTATTCAAACCAATATCTTTCACTTGTGTTTGTTTTGTTTACATTGATCATATTTTAACCTTATAGAAGGCTTCAGAAGATCCATTGCAGATAGATCCTACAATCGACTGAGTGCTTTCATCAAAGTAGCAAGTGTACCAGAATTCAGCAACAACTTCGGGATGAAATGGCTCATGAATTCCAGTTAGGGCAAAGTTCAGAGGATGACCCAACGGAAATTCAATGAATGACTCGAAGCCTTTGTTTGTGAGCTTATGAGGAACAACAAACACAATAACAAAATTAGTTGGTTGAAGCTATATGGGTGAAGATGGAGTGGTGCCAGCTTTGGTAAGACCAACAAAAGGTTTGAACACGAACAATGGAGCCATTTGTGAGAGATATGTAATAAGGGTTTTAGCGAGAGGAGGGTTTTTCTTTGAGAGAGAGAGAGAGAGAGAGATTTTGCGGGAGGGAAGTAAAAAGGGTTTTAAAAAGGATTTAAATAAAAGAGACAAGACGATTGATAGGAGAAGGCGAAAAGTTAGGAGAAGAAATGGGGAAAATGAAAAAGGTGATGATTACATCATAACTGTTAGAGCCAGCTGTCAAACACCAATTATCATCCCTGATGGAAGCAAAGTTGTAGTCTCAATCTTCATTGTGACAAAAACCCCATGACATAAAAGGACCTGTTAGTACTTCAAGTGCTGAAGACAATGTTTCAGCACAAGGACGGGCTATAAGCTCAGCAGCAGAGCGGGCATACATCAGCATGCTTCTAGGGACAAGGTCTGGTATAAGTAAATCATTAAGATTTGAGAAACCCTTTGTCATAAGAAGGACTTGACAATACAGTACTTGCTGAAGCTTATGCAGTATGTAAGGCGAGTTGATGCTTAGTGTTTCAGCAGAACACGAGACTTTGTATACGGCATCATACTTCTAGGGATAGAGTGTGACAACCCTCAAATTTCAGGTGATTACCCAATTTGAAATCCTAAGAGTCCCTAGGTGAATGAAAATCTTTTAGACACGAATCTAGGAGCTGAGTCTTAATTTCTTAGAAACTTTAGAATCATTAGACGATTCTTTTGATTCTATTTAGGTCATGTTATTTTAATGCAATGTGCCAAAGGATTAATTTCATGACTTGATTCAAAGTATAATCGAATAAGATGCAAAAATTAAGCATAACAATGTATTTGATTTTTAAGTTAACGAATTTTGTACTAATATACTTGACTCTTACAATTCATGTGAATTGTTCAATTGCCATAGAAAATGTCAATAAATGGTTAAAACAAACTGTAAATATTCCTAATAGTAAAAAATACTTATGAATAATTTGAAATAAGGTGAAAACTCTAAATTTCACATTATTATAGTTGTTGAAATTTTAATAAAATCATGAAAACCTTAAAAGTCTTAAAAACTAAAACTTATAAATTTTGACGTCTAAAAATTTATAAAAATCTCTATGACGCTTATAATATCAAATTAAAATAATCATATTATTAAACATAATAAAGAATAGAATATTTTAATTATTAACATTATTCTTAAGTCATAAGTTAATGAAGCAAAAATTTAAGGTATAAATATTAACCAAACTTTATAAAAATGGGAGAAGTTTATAAAAATTAAGGAAATGATTTTTATAAAAATAAGAGAGAGGGAACCTCCCTCATAAATGAAAATTTCGTCCATACCCTCCCCAAGAAATCCCTTCCCCAGTCATTAATCATTTCTTCATTCCCACACTCCACCTCTCAAATTCTCTCTAAAAAATTCACATTTCTTTCTCACTAAAAATGACTAACTTAGAAGAAAAATATTTGGAAGAGATTTAGTCATTCCATTCTTGATATGTTTTGATACATTTCTGTAGTTTGGTGGAGTGAAACGCCAACGAGATTATGAGAGAGATGGGATATCCAGAGAGACAAAATCTCTATTTTCTCTCATTTCTTCTCTCTAAAACCCCCATTCTCTTTCTCTATTAATCATTCCCAAAAGCCACGAAATTTACAAGATTTGATGGTGTTTTTGAAGTCACAAATCATAGAAAAGGTAAATGATATACATCTCTTGAATATCCATAACAATGTTTACACGTTTTCTTGTTATTTCATATTTATTTTCGAATTTCTTTTTAGTATCCTCTTCATCTTCTTTTTTCTTTATGATAAAACCTTGTGCATGTTCATCTAACCTTCATATTTGATGATTATGGTGGTAGATTTTCACCAAAAGCATCTTGCATGGTACAAAATGGTGAAGATCCACGACCAAACCTATGTCAAAATCAAGAAAAATGCATCTTTTGCATTCAAAAGTTCAAAAATTGAATTCTTCTTCTGCTTTCTTCTAAACTTTATGATTATTTTTCTTAAAACCCCTTTCCTTGAACATCATAGATGTATCTCAACATCATGCATGTGAAAGAAATCCGTTTGTATGTGTTGAAAATGTCATGCATGTCAATGGTTTGTATGTTCTTCCTCATAAAACACTTATAAACCAAACACATTTGTTTAAAACCATGCACCACATTTGATGTTTTCGTTTCTAAAAAATGATGGTAAGAGGCATTCGAAACCGTGGTTAACCACATGGGTGATGAATTTGGCTTGATGTTGATCAAAACATCAAGTTAGCTACCAATAATCAAGCATCGAATCTGTGAGATTTCTTAGTTCAACTTCAAAGGAAAATATCTCGATTTCTAGTGGTACAAAAATCTCCAATTTTCTTTTGAAATGAACTTCTATGAGTTAAGTTTCAAACCTAAGTGGTTTCACTCAAAAACATTAAGATTTCGACCCTCAAATAATTTCTTTAAAACTGTATCACTTACAGCACACCTTCTATGAAGGGTCATATTGTTATGCATGAAAATGGATCTATGATACTTCTAAAAATCATGAGAAAAATTGTAAAGACCCCTGTCATACTAAATTTTATGGTGTCCAAATTTTGTGTTTTGTAAAATTTGGGAACTATGTTAAAACATTATTAAACCAGAAACCCCAAAATCAGCAACACAAAAGAAATAAGTTGTATTTTCAAAATGTTTGGGGTTTGTAAAGATTGGAATTAGAAACAAATAAAATAAGAAATTATTTCCCCAGAAAATAGATGGTATTAAGATGCAAACTGGAAAGTTTCATTCAAAAATACTCATATTTCGATTTTACATAAATATGGTGTCAAATGATGATTTAATTCACAAAATAAATAAGTTGTATTTTCAGCTCGTTTGGATACCATTTAATAATTGTTTTGATTTATGAGCTCCTAATGATGGGTATTTTAGAAAACTAATGTCAGTTTCTTCAAAGCCACTGACAATATTTCCCTGACTTCACATATACTACAAGTAATTATAGAAATTATTTTAGAATTTATTTCGTCTTTTTACTAATTATTCCAAAATTTTCTAATAAAAAAAGTTTAACATGTGAAA
Organism: Cichorium intybus; assembly: GCA_023525715.1. NCBI lineage: Eukaryota > Viridiplantae > Streptophyta > Magnoliopsida > Asterales > Asteraceae > Cichorium > Cichorium intybus. The sequence goes on along the minus strand of CM042017.1, from coordinate 57,626,633 downwards.
TAGATGCAATACAAATCTAAAAATCCCCAAAATTTTACAAACTCCTCATATCCCCTATAGGATGATGAGAATAAATTGTGGTGATTTTTGGAGATGGTTTTCATGTATTTTTAAATAAATACAAATCCATGAAATTTTAAAACAATACCATTATATGGGAATCTTATTAGAACCTTTGTGTTTTCGTAGGATGCGAGTATGAATCCCATACGTGTACCAAGCAACCGAACTCTAGAGATCACTCTTACAATTGTGAGTATTCACAGCCCCTTTCTACTGTTTTATGTTTTGGGGTGGAAAGCATGACCTTTACTTTGCAAAAACGTTTATCTTGAACGTATGCTTTTAATTATACACAATTGTTGTAGCTTGAGATTTCAATCGTATGCAAAGTCCCCTGTCGTTCTTTCAAACAACCTATTAACTCTATTTGAGTCGATGGTTTAGCGCTATTTGGGACTGACCATCCCCACTCACCCTATTGCATATTACTAATACACTCTAGCATGTTGATGACAGAACATGGCTGTTAGGGGCGGTCTGGTGTTTAGGATTGGTTGTGGACTCAAGCTTTGTATACAAACAATCACAATTCGATCAAAATTGTGTGTGAAACATTTTACTATCGGCAATGCACACTTTTAAAATGTATATGAAAAATTTTAAACTATGCGTATACTCAAACCTGTGAACTCAACAACTATTTCCATAGTTGACCCTCATTTTTCATGCTTTTCAGGAATCCTCTAATAAGTGTGTTGTTTTTTTCAAATATATTGTAATTTCATTAGCAATTGTTCAAAACTTTTTAAAATTGTAAAGTTTTTTTAAATACTATGGTTCTTGTTGTCTTTAGCTTTTGCTAAGAGACTCTTTTGTATTGTCATATTCTGTGTTTCCGCTTTAGCGGGGTGTGACAGAAATTGGTATCAGAGCCGAAGGTTATAGAGAATATCGATTTTCCCTTGGAGAACCCAAACTACAGCCAAAATTTTCAAAAAATAACATTCAGAAAGACTGAACATACTACTGGTATAACTAAGTCTAGTATGCATTATTGGACTTTAATTAGGTATAGCCTGACTGTCACACCCCGATCCTTGGCGGAATCGATCAAGGCGTGATATATTGTTCAAAGTCTCAAGACAACTATGTTATAATATGATTAGATTCAATTAAGTACTAAGTATGCAAACAAGATCCACAACATACAAATACAAATCCAAATACAACAACATTTATTACATCAAATTTAAATAGCCTTGTGGGTTTCTAAGGTACACCCTACTTTTCATCAACTTCATTCTTCAAATCTGCATCATGGGTAAAAACAGGTCAACTACGAGAGTTGGTGAGTAATCTAGTTTTATTAAAGAAAATTGTGAGTTTGAAATATTTATAATTTGAAACTTGTTTTCTTTGGAAGTCGACAAGCAAGTATTATTGAGATAACGGTTTATAAATCAAAAATTGATTAACAAATGATAACAACAACAATAAGTCCTCACCCTATATATACATATATATATATATATATATATATATATATATATATATATATATATATATAAATATATATATATATATATATATATATATATATATATATATATATATATATATATATATATATATATGTATATATATATAGGATGGAGCATCTAATCATCATACACACTCAACCATGTGCAATCAATCACCTTAGCGTCCTAAGGTGGGGTGGTCAACCCAATAGCGCTATTATTGTCCATAACGTACCTCAAGAATACGGGCATAGTCATGGATATTAGACTAAAATTGGTAATGCACTACAAGTACATGTAGCGTAAACAAACAATAATTATACAAATACTGATTCACGTATAAATGTCCGAACAATGTCTCAATGGTGAAAAAATAATAAAAATGAAGTTGGAACATATTAAAACCACATGATACACCCCAAAAATATTGAAAATTATAAAATATGGGGTAGATTACTCACATTAGTCCAATAAGGAATGCGCGTGTTGTACGATAGACGGCTCGAGTCAAATTGGCGTAGAACCTAATATAATTAATGGTTTTGGCTTAGGAATCGATAAACGGGAATATAGTATTAATAAAAATAATTAGACACATATTCTTATATTAGATGAATTAACAATAATCCAAATTTTGTTTTGAATATTAATGTATTCATATGTTAAATGAATTTTAAATTGAATTAATTACTTTGCTTAATTAATTTATATTTTCACTTTAGGCAAGATTTTAATAATTTCTTATTAAAATAATAACAAGTCAAATTATAAGTATTTACAGATTTTATATATTATAAACAATTATTTATATGGAATAATCATTAAAAATGCATTTTTACATGCTTAGATATTTAGGAAAATGGTTTTAAATACTAAACAGTAATGAAACATTCTGAAATTATCAGAAAATCATTATTTCATAAAAAAGTAATTACTGTAAAATTTTCATATTTTTCTTAACAGCGTTAGTATTTATTTAGTATTTTAATAATTAAACCAAAACAAATTTCAGGAAAAATAATAAGTGATTCCCAAAACTTCTGGAAACTTAACCATAGTTTTCTAACATTTTATGGAGCCTACTGTAAATATTTTGGATATTTTGGACTATGGGAAGTATTTCTTATGTTTTTCATTATTAACTAATCAATAAAATCATAAATAATAGGAAACTATTAAGAGAAATTCATTATACTTTTTATTTATGATTAACATGTTGTATATGATATTCGGATAAGGTTTTATAATTTTTGGACATGTGTAGCTATTTATTATCAATTTAAACCATTAAATAATCATTAAATTAGGAAAAATAAGCAAACATTCTTAAAGAAATCTGTAAATTTTGTCATGGAGTCTTTAAAATGTTAATAAGGTGTGAAAAATATAAAATCTAGTTTTTAACATATATAACTATATTTTGAAATTTATTTATCTATAATAAAATAAAATACAAAATAAGCATCAAACTGTAATATAAATGCATGAAACTTTATAAATCCACTTTACTCAATATATGGGTTGTTCCAAAATATTCCCAGAATTTATTGACAGCAAAACGTATTTTATGTGAATTATTGCCCTATTTTATTGCAATAATTATAGTAATTCAATAGAAATAAGTTATTTTCTGAAATTTTCCAGAACTTCTTATTTTATTGATGGGATTCTGAGAAAAATCATATTTATATATAAAATGAGTTTTAGATATTTTGGTGGATTTAATTTGTTTCATTAATGAATTTGAAACTTTTAACAACATACCTTGATAAATGCTTCAAGAGGGATGGAGATTTGAGTATGAGGGATTGTTCTTGGCTGGAAAATTGATATTTCTTGGAAGAATTTCGAGATTGAGAGTGAGAGAAAGAATATAGAGGGTTTGAGTGGTGATGAGAATAATGTGTTGGGAGAAAAATGAAAGGAAAGATGATGGGAGGTGTGAGTGGGAGACCATGGGAATAACTTTTGGCTTTTGGTGGTCTTCATAATTTCCCACTAGCACAAGCATCTCTATGTAATACACTAATTAATATAAAAATTTTATAAAATTTAATGTAGAGGTTATAAAAATAGAGTTTTATAAAAAACATAGGTTATTATTTGATTATAACAATCCACTTTGATTTGAAGTTTAATTATAGCATTCAAGTTTGATTCTTTTAATTTAATTAGAGCATCATACTTTGATTTAATTTTAATATGGTATCATAATTTAATTTGATTATAGTTATAACGTTATACTATGCTATATTGCTATTAACGTCAATTTATATCGTAGTGTATGGGTTTTGATCCTATTAGCGTCAAGTAATCTTGAGTAGGGTTTATTAAATTTCCAATTGGGTTGGGTTGACCCGAATCCATTTTAGGCGGATGTCACACTCTCCCCTACTTTAGGAAATTTCGTCCCGAAATTTAAGAAAAGAGTACCTTAAGAGAAAAGTTGTGGGTATTTGGTACGCATTTGATCCTCACGCTCCCATGTATACTCGGGTCCACGTGCTGACTGCCACCTGACCTTGACCAGGGGAATGCGACTTCTTTTGAGTTGCTTTTCCTTTCGGTCGGCAATTTCCAAGGGTTTCTCGATAAATTGCATTGTCTCGTCGATTTGGATATCCTCGAGAGGAACATGAAGGTTCTCGTCTGCTAAACACTTCTTGAGGTTGGCTATATGAAATACTGGGTGAACTTTATTAAGCTCTATTGGTAGAGCCAACTCGTAGGCTACTGGTCCGATCCTTTTCAGGATCTTAAACGGCCCTACGTAGCGGGGTGCCAATTTTCCCTTGCGTCCAAATCGAACCACACCTTTCCATGGGGATACTTTTAACATGACCATGTCACCCACGATAAATTCAAGCGGTTTGCGTCGCTTGTCGGCGTAACTCTTTTGTCAGCTACGAGCTGTGAGAAGGTTATTGCGAATCTGAGTGATTTTGTCGGTTGTTTCCTGGATAAGCTCAGGACCAACGATTGGAGAATCCACTGTTGCGCGAATTACGTGAGACTCGCCAATTTTATGCCAGCAAATAGGAGATCGGCATTTACGGCCATACAATGCCTCAAATGGTGGCATCCCGATGCTAGAATGATAACTGTTATTATAGGAGAATTCCACCAACGGTAAATGAGAGTCCCAGTTTCCTCCGAAATCAAGGACACACGCCCTCAACATATATTCGAGTGTTTGAATTGTCCTCTCAGATTGACCATCGGTCTGAGGATGATAGGCGGTACTGAGATCGAGGCGGGTTCCCATGGCTTCTTGAAGTGATGTCCAGAACCGAGAGAGAAATCTCCCATCACGATCTGAAATGATGCTGAGAGGGATGCCATGCCGACTAACTATGTCGTCGATGTAAATCCGGGCAAGTTGTTCGACCTTGAAATGTTCACGGATGGGAAGGAAGTGAGCAGATTTAGTCAAACGGTCAACGATTACCCAAATGCTGTCATGTCCCTTTGTGGTACGGGGAAGTTTGGTTACGAAATCCATGGTGATCGCTTCCCATTTCCACTCGGGGATTACCGGTTGGACCAATAGTCCAGAGGGTCGTTAATGTTCTGCTTTGACCCTGGAACATGTAAGACATTTGGCTACGAATAAAGCAATATCCTTTTTCATTCCCGACCACCAATAATTGGTTCTCAAGCCATGATACATCTTGTCAGCATCCGGATGAATGAAATATCGAGTTTTATAGATTTCTTCCATCAGGAATGTACGGAGATTGTCGCGATCTGGGATCCAGATGCGATCTTGATAATAGAAAATACCATCAGATTTAGATTCCAACTCCCCATCAATTCCCGTAGGCATGTCATTTTCGGTAATTGCCGAGTGTTGGGCTCCTCGAATTCGGTCGCAAAGATTGGACAAGATAGGAGAACATATTAAATGAAATGCTTTGGCATGTTCTTTTCGGCTTAACGCGTCGGCTACGACGTTCGCCTTGCCCGGATGATAGCGTATTTCACACTCGTAATCATTTAGGAGTTCGACCCATCGTGTTTGCCTCATATTGAGTTCCTTTTGATTAAGAATATGTTGCAAGCTCTTATGGTCGGTGAAAATTACGCATTTAGTGCCGTAAAGGTAATGCCTCCAAATTTTAAGAGCGAAAACCACGGCACCGAGCTCCAAATCATGAGTCGTATAATTCCTTTCATGGATTTTGAGTTGTCGCGATGCGTAAGCTATAACCTTTCCCCTTTGCATCAAAACACAACCTAGACCGAGATTGGAGGCATCGCAATATACCACGAAATTTTCGGATCCTTCAGGGAGTGTAAGAATCGGAGCGTCACACAACCTTTGTTTAAGGGTTTGGAAAGCGTCTTCCTGCTTGGGTCCCCAATCAAATGGCGTACCCTTGCAAGTGAGAGAAGTAAGCGGTAAAGCGATCTTTGAGAAATTTGAAATGAAACGCCGGTAATAGCCGGCTAAACCGAGGAAGGACCGAATTTCCTTGGGGTACGTGGGGATTTCCAATTATTGACTGCTTCAACTTTTGCGGGGTCGACTAAAATACCCTTGTCACTTACAATATGACCGAGGAATTGTACCTCATTTAACCAAAACTCGCATTTCGAAAATTTGGCATAGAGCTGATTTCCTTGCAATGTTTGGAGAGTTAGACGAAGGTGTCTTTCATGGTCTGCCTTTGTCTTGGAGTAAATGAGGATGCCATCAATAAAGACGATAACAAAACGGTCGAGATAAGGTTTAAATACTCGATTCATCAAGTCCATGAATGCGGCAGGGGCATTCGTTAGGCCAAAAGGCATAACGGTGAACTCGTAAAGGCATAACGGTGAACTCGTAATGACCATAGCGGGTTCGGAAAGCGGTTTTGGGGATGTCTTCTTCCCGTACTCGAAGTTGGTGATAACCCGAGCGGAGGTCGATTTTTGAGAAGCATGAAGCTCCTTGAAGCTGATCAAAAAGGTCGTCGATCCGAGGTAACGGATATCGGTTCTTGATGGTCAATTTATTTAACTCCCGATAATCGATACACATACGAAACGAACCATCTTTCTTTTTGATGAAGAGAACCGGGGCTCCCCAGGGTGAAGTACTAGGGCGGATAAATCCCTTATCGGTTAATTCTTGGAGCTGACTTGCCAATTCTTGCATCTCGGTTGGAGCCAACCGATATGGAGACTTGGCTATGGGAGCAGCTTCAAGAACGAGATCGATGCGGAACTCTAGCTCACGTACTGGAGGGAGTCCAGATACGTCATCGGGAAAGATGTCGGGAAAGTCTCGTATAATCGGAATATCTTCAATCTTCTTTTCTGTGACCTTTGTTTCCACCACATGGGCTAAGAAAGCCATGTATTCTTTACGTAGATATGATCGAGCTTGAGTACATGACATAAGACTAAGCTTTTTCGAATGAGTCTCGCCATAAATACGAAGACTTTGACCGTCAGCAAGATGAATACAAATGAACTTCTCATAACATACTATTTCAGCATGGTTTTGAGATAGCCAATCCATTCCCACGATGATGTCGAAACTACCAAGTTCCATAGGAACTAAATTGATGGAAAATTTATGACCGCTAAAATCGAAAGTGCAATCTTGGATGACTGCATTGAGTGAAACGTATTTTCCATTGGCGACTTCTACGGTAAAGTACTCATCAAGAATCGTGCGAGGTGTGTGAAGTATGGGCTCAAATTCCAAAGACACAAAACTTTTATCGGCACCTGAATCAAAAAGTACTGAAGCGTAGCAGTCATTTATGAGAAACTTACCATTTAGGACCTTATTATTGGTTTGTGCTTGGGTTGCGGTAATGGCAACGGCTCGGCCTTTGGGAGCTGGAACCTGCATTGTTGGATTTGCCTGGGCTTGAGTGTTGATGATATTGACTAGCCTAGGACACGCGTTTCTGAAATGGGTGGGGTAACCACAATTGAAGCATGTTCCAGTTGGATACCGGGTTTGTGTTTGCTGATTTGAGGGTAGAGCGAATGGTCGCTGAGTTTTTGGTGCATGGCATGTGTCCGCCAAGTGGCTATAGTGACCACAAGTCGTACAAAGGCGACACGGGCTGGTGGACATATGGTGATAGTTACAATGGTTACAGAGGGGGTGAGGTCCGGTATACGGCTTTTTGTTTGGTTGGGTGACTTGGGTGATAGGAGTAGCAGGGGTAATAACAGCATGGTTGTGGTGATGGCTTTTCCGCTTCTTTTTGTCATGTCGGTGTGAGGACTCGGACTTGACAATTAGGGGAGTCTCAGGGGTCGGCTTTTCAGTTGTCATCTTTGAACCCTTGCGTGGGAGGACACCATCGTTCATATTATCCTCGTTGAGTTGACCTGCTATTTCAATAGCGGATTCCAGAGTAGATGGCCTGCTGCTGGTCACCGAATCACGGATCTGGCGCGGTAACCCTTTGATGTAGCGGCGTATTGCAGTTTTCATAGGTTGAACCATGTGACGTAGGAGTCTTGAAAGATCATAGAATCTATTAGTGTAGGTCGCGTTGTCTCCTCCCACCTATTTTAGATTCCAGAATTCCTCCTCGAGAGTTTGCAATTCGCTGTCCGGGCAGAACTTCTCTATCATGCGTTCCTTTAGTTTTGACCAGGTCATTCCCAAGGCAACAACCTTTCCTTTTGCCCGTTTTTCTAGGTTCCACCATGAGAGAGCATGACCTTGGAGGCACCCTGTAGCGTGACGGACCATCAGGTCCTCAGGGCACTCGCTGTGGATGAAAGTACTCTCCATTTCTTCGATCCATGTGAGGAGTGCGGTGGCACCGTCTATGCCTTAGAAGTAAGGCGGATTACAGCTACGAAAGTGCTTAAACGAGCAACGATGAGTGGTTGCTGGAGCTTGCGGCTGAAGAGCTTGAAGATGGGTTGCAATTGTTGGGATGACATTTGCTACCTCCTTAGCGATAAGGGCGGCTAGCCTTCGGTTGTTACGAGCAGCGTATGGGGGTCGTAATGCCATCTATGAGAAACACGCATATGGACTTGTGAGTTATTTGTAAATTGATTATGGAAATTAAGTTTGTAGACATTGTTGGGTAAAATGATTGTAAAACACTTGTTGGGCCATGGTTAGGAGTGTTGGGCACCTTTTGGGCTTTCCATGGGTACTAAATGTGAAGCATGTAGCAATTGCATGGGCCCCTACAATACTAAGTTTTCACATGTTTTTCCCATTTCAAGGCCCATTAGGGAACTTAATAGTCCAATGAGTTGGCCATTTTGGAGTGTATCCTTTCGGATACGTTTGATAAGGTCGGGTATTTTGATGGCTCAAAAGTAATGTGAATGACGCGCTTTGGCCTATAGGTTTGGGAACTCTCGCCTTTGGTCCCCAGGTAAGCAAAATGGTCCCTCAGTTGATTGGGATGTATATGAATGCTTACCTAGTCAGGACTTTCGGGCTACCGGCACCTCCCCCTTCCAGTTACTACGCGTCCATTACTTTGATCCTACCCAACTAGAGTGGATGACTTTTAATTTCCTATTAGCTCTAAGGAATATATATGTATATAAATTTTTATTTTGAAACCATTTGAGTATGTGTGTGATTTTAAGAGAAAGAAAAGAAAATTCACAAGTGTATGCACACATATAAGTGTCGGGAATAATACGTAAGCACATAAGGGAGCAATTAGCACACAAAGGTATTCCTAGGATTTTCTAAGTGCGAATTGCATGCAGTTGTGTGTGCATTTTATAAACTAGCATACGAGAGGACCCTAGAGGCTATAGACTAGGTCAAGGCAATTAACCTAATTCCCTATAGTCAAGGGCTCTGATACCAATCTGTCACACCCCGATCCTTGGCGGAATCGATCAAGGCGTGATATATTGTTCAAAGTCTCAAGACAACTATGTTATAATATGATTAGATTCAATTAAGTACTAAGTATGCAAACAAGATCCACAACATACAAATACAAATCCAAATACAACAACATTTATTACATCAAATTTAAATAGTCTTGTGGGTTTCTAAGGTACACCCTACTTTTCATCAACTTCATTCTTCAAATCTGCATCATGGGTAAAAACAGGTCAACTACGAGAGTTGGTGAGTAATCTAGTTTTATTAAAGAAAATTGTGAGTTTGAAATATTTATAATTTGAAACTTGTTTTCTTTGGAAGTCGACAAGCAAGTATTATTGTGATAACGGTTTATAAATCAAAAATTGATTAACAAATGATAACAACAACAATAAGTCCTCACCCTATATATATATATATATATATATATATATATATATATATATATATATATATATATATATATATATATATATATATATATATATATATATATATATATATATATATATATATATATATATATATATATATATATATATATATATATATATATATATATATATAGGATGGAGCATCTAATCATCATACACACTCAACCACGTGCAATCAATCACCTTAGCGTCCCAAGGCGGGGTGGTCAACCCAATAGCGTTATTATTGTCCATAACGTACCTCAAGAATACGGGCATAGTCATGGAGATTAGACTAAAATTGGTAATGCACTACAAGTACATGTAGCGTAAACAAACAATAATTATACAAATACTGATTCACGTATAAATGTTCCAACAATGTCTCAATGGTGAAAAAATAATAAAATGAAGTTGGAACATATTAAAACCACATGATACACCCCAAAAATATTGAAAATTATAAAATATGGGGTAGATTACTCACATTAGTCCAATAAGGAATGCGTGTGTTGTACGATAGACGGCTTGAGTCAAAATGTCGTAGAACATAATATAATTAATAGTTTTGGCTTAGGAATCGATAAACGGGAATATAGTATTAATAAAAATAATTAGACACATATTCTTATATTAGATGAATTAACAATAATCCAAATTTTGTTTTGAATATTAATGTATTCATATGTTAAATGAATTTTAAATTGAATTAATTACTTTGCTTAATTAATTTATATTTTCACTTTAGGCAAAATTTTAATAATTTCTTATTAAAATAATAACTAGTCAAATTATAAGTATTTACAGATTTTATATATTATAAACAATTATTTATATGAAATAATCATTAAAAATGCATTTTTACATGCTTAGATATTTAGGAAAATGGTTTTAAATACTAAACAGTAATGAAACATTCTGAAATTATCGGAAAATCATTATTTCATAAAATAGTAATTACTATAAAATTTTCATATTTTTCTTAACTGCGTTAGTATTTATTTAGTATTTTAATAACTAAACCACAACAAATTTCGGGAAAAATAATAAATGATTCCCAAAAATTCTGGAAAATTAGCCATAGTTTTCTAACATTATATGGAGCCTACTGTAAATAGTTTGGATATTTTGGACTATGGGAAGTATTTCTTATGTTTTTCATTATTAACTAATCAATAAAATCATAAATAATAGGACAATATTAAGAGAAACTCATTAGACTTTTTATTTATGATTAACATGTTATATATGATATTCTGATAAGGTTTTATAATTTTTGGACATGTGTAGCTATTTATTATCAATTTAAACCTTTAAATAATCATTAAATCAGGAAAAATAAGCAAACATTCTTACAAAAATTTGTAAATTTTGTCATGGAGTCATTAAAATGTTGATAAGGTGTGAAAAATATAAAATCTAGTTTTTAACATACATAACTATATTTTGAAATTTATTTATCTATAACAAAATAAAATACGAAATAAGCATCAAACTGTAATATAAATGCATGAAACTTTATAAATCCACTTTACTCAATATATGGGTTGTTCCAAAATATTCCCAGAATTTATTGACTGCAAAAAGTATTTTATGTGAATTATTGCCCTATTTTATTGCAATAAATATAGTAATTCAATAGAAACAAGTTATTTTCTGAAAATTTCCAGAACTTTTTATTTTATTGATGGGATTCTGAGAAAAATCAGGTTTATATATAAAATGCGTTTTAGATATTTTGGTGGATTTAATTTGTTTCATTAATGAATTTGAAACTTTTAACAACATACCTTGATGAATGCTTCAAGAGGGATGGAGATTTGAGTATGAGGGATTGTTCTTGGCTGGAAAATTGATATTTCTTGGAAGAATTTCGAGATTGAGAGTGAGAGAAAGAATAGAGAGGGTTTGAGTGGTGATGAGAATAATGTGTTGGGAGAAAAATGAAAGGAAAGATGATGAGAGGTGCGAGTGGGAGACCATGGGAATAACTTTTGGCTTTTGGTGGTCTTCATAATTTCCCACTAGCACAAGCATCTCTATGTAATACACTAATTAATATAATAATTTTATAAAATTTAATGTAGAGTTTATAAAAATAGAGTTTTATAAAAAACATAGGTTATTATTTGATTATAACAATCCACTTTGATTTGAAGTTTAATTATAGCATTCAAGTTTGATTCTTTTAATTTAATTAGAGCATCATACTTTGATTTAATTTTAATATGGTATCATAATTTAATTTGATTATAGTTATAACGTTATACTATGCTATATTGCTATTAACGTCAATTTATATCGTAGTGTGTGGGTTTTGATCCTATTAGCATCAAGTAATCTTGAGTAGGGTTTATTAAATTTCCAATTGGGTTGGGTTGACCCGAATCCATTTTAGGCAGATGTCACACTGACCAACTATGCTTAATTAAGGAAAATTAATTCGAGACTGGAAATGGTTATAGTAGAATTATGTTCAAAACGATTTTCAACTTAAACTTTTGAAAATCAAAATTTTCGGTGTGCGTATAGGCATCGCATATTATAGGCATTCATCTTGGTTCACTTGGAAACTAGGTGCAGTTCTATCACAATATCTTTATTTAGAAATAGTGTATTTCTTAGCAAATACTAGGTTAACCAGTTTGGTTATATTACTAGCCGCTCTAGGAACAACCCACCTAGTACTGAGAACGATGATTTCTCGGCAGATACTGACTCTTGACATAAGGTCTGTAGCTAGAAAGCCACAAGTAACAATCCTAAGTCGGCACTAATATCATTATTACCTCAATACCTCTTTATCGTCTGCGTACTAGAGTTACGAGTAGGAAAAAGGGTTCTAATACCGGCAAGGGTGACAAAAGGAGCTTCACATTAGGAGGAAGACGAGTCACCATGAGTAGTCACTTGAATACTATTGGTGTGTATTCCCAATATGACTCACGAGGAGACATAGAGGTTTAACCCATTATTGTTGATATGTGAGACTTTCCTTTTGTGCTATGATTTTAGCTTTAGGAATGTTTCCATATAGAGTTTAAAACTTAATCTAGGATATCTTCTTGATTCTAAACATTGGCTTTTGGTGACGCTTACCCTACCATCTTTACTTCGTATATCGTAATTCAAGCCCAAAGCACTCCCTCTTATCTAAAAAATTTCTAAGTTTTAGCTCGAGGCCCTCAGATGCACTAGTGATATTCTCAAGTATACCATCATCTTACAATTTCCAAATTACTCACATGTTTCTGGAACAATCTTTGACCTTACACCTTTCATTCCCGGTTCAACTTCACACTTCTTCGACACATGAAAATTTTCTATAATTCGAGTTCTCATTCGACCCTTAATGTTTTCATACATTCGTTTGTGCCCTTAACGACGTCACTGACATTCTTATCGTTATCACGGATTATAACTGTTGGATTAGGTGTCTAAGCTATGACTTATAATTGTATTTATCTTATGAATAAAAGCAAAGTCCATTTGGGTTGCCCTCATAGATGGAGGATAGATATACAGTTCAGTAGAGAGAATAGTTGATTTATTAATTGTATAATAAATCAATAGAAAAAAATATATATGGTTTATTAATATATTTAAGTGTTAATATATTAATTAGAAACTATATTAATTAATTGAGATTTAATCTAGAATTAATTGAATTTAATTTAGAGATTAAATTAATTAATTAAAAGGTGCAGGGACTGGTTTGGCATTTATTCAATAGTTGAATAACTGGCCAGGTAAAACCAGGGGCCAAAATGGCGCCACCCTGGAGGCTCCTCCAGGGTTTGGAGAAACCCTAATTAGGGTTTTGGTAAGCCTGGTCCAAGTGGTCAAAAGCCTTGTCCAGTTGGAGGCTCTTTAGGGTTTCAGGTGTAACCCTAGGAGGCTATAAAAGGAACCCCCTGGCACCTCATTATTCACGCCTCCCATAAAACGTTTGACTCTATAAATGGTACGGAACTGTGTCCATACCATAAAACGTTTTGCAAACAATTTTTCATGCCCTCCATTTTGGGGAAAAAGTCATTTGTACTAACCTTAGTAGTTAGGTACGACTAGATACACTAATCCACTGGGTCCTTACTTCTTAATTGTCCATCAAAAACCTATTTCACTTCACCGGTTTTACTTATCAACGGTAAAATATTTTATAATCGCTTCATATAGTTTACTAGACCTTTCCAAACAATGAAAGCCGTATTTCTCCCTAAAAACAATCAACTTTACTGTTGCTAACTTGCTTTAACTTAGCAGTTCTCTTCAAAACTCAATTTAACCAATGTGGATTTTAACTTTGTCATTTCAATTTCGTTAAAAATCCATTTCAATAGCCACATGTGCTTTCTAAGGGCACATAAACTATTTTAAACATCGTTACCATTTTTTCACGTTTTCAAAAACTTAAAAACATTTCCTTTGTAAAACTACCTAAACTCTGTGATATACAACCCAAACTTGTGAAATCGATGTTCATGTTATGTGTAAAGCTTCATGGTACGCATGGGAGATATCGGTCGTTTTTCGACAAAGACACACTATGCAGTTATCACGGTCAAAAATCAAATAACGGTCACATGTCATGATTTAAAAAATGTGTTTATCGTGGTGGGATAGCATTGGGATAACGGTTCTTTATATTATGTAGAATATATATTTGTGTGTGACTATATATATATATATATATATATATATATATATATATATATATATATATATATATATATATATATATATATATATATATATATGTTACAAGTAATTGGTGAATGACAACATTATGTCATCACTTTGTCATCAATTTGCATTTACCAATTAAACAACTATATTTGAATAGTAGATTTGGTAGTATAAATAGACCATCAATGTAAGGAAGAAAATACATCTCATATCAACTCTTTCACAAGTGATATAAACTCTCTCTACTCTCTCCAAGCTCTCAAGCTTTCTTTCTTTCTTCATCTATATTCTAGTTTTTAGTTTGTTCATAATTGTCGTGGTAACGCTGAATTTATAACACGTTATCAGCACGAGGCTCTAACGAAGGCAATTAAAAGACACATCGATCTTAATCAAGGTATGTAATATCATCAAAACTAGAATGTTAATTAATAATAATAATAATAATAACGACAACAAAAAAAGGAACATTTTATTCTCGAAGTTATGACTACTAACAAATTTCTTTTCTTATTTATCCTTGACGTTATGACTACTAACGAAGTTCATTTCTTATTCTAACTTTATTAACGCTTCATTGACATTTATTAGTGCAAACTAACTTTTATTATCGCATACTAATTTTTATTTATGCAACTAACATTTATTTATGTATACTAACATTTATTTATGCAAACTAACGTTTATTTACGGCAACTAACGTTTATTTATGCAACTAACGTTTATTTACGGCAACTAATATTTATTTATGCAAACTAACATTTATTTACGCATACTAACATTTATTTATGTATACTAACGCTTATTTATATAAACTAATGTTTATTTACGCACACTAACGTTTATTTATGTATACTAACTATTTTTCATGCTCTGACATCTATTTATATATAGTAACGTTTATTTATGTGCAACCGATTAAAAAATAAAATTTTAAATTTTAAAATAAAAGGAATTTGAGAAGATTCATCTATTTAATTATGTCTGTAACTATAATAGAAATAGTAAAACTCATCCCCACCTTTAAACGACAAATTTAATGAGTTTTATTTTTCTTAGGAACTACAATATGTCAAACATTGCAAAGCTTGAATTTACCGCTCTTGAAGTCAGCGGAAAGAACTACATGCCTTGGACTATAGATGTTACGATGCATCTTGAATCCATGGATTTATCTGAAACTATAAAAGAAAAAAAATAAGTGCACGTCGCAAGATAAAGCACGTGCAATAATTTTCCTTCGCAAACACATCGATGAAATGTTGAGGTATGAATACCTCAATACCACCGATCCTAGCACTCTTTGGAAAAGCTTAAAAGAAAGATTTGATCACCAAAAGGAAGTTATACTTCCAAGTGCTAGGGCTGAGTGGTTATCGTTGAGGTTTCAAGACTTCAAAAAGGTACATGACTATAATTCCGCATTATTTCGAATATGTTCACAACTAAAATTTTGTGGGGAAGAGGTTTATGATGCTTCAATGTTGGAGAAAACTCTCTCCACATTCCATGCATCAAATATGACATTGCAACAACAATATCGTATGCAAAAGCTCAAAAAATATTCTGAGCTTAATACACTTCTCCTTGTTGCTGAACAAAATAATGAACTATTAATAAAGAACCACCAGTCCCGTCCAACAGGTTCAGTAGCACTTCCTGAAGCAAATGCTACTATCACTTATGAACCTAGAAATAATTCGTATGGACGAGGACGTGGTCGTGGTCGTGGACGTGGAAGAGGCCGTGGTCGCGGTCGAGACCATTTTAACCAAAACCAAAATTTTGGGCGCGGTTATACTCAGGGTCGTGGACGCGGTCATCCTTATAACCGTGGGCGTGGTCAAAGAAACAATAATCAACACACTCCACAAGGAAATAATGTCCAACCACAAGAAAAAAAAATGATGCCGGAACATCACAGAACCCCGGAGGTTCTTGTTATAGATGTGGTAGCAAAGGTCATTGGTCAAGGACCTGTCGTACAGATCCCCATCTTTGTAAATTTTACCAAGATTCCATTAAAGGAAAGGTGAAAGAAGTCAACCTCATCGATGGTGTTGATTTAGGAAACATTGAACTAAACACTCTAGACTTTTGCAATGATTTAGACATCCTAGAAAACTAGTTTCCTTTTTGTAACATGTTTTTTAAGTTTTCATTGTAATGTTTTTCTTTCTTAATGAAGTTTTTTTTGGGTCACTTTTATTAAAATTGTGTTCATAACTCATCATTTATCTTTCTTATATGAAGTTCAAAATGAGTTCAGCTGGAGCACAAAACCAAGGAAATCTTGGAGAACTCTTAATAATTGATTGTGGTACCACACACACCATCTTGAAAACAAAGAAATATTTTTCCACACTAAAACCCGTAAAAGGGCACATAAATACAATATCAGGTCCTGTAGACTTGATCGTAGGAGCAGGAAATGCTTGTTTCATGTTACCTAATGGTACGAAGTTTGTAATCAGTAATGCGTTATTTTCCCCAAAGTCAAACAGAAATTTATTGGGTTTTAATGATATATATCTTAACGGATATGACACATTCACCAAAACAATAGGAAACAAGAAATATATGTTTATAATAAATGAAAACAATATATTGGAGAAATTACCACAATTTGATTCTGGTTTACATTTTACATATATAAATATAGTTGAGTCAAATTTGGTGGTTAAAGAAAAATTTTGTGATCCTAGAATATTTAGTTTGTGGCATGATAGGCTGGGTCATCCAGGATTAACAATGATGCGCCGAATAATTGAAAATACATATGGGCATCCATTGAAGGACCAGAAGTTCCCTCAAATAGGTAATAAGAACCCGTGTATTTCTTGTTCCCTTGGGAAATTAATTACAAGACCTTCACCAATGAAAGTTGAAAGGGAATCACCTAGATTTCTAGAAAGAATTCAAGGAGACATATATGGACCAATTCATCCACCTTCTGGACCATTTAAATACTTTATGGTCTTAATAGATGCATCAACTAGATGGTCTCATGTTTGCCTATTATCAACTCGTAACATGGCATTCGCAAAATTCCTAACTCAGATTATTAAACTGAGAGCACATTTTCCTGATAATAACATCAATAAAGTGAGACTTGATAATGCAGGTGAGTTTACGTCTCAAGTATTTAATGATTATTGTATGTCTATAGGAATTACTGTTGAGCATCCAGTTGCACATGTACACACTCAAAATGGTTTAGCAGAATCACTGATTAAACGTCTCCAATTAATAGCTAGACCATTAATAATGAGAACAAAACTTCCTGTTTCCATATGGGGTCATGCAATTTTACATGCTGCATCACTGATTCGTATGAGACCAAGTGCATATCATACACATTCTCCCCTTCAACTTGTTTATGGAAAAGAACCAGATATATCCCACCTTAAAATTTTTGGAAGTGCAGTATATGATCCTATTGCTCCACCAAAACGTACAAAAATGGGTCCTCAAAGGAGGTTGGGAATATATGTTGGTTTTGAAACAAATTCAATAATAAGATATCTTAAACCTTTGACAGGTGATATGTTTACAGCACGTCTTGCTGATTGCCATTTCAATGAAGAAAATTTCCCAACACTTGGGGGAGAAATGAAAACCCAAGAAAAGAATGTTTCATGGTATGAACCTTCTTTATCGTATCTTGATCCTCGCACACAAGAATGTGAGATGGGTGTTCAAAAAACAATACATTTGCAAGAAGTTGCAAATCAATTACCTGATGCATTTACTGATACAAAAAGAGTTACTAAATCATATATACCTACTGTTAATGCTCCAGCTCGAATTGAACTCCCAGATAGACAATCTGATGAAAAAGTAACTCAAGAATCCAAAGCACGCCTGAAGCGTGGAAGGCCATTTGGTTCTAAGGATGCAAATCCTAGAAAAAGAAGAGGAATGGAAAATATGTTTGAGCATAATGAAAGTGTTCATGAAGAAACACAAAATAACATTACTTCCCCAGTTGAGGAAATAAATGATAAGGAGATTGAAATTAATTATGGTCATATAAAAATAGTAAGGAGCCAATATGAATTTGAAGATATAATATTTTCTTATTCAGTTGTATGCAATATTATCAATGAGGATCCAGAACCACAATCTGTCATTGAATGCCAAAATAGAAAGGATTGGGGTAAATGGAAAGAGGCCATGCAAGCTGAATTAACGTCTCTCAATAACAAAAAGGTTTTTGGACCTATTATACTCACACCTGGAGTTGTGAAACCATTGGGATACAGATGGATTTTTATACGAAAAGAAATGAGAAAAATGAATTTGTGAGATACAAAGCCAGGCTCGTTGCTCAGGGTTTTTCTCAAAGGCCGGGAATCGATTATGAAGAAACATATTCTCCTGTTATGGATGCAATCACTTTCAGATATTTAATCAGTCTAGCAGTTTCTGAAAATTTAGATATGCATCTTATGGATGTTGTTACTGCTTACTTATATGGATCACTTGACAGTGATATATATATGAAAATCCCTGAAGGATTTAAAATGCCAGAAGCATTAAGTGCAAAACCCAAACAAATGTATTCTATCAAACTGCAAAGATCATTGTATGGGTTAAAGCAATCTGGACGTATGTGGTACAATCGTGTAAGTGATTACTTAATAAGCAAAGGCTATAAAAACAATACTATTTGTCCGTGTGTATTTATTAAGAAAACAACATCTGGATATGTGATTATAGCCGTCTATGTTGATGATCTAAACATTATTGGGACGAATAAAGAAATCCTTGAAGTGATTGAATTTTTAAAGAAAGAATTTGAAATGAAAGACCTTGGGAAAACCAAATATTGTCTTGGTTTTCAGATTGAGCATATGCCAAATTGGATACTTGTCCATCAATCAAACTATACAGAAAGGGTCTTGAAACGTTTTAATATGGATAAAGCCAAACCTTTAAGCTCTCCAATGATTGTTAGATCACTAAATATTGACAAAGATCCATATCGCCCTTGTGAGGAAAATGAAGAAATTCTTGGTCCAGAAGTACCATATCTTAATGCAATTGGAGCTCTTATGTATCTTACTAATTGTACTAGACCTGACATTTCTTTTGCAGTAAATCTATTAGCAAGATTTAGTTCATCTCCAACAAAAAGCCACTGGAATGGAATCAAGCACATATTACGATACCTTCGCGGAACTACTGATTTAGGTTTATTTTTTCCTAATAGTTCAAAACAAGGCTTGATTGGTTATGTAGATGCAGGTTACTTGTCTGATCCTCATAAAGCTAGATCTCAAACTGGATATGTATTCATGAATGGAGGTACTACAATATCTTGGCGTTCTCAAAAGCAAACACTCGTCGCCACATCTTCAAATCATGCAGAAGTAATTGCTCTAAATGAAGCTAGTAGAAAATGTACATGGTTAAGATCGATGACACAACTTATCCTGACTTCTTGTGGAATAGATAAAGATAAATCTCCAACCTTAATCTATGAAGATAATGCAGCATGTGTCGCTCAAATGAAAGAAGGGTACATCAAAAGCGACAGGACAAAACATATTCCTCCAAAGTTTTTTGAATACACTCAAGAGCGTATAAAGAATCAACAGATTGAACTAAAATATGTTCAATCTAGCAACAATGCAGCAGATCTTTTCACAAAGGCACTTCCTACCAAGATCTTTAGAAAACATGTTCATGGTATTGGAATGAGACATCTACACAATACATAATGGTCATTCGATTTCTAAATGAGGGGGAGTCAACTAGACACTGCACTCTTTTTCCCTTCGCTAAAGT
Source organism: Cichorium intybus (assembly GCA_023525715.1). Classification (NCBI taxonomy): domain Eukaryota; kingdom Viridiplantae; phylum Streptophyta; class Magnoliopsida; order Asterales; family Asteraceae; genus Cichorium; species Cichorium intybus. The sequence continues at coordinate 57,606,387 of CM042017.1, read as the reverse complement.
TTTTTCCCACTGGGTTTTCTTTAGCAAGGTTTTTAATGAGGCAGTACTTCAAAGTTGAACTCTGATGTAGAATGATGTCATTCAAGGGGGAGTGTTACAAGTAATTGGTGAATGACAACATTATGTCATCACTTTGTCATCACTTTGCATTTACCAATTAAACAACTATATTTGAATAGTAGACTTGGTAGTATAAATAGACCATCAATGTAAGGAAGAAAATGCATCTCATATCAACTCTTTCACAAGTGATATAAACTCTCTCTACTCTCTCCAAGCTCTCAAGCTTTCTTTCTTTCTTCATCTATATTCTAGTTTTTAGTTTGTTCATAATTGTCGTGGTAACGCTGAATTTATAACAATATATATATATATATATATATATATATATATATATATATATATATATATATATATATATATATATATATATATATATATATATATATATAAAGACAGAGAAAGAGATACACAGATAAGCTTGAAGGTCAAGAACACCTCCTTCTTCGTTTATTTTGTTGGTGGAAATCACCAGTCAATCAAGAACAGGATTAAATGAGAAGTGGGAAGTCATAATCGCAATAAGAATAAATTTTCGCTGATTAGGTTAGACTAGGTTGCAAAAAAAAGAGAAGAAAGAACGATACTAGAATTAGCCGATTAAGACTTACGGGATTATTAAGTGTTTGGGCTACAAAATATAAGTTCGATTAATTGGCCTAGAAAAAATGATACATTTGTTTTGAAACATCAAAAAATGTTATTTCAAGAAATAGCGCTAAAATAACGCAATAACGCAATCAGAATATCGGTGAAATTGTTGTAAATATCGGTGCAAGTCTTGGTTCCGCTATTCCTAGGCGCTATTCTTAACCGCTATTTTATATAGGAAAGTGAACCACTATCCCACCAAGATCTCACCGATATCTTGACGGTATTAACTGCCTAGCACCTGTGTTTGGAGCTTCCATGGGGACTCATTCGTCGAGTCCCACCGCTTGTGTTTGTGGAAATGAAGATTGGTGACATAGTGGATGCTTAGCAACAACAAAGATGGTGGCCTGGAGTCATAGTGTAACACCATGATTGCTTTTGGTAAGTGTTTTCATATTAATCTTAGAATAATTAAGATTAGATATGATGTCATGGTTGTTTGGATGGTTAGAATACTTTTTAGATGGAGTTTTTCCTTGAAAAGTGTCAAGATGGAGCTATACGGGTCATGTAGAATGACTTTAGAAACTATCCGAGGCTGTTTTGGGCTCGCACGGGTCGTGTCAGGTAACACGGGTCGTGTAGATTGTGAACTAGGCAAACAGTGGCTTTAGACGGATCGTTTTAGCGAGCATGGGTTGTGTTGCGAACATTAGCGGCGCTAATGTTGACATTAGCACCGCTAATGTCGCAGCAGGCCCATTTAATGTACGACTTTTGCTTCATTTTGGGGAAAAGCATGTTTGTGAAATTCTCTCTAAAACCCTAGAAAAATACCCCTAAAGCCCTAGAAGTCGAATTGGAAGTCTAGGACTCGTGAATTTGAAGTAAGATTCGATATCATGCTTCCTGAAGGTAAGATTCTATGTTCTAGCTTCAATTGAATGGTTGGTTTTCTTAGGAAGGTTAGGTTCTAGGTGGTGTTGATCACCCACCTGCAACTATGGAAGTTGTAGCAAATAATTCATGATTTTGATGTGTAATTGGGTTGTGATTCAAACCCAAAGTGTGAAATAAGTTATAGTTAAATGAATAAAACTATAGCAAGTGAATTCAAGGTGTTCTCATGTGTGTGGTGTTTCTGTGGTATGGTGTAGGTGTTGAAAGTGGTGAGAAGACACTTTGGCCTACCAGTTGTACCATTTGGAATGGGGTAAAGCTACTATATCCATGTGAGTAACTCTACCTACATGTTAGTTGTAACATGTTATATGTGTTAAGTATGCTTAATTGCTGATAATACATATAGTAGATTATGATGGGTTTTCTAGCAAACAATGAACAAATAATTTCTTATGGTTCACATGCAACCCTAGAACGATCTATGTTTTCTTCTATGAAGATAATAAACTAAAAAACTAAGGCCAACAATTATTTCTAAAGATCAAATGAAGAATAACCAACCTTTTGATCTTGTTCTTGAAGCTAGCAGCACAAGTGTCCTACCTCAAATGCAAGTCACACCCAAGCAATGGAGAAGACAGTCCAGCAGAGTAATCCTTGTGAAAATGGCGCAGGTTTTAGGGTGGCCAGGTGCCTCCTTTTATAGCCTCCAAGGGTTACAGCTGAAACCCTAAGGAGCCTCCAAATGGGCAAGCCTGTTAACCATTTGGACAAGGCTTTCCTTAACCCTAATTAGGCTTTCGAAATATGAGTGTACCCACTCATAATTTCGCCAACTTAGGCCCTTCCACTGGATAGCCTTTTATTCAACTATTGAATAATTACAAAGCCAGTCCCTGCACTTTTAATTAATTTATTTAATCATTAAATTAAATCCAATTAATTCTAGATTAAATCTCAATTAATTATTATAGTTTCTAATTAATATATTAACACTTAAATATATTAATAAACCATTTAATTAATTGTATTGATTTATTACATAGTTAATAAATCAACATTTTACTCTACTGAACTCTATCCTGACCTCCAACTATGAGGGCAACCCAAATGGACTTTGCTTCAATTAACAAGATAAATATAAATATAAAGTCATGGCTTAGACACCTAATCCAACAGTCTCCCACTTGGATAAGTCTATGACTTTAATTTATCTTCTGATTAATAAACAACCTGCAACTTCCAAGAAACCGCTGCTGAACTCTGACCCAGTCAGTTCTGTCCATAGATAAGTGATCATACGATCCTTCATCCAACAAGATATTTTCAGACACGAGACATGGATTGAGATCAATCTCTGTCCGATACTCTGTTTCCCGATTTCCGATTCTGCTTATGACTTTCGGACTTCTAATTGAACACATCAATTTAGTCCAGGCTGGCCAGCACTTTAGTCAACTTCAAAATCATCGAGCGGCCTACAGATATCTGTTTCCCATCAGGGTCACGGAACGAATAAGCTTCGACTCATATGCTTGTGTCTTTTACTTATCAAATCGTACACAACAATGCGTTTGTAACATCGAGTTACTGATGCGTTTACGTACTATCAATGCACAACCGACTCGTAAATTTCAACTCATATGTCTCTGCTTCAAGATCATACGATATTATCGTCTCAACATTGCTCGTGATGTAATCCATGAAGCAATCTAATGAACGCGGGTTTATCTAATACTCAAATCTCTATTTCTAAGTACTCATGAACGTTATAGCAGTCTTACTGCAATGTCTAACTCCTTAGACAATCTACAAACCAATTCACGACAGTCTTCGTTCATACTTACTCCCGAAAAGTATGAGCGACTGTGGACCTTTTGAATAATCAAATTATTCGGGAAGTGAAACATGCAAAATTGAAACATAAAATCTGACCGGTGGCTACTCTTGCCTAATTACCAAGTTTCCACGAGGTAATCACCAAGTCGGATTTTACATAAAACTATTATCGGTTTCTAGATTCCTTTTAAACTATTTAATTCGTGTTATGTATCTATGTCTACTTGACCTTTTACTCTTTCTATGTATTCAAATGTTATACATTGATACACTTCATCCGATCGGATATCCTTCCGATGATATTTCAATTTTGGTCATACCGTCATTCTCACTAACATATGTACTGTGACTTTCCATGGTTCTCGGGATCTTTAGTCCACATGACTGCACCCTAAGACTATTTCGAGGTGTTACGATGTGCCGGTGAGCCACACACGCTCCATCGGAATGCCAACGAAATTCTTTAACCATTAAGTCCTTATTTTAAAAAACTCTTTTCAAATTGTTATCAACATTCACCCCTAATCATTTTCCAATGATTTCTCACGTACGCACAAAATCCATTAAGTATTCCCAGCCAGGTCTTATCCTAAATCTGACTCACTATGCTCTAAGCATTAAGTCATCAGACATGTTCATGACACTTCTGATCGATCCAAGAAACTTGTTGGATTCACTCCAGTCCTATTCCAAACTCTTTCGGAATCTAAGGATTACTTATAATCCTTGTGTCATGATTTTCAATAACTATATCCTTTCGGAGACCTTTTCTCATGCATCTTGAATCTTATCAAGATCATGCTTATTATGGCCAGGTTTATACTGATGACAACATCTATCTGATATATGTCAATGGATTATGTGAGTATGTTGCACCTTTTATATCTCTCATGCCAAATCATCACACTTTGCAATGACAGGAAACTCCGTTCCTGAGCTGTGCATCTTGAGTTTCATCAAGATAATCTTGGCAGAGTTTCGATCTATCTCATAGACGTTTGTAACCACCTGAGAATGCCGTATCTTTATTAAGTCTTTCACAGCGATCCGTCTCTTAACACCAAGTCATTACACTTTGTAATGAAAAGAGACGTTTCCTAGAAACATTATGTAACACACATATGGAGATAGATAACAGCAACACTCCCACTGGCTTTGACACAGTTATGGACTATTCACAAAATCCAGAGCTTTTGGCATATTTTGAGAATCCAAACCTTTCTAACATCTTAATTGATATCTTTCAGCCCATTCTCAAAATCCAATCCTTTGGCATATTTCGAGAATCTGAATATCCTTTCTTGCGAGATGCCCGCGGGGAAATCCCGGGCCCATGTAACTTTATACTGGCATATTCTTTGTGAGTCCTCATTAGTGTGCCGGTGATCCACACGCGCTCCACTAACGAATTACATTATGTAGTATCCTTTCGGATTTCATCTTCTATTGAGAGTGCTTCTCTCGGAGTCAATTACTTGACTCTGAGTATCGTCTCACTCAACCAGATGTTCTGAAGGTATGTTTCTATCTATGTTGGTTTCTTTTGATGATTACTCCCACTGGTTTTAAGACCAGTTGTAAAATCAATCAAACTGTCACACAGACTGCATCTCGTCCTAAGGTTCTCTTAATTGGCAGCAACCGGGCTCACCAATACTTCCAAGCAGTCGGATTGCTAATCCGTACCAACTATAGTGTTTTACCACCAATCGGTATGTCACCCCGATCATAACTACTTATGATGGTGATCAGTACTACTGGTCAAGAGAAGATTATGTCAGTATTAAAACAGAAAACTAATTTCTGCTCTAAGCCTAGTGATGACTAAAGGTTCTTTCACTTTGTTAATCCTGAACTCATTCAGGACTATCCCAACTCCCACTGTTTCCTTAGAACATGAGTTCTTTCTAAAAGAGCTCTTTCTTTTCCAGGTACAGCGGGATAGCTAGTGAAACGACATTTCTGATTAGGTTCAGGCTAGTCATGAGGTTCGGACGAACACTACAAGACCCTGGACTTTTAATGTACAAGTGGGACAATCCCAGCTTTACATTTCAGACAGTGTCTGCAAAACCTACTTAGTCGAAGGATGTGGTTGGAATATGGTCTGACTGGTTTAGTATTCAATGTATCGGAAACTAATTTGCAATGTATCTCATACATTGAGGATCGAACTGTTTCGACCAATGCTCCATCATTTTCCCTAAGACACATTATAACTATTAATGTTCTTGGAAGAGAATAACTGTGAAACATTATCCCAGTTTATGTTGTCACTTAGGTTCTGTGGATCTTGTACTTCCTTTGAAGTCCTTGAACTGTTCAAGGATTCAATCCAATCGCTTATTCTGATAAGTGAAGTCATATTCATCATTATGAATGACAAATATCGTGAAGTACAAACAATTGTGTTCAATTTGAAGATTCGAGCAATACACAGCAACCGATGTGTTTGTTGCTCCTAATCTAAATCTCTTTTACATCTCTATGTAAACTTATGACTTTGTTCATTTTTGTTCAAGACATGCAATCTTCAGTTGACTCTATGTCAACTGATTCCAAAATCCTATCCTCTGGATCTTTGGGTGATTCATTTCTTGCCACATGTACTTTATAAAGAACTTAATCATCATTTGACTCTAAGTCAAATGATTCCAAAATCCTTTCCAACTGGACCTTTGGTTGAATTGATTCTTATGACATTTATCTTAACAATCATAAAAGGACACAATTTCTAAAATACAAACATTTTGGATGCATTCAACATTCAAGTTATTACTAATCATGCATTCAACACATTAATATAACATTTCAAGGATATTTCAAACAATAGGTGTTAAAAGACAAACGACAATTTTATTAAAACAAATCCTTGAACAATGTACTATATGATAGACAATGTCATACGCATCTGAAAAGCTAATAACAATATTTCAATATCTAACTAAACTTCAAAACTGCATGAGCTGGAAATCCAATCCAAATGTGTTCCTATGCGCCAGAGTCCCGTACCTTACTCATTCCCTACACACAAACCAAAATGTGACTATAACATTATGCATCAAGGAATTATGGAACAGGAGTTTTGAGGTTTTTAGATATACCTGAGCTTTCAAAAGATTTTGACTTTGGAGCGTCTTCCAATCTTTCCGCGACTGTATCCGATTCTGTGGATTCCCAGCTTAAGACATATCCAGACGATCTGGATCGTTTCTTGCTGCGTCTTCCCACTGGACTTAATCCAGAAGTAGCTGAACCATTGGAGCTATGCCTATCCAAGAGTGACTCGTATAAAGTCAACAGTGGACGCATTTCCATTAAGGTCTTTTTCTGGTCTTCCTTTCTATACGTCTGAATGAACAGATCGTACTTACTGGCCAGTGAAGCGAGTAGAGTGTTAACACTCGACTCCTGACTCATGGAATAACCAAGTTTGTACAATTCGCCTATGTACGCTTCAATTTGAAGAAAATGCGAATCGATGCTACTTCCTTCTTTTAACTTACACTCTGCAAGTCTTTTGAAGATCCTAGCTCGTTCCTCTTCGACCGGTTTTTGGAACCTTTCCTCAACTGATTGCATTAACTCATATGGCCCCAAGGATTCAAAATCCTTGCGGAACTCGGGGTCAATGGTCAATAGCATGAGGTCACGAATCGTTTCGGATTCATCAACTAAGAAGTTTTGCTTATCATAAGAACTCTTTATTATAACTTGTTCTGGTGGAACCGGCATCGGATACTCGATGAGATGAAGCTTGCCAGCAATGACGAGAACCCGTCTCAAATTGCGAAGCCATTCCTTACAGTTAAGGCCAGTCAGCCTTTCCATATTTAGCAGGTGCTTTCTGATGCTCTCAGAAATGGGTGAAGGAGGAGAGGGAGGAGAATAGACACAAGATTCAGACATCTACAATAAACAGAATTTTATTAGTTTAATTAATCCTTTTAAATAATTACCCAATATATTATTTATTAAGGCTAGGACCCAAAATGCCCCAACTATGGTGTGAAGAGGGATGCCGTAATCACAACATAATGGTCATTAAGGTAGATAATACATTTATCAATTTCATCTTATGAAATTCCTAGATCTGTTGAGACACATTGAACTGTTCAATGGCATGTTTAGTCTCGGATGTGCCCCACTGTTTGTGACTGGGATGCCGAGGATCACAAACCGGGTGTAAATAACCATGCAAATTCGCTCGGTACTCTCGAAGTCAATTGTCATCTCTAATTAACGTGTCGGTTAACCACACACGCTCCGTTAATAATGACAAAATCGAGAAACCCATTGCAAGTCTTTGCGGACCCCAGTTGGCGTGCCGGTAAACCACACACGCTCCACCAACGTTCCACAAAGTGCAATGTGCAATTCCATGGATTAGCACCAATTCACATTTTTATCCTAAAGTAACTAGATTGGGTTTTGTTTAAGGTTCTAGTACTTTCAATTATAACATTATACTTTTAAGAGGCTTAGCGGTTCTATCAAACCTGTTTGGCTAACGACACTCGACTAACCAGGAGAGCGGTGGGTAAGAGTGGATACCCATTAGACAGCCATTTTATAGGCAGTCGCCTTATACCCTCTTTATAGGACAGTTTTGTGAATGAGGCCTACTTGCGGTAAGACTAACCATTTTATCTTATATATAAATATTAACTTTTAATCATAAATATATAAGATATATTTTAATCTCATTAAAATATTTTAGAATTAATTTTCTAAGAATTTTCGCAAATTTATTTCTATTTTTCGAAAATTTAATTAATTCTTTAAGTGATTTAATTTGTCTTTTAATAAAACAATTTAATTAAACTAATTAAATCAAGAATGGGGGACCACAAAATTAATCAAATTAATTTCCTATCCATATTCCCCAATTCGAAAATTGCATGCCAAGAATAAGGGGTTCCAGTTATTTAATTATCCAATAATTACCAAAACAACAACCAACTATTTAAGGCAGCAAATCAAGCAATTAAGGGGGGAATAAAGAGGGTGGCGGCTAGGGTTAGGAAACCCTAGCCTAGGCCACGAAATTGAGGCCATTCCAAGAGAGTTTTTGGCAAAAACACTCAAGGCAAAAAACATTCAAGCAGTTTATATCAATTTCACAAGAAAACAGCCTATGCTCTGATACCACTAATGGGTTTTTCTAGCAAACAATGAACAAATAATTTCTTATGGTTCACATGCAACCCTAGAAAGATCTATGTTTTCTTCTATCAAGATAATAAACTAAAAAACTAAGGCCAACAATTATTTCTAAAGATCAAATGAAGAATAACCAACCTTTTAATATTGTTCTTGAAGCTAGCAGCACAAGTGTCCTGCCTCAAATGCAAGTCACACCCAAGCAATGGAGAAGACAGTCCAGCAGAGTAATCCTTGTGAAAATGGCACAGGTTTTAGGGTGGCCAGGTGCCTCCTTTTATAGCCTCCAAGGGTTACAGCTGAAACCCTAAGGAGCCTCCAAATGGGCAAGCCTGTTAACCATTTGGACAAGGCTTTCCTTAACCCTAATTAGGCTTTCGAAATATGAGTGTACCCACTCATAATTTCGCCAACTTAGGCCCTTCCACTGGCTAGCCTTTTATTCAACTATTGAATAATTACAAAGCCAGTCCCTGCACTTTTAATTAATTTATTTAATCACTAAATTAAATCTAATTAATTCTAGATTAAATCTCAATTAATTATTATAGTTTCTAATTAATATATTAACGGTTAAATATATTAATAAACCATTTAATTAGTTCTATTGATTTATTACACAGTTAATAAATCAGCCTTTTACTCTACTGAACTCTATCCTGACCTCCAGCTATGAGGGCAACCCAAATGGACTTTGCTTCAATTAACAAGATAAATATAAATATAAAGTCATGGCTTAGACACCTAATCCAACAGATTACGTGTAAACTATTTAGATACAAAGAGAATCAATTCTGGTTACATATGTTAGAAGTTTATGGTTACGATGTGTAGTAACCGTCATCGAGATGAGAATCTCGTGTTCACTTGAAGTAGGGTTTACATATCACAAGATGAGTACTTTGTGACTAGGTACAATTGTGATATTAGTGGTTTGCTTATCAAGTACTTAGCAACCAAGGAGGAGTGTACATGATCGATATATATGATGATATATACATGTGTAGTATGATGTTGTTTGTATGTGATGCTAGTTGATTCACAAGTATGTAGAGATAACTATGTATGAGTACTATGTAATCCAGGAGTATCAAGTGTTAGAGATAACTTGTTATTACAGGTGAGTTTTGTAGTTATATACAAGATAAAACTCTAGAGTTAAGTGGATGTATAACGAGTACTTTACATGCCACCTGGAGTAAGTTGGACGTTCACGCGATAGACGTCTTGTGATTACGTGCCATTATGTGTAAAGGTACGAGGTTAGAAATGTCGGGAATTGTTGTATAACTGTTGTGTACGAGTAATTTACAGTCATGATACTGAGCATTTGTAGCCAAACAATTAGGTTTAATCACCTAAGGTATGTTGCGAGAACTTATATGGTTCATGCAGACCTTAGTGGTCGAGGAGACTGGACTCAGTGTCCAAATATACGGCCTCTGTGACTAGGAGATTGGACTCAGTGTCCAAATATACAGCCTCTATAGCTACGAGATTGGACTCAGTGTCCAAATATATGGCATTTGTGGCTAGGAGATTGGATTTGATATCCGAATCATACGGCCTTTTTGGCTAGGATATTGGATTTGATATCCAAATCATACGGCCTTTGTGGCTAGGGAATTGGATATGATATCCAAATTATACTACGTTTGTGGCTGGGAGGTTGGATTTAATTGTCTGACAAATACGAGATTTGTAGCTAAGAGTTTGGACTTAATAACCCAATGTATATATATCAGCCTTCGTGGCTAGGAGGTTGGGCTTAATTACCCAGCATATGTGGTTAGAGCTTTTGTGCTCATACTACAATTGGGGTGGTGGTGACTCTTAGTGACTGCAAAACCGTCGAGGTTGAGGAGAAGATAGATATAAATTCACCGTGGCTTATGATCAGAAAGGTCGTAGTGTAGAGGAATCCATGTTGGAAGTCAATGTGACAGAGAACCGTGTAGTGGTACCGAGTTGTCAGTTAGGTGTATACTTGTGTTACTTATAATACACCATTCTTGTTTATTTAGTAGCTTAGGTATCGGGAGATACCTGTCTGACTACATAAAGCATACTTGTAGTTATTGGTAATGATTTATAGCTGGTCTAATATGTTTATATTAACTAGTATTCATAAGTTGTTGCAAGGAATAACTACACCCACGAGTTGGGTGATGTATTACATTGTAAATAAGTTATTCATGCCTTAGTATTGTTGCTCACTAGGCTTTGTAGCTTACGTGTGTGTGTTGTGTTGTGTGCAGGTTAGTAGTTGTAGCGCCCAGCTCGGATCGTGGAACGATTCTTGGTGATAACTTCTTGTAGTATCCAAAGCATACGAGCATCCAAATACAATATTTATGTTATTAATGCGAAAAAGTTTGGGTATACTCTATGCTGAACTGGGCATTATAAGTTGGTATCAGAGCCATGGTTTAAGTGAAATAGGTGTCTATATAGTAGATTCCGAGACTTAAACTTTGAAAGATAGTAGATTGTGTTGTTAAATTAGGTATATATAAACATGTGTATATTATATATATGACCAGATTATTGCTGAATTTTGAAGTTTGAGAAGTACTCGGAGTAATTAGATTTTCAAAATTTAGGGCTAAGAACCTGAGTGGTAGCCGGGTTTGTTTTAAGACTTGGTACAAAGAGGGGCTAGTGGCCCTGCGAAAAGAAATCTGACAGAATTGTCGGTAACGATTTTGATGTTGTAAGTAAATTAATACCTATTATTGTATGTATACACAAAGAAGCGGACGAGCCCGTTTTGAGGCTCGGTGAATATAAAAAGAAGAAAGGTAGTAGAATGTCTACTGGAGTTGTGGACAACGATTATAGATGAAATATGTAAGTTATTTATGATATAACAAATATATAGTTGGAGTCGGTGACTAGGATGGTGACCGATAGACCATGCCATGGTGAGGGTCTAGATGTGTGTGGAACAACTAATATTGATAGAAAGTGACCGACGTATATTGAAAAAGTTACTAGAGTCGGTCGATGTGTGGATTGTTGCAAAATGGAATTGTTACCCATTTTATTTTGTAAGAATTGCACCATATCGGTGGCAAGTGTTAGAGAACATTGTAAAACAATGTTAAAATGTTAAAGAAATGGCGGTTAGCCTTATGTGCTATGTAGTTATGCCAATATGGTTGAAATATTATAGTTCGTGGAAGTTGGGTTCGTTGTGAACCACTATTATGGAATTTATGTGGCTAAATTCTATAATAGATGATATTTTAATGTAAGTGGTCTTAGATATTTAAATGAGAATCATTTCCCCTTTCATGTTAGTGAAATGGCTATATGAGAAAATAGTTGGACTGTTTAAGTACAACTCAAGTGTTTGGAAAGATAGAGATAAACGCTTTGGGTGGCTAAGCCAGGGTGTTAGAATGTAGTTGTTCTACTATGTATAGCTTGTTAGCAGCTTGTAATCATTCTGAGTTGGGAATGCGGATAAGGGAGAGTTAGCCTTAAAGAGTTGTGTGTGACTGCAATGAAGTAGCCAGTAGATTTATACTAGAATGAGTACGATAGTGATTTCAGTTGTGATTGAGGGAACCTTGTTTTCTTAAAAAATCAAACTGGTCACTACCAAAGACGAAAAATGTTGTAATAAGAAATAATATAAAAAGAAGTATGAGTACCATCTAACCTTATTATGTACTATATATGCATATATATAACCGCTGTTAAAGGTTCTGGGGAACTCTGTGTGTAGGCGGTGATAGTCGTAGCTGAAAAGTAACACATAACGAAGAGTTTGTGTTTCTTTATGTGCGAAGAGTTCAATTGGTTAGCTATGTAACAAAATTTTCCACTAAAAATGTAAGTGGTATAAATTGCATATTAGTTGAAGTATGGTGATATTTAGATAGAAAAAGTGTGTTTTAACTAAGGAGAAAGTAGTTATCTCCCCGAAGATCATTCGGAGAAGGAATGAATCTGAGATCGGAGAATGATACGAGGTGTCATGATTTGATCGGAGAATAGTACGAGGTACCGTGAATGGGTATTAAGTAGTAATAGTGGTAGATGGTATGAGGTATCGTGATTTAATATTGTGTGACGATTGGTCCGGAGTATCGATCGGTGACACTTAGTGAAAATTGGTACGAAGATACCATACAGTGTACAGTACTATTGAGTCTATTTGTGCTGAAGTGCTCAACTATCCGAAGACCTGGTTCAAAGACCCCGAAGCGTAAAACAGTTAATAGAAGACCACGAAGTTTGAAGACTCCGAAGGGTATATCCTAGAGGATCCGAAGACTTCTTAGCTGTAACACTTTTTATGCACGCGTGATAGTACATTACGTGGTGCATGAATCTAGTATCCTATTGGTTAGTACTCTGTTAGGATATTCTCTGTAATAAAGTTGTACTATGCATATCACTGATCACGTATAAATATCAGTGATACCATACCGTGTCTTGGTGCGAGTTTGTCATCGTCCCAATTCTAAACCCTAAATCAATCAATCAAGCCTTTGGCACAAGTTATCCATTTCACTTTGTTCTTTAATTGTTCCTAATTGTTCTTATCATTGTGTGATTTCTTAGTACAATATCAACTGTTAGAATCCTAGTCATTACTTGATTATTAAATCGATTTCAACACCCAACAAGTACCTGGGTACTATGTAGTGAAGTTGAATGATAGTATAATGTGTATACAATATAAGAGCTACGAGTTGAATAATAATTGGTTGGGATTTTGTATGCTAAGTGTATACCAACCGATTTTGTGGTATAGTATACCATGTATAATATGTTAATGTGTAGCTAATACTAGACGGGTTTAAATATAGTATATAGATGTTATAGCTCGATGTATAGAGTAAAGAAGTACAGAACTGTGCTTTGCTTAGCAAGTACTTAGCAACCATGGAGGAGTGTACATGATCGATATATATGATGATATATACATGTGTAGTATGATGTTGTGTGTATGTGATGCTAGTTGATTCACAAGTATGTCGAGATTACTATGTATGAGTACAATGTAATCCGGGAGTATCAACTGTTAGAGATAACTTGTTATTACAGGTACATTTTTTAGTTATACACAAGATAATACTCTAGAGTTAAGTAGATGTATAACGAGTACTTTACATGCCACCTGGAGTAAGTTGGACATTCACGTGATAGAGGTCTTGTGATTACGTGCCATTATTTGGAAAGGTATGGGGTTAGAAATTTCGAGAATTGTTGTATGACTGTTGTGTATGAGTACTTTATAGTGATGATGTTGAGCCTAAGTAGCCAAACAATTGGGTCTAATCACCCAAGATATGTTTTGAGAACTTGTATGGTTCATGCAGGCCTTAGTGGTCGAGGGAGGACCTCTACAGTTCCAAATATACGACCTTTGTGGCTAGGATATTGGACTAAGTGTCCAAATATATGGCCTCTATGGCTAGGCGATTGGACTCATTGTCCAAATATACGGCCTCTGTGGCTATGAGATTGGACTGAGTGTCCAAATATACGGCCTTTGTGACTAGGAGATTGGATTTGATATGCGAATCATATGTCCTTGTTGGCTAGGAGATTGGATTTGATATCCAAATCATTCGGTCTTTGTGGCTAGGAGATTGGATTTGATATCCAAATTATACGGCCTTTGTAGCTAGGAGGTTGGATTTAATTGTCTGACATATACGACCTTTGTGGCTAAGAGTTAGTACTTAATAACCCAATGTATATATATTGGCCTTCGTGGCTAGGAGGTTGGGCTTAATTGCCTAACATATGTGGTTAGAGCTTTTGTGCTCATACTACAACTGGGGTGGTGGTGAGTCTTAGTGAGTCGAAACCGTATAGGTTGAGGAGAAGATAGATATAAAGTCCGTGTGGCTTATGATCAGAAAGGTTGTAGAGTAGAGGAATCCATGTTGGAAGTCAGTGTAACAGAGTGTCGTGTAGTGGTACCGAGTTGTCAGTTAGGGGTATACTTGTGTTACTTGTAATACACCATGCTTGTTTATTTAGTAGCTTAGGTATCAGGAGATACATGTGTGACTACATAAATAATACTTGTAGTTACTGATAATGAATTATAGCTGGTCTAATATGTTTATATTAACCAGTATTCATAAGTTGTTGCAGGGAAGAACTACACCCACGAGTTGGGTGATATATTAAATTGTAAATAACTTATTCATGCCTTAGTATTGTTGCTTAGTAATCTTTGTAGCTTACGTGTTTGTGTTGTGTTGTGAGCAGGTTAGCAGTTCTAGCGCCCGGCTCGGATCGTGGGTCGATTCTTAGTGATAACTTGTTGTAGTATCCACAGCATACGAGTATACAAATATAATAATTATGTTATAAATGCCAAAAATTTTGGGTATACTCTATGCTGGAACTGGGCGTTACATATACCGCATGAGGCCAATGATCGTTTCTTGGTGAAGCTTAGTGGACCACAGGAGTATCACTTCTTTTAGAGAAGTAAGCTGAGAATTCATGAACGATGTACTTTTGACAATCCATCACACTGGGAGCATTTCAAACGTTAAAAAATGTAATAACTTTATTATGAATGAAAAACAAGTTTGAAAATGAATGAATGTTTGACCACAGCACAAGCAATTATTACGGAGAGAGCGAATGTTTGACCACAGCACAAGCAATTATTACTGAGAGAGCATCCCTTGTTCACTAATGAAAAACATAAGTTTATATTTATCGAGGGGATTAGTGAATATATCAGCAAGTTGCTGATCAGTAGGAATGTAAACAAGCTCAATCTTTTCTTTCTGAATAATCTCCCTGATGAAATGATGCCTAATGTCAATGTGCTTGGTCTTTGAGTGTTGGATTGGATTTTGAGAAATAAGAATAGCACTTGTGTTGTCACAGCAGATGAGGCTCTTCGTAAGATGGAACCCATAATTCATGAGTTGATTCTGAATCCATAGGACTTGAGCACAACATCTCCCAGCAGCAAGATATTCAACTTCAGCAGTTGAACAAGCCACTAAAGCTTTCTTTTTTCTTGACAAACTGATCAGACAATTTCCTAGCAGTTGACATCCCCTAAAGTTCTGTTTCGATCAAGTGTATACCCTGGAAAATCCGATTCAGTGAATCCAACTAGGTCAAACTTCAACTCACTGGGATACCACAGCCCACATGGTCGGAGTGTGTTTCTGATAAGAGAAGATTCTTTTGACAGCGTGGACATGAGACTCCTTTGGATTGGCTTGATAGCGAGCACACATGATGGTAGAAAACATAATGTCAGGGGACTAGTTATGAGGTACAACAGTGATCCAACCATGCCTCTATAGAGAGAAGCATTGACATCAGCTCTAGATGGATCAGCAGAAAGCTTTAAGCAGGTACTCATTGGAGACTTTGTAGATTTGCAATCAGCGAAAGGGAACTTCTTCAGCATGTCAGAGATGTATTTTCTTTGGTTGATAAAGATGCCCTGAGGAAACTGTTTGACTTGAAGACCCAAGAAAAAGGACAACTCACCCATCATGTTCATTTCAAACTTTGAAGACATGATAGCAGCAAATTATTTACTCAGCTTCTCATTTGTCGATCCAAAGATTAGATCATCAACGTACACTTGAGCAAGGATTATGTCTTTTCCTGATTGCTTAATAAACAAGGTGTTGTCAATTGCCCCTCTTCAATATCCTTTCTCAATCAGGTAGGCTGCTAGCGTATCATACCAGGCCTTGGGTGCCTGTTTCAGCCCATGTACAGCTTTATCGAGTCGAAACACATGATCAGGAAACTCTTCATTTTGAAAGCCAGGGGTTGTTCGAGGTACACTTCTTGAGGAATATCACCATGGAGAGCTGTCATCTTTACAACCATCTTGAACACTTTCAATTTCATAAAAGAGGTAAGCACGGTCTAGACGGTGGGCGACATGGGTGATCGGCCAGGGCCCATCGTCTTACGGGCCCAAAAATTGTATGTCCTATATATATATATATATATATATATATATATATATATATATATATATATATATATATATATATATATATATATATATATATACACACACACACACACACATATGTATATATATATATGTATATATATGTTATATGTATATATTTTTCTTCTAACAAATGCAAGTTGTTGATTATTTTTATAATTTTTAAAAGCATATGATACTTCGCGGATAAGAATATTTAATGAATTATTAGATGCACTAAAATTGTTACATCTTAATGTTAATGATATAAGGGTCACGGTTATGATAACTGTTCCATATATGGAAAAAAACACCAAGGTATTAAAAAACGACTACTTGTAATTGGTGTAGCTAATTGTATCTTTAAAAATATTATCATGAAAAATGCTTGAAAATATTTTTTTATAAATGATTTTGCTAAATTTTGTTTGAGGGGCCTTTATAAAATATCTTTTATATAAATTTTTCGAGGTAACATGGGTGAGGCAAGTGATGCTGATGAAATGGGAGAGAAGAGCTCGTCCAAGATGGAGGACTCGGACTCATGTATTTCTTTCTAATGGGGAAAGGTGGATTCATCGAAACAGACATGTATTGAGTCGATCACCTTTCGTTTGGATAAGTTGAATACCCTGAAAGCCTTTGACACTGACGAGTATCCCAGAAAACTCCATGATTAGGTTTTTCTTCAAACTTGGATTGCTGATCTCTTTGTCTTAAGATAAAACAAGCACATCCAAAAACATGAAAATAAGAGATGTGAGGCTTACGTCCTTTTAGCATCTCATATGCTGTCTTACTATGGCGGTCGACAGTAATAGAGCGATTCTGAGTGTAGCAAGTTTTATTTATAGCTTCAGACCAAAATGCCAATGATAAGCCAGCATCAACTACCATAGTTGTCCTAGGTTCGATTAGCGTTCTGTTCCTTCTTTCAGTGAATCCATTTTGTTTGGGGGTTCGTAAAACAGAGAATTTTTTAAGAATACATGTTTCTTCACAAAAGGACTCAAGAACCCGATTTCTGAATTCAGTGACATGGTCACTTCTGAGTTGCTTAACTTTGGCATCGTATAGTACCTCTGAATGTTTGAAGAGAGAGATAATTCCATCAACAGCGTCACTTTTGTTCTTTAGAACATAACCCAAGTGAATCCAAAGAACTCATCAACAAGAATGAGTGAATACTTCTTCCCTGCAAGAGATGACACTGCGACAGGACCAAAGAGATCCATATGCAACAAGCTAAAAGAATATTGGATGGAGGAACATTGTTTAGACTTGAAGGATGACTTGACTTGCTTTTATTTTTTTCACAAGCTGAGTAGACTATCATTAATGAAATTCATTTTCGGAATGCCCTTGACTAGCTGACTATTTGAGTTCTTCGAGATGTTCTTGAAGTTGAGATAAGACAAACACTTATGCCACAGCCAGTTTACATGAGACTGAGTATGAGAAAAGAAGCATCTCTTCAGGGATTGATCAATGGAAAACATGTCTAGTATGTAGATGTCATCACATCGTTTGGCAGTGAGAACAACTTCTTTGGTAGTGTCAAGAATATTCCCTTCCCTTTTGTCGAACAACATTTCATAATTAGCATCACATAGATGACTGATAGAGATGATATTGTGCTCCAATCCCTTAACATAAGAAACGTTAGAAAACTGTATAATTTAGATATGATGGTGTCATAGCCCTAGGTGTGCCCCTTGCAATTGTCACCATAAGTAACAACATGA
Organism: Cichorium intybus; assembly: GCA_023525715.1. Lineage (NCBI taxonomy): Eukaryota > Viridiplantae > Streptophyta > Magnoliopsida > Asterales > Asteraceae > Cichorium > Cichorium intybus. Next base: position 57,588,126 of record CM042017.1, on the reverse strand, counting down.
CCTTCCTTTTTGACAAAGTCATCGAACAGCGACTTGTATCCATTCATGTGACGAGAACATTCGGTATCCAGATACCAAATATTCTCTTGGCCCTGTAGTTACTTATACAAACTGATTAGAACACATAGTGAACCCATTTGGAGATGGGTTTGAAAAAAGCAAGGATATCGTATAATTCAGATGGAAGACGGTTTAAGGAATTATCTTTCTTAATCCACTTGTTACATCGATTGACAACATTTTATTTTCTATCAGTCCTAGGCTCAAAAGTGCACTAATCAGCTTTATGAGAGGTATCACCACATCTATAGCAAATCCTGATAGGTTTTGATTTTCCATTTTGAAAATTTGAACTTATTACATATTTTGGAAAACTTGTTGCATTTTGTTGGTTCCATATCAAGGCGAGTGTCAAAGGTGGTGCTGACAGGCTTTTCAAGAAGGATATTTATCAAGTTTTTCACACTAACACTGATATCTTCTTGTTCAGATCCTTTCACAGAAGGATCAACGATAGTTATTTTTCTTTGTAACGTGATGTCACATTTTTATCAGTACTGTAATGTTTTTCAATTAATTATTGCCTTTTAAGTTCTCCTGGTTTAACAAACTTTGTTTTGAACTCTCGAATTAATTCCTCAGCACAAGGAAAGCATGATTCAGTTTCAATTTGTTTAAACACCTCAACCACTGATTCAAAATCTCCACCAAGAAGCTTTGGTGCTTGAGATGAAATTTGATCATTTATTAACTTAGTTGCCCTATGGTGTGAAAGTGTCCAGTTTTTTAATCCTTGTTGAATCATTTTCAGTGGATTCTTTTTCTTTAGCCAAAGATTGATTCGAAAGAATAAGATCTCTACAATCATTTTTTAGTTTGAGAATGAATTAGTCTTTTTCATTATTCTCAACGAGTATTCTTTTTGTTTTCTTCTTTTAAATCATGTTTTTTAGAATTTTATTTTTGGAGATCAATGCAGAAATACTCAAATATAGCAGACTTTTCATTATTTGAATAATTATAAAAGTTCTTAAATTGATACACTAAAGAGGAGTTCCATTCATTAGTAGTGCATGCTTTAGCAGCCTGATATCGCGTAAATTATACATATTTTCCGGGCGATATCAGTGTCATTTTAGTATAGTTTCATATTTTTTATGAACTAAAGATACCTGATATACTTAAAAATACATTTTGTAGCTAAAAGACACATTTGGAGCAAAAGATCGGATTTTACAAGAGTTTTGAGCGTTAAACGAAACAAAATGCCAATCTGATTTCAGCCAGGGCGCACCCCGCCCAGACCAAGGGCGCACCGCGCCCAAGAAGATACCAGTGTTCGACATGCTGGCCCACTTGAGATTAAAATAATGAAGCGTGGGTTCATCCAATGATTCAACCGGGTTGCCTAACATGTGCAAGGGCGCACCACGCCTCACCTTTGGGCGCACCGCGCCCCAGATCCGATCTGAAAAGCGAACCATCACGTGGCCTTTCCAGCGATAAAGGCTACCAGATCTCGTCCACTAAGGCGCACCGCGCCCTGACATAGGCGCACCGCGCTTTGAGTTTTCTCCAGCTATAAATAGAACGCCTTGCACGACTATTTTGAGGACCATTGTTAGAATCCAAGAGAGAAATCAGACATTTGACATTTTAGAGCTATTATATTTCGTGTATTTCAACATTTCATGTGTGATAAATGTATTTGAGAGTTATTTACATTACAAGAAGGAGCTAGGATCTTCATTTGTTGCAAGGATTCATCGATTTTAACCGGTTGGTATCTTTTATCATGTATTCTTCATATTGTTGTTGTATATTTGATACCATGCTAGGCTAGATCCCTGTAGCTTTTGCCTACCTGATGTTGATTCATTAATATAAATTTGTGTTGATCTAGTTCTTGATTCGAGTTAAATATCGGTTAGGATATATAATTTGCATGCTATACATATTGAATGTGATTAAAGTTTATAATCTTGATAGCCATCTTCATATGATTAAAGTTTATTGACCATTTAAACGTATTGATCATATGAACCATTTTGATGTGTAATTGACACCTATATATCATTGGACTAGTTATTGACCATTTAACTAGGGAAGTTATTTTAGCTATAAACTTGATTAGTGAAATAAAACTTATATCATATTTAGTTACAACTCATGACCATTGATTGTATGATCATATCACTATGACCATTAGGGTATGGCCTATGTTTGCATGCTAGATTATATTAATTATTCATGATTATAAGTTATTTAGTTACATGACCATTGTGCTATATTAACTTAGAAATTATAGAATTGGTGACTTGACCATATGATCCTACCACTTAATGCTACCTTTTTTAACTCATTGCACATAATCAAAACTAGTCAACCTAGATTTATATGAATCAACAAATCCTAGGCGAAAGCTTCCCTTGTTATAATTTGATCATATTATCTCTTAATTGTTGTGTTGTTACGATAATTGTTATTTATTATTTCGTCTATTTTACAAGCATCCAAAACTTAGTTTTACGAGTTTTTACTAAAACTCGCCTCTAAACTGTTTGATTGATAATTGAAAACTTTAAGTTAGTTAATAACTCCCTGTGGAAATTCGATACCTTTACTTACCAAAACTATACTATTAAATGATCGAGTAATACTTGCTCGTAAGTCTAATAGTCATATAATTAGGTAAATAATTGGATTAAGACTTTAAAAACATTATAACTACAAGTTAGTTGTTTTGATCACAACAAGTTTTTGGCGCCGTTGCCGGGGAGTTATTTAATTAATTCTATTGTTTACAATTGTTAGTCAATCGATCCTTTTTACGGTTTCTACCGTCGGAAGTTAATTTTTCTAGTTTGTTTCAAAATTTGCATGTATTTCTCTATTATTGTTTACTAAATAATTTTAAGACCCACTTGCAATTTATTTAGTTGTTTCAAACTAAATTGATTATCAATCCAACTATCATGCTAGTAATTCTACTTACGAGAACGGTGTCAGAATAGACAGATCCGGTTTGGTTGTTGGATTTTCGAAAGGTCATTGACCGAAAGAGTCCTGCCTCTCTACTGTCCTGCCTGGCCGTTCTTTATTTGAGAGTCAACGCATTATAGTGGATTTGATAAGATATTCGGTTGTTATAACTGATTGATTACATAAAGGTTTTAAAGGTTTTAAATTTTTTTTATTCCATTTGTTATTTTTATAAAAAAAAATTATTTGTATAAAAAAAAGAAGAATATATAAAAAAAAATAATATATTTTATTTTAATAAATAAAAAAAAAGAAAAAGAAACACACCCAACTTGCAAACAGTTTCTAATGTGCAGTTTATGACCCGAAGTTCACAACCGAACATCATACCTCCATTGAACGAACCAGAACGTGAATTTAACATCAGGAGAAAAACAAGAAGAAGTATATTCCCAAAAGAAGAACCAATAGAAGAAATGGCAGCCTCAGTTAGCGAACCAGAACCAACCTTGAAAGCATACTACAACCGAGCAAGAGACGGAACAGGACCAAGCCTTATGCGCCCAAAAATTCCTGAAAACGCAAATTTTGAGCTTAAAGGCCATTACCTTTCCGCTCTAAAAGGCATTACTTTCAAAGGGACGGAAGACGAAGATCCAGTCGAACACATCGAGCAAGTCACGGAAATAACTGATTGTTTCAACATTCCAGGAATTTCCTCAGATGCAATCATGTTACGAATTTTCCCAATGACACTACGCGAAGGTGCAAAGAAATGGTTAAAGAGACTACCTCCAGGTTCCATCACCACCTGGGACGGATTAAAATATGATTTCATTGAAGAATACACTCCACCTTCCAAAATCAATAAAATGAAAGCAAAAATTCAAAACTTCCTTCAAGACGAAGATGAAACTTTGTACCAAGCATGGAGTCGATTCAAAGAACTGATTCAAGATTGTCCACAACACGATATGGACAAACATCAGAAAGTACAGAAGTTCTATGATTGCATCAATACACAAACCAGACAATTACTCGACGGGCGAGGACCACTCATAAACCTAACCGCCACAGATGCTTACGAAAGAATTGAGGAACTTGCAAAACATTCCCACCACTACCATTCCTCAAGAGATCCGTCATGTCGAAGGAAGCTAAAGGAAGAAGCAGTGGAAGGAATGTCAGCCATACATAACCGACTGGACCAATTTGGGAGAGACCTCAAGAAAATGAATCAAAGCATCCATGCCATCGCGGTAGGATGTGACAACTGCAGCGGTCCTCACCTACAAAAAGACTGTCCTTACGATGAAGATGGTAACAAGAAAGCAGATGCTTGTTACTCATCCGGAGATAGATTCGACTACCCGATACGAAGAAATAACTGGCGGGGAGGAAATTATTTTTACAACCAACAACAGAGGCAACAACCACCATTCGAACGCCAGCAACAACCCTATAATCAACATAAACAGCCACCACCAGGATTTAACCCACAACATACCCAAGAAAAGAAGCCAATTTTAGAAGACATTTTGGGCAAATTTATGGAAGGATCAGAAAAGAGACACTCAGCAACCGAAGTTCAACTGAGAAATCAAGCAGCCTCCATTCAAAACATCGAAAACCAAATTGGTCAAATATCCAAAGTTTTGCAAGATAGATTACCAGGGACGCTTCCCACCAACACCGAGCCGAACCCACGAGCCCAAGCCAAAGCAATAACTACCAGAAGCGGTAAAATCATCCCACCAGCAGTCGTGGAAAATACCATCGATTCAACTCTTGAATCACAAATAGGTAAAGCGGAGAAAGATAATGAGCATACAAAAGGCGAAGGAACAAAAGAGACATCTTCAACAGAGCCGCACCAACCGAACATTCCATTTCCTCAACGGTTGAAGAAAGAGAAAGAAGACAAAGAATTCAAGAAATTCCTTGAACACCTAAAGCAGCTAAGCATCAACATTCCTTTAGTTGATGCAATCACACAAATGCCAAAATATGCCAAATTCCTCAAAGACCTTCTCACTAACCGCAAGAAAATGGAAGAAGTGTCATTAGTCACATTAAGTGAAAAATGCTACGCTACGATGATGAAGAACTTACCAGAGAAAGTGGGAGATCCCGGCGGTTTACATCTTCCTTGCACATTTGGAAACCATGCTAGCAGCTATGGTTTGGCAGACTTAGGTGCCAGCATCAATTTAATGCCATATTCTTTCTACAGGAAACTAAATCTACCAGAACCGAAACCAGTTCGAATGGCAATTAATCTTGCTAATAAGGCGGTAACTTATCCTAGAGGTATTGTAGAAGATCTTCTTGTTAAAGTTGACAAATTTGTTTTTCCTGTAGATTTTGTCATACTGGATATGGAGGAAGATGATGAAGTTCCCATTCTTCTCGGAAGACCCTTTTTGGCCACAGCAAGAGCTTTAATAGACGTCCATGACACAAAACTAACCATTAGGGTTGGCACTGACGCCATCACCTTTGGCATGGACCACACGATCAAACACTCGACAATGAGTGATGACACAGTCTTCCATATCCACACTTTCGACTTGCTATTGGAAGAAGAAGCCAGAGCCATACAAGAAGAGAGCCACAGTCATGAAATGCAACTTGCTGAGAAATCTTTCGATCCAGAAAATGATCTGAAGGGACTAGAAGAACTGTTGAAAGATGAACCTCAGTTCGCTGACCAAGATGAAACGATACTTCCAAAGCAAAAATCTCCAAGGAACCAGAGCATCCCAGAATTGAAAATACTTCCAAACAATTTGGAGTATGCATTTTTGACTGATACCAAAGAGTACCCAGTTGTCATTTCAGCTGAATTGAGCCAAGAAGAGAAAGAAGAGCTTATGAAAGTTCTCAAAAGAAGGAAGAATGCCATTGCATGGATCATCTCAGACATCAAGGGAATAAGCCCAACCATCTGTTCTCACAAGATACTGATGGAAGAGGATTCAAAGCCATCAGCCCAGCACCAGAGAAGGCTTAACCCAAAAATGCAAGAGGTGGTAGATAAAGAAATCATGAAGCTACTTGATGCGGGTATCATTTACCCGATTTCTGACAGCAAATGGGTCAGCCCAATCCATGTCGTTCCAAAGAAGGGAGGAATAACCGTCATTACCAACGAGAAGAATGAAGTTATACCTACCAGAACAGTGACTGGATGGCGGGTTTGCATCGATTATCGCAAATTAAACGATGCAACACGAAAAGACCATTTTCCTCTTCCCTTCATTGATCAAATGCTGGAACGTTTATCAGGAAAAGCATATTACTGTTTTTTGGATGGTTTTTCAGGTTATTTTCAAATTCCCATTGACCCAGAAGATCAAGAAAAAACCACGTTCACCTGCCCTCAAGGAATCTTCGCATACCGAAGAATGCCATTTGGTCTATGCAACGCTCCAGCCACTTTTCAAAGATGCATCTCGGCAATCTTCCATGATATGATGGAAAACTCAATGGAGGTTTTCATGGATAGCTTCTCACTTTTTGGTAACTCATTTACCGATTGTTTGTCTAATCTAGACAAAATGCTTAAACGATGTGAAGAAACCAATCTAGTGCTCAATTGGGAGAAATGTCACTTCATGGTTAAAGAGGGAATAGTCTTGGGCCACAAAGTGTCGGGTCGAGGAATTGAAGTCGACATAGCAAAAGTTGAAGTCATTGCTAAACTTCCACCACCAACCAACATAAAAGGAGTCAGAAGCTTCTTGGGACATGCCGGTTTTTACCGGAGGTTTATAAAAGATTTTTCTAAAATAACAAAACCTTTAACACAACTTTTACAAAATGATGTAAAATTTGATTTTAATGATGAATGTGTTAATGCTTTTGAGTTTTTGAAGCTTCAATTAACCACCGCCCCAATCATGGTCGGCCCAGACTGGAGTTTACCATTCGAACTGATGATAGACGCAAGTGATATCGCATTGGGAGCCGTCCTGGGCCAAAGAATCGAAAAGAAGTTCAAGCCAATTTACTACATCAGCAAAACTCTGAATCCTGCCCAAGAAAACTACACTACCACTGAAAAAGAACTCCTAGCAGTAGTGTATGCTTTTGATAAATTCCGGCCTTATCTAATTTTATCAAAAACCATTGTCTATACAGATCACTCAGCAATCAAGTACCTGTTCAACAAGCAAGATGCCAAACCCCGCTTAATTCGTTGGGTCTTGCTGTTACAAGAATTTGATATTGAAATTCAAGACAAGAAAGGATCCGAGAATTTGGCAGCAAATCATTTGTCAAGACTGGAGAATGCGGAGCAGAAGGCGAGAAAAGAAAAGTAAGTAAACGACTTGTAACACCCGGCTTTTAAAACAAAAACACCCCTGAAAAATTTTTCATTTAAAACACAGGTTTCAATACATAAAACCATAACAAGGGGTATATTTTAATAAAACGGGTACAAGTGTATCAAGGAGAGTATAAAATACCGTAGTCTCCTTTAAAGCCGGGCTGCTACTAACAGCATCTAAGAGTCCTACTTCACGAGTCACGGACTCTATCTTGTCCCCTACCAGTATCATGCTAACCTGCAGGGACAGTAAACAACGGTATGAGCTACAAAGCTCAGTGAGTAATCAAATCTACAAATAACACTTATTAAATACAATCATGTATTTGTCTGGATATCGAATCCAAACTCCTAGCCTTACTGGCAGACCAAATATCTCTTAGGATTTCACATCCTAAATTATAGTCTTACAGACTACAACCTGATAACCTGAAATTATCAACCACGTCAGTTATTTACACATATAACCATATACAACTATTTCTGTCCCATCTCTCTCAGTCACATTGGACTGCACCGTATATCATTGCTATTTAAGCCATACACTGTATCATAGCTATATAAGCTGCATCAAAACATTATCAATATACAATTCATAGCCCGCAGGCCGCACCAGCTGGGTTTGATAACCCGATATCATAGCCAAAAGGCTGCACCATGTATCTGTAACAATATCATAGCCAAACAGGCTGTACCGTGTACCTGTAACAAAATCATAGCCAAACAGGCTGTACCGTGTACCTGTAACAAAATCATAGCCAAACAGGCTGCACCAATTATCATAGCCCGAAGGCTGCATCGGAGACATAGCCCGAAGGCCGCACCGGAGTCATCGCCCGAAGGCCACATCGGAGACATAGCCCGAAGGCCGCACCGGAGTCATCGCCCGAAGGCCACATCGGAGACATAGCCCGAAGGCCGCACCGGAGTCATAGCCAACAGGCCGCATCAAATCATAGCCCGAAGGCCGCATCGGAGACATAGCCCGAAGGCCGCACCGGTTGGATATACAATCCAAAAATCATAGCCATATAGGCCGCACCCATTGGATATAAAAATCCAGAAATCATTGCCCGTAAGCCGCACCCATTGGATATAAAATCCAGAGTTAGATATGGCTCACGGATTAGCCGCTATTGCCTAGACTCACGGTTCCGTTCTTGTCATCGCAATGACTCACGGCTTATCCAGTCTTGTCTCTTCAAACGTATCTTTGAACTATCAGTTTCGTCCCACAATCAGTTTCAACCTGTAACAACTCAATCATCATATATCACATATGGTATCAGTGAGATTACTCACCTGGATGCTAGCTGCATTTAATTCCCGGTTGTTTCTTGCCTTTACGTGCACCACAACCATTATGTCCCATACCTATTTATCCATTTATATACCAAATGATAATAGGTTAATAATCATCTACATTGACTCTAATACACTAGAGTTCAACACAATATCATTACAAACAATGCCTAGTTAATAAACTTTCCGTTTACTAACTTTTTATGAATTTTACTATTCACCGAGGCATTGGGAACGATCTACAGTGCCCCCGAGGGGTCGGAAACTCAATATAAAAATTTTCCCAAACTTTTCAGACCATAACGAGCCTATGGTCCAAATTTGAGCTAAAACGGACAAGCCAAACGAAAGATAGCATTTCAAAGTTCCTGTCCGGAATCTGTCTATAGGCGCGCCGCGCCTAGATAGGGGCGCACCGCGCCCAACGCCTGCACAGGCTCCTGTCCAGTCGCGAATTATGCACTGTAGCAAGCAGTTTTGGCTCATTAAGTCCTTAATCAGGTCCTTAATCGATTGGGGTTTGTTTCTAAGCTAAAACCTTATACTTTAACAAGGTTTTCAACCATCCAAAACAACCAAATCAATCAAAATGAAGAATTAGGGTTCTTAGTTCTAACAACCCCAAACTTCAAATTCATCACTAATAACAACCTACTTCTATTTTCTTGAGTTAAGTCCTTTCTAGCATGACTCAATGGAAATAATAAACCAATTTAACCACATAATCACAACTGAAATTCATAAATTTTAGTTTCTATAAAACCTTTATAGAACACCATCAAGAACTTGGTTAAAACTATCCTTAATTGCTTGGAAATCACCCATTCCAACAATTGTTCCTAGTTCTTGCTTCAATTTCATGATCTCCTGCAGAAATCGCACCTTGAAACCTTCTCCCGTTGCTGCACAATGAGCTGGTCAAAGAGGAGAGTCAAACTCTCTATATTTATATTCCAAAAATTTACATTTTTGGTCCTAAAGTTCATTTTCTTGAACTTTGACCACAATAGCCAAGTTTTATTACAATAAAACTTTCATTTCTTACATTTTGGCCACAACCAACAATATTTTTACATAATTGGTCGTTGACTTGGTCAAATGACCAAAATACCCTTTTTCGGTAAAACGACCAAAAATCAGTTTTTATAACATTTTAAGTCCAAAACTCAAAATATTATTTCAAACCAAATACTTTTCTGTCCAAAAGACCATTTTACCCTTCCAAGGTAAAATGACCAATTTACCCTTTTATAATAATTATAAAAAGAGTATCTTGGCGTTACAAATTCTCCCCTCCTTCAAAAGATTTCGTCCCCGAAATCATATTATCACGCGAGGGTATTTCTTTCTCGTTACAATTCCGGTTTCTCATATCATATGGAAACCTTCATGGTTTTGCTACAGCTCTTTAACCATACCAAACTTCGTATCTCGTGGTTATATCACCACACGCATATCACTTATCCGGTTGTCCCGGGCACCTTAGTCACTTATCTTCCTCATTTCAACATGAGGGATTCGTTAACATTTATCACTCTATGTTCTCAAAACCATGAGACCCATAGAAAACTTTACAATCATCTTGAAGTTCATCAAGGATGTTCAATCAATACACCGCAATTCTTGCTTTTGGGATATACGGAAAGGTCCAATCAACAAGGACTCAACTTTCCTTTTTGTCCCACATCAATTTCTAGTCCTTCCGGAAGGTCACTTTGAGTTCCACTATCTTCCCTTACTTGGGGTTTCAATGGTTTTACTCGACAATCCACATACTACTCTTGTCGATCTTGGTCTATTTCCAAGCTTTTTCGACCTTGCCAAATCTTTTCTTCTGTTTGAGATACAATCTCAGGTTTAGTCAACGGCTTCACCCCAACTTCTGTCTAGCAAATCAGCGTGCAACACGGTAGTCTATACAATACTTCCTACGAGTCAATAAAACACTAATATAATACCTATACTAATCTACAACTTCTACCAAGGATAGACGATCGTCTAGTTTTCCGCTAGGGTCTATTATGCCGATTTTATGCATAACTCCCAAGGTCTGCCTCATTATCTCACCTCGTCAATCCATCTACGATTCGTGCATAGTACTTACTAGTACTTTTGAGCTAAAAATTCTAAGAATTAATGCTAAATTCAGCAAATAATTCTAGTATCTCGATCCGATACAGTCGTCACCTGTAGTGCACGTCAACAATTTTCTTTTTCTTTGTAGTTTTTCACTACTTTTCCATTCTTAAATTCTTCTTTGATCAGTATAAATCTACACTGATTTCATCAACCAAACTGCAATCACCCATATGGTGTCATACCCATGCGGTACTTGCAAAGACTTTACTACAAAGTCTATGATATTTTTCGTCCCATTTCATTTTTGGGACCGACAGTCCACATACTTCTAATGATTTGACTGTAGTTACACACAAGTCAAACACTTTTCACATGTCTTTCAATGTCTTTCTTCAGCCCCGGCCACCAACACATAGGTTTTATCGACCTATACAGTTTGGTATTGCCCCGGGTATGCTGCATATCTGATACAAAATACATCTTTTCAAGATGATTTTTATGTTTCACTTGGCTTTGGAACTCACATACACAATCACCAAGGTTTTTCAAACTCTGTGAATTTCTAACTAGCTTCTTTCAATAGCAAATCATTCATTTACTTTTCACAATTTCAGACTTGCACACGTCTTTCTGTGCTACCCGAATCAACTCAGGTAATCAATTTGCCACATTCACGCATGTGGATGTAACCCTCAAAGGTTACTCTTTCCAATCCAAGGCATCTATAATCACATACGCTTTTCTGAGATGGTACAAGATTTCATACCCGAAATCTCTAAGTAACTCATCTATCTTTGCTATCTCGTCTTCAGCTTCTTTTGATCAATTAAGTATTTCAACTTTAGTCAGCTAACCAGCAATCAAGGAGCAGTTTTCTACAACTCTCCTATAATAACCCGCCAAATCCAAGGAACTACAATGTCAGTCAGATTCCTCGGGCGATTCCAGTTTATCACATCATCTATCCCACTGGATTTATTTTATCATCTTTGGCAGTATTATCATGCCCAAAGGGTTGAAACTTCTTTTAGCCAAATTTTCATACTTGGAGAATCTTACATATCACTGAACTTAGTGAAGTAACTCCAGTATCTGGTACAATGTACCATATATTCAATCTGGTTTCAAGAATATAATATTCTCAGTAGTCAATGTACATACACATTAACTTATCTTTCTTCTTTTCAAACAAGATAGGGCTCCCTCTGATGACACCTACAGTCATATGAGATCCCAATTTAAAAACAATTTCTTCCAATTGTTTTACCACTCTGCCATCTCTGCAGAGGTCAATCAACACAGAGCCTAGATAACAGGAACGGCTCCCAATACCAGCTTAATCATAAGCTCTTTTTGCCAATCTGGCAGAAATCTTGGAAGTTCTTTTCAAAAGAATCATCCGAAAATTATTTAAAGTAGTACACTACTTTCACCACTTTATTAAGCTTGGCCCATACCACGTATGCCAACTACAACATCATTCCTTTACTAACTCTTTTCTGAGTTTAAGCAAAGAAGCTAACCGGTATTCTCAACAACTGTCATTTACCATGGATTTTCATCCGCTCATTTCTGCTTTCTGAACCATCATGTTCATATTTTTACAATTCATGTTAGCATAATTCATTGCTAACCAAATCATAAGCACAATTGCTTCAGATTTACTGGTAGTCATCGGCTTCAGATTTATAGGGAAAATGGTCCCGTAAATCCTAGGCAGACTACTTTCCAGGTGTTCAATATCTTGAACATACTTGCTATCTACAATAGCTATTTCAAATATTTCATCCAAAATCATTGATGAAAAATTCAAACAAGACATCAAATCATCGATCCAAAGCATAACTTTATGGATCAAATATAACATACACGAGTTATATTCAAAACAATGATATCTGCGACCATATCAGTCTCCTCATGAGCTTCTTCCAAAATCTACTGGAATGCTCATGGTACCACTGGTCCTCTTCGACCATTTGTTCCTTCTTTCTTTCCTGGGTTCATCACCCGTTACTCCACATTTAGCATGTGAGTATTTCATAAAGAAGTGATCTATAGTTCCTCGTTGGAACCACTTCCGTCCCATACAACAAGCTCGAGCAATCTGCTCCTATCATCTGCAATTTCAGCATGTCAACGGTGGAGTCTCAACTCTACAATTTTCCTTAGTGCCTTTCCTGCACTAATCACTATACATAGTGGCTCTGTTTTGGTCCTTTCCCTATAAGGTTGGACCCAGTCTGTGGTAACTTCTCCCGAAACGTCCATTGCTTTTCACGTAGTCTCAACTACTGTTCTTTCACCTTGAATATCAACCAAGGTAAGCAACCGATTCATTTACCTGACCACATCAGCTAACATTGCTCGTCATGTGGATTTTTCCGCTACTTGTCTCGTTGCCCCTCGTTCGATGGAGTTTTTGAGAAAAGGCTGATCCGCCTCTTAAAGTTACACGCACTAAATTTCTCCCAGTAATATCCGCTGCTCATACATCTTATACGTTAGAAGTCAGCAATAGTTAGGTTATATATGTGTAATAACAACTATATACACCTAACAGTTCATCATATCTACTGTTTCAGGGTTTAAGTCCAGGAATCTACTCTATAGACACCTAGTTCACTTAAACCTGGGCTCTGATACCAACTTGTAACACCCGGCTTTTAAAACAAAAACACCCCTGAAAAATTTTTCATTTAAAACACAGGTTTCAATACATAAAACCATAACATGGGGTATATTTTAATAAAACGGGTACAAGTGTATCAAGGAGAGTATAAAATACCGTAGTCTCCTTTAAAGCCGGGCTGCTACTAACAGCATCTAAGAGTCCTACTTCACGAGTCACGGACTCTATCTTGTCCCCTACCAGTATCATGCTAACCTGCAGGGACAGTAAACAACGGTATGAGCTACAAAGCTCAGTGAGTAATCAAATCTACAAATAACACGTATTAAATACAATCATGTATTTGTCTGGATATCGAATCCAAACTCCTAGCCTTACTGGCTGACCGAATATCTCTTAGGATTTCACATCCTAAATTATAGTCTTACAGACTACAACCTGATAACCTGAAATTATCAACCACGTCAGTTATTTACACATATAACCATATACAACTATTTCTGTCCCATCTCTCTCAGTCACATTGGACTGCACCGTATATCATGGCTATTTAAGCCATACACTGTATCATAGCTATATAAGCTGCATCAAAACATTATCAATATACAATTCATAGCCCGCAGGCCGCACCAGCTGGGTTTGATAACCCGATATCATAGCCAAAAGGCTGCACCATGTATCTGTAACAATATCATAGCCAAACAGGCTGTACCGTGTACCTGTAACAAAATCATAGCCAAACAGGCTGCACCAATTATCATAGCCCGAAGGCTGCATCGGAGACATAGCCCGACGGCCGCACCGGAGTCATCGCCCGAAGGCCACATCGGAGACATAGCCCGAAGGCCGCACCGGAGTCATCGCCCGAAGGCCACATCGGAGACATAGCCCGAAGGCCGCACCGGAGTCATAGCCAACAGGCCGCATCAAATCATAGCCCGAAGGCCGCATCGGAGACATAGCCCGAAGGCCGCACCGGTTGGATATACAATCCAAAAATCATAGCCATATAGGCCGCACCCATTGGATATAAAAATCCAGAAATCATTGCCCGTAAGCCGCACCCATTGGATATAAAATCCAGAGTTAGATATGGCTCACGGATTAGCCGCTATTGCTTAGACTCACGGTTCCGTTCTTGTCATCGCAATGACTCACGGCTTATCCAGTCTTGTCTCTTCAAACATATCTTTGAACTATCAGTTTCGTCCCACAATCAGTTTCAACCTGTAACAACTCAATCATCATATATCACATATGGTATCAGTGAGATTACTCACCTGGATGCTAGCTGCATTTAATTCCCGATTGTTTCTTGCCTTTACGTGCACCACAACCATTTTGTCCCATACCTATTTATCCATTTATATACCAAATGATAATAGGTTAATAATCATCTACATTGACTCTAATACACTAGAGTTCAACACAATATCATTACAAACAATGCCTAGTTAATAAACTTTCCGTTTACTAACTTTTTATGAATTTTACTATTCACCGAGGCATTGGGAACGATCTACAGTGCCCCCGAGGGGTCGGAAACTCAATATAAAAATTTTCCCAAACTTTTCAGACCATAACGAGCCTATGGTCCAAATTTGAGCTAAAACGGACAAGCCAAACGAAAGATAGCATTTCAAAGTTCCTGTCCGGAATCTGTCTATAGGTGCGCCGCGCCTAGATAGGGGCGCACCGCGCCCAACGCCTGCACAGGCTCCTGTCCAGTCGCGAATTATGTACTGTAGCAAGCAGTTTTGGCTCATTAAGTCCTTAATCAGGTCCTTAATCGATTGGGGTTTGTTTCTAGGCTAAAACCTTATACTTTAACAAGGTTTTCAAGCATCCAAAACAACCAAATCAATCAAAATGAAGAATTAGGGTTCTTAGTTCTAACAACCCCAAACTTCAAATTCATCACTAATAACAACCTACTTCTATTTTCTTGAGTTAAGTCCTTTCTAGCATGACTCAATGGAAATAATAAACCAATTTAACCACATAATCACAACTGAAATTCATAAATTTCAGTTTCTATAAAACCTTTATAGAACACCATCAAGAACTTGGTTAAAACTAACCTTAATTGCTTGGAAATCACCCATTCCAACAATTGTTCCTAGTTCTTGCTTCAATTTCATGATCTCCTGCAGAAATCGCACCTTGAAACCTTCTCCCGTTGCTGCACAATGAGCTGGTCAAAGAGGAGAGTCAAACTCTCTATATTTATACTCCAAAAATTTACATTTTTGGTCCTAAAGTTCATTTTCTTGAACTTTGACCACAATAGCCAAGTTTTATTACAATAAAACTTTCATTTCTTACATTTTGGCCACAACCAACAATATTTTTACATAATTGGTCGTTGACTTGGTCAAATGACCAAAATACCCTTTTTCGGTAAAACGACCAAAAATCAGTTTTTATAACATTTTAAGTCCAAAACTCAAAATATTATTTCAAACCAAATACTTTTCTGTCCAAAAGACCATTTTACCCTTCCAAGGTAAAATGACCAATTTACCCTTTTATAATAATTATAAAAAGAGTATCTTGGCGTTACACGACTCCTTCCCTGAAGAACATGTAATGTCAATTCATGTTAAAATGGAAACCCCTTGGTATGCGGACATTGTGAACTACCTTGCAGCCAAAGTGCTGATCGGAGGGCTTACTCATCAACAGAAGAAAAAGTTCTTTGCCGACATCAAGTACTACCTATGGGATGAGCCATACCTTTTTCGATCATGTCCGGATAACATCATAAGGAGGTGTGTACACGGGAAGGAAATTGAAGACATACTTAAGCAATGTCATCAAGGACCTACAGGTGGACATCACGGAGCAAATTACACCGCGCGAAAAGTGTTTGAAGCAGGCTTTTATTAGCCCACAATCTTCAAGGACGCAACAACTTTCGTCAAGACATGCGATTCGTGTCAGCGAGCGGGTAATATCTCCTCCAAAAATGAAATGCCATTGCATTCTATCCAGGTATGTGAAATTTTTGATGTATGTGGTATTGACTTTATGGGGCCTTTTCCTAATTCCCAAGGAAACAAATATATATTGGTTGCGGTTGACTACGTATCAAAGTGGGCTGAAGCAAAAGCTTTACCCACAAATGATGCTCGAGGTGTGGTTAAATTTTTAAAAACCATTTTTGCACGTTTCGGTGTCCCTAAAGCTCTTATAAGCGATAGGGGTACTCATTTTTGCAACAATCAAATGGAGAATGCTTTAAATAAGTATGGGGTGACCCATCGAATATCCACACCTTATCACCCGCAATCAAGTGGTCAAACGGAGATCACAAACAGGGCTTTAAAACGAATTTTGGAAAGATCTGTGGGAACTAGTCGAAAAGATTGGTCCGAAAAGCTTGATGATGCACTCTGGGCTTTTCGAACCGCTTTTAAAACACCTACTGGCACTACCCCCTACAGATTAGTGTATGGAAAAGCTTGTCACCTCCCAGTCGAGGTTGAACACAAGGCATTCTGGGCCTTAAAATCGTGCAACTTGGATTTTAATCTTGTCAGTACTAACCGTTTGTGTCAATTAAATGAGCTAAATGAACTGCGAAATGACGCATACGAAAACTCGGCGATTTACAAAGACAAAACCAAAAGGTGGCACGATTCAAGGTTAAAAGGAACCAAAGATTTCCAACTAGGGGAGAAAGTGTTGCTTTACAATTCGCGCTTAAGACTTTTTCCTGGAAAGCTAAGGACACGATGGTATGGTCCGTTCACAATAAAAGCAGTGTATCCACACAGAGCTGTGGATCTTTTTAAGGAAGAAGGAGAAAGTTTCAAAGTGAACGGACACAGGCTTAAAAGGTATGAAGAAGGCGTTCAAAACGAAAACGAACGCGAAGACATCCCACTCCAAACAGTAGAACCTTAGAGTGGAATGGAGTCCAGCTAAAAATACTCCAAATCTATGAAAAAGAAGCGCTTCCGGGAGGCAACCCGAGTTTTTTATTGGTATGTGCTATTTGTTATTTTTCCTTTGGTTTTATTTGATTTTTTATTTATTAATAAAAAATATATATATAAAATATATATATATATATATATATATATATATATATATATATATATATATATATATATATATATATATATATATAACATATAAATAAAATAAAATTTTGTGGTGAAAATAAAATAAATAAAAGAAATAACAAATGAAAATAAGGGGCAAAAATTTAAAAGCAAGAAACAAGAAGGGAAGGCAGACGCAGGGCGCACCCCGCCCATGTAGGGGCGCACCGCGCCGGGTCACAGACACAAAAAGACAGGGAAGCTGTGTTTATTTCATTTGTAACACCCCTCATCTCCTCTAACGCGATCCGCCGAGCAGGAACGACCAAAAACGCCCAAAATCTCCATTTTTGCTTCGATTTTCTTGGTTAATCTTCATCTATGGGTATGTTTTCCTTGTTTCCTTCTATTCTTTGCATTATATACCATAATTTCTTGCTAAATTACATAGTTTTTGATATCATATTGTTGAAGTTCTTCCCAAAATGTGTTCTTGAGTTGGAATTTCGTTTTCTTTGATTATAGTCGAATTTAGGTGTTGTTTTGATAGGGTTATTGATGCATATGACTAGAAGATTAAATTACAAACATCAATTGCACAACAAAACATCAAATTCACACAAAATTGACAAATTGGGGAAGAACAAACCCTAGAAATTAGTTTTGTAATTTTCGATGTAATTGATGTTGGTTTTATAATATTTGTGGTCTATTGCATCAGTAATCACACTACCTATACGCACCTTGACTGATTTTTGAGCAAAAACTTGGATGGAATAAGATCAAAACAGGCAGTGGCCGTGTAGCCGCAGGGCGCATCGCGCCTGCTCCCTGGGCGCATCGCGCCTGCCTCCTGCCAAGCCATTTTCCTTGCTTTACTTGCTAGTTTAGCTCATTATTTGAATTGATTTGCAGGTACCAAATTCAAGACTTCAAAAACAAATCATCCATATTTAAGATTTGGGAACTCGGATGAAGATCGGGATGCGAAATACGTTATGGCCACTTTGCTAAAAAAAGATATGAATGTTGCTCCAGCAGTAGATTGGGACAAGCTCGATGCAATTGGAATATCCGACAAATTAGCACCTTACCTCATCCGCCAATTCGAAGATCCATTATTTGGGGTAGTGACGGATGAGGCGTGGAACAACATTTTTCGTATTAATGAAAATGTCCATATGGAGCTCACACTAGAGTTTCTTTCTACTTTTAAGTATGAGAAAGAAACAACCGAAGAAGACATTCGTTTCCGATTGATGGGGAACTGGCATGATGTGTCTCTGGCACGATTCGCATATCTCCTAGACCTTTACCCCGAGGAGCTTGCATTTCATCCATACTTCCCAACTTATCTTTCGACTTATGACAGGGGAGAATTCAGCGAAGGGCGATGCGGTTCATTCTTTCAAGAAATCGCGAATGTAAACAATACCATACCACGGGACAATAAAGCTTCACAAATCCAAAATACGATCCACAGAATGCTCCACCGTCTCCTTGCGTTTACCGTGAACCAATCATTCGGGTTTGACAAATCCCCGTACCTAGATTTGCCGGCACTTTGGGGAGCAATTAACCCCGAAGTGAAATTCTATCTCCCACACGTGATTGCAGTTTTCTTTAGGGAGCGAGCAAAGGGGCAAAACACGCTTAGCCCAATTTGCGGTGGCAATATGATTACACGGATCGCAAAGAAATTGGGCGATTTTTCCTCCATAAACATGCTCACGGTCAAAACCGAGCACCCGAAAATCCTCTCCGAATCACATTTTAAATCTATGATTCGGAGGGTGGCGCCGAACACGTTCGATTTCATCGGTATTACTTCCACCACTTCGCCACCGGGATTTGGGGCAGAAGAAGCACAGCCCTCTGCTTCCAGACAGAGCCGACGCCGCCAGCACGAGCACGAGCAGCAAGGACCAGAACAAGAGGTAAACTTAAATTTCCTCTATAACCAAATGGTCCAGATGGATTTAAATAGGCGGGAGGAAATGCGCCAAATGGATATGCGTCGCCAGCAAGAGGCGAATGCCCTAGGACACTACCTGGATGATACACACCAGTTCATAGGACACATGTATCAGCAGGCAGGATGGCAGCTGCCCCCGCAGTATCCATATCCGACATGGGATCAGAGGATGGGATACTCAGGACAGCCTAGCGGGGCTCATGGCGATCCATCAGGAGGAGACTATCAGCCGCATGGGCATGGATTTGATGATACTGAGGATTTGGATTGACATTAATGGTATTGTTTGACATATATTTTATTTTATTTTGGGTGATTTCAAAAACAAAAACAAAAAAAAAAACTATGATTTTAATTTTTATTTTGATTTTTTTAGTGTGTTTTTATTTATGGTGTGTTTGTGTTTATTTCTAACCGTGTTGTTTGAAATGTTGTTTGCTTTATTTAATGATTGTGCAGAATGACTGACTTTTGTTTCAGTCCTTTTAATAAATAAAAATAAAAATATAATCAGATCGCACTGAACCGATGACATTTCACGATTATTATTCGATCTATTCAGAGAGCTCCAATTTCAGCATCTGCAATCACCTGTACAATACCTCAGGGGAGTCGGTTCCAATACTCCTTTTTCATATGTTTATTTTATATATATTAATACAACGGGGACGTTGTATTGTTCAAGTATGGGGTAGGGATTGCAGTACTTACACTTGTATTTTATTTGTCTTTGAGCATTTATAGGTTAATTTTGGGTAAAATTTTGAAAAATTTATAAATCAGATACCATAGTTCCAAGTCATAAAAATTGAATCATAAGATTGGTCCTGAGTTTTGTCTGAAATTCTTTATACTAAACAAATGAACCACACTTTTAGCCTAGCCGACCACTTTGAAACTACTTGTTTGGAAGACAGATGCAGGTGCTCAATGAATTAAGATACGTTTAGAGGAGGTTAACTGGGATGATGTGTACACACAAATATTAAGCCTTGCTTATTATTTATCAGAAAGTTCGCATCTTGGCTTCTGAAAGGATTAGCCCTTTGTACTCCCAAGTCTCAACCAACCTTACATTGCCACTTTCTCATCACTATTTTTGATTCATCGGATCCTGCAAATGGATTCCTGATGAACTTTGAAGACGATCCCCTATTCTACATCATTGGGATCAAGTCATAAAATTGATCGATAATACCAGCTTGATCACAATCTTCTTCCACGCATCTAAGAAAATTCTTGGAAGCCAAGTTCTTGAGAAAAGAGAAAAAGTCAAAGAGATCCAACGATTAATTAAAGACTTCAAAGAAAATGAAGAGCAAAAAGACGAAAACATCAAGAAGTCTACAAAAATTAGAGACTTAACCCGAGCTAAAAATTGAAGATATAGAATACATTGGCCTGTCGAGATCGAAGATTGAAGTTTTATGATTGGTGATGAGAAAAAGGAAATGAAAGGTTTGAGACGGTAAACAGTAAAGGACAGTACAAGGGTGAAACTTTCAAAACCGGGTGTTTGCCCAGAGGAAATTTAAAATCCCAATTTCAATAGGATAAAAGCCTCATAAAAGGTAGATGAAAAGTACCCCCACTGGGTACATCCTCTGTTTCATTTGTCTTATACACACTCCTAATCACCAAATCTTGACGAGTCTATTCGTCCTTCGAGTAGCCAAAGAAAGTGGCTCACAAAGCTAAAAGTGGGTAACGTTTGTTCAATATATAGAGTCCTTACAAAACTGATTCTGACCATGTTGACTGACATTGACCTTTTTCTATGGTGTCTGTATTTGTTTATTTGGATTGAATTTTTAACCTAAAAATTATTCTAAGAATTGCTTGAGGACAAGCAAAGTTCAAGTATGGGGTATTTTGATATCGCGTAAATTATACATATTTTACGGGCGATATCAGTGTCATTTTAGTATAGTTTCATATTTTTTATGAACTAAAGATACCTGATATACTTAAAAATACATTTTGTAGCTAAAAGACACATTTGGAGCAAAAGATCGGATTTTACAAGAGTTTTGAGCGTTAAACGAAACAAAATGCCAATCTGATTTCAGCCAGGGCGCACCCCGCCCAGACCAAGGGCGCACCGTGCCCAAGAAGATACCAGTGTTCGACATGCTGGCCCACTTGAGATTAAAATAATGAAGCGTGGGTTCTTCCAATGATTAAACCGGGTTGCCTAACATGTGCAAGGGCGCACCACGCCTCACCTTTGGGCGCACCGCGCCCCAGATCAAGTTGATACAGAGGAGCGTAAGATGGATCGTTACTTGTGGGGTTTAAAAACCCTGATCCGAGAGTTTTTGCCGAGTTCCAGATATACTACCTTTCAACAAGTTGCTGAGGCAGCAAGATCGAGAGAAAGGGAGTTGCAAAGACAGGAGGAGGAGAGAAGAACCGAAAGAGAAGTTGGAGGATTTAAGAGAAAGTGGGAGGGTAAAGCTGTAGATACTTCTCAGAGATCCATCACCACGGGTTCTCAAGTCTGTGGTGAAATCAAGAAGAATGAAGAGAAATGGTGTAAGAAGTGTAGGCGAAAACACATGGGAGAATGTGATCCCTGAAACCCTCCATCAGTTTGTTTCCAGTGTGGAAAGACGGGACATATGGCTCGCCAGTGTACCGAGAGTCGCCCCGTTTGTTTCAATTGTGGGGAGAGCGGGCATATTCGTCCAAATTGCCCAAAGATGAAATCTGAGCCACAAAGAGATTTTCAAAAGACTGGTCAAGGAGGAGGTCGAGATCGAGACGATCGAAGAGATAGGGGTGGTGGTCATGTGAAAACACAAGCTTTTCAATTAACTGTTGACGAGGCTAGAGATCGGACCGATGTTATCACAGGTATCTTTAGCTTGAACTCTTTTCAAGCACGAGTACTTTTTGATTCGGGTGCATCGGTGTCTTTTATATCAGAGTCTTTTGCTTCTAAACTAGATATTCCATTAGCTAATTTATATGAGAAAATAATAGTAGATGTAGCAGATGGGAGATGTGTTTTTGTAAAGAGTCATTGTAAACAGTGTTGGCTTGAAATCTACGGGGTTGTGTACCCTATAGATCTGAAGCCGATTACTAATCATGAGTTTTATGTAATAGTCGGGATGGATTGGATGGATGATAATAGAGGTCAAATGGATTGTCATGAGAAAACACTTTCCATAAAGACACCGAGTGGTTCCCGAATTTTGATACGAGGTGAACGACATTCCCGAAAAGTACTGGTTGTGTCACTTGCCACGGCTAGGAGATATATAGAAAGAGGGGGTGAATTGATTATGGCACATATGATTAGTGTTGAGTCAAAACATTCCAAAATAGAAGAAGTGGAAGTGGTTTGTGATTATCCCGATGTGTTTCCCGATAGTCTTCCAGGCGTACCACCAAGTAGACAAGTTGAATTTGTGATCGATGTCATACCGGGGGCGAAGCCGGTAGCTCGACCACCTTATCGATTAGCACTGTCCGAAATGGAAGAATTAAAAAGACAGTTACAAGAGTTGTTAGAACTTGGATTTATTCGTCCGAGTTCGTCTCCGTGGGGTGCACCTATACTTTTTGTGAAAAAGAAAGACGGCTCCATGAGAATGTGTATAGATTACCGAGAGCTCAATAAGATCACGATAAAGAATCGTTATCCGTTGCCGAGGATAGATGATTTGTTTGATCAATTGCACGGAGCCACATATTTTTCCAAGATTGATTTGAGATCTGGTTATCATCAGTTGAGAGTACAAGAAGCTGATATTCCGAAGACAGCTTTTCGTACGAGGTATGGCCATTACGAGTTCCTAGTCATGCCGTTCGGTTTGACTAATGCTCCAGCCGCTTTTATGGATTTGATGAATCGGGTTTGTCGACCCTTTCTTGATAAATTCGTAATTGTGTTTATTGACGACATCCTGATTTATTCAAAGAGTCGAGATGAGCACAGATTTCATTTGCAACAAATGCTAGATCTTCTTCGAGACGAGAAATTATATGCGAAATTTTCAAAATGTGAGTTTTGGTTGCGGGAGATCCAATTTCTTGGCCATGTGATAAATGAAGACGGTATAAAGGTAGATCCAACAAAGATCGAAGCCGTAATGAGTTGGAAGCCGCCAAATAGTCCAATGGAGGTTCGTAGTTTCTTGGGGTTAGCAGGCTATTATCGGCGATTCGTTGAAATTTTTTCCCGAATCGCTACACCCCTAACCAAATTAACAAAGAAGGCGGAGAAGTTCAATTGGACTGAGGCACAACAGTCAGCATTTGAACAATTACGAGATAGTTTGTGTAAAGCTCCGGTGTTGGCGTTACCGCAAGGAGGGGAAGACTTTGTTCTTTACAGCGATGCCTCCTTAAGTGGTCTTGGATGTGTGTTGATGCAAAGAGGACGAGTGATAGCGTATGCCTCTCGACAACTAAAACCACATGAAAAATCTTATCCAGTACACGATTTAGAGTTGGCGACGATAATCTTTGCATTAAAGATATGGCGACATTATCTTTATGGAGTGCGATTTCAAATATATTCAGATCATAAAAGTTTGAAATATCTGTTTGATCAGAAAGAGTTAAATATGAGGCAAATACGGTGGATGGATCTACTAAAAGATTATGATTGTGAAATACTTTACCATCCCGGTAAAGCCAATGTGGTGGCGGATGCACTAAGCCGTAAAGAGCCGCCTATTCGAGTCGTATCGGCTCGAATGGGGATAGTGAGTCGATTACCAGAGGTGATACGTAGATGCCAAGTCGAAGCTAATGACTTGAAGAAGGAGAGGATGATTGGTTATGTAGAGAAACTTGTGGAAAATGCACAAGGAATCAAGACTTTCCAAGGGCGAGTTTGGGTTCCGAGACATGGCGAGGCGAGACAGTTATTGCTAGAGGATGCTCACTGTACTAGGTATTCGGTTCATCCTGGTAGTAAAAGGATGTATCATAATCTAAAGCCATATTACTGGTGGCCTGGTATGAAGCGAGATGTGGGACGATTTGTAGAGAACTGTTTGACATGCCTTCAGGTGAAAGCTAATCATCAAAAGCCTTATGGAGCAGTACAACCATTGCCGGTACCAAAGAAAAAATGGGATGAGATTACCATGGATTTCATCACAAAGTTGCCCCGGACTCCTCGAGGGTATGATTCTATATGGGTGATTGTTGACAGGTTAACAAAGTCGGCCCATTTCATTCCAATCCGAGAAGATTACCAAGTGTCAAAGCTGGCTGAGATTTATACAAGAGAAGCAGTGAGACGACATGGAGTACCAACTTCAATAATTTCTGATAGAGATAGTCGGTTCAATTCACATTTCTGGCAGAGTTTCCAAAAGCATTTTGGTACTAAAGCCTTACTGAGTACCGCGTATCATCCCCAGATAGATGGACAGTCAGAAAGGACGATACAAACACTTGAAGATATGCTACGAGCTTGCGTCATTGATTTTGGAGGCAGTTGGGAAGATCATCTGCCTTTGGTGGAGTTTCCTTATAATAACACTTATCACTCCAGTATACAGATGGCACCTTTTGAAGCCTTATATGGTGCACCGTGTCGAACCCTGACTTGTTGGACAGAGACTGGAGAAAAACCGTTGGCGGGACCAGAGATTTTAGCTGAGACCGAAGAAAAGATACAAAGCATCCGTGAGCATATGCGAATAGCCCAGAACCGCCAAAAGCAATATGCATATAAAAGGAGAAAACCATTAGAGTTCCATGTCGGGGACATGGTGATGTTGAAGGTATCCCCATAGAAGGGAGTGATCCGGTTTGGCAAACGAGGTAAATTAAGCCCACGATTCATAGGACCTTTTCAAGTCTTAGAGAGAATTGGAGCAGTCGCGTATAAACTTGAGCTTCCAGATGAACTACGGGGTATCCACAATGTGTTCCATGTGTCACATCTCAGAAAAACATTACATGATAAATCCACTCGAGTACCTTTAGCCAGAGTCCAATTAGACGAAAAATTGAGATACCAAGAGATGCCGGAGCAGATATTGGATAGAAAGGTTAAGAAGTTACGAAACAAAGAGATTGGAGTAGTAAAAGTACAATGGCGACATCATAGAGGTACGGATGTCACTTGGGAAGCCGAGGAGGAGATGCGGTCAAAGTATCCCTTTTTGTTTCAAGAGATTCCGAGGACGGAATCTTTTGAAGGGGGTAAGAACTTGTAATACCGTATTATTAATTTATATAGATTTTGTGTTAATCTTAGTGTAATTAAGATTAAATAGGTTACTATATGAGTTAGGATGGTTAAAAACCTAATTGAGTAAAGTTTAGACTTGTAAAATGTCAAATCAGAGCTACACGGGTCGTGTAGGGTCACACGGGTCGTGTAGAAAGGCTTGAGAAGCAAAGCAGTAACCCTTTTCAGACCTACACGGGTCGTGTAGCTTCACACGGGTCGTGTAGATCTTATTCAAAAATTACCGAGGCGAGGTTGGATCTCACACGGGTCGTTTGAGCCAACACGGGTCGTGTGAGTCTGCAAAAATTCATGTCGGCTTGCTGTAGGCCTCACACGGGTCGTGTGAGCCTACACGGGTCGTGTCGCGCACTCAGGGCTGTTTTAAGTGCGAGTTTTCTTTCATTTTGGTCATTCCCAATTCGACCAAAAACCCTCCCAAACCCTAGAAAAACGATTCCAACCCTTCTAAGTCGAGATTAAGGCTTATTGATCACGAATTGAAGCTAGAGATTAGTTCCTTGAGCTTGAAAGGTAATCCTCCTTGAATTTGAGTTTGTTTCAACCGTTGGATACTTTGATTTAGAGTGATTCCTTGTGGTCTCAATGGACCCCGTGTGAATCGATGATGTTAAGGTTGAATTAGTTGTATAGCAGGTCTATAAGAGTTTAATTGTTAAGCTTGAATTAGTGTTATGTTTGTTGATTTTGTTTGTGAATTTGAATGGGTCAAAGGGGTGAAGTGAGGAGCTATAACTAAAGTATTATTGTTATTGTTGATTATGACTTCACCATATGATGCTAATTTATGGATTTGTTGATATAAATTGTGAATGAGATTATTATGAGACTTGAGTATTGAAATTTAGCTATTGTGTTACAGCTAAGGCTAGTCAAGATCAGACACGAGGTTCTGGAGTTCCACATATCGATTCAACTTCAGGTGAGTAGTTATTGTTAAATGAATTAACTATTGTTGAGATATTATTGTAGATCAAAGGTATATCATATTATGTTGATTTGAGTAATGAATTAAAGAGTAACAGTGTTTTGAGATACACTAAGGATTGAGTTGTTCAATTGATGTTCATTGGAATGAAGAGTTGGATTATATAATTAAGTCATTCTCTAATTATTCATTGAGCTTTCAAAGCTCATAATTTGTTTGTTATTGTTGTTTGTGCTAGGTTCTGGTATTACAGGTCGTGGAAAACACATCACGGAGGGTTAGCTGGATATAAATGGACTTTGGACTTGGACTCGTTCTAGATGTTTTGAAAACGTTTTTTTGGATATCCAGGTTTTTGGTGAAAACAATGTAACCACTTGTTGTAAATAGATTATGACTTAAACTTTGCTTTTGATAGAACTTTGTAGAACTTGTTACTCATCTTTTGGAATTACACCATAAATATGTTTGTGTTTAATTAAATTACGGGTGTATCCTAAGATTGAGAAACCGGGCATTACAATTCTAGCCTATCTATCCCTCATCATTGTAGAGCATTTCCAGCTCCAAAAATCTCCCTTAAATGCTAGGAAATGATGAGGGATACAATGAGTGATACAAATACATCATACAAATAAAAGGCTAAAATACATAATATCCGGAAGCAGGAATGGTGCGTGTGATCTCTGATGCTAGGTAATAAAATTTCTAACCGTCAAAGTTCTTCAGCTTCGGATGAACCATGTCCGAGGCGGAAAGGGAGATCCCACTCTACAACTGATAAGTCAACCTCCAATGCTGATCAAGTCCGGAGGACTGTGTCTACTCTGCAACTGAAGATCCCAATGATCAGATCACATGTCGTCATCAAAAGTCTGAAACGTCTCTTGTTCCTCGAATCACTAAAGAACGCCATAGAGCAAAAATAGCAATAAGAATGATCTGTTAAAAATAATAAACATCCTCTAATAGAGTCTGAACAATAAATAATCGTGATCCAAAGATAATCTAACAACACCATGAATTTGATCTCGGAAGACCAAAAATAAATGCCACGTCGCATCACTAAATAATACTTCGTCGTCGGACATCTTTAAAAATCCAAACTCTAACAATAATAAGAAGTGCTCTGAATCATCATAGAATAATCTGTGTCTCAAGAGAATCCTAGTGATGCCAGAAATTTAATCGGGGACGACACTAGATACAAAACAATCTCGTTTCGGATGATCATCATATATTCTCCCCCTCTTTTTTATCACAAGTGCCGGTCAAAAATAAATAATTCCGGCTGGAGATTCTCGGATACCAGGAGCTTCGCATGCTCCCCTAGATGTATGAAGGGTCTCGATAAAACAAGGCATTCATCTGTAGGTGGTCGACTTTGTTGTGCTATGTTGAATCAAATAAATATCCATAAATGATAAAGAACGTCTGCTGAAATAATCTTTGTTGTATATGCTAAAGAGCGGCTGAAAGATCAACATCCTTTCTGGTACTCTTGCTCCTTTCTACTCTCCCAAACATCCTTCAAAACTTGATAGTATGAACCAAGAACACAAGAGAAAGCTAGAAAGAGTGTTCTAAGGTGTTCTCAGGGGTTAGAACTTAAGAAATACAGACCCCAAATCATTTAGAAACTTAAGAATGACTTTGAACCACGAAAATGTGATTTTAACTCGCTCAGACGACATTAGCAGCGCTAACCTGAAAGTTAGCGTCGCTAACCTGAAAGTTAGCGTCGCTAACTTTGAATATGTCCAAGATCTTAATCTTTTCCCATGCTGTTCGCAACTGATACGCGATTCACTCATATTAGTATCGCTAACCTAAGGCTTAGCGGCGCTAATATTCTTTTTCCACTTTTTTCCTTATTTTAAATAATTAAGTGCCTTTACTTCCATACTTGGTTTCGGACTTTACACTTTGACTCTTTAAAACTCAAAACTTGAGTTCTCAGGATTAGGGTCTTACAATATAGTTCTATGATTCTATGGATAAAAAGTGGTTCTATCCTCACCCAATATATATATATATATATATATATATATATATATATATATATATATATATATATATATATATATATATATATATATATATATATATATATATATATATATATATATATATATATATATATATATATATATATATATATATATATATATATATATATATATATATATATTACACAAGAGTCGGATCGAGATTCAAATAATGCAGAATAATGTAAATAAACAAGATCAAGCTATTTATGACTCAACTAAAGTTAACCCTAATAAGGGTACGAACAAGCTATTTATACAAAAACTAAGTATGGAAGGACAGACCCATTCCATAACCGATAGCAAAATTAATGACATAAAATCTGGCTACAAATCCAATCAGCATCTTTGACTCAATCTATATTTATGACTCAACAATCTCCCCATTTGAATCAAAAATGCGACTTGTCTTCATTCTTCAGGTTTCACTTCATTTGTTTGTCTATCAAACACCTTCGGAATGATGGCCAGGATCCTCTTTCGAAATTCAATGTACCATCTTAACATGTCGTTGATGCAAGTTTTATCATCAGTGGTGTTGGATTGGAGTTTGTTGATGATGTGAAGAATGTGTTCCAACACTGGAGTTCTGTGAAGGTGTTTTTCCGAAAGAAAGAATATCCTTTTAATATTCTCAAGCCCTTCCTATGAATTGTATGCCACACTCCAATTTAAGTTGACAATTTTTCCGATTTTACGCTTACTCAGATTTTTGGGAGGAGGGCGTCTCACAGTAAAAGGAATCTTGTCCAGAACACCAGCGACTTCAACATCCAACTTCGCAACTTCAAGAATGTAGTATCCAATCATTCTTTTAATATGATCAAAAAGAGGATGATACTTTTGTTCTCTCGACAAGATGTTGAACAGAGATATCCAGTCGAATGGATTCAAAAATGGTAGATCAGCAAGAGAAAATTCCATCTTCTCTTTATCATCTCCTCTGAATGCCAAAAATCTTGCGTTTTTGAATGGAACAATAACCACAGGAAGACGGGGAGTCAGTTGTACAATCTTCTTCAAACTCCAGGTTAAATGTTGAGGAAGCGCGTTCTTCAAATAGAATGTGAACAACAAATCATTCACTTCCGAATTAGAAAGACGGGTGTCTTTGAGTTCCTCAAACCCTCGAACAAAAGAGCTTTCACCGTCATCGGGAAGTCAAGCTGAGATTTTACATCATTGCTTGTGTTATACGAGGTCACTGGTTGAAGCCAGTTCTCCACTGGCTCAGTAATTGCTTCCAATGTCATCCTTTTATAGTGCCAGGGAGGAAATAATGACATCTGAGTTTTCAAGAGTAATTCAGCCTCTCTTTTGGCGGCTTCCTCAGCATCAAGTTTGCGAGTGAGGTTGAGAATTTCATCAATTTCCTTCTCCCTAGTTGATTTGGCAGCATCCTGATCAGAGACTTGTTCTTCCAATATCTCCTTGCCTTTGCCTTTTAATGGATCTGTAGAGGATGGACCAATATCTCCTTTAGCATTCATCCTTTTGAACCAATCGGAATCGGGGTTCCGAGAGGCATGTGTAGCCCCTTTTTCATTGGTTTTTCCGATAGTAGAAAAGGAGGTTTTGATCGGGTTGTCTTTCTTCGGAGTGTCCTGATTGAACGTACTTTCTTCATTGGTTTCGTCTCCCCTTGTTTCGGAGAGGCAACACCTTCCGAAACACCCTTTAATGTGGCTAGCAGATTGAATACAGGATGAAGCTTAAGGGTTAGATGTCTGCGCACCTGAGGAGTGAGAATGGGATCAGTGTCTTCAACAATCCTATGAAGGAAAGAATCAATTTCAGATACACCATTTCGAACAGCTTTGTTCTGAGAAACAGCCGAGGTGAGAATGGCAGACTTGTGTCGGATATCTGACTTGAGAAGCTGGATTTTGGTTTCTTTGGCAGCTAATGTATCCATCAAGGAATTTTCCGTGGCCAAATCCGTTTTCAGTTTATCAAACTTTGTATCCATAGAGGATACCCATTCATAATATTCTTTCTTCAACTCCGAACGTAATGTAGAAAGCTCCTCTCTTTCTTTCTTCAGTATGCTCCCAAAGTTGGAGATGACTTGTTGCATCTTTTCATTGTTCCGGACATGAGAGTCTCGGAAGTCCTGAGTAAATTTGAGAACATCTTTTTCCAGCCTGACAATAGAGGTGGCAGAATCTTGCATTTGGGTTTCAGATTTCTCTATGAGGGAGGAGAATTGACGCATGAGTTTGACATTTTCGGTGATTAAAGTGTCCACCGAGTCCTTGTGAGCATCCAACCAGGATTGCCAGTCGGAGACAGAGGGAGTCGCCGTGGATTGAAGAAGTAAATCCAGTTTCTCAGAGATTTCCTTGAGCTGATCAGACGCCATCGGAACAGAAGAACTGTGGGTCTTGAGTTTAACAGTGGATGGAGATTCAAGGAAATCTGAAAGATCATCCTGGTCATCAATAACCAGAATATCTTCCTCTTTATCATCATCCGAAGGGGGATTGTCATGAGGAGAATCGGGAATGGTAGTTTGTTTGGGTGATAAAGATGGAGACTTTTGAGTGTTGGTTTTTCGGAGGGGTGAGCGTTCAGGAGTGGATTGCGGACTAGAATGAGGAGTGGTTTTTGGTGTGGGGTCATGAGGCGGCGATAGTGGAGGAGGAGAAGGCTTGGTAGGTGGAACATCTTCAAGATTTTCTGTAATCGGAACGTCGTGTGGGGAATTCGGAATATGTTGAGTATCGGAGAGTTCGTTTTCGGAATCAAAAGACTGGACAAGCTTCCGAAGCCTCCTCGGACGTTTGGGTTGTTTTTCGGTGTCAGACGCTGCAGCTTTACCTTTTTGTTTAACTATTTTATTTGGATTTTCAAGTGTGTCAAAAACGTCTTGATGTGCTTGGTCAACATTACGAACTCCCGATGGAGATAACAGTCTGTATTCAACGATGCATTGAACGTCTATCGGAACTCGGTCCAGCATCGTGATCGGAATTGATCCAATGAAATCGAAATCCTCCAATTTAGTGGTTTCAAACTGAGTGGTTGACAACGTCGGAATAACCGCTAAGACAGAATCGGTCATGACATGAAGATGATTTTGCTCAATAGCCGGTTTCACCACAATGGACCAAAATCGAGCACAAGAGATTTCAGAATGACGATTCTTGTAGTTCACGCTCTCGAAAAATTGGCTCCATAGAATAGACCCGTAATCAAGGTTGATATCATGATAGAGGCCATAAAAGATAGAGTAAAAGAGCTTACTTGCACTGTCTGTGCCTATCGTGCGTTTAGAGAAGCTTTTGAACAAGATTGTGAAAAGAAAGTTCCATAGAGGCGGTAGACCCTTCTTTGTGAACTTGGAGAGTTGCGTTATATCACCCTTATAGCCAAGTTGGTAGAAGAACCGTTGAAGAGTAGAAGGCGGAAGGGAATCAGGATCGACAATATCAGTTTGATCAGTAAACCCTAGCAATTTTCCAAAACGGGACTTGGAAATACGTGTCTTGATGGATCCTACCTCAAAAGTAACAACATCATCAGCCTTGTTGTAGAATGCAGACGAGTACGCAGAGGAGAGATACACGATTGGAATTTCCTCTGAAGCAGTTAGGGCTTTGCAGATCCGGGAATATTTAAGACACTCGATCATCGGCTGAAGAGCTTCATTATACTTGGAAGAGTTAAGATCAATAATCATATTCTGATTTTGTTTGATCTTCAGCATGAGAGATGAGGATGTATTGTCATTTGCAGAAGATGAACCAGCCATTTGAGACTTCTTGAGAGTTCGTGAGAAAAAGAGGGCTTTGAAGATGGAGAGTTCTTGTCTGAGAGATGAAGAGCGGAGAAAAAAGAGAGTAACCCAAAAAACCTTTTAAATATCCTTTGGAGAGTGTTTGGAAAAAGGAAATCCCGCTTCAGTCGATTTCGTTTCCCAAGAATCACGTCGTATCATCATGAGTGACCCCCAAAAGTCGCATTGCAGGCGCGTGAAAAACGAGAAAGTAGTTGCTGTAGAGATGACGTTGTAACGGCCACGTCTTGATTACCTCATCCAAAATTTCAAAAATTTGATGAGTAAAAAGAAATGCCAGGTCATCAATCTGAATCCTTATCAAAAAATCAACCAGAGTTAGAAAAATCAAATAATGATTTTCGTGCAAGAGTGTGCCAAAGATAAAGAAGAAAATCAAAATTTATTTGGTAAAGTGTGATGTCGGAATGACATAAAACTGATTGATCCCGGGGAATGATATCTTCCTTCGGAATCATGAGAGATTCAAAAGTGATTTTGTGGTATCCCGTTGAATTATGATCAATTGATTGATAAGAATCATTGAAAGGTTTCTTTTAAGATTTAGCTTTATGAGGTGGGGTTAACTTTCATTCGAATTCCGAGATCGTGAGAAATGTCCGAAATTGGAAGAAAGGGCTTGTTTGACCAGAGTAGTCATGAAAACAAGTAAAGGTAAGGAGAATTTTGTCTGACTTGGGAAGTATTTTGAAATCTCAAAAAAATAATGAAAAACTGGATCTTTTTGGATAGAAATTACTTGGGTGGAGTAGATTTCATAAAGATCACGCAAAAATGAAAGATTGGAATAAATTCCTTAGTGTGTTCGGATTTTTGGGTTTCATTCGGAATGGTGGTAAGAACAATTCCGAAATCATGAACACAGAATTTGTGTAACCATCAGTTTTCAGTGGTAATGCTGAAGACCTTCATAAGGGTTACAGGTATATGGAGATGTATTGAATATGGAGAAATAATAGAAAGGTTAAGAGAGGTTGATGAGTCTCACAGCGCCTCATGGTGAAGATGAGTTGCGATCTTTGACTAGAATTTCCGAAATCATATATTGAAATTGGTTTATATTTCAATAATTATAGATATTCGATTTAGCTACTTCGAAAACGTGGTGAGAAGAAATCCATCAATTCAAAATAGTTACAAAAAAAATGTATTCTTGCTGAAGAATGCTGACGAGGACTTCACTATCATGAGAAATCATTTATTGCTCAGGCGAAAAGGGTGGAAAACGTCCAATCAGTTGCTAATCAGCCGTCTCTGCCTTAATGACACATAATAATGACTGCAGACTGCATCATTACTTCAAAAAGTAATTAAATATCCACAATTGGAAGCTTAACCGGTGTCATTTCTGCCTATAAAAAGGAACCATTGTTAGTAGTAACAACCCACACCCAAAAAAAAATTTACCATCAGAAAAGATATCAAATGGCTCGTCGTCCCTACAACCGCTTTGACAAGGTCGAGGTCAAGATGCAAGAAGGCGACTACACAGGTGGCATCTATGGCGGGGTCGTCATGGGAGTTTGGAATCACCGATATGAGGTGAGGATGACCACTCTCAATGATGGCGAGGGTGGTGGACCACTGATGGTTCAAACTAGCTACCCCTTTCTGCAGCCTGTCCCACCAAGAATCTTGGTGGAGTACAAACAGTTTGACCTCGTTGAGGTCTGGCACAGGAGGGGGTGGTGGCCAGCAGTGATCACCCGTACAACTCCCCACAACCAGTTCCATGTGGGACTGGCAGATGGGACTCGCCTCTTCGTTGATGAGAGTGAGCTGCGCATCTACCAGGCTTTCCATCTTGGTGATCCTCCCATGTAGCACTACTACAAGCTGTAGGAAGTAGTTGTTTTATCTTTGTCTTTTGATGTACCGAAATTCCTTCCTCCAGTTTTAATAAATAGTGTCCTTCTTTTTGTGTATGGATTTCTGTTTGAATTCTGTATCTGCATTCTCAAGGATATCGGACAGCAAGAAGAACAAAACAAATAAAAAGAAAAGAAAAAGAAAATAAAACACACAACATACGAAAATAAATCAAAATTTTAAAGAACTAGAAAATATTTTTGATATTTTGATATATATGAAGAAAGTAAAGCACAAAAAAAAATTTGAAGGAAAATATTTTTGATGTATTAAAAAATAAATAACTGAAATAATAAAAAAAATAAAATAAAATAAAAGAAATAAAATAAAAATTAAAACAAAAAATAAAACAGAGTTTCAGAAAGGATACATGTATTCTGAATCATTCTTGTCTAAATTCCGATTCCGAGGCATTCCGAATTTCGGAATCAATCGGAATCTTAATTAGATTTCGGAACAGATTCAGCTTCCATCATTCCGAGGCCTTGAAGAATTTTGTTAAATGCCAGCTCAGGAAGGGCCTTTGTGAAGATGTCTGCTAGTTGATCATTTGAGCGAACAAAATGAATCTCGATGTTGCCGTCTTCAACATGATCTTTGATAAAATGATATATGAGTGCAATATGTTTAGTCTTTGAATGTTGCACTGGATTGTGACAAATCCGAATCGCACTTTCGAAATCACAGTAAAGAGGAATACATTTCATACTGACTCCATAGTCTCTCAGTTGGTTTTGAATCCATATTATCTTAGAGGTGCATGAAGCAGCAGCAATGTACTCAGCTGCAGCTGTTGAGAGTGACACACAAGTCTGTTTCCTTGATTGCCAGCTTACGAGTTTTCCATCGAGAAGTTGACATCCTCCTGAAGTGCTTTTGCGATCCAATCCACAACCACCAAGATCAGCATCAGAAATTGCTTGAACGAAGAAGCCAGATCCTGACGGATACCATAGTCCAAGAGAGGTTGTTCTTTTGAGATATCGGAATATATTCTTCAAAGCATTGTGATGTGGCTCTTTAGGATTCGCCTGAAATCTTGCGCAGTAACAAACAGCAAACATAATGTCAGGTCTGCTTGAAGTAAGGTAGAGAAGTGAACCTATCATTTGACGATAAAGAGTGATATCAGCTGCAGGTTTGTCTAGTGAAGGAGTGAGTTTGGTTCCGAAAGCCATCGGAACTTTGACTTTAAAATCTCCCTTCATTCCGAATTTCTCTAAGAGAGACTTGGTATAAGCTTCCTGATTACTGAAGATGCCTTCTGAGCTTTGTCTGATGTTAAGGCCTAGAAAGAAATTGATTTTACCCATCGAGCTCATTTCAAATTTTGTCTCCATCAGTTTTCGGAATTCAGCCGTTAGGCTAGGATGAGTAGATCCGAAAATGATGTCATCGACATAGATTTGAACAATCATCAGGTGACTTCCTTCCTTTTTGCGAAAGAAAGTTGGGTCGATAGAACCTTGCTTGAACTTTGATTGCTTGAGAAACCGAGTTGAAGTTTCATACCAAGCTCTTGGAGCTTGTTTTAGACCGTAAATAGCTTTATCTAACACATAGCAATGATCGGGATGTTTACTGCTCACAAAGCCTGGTGGCTGTTCAACATAGACTGTTTCTTCTAATTCTCCATTCAGAAATGCACACTTGACATCCATCTGATAGACATCAAAACCCTTGTGTGCTGCATAAGCAAGAAAAATCCGAACGGACTCTAGTTTGGCGACTGGTGCAAATGTTTCTTCATAATCAATTCCTTCTTCTTGACAGTAACCTTTAACTACCAGTCTTGCTTTGTTCCGAATGACATTCCCTTCTTTGTCTAACTTGTTTCGGAATACCCATTTCATTCCGAGAACTGAAGCTTTTTTCGGAGTCGGAACTAATCTCCACACCTTGTTGCGTTCAAATTCATTTAGTTCATCTTGCATTGCTTGGACCCAGTCAGCATGATCAAGTGCTACTTTAACTGTTTTAGGTTCAATCTTGGAGATGAACGAATGAAACATGCAAAATTCCACTTTTGAAAATAATGCGACTTGCTTTTCTTTAGCTTGAGCTCGAGTGAGAACGCCAGCAGAAGTCGCTCGGATGATTTGAGATTTTGGATGATCTCTCGTCCATTTTATCATTGGAGGATAATTTGGATCATATTCAAGATTAATTTCTGGAATAATTTCTTCTGCTTCCGATTGTACCTCTGACTGTGTGTCAAGGTCATTGTTTTCAATTTCATTCTCCCCCTGGAAGTTTGCATCGTTTCTTTCGTCAGAGTGATCTTGTTCAACTGATGGAGTGGTTGACTCTAATTCAGGAGCCAAACCCTCCACATGAATGGGTGTTGAACCCTCCCCCTGGATAGGATCGGGATTCTCCCCTGGATGGTTGCATCAAAAATGGAAATTGGACCATTGTTCGGAATCGGAACATCAGTGGAGTTGTCGTGTGAATTTTCGTTTTCACTGACGGTACTTTCTATAAGCTTTAACAACTCATCTCCTTGGTTATCTCTTGCGTTTGCTTCTGCTGATTTTGCGTTTTCTTGTTCATCGAACAAATTCATGAATTCCTCATATAGATCCATAAGAGGAATTGTTGATGTATTTGATTCGGGAAAGATTTCTTCAGTCTCTGTAGTAACATGCTTTGCTCTTGAATTGTATCTATCATCAAAGGTGATGTAGTATGTTTCTTCAATCTTCCGAGATCGTTTGTTCAGAACATGATAGGCCTTTGAGGTAAGAGAGTATCCCAGAAAAATACCTTCATCAGCTTTTTCATCCCATTTAACTCGTTTCTCTTTGGAGTTAAAAATGAAACACTTAGATCCGAAAACATGAAAGAATTTCACGTTTAGTTTTCTTTTGTTGAGAATTTCATAGGGAGTGAGATTAAATTGTTTGGTGATGTTTGATCGGTTCTGAGTGTAACAAGCACTTGCGATGGCGTCGGCCCAGAAGTATAGAGGAAGTTTCGCAAAAGAGAGCATTGTGCGAGCGGCTTCACAAAGAGAACGATTTCATCTTTCTACAACTCCATTTTGTTGAGGAGTGTAGGGGACAGAGAAGTTATGTGAGATTCCTTTATTGACAAGATAATCATCTAGAACTTTATTTTTGAATTCTGTGCTGTTATCACTTCTTATCATCCGAACTTGCTTTCGGAGAAGAATTTCTATCTGCTTGATGAAGTTAATCATGTTAATCGCTGCTTCAGATTTTTGCTTGAGAAAGAACACCCATGTGAAGCGGGAGAAGTCATCTACCACAACCAAAATGTATTTGTTGTGAGCAACACTTTCGATGGCAGATGGACCACAAAGATCAATGTGCAGAAGTTCCAATGGTTCTATGATCTTTGTGTTGATGATTGTAGAATGACTCTTCCGGCTTTGTTTTCCTAGCTCACATGCATCACACAGTCGGTCTTTGTCGTACTTGAGTAGCAGTAATCCTCACACAAGATCACCAAGTACCAGTTTATTAATATCACGAAAGTTCATGTGAGATAAACGTCTGTGCCATAAACAACTATCATCGTTCGTAGCTTTTGTGAGTAAGCAGATGGCAGGTTTTCCTTGGATGGGTCGCATGTCCAAAGGAAACATCTCTCCTTTTCTTTTTGACTTCAAAATGATATTCTTGGATTCCTTTTCAACCAGTTCAGAGCCATCTTCATCAAATGAAACTTTAAGACCTGTTCTGACAACTAGTTGCGAAACACTGATTAAGTTGTGCTGAAGTCCTTCAACATATGCTACTTTCCGTATCGAAATTTCACCATTTGTGATCATGCCATAGCCTTTGATGTTTCCAGTTGCATTGTTTCCATAGCTAACTTTTCCTCCATTCGTTAGTGAGTGATATTCTCGTAATTCCTCCTTTCTCCCTGTCATGTGACGTGAACAGCCGCTATCAATGTACCATTCTGGATCATACTGTTCGTCACGTAGAACCTGCACAAGTTAGAGAGATTTAGGAACCCAAACCAATGTGGGCCCATGTGAGAATTTACTAGAGATAGGAAAAATGCATGATCTCTCAACCCAAAAGGATTTTCTCACAGATGGTTGATTTTTCTTATTTTCAATTCGGAACACTTTCATTTTTGTGGATTGCCATTGTTCTTTAGCAAAACGAGATTTCGTTGGAGTGAACGTGTTCGAAACTTGATAATAATGGGTTTTCTGATTGTGAGAGCGATAAGTAGGATTTGGCATTTTAACTGACTGAGATGAGAGTTTTGGTTTAAAAATAACTGTTGGGTGAATCTTGTTGGTTTTAAGATCCTGAGTGGTTTCAGGATAGAGCTTTGCCTTCCCTTTTGAATCACTTGAACCGAGAACACGAGTGGGATTCTTTGTTGTTGTTGTTGAAACTGAGGCTTTGGGTGTTGGTTTTGGAGTATGCTCAAATTTCAGAATTGGAATTGGATTGACTTTCTGGGTTGGGTTTAAGTCGTTTTTGTTTCTCCAGAACTGTTTTCTCTCTTTCAAATTCTTTTTGTACCTGGCATTCATTTGTTTCCTTTTGGCGATCAGCTCTTCAGGAGACTTATGAATACAAGATGTTGAGCAGTGGTTAGAGTCGGATTTGAAAGTACTTGTCTTAGAGTTTGAAGAATTGAATTTCAAATTCTTTGTACCCCATGAACCATTTTGAGAGACAGAATTTTTATAGTTCGACGATCCAGAAATGTAGTTACCACGAGACTTCCATGAGGTCATTTCGGAAAGACCTTTGGTCTCATCCGAGTTGTCAATTGGTTCCGACCAAAAGAAAGAATCACAGACATCGGAATTATCGTTATCGACTAGGACTTTAAGTTCAGTTACATCTTTTGTATTTATACCTGGTTTAACGAAAACTTGATTTGGTACTGTCTGAATCTTTGGAAAAACAGTGGCCTGTTCATTTAAAGTGTGTGATCCTTCATTTTCAACAATTCTCGCAAAAGCAACTGAATTTTCAGAAATGAGATTTTTCTTAGTTTTAGTAGAATTGGATACGAATTCCGAACAGTCAATTTCATCCTCAACAGATATCTCACTCATATCACTTTCATCAAAATCAGAAATATTCTCATTAATGGGAGTATTATCAGAATTTAGTTTAGAGCATAGTGAGTGAAAATTCTTTAAGGTCGCTGTTTTAATTTCCTCATGATCATTTTCTGAAAAAATATTCTTTGACCATATTTTTATGTTCTTTGGACTGAATATAGCTTTCAATTTTATCAAGTCCGATTCGATAAGCTTCCGAAACCTCATCAGATGAAACAATGGTTTCACATCTGTGACATTCTGCATCGATTTCATCCTCTTTCAACTCAAGAAAGGGCAAAATCATTTTGTGTAAACCCCTGCCTATATCACAGTCAAGATGCAATTGAGTAATATTATTGTAAAGACGCTTTGCAATTAAACAAAAAATATTTCTCTGTTTGACAAGAACTAGATTATCCCTTTTGACATAAATGATATCATCTCGTGCTTTAACTAACTCACTATCCAACGCCTCGATTCTCATTCGTCTCTGCTCATTCTTATTCGATACCCTGCTCAATTGATCATTTAGGTTAGAATTGCTTAGACGTGTTCTTTTTAAGCTATCACTCAAACTAGAGACAATGAATCTAAGATCATCTAATTCAGTATCATAACTAGAAGATCAAATATTTAAAGATTTAAGGATAGAGCGTACCTTGTTGACCAAAGCCTCACATTCCTCTACTTGTTCAGCAACAGGTTTCGCAGCAAAACAACTTGCTGAGGTTTCACACCCATTGGTAGAGTACCCTCTGCTGTCGGAATGATCAGCCTTCACCATCAAACATCGGCCATGCGTCGGATTTCTCACCTCCTCATCTTCCGAATCCGTTGACCATACCTCAATGGCACCAAACTCGCTATCCTCCTTTACCACGAAGGCTGCTTTGGTAGATGAAGCATCATTCTTTTTCAGTTCCGCAATCTTCTTTGCGTAATAAGCTTCATCTTTTACCTGCTCCTTCTTCTCAGCTTGCTTTCGAAGTAAACAATCTTTCACGAAGTGGTTCTTACCTTTACAGTAATGGCAATCATAGCCTGAGTCGCCAACGAGTTTCTTCTCCTCATCACCTTTCTTTTTCTTGCTTTCTTCCGATGACTTTTCATAATTGAAACCTCCTTGTCGATTTCGGTTTTTGAATTTGGAGAAGTTTTTCTTAAAGAACTTCTTGGGATTTGATACCATTAATGCTTTGTCTTCTCTAGTCAGATCATCGTCTAAAAAATCTGAGTCGGAATCGATTTCAGCCGATTTCTTTCCAGCAGCAACCAGTGCAAGTGAACCAAGACCAATAGTTGCTTTGGCTTCTGAAATGACTTCTTTTTCATGGGACTTGAGGATTCCCACAACTTTAGCCAAAGTGTAAGTTTTGAACTGTTCATGCGCTTTTATGGTTCATACGATAGCCTTCCATTCGGAACGAAGACCATCAAGGAAAGTAACCTTTTGCTCAATAACAGTCCGAGCCAGATTGTATTTTAATAATAGACTGAGAAGATGATTGTATCAATTGAATGTCTGGGTTAGAGTTTCTTTTGAACCTTGTGCAAAAGATTCGAAATCGGAAAGAAGAGTGGTCTGAATTGAGTGCTCAAGGTCAGCATCTCCAGAATACAATTCTTTAAGTCTATCCCAGATTTCTTTAGCCATCTCGCACGAACTAACCAGGCGAAGAGTATCTGCTTTGAGAGCGAATCTGATAATTCTAAATGCTTTAATGTTGCACATTAGTTTATCTTTTTCGTCTTGAGGAATGTTTGTGTGAGTAACAAGCAGGTTGTTGTATTCTTTTAGGGTTTTGATAACCCTCCTTGTGTCCGTGTGGACATGAGTTTCTTCAGTAATAGCTTGCCAAATCGTTGCTCCATGTTCTTCAATGCCAAGAACATAATCTTCAAAATGTAACGCCCAGACCTCATACTCTTGAGTAAATAGAATTGGAGTCCTGGTAGTGGATCCAATGCTGCTTGAAAGATTGAAAGACTGAGTATGTGAGTCGTCAAAAGCCATTGAAACTTGTTTACTTGTATGAATCAGAAGTGTAAGATCAAATCAAAAGAAGAATCGAACGTAAAGATCAAAGTTTGATATCCAAAATCGATCAAAACGATAAAGATAATCAAAACAGATCTGTGAATAACACAAACTCCTGCTCTGATACCAATTGTTGAAACACAAGAGTCGGATCGAGATTCAAATAATGCGGAATAATGTAAATAAAGAAGATCAAGAACAGACAATATGAAGAACTGATGTCGAATGATTAATATTCAACTCAAGAACAATTCGATGTGAACTATTCTGTATGAGTGCCGTAAAAATGATTACTAAAGTTAACCCTAATAAGGGTACGAACAAGCTATTTATACAAAAACTAAGTACGGAAGGACAGACCCATTCCATAACCGATAGCAAAATTAATGGCATAAAATCTGGCTACAAATCCGATCAGCATCTTTGACTCAATCTATATTTATGACTCAACATATACATACATGTATATATATATATATATATATATATATATATATATATATATATATATATATATATATATATATATATATATATATATACATGTATATATATATATATATATATATATATATATATATATATATATATATATATATATATATATATATATATATATATAATGTTGTTGTTTATATGTTGTTAAGGTTGTTAAATGACATAAAATAAACAAATAAAGATCAATATTTGTGTCAAAATTGTTTATAATTTATCTCTATCAAAATAATGATTTTGAGCATGTTTCATGTTAGAAATGGGGATGAACAATGGCTTGGATCTCTGAAAATCGTGTAAGAATCACTTTCAAATCAAAGTATTTTGATGGTACAATCAAATATTTGATTGGATAAGATTCAGAGTGAATTCTAGACCAGAGAATGAGAGAAATATGATGTTTTCGTACCCAGAAAAATGACCAAAACGGCTATAAAACCTGTCAAAAAAATGTCACTGGGCGCGTTACACGGCCCGTTTAATCTTGACACGGGTCGTGTAATGCCTTACACGGCCCGTGTAATTCTAACACGGGTCGTGTAATGCCTCAAACTTGCTTCTGTCAAAATGCAGAAAGTTACACGGGTCGTGTAATTTTGACACGGGTCGTGTCAGACTAATTTTTGAAAAATTGAATTTCTAACTGACAGTTTACTTTGTAACTTGATCAAATTCAAACAAGTGTGTACTCCGCACCTTCCTTACTTGTTTAATGTTTGTCAAGATCACATTCGGTCAACAAAATTAATCCATTACACTTAAATACATATTGGTAATTTTACAAATCACCAACAAACCTCCCCCATTTAAGTGTAATCTTGATTAACTTAAACAAAACATAACTATACAAAACTGATGCATAAATGAAATATCGTGACGATTGAATTTCACATTAGTGTATTACACATTCCAAATATTCGAATATCAGGGTGTCTCTAAGGATTGAACCCTTTCTATTCATAGTGAATACATGAAGATAATAACACATACCAGTTTACATTCTCATAAGGTCTAACTTGACACTATATTTTACTAGCTTGTGTCCTATCCTTCAATAAGCATAACAAAGCTAAGTCTCAAGCTTCTTGAAGCAGCTAAACTTCATGCTTATATAGGTAGTTCTTTTATTCTTGCACCTGCATATGCAATTTTTCAAAGAACTATTAAGAAAATAAATTTCAACCTCCTTCACTTGCAGTACTGAACACATACCTTGGGATGATATAAACAATAATGTGTTCCAATCTTCAAATATTAAGCTTTCCACATTGAATTCAGCATCTAATGTTCAATTAGATGAGAATTGGGTATCTCAATATCAAAGATTTTTAGGTGGACTTCAAACCCATCCCTACAGCCGCCTTGTGCACAAGATCTCTCGCTAACCCTTTGGTTAGATGATCGGCTAAATTTAACTGAGTCCTTACAAACTCCACAGATATCACACCATTCGTTATGAGTTCATGAATCATACTATGTCTAACATCTAAATGTCTAGACTTCCCATTATACACTTGACTATAAACCTTAGCAATAATGGAATTTCATAATGGTAGATATCAGTTTAGGCCATAATGGAATTTCATAAATCAAATTCCTTAGCCACTCTGCTTCTTTTCCAGCAGCAGCCAAAGCTATGAATTCAGATTCCATGGTTGAACTTGTAATACAAGTCTGTTTCTTGGATGCCCAAGAAATTGCACCTCCTCCCAGAAGAAATACCCAACCACTTGTAGAGGAGTGATCCTCCAAATTGTTAATCCAACTAGCATCTGAATAACCTTCTAAAACCGAAGGATACCCCATGTATGTCAAACCATAATCCATGGTTCCTTTCAAATACTTGAATACTATACTCACGACTTGCCAATGATGTGAACTAGGATTGCTAGTATACCTACTAAGCTTTCCTACAGCATAAGCAATATCAGGCCTAGTGCTAATCATGGCATACATAAGAAAACCAATAGCCCTTGAGTATTCTAGTTGAGACACAGGAGATCCTTTATTAGGTAGAAGCCTAAGACTAGGATCTATAGGAATACTAACAGGAGAACAATTTTCAAAGTTGAACTTTT
Source organism: Cichorium intybus (assembly GCA_023525715.1). Taxonomy (NCBI): domain Eukaryota; kingdom Viridiplantae; phylum Streptophyta; class Magnoliopsida; order Asterales; family Asteraceae; genus Cichorium; species Cichorium intybus. Next base: position 57,544,252 of record CM042017.1, on the reverse strand, counting down.
TCAATATCTTCTCAATATAATGAGATTGAGTGATTGAAATACCATTGTTTCCACGTTTGATTCTTATACCAAGAATCACATCCGCCTCCCCCATGTCTTTCATGTCAAAACTAGATGATAATAATTTCTTGGTTTTGTCAACTTCATCTTGACTAGTACCAAAAATTAACATATCATCTACATATAGACAAATTATAACTCCTTTTCCAGAAGTATCAAATTTGCTATATACACACTTGTCAGCTTGGTTTAATGCAAAACCATTAGACAAGATCACATCATCAAATTTTTGATGCCATTGTTTTGGTGCTTGTTTCAAACCATATAATGATTTCTTTAACTTGCAAACCTTGTTTTCATGTCCAGGCATCACAAACCCTTCAGGTTGTTTCATGTAAATCTCCTCATCTAATTCACCATTCAAGAATGCAGTTTTCACATCCATTTGATGAATTACAAGATTATGTATTGATGCAAGAGCCAACAATAATCTAATAGTAGATATTCTAGCCACAGGAGCATAAGTATCAAAGAAGTCAATACCTTCTTTTTGCCTAAAGCCTTGGATAACCAATCTGGCTTTATACTTATCTATTGTGCCATCCACTTTCATTTTCCTTTTGAGGATCCATTTACATCCTAATGCCTTGCATCCAGGAGGTAAATCAGCTAATACCCAAGTATTGTTATGCATGATAGAATCTATTTCATCCTGAATAGCTTCTTTCCAGAAATGAACATCTCTTGAAGCCATAGCTTCACTAAATGTCTTTGGATCCTCCTCAATAATATAACAATATTGATGTTCAGAGATGGTCTCATCTCTTGTTCCTTCAACTAAATAAAGTTGAAAATCAGATCCAAAAGACTTAGCTTTTCTTGTCCTAGTACTCCTCCGAGGTTCAGGTACAGAACTTGTACCAGCAGAGACATTTTCTCCTTGAGTTGTGTGCTTGCTTGAAGATTGTTGAATCAAGTCCCTTGGTCTAGGTATAGAAGTAAATCTCTCTTCATCAAAGATAGCATCTCTTGACTCTATAACAGTGTTCACAGACACCGAGTCATTAGATTCTATAACATAGAATCTATATGCCTTGGAATGCTCAGCATACCCAATGAAGATACAATCTATACCCTTTTCTCCCAAGTTTTTCCTTTTTGGTTCAGTGAGTCTTACAACAGCTCTACAACCCCAAACCTTGAGATAACTCAAATTTGGCACCTTTTTAAGCCAAAGTTCATAAGGACTAGCCTTACTCTTTTTGTTTGGAGTTCGGTTCAAAATATAACAGGCTGTTAACATAGCCTCACCCCAAAATCCTTCACTAAGACCAGAATAGGACAACATGGAATTAACCATTTCCTTCAAGGTCCTATTCGTCCTTTCAGCTACACCATTTTGTTGTGGTGTATAAGGAGCAGTGGTTTGGTGTATTATTCTGGTAGATTCAAAATAAACCGGATCATAATATTCACCACCCCTATCCGTACGCAAAACCTTTATTAACTCATTCTTATGTAGCTCTACTTGTTGTTTATAAATTTTAAATTTATCAAGAGCTTCATCTTTAGAATGCAACAAATACACATAACAATATCTAGATGCATCATCAATAAAAGTAACAACATACTTTTTGTTTCCTAGGGAAGGTGTTGCATGGAAATCACACAAGTCACTATGTATGAGTTCCAACACCTTGATTTCCCTAACAACATCTTTGAAAGGTTGTCTAGTGATTTTAGTCAACATACAAGTTTTACATTTCTCAATATTCATATCAAAAGCAGGAATCATACTCATTTTGGACATGTCTTTTAATCTCTTGTAATGAATATGTCCTAGTCTAGCATGCCATAATTGTGATTTATTCAAACTATTGCTAGTACTAGTTGAAGCCATACAAATCGAATTATCATAAGAAGGATAATTAAGATTAAGCCTAATCATACCATTACATACATATCCAAATCCCACAAAAGTACCATGTCTTGACAAGATATACTTGTCACTTTCTAATACTTGTTTATAACCACACTTACTTAATACAATTTCAGATAAGAGGTTCTTTCGAATCCCCGGTACATACAATACATTGTCTAAAGATAAACATTTTCCAGAAGTAAAGGTAAGTAAAACAGATCCTAGTCCCTTGATTGGTTCAGTAGCAACATTCCCCATCTTTACAACAGGTCCATCTTCAATTGGTTGATAGTCTTTAAACCAACGAAGATCCTTGCAAACATGACTTGTTGCACCCGAATCAACCCACCATGCAACATCATCATTCTGCACATAGAATGCTTCAGAAATCACAGAAACATAATTCTGCACATATTTAAGATTTTGAGTAAAATCAGATTTCTGACCTTGTTGCTTGTCCGGATCCTTAGATCTACTTGGACCCACATCCTTGTCCTTGTTCACGTTACGGAGGCGACAATCTTTCTTGAGATGACCTGGTTTGTTACAACCCCAACAAACCAACTTAGCCTTTTTGTTTGAAGACTTGTCATCTTTCCCTTTAAACTTCCTTTTACCTTTAAACTTATTGGAATTCTTAGATCCCTCTCCTTCCACCATGTTCACAGAAGAAGAACCAATTTGGTACTTGCCTTTAGGATTGTTATCGAGTTCTTGAGTCTTTAAAGACTCCTCAATCTGTAAATGGCTTCCAAGTTGAACCAAAGTCAACTCTTCCTTCTTGTGTTTTAAAGTGTGTTTAAAATCTTTCCAGGATGGGGGCAATTTGTCAATTATGACAGCCACAGAAATGGCTTCATCCATCTTCAAATTGTGTTGAGCAAATTGTCCCAAAATCCTTAACATTTCATGGTATTGTTCCATCACAGGCCTGGAATCAATCATTTTGTATCCCATGAAATTGCTTACAAGAAACTTCTTACTAGAAGCATCTTCAGCCATGTACTTGGATTCCAACGAATCCCATAGTTCTTTTGCGGATTCAACATTTTGATAAACATCAAACAGAGAATCAGACATACCATTGAGAATGTGACCACGACATATGTAATCATCGTTCTCCCACTTTGATCTCCTTCTTGTTGCCTCCAGGGGTTCATCTTCAACAACTTCAAGCATGGGAGTACTTAGAACATAGACCACTTTGAGGGCTGTGAGAAGAAAGTGCATCTTCTTTTGCCATCTCCGGAAGTCTTGGCCTTCAAACTTGGTTAACTTGTCAAAATTGCTTGTCATATCTTTCACAAAAGTTTCATTTGCCATTGTTGCAGAAATTACTTTGATTTTTGTTAGAAATGGGGATGAACAATGACTTGGATCTCTGAAAATCGTGTAAGAATCACTTTCAAATCAAAGTATTTTGATGGTACAATCAAATCTTTGATTGGATAAGATTCAGATTGAATTCTAGACCAGAGAATGAGAGAAATATGATGTTTTCGTACCCAGAAAAATGACCAAAACGGCTATAAAACCTGTCAAAAAACTGTCACTGGGCGCGTTACACGGCCCGTGTAATCTTGACACGGGTCGTGTAATGCCTTACACGGCCCATGTAATTCTGACACGGGTCGTGTAATGCCTCAAACTTGCTTCTGTCAAAATGCAGAAACTTACACGGGTCGTGTAATTTTGACACGGGTCGTGTCAGACTAATTTTTGGAAAATTGAATTTCTAACTGACAGTTTACTTTGTAACTTTATCAAATTCAAACAAGTGTGTACTCCACACCTTCCTTACTTGTTTAATGTTTGTCAAGATCACATTCGGTCAACAAAATTAATTCATTACACTTAAATACATATTGGTAATTTTACAAATCACCAACATTTCATTGACACAAAAATGCTCAAGAAACATAAATATAAAAATATCATGTAAGCAAATGGATTTTATTAAAGCTAAAATAGTGTTGTTGAGCTTTTAGTGATGCTTCAAAGCTATCACTAAAGGTGTTAAATATTTACTTTAGTTTTATTGTTGCTGTTTTTTAGATGCTTAAGTGCATTCATAAATATACTGAATTTTAAAGCTTGCTTGGACTTGGTAGCATAACGCCTCTATGAGACCTATGTATTGATGTTTGTATGTTTTGGAAAATGCTATTAATATTATGCTACTACCTACATTTCATTGTGTTCTTTTATTTATTGAAAACTTCATTTAATTGTAAATGTTTTAGATTAAATACGAAACTATCTTAGAGGTGATGACGAAGCAAGTAAGAGGCATGCATCATTGTGGTTGTTGCCCTACAAACGACCAAGTTTTTGTTTTGTTATGATTCACCAAAAAAACCAAATAAGATGAAGCAATTGTAGCCGTTATTCGCATATGTGATGTGTTTGTTTTTTATGCTCAAACTATATAGTCTAGATATTAAAATTGAAACACAACCATAATTGCGAAAAAACAAGCAATTATAATTTTTTTTATAAAAGTCGAATTTTAAAATGTTTTAAAAAATGATTTATTGCAAAAATCAAGTTAAAACGTTTTAACTAAAATAAAAAAATCGTGTTGTCGCCAAATATTCTAAGTAAGATGCGGAAAGATAAGATTTGCGGAAAGTAAAGTTCCGAAACTGGGAGGTTTCGGAAGAGGACAAGTTCGAAGACTTGAGTGGACTTGCGGAATGATAGAAATATAATGAGTACTTAGAAAAGACCGATAGCTCAACAATAATTAAAATGCATAAACAGTTACATAACATGTAATGTAAAGACGGAAAGATTAAGGTGCTAGAAGTGTAAAGACATGAAATAATGCAGATAAGAGTAACAAAATTGATGGAATGAGAGAGATTATATTGATATTTGTCAAAGTGTTACAATTTGTCTCTCAAACTCATGAGGACTGAAGATGGACATGGTCACCCTTGTATAGACCAGGGGAGGACCTTCGGATAAAGACCTATGGACTGAAGTTCAGACAACACGTCTCTCTTCAGTCAGACAATAAGGATAAATCTAATATAATAATACAATGTCAGACTAGGGTGGCTTATCTAGAATAAAATAATATACTAAGTACAACCGACATGCTCCTAAAAGGTCACGCCTGATCTAGTCTAATCATCTCCTATAAGTTGAAATGCTTATCCTTTGTCTTATCTTCAAGTTAGTCTTCATATCTTTAGTCCTCTATGTTGAATGTCTAAGTAAGGAAGTTCCCAGAAGTTGCTTATATTGTTGATCCGAAATCCTGAGTGGATTTCGGAGTCCTGGTATTTCTGAGTCAGACTTAGGAACTTGATCTTCTGAGCTGTGTCTTTCGAGCATCGTATCTTCTGAACTTGGTTTACTGGATTGATGTTGGCTTAGTCGGAGTTCCGAAATCCAAGATTGGATTTCGGACATATATTAATGAACATTACACAAGACATCCAAAACCATAAGTATATTCATTAAGCACATTCGGAGCATACAATCAGAATATCCAAAACATAACAATTGTTTAATACTTAAAACATTCATAAGAAACACTTGTTCAAACATTCCATCAAAATAACTAACTTCAAATACCACCAAAAGTAATACACTCAAACACTGAGTTGGTAAACGACTCGATTTTAGCAGTAACAACCCTTTTTCTAAAATGTAAATCACGTGTTGCCCATTAAAAAAGCAAACTTAACTAATAGTCTTTCTATGTGGGAAGTGCAAAGTCAACACATCACTTAGACTATTAGCCAAAAGGATGTTAAATTCGTGATAACTTGAGAATCTCGGGTCGGATGTCAAGTTGTTTTTGTATGATTGATTTATTATCCAAACTTGTGATCCACGACAGAGCTATCACAAGCATATATGAGCATGAAATGGATTAAACATTTCAATTAACATAAAGTCAATGAATCCCTATTAATCTTGGAGTGTCGTAGAAATTGTAACTAACAATAGTATTGCATACCTAAATAGCTTGTTGTTACAATTATGACAAACGTTTTTGAAATTATAAGTAAAATATGGGTCCTAACCTTGTAAAATACGTATTTTGGTAATTATTTTATATGGATTATTTCGAACAACTAACTAAAACAAACTCCTTTTTATAGATATCATCAAAGAACAACTCGTCTACTACAAACTCTGCACTACTAAATATCCCTTGCAAGGATAAGCTCATTGGCTCAAACTATTTTAACTAGATTCAAAATGAGATAATTGAGCTCGAATACGAAAATAAAATTTGAGCCATTGATGAACATCTTCCCGAGGCTCCTCCAACTAGGTCAACTACGGTTGTCAGACATGAATATGAAAAATGTCTGGGTGTGTCAATTAGATTATTGTCTCATGTTGGAAACCATGGTTCAAGAGTTCCAAAAGAACTTCTAGAGCATTAGGATTTTCGACATGGTTAATCATCTAAAGGACATGTTCTCGGTTAAAGCTAGATAGGAGCGATTTGAAATTGTCATGGGCTTAATGAGTTGTAAGTTGTAGAATGGAGGGTGTGTCTTGGTTAGTGAGGAGTTGGCTACGAACATTCTCATCAACTCACTTACTAGTTAATATGGAGATTTCTTTTCAAACTTTAATATGAACAATATGGAAAAGTCTATCATGGAACTGCATGACATGCTTAAGGTCACTGAATCTAAGATAGTCAAAGGAAAGTAGTCAAACTTAGTCTATCTCGTACTAGCCATCATGTTAGCAGGGGAAAAGAATAAGAAGGCTAACCATCCCAAGGGAAAAAGGAAGGGGAAAGTTGGGTCTTCAACTCTAAACATAATGCCAAAGGAAAGGATAAGGCCAATCAAAGATATGTCCCTCAAAGAATCCAAAAGAGGTAATATATTTCCGTTACAATGAAATAGTATATTGGAGGTGTATTACATATGATTAAACTCCATGGTAGTTCTACATCTAATTCTTAGGTCTTAGGCACATGGTGTGGTACTCATATATGCACTGATGTACAAGGTTTAAAGGGAAGTAGGAAGCTTTAATGTGAAGAGTTGGACTGGATCATGAGTAGCAAACATAATGTTGTTGTCAAAGGGATTGGGGATTACAAACTCTTGTCTCCAGTGGTCACTTTATGGTTTTAATAGATTGTTTCTATTTTCCAGATATCCGTATAAATATTCTTTCCTTTCATGCATTATATAGATATAGTTTTGACTTTGGACTTGAGCAAGGCTCTATTTTAGTTTAAAAAACATAAATATCTTATTTTACAACAAATCTTTTTCATGATATTTCTGAAACTATTATAGGAATTATACAGAATAATAAAACAATCTTTAACGTTGATTAAAACTTATCCAAATATAGTGTGGATAAGACTTATGCATGACATTGTTGACATGGCCACATAAACAGGAAACACGTCTCTGAAATCTAAGCAGATGGGATTAGGAATCATTTTACTAAAATTTTAATGATGAATGTGAATATTGTCTATTAGGAAAGCTTAATTGCTTCTAAGAGTATGACCGACTATGGAAGTTTGAGTAAATTAATACTTAGGAAGTGGGTTCTAAACATGCTGTAGTGAAACATAGTGTTAAATCAATGTAAATGGTAACTCTCCAGCTCATTATCAAGTGTCCATATGATAATCACCAAATTAGATATCATTTAATACTGTTATATGTTTCTGGTTCTATTAAACTAATACTAAAATCTAGTTGTCTATGTACCTAAAATGACCTTCATTTTTTTGTGTCATTTTCATTTCAGATTATTCGATCGAATATCCTTTCGATGATATCTCATATGTCATGTTACTTTCTCTCCTAACTCAACTCTATAATAGGGTGGTAGTCCCTGAGTATGCGTTTCTGACTTCTCATGGGTCTCGGGTTTGTCAGTTAAGATGACTGAACCCTTAGTGACCAAAAGATTTCATGGTGTTCATTAATGTTGAGAACAAGCATCAAGATACCGACGAAATCCTTCAACCATGTAGTCTTCTTATACAGCATCACAAGCTCATATGTATACCCGGACTCTTATACGAAGTTAGCCATCAATTTCAGTTTTGAACATTTCCAAATTTTTATAATTTCCTGTTCATCATAAACACAACTTGTTGTTTTTCTCATGTGTGCTTTAATAACCCTTCAACCACCGTCCAGTGACATTTGCCAAGTCTGTCCTAAAACTGACTTACTATGCTCCAATCATATAAGGCTTCAGGATAAGTACATCTTACGACACTTATGATCGATCCTATGGTAGAATCTCATGGGCCTTGACTCGTATTGTCCAGTGCTTCTCTAGTATTGAAACATTGATTCTTAATCAATTCTATGTCATGATCAGAAACCCTTTCTTAGAGTCATGCATCTTGAATTTCTTCAAGATCATACTCCAAATGTACTTTGGCTAAGTTACTCAAGATGTTTTTATCTATCTCTATAGATTCTTATACCACGTATGTATATTGTATCTTTGACAACGCCTAGTGATATCAAGTATTTTAGGCGTTGTTGAGCCCTGTTCTTGATGAAATTATATTAGATATATCTTGGTATTCTCACTTTTCGTGCCAGGACTTGTTTGGAAGAAAAGAATGAAAACAGGGACTAAAAGCGTGCAAAATGAAGAAGTTTGGAAAAGAACGAAAAATCAAGGAATAAGTACGCGCGCCGCGGATTTCTTAAATACGCGACGCGGGCTTAAGGCGGTGTAACACATTCAAATGCCGAAGAAACGGGAAAAGATTAGTACGCGCGACGCGATTCTTTATTTGCGTGGCGCGGCTGCGGGAAAATTGCAACTATAAATAGAGGCATTTCCAGCCGAAAACCCTAGCAAAGGCCGGGTGTAAAATCGACCTTGAAGCTCTTTGACTCCAAGATTTCGTTGCAGCAACTTCTCAATTGGTATTTTTATGTTTTGGATTTTATTTTCAATTAGTTAGTTAGTATTAAGCATTGGCTAGTATCTTTGGGAGTGACACCCACTGATATTGAGCTTTAGTTTCTGTTTTAGCAACATTTGGTTACTGCTTGGATGTTTGGAATTGAGTTTGAGTAATGAGAAGCATTTGGTTATAAGCAATATTGGTTTTGTGGTGTTTTTATGCTTGTTTTGGTTTCTGAGTATTTGAATTGTGTTTGGATGTATTGTGACCTTGTTTGGAACTGCTTTCCTTTGCTGATTTCAGTAGCCAACTAGGTTAGTTTTAGGGTTTGAATTTAACTAGTAACTGTTCAGTCAGAACCTTAGTTATTGGTTAGTTTATGCCTTGTTTGATTTGGATGTTTTGGATGCCTTTGTTTGCTTCTGATTCAGAGATGCACTTCTGATTTCAAAAAGTAACTAGGTTTGTTTAGCTTTGCTTGGCTTGGGTTTGTTTGATCATTGCTTTGGGTACTTAGAAACTATAAGTCCTCCGACTGTAGCGTGACACTACTAGTTGGTAATCTGTCATCTGGTCTAACCACGAAGCTCCTGCGGATCGACCGTGACTTCCACTGTGCTAGTGTGTGTTAGGTTTCTCTTTATTTTTGACCGCACGACGACCTAGGCGTGTCAATCTCCTAGGATCTTTATAGTGAAACATTTTCTCAAAGCCAAGTCATTACACTTTGTAACAATAAGAAACAGTTTCCTATAAATTGTATGTCATCAAGATACATTATCAGGCAGACTACTTACTCCCACTAGCTTTGACATAATCACAGGACTCGTCTATGCTTCATAAATAATCCAAACTCTTTGGCATTTTATGACTGCAAAAGATTCCGGCTGCGAGGTGGTTGTTTGACTCTATAGATGAATCTTTCAAGCTTTGTACATTCTATTTAGATATTTGGCATGTACAACACCCTTCTGATTGTGTCATACGCACAATCCCTTTGGTTTTCCATTTAAGGAAAGTGGTCTCAAAACATCCACTTCGCCATGTCACATAAAATGTAGATATGGAAAACATTATCCAAATAGATTCTTTCTCAGCTACTGATGAGAGTGCTTTTCCTCGGAATCAATTTCTTGAATCTAAGTACAACCCTACTCATCCAGTCTAGCTTTGAATGTGCCTACATTCTTATCCATTTGATTCTTCCTTTGATGACCCAATTACTCCAACTGGTTTTTAGGCCAGGTGTAAGATTGATCAAACTAAAACATGGACCGAGTCTCGCTTTCTGAGTTCTCTTTTATTTGGTAGCAATTGGGCTCACCAATGATTCCATATAGTTGGATATTTTTGGGATTTTTATAGATTAACACTAATCATACAGGCAGCGGAAGATAAAACAGATTAAATCCCAAAAACTGAGCAAGATTATAACATGTTCATAACCAGATCATAAGTTCATAACAGTTACACCAACAAGATGGGAAAATCGATGCATACCTTGTGTTTGCATGTTAAGGATACAAACCAGAATCCCTCTATTGATTCACACCCACGATCACCAGAAGAACAAGAAGACAGCAACTTCCAAGGCTTGTGGAAACCAATCCATAAACCCTTGGAGCGTTTAAGGTTTTCGACAAAGAGGAGGGGGAGGGGTTTTAGGTGGTTGGTGGCACACAAGGAGGATGGGATGCCTTACGGTAGCACCCTAAGGCCTCTACTTATACTGCATGGGCTCCTAAGGTTTCAAACTTAGGAGCCTTTTGGCGGCCGCACCCCCTAGACTTATTCTATTAATTAATTACAATCCAACCCCTTATCTGATTCTTATAAATTAATTTCACAATTAATTTATCAATTAATTATTGATCCAGTTTCTAACTAATTAATTTCTTGATTAATTAATAAACTGATCAATCCTCTATTATTCCTACTACTGATGTTTTTACTGGGTTGTGAGGGCAACCCAAATAGGACCCTGTTATTATTAGAAATGCCACCACAGCTGATAACTTGGACATATTTCCAACAGTCTCCCAATTGGACATGTCGTCAACTTTTTGTGGTCTGATATTTTCTGATATGCAGAGAGTGTAACATCCAATGCAACTTCCAAACTCTGATCAAAGCTATGATCACGAGACAACCCCTAGATAAGAGATCAATTATCCCTCTGTTCTACAAAATATCCTTTTATGAACTTGGTACATGGATAAGGGTCAATTCTCAAAAGTTCAAATTCTGTTTCTCGATAGACATTTATGATTACCAAATCAGACTACTTAATTGAACACATCAATCTAGTCAGAGCCCAGCCGAGCATTTTGGTGTCAACATCAAATCATCATGGGGCCCACAGACATCGCTTCTCCTAGTTTGGGCAGAAGGAAGAGATAAAATTTGACCATATAGTCTATGCCTATTTCATCATGCCATACCCAAACATTCCCTTTATAACTACCGGTTACGGTTAGCGTTTGAGAAAACCTAAGTATGACAAAATCATAGTACAAATCCCTCATGTTTGTCGGTTTGAAAAATAAAATACATTATCATCGTAGATTACTCGTGACTAAATCTATGAAGTAATCTCTAGGTGCGGGTTGTTCCAATACTTGAATCTATACCAAGCACTAATGAGGGTAAGTCACAATCACTACTTGCTTCCAAGAGTATGACCAACTATGGAAGTTTGAATAAGTTAATACTCAAGAAGCACGTTCTAAACATGTTAAAGTGAAACAAAGTGTTAGAATGATCTGAATGGTAGCCACTTAGCTTATTACCAAGTCTCTACAAGATAATCACCAAATCAGATATATTCTAATGTTGTTATATGTTTAAGGGTTCTATTAAACTTATAATTAAGATTTTTTTTCTATATACCCAAACTGGCCTTCATTTTGTTCTGTGTCAACATCATTGCAGATACTCCGATCGGACATTCTTCCGATGATATCTAAATGTGTTATGCTACTTTTCTCTCCTAACTCAATTCTGAAAACGGTGGTGTGTGTTTTGACTTCTCATGGTTCTCGGGTTATTTAGTTAGAATGACTGCATCCTTGATGTCTAGAAGATTTCAAGGTGTTCAAGATGTTGAGGACAACCATCAAGATACTGACGAAACTCTTCATCCTTGAAGTATTTTGTATCATTAGATGATGCAAATAAATAAACTTCCAAATTTGGACTCTTTTCAAATTTTCTAATTCCTATTCACCCTTAACATAACTCCTTGTTTTTCTCATATGTGCTTTTTGGTGATGCTTTCAACCACTGCCATGATTTAGAAAACTCTTTTCTTGGAGTCATGCATCTTGAATTTCTTCAAGATCATATTCCAGGTTGACTAAGTCCTTCAGACGGTTTCAACTATCTCTATAGATTAATGTACCACATGCGTATATCATATCTCCTTGGACCTTTTATAGCGGAACATTTCTTAAAGTCAAGTCATTACACTTTGTAACAATAAGAAATTGTTTCCTATGTGCAGTATGTCACCGACATACGTTGATGGTAGACCATAATAATACTCCCACTAGCCGTGACATAAATATAAGACTCTTTCATGCTTTCAAAAAATCCAAATATTCAGCATACTTTGTGATTACATAGATCCTGTCTTCCAAGGTGCATGTTAGATTCTCTAGGTGAATCTTTTGACTTATGTACTTTTCTGTTTGGATATATTGGCATGTATAAAAACATCTTGGTTGTGTCTTACAACCAACCCTTATGTTTTCCATTCAAGGAAACCGGTTCAGATTATCCAATCTTGTTATGACTAACAAAGTGCAGTTACACCAAATGATACCCTTATAAATTCATTCTTAGCTGCTGATAAGAGTGCTTTTCTTAGAATCAATTTCTTGAGCCTGAGCATTGCCTTACTCAGCCAGTCTCCTTTTGAATGTGAGTACATTCTTATCTATGTCGTTTTTCTTTTGATGATTCAATTACCTCCACTGGTTTTTAGGCCAGGTGTAAGATCAGTCAAACTAATACATAGATTGAGTCTCGCCCTTTTAAATATTCTCTTATTTGGTAGTAACCGGGCTCACCAATGCTTCCACGTAGTTGGATTACTCGTCCGTACTGACTTAGTGTTTTACCACTAATCGGTGTGTCACATTTTAGTAATATGAGACCATAATAGGTCATGCAGGTGACCAATACTACTGGACATGCTAAGAGAAGAGTATTTCAAGTTTTCTTTTAATAGGAATCTGATCCTTAGTTAAGTTCAAGTGTTGACTAAAGGTTCCTTCATTGGTTACTCCTTGAATCCTTTCAGAGTTACTCTTGCTCCTACTGGTTCCTCGGAATGTGAGCTCTTTCTAAAGAAAGACTCTTCTTTTAAGATACAAACATTTGTTCTTGGGTGACTTGTAAGACAAGGATCCAAGGTATTTGCAGGATGACCAATGAAACGACACTTCTGATTAGGTCCATGTTATTAATGAGGTTTGGATGAACACTGCATGACCCCAGACCTTCTGTGCCTAAGTAAGGGACGAACCCTGCTTCACACATCAGATGGTGTCTATGCGACCTACTCAGTCTATGATGTGGTTTTAAGTTTGTTTATGGTTTTACGGTCTAACTGGTCGGAATATCTGATCTTTCGAAACTAATTGGAAGTGTATCTTATACATTGAGGATCGAACCGATGTTCGATTTCTCCTTTTAAGACACGCTATAACGATTTAGTGCTCTTTGAAAGGAGAAGACTGTGAAACATTTTTTCAGTTCCTTATTTACTCAGATTTAACTCTGTTAATACTATACTTCACTTTGAAACCTTTGAACAGTTCAAAGCTTCTAGCTATTGTTTATTTTGATAAACAAGGTTATATTTCCTAAACTGGTTGTCAAATATCATGAAGTATAACTAATTGTGTTCATAAGTGGATTTGTGCAGTTCACTAGAATTGGTGTGGACATTGCTCTATAATCTCGATATCTTTCACATCTCCATGTAAATTATGAGTTTGTTAATTTAATCAAGATATGCATTCATCATTAATTCAAATGACTCCAAAATCCTGTCCATTGGATCTTTGGGGTGATGCAATTCTTGTTTCAATTAAGAGTTCCATTCATCATATGACTCTAAGTCAAATGATTCCAAAGTCCTATCCACTTGGACCTTTGGTTGATGCAATTCTTATTTAAATTTAATTCTAACAATCATACAAAGACAATTATATATATATATATATATATATATATATATATATATATATATATATATATATATATATATATATATATATATATATATATATATATATATATATATATATATATATATATATATATATATATATATACACACACTAGCGGCGTACCCGCGCGATGCGGCGGGTGACGATAGTTTATTTCGACAATTAGTTTTCGAGCGGCGATTAATTTCCTTTCAGCGGACGTCAACTTGTTTTCGTCCGAGAAATAGTTTAAATACGTCGGACATTTCTATTTTGGTTTAAAAGTTGAAGTAGATTGTTATTATTTGTAATAAAAAAAAGTTGTTGCTGTTTTGGGTTGGGGTTATGGCTTCTAGGCATTGAGTTTTGGTTTTGAATATAGAGTTTAGGGTTATAGCTTAATGTCTAATGGTAATATAGTTAACTTTGGTTCGCTTTTTGACCGAATGGTTTTTGAAAAAAGAATAACTAAATGAACACCCAAATTTATTTGATATACACATTTATTCCAAGTCAACTTCGTTTTATTTGTTGAAAGTGTATTGTTTTCCGGAAAAAATAATTATGAATGGTTGAAAATTGTTTGACTCTTGTTAAAGGTGTGTATGAGTTATATATATTTAGTAGCACCATTTTTTAAAACAATTAGTTTAGATGTTGTGGGAGGCAAATAGTTTACCATTTACCTTTTAGGACTTTTCTCGGTCTAATAAACATATTTGAATTACGCCAACGACTAAAACTTCAAAATAGTTAACCGTCTTTTAAAGAAATTGTCAAAACTTGATGGTATGGTTAGACGTTTGAATTTGCAAAATGAACGTATTATTAACCTATGTTGTAACAATTTTGCAAAAGTGATTGAAATATCATTGGTTCTTCTATAAAAGCCTTACAATTTAAATTAATTTCGTAAAGCATATAATTTATATTATGGTAATTAAAAATTAACGATTTAAGATGTAATGTGTTGAAGATGATATTTACTCGTTTTTATTAATATGAAAAGCTTGGCAGGAGCTAAGTTTCAAAAATTTCAAAGTTTTCAAATTTTGAAAATCCAAAAAACTTAGGTGGGAGCTAATTAAGTTTCAAAATTTTCAAAGTTTTCAAATTTTGAAAATCCGAAAAACTTGGGCGGGAGCTAAGTTTCAAAAAATTCAAAGTTTTCAAAATTTTAAAATCCAAAAAGATTGGGCGGGAGCTAAGTTTCAAATATTTCAAAGTTTTCAAATTTTGAAAATCAAAAAAACCTGGGCCGGAGCTAAGTTTCAAAATTTTCAAAGTTTTCAAATTTTGAAAATCCGAAAAGCTTGGGCGGGACGACATGGGTGAACATTCAACAAACAAAAAATACACATTATAGGTATATATATTTTGATCTGAAAAAACAACTTAGGACTCCAAAATACGAAATCAAGAAAAAATCCCAAATTCATTCGCACAAATTGAAGTCAACACATCTTCACATCAATGCATATAAAGAGCAACAATACATACATACATACATACATACATACATACATACATACATACATATATATATATATATATATATATATATATATATATATATATATATATATTCATATATATATATATATATATATATATATATATATATATATATATATATATATATATATATACATTATAGATTAAAAAGACCAACAAAAAGTGTGAACAACTAAAGAAACTTGCAGCTTATATCCACGAGAAATTATTTTAGCATCCTACACATGAATAGCTAACTGTATCTTCCGAAAAATATGCACCTTTAGCATCTGTAAAACCAAAACAAAAAAATTAATGTTCAGACATGACAAAAATTACAAAACAAATAAACAAAATTCTACTCGGGTCATTCATAAGAATAAATAAGAGAATGATTAAATTAGCAATGAATCCGACTAATTCCCGGATCTCGTGTCACCCCTAAATTAAATAAGCATAGAAGAAGGTTTCAAGTTATATAGTCAAAAGTAATTGAACAATAAACAAAATTCTACTCGGGTCTTGCTAAGCAACTACAAAAAAGATTAGTAAATCATACAGGTTGTCTCTAAAAAGTTAAACGTATATGTGATTTATAAAAATAAAAGAAGGAATTTATTCTCACCCGAGATAGATCTAATAGACATTAGCTAGGAAAATGAACGTGGAAACCAGCGTATCCTAAGCCATTCTTCATCAATATCTACAGGTATAATACACGCAAGAATGTTTTTCTTAGAGTCAAGTTTACAAATTAAAACATATTACCCAACCTACCAATAATGACATGTACTTGAAAATTTGTTCGATGAAGTAAAACGTAGATATGTGTACAAGCTTTTTGCTTTGTGACCATCGTAGAACACCAAACATGAAAATTGTATACATTTCCAAAAGATAAAAAGAAACAAAAAACCCCAAACCAGGTCTTTAAAATATAAAACAACCCCCATCCCAGATAGGGCATCGGCGATGATGGTGTGCATTCGAAAATGGTGGTGCGATTTTAGGTTCTGGACCGAAATAGATGACGGTCTTTCCTAATTAAAACCAATTATAATGACGCAGCACCAAGTCCCAACCTGCATATGTCAAGACTTTACGATATAAAAACAAAATCAAGTCCTAATTTTGATAGCAATGAGAGAGACGATAATAAATTGAAATAAAAAAAATTAAGAACGGCTACTAATACGTGAGCATCGTTTCTGACTTCCAGATTCACGCACAAGACCTGTAACTCAAAGTAAAGATATGCAACTCAAAACATTGATCTATGCCGACCATTTAAAGTTTCACACACACACACACACACATAGGTGAACATATACACACCGCTAGAGAGATATCTTCGAGATTTACACTATTATGTAAGTACGTCGGATCTGAAATAAAAAATAAAAAAAGAGTCAAACATATGTTGGAGCTGAAGCAACAGTTGAATAAACAACAAATGAAGTAAAACAAAAGCTTAAGAATATATAAATCTTACATGAACATCGTTTCTAACATCCAGATCTACGGAAACACAATATCTAAAACTCAAAACATGGCAGATGGCGATGAAGACGGGGGCGTCTGATCTATATCCTAATGTCGGTTGAGAGTGAAAGAAACTTTAAAGGGTTGGAAGAACGAAGGGTAGGGGAAGAAGAGAATGAAGGGTCATTTAATCAACACCATCCGTATCGGTGTTGGTTGTGTTCGGTTCAAAAGTAGAGAACGGGATGGTTGTATCAGAGATGTAAGGTTCTGCTCGTGTGCTGATGTGGTGACGGTGGAGACGGTAGCTGAGGATGATGGTGGTGGCACTTGATGACAGCGATAGTTTCTGGTTACAGGTTCCTAGGGTTTTGTGAGGATGAGAGACACTGAGGGAATAAAAGGGAGTGTGATGAAATAAGTTTCTTTGGCTATTTGGAAACATAAGTAGAACCGTAGGATTGTAAGTACAATGAACAGCCTTGATCATATGTGAAGAGAAAACACGGATCGTGATCCGTGTGCATCCCCTTCATCAGCTATAAGGCGTGCATTTTCTGATATATGCTTAAACAGTTGTACATCTTATCTTAAAGTCTTAATTTTAAGACTTTTGTGCTTTGTGGTGTTGTAATTTATATATGCTTTATATAATGTTATATATATATATATATATATATATATATATATATATATATATATATATATATATATATATACACACACTAGGTTATAAGCCCATGTTAAACACGGGTGGACAACTAAACTTTTTTTGCAAAAAATGAAAATTTACTTTCATATTTATAGTTAATTATAGCATCCTACTTTCATCTCTATAATATGAGCTAATAAATATATATATAGTTTCATTAGTGAAATATGGCACTAATTTTATATATAATATCAGAAATCCCTTCAGATGTCTTTCAACCTCAGAGAACATTGCTCTTTTTTCACACGTAGCCCTTTGTCTTTGGGTTAAATATAGAAAAGTAAAAAAAAATCTATTAAATAAAAATATTTTATTATATAAAAAAATTAAGCAAAATTGCGTATTTTTTTATAAATAACATATATATTTTTCACATTTGGTCCCTAATTTTAGAACACATAGAAAGTTGATCAACCATGAGTGGTGGTCCGTCAAATTAAGCATTCCCAACACCTGAAGTGATTTGATTGTTGATCTGACGGATAATTCTATTTCTGGCTTCACTTAAAAAATTGGATATAATATGAACTTAATGTGAGCTATATGCCCTTCTTATCTATGGGTTAAATATAAGATTGAGCAATGTACTTTCATCGATTTGTTCATGATGACATCCTTCTTTCATTTCTTTCTTTTATAGAAATATTTAATACTATAAAAGAAAACAAAATTGGAAGTACAATGCTGTAATGGGTCGATTTTTCAGAGTATAAAGCCTTTATAAGAAAAAGGGAAGTACAATGTTATATTTGAAGGAAATGAAATTAGAATGCATAAATATGTCAAAGTACATTGCTGCTTTTTCACATGTATCCATTTGTATTTGGGTTAAATACAAAAATGTCAAAAGAAAGCTATTAAACAAAAAAAATTATTATATGAAAGCACGAACCATAATTGTGCATTTTTATAAATAACATATTTTTTTTGCACATTTGGTCCCTAAATTTAGAACACATAGAAAGTCGATCAACCATGGGTGGTGGTCCGACGAATCAAGCATTCTAAACAACTGAAGTGATTTGATTGTTGATCTGAAAAATAATTCAATTCCTGGCTTCACTAAAAAATTTGGATATAAATAATATGAACTTAATGTAAGCTATATGCCCTTTTTATCTTTGGGTTAAATAAAGATATAGCAATGTACTTTCATATATTTGTTCATTTTGGCATCCTACTTTCATTTCTTTCTTTTATAGCAATATTTAATGCTACAAAAGAAAAAAATGGAAGTACCATGTTATAATGGATAGATTTTTAAGAGTACAATGTCTTTATAAAGAAGGTTAGTACACTATTATAATTACATGAAGTGAACTTAGAATGCAAAAATTTCAAAGTAGATTGCTATTTTTTCACATGTATCCCTTTGCATTTGGGTTAAATACAGAAAAGTCAAAAAAAATCTGTTAAACAAAAATATTTTATTATATAAAAGCATGAACCAAAATTGCGCATTTTTTTATAAATAATGTATTGTTTTGCATATTTGGTCCCTAACTTTTGAACTCACAGAAACTTTATCAACCATGGGTGGTGGTCCGTCGAAGTAAGCATTCCCAACACACATGGTAGCCTTCATCCA
Organism: Cichorium intybus; assembly: GCA_023525715.1. NCBI lineage: Eukaryota > Viridiplantae > Streptophyta > Magnoliopsida > Asterales > Asteraceae > Cichorium > Cichorium intybus. Next base: position 57,524,956 of record CM042017.1, on the reverse strand, counting down.
AGAACTTCCTTTGTACTTTAACTGAATATGTTCTGTAGGGAAAAACATTGAATCTTCTGTGATATAAATTGGGAAAAAGCTATCCTAATCAAAATATCAAGATAAATATAAGAAAATATGTACTAATAAGATAATATGTAATAAGATAACATGAAAAAGTTTCAAAACTTCAAAATTACAATGGATATGAGATAAGGGGATTTAGGTACAAAAATAAAGTAACTATCAAACCAACAATTTCAAGAATAATATGAATGATCAATTTTCCTTCACATAAAATATTATGCAAGTGCCGCCATAATACTGCAAATAAAAGAACAATAAAGTAATCAACTGTAGTTAAATATTTTCTTATAAACATCTTAAATGCACATAATTATGTCATTTTGTGACTTCTATTTAGTTTTTATGCATATTTGTAGCACATTTTGAATCTTATTCATTTTGGCCACGTACTTTTGTCATCTTACAGAGAATATCAAAACGCTTCTAACTTTCTACCACGGTAACACTTATAGAAAGGAAAACCTAATCTCACATGAACACCCAAAAAATATATATCGAAATCAAACGGCACATTATTGTGAAACAAACGAAGAACGTGATAACGTGATAGTCTATAAGAACATAAACAACACCGAAAGGCCTTAAATTATCAAAACTTAAATCCAAAAGTAGTGGGATATATACACATATGTAAATATATGACCGGTGTTGATCCCGATGGCAATACTTTCTAGAAGTACAAACTACATTATCCTGCATGTGCAATCTCCTTCGTTCCAATTAGATTCATCATCTGACCCGTTGTGTTCGCTACAATAAATAACATTAAAGAAAAAATTATGAAAATCAAATAATTATGCTCCTAACATCATATATGAAAAATATTTTACCTTGGCTCAAATTCGCGTATTTCAAAAAGTTCACCCCCAAACACATCTGTCCATTGCACTTTCCTTATTTCTGTGTCGCCATTGACAGCAACAGAAGCAAGCACACTCTTTGCTGGTGTCTTGAAGCTGCTAGTTAAAGCGCCTTCATTTTTGTTCTCAAGATTACCAAGATCAAGATCAGATGTATAAGTTTTGTTAACTTTTTCAAAATGTTCTCTGCTAATAAATCATAATGGAAAATATTGTAACATATCACGTGCTATCTACAATCTAACCAAGAGTTGCAACAATAACCTAAAGTTTAGTAGCAACAACTACATCTAGTTGCAACAATATCGGGTCCATTATGTTCCTTTCAATTTGGAGAACTAAAAGATGAATATTTCACAGGAGATGGAGAAGCACCACTGGATGTAAGGAACTGTGTGTACGTGATGTTGCTAACACCGAGATTAGCCAGAAAGAGTTGAGACTAGAGGTTTATTGCTTAACTTTGATACAGAAGCATGCATGATTTTACAATATATATCACTACACAAATGATTGAAAAGTCAAATTCCAATAGCAGAGGATAGGGCTACGCATGTTATTAATAAATTATGTAGTGAATGGAAACGAAAAATATATAAGAACATGTATAGAAGAAAACATATGAAAGTACTCACTTATTACCTTAAATTATTTAATGGGGATATTTAGTTCACTGATATGCCTTTTTTATTTCTCATTGACGGCAGAATCTCAAGTCGATTATCAATTGGCGTACCCTCGTTAGTCTGGCATATGTAAATTATACCCGAATTGAATATATGAGAAATAGATAAGCTAAGAGAGAGAGAGAAAGAAGGAAGAAAGAGTTCATACCTCTATTGGCTTGTCTGCATCCAATGGGATGCTGTAATTGCCTAGAAATTGATTGGCGTACCCTCGTTAGTCTAGTTATATGAATAGAGTGAACACCTACAATGAAGAATGAACTCCAAGGAACTTTTTTTTTATTCCATGGGATTACGACTTCCTTGAAACTGGGATGAATTGGTCCCTCTAATAACCCAACAACGTGAATGATAACATATGTAATCAGAGGGGATAGTCCGTTCTTTAACAGCCATAAGAAATCAAATATATAACGATCAACATCTATAAAATAATGAAAAAGTAATCAAACTTGAAAATCAAACAACTGGTAGGCAGGACTGCCAGCCGTGTTCTCAAAGCATATAACTATATAAGAGTGTTGCAAATATATTTCTTCTTCGATAATCTCTTTGGCACACTTCCAAAATTGCATTTCTGATCGCCAAATTACTTTGAACATACCCAATCACCCAGATTTGATGCCCTAAAGGTAAATTAGGGAAGGAACAAAAAAGAATCGAGCTAATTCTGTGGTTGAGTATTGAAGTTAATTTCAAACTAAAAAGGAAGAAGAATCAATTGAGTATTAGATCGCTTGAGAAGAGGGCCCTGCAAGAGATTTCTACCCGAACTGGATGCCAATTGTCGTTTAATCTTATCCAAACTGGACTCGGTAGCATTAACCCCATCTCCATCTCTCTGATAGATGCAAGTAAAACAACCAAACTCAATTAAAACCGAACCCCATCATTTAAATCGTTAAGCAAGGGAAGGACGATCCACAAACAGGGTAGGAAAGAAACTGACCGGAGAAGAAGCCCCATTCTTAGCCATAGTATTAAAAAGAAATTGTCAGCCGGTCTATCGAGGGAGAAGAGATGAATCCAGAATCAGAAATGAACGATAATTCTGATGATCTTCGAAGGGCGTGTTAGGTTTATGATCATTGAAGGGTGTGTTAGGTTTCTGCATCCCAAATTGTGGTTGTAGTAATAAAGAAAAACTAAAAGAAATCTTGAAATCAAACATCAAAACACGTACTTGGACGATGAAACCTAAATTGGAAAATTAAGATTGACATACCAAATTGTTAGGGAGAAAGCGACCCTAAAAATGAAGAAACATAAGTGAATATATAGCTGATGAGGAACTTCAATGTTCATCGATGGATCGATGAACATTTAAGATGATTTTATTTCAAAAGGTAAGAAGAAAATTGAGGCAGAAACTGGAGGAGATAAAACAGGGATGAACTTAATTTGGCGTAAATTGTGGAATCAAAAATCAAGAAACGTTCTGTGAAACAACTTAAGGCGAACTTAAGGCGAAGGTATATGAGCGGGAAAAAACTTTCTAGAGTGATTTAGAGGTTGCCATGTGGCACTGGGAATAGTGTTTTATTAGTATAGGAAGATATATATATATATATATATATATATATATATATATATATATATATATATATATATATATATATATATCTAATACAGTTTTTTGATGTATCAAGAGTTAAATTATTGCTTTTTATGCTATCAACACATTCATACAACATTGCAAGGATAATATGAAACAACCATGTTTTATAAAAGAGAAAACGTCAATACTTTTATTAAATCTGAAAGTATCCTCAAACATTGTAAAATATGAAAACAATGTCATATGCAACTAATAACAGAATCAAATATCTCGCTAAACATCAAAACTCCATGAGCCCGTGATCCCGCTCCGATCCGAATAAGCTCCTATGCGTCAGTGTCCCGCATCTTACTAAGTCCCTGCATACAGTGCAAATGTGGGAAACACATTCTAATCAAGGAATTAAGTATCAGAAGTTTTGAGTTTTAGATATACCTGAGTTGCCAAACAGTTTGGCTTTGGAACATCTTCCAATCTTTCTTGTTGAGTCTACTTGTGCTGAAGTGCTCAACCATCCGAGGACCCTTTGTCAAGGCACCGAAGTTAAACAACAATAAGAAGAACCCCGAAGTCTGAAGACTCCGAAGGGATTGTCCTAGAGGATCCGAAGACTTCCAACTGTAATACCTTTTGTAGGCACGCGTAATAGTACATTCGTGTTGCATGAATCTAGTATCATATTGGTTACTACTCTAATAGGAAATTATCTGTAATAAAGTTGTACTATGCGTATCACTGATCAAGTATAAATATCAGTGATACCATACCGTGTCAAGTGTGAGTTGATCAGCATCCCAATTGTAAAACCCTAATCGTGAAATACAAGCATTCGGCACATGTTACCCAATTCCTGTTAAGTTCTTTAATGTTCATTCTTATAATTAATTGTGTGTGTTGCTTATCTTTTTTATTCTTTTTGTTAAACACTTAGTCAATCCATCCCTTGATTGAATTCAACACCCAACAAGTGGTATCAAAGCAGGTTCAGCTTGAAAACCTGTTCATAGATCTTTATTCCATTCTTACAGTTCTAGATCTGAATTGTTTCTCAGATTTAGTCTTCCGCAACTGTTACAATACTCTATTACATGTTTTTCTGAAAAGATCCAGGTGAAAAATCAATCGAAATGGCCGACTCTACAGCAAATTACGCAAACATGCTCAACTATGCAAATCTCATTGGTTCTGCAACTAAAGCCCCTGTTCTAGTAACTTCTTACTATGACTATTGGGCTGGAAGAATGAAGGACTATCTAATAGGGCTTGATAAAGATCTATGGAGATCTGTGACTGATGGTCCTCATACAGACATTGTTGGTCGTTTCGTAGTCCCCGATGGAGAAGAAGATGTAGTTCTGAATGCTTCAGATATGAAGAAACTTGAAAATGACGAAAGGGCCATGCGCGAACTACGAAGCGGACTAGGTCCTGACGTCAGTCATCACATAGCCGATGCGAAGTCTTCCAAAGAGAAGTAGGATAATCTTGCACTTCATTTTGGAGGTGACAAGATTCTTTACACAAGCAAGGTTCAAGAAATTCGAGCAGACTTTGGGAACTTCAAACAAGAATAGAATGAGTCCCTCGAAGCATGCTATGAACGTCTCAACAACATGATCTATACCTTGGGCAAGTTTGGAGAGACACAAAGTGAATAAGAAATCAACATCAAATTTCTCTATAGTCTTCACAAGGAATGGAGACCCATCATGTTAATGGATAAATATTATGAGAACATTGAAAAGTTACAAATTAGTTGCTCTGTACAATTTGCTCAAATCTCATGAACCTGATATTGTTGGTCGAAGGAGTGAATCTGTTGGATCAGGACCACTAGCACTTGTTTCAAAGAAGAAGACGAAGATAGTGATGAAGAAGTTGCTGCTTATATGGTTGATAACAATGGTGAAACAGTTGCTCTCTATGCTGCAAATAGCCGAAAGTTCAAGAAACCATTCATCAAAAACAACTCAGGGAAACCATTTGTCAAGAACTTCAACAAACGTAGCTTCAATCTGAAACCAAAACCTTAAATGTACACTGCGAAGGAGGAAAACTCAAAGTCTTCGACTCCGAAGCCATCAGAAACACAGGCTTCGGAGTCATCAAAAGAGAAAACCGAAGAGAAGAAAATTTCTGGTGACTCAGGCTATGACTACAATTACCGTCGAGGCAAAAATCACTTTTCAAAATATTGTATGCTTCGCAAACAAAATGAGAAGAAACCTCAAGTGAAGGATGAAGCTTACTATGCAATGAAAATGGAAGAAGTGAGGAAAAAGACCAAAGACTTAGCCCTGATGGCTGCTGAGGATTATCAAGGATCTTATCAAGTCTGGTCTTCTGACTCAGAAGATGAAGAAGTGAGAAAGCCAACTCATAGTGCTTTCATGGCATATGATGATGGTAAGAGCTTTCTGAAAAGCACTTCTGAGGAGATGGGTGATGAGGAGAAACTGGATTTTGGAACAACTGCTGGTCTTGGTTTTAAGACTTCGGAGGTGAATGAGTTGATTGTTGCTGGGAATCCGAAGACCTGGTCTGACGACACTTCGGATGATGATGAGGAGATATGTTTGATGGCAAATGACACACGCCTGACCATTCCTGAGCAGGTATCCAAACTTCTCTCAACTTTTAAAATTCCTATTTCTCTGTCAACTCCTATCATAAATGAAATAACTCGTGATTGTTCTGTGATGCATAAAATGCTTATTGATGCGAAAACTAGGCAGACAATCAGTGAGCAGGAGATTCTCAGCTTGAGGGGGAGAGTAGAAAGTTTGAAGCTAGCCCTAGAAAAGTCCAACCTAAGAATCTCATTGCTAGAAGAGAATAGAGAAAAACATTTGAGCAATCATGATGTAATTTTAAGACAACGTAATATATTTTGTGAAACTGCAAAACGTTTATATGCTCACATTACACGTATTTATCATTCAGTTGATGTGTGCAATGTTCAACATAGACAACTATTACCTTTTATTGAGTTTAAGCATAAGGAAGTTGATAGAATATCTTATGAGTGTGAATCTATAGTGTCTGAGTCTGAAGTGACCAATCCTTCGTATAAACATGGTTTGATATCTGTAGAAAAACATCTCACTGCTGATAACTTGTTGAAATTATTGCCATAAGAAATCCCAATCTTGAAAAAGAATGTTCCTCAAATTGAAAACAAAGAAAAAGTTATTGTTGAAACTACATGTGAGAATAATTCTCAAAGTGATTCAGATATGGAGGAAATTGATTGTTCTTCATTAACGTTATTAAAATCATCATCCACATCCGCATGACCCTCCGAAGACATATCACAACTGTCTTCGGCATACAAAGGAAAAGCAAAAGTTGTTTGTGAACCTAAAACTTTTGAAAATAAAGAAACTATGAAATCTAAACTACAAATCTCAGATGATTGTGCTTCTTATGATCAATATCTTAAGGACAATTCAAAAAGACTAGTCCATGTTGCTTGTATCTATCCGAAGATATATTATTTCAAAAATGCCATCTTTGTGAAACCGGGTGGATTACCTTTGGTTGAAAACGATTTGGAAAAACTTCTTGAGGAGTATAATTCCACAGTAACTGATGAAGGATTCTTTTCATCTTCAATAATGGTTGAAAATGACATGAATGAAAGAATGGAAGTAAAAATCAACATAAGAAAACAAGATTTGTATGGACATAACATCTACAATCGACTTTGTTATGAAAAAGAAAATATTCCTAAAAACATGGCACAACTTTTGAATGTCAACAATGATAATCACATTTACACAAATCGAAATCACAAACAAATTCAAGTCATGGAGAAACTCGTAGCTCTGAAGATGGATGTTTTTCAATTAATGGAATCATGTGAATGTGTACCGCTGTCACAATCTTCTAAAAAGGTTGTTGCAAAACCAAAAACTGTTGTTTCCAAGTCTTCGGTACAAAAGCCTCAGATTTTGAAAAGACCTCAAATTCTCCAAAAATCAAAACCAGCAATAGTGATTACAAAACCAATTCAGAAACCTATTGCTGTGAACTCGAAATCTAAACAAACTCTAAATCTTGTCAAAAGAAAAACTCCCTTCGAAGGTTTGAAACCAACTAAAGCGATTGCTTCAACTTCTGGAACAAAACCATTTAACTCAAAGGTTTCAAATATCAAAAATCAACATGCCAAACCAACTTTTATACCAACAAAACCTAACTTTCCCAATCCAAAATTTCAAAAACCCACAAAGAAAACATTTTCCAAATGAAACAATTTGATAGATACATTTCATCAATGGCTAGACAAAAATTTGGATTTGTTTAAAGATAAGAATCTTTCACTAAACGACTTCAAATTGGCATACGAAGAGTACCTTTGTACCTCTACGTTGTGTAGTTCAATCTCAAGAAAGTCAACAATTGAAAAATCAAAACAAAACTAGAAAAGAAATGATTTGAATGAAAATTTTAATGCTAAAATGAAATCTTCAAAATCTTCAAAGAGTTCAAAATTTTCAAGTAACGAGAAAACTTCAAAAACCTCGAAGTCAAAATCATCGAAACAAAAATGGGTTCCGAAGACTTGCATTTTGTCAGTCACTTCAGACTCATCAAATTTGACAAAAAGCTTTTCAGAATCATGTGCAAACTCTTCGGAATCATGTTCATCATATGAGGCTTCGGAGAATCTGATCAACTTAAATGCAAATGAAATATCAGAAGAGGCCGTAGAAAAATATCCTTCGCTTACCCTGAGGACCCAAGATTGATTGGGTACCAACTCGTTCTTGATTAATGGTAGGTAATGTCTACTAAGCGGTACGATATAAAATGGTACATGGATAGTGGCTGCTCAAGACATATGACAAGGGAGAAGGAATATCTTAGGGATTATAGGACGTTGGATGATGCTGGAAATGTGCGCATCGGTAATAATGAAACATGTCCAATTCGGGGTTATGGCAAAATAACAAATGGCCAATTTACAATCAGCAGACTGGCATTTGTTGAAGGGTTAAAACACAATCTTGTGAGTATATCTCAATTGGTGGTTGGAACAGGTAATGCAGTTACATTCAACAACCAAGGGAGTGTCATCACAAAAGAAGAAACAAACGAGGTCTTGCTTAAATCTGAAAGGAAGGGATCAATGTTTCCCTTAAATATAAAGCCTGTAACTGGTGGGCAATCATTATGTCTTCTATCAAAAGCCAACTCCGATGTTAGCTGGCTTTGGCACCGAAGACTTGCTCATTTGAACTTCAAGGACTTAAACAAGTTAGTGGCTATGGATTTGGTTCGTGGAATGCCTGCTCTCAAATTTGATAATGATTCACTTTGCTCTGCTTGTGAGCATGGCAAGAAAACAACATAGAGGCATCCAACTGTGATCAATCCTAAAATCATCGAACCCCTTTCACTTCTCTATATGGACTTGTGTGGTCCATCCGAAGTAGAGTCAATTGGAAAGAAGAAGTACATTCTTGTGATAGTTGATGATTATTCAAGGTTTACTTGGGTCCTTTTTCTAAGAAACAAATCAGATGCTGCTGAAGAAATCATTAACTTCATAAAGAAGATGGAAGTGATGCTAAACAATAAGGTCCGAACTATGCACAGTGACAACGGTTCGGAGTTCAAAAATCAAACTCTTGATGGATTCCTGAAAACCAAGGGGATTAGTCACAACTTCTTAGCACCATACACTCCACAACAAAATGGTGTTGTAGAAAAGAGAAATCGTTATTCTTTCTTTGAAGCAGCTAGAACAATGCTTAATTTTGCAAATTTGCCCATGTACTTCTAGGCCGAAGCCAATTCTACAGCCTGCTTTACTCAAAATAGATCCTACATTCACAAGAGATTTCATATTACACCTTATGAAGTACTCAACCGAAGAAAACCAAATGTCAAATTTCTTCACATCTTCGGTTGTAGGTGTTTCATCTTGAATTTGAAAGATCATTTGACAAAGTTCAATGAAAAGTCAGAAGAAGGGATTTTCCTTGGATACTCTCAAGACTCAAAAGCTTACAGAGTCATGAAGAAGAGAACTCGAAAAATTGAAGAAACCTTCAACCTGAGGTTTGATGATTACTACATCAAGAAATCATTGCATCCATTCCCCATGTCATCCATCTTTCCTAAACCTGTTGTGGATGTTGTACCAATCACTACATTTGATACAGAATTCGCACTTTTGTTCGATCCACTTGTGAGGGTTGTGGACTCCGAAGCCAGGGCACCTGATAACCATGTGTCCGAATTGTCCAAACTCACAGATAGACCTGATGATTCTTCTACAAGTAGTGTACAAAGACCATCATCTGTTGAGGGGGAGCCATCGAACCGAAGTGAAGGGAATGCTAGTGTTGAGGGGGAGCCGAACAACAGTTCAATATCACCCCCACAAGAAATCTCTCATATCATGTCCCTGTACCCCTCAGTCCAGGGGGAGCCAGAGATTTCCACTCCGAACGCAGCAACACCAGTCGCTTCGGATAGAGCAACCACTTCCTCAACACCAACTGCTGTCGAGGGGGAGCATACTCTAAAATCTTCTTCAAAATTGCACAAACCACAAACAAACGTAACACACTCAGACAATCATTTAATAATAGGTGATTTTCCATCCACTTCGTGATATCCTTCAGATATCGAGGATATTGATTCTGAAGGACCACCTGATTTCGATCCAAATTATCCTCCTTTGGACAAATGGACGAAAAATCATCCACCATCTCTTGTAATCGGTAACGTTCAGGATAAAGTATTGACTCGTGCACAACTCCACCAAAAACAACTTGATTTAAACAAAACTTCGGAGTTGTGTATGTTCAACGTCTTTATCTCTAAGGTTAAACCTAAGAATGTTAAGGATGCTTTCGATCACCCTGACTGGATTGAGGCAATGCAGTTGGAATTAGAGGAATTTGAAAGAAACAAAGTTTGGAGGCTAATTCCAAAACCTGCAAATGCTTCAATTGTTGGTCTGAAATGGGTGTATAGAAATAAGCTAGACACCGAAGGCAATGTGGTTCGGAACAAAGCAAGGCTGGTTGTCAAGGGTTATTGTCAATAGGAGGGGATTGATTACGAAGAGACATTTGCTCCTGTTGCCAAACTCGAATCAGTTCGGATATTTTTGGCTTATGCTGCACATAAAAACTTTGATGTGTATCAAATGGATGTCAAATGTGCTTTTTTGAATGGTGATCTCGAGGAAACCGTTTTGGTTGAACAACCACCTGGTTTTGAAAGTAAAGAACATCCCAACCATTTTTATGTGTTAGACAAAGCTGTCTATGGTTTAAAACAAGCTACAAGGGCTTGGTATGAGACCTTGACAAAATTTCTAAAAGAATCAAATTTCAAACAGGGTTCAGTGGATCCAACACATTTTAGAAAGAAAGTTGGATCTCATCTGATGTTGGTCCAAAATTATGTGGATGACATAATCTTCGGATCCACTGACCCCAATCTCTCAAAAGACTTTGAAAAACTCATGAAAAGTAAATTTCAGATGAGTATGATGGGAAAGATTAACTTCTTTCTTGGATTACAAATAAAACAATCCAAGGAGGGGATCTTTATTAATCAACAAAAGTACACAAAGAGTTTACTTGAACGCTTCGGAATGACTAACTGTTCCAAAGAAAAAGTTCCCTTGCCTGCAGGTACAAGGTTAAATCCTTCATTGGACAAACCGAAGACTGACATCCAGACATACCGAAGCATGATTGGATCCTTGCTTTATCTCACAGCCAGTCGCCCTGATATCATGTTTGCAGTCTGCAATTGTGCAAGATACCAGGCTGACCCAAGAGAACCTCATTTGGCTGCTGTTAAAACAATTTTCCGATATCTTCACAACATACCTGCTTATGGCTTGTGGTACCCAGCAAACTCAGGCTTCTACATACAAGCATATTTAGACTCGGATCTTGGTGGATGCTCTATTGATCGCAAGAGCACTTCGGGGGGTTGTCAATTCCTGGATGGGAAGCTAATCAGTTGGCAATCTAAGAAGCAAACTTGTGTCTCTATTTCAACTGCTGAAGCTGAGTATGTGGCTGTTGCGGCTTGTACCTCACAAATCATCTGGATTCAAAGCCAACTAAAGGATTATGTCATCAACAAGAGAAAAATACCATTGTTTTGTGATTCACAAAGTGCCATTCGTATATGTCACAATCCTGTTCAACATTCCAAGACGAAGCATATAGCTCTTCGCTATCACTTCATCAAGAGTCATGTTGAGGAGGGGAATATTGAGGTGCACTGTGTTCACACAACTGAACAATTGGCAGACATCTTCACAAAAGCCTTGAATGAAGAGGCATTTACAAGAATCGTTCGTGGACTTGGAATGATTGATGGATCCACTCTACAATAAATCTCAGATTTGCTCATTCTTTCCTTAGTCCTTTCAAATTGCAAAACAAAAAAAATTCATAACACTCTGCAGCACTCCGAAGACTTTTATCGCTTCGGAGCACATCGGAGTAAAACAAATCAAACAACTCAAGGTTGCACCGCAGTACTCTGAAGCCTTCTGTCGCTTCGGAGCACCTCGGATCAAACAATTTTAGTTAGTAAAGTTCTCATGAATGTTAAAATCTTTTGAAACATCTTTTGACTTCGTATCTCAAGGATAAGTAATCTCACAATAAAAGGTTGTTTCAAAGAAAAATCAAAAACAAAATTACTTGCAAACTCTTTAAAGTTCAAAACACAATTTTTTAATGCATGAGTGACAAAGTTTAACCTTTTTTTCATGAATTAACTGATTAAAGGACAAAACTTTGATTTTAGATTCTGATGATCATACCTTATTGCACTAAAACGTATTTGGGAATCGACTTGAAACATTGGTAAGTAAACAGACTTCGAAGTGAGGTCAAGGCTATTTTACAATTCGAAGCCTTGTTTAATTCTAATATCCTTAACATAATGTCTATTCCTAACCTCCCTTCTAAACTTGATTTGCTTCAATATCAAACTAATCATGTAGCCTCAAAACTACACAGGATAACTCAAGTGTTCTGAAGTTTTCTTCATAAGTAATACCAACATTGTTTGATAAGCAAATTTAAAATTCTTTTCATTAATGTTTCAAAATTGAGCTAAATGAAGTTTCTCAAACTCAAGGATTGTACAAAACAAAACAAAAAGCACCACAGGAAGAAACTAAATGGTGAAATTTTGACTCTTCGGATAAGCAAATCCAAAAAGGAAAAGATAACATTCAAAATAAAAATGAATAGAAAAACTCAGAAAGATAAACAGAAAACAAATTGTCAAAAGATTCAAAGACAACAAACAAATCAAAAAGATAAACAAGGGAGCTATGCAGTTATCTTGGCCATAAACCTTATAGCGGTCACCTAGCGAGATTCGATTTAGCGTTTATCGTGGTGGTATAGCAGTGGTATAGCGGGGTTTTCTTTTTTTGTTACTTTTAGACTATGAATACTACGTAGAATTAATATCACAAAAAGTTGCATAAAATATCACATAAAACATAGATAGTATTCTAATATGAAAAGTGTCAACGTGTCTCGGCCAATCTCTATAACGATCCCACGCAATATCGCTATATCGGGCTCCTAAATCTCCTAAATCTCGGCAAATCTCGGACATTACCGCTATCTCGGGCAAATCTCGGACAATATCGCTATCTCAGGCTCCTAAATCTCAGCAAATCTCGGACATTATCGGCGAGATTCTCGCTGGCGAGATTACTGACCGAGATTTTGATTTCTATCTCGGCCTAACCCCGCGAAACGCTATCTCGACGCTATCTCGGCGAGATCTCGCGCGATTGACTGCATAGCAAGGGAGTGCAAAAGAAAGATAAATCAGCAGTTAGAGGCTTATTCTTCTGTTTTAAATAACAATGCAAGGAACTCCTATAACATAGTTGAGTACCATGTAGAGAATATGAACATTTCAAGTAATCTATCTTAAATGATAAAGTTGGGGTGGTGTACGAAGCTCAAAGGCTTGTCATCAGAGCTTAGTATCCAAACACTTCAATTGATGAAATGGAATAAGTTTTTCAAAAAGGTTTATTCAAAGTCAATCCAAATTCTAAAACACTTCTGATGCTCAATTCAAGAATGAAATCTTTTTAAATTTTAAATGCAAAGGATGTCATCATTATTTGGTATGAAAATTTGAAACACAAAAGATCAATCAAACTTTTGGTTCTAAATGCGAAATCAAGTTGACAATAGGGTGATTAGACTTATACATTCATGACTGATATTGAATCAAACAGACTTCGAAATGAAAAATGGACTTCCAACATGATTCGAATGATTCTGAACATTAACTTGTTAAATCTTCATTTCATAATATTCAGGGAAGTTAAGGATAAATGTCACAATGCATCACTCAAAAGTAAAACTAAATACTCAAGAAAAAATTAAGAAAACAAATGGACTTCGGTGTATTGACCAACACTTCACAAACAATTGCCACTGTCCGAAGTGTCAGTCACACCCTTCGGAGCTAATCATAATACCTAATCTATCTTTCCACTCCGAATAGTACTTATAACAGTCATAAATATCCACGAAGATCCGAAGTCAATTTATTGCTCAAATGATTTTCACATTTATGATTATCTCATAGACAAACATTCTTTTGAATTTATTAACCGTTGTTACACAGCTCTCACTGAGAAAATCATGGCAAATCAAAACAATAAGATCGTGTGAAAGTGGCGGTTCAATTTCAAATAATCATGACTGACAGCCGGACGTTTCCACTTTTGCAGGGTTAGTGGGACGCGCAATTGCTGAGGTGTCATATTATTAGTGGACCAATTCAAACGCGCATTAAATGGCCTTGGGACCACGAATACTATATATACCTCACGACCCATCAGTTCACCTCTTTATGCGATCATAACTCTCAAACTTCCCCTGCAAGAATTCTCTCTAGAATCCCCAAATTTCTTTCATCTTCCTCAATCTTTCAACAATGGCTGAAGCATCATCTCAGACAACTGAAGCAATCTCCATCCCTGTGCTTAAGAATCAGTCTACTAATCTGGTTCTTCACACTGATCTCAAGTTCTACCCACAACCAATCGTCGCTTTTGTTGAGTGCTTGAAACAATCTGTTCTTGCTTATGCACTAACCTACGCTCCAGCAATCCCTGCTACTTTGGTGCACAGAGCCCACTATACTTCCAATGCTCTGTTCGACTCCAACAACAACGTCAAATCTGTATTCTATGAGGCTATTAACGTGAAGGGCAAGACCAAGAAAGTGCAACTGACGAAAGAAAAGTTTGCTGAAGCCCTTCATCTTCCAATCTATAACTCGAAGGAGATGGTTATTCCAATAGCTGAACAGCTGGTGGATATGTTCAATGCCATGGGCTATGAACCTCCTTTGGAAAGCATCAGCACTTTCAAGAAGAAACAACTTCCCGACCTTTGGAGGTATTATTTCAGTATTTTTCTTCGATGTCTCTTTGGTAGGACATCTGGTCTGGACTATGCAAGCCAGTCCTTCCAGAGTCTGCTATATGTAATATATTACGATGTCAAGGTTGATTTCACTTCAATTCTCTGGGCTAATTTTGGGTCACACATCAACCATGCCTCAAAGGGGACTGAAATTGCAAACGCAAGATTCTGGGCGATGGTTGCAGATGCCCACTACCAACAAATAGGGTTTGTATATGACCCTAACCTTCCTGAAATGAGGTACACTCACATCACCGTCCCTGCTCTGGACGAGATACCTGCAGAGTTCTGTGCTCAAATTCCACGGGAGATGCTTCTGAAGGTATCAATGGATTGCGACGAAGTCAACACTTATCGCAATACACTTCTGATACCTTATCATGTCCGTGAAATCATTCCATCTACACCAAGTAAAGCCCCAGTTCTTACTAAGGGCAAAAAGAAGTTGACTGGAGGACCAAGCGGTCCAAAGAAATATGTGAAAAAGAGGAAGCCTTCGGAGCAAGCCACTCCGAAGAGAAGACAGTCGAAATGCTCCAAGAAGACATCCGCAGTGGATGAGTCTTCGGAGTCAGAGAAGAACCCGACTGAAAACATTCAAGGAGAAGAGGAAGAAGAATATCAATCCTCACCAGTTCATAACACCAGACCACCAACTCCACCACATACCACAAGACCACCATCACCACCAAAAACTACCAGACCACCTACACCTCTCATGTAACAACACCTCCATCTCCCACAACAGCTCAACAAACAACAATAATACATACAACATCATCTGATGTGCCACCTCCTCCACCACCAAAATCAACCTCCACCGATGTACCACCCATCTCATCCTCTTCCGAACCATTTTTAAACATTCCTTCTTCTGGTCTGGATACATCATTACCTGATTATCCATTCCATGATGATTTTGATTTTGAAACTTCTACGTTTACCAAGCCTCCCCCAGCAGAGGAGACCATGGCAATCTTTCACATGGCACCGATTGCGGTGTAATAAAATGAAGAAGATAGTCTGGATGATACCGACTTCATCCTGGGCAAGCAATACAAAATCCTTAATCGAAAATTGGATGCTCTGCTGCAATCCAACACTGGCTTCGATCACACAAAGAAGCCGGAGGCCAGTGTTAAGGACCAAATTGCTGAAGTCCAAAAATCCTTGACTTGAAAAATGGAATAATTACTCAAGGCTTCGGAACAACGAGTTCTGGAGAAACAAATTGAAATTCAACGAATTCTGGAAGGGAAGCTCAACACTGCGGTTGAGCAGATAGAAGAAAGAAATCGGCTCCTCAAAGAGCAAAATGACAAGAAAATTGACGAATTTGTGAGGAAGATGGAGTTATGAAACTCCAACGTGAAGAAGGAGCTGAACGATCTTCGGGGGTCAACGGAGTCCTTCAACTCACAGTACCAGATAGGCTTTGCCAAACACCTGTCTGACGCCCACAAATGCGTAGAAGAGCTAACTGCGGAGCTGTCATCTTCTGCAGTTGCTACATTTGCAAAAGAACTCCGAACCACCAATCAAGCTATCATTACAGATGTGGTCACGAAGTTGAAGAACACACTTCAACCCATGATCAATGTCTCATTAAAAATGGAGCGTTCTCAGGCTGAAAAAGGGAGACCCCACCAAATTGCTCAGGGTGAACAAATTGTTCATCCTTCACAAGGCAGAAAAAGGGAGACCCTAGCAAATTGCCCAGGGTCTCAAGCCTTAGAAACCACAACCTCCGAAGACCCAATGAAAACAACCTCAACCACAGAACCACAAACAACTTACCAATCCACCATCTTGGGAAGACCCTCCTTTATTCTAATGATCTCTAAGGCTGGTCCTACCTTCGGAACCTCAACAACAACAGAAGCCGGTGGTTCCAGTTCCAAGGTGGAGGATAAAGAAATAAGAATTGCTCCCCAAATGAAGGAACCCCATAAAGAGAGAGAAGAGGAGTACAAGAAGATCCTCGTAATTAACAACATAGCCCTGGAAAATCAAACATGGACTGAGGACTTAATCAGTTCCAATGGGTTCAATGATTTCTTTGTGAACAACAGGCTTCCCCTCAAAAGCACTGAAACAAAAGAAAGCATCAACCAGCAATTGGATCTCCCCTACAATCCGAAGACCTTTGCCTTTCTGCAATTCGAAAGGCAGGTACCAAAGGAGAAGTTAACTGAGTTCAAAGTAAGAAAAATCGCATTCCATACAAAGTTCATTCAAGCTCCGAACTATGTATGGAGTGAGAAGAAGATAGTAAAAATAATATCTATCAAGAAAGGAGAGGAATACGTAGGATTTCAGAACCTGAATTTCTTTGTACTTTGGGGAACAAATGAAGAAGAGTCGAAGTTCACCATAGCTGACTTCCCAATTTTGAATCCTTCGGACTTCATATCTCTTCTTGACATTCTGAAATACTCAACTGGTAATGAGTGCAAAGATATGGGGGTCTTCGTACTGGCTAAAACTCATATCTCCTCCTTCTTCAGAAACTATCTTCTAAGAGTAGCCAGGTTTGATATTGTTGTGGCTGAACTCTTCAATCAATCGCTTGCACCCCCACTAACAACAATTGAAAATTTTGGGCATTTGAAGGCCAAGCAAATTGTTGACAAGCTCTGGGGTGTAGTATTCAAGGGATTATCTAGTGACAAAGAAACTCTTGTCACTAAATTCTTCGAAATTGACTTCATGGGTCGCTTCCCTTCGGAGTCTATTAAACAAATTCTGGCCCTGGTAAACAACTGTTTTGTGAACAACTGGCAGGAGAAGAAGAAAGTGAGAGAACACCTCAACAGGTGGTTGACAGTGAGGTACACCTTGAAGCAAGCATACAAGAAAGACTACAGGCAACAAAGATAGGGTTCGGATGCACTTCTCACAAAGGCGGAGATTGTTGAGTCTACTTGTGCTGAAGTGCTCAACCATCCGAAGACCTTTTGTTAAGGCCCCGAAGTCAAACAACAATAAGAAGAACCCTGAAGTCTGAAGACTCTGAAGGGATTGTCCTGGAGGATCCGAAGACTTCCAACTGTAATACCTTTTGTAGGCATGCGTAATAGTACATTACGTGTTGCATGAATCTAGTATCCTATTGGTTAGTACTCTAATAGGATATTCTCTGTAATAAAGTTGTACTATGCGTATCACTGATCAAGTATAAATATCAGTGATACCATAACATGTCAAGTGTGAGTTCATCATCATCCCAATTGTAAAACCCTAATCGTGAAATACAAGCATTCGACACATGTTATCCAATTCCTGTTAAGTTCTTTAATGTTCATTCTTATAATTAATTGTGTGTTGCTTATCTTTTTGATTCATATTGTTAAACACTTAGTCAATCCATCCCTTGATTGAATTCAACACCCAACATTTATGTGACTGTATCTCACCTTGTGAATTCCCAATTTAAGACATCTCAAAACTGGCCCAACAGTTGCCCTGGACCGTTTATTGATATGTCTCATCATCGGACTCAATCCTGAATTAGCTGAATCAGTGGAACTATGTATCTCTATGAACGACACATATAGAGTCAACATCGAATGCATCTCCATTATAGTCTTATATTGGTTCCCTTTTCTGTACATCTGAATAAACAGATCGTATTGGTTGGTCAGTGAGTTAAGAATGATGTCAGCACTCAACTTCCGATCAATAGGGTGACAAAGTCTGCACAGTTCGCTAATGTATCCCTCAATCTTAAGAATATGCAGACCAACGCTACTTCCTTCTTCCAGCTTGCATCCTTCAAGTTCCTTGAAGATCCTAGTTCGTTCTTCTTCAACCGGTTCTCAGAACGTTTCCTCAACCAGTTGTGCCAACTCATAAGGACCCAGAAACTCAAAATCCTTGCGGATCTCGGGGTCAATGGTCAGCAGCATGAGGCTACGAACTTCTTCGGACTCATCAATCAGGAGATCATGCTCATCATAGAGCTCATGTGTGGTGACATGCCTAGGTAGAATGAGGAGAGGACTCTCAATCAGATATGGCTTGCCTTCGAACCTTTAAACCAGATTCCATGAACGAAGCCATTCTAGATAGTTAAGACCAGTGAGCTTATCCATATCCAGCAGATACTTCCTAAAGCTTTCAGAGATGGGTGATGGAGAAGAAGGAGGAGAATTGACACTTGCTTCAGACATCTATAAAATCAGATGCCAAAACTTTCTTTCATAACAACATAAAGTTCAATTCCTAAAACCTTCTTTCATAAATAACATGAGGCTAGACGCCAAAACATACTTCATAACTGTTGTGGCTTGATGCCAAAACATACTTTCGTAACATTATGGCTAGATGCCAAAACATACTTTCATAACATTATGGCTTGATGCCAAAACATACTTTCATAAAACATTCTTTCATAGTCGTGGTATAAAACATTCATAAACATGACATAAGTAAAAAGACTTGCATTTCATTTCATATTTAAATGTCACATGACGATTCATGAATAATTTGCCATGTACCCCATAGTGGGAAAATGCTACATGTACTCACCTTAGTAGCTAGGTACGTTTAGCTACACTAATCCACTTTAGATTATAGCTTATTTCACAACTAAACATACAACATTTGTCCACTCATTATTAAACTACTTCTAGTCATTATCTAAGTTCATTCCGACTAAATTTAATGTTCACTTGAACATTATTTCTACACATACTATAATCATCCCAAAACATTGGAATTCACAATTCTTATTCAAATGAACAAACTTTTCGTCCCATTAAACATATATGTAATTTATTCTACTCTTTTCATTTTGGCAATGGCATTACCAAATATATGTTCATAATCAACATCCAACAACCAAATAACATCAAGTGTTCTTCATCTTACTAAATCATTCTCAACATGCATCCAAGAATATCAAACCAAAACATCAAACCTACAAACTCA
This sequence comes from Cichorium intybus, assembly GCA_023525715.1. Taxonomy (NCBI): domain Eukaryota; kingdom Viridiplantae; phylum Streptophyta; class Magnoliopsida; order Asterales; family Asteraceae; genus Cichorium; species Cichorium intybus. Next base: position 57,505,386 of record CM042017.1, on the reverse strand, counting down.
TATATGTTCGTGAACCGATAAGGTGTTAGACCTCAAAAACCAACTTCAATTTCAACATGTATGTAGAAATTTTCGAGTTTGGTAAACGAGGGTTAAAAATCAGTTTATACCTTTCAACCAAAATCTGTCAAAGCCTCTAGAAAATATGAAATTGAATTTATCTTGAGTTTTTCCTAATTAAATCGGACTTGATGCTATACAATCCCACGACCGTCGACCATCGGTGAGCTCAGATGCCGCCATCGGCAGTCGTGTCGGACCTCGCCAACAGTAGTAGCCGAGGCTACTTTGTTTTCTTTCTTGAAACTCATGACCCACTAAGGCCACAATCAGTCTTCTCCTTTCTCGCAGTCGACCAGCGCATCTCAACCGCCGACCGACCTAGAGTTTTTATGGCGTCTTGCTATAGCTATCAAGCATCTTTGCAGCAGAAAAGTGCGGTTGTCGCTGCCTTCTACTTCGATTTGGTGAGACTCGTGACCCACAGAAGCTACAATGTTCCCTAATCGACCTTTCTCCCTTCATTCTAATTTCTCTAATTCATTCTCGATTTCCTCTCTCTTCTTCCTCACGCGGTTGTCTCTCTTTCTTGGCTTTCCCAATTTCCCAAAGTGTATGCGTGTTATGTGGTATAATCGAGAAGGGAAATCACATCATATTGATTAAAACATGTACACGGTATTCAGAAAACCAAGGGTTGGGTTTTAAAGTTGAAATGACAAATTTGCCCCTCCTTTCCAACCATAGAGAACTTCCTAATTTTTTCACTATATTGTTTCCCGACTTTACACGAGCATAAATTCATCATACAATATTCAAATGTTACAAAATTTATACCTTTAGAATGGTGGGAATGAGCTTTACAACTTTCCCCTACTGACTGAAGTTTGAATCTTAATATATTTTACGATACAGCCCCTCAAACATGGGCACTTGGTCATTTCTACCCATTTTTGGTCATTTTGAAACCTTCATAACTCCTTCGTTATAAATCAAAATGATCTGAATCGCTTTTCTATATTCTTTGTATCTCAAATATTACAAAAGTCACTTTGATGACTTTTTCTCAATTCTTTTTATATTTTGAGATATTAAATTTTTAAAGATTGCTCAATAAAGATTTCAATTTTATTCCTTTATTTCCCCTTTTTGCTCTTTGGTCGTTAAACCAATTTTTCTAAATGAAGTAACACTTCATATTAAGTTAATAAAATGTCTTAGCATATAAGTTCCGTAATTTTCACCTTCTGTGACCTTTTTGTCCTTCCATGATACATTTGAAAATCGTGAGTATCAATTCCTTTCAATATTAAATACACTTATACTAACTTTCCATTCATACAAAATTTTTAGTTGTCACACATATAAACACAATTATATATCCAACACACTTTTGGATGTCTCAACATTTAAATTACTATTACTTATCCAACCAACACATTCATACACAGGACACTATAAGGATAATATTTTGAAATAAAACAACTATGCTTTTATAAAAGAAAATATCACTATTTTCATTAAAACTGAAAGAAATATCCTCAAACAATGTAAAATATGAAAAAAAATGTTATATGCAATTTCTAACTAGTAACAAAATCAAATATCTAACTAAACGCCACAAATCTGCATCAGTCCATAATCCCGATCCTTGTAATAGCAGCAGTGTTGTAAGACCCGTTCCGCCGAGGCGCGGCCTGGACGGATCCGCGGTGCGGCTCGGGAAGAATCTGGATTCGTGAATGATTTTGTACGCGCGGCGCGACTTGGGAGAATCCGCGGCACGGTGTGCCGCAGTTATGAAAAACCCTAATTCGGATTTAAACGCCTATATAAAGGGACCTAGCCCTAGGGTTCGTGTTTTTGGAAGTTTCCTAGAGTAGAGTCGACTGGTTTCAGCAGAGGCTCTTCGATTTCAAGGCTTTGAAGGTTTTTGGAGATTAGAAGAAGGAGATCCAACGCGAGAGAAGGCTTGTAACGGATCGTGGGCATCACTCCGTTTTTCAGAAGTAAGGTAAGAGGATTTACTCTTCTGACTTTCCATTTCATCCCGTCATATGGTGTTACCCATTGGTTTGTGCCCTTAGATGACTTGTAACACTTAGGGTTTGGACCAAGGACATGCATGGACTTGCATGTCCATAAGGAAGTAACATTAGAGTAGTTTCTGATCCCAGGAAGGGTATAGAGAGGAACCTTAGCCGATGGCTGTACTGATTAAGGGCTAATAAGATTTCGGATTAATACGAGTCCGCGGCGCGGACAGGCTATGTCGGCGACGCGAGTTCGGCTAAACCCCGTAACTATGCGAAGATAGCCGCGACGCGTATGGTGGAACCATGTATTCCCATGAATGACTCATACATAGTCAACATGTAATGCATTTCCATGATTGACTTGTCCAATTTTCCCGTTCTGTATATCTGAATGAACTGATCATATTGGCTAGTCAGCGAGCCGAGGATAATGCTGGTGCTCAACTCCCGATCAAACAGGATAACCAAGTCTGTTCAGTCTGTGAATGTATCCCTCAACCTTGAGAACATGTGTATTGATGCTACTGCCTTATTCCAGCTTGCACCCTACAAGTTCTATAATGATTCTACTCCGCTCTTGCCTAACCGGCTCTTGGAACTTTTCCTCGAGAAGACTTCATATCTCGTATGGCCCAAGAAACTTGAAATCGCTACGGATCTCAGGGTCAGTGGTCAATGGCATAAGACAACGAACTTCTTCATACTCATCAACGAGGAAGTCATGCTGATCTCGGACTTCCTTTGTAGTGCCATGCAGTGGTAATATGGGGACGAGAGTCTCCATCAAATATGCCTTTCCTTCGTACTTGAGAATAAATTTCCAAGTGCGAATCCAGTCCAGATAGTTCAGACCGGTAAGCTTATCCATATCAAGCAGATACTTCTTAAAGCTTTTATAGATGAGTGATGGAGGAGAAGGAGGAGAATTGACACTTCCTTCAGACATCTATAAAATCAGAATTTTTAGTTAGTTTTAATTTTTAGTCCTTTTAAACAATTACCCAATTATTATTTAACAATGCTAGGATCCAAAATCTTTTGGTTATGATGTCAAGAGAGATGTCGCAATCACACCATAATGGTCATTAATGTAGATAAACATTTATCAATTTCAGTCTCTATGAAATTCCTAGATCTGTGAGATTTATTGACTAAGATCAATGGCATGTTAATCTCGAGTATGCTCATCTTTAATCCATGACAAGGATGGTGTGGATCATAGATCAGATGGTGAATAGACCATGTAAAAACCGCATGATCCCCGACTCAAGATACGCTTGAGAATCGTGAGTGTCACATCACTGTCAACTATGACCTAGACTAACGTGCCGATTAACCACACAGCTCCGTCAACATATCATAAAGAAAAATGTGCATTTTTCCATGGGTAGGATATGATTCACATTTTATTTTAATTAAAACGGGACTTTTGTTTGAATACTTTTAAGTTAATACTTTTTAACTTATGAACATTGCTCTATCAAACCCTTTCGGTAACTCCACTATGTAAAATGTGACAGACGGTGAGGGTGGTATACTAGACAATAAATTTCATTCAAAAACCAACCTCATTAGAATTCATAAGAATCCTCCTTCAAACCTTCAAACACATTTATAGTGGGTGAGCCGAGTCATGGTTTGACCAATGTTCTTGTTTTAATTTAAGTTTTAATATATATATATATATATATATATATATATATATATATATATATATATATATATATATATATATATATATATATATATAAGGGTAAATTTTAAACAATTTAAAGTTTTATTATTTCACTAATTATTTCTATTAAAACCATTTTAAGAATTAATTGAGTTAACTTAAATTAAAAGGAAGCAGTTTAGGCAATAAGGCACTTAAGGAAACTATGCAAGTTAGGAAACTTACAAGGCAAGCTAAGGTTTGTGAACGCTAGCCGCCAACCACTATGGAGGCTCCTAAACCCTTCTAATTTTCGATGAACAGATATTCAAGAACATAAATCAAGCAAAATTCATAACATGCAATTTTCAGGATTTGATCTAGCATAATACCCTATAGTTATCAAAATCTAAGCAGGAAAAACAATTCACAATTCAAGTTTTGATCTAATGTGGATGCAACCTGAGAACAAAGGCTCTGATACCACTGTTGGGATTTTAGCAGATTAATCATGTAGAGGAAGAAGAAAACAGATTAAATCCCATAAACTAAACAAATTAACTAAACAAGATCATAGCATGTTCATAATCAGGATCATATATTCTAAGTAATTGCATCAACAACATGAATATGGATTTATACCTTTGTTTGGATGTAATGATCCAAACCATAATCCCTCTAATGATTCACACCTAAGAACACTGAAGAAAAGGCAGATATAAAACCTTAAAGCTTGAAGATTTCGATCCAAAACCATTGGAAGGGTTTGTGGATTTTCGAAAAAGGGGATAGGGAGGGAGAAGGTGTGGTTGGCAGCACCTTTAGGGTATTGGGATGCCTTAGAGTTTGACACGAATGCATGTATTTATACTAGAAGGCTCGTAGGGTTCCAAACTTAAAGAGCTTTTTAGCAGACGCACCTCGTAGAGTTGTTTCTATTAATTAAACCATTAATTAAAAACAATCCAGTCCTTCTAATTAATTCTTATTAATTCCCAAATTAATTTATCAATTAATTTATTTCTCAATAAATTAATAAACAGATCATTCCTCTTTATTTTCTACTGCTGTTTATTTTTACTGGCTCGTGAGGACAATCCAAAAGGACGCTGCTATTATAAGAAATATCACCACAGTTGTTGACCTTGAACACTATTTCCAACAGAAATGACTTGAAGACTTAGCTGGGCTTTTTGATGTTGTAGAAAAATTATGAAAGTAGGTAACTTTTACAATTGATCCATGCTAAGCAAGATCAAACAATAACTAGATTACCAACAAGATCATCACTAAAATGTATTCTTTCCATGGCCTCCAAGTCAACGTGAGAGTGAGAGAGAGAGAGAGAGAGAGAGAGAGATAGAGAGAGCGAGAGCGAGAGAGAGAGAGAGAGAGAGAGAGAGAGAGAGAGAGATAGAGAGAAAAAAACAAGAGATGTATGGGCGATGCTTATTAGGTACAGGAAAGAAGTATTAGGGTTTTGATTGTTTCTTATCAGATCATGTTATCACTACAAAAGCATTCCTTTATATTTAACTACGCGTATACCCACAACAGAGAAAGAATATGGTATTATATAGGTGAAAAAGGAAAGGATAAATAGACAGGTGAAATAATGTGAGACAATTAAAAAATTCAAATTAATATAGTTAAATATCAATCATTTATCTTGAATCATATTGATCTTGGTAGTCATCAGTTATAATAGAGATATATAAACAGACAAGCTTTTTTTAATTTTCTTAAACTAACTAATTATAAAGCTAAAAGCCAATAAGTTAATTCCCAAATAATTAAATAGATTTATTTAAACAATTTTTTAATTTATAATAACTAAGCTATTTATTTATTTATTTCGTTTTATCAATAAATAATAAACAACCATTATTTTATTATTTATTTTAGGTTCGTAAATAATAAATTTGCACAATGTAAATATTATTATTTATCAATTGTTTTGTATATATATTAGTGTCATAAATTCAAATACAAACAACAATTTTGTTAATTCTTTATTTTTATACACTATTTCTAACCATACACGTAATTTCCATGCTATACAACATAACATGTAGGCCAAACCCCAAGAGACGTATATAATGAAATATACATACACAAAATATATGCTAACAACTTTAACTAAATAGCACGTTAATTGTGACCGATCAAATTTATTGGTATCTTCATCATTACTCCGATTTGTGGGACTTGATTTCAATCTTACAAATAATTAACCCTTTTATGAGTAAGTGAGTATCATATGCCGAAATTAAAACTAATACTTGTTCATTATGGTAAAAGCAAGGTAAGCCCATGCTAATATTGAAAAGATCAATCATAATATTACTCTATATTATTAATTACCGTAATATTTTGTGTTTTGTGTACGTTTTTTGTTCTTCGGGTGTTTTTGGATCCGTTTTGTGACGTAAAATTGAACCCGGATCGTTTGCTTTTCTCCTTTATCCACCGCCATCAGATCCTTTCCTTTCTACGCCTCATCAGAACTCTCTTCTCCTACATCTCCACCACCTGTATAGCTCCCACCGCTTCACCTTTATCCTCTCCGACTCCTCCTTCTCCGCCACCACTGCTACCCCTTCCTCCGTCCTTACATTACTCACCTCCGCCTCCACGCTTCCTCCCTTAACCTGTCCAAAAATCCATCGATCAAAACACTGCTCGATCCATCGAACAAGCCAAGAAGTAGCGGATTCGAGACCACTTGAAGCCCACCATCAAACCTCCACTCCATCTAACCTCTCTCTCCATCACCATCTTCTACTACCATCGCCGTTCTCACCATCACGATATGACCATTACCACCGCACCACCATCGTCTCCTTGATAAATCAAGATGGTGAAGTTTCATTACTAAATCTCGCTGCTACCAGATCTATACAGAAATAGAAGCATGCTTTGGGTTTTATGTAAATGTCGCTGCTACCAGATTTCAAGTTCTTAAAGACATGAAAAATGTGGCCTATGATATACACTGTAAGTGTTCGATGAAATGTCTGATTGTGTTTATTTTGAGTTTGTAGGTTTTTTTGAAGTAATCTATTCTATCATCAAGTATCGGGTTCTAATTTCTTCTGATTATAATTTTGGTTCCATTTAGGTTTTGGAATCTGATATGCATTGTAAGTGTTTGATGAAATGCCTATGATATGCATCGGTTATGATTGTCATTTTGGTACGTATTCCTCTCCTTTGATCAACATTCTCTCCTGAGTTCTTGACTGATTTTCCGATGAGATATCTTGGGTTGTTGTCTGTATTTTTATGAACCTTGATGTGATTTTTTTATATATTCGTAAGTGTGAACAAGGCATGACTAATGCTTGAGATTCTCCTAAGCATGGACAAGGCGTGAGTATTTATTTGAATTTATATATCTGTTTCTATAGCATGTGATGGCAGGTTGATTTTGGATAAACACAGATAAACATTGAACTTATCTTGAATAATTACGGATAAGCATTGAAGTTATCATGTATTCAAAAAAAAGATTTAAAAATAAGTAACTAAAACTCATGATTAAATAACACATCCTTGTCCAATATAACTTTGGATTAGGAACTGATAATATCATTAAACATAGACTACACTTGGTAAACGTAATGACGTGTTCTTTTAAAGAAAGTGAGAACATTTTTTTTATAAAATTGATGGTGAAAACATTAACTTTTAGTTGAAAAAGAATTAAGTTTAATTACTCTTTGAAAAAGAATTAAGTTTAATTACTCTGTGGGTGAATATGGCTAAAGTGGAAGTGATAAAAAATTAACCTCTTTTTGTTTCAATTTTGTAGTTTTAATAATATACATTGCTTATTAAAATATGATCTATGGTTAGAAATGGTAAATATTTTTAATTTATATGTTGTTGAACCATATTAGATTTCTTAATTGAAGTAATAAATTTATGGTCATATAATTGAAGTATTGAAGTAATCGAGTGTGATTTTCTTTTGTTTTGTAGTTTTTGTGATTGGGGCTTTATGATTGAATTCATAGGTTTTATATGCACCAGGAGACAATGTATTTGGACTAAAAATCATAACTTATTTTTGACACTATGAGGTATGTCATTGTTTATCCTATTTCCTTAAAGAGTAACCAGAGATAGAGTTTATTGTAACACTGATGTGACTAATACTAACTACATGGTTGGCAACATTGTGCAAGGTTAATCAGATGGGATGGAACTGCTGAGTTCATGTTCTTCTAGCAGGAAATTGTTGAGGGCTTTGGTAGCATAGCAATGCAGTTTTTTTCTTTTAAACTGTTTGAGAATAATTCTCATTAATTTACCATGTATAATTACCGCCCTTGTATTGTGAGAATTATAATTATTTTGTATTTGACATACGATGTTGTGTGATAATGTGGTGGCTGAGAGTATGGTGACCGAGGAATCGGAGGGAGATGTTTCCAGAAGAAATCTTTAGTCGAAATCAGATTCGAATCTTCAATCGTTGTGCCGACAAGATACTTGAAATTCTGCCGCGAGTGCTGATGAGAAGGAAATGAAGAAAACCGATAGGGATATTATCATGTATTCTCCAACTATATTTTATTCTCTCATGCTACAAACTTTTACTCTTTGGGTCGAATTCGGGGAAGCCTGCAGCCGCAATGGCGAAAGTGGATAACCAAGAAAATAACTTTATTTTTCCATCCATCGTTTTTCAGGTTGATGATGATATTTCAGTTTCTCACCCTTTATACTTATTGTGCAGTAAAACAATAATGGTTAGGATACCATTGAAAAGATGAGTAGGTTTGGAGTTCTGATTGAAGGTAATCTTTTTTGAAATCAATAATTAATTGATCATTAAATCATTGATTCTTCTTACTATTTCACATTGCAGACAGAATCTGAATATTGTAATACATGTGATGCAGTTCGTGAAGGATATAGAAGAAAAGGATAGGGATTGATGAATCCATATTTGATTGACCAGGTTAGTAGTTTGACTTTTATTCAAGATTAATATATAAATCTTAGAAAGTTTACATCCGTGACATTTTAGTGCAAAAGAGAAGGTTTTGTTCACAGGATTAAAGCTGAAGAAGGTGAAGGATGCAATATTTATGGATCTATAAGAATCAACAAAGTGGCTGAAAAGTTTCACTTTGTTAAAAGCTTTCATCTGGCAAATATGCATTTACCCCCCTGAAACCCATGGTTTTGGAGAGGATAGTTATAATGTATGCTACCACCATCTTCCATACTTTTGCTATGGAATTTAATTTCTGTGATTTTTGAGTTAATTTTTAAATCCTAATTAATTTTGCAGATAAGTCACAAGATAAATAAACTAGCTTTTGGAGACTATTATCCTGGGAAAATAATTCCACTTGACGGGTAAAACATTCTTTTCTTAACTTTTGAGGGTCAAAACGGTTTCTTTTCAACTTTTGAGGGTTAAAACGGTTTCTTTTTTGCTTTTCAGGGTGAAATGGTATCAAGGAACACCAAATGGAATATATCAGTATTTTCTCAATGTTAGTTTTCTACAATGAGTATGCAACTATCTTTATGTACATAAATACATGATACATACATACATATTTATAATATATAAATCTTATTTAAATTATAGGTGGTTCCAACTGTGTACACTCCTATTAGCGGTCTGGTTATAAAGTCAAATCAGGCATTTGATGAAATTTTTAAGGGGAATATATTACAAATTTATTATCAACTTTTGTGTTTTAAATTTATATTGAATTTATATCAACAGTTCTCTGTGACAGAACATTATAAGGGTCCAAAAGTTGGTCAACGAGGGCTTCCTAGAGTATTTTTCTTCTATGATCTCTCTCTAATTAGCTTATATCATTCTACTTTTTGTTTCTTTTTATTAGAACATTACTTTGAGAAACTACCCAATTATAGCATTGTACTTTCGGTTTTCCTTTAGAAGTTTACTCAATTGTAGCATTGAGACTGATTCGTATTTGGATGTTGGGTAGTGACATTGATATAACCGGGAAAATTTTCAAAGTATAATGCTTTAATAGGAACTGTTACAAGTAGATTACTATAATGAATGAAATTATGAAAGTATGTTGCTATTTCTTGCAGTTTAATTTACTAATGGATTTTCATTATGGTTGAAACAATAATGTATTTTAATTAGCAAATGATTTATATAATTTTATCTTTGACAGGATTGCATCATCTAAAAAATGCCTTCAGGATCCGCGAAAATAAAGGGCCCAACCCATGCATAGCATGGTTCCCACTAGTTTTCAAAATAAAGGGTGGTGTGGCTAATATTGAAAAGATTAATCATAATATATTCAAAATGAAAAATGTTACGTTCTGATTTAAATCTAAACCTTATTTGTGGAATGTTTTTCTTTTTAATGTTCGATTAATCACTCTAAGGGCTAATCAGGGGCGGATGCATGATTTACCACTAGTCGTGTTATCGGAGATACACCCAATTAAGTAGTGGTACTTTTTTTTTCCGCAGGGTTACACCATATTATAAAAAAAAAAAGATTTTGCACTACGTGTATGGAATTTAGCGGTTGCCCGGGCCACCCCGAGACACCAAATAAAACCGCCCATGGGGCTGATTAACCTAAATGTATAAATTCCTACTTCGAAGCTTTTATAAGATGGCAAATCATAATTTGTTGATTAGATGTATATGAATATGAAATTTTTAGGGAATCACTAAATAAACACCTTATTTTATTTGTACACACATCTATTTAAAGTCAAATTCTTTTTCCGGAAAAGTAAATATCATTGGATAAAATTGTTTGAATTATATGTAAAGTTTATATAGGGTGTATTTTTGGTAACACCCAATTTTTAACATGTCTAATAAGAGAAACATATTTAAGCTTTTGTCATATACTAGCTACCGTTAACTGACTCCGATTTTTTATCACGATATATGAAAGTCATTGGGATGGACGAAGTAGTATAGCCGCCATCGATAGCAACGTTATGACCCGTTATAAATCCAGACTCGTCACTAGCTAAAAACAATACAGCATTAGCAACATCTTCAACCATTCCATATCGTCCTTTTAACAAACTTGCACTCCCACTTACCGACTTTTTCACTTCTTCAACCGTCACATCTTTTATGAAACCACGATACGCATCCACAAGCATTTCTGATAGCACTCCATGAGGTAAAACACAATTGACACGGATCCCATACAATCCTAACTCGCATGCGGAGCTTTTTGTTACTCCAAGAATCGCCTCTTTTGCCAATGTGTAGGCATGCGATCCAAGGCCTCCCATGAGCGCTGCGGTACTTGAAGAGTTTATGATAGAACCACCTTTACCTTCTTTGATCATTGCACGTGCAGCATACTTTATCCCGTGTACAACACCATTTACATTAACGCCGACTAGTTTTGAAACCCTTTTCATGTCGAGAGTGGTAATGCTTCCTCCGATATCTACAAAGAATTTTTCAACATTGTGTGACACAATCACGGCAGACTAGAGAATTATTCCAACTGGATGCAAAAAATCTCTGGCGGATGGCGGTTATAAAAAAACGCTTACAAAAAATTGTTGAATTCCCCCACATGAATCATCATTGATGCATCAATAGAGACGAATATAATATAGAGAAATGAATTTAATTAATGGCGGATAGAATGCGAAAAAAGAATGTACCACCGATTCCGGCGTTATTGTATAAGATATCGAGTTTTCCTTTCCAAGTTATAGCGAGTTGAATTGCAGCTTCTACATCGGATTCTATTGAGACATCACAATGTACATAACGACCATTGATTGAGTTAGCAAGCTTTGTTCCTAGTTCATCCAAAATATCGGCAATGACTACGTATGCCCCGTTCTCCGCCATTAACTTGGCCGTGGCACCCCCAATTCCTCTTGCTCCACCCGTTACCACTGCTACTTTATGCATTAACCTTGTCACATGAATACACACATTGTGTTTTATCAAAATGATGATGGTTTTGTATATGAACATGGCAATCGAATATGTAACTTTGAACAAGTTATTATTCCCAAACCAATATTTTTTCATTAATTTTCAGACTAAAGTTAGTTCTTACATGATTTATATATATATATATATATATATATATATATATATATATATATATATATATATATATATATATATATATATATATATATATATATATATATATATATATATATATATATATATATATATAGTCCCGTTCCGGTAAGGACTCTTTTTTCGGTGATGACTCGTAAGGACACCTAAAAAAATTGAAAAAAAATATAAAAAAAAATACAAATCATAAAATCAAGAATAGTACTATATCATTATAAAAAAAATTGGAAAAAAAAAATTTGGATCATTGAAAAACAGTAATGATCCAAATTTTTTTATTGTGTGGATCATTGTTTCATTATAAAAAAAATAATGATCCAAAAGTTTTTTTCGAAAATTTTTTTTCTTCAATCTAGTACTATGATCCATTTTATTATTTATATTTGTCGTTTATTTTTTTTCAATTTTTTAAGGTGTCCTCACGGGTCCTCACTTTAAGAAGAATCTACATCCGATCGCTTATATATATATATATATATATATATATATATATATATATATATATATATATATATATATATATATATATATATATATATATATATATATATATATATATATATATATATATAACTCTTATAATAGAGGCCTCAGGCCATTCATGAATGTGGATCAAGATAACTCAAATACTTCCACCATATTCATTTGAAATCCCCAGGACTCTTCAACTTATTCTACTTAATGGTTTAATTAAATGAAATGTTTTGGCTATATAAGAACATCATTTTCCATGCTTGGTTACTCTTAATTCTTTTTAATCTCTTTCCAATTTATTTTTGTAGAGTACATGAAAATTTAGTACAAGGTCGTAGTCATCTCATGTGTAAAAGAAAAAGTTCAACGATGAAATATGTCAAGAGATATGTTGTTCTTTGGCTATATCAAAGATTTGAACGGTCGAATTGTTTGATTGGTTTAAAGCATAGTGATGCGTCTCTACAAATGTCACACTGCCACTTTTGAAGAATTTGCATTGATGAAAGCAAGCAAGTTAATATGTTTAGAGAATCTTATTTTCCATGTTTGGTTAGTCTCATTTGTTTTTCTTATCTTTCAAATTTCATGTAGAGTGGGTGAAAATATATGAGTTTATAGTCGTGTGATGTGTAAAAGAAAAAAGTATTATGAAATATGTAGCGGGATACGATCTTCAGCTCTATCAAATATTTAAACGATAAAACTATTCGTTTGATGTAAAATACGTTGATGTTTTGAATTACAAGTTAATTGATTTTCGTTGTATTATTTCTGCACTAAGATATCATCACAATTGATCCCATAATTTTTTTATTAATATTTTAAGTTTTTTCATTCTTTTATAATTATTTTTAGATAAATCGTTAATGTTTCTAATATTTCTTAGTATAACTAGCAATTGCTTTAAATTGAAGTTTGCTTTTGATTGTTTTAGGTTTTATGGCGTTAATAATTTTTTTAAGAAGATAAACAATAGAGATATATATCAATACAAAAATGATAATAAAAATGTTAAATTAGACGTCTAACAACGAACTATCATTTTTTTTTCAGTTTCCAAAAATAACCATTTGTTATTTATAATATAAATTAAATTGTAGATTTAGAACATCTATGAGATTAATTATAAAGATGAATAAGGAAACAAATAAACAAGTAAATATTTTTAGTTTTTTCATTGAAATTATTTTCACACATTTTAAATAATATTATATTTTTATTAAACAGACTTAAAAATTTGTTTAAACGAAACCATATGTATCCGTTATTATTTTCAGTCTCACTTGATATAATTTTTTAAAGTTAGAATGTGTACGTCTTTATTAAATGAATTTTTAATATTAACGTATAAAATAAATCGTCTAAAAAAGAAAGAGTGTGACAAATTAGATATTCACGAAAGTGTAAATATTTTGTATCAATTGCAAGTGCTATTTCAATTAAAAGAATTTAATTGATTTTCGTTGTATTATTTCTGCACTAAGATATCATCACAATTGATCCCATAGTTTTTTTATTAATATTTTAAGTTTTGTCATTTTTTTATAATTATTTTTAGATAAATCGTTAATGTTTCTAATATTTCTTAGTATAACTAGCAATTACTTTAAATTGAAGTTTGCTTTTGATTGTTTTACGTTTTCTGGCGTTAATAATTTTTTTAAGAAGATGAAACTCAAAACAATAGAGATATATATCATTACGAAAATGATAATAACAAATGGTAAATTAGACATCTAACAACGAACTATCATTTTTTTCAATTTCCAAAAATAACCATTTGTTATTTATAATATAAATTAAATTGTAGATTTAGAACATCTATGAGATTAATTATAAAGATGAAGAAGGAAACAAATAAAAAAGTAAATATTTTTAGTTTTTTCAATGAAATTATTTTCACACAATTTAAATAATATTATATTTTTATTAAACAGACTTAAAAATTTGTTTAAACGAAACCATATGTATCCGTTATTATTTTGAGTCTCACCTGATATAATTTTTTAAAGTTAGAATGTGTACGTCTTTATTAAATCAATTTTTAATATTAACGTATAAAATAAATCGTCTAAAAAAAAGAAAGAATGTGACAAATTAGATATTCACGAAAGTGTACATATTTTGTATCAATTGCAAGTGCTATTACAATTAAAAGAATTTACTTATGGTATGATGATATAATTTGAGTCTCACCTGATATAGTTTAAACGAAACCATATGTATCCGTTATTATTTTGAGTCTCACCTGATATAATTTTTTAAAGTTAGAATGTGTACGTCTTTATTAAATCAATTTTTAATATTAACGTATAAAATAAATCGTCTAAAAAAAAGAAAGAATGTGACAAATTAGATATTCACGAAAGTGTACATATTTTGTATCAATTGCAAGTGCTATTACAATTAAAAGAATTTACTTATGGTATGATGATATATAACTCTTACATGGAATTTGGAGAGTTATAGTGTTTAAATAAAACTTTAATGCAATTAATTAATTTTTATTACATTCATGTGTTTCAATGTTTGGACGTGGTTGACATAAATTTTCATATAGACATTATTGACGACGCCTAGTAATATCAAGTATTTTAGTCGTCGTTGAGCCCTGTTTTGGAATAAATGTATGTCTTAAATTGGCTAATATCAATTACTTTTGTGCCAAAGTGCTTGGAAATACTTTTAGTGTAAATGCAGGGGTTTTAGTGCAATTCTGGAGAAGTTGTGGAGCAAAAAAGGCAAAAAGTCGGATCTGGCAGAAATAGAGGCGCTATCTATCCTAGATAGCGTCGGTATCGTCAATAGCGCCGCTATTTCTTGAGATAGCGCCGCTATCTCGCGACCTGATAAAATATTCGTTTTTGAATTTCAAATTCCGAGATTGCGGGATAAGGCAATACGCGCCGCGGATTCTATGTACCCGCGACGCGGGAACCCTAATTTCGCACCATTATAAATACCGGAGTCCCGTCCGACTTTTCACTCATCCCGGGACGCGAATGAGGGATCCGAAGGCACAATTTCTTCAGTTTTTCAGTGGGAATCAATATTTTGGTTAGTAATTTAGTTTTTCTCTTGTTTTATCAACTCGGTATCGAGGTATTCCACAATCGGGATATCCGTCGATTACTCGATGTTCATTTAGATTCATAGTTTCTGATTTCAGTAGAATAGTCAGTAGCTTAGATCTGATATTTGATTGTATGGTTTGGATTTGAGTTTGATTTGGATTTATAAAAGTTAATCATTCGGTTTGATGTTTAATTGCACTTTTTCGGTATTGTTTTTGTTGAATGCTTGTTTGGATGTTTTGGGATTGTCACTGCTTCTGATTTTTCTGGAATTTACTTCTGGAATCAGTAAGTAATCTTAGTTTATAGTTTGGAGTAGTTTAGTTTAGTGAATGATTGTTTTGGTTTTTTTTAGTATTCGTTTCGGTATTTGTTTTTGTTGGTTTTTAAGGAAAGTAGAAACAATACCGCTGGCTGTAGCGTGACACTACAGTTGGTAATCTGCCGTTCTATATTGACCACCAAACTCCTGCGGATTAACCCTAACTACCACTGTACTAGTGTGAGTGAGGTATTTTATTATTTTTGACCGCACGACGACCTATGCGTGTCAATTATTCAGTTAATTAAAAAAACTTTAAATATTTCAATCATTTTTAATTGATTCCATAAATATCAATTAAGTACCATAACTAAAAAGACTTTTGGGTTATAGTTCTTTAATGTTATATAACAATTGCTAAGAATTTTAAGAGTTGCAGTATTAATATATTCTTCAATACAATTAACAAGTTTTTATTACATTAATTTCAAGATATAATATCTATATTGAACCATATGTATTTGAAAGTTTCAACTCTTCATCTTCCTAATATTAACCACTCTATTAATTTATTTTAATACTAAATTTCTTCACCTCTCAACTAATTAAAAGCTACAACCTAAAAGTTTTTGAACTTATGGTACTTAATTGCTACTTATGACACATTGGTTAATATAAAGATATAAATAAATAAATATATATATATATATATATATATATATATATATATATATATATATATATATATCTACATATATATATATATATATATATATATATATATATATATATATATATATATATATATATATATATATATATATATATTATATATATATATTTCACAGAGGTAGCTTATGTTGCTGTAGTTTGGAAAATAAGATGGAAGAAAACTTGACTTGATAACACACAATATTTACTTTAGAGACGACTATTTATTTATATTAAACTAGAAAAGACGAAGATAAATAAGCTAAAAGAAATTACAAGTCGCACGACAATAGACCTGTCGCATTCTTAGTTCTACGCCAACATATTCGTACTTTTGGGATTAACATTATTTGATAAGAAAAATAATATAAATTTGTGAGGTTGTTGTCAAGTCGGTTGTTAAAGATTTAAAATTTTAGATTTTACTTATAAATACAACAAAAATGAAACCTTGTGGTAAACAGTCTTAGAATATTTAAATAATAAGATTAACAAACGTAAAACTTGATTACTATTTAGTAATATATTTTCTAAAAATAATATAACATGCTGATAAGTAGACCAGAAGCCATGAAAGTTTACTTTTTTAATCAAATGAAACTAAAAGTTATGACAATGTTTAACTTTTTGATATATTCGCATCATATTTCAGATTCCAAATTCATATTGTTTTTATTTGACTCCTTACTCTTTAAATGATTTCTTAATTATTTTTTTTTTGAGAAAAATACATAAAACCATTTTTCTTTATCTTATATTATTTGTTTTTTTATGATTATTTTAGTTATTATATATATTCTAATTTTAAAACTATAAAACAAGAAAAAATAAATATGACAAATTTTAATTCATTATTATTATTCAGTTCAATGTATATGACAAATTTTATGAGAAAAGTTTACTAAAAGAAGAAATAAAAGATAAAACTTTCTAATAGAAGTAATTTTTTTATAAATGAAAGTGAATAATGGATTCCAAACTGAATGAAAAATATGTTTTAAATAATAAGTCTAATAGAAGCATATTCATATATTTGTATTAAATTTTATCTGTTAAAAAGTTTTTTATTAAAAATATATAAGATTATTTTTGTTAATATTATTAAAGTATTATTTACACATATAACTCTAAAGGAAAATGATCCACAAAAAGATATTTCTCATAGACTATCTTTATGTTAATATTAGTTCGTTTTATTTTATATTTATTTTAAAATTTGAGATAATTTATGTAAATATATTTCTATAATATTTTTAACGTTTGATCATTTATAATAATTGACTCCAAAAAGATGACTATGTTTTTTTCGATGTTTGGATGAAAATTTATTAATAATACAATATGTTATATGATTGATTTTTTTTAGTTTTGCATATTTTGATTAGATCTAAGGTATTTATTTTTATATTTGATCGGTCAATTTATTTTACTATATAAATTTACTCACGCGCAACGCGCGGGAATACGCCTAGTATATATATATATATATATATATATATATATATATATATATATATATATATATATATATATATATATATATATATATATATATATATATATATATATATATAACCAATTTAAAACAAGGAACCAAGGAACCAATCGTGTGGTCGGAATGCAAAAGATCGACAGCCAGAAAAAAGGATGTACATTTACTAGTTAGACGCAAGTGTAGAGAATTATAGCAAAAAACTCACTTCGTTTTTTATGTTTTTTTTAATTTTTAAGCTTATTCTTTTTTTGGAAAAAAAACTAAATATACCAAAATTCATAATTTTTCATCCTTTATAAATAGACATCCATATTGATATACAAATTTTTTTGTTTTTTTATACTTCAAGTTCGTCCAGATTCACCATGCGAATCTGAACTGAACTGTATTGTTTTAAATATATTCATTCACATATAAATGACAATTCTATTCGATTTTTTTCAATAATTTTTGACCAATCACATGTGAATTTTAAGTAAATAATTTTGAATTTCCGTTAATTCAATTGTATATGACATCAAAGGTTGATATAATAAAAATATAAGTGTTTTTTCTTGAATTCACATTTGAATCTAAGAATGTTTTTAAATTTACACGAGTTGTTATTGAATGATTTACAATTATTGAAAAAATTGAATTCAATGACTAATTACATGTGAATTATCTTCCATACAAATTTAGTACAATTTATATTTATATTGTGAATTTTAACTGTTTTCTTGTTTTAGACATGTTAATTCACATATAAATGGTAATTGTACCCAACTTTTTCAACTGTTTTTTGTAATCCACATGTGAATTTTAAGAAAATTAATTTGTGAATCTAAATTATTTCATTTGTGTATGATCAAAAGGTTAAAAATAGTGTGCATTTAATTTTAGATATATTAATTCACATATAAATGATAATTGTACCCCATTTTTCAGCAATTATTTGTTCATTCACGTGTAAGTTTAAGTAAATTAATTTGTGAATCTTAGTTAATTCAATTATATATTATCCAAATGTTGAAATTGTAAAGAATATAAAAGAATTTACTTAAATTCAATATGAAATTTTAGTGAGATTCACATCTGAATCTAAAAGTTTATTTAAATTCACATAAGTTGATATTGAATGATCAATGATTGTTGAAAAAAATTATTTTAATGATCATTCACATTTGAATAATCTTCTATAAAACTTGTTATATTTCAGATTCACATTGATTAACTGTTAATTAACTTTTGTGAATCTGAACAAGATTTTTGATTTTTTTTTTCATTTTTACTATATTGATATGGTTGAAAGAGAATAAAAAAATTATGAATATTGATATATTCGATTTTTTATTTCGATAAAAAATAAGCTCTAAAAATAAAAAATAAATAAAAACGAAGTGGGTGTTTTGGAATTAGCCGCTCCATGCGCGTTCAATTAAGAAATTTACAACCTTATCTCCGGCCATCGATCATTTGAATTCCGACACTCACGATTGGTTCATTGGTTCCTTGTTTTATTTTTGTTCTTTATTGAACTTATATATATATATATATATATATATATATATATATATATATATATATATATATATATATATATATATATATATATATATATATATATATATATATATATATATATATATATATATATATATATATATATAGGGTCCCGTTCCGGTGAGGACTCTTACGGACACCTTAAAAAAATTGAAAAAAATATTAAAAAATACAAATAATAAAATCGAGAATAGTACTATATTATTGTCAAAAAAAAATTAGAAAAAAAAATTTGGATCATTGAAAAAAGAAATGATCCAATTTTTTTTGTTTTTTTTTTTTGATCATTGTTTCATTATAAAAAAAATAATGATCCAAAAGTATTTTTTCGATTTTTTTTCTCCAATATAGTACTATGAACCATTTTATTATTTATATATATTTTTTATTTTTTTTCAATTTTTTAAGGTGTTCTTATGAGTCCCCACTTTAAGAAGAGTCCTCACCCGATCTTATATATATATATATATATATATATATATATATATATATATATATATATATATATATATATATATATATATATATATATATATATATATATATATATATATATATATATATATATGATTTGTTAGATAGAATGAAATGTCAAATAAATGAACTTGACGACGTGATAGAATAAATAAAATGTCGAACAACGATGTAATAGAATAAATAAATAAATAAATAATAGAGTTATTGTATTTTATAATCATGTTAAACATGACTCATAAAAAATTAATGATTTTTCATATAGAATAGACATTATATGTAAATATAGGGATATATCTAACCTGTTTTATATGTACTATTTAGCTATAACTTATGGACTTTTATTTACAAAAACAAAAATTACATACGCTGAAAGTGATAACCACGCAAATCATGGTATGAAAATCATGTGATATTAGTAATTATTTTCAAGTTGTATTTGAATTATAAACCTGTTCACGAGTTAAAACTATGAGATGTAATATATTTGTAATTTTTCATTTTAAAGAAAAATATGCTTGTTTAAAAATTATAAATTAGGGAAATTAAAGAAATTGTAACACTTTAATATCGACCTATATCTTATATTTAATAAAAGGATAATATAACTGTAGGTTTATGAAATTTTCGGTTTTTGTTTAAATGGTAGAGAGACTTAGTTAATAGGTGAATGTTAAGTTTAAGTCTTTAGAATACAAAAAAAAAAAAAAAAAAAAATCAAGGACCATTTAAACCAAGACTGAATGGTTCGTAGGGCTACAATGACATTATCATTGTTGGACTTCCCGTTTATTGTCATCAACGATGTCGGGGACTATGCTCCATTCCATGGAAGTCACATCCATTGCTCTGGTCCCTACACACATCATCTTTAATATGTTTTATCTTAGCTAATCATGTATGAAACTAAGATTCGGAGACTATCAGCACTTAAAATTCACTCGTTTGTCTCCAAAAACACTCGGATCAGGACACCCACAAAATATTTGAAAGTAGGCGCCGTAGAGTCGACGCGCATTCTCAATATAGATGCTGAGAAACTACAACACATGCAATTAACAACTGTTCTAGAAGTTGAAAAACACAACAAAAATATGCAGGAGTTGCTGGCAACCACTAAAAAATCAAATCAAGAATCTAGTTGATAAAGTGTAATATCTTTGTAATATTAACAAACGGAAAATCAAAAATCTTATTCTCAAAATTGCCACAAATAGACTTAATGTTTTTTTGTTTAAATGGTCTCTAATGTTTTTTGTATTATAATGGCTTAAACTTTATATCCATCTGCTATTCAAGTCTCCATTACATTCTACTACCAGTAAGAGAGACTTGAATAACAGGTAAATGTATAGTTTAAGCCCTTAGAAGAACAAAAATAAACAATAAGGACCATTTAAACCATAAGCGTCAAGTTCATAAGGATTCAATGACATTATCACTTTAATATAACTTTTTATCTCATTTTAAAGACATGAAGGCTTCAATATATTTTTTAATTCGACTATATCAATCACCACCAAAACACATAAGTTATAAACATATGGATAAACTATGACAATGCAATATAAGGGATGATTTCAATAAGGGATAAATTGTATTCATGGGACCAAGAGACTAATCTTGATCGTTGGAATCAACATCATCAACGGCCAAAAAAATGTATTATAAAATTTTTTTAGTTTGACGTGCATTTAGAAGATTATAAAAAACCCACTATGTTATTTTTTTAATTTGTATATAGAAGATTATAAAAAACCCACTATGTTTTTATTTAATTTGTCGACATTACTCTTTTAAAAAAAATTAATAAACCAAAATTCATAATTTTTTGTCCTCTATAAATAGACATCAATATCCATGTATAAAAAAACAAACTTTTTTTCATGATTACAACTCGTCTGGATTCACAATGTGAATCTGAACTTCAGAAATATCAATATGAGTAATTTACGTTAAAAATTTTAATACTTCAATATTTTAACAAATTATAATCAATTTAATAAGATTCACAAGTGAATTTACTCATATTCACACAAAAAAAAATTAGTTAGATTCAAATGACATTATCATATGGTGAATAAAACACAGTTTAGATTCTAATATGAATCTCAAGTAGCTGAAATTTCAAAAACAAATTACTTTTATTTCAATATGGATGTCTATTTGTAGTAGAAAAAAATTATTAATTTCTATATATTTGATTTGGAAAATAATAAGGCCTAAAAATTAAAAAGAAAAAGAAAAAAAGAAGTGAGTTTTTTATAACCCGGTACATGCACATCGACCAAAATTTTAATAATCGTGTAGATGAGATTTGTCCATCGGTACCATGGTTTAAATTAGTCCATTAATGAACTTTTCCTTACAATATAATACCTACAAACAATTTAATTTATATTATCATTCAAAATATTGTTATCTCATTATTTCATTAACTTTAACCTCTAACTAAATGACATCTGCAATGGTTAACATTTTTTCATAGTTTTTTCATGAATTTAACTAATTTATCTTCATCTATCTAAAATGTTTTATAAAGCTCTCCTGGTTTAGTTAGGCGTTTTTTAAATACATCATATTTAATTACAAAATATTTTAATAAATATTATCACCACACATTAGTATTTTAATAGATATTATTAGTAGGCGTTAATATTTAAATAATTAAATATAATAAAAATATATTGTTTAAAAATAAAATATAAATAAAGAGATAAAAAGAAATATTATTAAACAAAAGAGGTTAGGTGTTCAAAAAATATTAGTACATTGATCATATTATATATATATATATATATATATATATATATATATATATATATATATATATATATATATATATATATATATATATATATATATATATATATATATATATATATTTGTCAATAAAACTAACAAAAAATACATGAATCTCCAATAGTATTAAGTGTTGTTGATTGATTAACCATAGAGTAAAAAATCTATAGAAAAACTTTTAATGAAAATAATCTTAACAGTTATGTAAACAGATTGTTAACTCTACTGAATATTTCCCACATGTTACAATTCTGATTTAGGTGTGCTTGATATGCAAATATGTAAATGTTTAATAAGATAATTATAATTAGATAATTAATTGTTATAAGATAAACTACTTCAAATACGATGTAAATGCATTTGGATGTTTAAATTTATAATATCACACAATAAGCTTTTTAAAGCGACATATATTCCTATCATTTACATAATTAATAGATATATGAGCAAGAGCATTCTTCTACATTGTCAAATTATTTAAAATTTATCATTATATATATATATATATATATATATATATATATATATATATATATATATATATATATATATATATATATATATATATGTGTGTGTGTGTGTGTGTGTGTATTACAGAGAGACAAGAGAGAGTAATGTCGATATATATTTTTCGATATACATATGACATGTTTGGTAAAACTACCTGGTATATGGATGTTGGTAGGTGAAAACAAAATGATGGTAGCTAGAAGTGTAGTTTTTATTTAGGTAGAAATGTTTGATAAAAATAGATATAAACTTTTCAAATGTGTAAAATTATATAAAAGCTATTTAAAATAGTTTTATATTGTATGTTTTTGTTTAAAGTAAAAGTTTTAAGCTTGTTTGTTTAATGAATTTTTTTATTTTATTCAAGATTTTTATTTAAAACTAAAGGCTCTAAAATACTTGTATTGATACATACCCATAACCAATTCGCTAAGTTTTTAATTTGGAGATGTTATTTCTTAATCTCATGAGACTTACACTTTTCTTTAGGGTTAAATATTTTGTTGTGAAAGGGCATTTTAGTTTATGCATAAATAGTTTTTGGACGAAATTTGTAACCATTTTTTCATTCTAAAACCACGAGTTGCATTGCTAACATGCTATCTTCTAATATAATTATTTGACTTACACTAGTCAAATAATTAATTCTGAAACATCTTTTACTATTTCCAGTTTTTACAATAATGTTTCAATTTTTACTAATTAATGTATGCACAAATGCTTTGCTTTTTTGCCACTTTATGTAACAACACTTTAGGTTTTTTATCGATATATGCAATTGACACGAATAATGAAACTATTTTTCTATGGTTAAAGACTTTAATAGAGACAATATAACATAATTTGGCTATTGGATAAAATGTGGTTGCGAAAACCACATGGCTCCATAAATGAGAAAAAATTTGAAACTATGATGTATAAAACCAGCATTTGACTATTTTTTAGCATATAATTTAAGAAAATGATTAACTATTAATGGATTACATCAAAATGTTTTTTGGTAGCTATGGGGAGTTATAGATCGTATGATAAAAGTAATTAAGAAATATGAATTGAATAAAAATGGATAGAACCTTTTACTTGCAAGCTGCTCGACATCATCATCTTTAAGATGATGTTGTTCCATCCTTTTGAAGCTTTGGTGGCATAGAAAAATTCCATTGCAATGGATTTATATAAAGTAGATAAGGTGTGTTTCCTCATGAATGTATGATGTATTTCTACTTGCATGCACTTCCCATTCTCTTCAACTACTTTTCACCTATATTATTTCTAATCTTTTAAGGTTTATCCCAATATACATGCGTTTTAGGTTATGGAAAGTTAAGTAGGTGAAAAACATCATCGATTTTTTATTTTTTTAACTATTTTGAAAAGTTTATCAGTTATACTTTTCTTACTATCAAATGGTTTGGTTGATTTATTCATATTCAAACTCATATGTATTTTCATAACAAGCACAACTGCACCTATAACATGATTTTCTACAATCATACTTCTTCACCTCTAAATATTTTCTTCGGTTGCTACCATAGGTGGAGAATCCACAACCATTAACCAATCACTAAAAGACAAGATATTGGTTAATTAGAGAAATGAACAATCGAGGCAATATAACGTAAAAGTTGGAAACTAGTTACAACAACATTAATAGTACCACATACCAACCAGTATACGGTAAAAGGGTAAAATCTAAGATGAAACGATTGCATCCATAAATAGCCACCGACATGTATTGTAACGTCCTAAATTGCAAAATAAAAATTTCGTTTATAAAACGGTTCAAATACATAAAAGCGGATTGGAAAATATAACCATTTAATTCAAGCTCGACGGTTAAAACATATAAAATCGTGTTTATCAAAAACATTTACAAACATTATGTAGCGGAAGACTTGCATATCAATACCTTAGATGCAATACAGTCGCAACATGCTTCAAACTCAAGCCATGAATACCTAAAAAAACATTTACGATAAAAGAGTAAGCACAAGGCTTAGTGAGTTTTCCAAAATATCACACTATCCATTCCATTGATATACATAAGTCACAATCGACATCGAGGAACGACCGATCATGCGTCATCCTTTCGTCATTAAACATTCTTAGGTGCCCAGGTACGACCGGTCATGCATCATCCTTTATCATGCACCAACCCTCGAATTTATCAACTCATTCTTTGGACTTTTGGACTTGTCCCGACTCGTCCGACTCGCAACTTGCCTGCCCACCATCATTCTTTAGTCGCTGGAACGAATCCGATGACTAACATATACAAACATAGAAGCCTAAGCATACAGCCAAACCCATCTGGCTCCTAATATCAACCATACAATCAAATAATGTAAGGCATGCCTAGTTAACACACATTAATACACACAGTAAATAAGCCTACCATACATGCAACTTCACGCATAGTATGATGAGAACACTCACCTGCCTGTCAAGCTACCAAGCACTCCTCGCACGTATCCTCGGATCCCGACAACACGAATCTCGTAATAAGGATAAACTCCACTTAGCCAATCCTAAACCAAAAAAAGATAAACCTCCATGACCAGCACCCCGAATCTCTCAAGCTTGACCAAAAGTGAAACTGGTCAAAGTCAAAGTCAATGGTCAAAGGTTAAGAGAAAAGTCAACCTTTACTTAGCGTGATCACCTAAGGATAGCGTCGCTAAGTACAATGGTTGCGAGAACCCAATTTCACAAATATAGCATTGCTATCTCCATAGACAGCGACACTATATACGTTGTTCAGCCCACTGCTTTCCGATACTCTTAATCCGTTAAGCCAGGGTCTTAAACTTTCCAAAACCCTTCCAAACAGTCACAAGGTCCATAAAATGCTAACTTTCTCATCCAAACATGACCATGTATTCACATGGTTAAGATTCAAGTCCCAAAAAGAACGAAACCCAACTTAAAAACTCAAGGGAGCTTGGCGTACCCCCAAATTAGTCTAAAACTTCCAAAGAATGCTCAAAGGACATAAAGTTCCAACATTTATCACTCAAAAACTTAAATAACATAACCAAGGGACCAAAATCCAACCAAAACCTTCAGAACTACAAGAATAACTCCATAAACAGAAAAAGGGAGAAACTTTACTCACAAAAGTCCAGTATCAATAAGCTCTTGATGAATCCAAGTTGAGGAACACCTTCTAGCACGACTATGGACCTTCCATTCTTCAAGAAATATTCTAAAATGACCAAAAGATCCCCGAATCACCGTAATAAGGCTAGATAGGAGTTGCAAACGTTTCTGGAGACTCTAGGGTGTCAAATGATGGGTACCTGGGGTTTTATGCCCTTAAATATCGCCTTAAACTCAAAATCAAAGGCTTTCGCCCAAACAGTGATAGATAGTGTCACTACTTTAAGATAATGGTCCTATCTCAAGATCGTGCCAACCGACCATGCAGACCACACATAGCGTCGCTATCTTCCTGTCAGCTTATTTCCCAAATCTAAGTTCTTTTAAATTTGAACATAACACTTCGGGATTAGGGTCTTACAACTCTCCCCCACTTAACGGGATTTCGTCCCCATAATCCTTTCGTTACTAACCCAAAACTGTACACCTAATCCTCATACCAATTCATCCATTTACAACACTTAACACCCCGAAATTCTGATACCAGAAGAAACTCACCACCAAACCTCAAATAGAAGATCATGAATACCCCGAAGATGACTATTCCAAACTGAACTTCACACTTTAATGCTCGAGAACCACATCGACCGCCACGCGCCTAATCTATGCCGACCTACAAACTCCAGATACTCGCTGTCTGGAATCCTTACAAAACCCCAAGGCTACCATGTCTGACTTGTTCTGCCCCAACAGACACTCAAATGTATATCACCAAATAAGCTAATCACACCACAACAACCTGTTGGATTACAAGGATCGATCACACAAGAATAAGAACAAGCACAAGAAGGTTTTTCACACAGAAAACGTGTTGATCTCACACAGAGATCCTTTTGATTGATTAACCAAGTTACAATTACTGAAACCCTAACTATGTATTTATACAAAAGCTATACTACATATATTTGGAGTATCCCTACAATTCAGGGAACTCCCAACTATAAACATGATAAGTATGGAAACTAGATAAACTACAAAATAAGATAAACACTATAACACGCTTTAGCTGATAAACTTCAAACGAACTAATCAGTGTCAACGTGTAATCCTCTCTTTGACAGCATCAGATTCAAATGGTGCTGTTGATGATCAGCTGATGCTGATACTGAACAGCCCAACAATCTCCCCCAATCTGATGATGTCAAAACTTTTTCAACTAAGAGAGGATTGGCCAAGTAATGCAATGTACTCAGCCTCAGAGAGAATCTATGGTTTAATCCATTTGTACTCAGGAGCATGAAGCTGAGGCTCTCTTTTCCAAGCTCATGAGAGATCAACATATGGAACCCATCAGCTGACTTGGCCTTAAAACATTCAAGACGAAGATTAAAAAGATGTTCAATAGAGGCTTTCTTCAGATCAGTAGTGTACATGAAACACATCTTTCCGTTATCATCTTCATAGGTCATCCCATGGACTGGAGTTCTGACCAGGGTGAGAGCTTCAGCAGGAGCACCAAAGGGAAGAATGTTGTTGAAATCCTTAGTCCCATAGAGAGCCAGGTGATGATTCACCTGAGTTTTTCTTCTTCTTTTTCTAGGACCAGACGGACCACTTTGACAGAACTAGCAGAGGCTGGTACTAAATCAAGGCTATAAGCCTTTTCTATCCATTTCTGAAGGGCATCACGAAGTTCTTGAGAATACAGACCCTTATGGTTCTGTGTGACCTGAAGCATCTCCTCCCATTCAGAGAAACCAAATCTTGCAACTTCATTTATAAATACTTGTTCAAGAACAAGTATTTCTTTGTCTTTCCTCTAAAGATGCAGACGTAGAATCTTTTCCCCTTTGTTCTTTGAATACCTACTTTGACAATGGGAAGCATAGAATTCCTTCTTGAAAAGACACCATTGAATTTTGCTAAGTCAATTCTTCTATTAGCACTTTCAGCTCTGCTGGCAATCTTCCTTTGTTCCATAGTCATGGAATCAAAAGGACTCATAAGATCTTGATGCTGGCTCATCCTTCTTTCTTCTTGAACCACTTGCTTAGCCACCTTAACATCCTTTGAACAAATGATCCGGTTGGTCATCACCAGATTGTGTTCAGCAGCTAACTCTTCAACCTGATCAGGGGACATACACCACTCTTTGGCCAGCTTGAGTACTTGAGAGGAGGTCTTCTGACGTTTTGATGTTTCAAGGACAGAGGAGGACTCGACAGTGCATTTCCTTTTGAACACCAGAGCGACGTCATCATCAGACATGTCGGCTGAAAGGTGATCAGCACTTGGGATGGAAGAGCCTTCTGGAGCAGAGGAGCTTGGGTTTTCAATAGGGAAGGGTTGACCTGGATAACGAACAGTAATAGGAGCAACATGATAAGACATATCGAAAAGGCCTTCTTCATCATCAATATCAGAGGCGTGTGCTAACTTTGGTTCCCCCTCAGAGTTTGCTTCTTCCTCATCCTCAAAACTTTCTTCAGATTGTTGCTCTCCCTCAGCGGAAGCAATGATTGAGAGCTGAAACACTGAGGGACCTTCTTGTGATAAGGGATTTTCGGCATGCTCCCCCTGAGCATGAGACAAGTTAATGTCTCTATTGATCAAAGTAGAAATAATATCCCATTTTGGAAGAGGATCTTGAGGACCAGACATGTTCTCCCCCTTTTTGGCATCATCAGAGGGAGGAGGAGGAGAAGGTGGAGGAGGTGGTGGTGGCGGTGGTGGCGGCGGTGGCAGTGGTGGTGATCGCGGAGGCATGTAGAGGTGATCAGTGCCATCAGGACCAGGTGGAGGGGAGGGAGGCAAATCAGCAGCAGATGCATTTTCAGACATCTCATTCACCAGCAAGGACCAGTAAAACAACTCTTTTAGATAAGCCACATCAGTTTCAAGTTGTTGAAGGCGAGAAGACTGGTTCTGGGAGTGTTCTAGCAGGGTCTTTAGGGATGCTTGAATTTCATCCAGCTAAGATGAGTTAGTTGAGGAGGCAGGACCAGACGATGGCCTAGGGTCAGGAGATGAGAAGTAGATATGTTGTGACACAGGAGGAGCAGTGGATGCTGGAGGCTGTTCTTGAGGTTCAGGTTCAATTTGTGGTTCAGGTTCTGGTTCAGGAGTTGCAAATCGAATATGCCTTGTACCTCTTACTGGAGAGGGGATCATTTGAAACGACAACCCGGTCTAAAGCTCAGTGTTGACATTCTCAGACATAACCATAGCAACATCCTCAGAGTCTGATGGATCAGAGGAAGAGTCAGAGGATACCTCAGTGGAAGACTTGGACAGAGTATCAGATGAAACGTTACTAGAGGACTTTGATGGAGACTCCTCTTCACTGGATGAACTTTGAGAACCATAGGAAGAACTACGATGATTGGATGGGGTAGATTCAAAGGCAGTAGACTCTTTAGGATTTGCAATAACCACTGGTTGAAGAATTGGATGAGTGGTTCTGAGAAGACATTCGCCTCGATGAGGTGAAGTTATCCACCCAGTCATGCAAGCTGGCATTGATGCGTCGTCAGCAGATGGAGCAAAAGTTCCAAATATCTTGGGAGACAACGTCGGAAAAGTGTAAGCAACATCAGCAGCTGAAATATATTCCAGAGACTCAAAACTCAGAGCCAGGGCTAGAAATCTTGGGAAGGCAACGTAACTCGTACGATTCTTGCATGACATGATTGTTATCAGTTGATCGAAGATGAGACGAGCATAATCAAAATTCTTGTTGAGGGTCATCCCGTATAGAAGTCATAGTTCGTATGTGTTCATTTGATCGAGACTGCTTTGTTTATAACCAAGACATTTTCAATGACCCTAGTTAAGAATTTCCACCCTGTAGGGAAACATTGACGAAGAACGGTCTTCTCTGCATCTCTCTTGATAGCGAGATTTGGATCATAACCCAAGAGGTGCAAAACCGTTTTAGAGTTTTCTTTAGTCAGAAGATCAGAGAACGGAGCAGAGAAGGGTAGACGGAGGCAGCGTCTGAAAGTGTCGATGGTGAGAGAGACTTGAGCTTCACCGTTGCTAATGGTGCCAACAATGGAGTCTTATTCAGAGAGGAAGTTGCAGGTGTACCAAAATTCAGCAACCATGAAGGGCTTAAACACATATGACATTCCTGAAATTTCAAAATTGAGAGGATGCCCTTTCAAGAAATCAACGAACTGCTCGAAACCCTGATCCTTGAACTTGAGAGGTATATCGAAGATGTCCGCAACATTGGTAGAGAGCACAAGAACATTGGAGGCAGGACTCAAAGCAGCCTTGGAGAGACCAGTTGAAGGGACAAACTCGAATACACGAGACATTGTTGATGCAATAAGGGAAATTAGGGTTTAACAGAACGGGGAGAAGATGAGAGGTGTTTGCGTGGGAAAGAGGGTTTAAGGGATTTTGAAGAGATATATATATCAGGGGGGAGTATTTTGAGAGATGGCGAGATGGAAGGCGAAAAGATCGGGAAGAGATCTTGTGATGATTGAGGAGCCATGTCAGGGACAGATGGCAATCATCAACTGTCAGGATCTGTGGCTGAGATCAGATAGATAAAGGCGGAAGCGTGAACGGTTAATCTCCGCGACAGATGTCCATAAGATCCCATGGCGAAAAGGACCAACAAGTGCTTCATGTGATGAATACTTTGCATCAGCACATGGAGGGATCGAAAGCCTTGCAAGGCGTGCATACATCAGCAGCTTCTAGGGACAGAGTCTGGTAAGATTTTCAACAAGATTATAGAGGAACCCTTTGTCTTTTCAGGAGCAGACAATACAGTCATCAGTTAATACTTTGATCAGCTGATGAGGTGGGTCAGTGCTTAATGTCTCAATAGGACATAAGACTTGACATGCGGCAGCATGTTTCCAGGGACAGGGTTTGGTTGAAACAGAAAGTGAAAAATATCACTCAAACCTAGAAGAAAATTCTATCAGAGGGACAGGGTAATCTCTCATCAGTGGATAGACTGTGCTGGAACACTGATGAGAGTGAGTGGCTCTATTACATCTCAAGGCAAGTCTTGCCACTGAGAAACGAGACTTAGACACATACAACAGCATGCTTCTAGGGACGTAGGTGTCAAAGTTGCAGACTAGATCAATGATCACCGTCAAATCATAAAATCTCTGACAGGATCACCTTGAGAAGATCAAAAGGTGATTTGTCACATCAAGTATTTACTCCAGGAGAAATTAATCGCCTTAAAACATAAGTTTCGAGATTACTGCCAGGGTCTATAAAAGGAAACAAACATTAGAGTACCAAGACCACACAAAAACATTGAAATATACACAAAAAATTACACTCGTGTACATAGGATGGCTGAAAGTCCGTTCAAGCGTTGGGACAAGGTGGAGGTGAAGATGCTCGATGAAGGTGAGTTCCAAGGGGGAACATATGGAGGAGTGATAGTTGGCATCTGGCTGCATAGGTATGAGGTTAAGCTGACAACTCTAACTGACAGTGCGACAGGGAGGCCATGAGAGTTTCTTGTGGTTGGGGAGCACTTCAGCCAGTGCCACCGAAAGTGTTGGTGGAGTATAAACCTTTTGACATGGTGGAGGTTTGGTATAGGAGAGGATGGTGGCCGGCGACTGTCTTGAGGGTGACGGACCAGAAGCAGTGTGTGGTTAAGATCTCAGAGGAAGTTCAGTTGTTCGTAAATGAGAGTGAGCTTAGAATCCATCAGCTGTACACAATGGGAAATCCATCGTCGTGACAGCATTTCAAACGTTAGTAAAAGTCAGTGAACTAATGTAATGAAGAAAATGTAAGATATTCACTTTTTAATGAAATGAACTGAGTTATTGCTTTGTGAATTTTTCAAAGTTAAGGAAAGACAGGAACAAACAAAAATAATAAAAGAAATACACAATTCACTGAGAAATCATTCCCAATTCACCAATGAAGTACAAGATCTTTTGTTCATCGAGAGGTTTGGTGAATATGTCAGCCAGTTGTTGCTCAGTGGGAATGTACAGAAGCTCAATCTTCTCTTTCTGAATAATGTCCCTGATAAAATGGTGTCTGACATCAATGTGTTTGGTCTTCGAGTGCTGAACAGGGTTTTGAGATATGAGAATAGCACTTGTATGATCACAACAGATGGGAGTCTTTGACAGAGAGAAGCCATAGTCCATTAGTTGGTTCTGAATCCATAGCACTTGGGCGCAGCATCTACCAGCAGCTACATACTCGGCTTCAGCAGTTGAACATGCAACTGATGCTTGCTTCTTGCTGGACCAGCTGATCAGTCGATTTCCCAACAGTTGGCATCCTCCAGAGGTACTTTTACGATCCAAGGAGCACCCTGCAAAATCTGAATCAGTGAAACCAACTAAATCGAAGGAAGACTCACATGGGTACCAGAGACCCAAGGATGGTGTGTGCTTGAGATAACGAAAGATTCTTTTGACAGCGTTGAGATGAGACTCTTTTGGTTTGGCTTGAAAGCGAGCACACATGCTGGTAGCAAAAACAATATTAGGATGACTAGCAGTGAGATACAAAAGAGAACCAATCATTCCTCTGTAAGATGAGGCATTGACATCGACACCAGTGGGATCAAGAGATAGTGACACAGAAGTACTCATGGGGTTTTTGGCAGGGGTACATTCAGAGAATGAGAATTTCTTCAACATATCCTGAAGGTATTTGCTCTGGCTGATGAAAATACCCTGAGAGGACTCTTGACTTGAAGACCCAAGAAAAAGGATAGCTCACCCATCATGCTCATCTCAAACTTTGATGACATTACAGCAGCAAACTCTTCACTCTGTTTATCATTGGTTGAACCAAAGATAATGTCATCGACATAGACCTGAGCAAGAATAATGTCATCACCCGATCTCTTGATGAAAAGAGTGTTGTCGATAGCTCCTCTGTGATACCTATAACACCCGGTTTCTCATACAAAATACACCAAAAAAATTTCAAATAATAACACATTAAATTGGGTATATTTGTACTCAAACCAAGGATCAAGATGTTATCAACATGAATATTTACACAAAAAGTTTCTTACAAATTTTAACTAGGCATTACAATTTAAATCTAATTTAACTAAAAGACAGCTCTAAGTTGTCCATGTCTCTTTATCACATGCCTTCCCCTATTGACAACCCCTAGTGATATCAAGTATTTTAGGCGTTGTTGAGCCCTGTTCTTGATAAAATTATCATATGCCTAGGTATTCTCACGTTTCGTGCCAGGACTTGTTTGGAGAAAAAGAATGGAAACAGGGACTAAAAGCGTGCAAAAGGAAGAAGTTTGGAAAAGAATGAAAAATCAAGGAAACTCGTACGCGCGCCGCGGGAATTAACCACGCGCGACGCGGGCTTAAGGCGATGGAACACATTCAAATACAGAAGAAACGGGAAAAGATAAGTACGCGCGCCGCAGATTTTTCATCTGCGCGGCGCGGCTGCGGGAAATTTGCAACTATAAATAGAGGCATTTCCAGCCGAAAACCCTAGCAAAGACCGGGTGTAAAATCGACCTTGAAGCTCTTTGACTCCAAGATTTCGTTCCAGCAACTTCTCAAGTGGTATTTTCATGTTTTGGATTTTATTTTCATTTAGTTAGATATTTGTAAGCTTTGGTTTGTATCTTTGGGAGTGACAACCATTGATACCAAGCTTAGGTTTATGTTTTAGTAATATTTAGTTACTGTTTTGGATGTTTGGAATCTGAATTTGGTTAATGAAAGCATTTAGTTACATTTAATCTTGGTTTATGAGTATTTTGATGTTTTGGATGTTTGTTTGTGTTTGGATTGTTTGAATTGTGTTTTGGATCTTGTTTGGCCTTGTTTGGGACTATTTCCTTTGCTGAAATCAGTAGCCAAATAGGTTAGCTTAGGTATTGAACTTTGGCCAGTATTTGTTCAGTTGGACTATAGCTATTGGTTTAGGTTATACCTTGTGATTGTTTGGATGTTTTGGATGCCTTAGTTTGCTTCTGATTCAGAGATGCACTTCTGATTTCAGAAAGTTACTAGGTTAGTTTGAGTTGAGTTTAGGTTATGCTTGGCCTGACTTTGTTTGATTATTGCTTTTTGATAGTTGAGTACTCAGAAACTAGGTCCTCCGACTGTAGCATGACACTACTAGTTGGTAATCTATCATTTAATCTAACCACGAAGCTCCTGCGGATCGACCTTGACTACCACTGTACTAGTGTGTGTTAGGTTTTCTTTATTTTTGACCGCACGACGACCTAGGCATGTCAAATTTTGGCGCCGTTGCCGGGGAGCTGTGCGCTTAGATTAGGTGATCTGTAGGACTTAGCTTCTGATTTTTGATGTTTGATTTTAGTTTTGTGATTCTTGGTATGTATGCGTCTTCATAATGGGCGATTACATATATACGGATCAATATTTTGAGTATTATAATCCGGCTGACACCTATTACGAGGATGATTGCTACAATGGATCATCCGATGACAATGGATGGCGGACCGATGAGTCATCTCAACCTGAAAATTCTGCAACTTGGGCCCAACTTTGGGTACTCATGTATAACAACTACCACGAGCAGAAGGACCAGGCTGAAGCTCTTGAAAAAGTGCAAGCTTCTTTAGATAGGTTAGAGGAAAATTGGAAATGTTCACCACCTTCGCCAGAACCGGAGGCGAGTGATTTTTATACCAATAATAATGTGTGTGAACTTGCATCACCTGAATATGTGATGGAAGTGCATACACCGTGGGAAAGTCAAGAGACCACTGAGAGGGTCGAAATGTTGTTGAGGAAGAGGTTGTAGGTGACAATGCTATCTCTAACTCAACAGCTTTTGATGTTTTTGATGTTTTTGAGAATGTTGATAATGTTGATCTGGTGATGTGTGAATCTGTACGATCACCAGATAATTTGGTTGATGAGGATGATGAGGAGGAGGCTATAAGTGACAGTACAGACCCCAGCCCAACAATTCCTGAAATTTTTGAAAATTTTGAGAAATTTGAAAGTAAGGATCTGATGATGGGTGATTTTGTACCACCATCAGATCAAATAAGTCACTCACTCTTGGTTCCGATCCACCTGTTGGACGATGACCAAGAAGTTGATGTTGACGAATTGATTTTTGAAAATAATAAACATGATTTTATTACCACTCATGATCCATTCATGAATGGAAGATTAGATGCGATCAATACCATCGATGAGGACATATGGAAGCATCCTGATATGTTGCCTTCCGATCCCACTCGATTGGAAAATCTCTACTGGTATCACAAGCCAAAATTGCAAACTGAAGATAGCACGTGGGACACTAGCAAACGAGGTGCAAAACAACAACTGGAAGCGGCACTAGGCGCGCTCAAAGTCAAGCCGGTGATATTGAAGAGATACCGAAGGAAAGACCGAGCTTGGAGGTTTAAAGCTACTTCTAAGCATTTACGCGAGATAATCAGAAAACGACGACCGGGCAACAGCAGAGGAACAGGCAAACCATTTGACCCGGGGAAATCGGAGTATGGAATTAGCGAGGGGACGGTGGTGACTGAAATTCAGTGGAGTCAAATGGTGTATGACCCACCGTAGCCGCAGAAAGACGTCCGGCTGAAGACGTTAAACTTAGCGCTTGTCGGGAGGCAACCCGATCATCATTGTATATTTACATATTTTCTTAATTCATTACATCCATTTTGACCACGGTGAGAAAAAGGCAAGTGTGGGGTCATTTTGGTAATTTTGCAATACCGCGACGCGGGATCTTAGGATCCGCGCCGCGCGTATTGAGTTTTCGCGATTACATTAAAAATTAGATTTTATACGCGACGCAGATAGAAGCTTCCCGCGCCGCGGTCTTATCTTAATTTGAAATTAAAGATAATCACCAAAACAGTGTTTTTTGAAAGATATCCAAATTCCCACACTGCATTTAAGTAAATTGCGCAAACTGTGATTCTTTTCACCGTGCTTCAACTCTTCAATCAATCCAACGACTGCATTCATCTTTCATTCACAAGAAATTCAAGTAAGTATCGATTCTCCTTCTCTTAGTTTTAGAAGTCTTGAAAATTGCTAGATGCTACTGTAATTCGCAATGTTATGCTTAATTGATTAAATTAATTGCTGCATTAGGATTATAGTACTGTATTACGCGGAACGCAAGTCCTAGATTAGAAAAAAATAGACTTAAATTGACAGAATGATCGGCTTTTCTTGGACTGAAATCGTTCGCCGCGCCGCGGGTCGAACAGTCCACGACGCCTCTTTGAAATTTCATATACCGCGCCGCGGAGGGCCTTATGCGCGACGCGTCGAACGGCTGAACAGTAACTTATTATCAATTTTTTTTTGGGAATTCTGCAGGCACAATGTCTTCTTCCGCAAGTTCCGAATCAATTGACTGGAACTCCTTGGCTACAGAAGTAGGCAGAACACGGGCTTATAGCTTCTACAATCGTAGATCTATTCAACAACAAAAAAGAATCCTTCCCGCCCGGCCGGTCAACTGGCAGTTGACCGAGGAATCAGGGATTATGGAACATTTGCAATATTGGTTGGTTCAAGGGGGTTACAACAAAGGCGAGCTTATCTACACTTGTCGGGCCATTGACAACATTGTTCACATGGAAGGGCCTATTTATCGGGAGGTGTTCTTGCAATTTCTTGCAAGTTACCACTTTGATCATCAGCCGCTGGGAATGGATACTGAAGAAATGGTGCAGTTCCGGTTGGGTAATCACAACCGAAGCTGCAGTTTACGGGAATTTAGTTATCGCATCGGGCTGTATACTCAGGAAGAATCAGAGGCACCAGGGTTCGACACCTTCCACCGACAGGCTAACTATGATGCCGATGACTCATTCTCTCCTGCTGACTACTGGAGCAACATATCATCCACGCGGTATCATGAGAATACTGTACGCGAGGGGCTGATGCATCTACCGTCGCATCGCATGCTACATCAGTTGATATCAACCATGATCTGGCCTCGTGCGGACGAGGATCGGGTCTTACCACGTGAGCTACATCTCATGTGGTGTTTGACGCGGATACTCCAGACGTGCAACATGCCGTACTTCGTGGCCGATTACTTCAAACAGATCACAGACGAGCCATTGAAGCAAATTGCTCTCGGCGGGGGACATTATGTAATGAATCTAGCCCGATCCTATGGGTTGCTATCCGAGCATACTACCTGTGGGCTAACAGTTGTTCAACCAGTTCCCTTGAGTCCACTGACTACCATCTCCCGAGACGTGATTTATATTGATGATGGGGTCACCGCAACTGAGCGATCACCATTTCCGGTGCTGAAGACCGAGCCATCCACTTCCAAAAAGCGACCACGAGTGACTATTAATCCACCCCGAGGACTTTCCCCGGCCACCATGGAGTCACGATACTTGGCCGATGAAGTGAAGGACGTTAAAAAGGCCTTGCAGACCCATATGAGGGAACACCAGCTGCAGTCGGCTGTAGCACAGGAGGTCAATAAAAAATCAGAGAACACACAAAAGCAACTCCTTTGGCTAGCCGACTGTATGATCACATTCATGGAAAAAAGCAAAGGCGTCCCACGGAGACCTCAACCGACGATTCAAGAAGAGGAGGAGCCAATGGAAGAAGATCCGGAGGAAGACGAAGATGAGTGTGACGATACAGCACACAGTTGAAGGATTGGATGTAATTATGTTTGGATTTTAGTACATTTTTTTTGGATTTACATTTTGTTAGGATTAGTTGCATAATTCATTCTTAGGAAATTGTTTTAGGTAAATAAAGCCTCTTAAAGGCAGTAGATAATAATAAACCAATAGTTTTATTTGTGTTGAAATGCTATTGTGAGTTGTTGAAGTTTGAATAATCTGTTGAAATTACCGCGCCGCGGCATCAATATATTACGCGACGCGGTCTTTTCCCCTTCGACGATGACTTTGACTCACGTAATTACCGCGACGCGCATCCTTCAATTACGCGCCGCGGCCATCCGCAACACATATATTTTTATCTATTGTACAAATCTGTTTATATTTTATTTGTTATGTTGCTTTTAATTTGTTTGTTGAGTTATGCATGGTATACCAAATTGAGAAGGCGTTGTATCAGACAAGTGTGGGGTCACCGTGCCCCCTCCACTTGCCTCGACCACCGGCGTGTTCACTGTAGCGCTACAACTCCGGAATATGAAATCAAGGATCCGTTTGTTCGCAATTATACCTGTGATATTGAGCACCAAGTAGTCTATCGTCCAAAAGGGGTAACTCTTTCTCCCTTGTTTTGAAATAATTTTGTACAACGGGGACGTTGTACGGTTTTAAGTGTGGGGTGTGGACGGTCGAAAGAAAAAAAATTTTGAAATTTTTGCAGAAATGATCAATCTTTCAATTTTTAGCAATATTTTTCAAAATTTTTAATAAATTGCAATTTTGAAATGAATGGTTTGTGATTGTGATAGCATTGGTATTTTTCAAGAAATACTGTTTAATAGTGATCATGTTATTAGTTAGTCAAATAAGTTGAGTTTTACGAGTTTAGAAGATTGAGCTATTTTAGGATTGGAATTTAGGAAGGAAATGTCAATCTGTGGCCTTTGTTGTTCGAGCCAGTAGGTCTAAAATGGGTGGGATTTATGCACCTTACCACCTAAGATCGTCTGGTCTGGGATGGTATTTCTGAAAGCTCGTTACACGTACAACATCGAAAGTCATGGACAATTCCTTAATGGTCTTTAGAATCTGAATGAGTAAGTACACTTCATTGTGGACAGAAAATTTGTAATCAAGGGTTCTCTAGAAAGCCATGAATTCCAAAGAACAATTCAATTATGTTTTCGCGAACTATTCCACTCTAACTCAAAGAGCAATAAACTTTGAAACTGAACACAGTCAAAAATT
The DNA here is from genome assembly GCA_023525715.1 of Cichorium intybus. Lineage (NCBI taxonomy): Eukaryota > Viridiplantae > Streptophyta > Magnoliopsida > Asterales > Asteraceae > Cichorium > Cichorium intybus. Next base: position 57,466,288 of record CM042017.1, on the reverse strand, counting down.
GTTTGATTCTTTATTATAATTTGTTAAAAACTCTCTTGCTTGGGGACAAGCAAGGCACAAGTGTGGGGTGTTTGACAACGCCTAGTGATATCAAGTATTTTAGGCGTTGTTGAGCCTTGTTCTTGATGAAATTATATCAGATATGCCTGGGTATTCTCACTTTTCATGCCAGGACTTGTTTTGAGAAAAAGAATGGAAACAGGGACTAAAAGCGTGCAGAAGGAAGAAGTTTGGAAAAGAATGAAAAATCAAGGAAACTCGTACGCGCGCCGCGGGAATTAACCACGCGCGACGCGGGCTTAAGGCGGTGGAACACATTCAAATACCGAAGAAACGGGAAAAGATAAGTACGCGCGCCGCGGATTCTTCATCTGCGCGGCGCGGCTGCGGGAAAATTGCAACTATAAATAGAGGCATTTCCAGCCGAAAACCCTAGCAAAGACCGGGTGTAAAATCGACCTTGAAGCTCTTTGACTCCAAGATTTCGTTCCAGCAACTTCTCAAGTGGTATTTTCATGTTTTGGATTTTATTTTCATTTAGTTAGATATTTGTAAGCTTTGGTTTGTATCTTTGGGAGTGACAACCATTGATACCAAGCTTAGGTTTATGTTTTAGTAATATTTAGTTACTATTTTGGATGTTTGGAATCTGAATTTGGTTAATGAAAGCATTTGGTTACATTTAATCTTGGTTTATGAGTATTTTGATGTTTTGGATGTTTGTTTGTGTTTGGATTGTTTGAATTGTGTTTTGGATCTTGTTTGGCCTTGTTTGGGACTATTTCCTTTGTTGAAATCAGTAGCCAGATAGGTTAGTTTAGGTATTGAACTTTGGCCAGTATTTGTTCAGTTGGACTATAGCTATTGGTTTAGGTTATACCTTGTGATTGTTTGGATGTTTTGGATGCCTTTGTTTGCTTCTGATTTAGAGATGCACTTCTGATTTCAGAAAGTAACTAGGTTAGTTTGAGTTGAGTTTAGGTTATGCTTGGCCTGACTTTGTTTCATTATTGCTTTTTTGATAGTTGAGTACTCAGAAACTAGGTCCTTCGACTGTAGCGTGACACTACTAGTTGGTAATCTGTCATTTAATCTAACCACGAAGCTCCTGCGGATCGACCCTGACTACCACTGTACTAGTGTGTGTTAGGTTTTCTTTATTTTTGACCGCACGACGACCTAGGCGTGTCAAATTTTGGCGCCCTTGCCGGGGTTCTGTGCGCTTAGATTACGTTATCTGTAGGACTTAGCTTCTGATTTTTGATGTTTGATTTTAGTTTTGTGATTCTTGGTATGTTTGCGTCTTCATAATGAGCGATTACATATATCCGGGTCAATATTTTGAGTATTATAATCCGGCTGACACCTATTACGAGGATGATTGCTACAATGGATCATCCGATGACAATGGATGGCGGACCGATGAGTCATCTCAACCTAAAAATTCTGCAACTTGGGCCCAACTTTGGGTACTCATGTATAACAACTACCACGAGCAGAAGGGCCAGGCTGAAGCTCTTGAAAAAGTGCAAGCTTCTTTAGATAGGTTAGAGGAAAATTGGAAATGTTCACCACCTTCGCCAGAACCGGAGGCGAGTGATTTTTATACCAATAATAATGTGTGTGAACTTGCATCACCTGAATATGTGATGGAAGGGCATACACCGTGGGAAAGTCAAGAGACCACTGAGAGGGTCGAAAATGTTGTTGAGGAAGAGGTTGTATGTGACAATGCTACCTCTAACTCAACAGCTTTTGATGTTTTTTATGTTTTTGAGAATGTTGATAATGTTGATCTGGTGATGTGTGAATCTGTACCATCACCAGATAATTTGGTTGATGAGGATGTTGAGGAGGAGGCTGTAAGTGACAGTACAGACCCCAGCCCAACAATTCCTGAAATGTTTGAAAATTTTCAGAAATTTGAAAGTAAGGATCTGATGATGGGTGATTTTGTATCACCATCAGATCAAATAAGTCACTCACTCTTGGTTCCGATCCACCTGTTGGACGATGACCAAGAAGTTGATGCTGACGAATTGATTTTTGAAAATAATAAACATGATTTTATTACCACTCATTATCCATTCATGAATGGAAGATTAGATGTGATCAATACCATCGATGAGGACATATGGAAGCATCCTGATATGTTGCCTTCCGATCGCACTCGATTTTGATGTACCCTTCTTTCATTTGAGCGACACATGCTGCATTATCTTCATAGATTAAGGTTGGAGATTTATCTTTATCTATTCCACAAGAAGTCAAGATAAGTTGTGTCATCGATCTTAACCATGTACATTCTCTACTAGCTTCATTTAGAGCAATTACTTCTGCATGATTTGAAGATGTGGCGACGAGTGTTTGCTTTTGAGAACGCCAAGATATTGCAGTACCTCCATTCATGAATACATATCCAGTTTGAGATCTAGTGTAACACCCAGGTTCTCATATTGAGGACACATTGATAATTTACTCAAAATAACTATCCTTTAGGTGTAATCCTCAAAGATGAGTAACAAGTATGACAAGATACTATCAAAAGCATAGTTTAAGTACTTATTTACATATAACAAGTTTCATACTTGTTCTCAAAAACCAAATGTTTACAAAAGACATAGTCCAACACAAGAAAATAAGTAAGTCCAATTCCAAAGTCCATATCCCATCCAGCTAACCCTCAGTGATGCGTTTCCCACGATCTGTACTTCCAGAACCTAACACAATTTACATTAATAAACAATATATGAGCTTTGAAAGCTCTGTGAGTAATTAAAGTTTTAACTGGACAACAATTGTCCAACATTCCTTTCACAACTTTCTCAATATACCATCTTAATCCTTAATTTATACTCATAATGAGGTTTATTACTCTAAACACTCATATTTGGTATTCTCAACCAATATCAAAACAACTCAAATCATACTTCTTCTGCAATAACATCAATACTAATTACTTAATTCATCTATTAATAACTACTCACCTGTTGTGGAACCGATATGTGGAACTCCTGCACCTCGTGTATGCTCCTGCCTAGCTTTAGCTGTAGCATAACAACTCATTTTCATTACTCAAGTTAAGAATAATCTTAATCACACTCAATATTCATCATAATCAAGGAACTTGTATCATTGAAACAAGTTATAATAAAAAATAGCAACAATATCATAATTGTAGCTTTCAATCTCATCACTTTGACACATATAACCCTAGAATTTGCAATAATCAACATTTCTTTAACTTGGGTCTCGAATTAGAACTCACATACATAGCCTAATCCAAACAAACTCACTATAATTCGTGCTAGTTGAAAGTGGCTCATCAAAATCACAAGGAACCATTTCAAATTCAATGATTCAACCGTTGGAATAGGATAAAAATCAAGGAGGATTACCTTTCAAGCTCAAAGGATAAATCTCTAGCTTCAATTCGTGATTAATAAGCCTTAGTCTCGACTTTGGAAGGTTAGAATCAAGTTTCTAGGGTTTTGGGAGTGTTTGGATCGAAGTGGAAATATCCCAAAATGAAAAGAAATCGTGTCTTAAAACAGATCTGTGCCGATTACACGACCGTGTTAAAAATTACACGGCCCGTGTAATTTACAGCATGAAATGAGATTTGGTCTGCAGAACTACACGACCCGTGTAGTTATTACACGACCCGTGCTGCACACTTACACGACCGTGTTAATGTTTACACGACCCGTGTAATTCACGGTATGCAATTGAGTTTTAGTCTCCAGGCTTACACGACCGTGTCAAATATGACACGACCCGTGTAATTCACGGTATGCTCAAAACATTTACAAGGAACTCCTACACGACCCGTGTAACTTCTACACGACCCGTGTAACCCCTTTTTAGCATTTTTCAACCTCAAACTTCTACCAAATGGGATTTTAACTACTCAAACTCATACTATGGCCTAATAAAATTTTTAATTACACTAAGATTAATTCAAAATCTCAAAATTTCAATAGCACGATATTACAAGTTCTTACCCCCTTCAAAAGATTCCGTCCTCGGAATCTCTTGAAACAAGAATGGATATTTCGACCGCATCTCTCCCTCAGCTTCCCAAGTGACATCCGTACCTCTATGATGTCGCCACTGTACTTTTACTATTCCAATCTCTTTGTTTCGCAATTTCTTGATTTTTCTATCTAGAATTCGTTTCGGTATTTTTGGGTATCACAATTTTTCATCTAATTGAACTCCAGCCAAGGGTACCCGAGTGTATTGGTCATGCAATGTCTTTCTAAGATGTGATACATGGAAAACATTGTGGATACCCCGCAACTCGTCTGGAAGCTCAAGTTTATATGCAACTGCTCCAATTCTCTCTAAGACTCGGAAGGGTCCAATGAATCGTGGACTCAACTTACCTCTTTTACCAAAACGGATTACTCCTTTCCATGGAGACACTTTCAACATTACCATGTCCCCAACACAAAACTCCAATGGCTTCCTTCTTCTATCTGCATATTGCTTTTGGCGGTTTTGGGCTACACGCATGTGCTCACGAATGCTTTGTATTTTCTCTTCGGTCTCAGCTATAATCTCTGGTCCCGCCAATGGTTTCTCTCCAGTCTCTGTCCAACAGGTCGGGGTCCGACACGGCGCACCGTATAAGGCTTCAAAAGGTGCCATCTGTATACTAGAGTGGTAAGTGTTATTATAAGCAAACTCTACTAAAGGCAGATGATCTTCCCAACTGCCTCCAAAATCAATGATGCAGGCTCGTAGCATATCTTCAAGTGTTTGTATCGTCCTTTCCGACTGTCCATCTGTCTGGGGATGATACGCAGTACTCAATAAAGCTTTAGTACCAAAGTGCTTTTGGAAACTCTGCCAGAAATGTGAATTGAAACGACTATCTCTATCAGAAATTATTGAAGTTGGCACTCCATGTCGTTTTACTACTTCTCTCGTATAAATCTCAGCTAGCTTTGATACTTGGTAATCTTCTCGGATTGGAATGAAATGAGCAGACTTTGTTAACCTGTCAACAATCACCCAAATTGAATCATATCCTCGTGGAGTTCGAGGTAGCTTTGTGATGAAATCCATAGTGATTTCATCCCACTTCTTCTTTGGTACAGGTAGTGGTTGCACTGCTCCATATGGCTTTTGATGATTGGCTTTTACTTGCAGACACGTCAAACAGTTTTCTACAAAACGCCCAACATCTCGTTTCATACCGGGCCACCAGTAGTACGGTTTTAGATTATGATACATTCGTGTGCTACCAGGGTGAACCGCATATCTAGTACAGTGAGCATCCACCAGCAATATCTGTCTCGCCTCACCATGTCTCGGAACCCAAACTCGCCCTTGGAAAGTCTTGATTCCTTGTGCATTTTCTACAAGTTTCTCTACATAACCAATCATCCTCTCTCTCTTCAAGTCATTAGCTTCGACTTGGCATCTACGTATCACCTCCGGTAATCGACTCACAATCCCCATTCGAGCCTATACGACTCGAATAGGCGACTCTTTACGACTTAGTGCATCCGCCACTATGTTAGCTTTACCGGGATGGTAAAGTATTTCACAATCATAATCTTTTAGCAAATCCATCCACCGTACTTGCCTCATGTTTAACTCTTTCTGATCAAATAAATATTTCAAACTTTTGTGATCCGTGTAAATCTGGAATCGCACGCCATAAAGATAGTGTCGCCACATCTTCAATGCAAAAATTATCGCCGCCAACTCTAAATCATGTACTGGATAAGCTTTTTCATGCGGTTTTAGCTGTCGGGAGGCATATGCTATCACTCGTCCTCTTTGCATCAACACACACCCAAGACCACTTAAGGAGGCATCGTTGTAAAGAACAAAATCTTCTCCTCCTTGCGGTAACGCCAACACCGGAGCCTTGCATAAACCATCTCGTAGTTGTTCAAAGGCTGTCTGTTGTGCCTCAGTCCAACTAAACTTCTCTGTCTTCTTAGTCAACTTGGTTAAGGGTGTAGCTATACGAGAAAAGTTTTCAACGAATCTTCGATAATAGCCTGCTAACCCCAAGAAACTACGAACCTCCATTGGACTCTTTGGTGGCTCCCAACTCATTACGGCTTCGATCTTTGCTGGATCTACCTTTATACCGTCTTCATTTATCACATGGCCAAGAAACTAAATCTCCCGTAACCAGAACTCACATTTTGAAAACTTTGCATATAATTTCTCAACACGAAGAGTATCTAATATCTGTTGCAAATGAAATCTATGCTCGTCTCGACTCTTTGAATAAATTAGGATGTCGTCGATAAATACAATCACAAATTTATCGAGAAAAGAATGACAAACCCGATTCATTAAATCCATAAAGACAGCTGGAGCATTAGTCAAACCGAATGGCATGACTAAGAATTCATAGTGACCATACCTCGTGCGAAAAGCCGTCTTCGGAATATCAACTTCCTGAACTTTCAACTGATGATAGCCGGATTTCAAATCAATCTTTGAAAAATACGTAGCCCCATGCAGTTGATCAAATAAATCATCGATTCTCGGCAACGGGTAACGATTCTTTATAGTGATTTTGTTGAGCTCTCTATAATCTATACACATTCTCATAGATCCATCTTTCTTTTTCACAAAGAGTATAGGTGCACCCCACGGAGACGAACTCGGACGAATAAACCCAAGTTCCAATAACTCTTGCAACTGTCTCTTTAATTCCTCCATCTAAGAAGGTGCCAATCGATACGGTGGTCGAGCTACCGGTTTTGCCCCCGGCATCACATCGATTACAAATTCAACCTGTCGATCCGGTGGTAAACCTGGAAGATCATCGGGAAATACATCGGGGTAATCACAAACCACTTCTACTTCTTCTATCTTGGAATGCTTTGACTCGGCACTAATCACATGTGCCATAATCAATTCACCCCCTCTTTCCATATATCTCCTAGCCGTTGCAAGTGACACTATCGGTACTTTTCGGGAACGTCGTTCACCTCGTATCAAAATTCGGGAACCACTCGGTGTCTTTATGGAAAGTGTTTTCTCGTGACAATCCATTTGACCTCAATTATCATCCATCCAATCCATCCCGACTATCACATCAAACTCATGATTAGTGATCGGCTTCAGATCTATAAGGTACATAACCCCGTAGATTTCAAGCCGACACTGTTTATAATGATTTTTCACAAAAACACATCTCCCATCTGCTACATCCACTATTATTTTCTCATATAAATCGGCTAATGGAATATCTAGTTTAGAAGCAAAGGACTCTGATATAAAAGACACGGAAGCACCGGAATCAAAAAGTACTCGTGCTTGAGAAGAGTTCAAGCGAAAAATACCTGTGATAACATCGGTTTGGTCTCGAGCCTCGTCGACGGTTAATTGAAAAGCTCGCGTTTTCACATGACCACCACCTCTATCTCCTCGATCATCTCGATCTCGACCTCCTCCTCGACCAGTCTTTTGAAAATCTTTATGTGGCTCAGATTTCATCTTCGGGCAATTTGGACGAATATGCCCGCTCTCCCCACAATTGAAACAAACGGGGCGACTCTCGGTACACTGGCGAGCCATATGTCCCGTCTTTCCACACTGGAAACAAACTAATGGTGGGTTTCGGGGATCACATTCTCCCGTGTGTTTTCGCCTACACTTCTTACACCATTTCTCTTCGTTCTTCTTGGTTTCACCACGGACTTGAGAACCCGTAGTGGTGGATCTCTGAGAAGTATCCACAGCCTTACCTTACCACTTTCTCTTAAATCCTCCAACTTCTCTTTCGGTTCTTCTCTCCTCCTCCTGTCTTTGCAACTCCCTTTCTCTTGATCTTGCTGTCTCGGCAACTTGTTGAAAGGTAGAATATCTGGAACTCGGCAAAAACTCTCGGATCTGGGTTTTTAAACCCCACAAATATCGATCCATCTTACGCTCCTCTGTATCAACTTGATGTTGTGCAAATCTTGCCTTCTCATTAAAATCTAGTGTGTATTGTTGTACTGTTCTCGACCCTTGTTGTAATTTCAAGAACTCTTCCTCTATTCCCTTCATGGCATTATTGGAACAATAATATTCAGTAAACTTCAACTTGAATTGTTCCCAGCTCAGTGTATACGCCAAACTCTCTCCTATCTCCATGCACATATTCTCCCACCAAAATTGTGCATCCTCCTTTAACAAATTCGTTGCAAACTCAACTTTATCCGCCTCATCACATTTACTTGTGCGGAACATCTTTTCAACGTGTGTCAACCAATTCTTGGCTGCTATGGGATCATCTTTCCCATAGAAATCGTACGGTTTGCACTTCTGGAAAACATCATAAGTACACCTCCTTGTCTTCTCAGGTACTCTAGCTCTACCCGCTTCAGTATAGACCTCTTCACGATCCTCCCTGTGCTCAGGTTGTACCGGTGGTTGTCCCAAAGGACCTCCAGTTGCAGCCTCCGTCTGAGGCCTCAAATAAGTGGGTAGAAATTCTTTAAGTGCTTTGGCTACCTCAGCCGCAATCATAGCTTGCATATTACTCTGTGTCTCGGGAGGTCGCTCTCCCTCGGGTTGATGCTCTTTACCCAAATCTCATGATCCCGATTTATCTCTTGATGGATCACCTCGTTCTTTTTCTTTTCCAGCACTCATTTTAACTGAAAAAGAAAATCAACTCATTTAGTAATCACCACCATAATACTCAATATGGTGTGTAATCAACTCAATTGTATAGCACTATAATACTCAATATAGTGTATAATCAACTCAATTGTATAGCACTATAATACTCAATATAGTGTATAATCAACTCAATTGTATAGCACTATAATACTCAATATAGTGTATAATCAACTCAATTGTATACACCGCGGAGGATAGCTACTCGAGACTTTTTGGGACTTCTCAATCTCATTGGTTTAAGTCTAAACCTATCTCAAGGTTTAATTCTCTTAAACCACGGCTCTGATACCAACTTGTAACACCCAGGTTCTCATATTGAGGACACATTGATAATTTACTCAAAATAACTATCCTTTAGGTGTAATCCTCAAAGATGAGTAACAAGTATGACAAGATACTATCAAAAGCATAGTTTAAGTACTTATTTACATATAACAAGTTTCATACTAGTTCTCAAAAACCAAATGTTTACAAAATACATAGTCCAACACAAGAAAATAAGTAAGTCCAATTCTAAAGTCCATATCCCATCCAGCTAACCCTCAGTGATGCGTTTCCCACGATCTGTACTTCCAGAACCTAACACAATTTACATTAATAAACAATATATGAGCTTTGAAAGCTCTGTGAGTAATTAAAGTTTTAACTGGACAACAATTGTCCAACATTCCTTTCACAACTTTCTCAATATACCATCTTAATCCTTAATTTATACTCATAATGAGGTTTATTACTCCAAACACTCATATTTGGTATTCTCAACCAATATCAAAACAACTCAAATCATACTTCTTCTGCAATAACATCAATACTAATTACTTAATTCATCTATTAATAACTACTCACCTGTTGTGGAACCGATATGTGGAACTCCTGCACCTCGTGTATGCTCCTGCCTAGCTTTAGCTGTAGCATAACAACTCAGTTTCATTACTCAAGTTAAGAATAATCTTAATCACACTCAATATTCATCATAATCAAGGAACTTGTATCATTGAAACAAGTTATAATCAAAAATAGCAACAATATCATAATTGTAGCTTTCAATCTCATCACTTTGACACATATAACCCTAGAATTTGCAATAATCAACATTTCTTTAACTTGGGTCTCGAATTAGAACTCACATACATAGCCTAATCCAAACAAACTCACTCTAATTCGTGCTAGTTGAAAGTGGCTCATCAAAATCACAAGGAACCATTTCAAATTCAATGATTCAACCGTTGGAATAGGATAAAAATCAAGGAGGATTACCTTTCAAGCTCAAAGGATAAATCTCTAGCTTCAATTCGTGATTAATAAGCCTTAGTCTCGACTTTGGAAGGTTAGAATCAAGTTTCTAGGGTTTTGGGAGTGTTTGGATCGAAGTGGAAATATCCCAAAATGAAAAGAAATCGTGTCTTAAAACAGATCTGTGCCGATTACACGACCGTGTTAAAAATTACACGGCCCGTGTAATTTACAGCATGAAATGAGATTTGGTCTGCAGAACTACACGACCCGTGTAGTTATTACACGACCCGTGCTGCACACTTACACGACCGTGTTAATGTCTACACGACCTGTGTAATTCACAGTATGCAATTGAGTTTTAGTCTCCAGGCTTACACGACCGTGTCAAATATGACACGACCCGTGTAATTCACGGTATGCTCAAAACATTTACAAGGAACTCCTACACGACCCGTGTAACTTCTACACGACCCGTGTAACCCCTTTTTAGCATTTTTCAACCTCAAACTTCTACCAAATGGGATTTTAACTACTCAAACTCATACTATGGCCTAATAAAATTTTTAATTACACTAAGATTAATTCAAAATCTCAAAATTTCAATAGCACGACATTACATCCAGCTTTATGAGGATCAGACAAGTAACCTGCATCTGCATAACCAATCAAGCCTTGTTTTGAACTATTAGAAAAAAATAAACCTAAATCAGTAGTTCCGCGAAGGTATCGTAATATGTGCTTGATTCCATTCCAGTGTCTTTTTGTTGGAGATGAACTAAATCTTGCTAATAGATTTACTGCAAAAGAAATGTCAGGTCTAGTACAATTAGTAAGATACATAAGAGCTCCAATTGCATTAAGATATGGTACTTCTGGACCAAGAATTTCTTCATTTTCCTCATAAGGGCGATATGGATCTTTGACAATATTTAGTGATATAACAATCATTGGAGAGCTTAAAGGTTTGGCTTTATCCATATTAAAACGTTTCAAGACCCTTTCTGTATAGTTTGATTGATGGACAAGTATCCCATTTGGCATATGCTCAATCTGTAAACCAAGACAATATTTGGTTTTCCCAAGGTCTTTCATTTCAAACTCTTTCTTTAAAAATTCAATCACTTCAAGGATTTCTTTATTCGTCCCAATAATGTTTAGATCATCAACATAGACGGCTATAATCACATATCCAGATGTTGTTTTCTTAATAAATACACACGGACAAATAATATTGTTTTTATAGTCTTTGCTTATTAAGTAATCACTTTGACGATTGTACCACATACGTCCAGATTGCTTTAACCCATACAATGATCTTTGCAGTTTGATAGAATACATTTGTTTGGGTTTTGCACTTAATGGTTCTGGCATTTTAAATCCTTCGGGGATTTTCATATATATATCACTGTCAAGTGATCCATATAAGTAAGCAGTAACAACATCCATAAGATGCATATCTAAATTTTCAGAAACTGCTAGACTGATTAAATATCTGAAAGTGATTGCATCCATAACAGGAGAATATGTTTCTTCATAATCGATTCCCGGCCTTTGAGAAAAACCCTGAGCAACGAGCCTGGCTTTGTATCTCACAATTTCATTTTTCTCATTTCTTTTTCGTATAAAAATCCATATTTATCCCAATGGTTTCACAACTCCAGGTGTGAGTATAATAGGTCCAAAAACCTTTCTGTTATTGAGAGACGTTAATTTAGCTTGCATGGCCTCTTTCCATTTACCCCAATCCTGCCTATTTTGGCATTCAATGACAGATTGTGGTTCTGGATCCTCATTCATAATATTGCATGCAACTGAATAAGAAAATATTATATCTTCTAATTCATATTGGCTCCTTACTATTTTTATATGACCATAATTAATTTCAGTCTCCTTATCATTTATTTCCTCAACTGGGGAAGTAATGTTATTTTGTGTTTCTTCATGAACACTTTCATTATGCTCAAACATATTTTCCATTCCTCTTCTTTTTCTAGGATTTGCATCCTTAGAACCAAATGGCCTTCCACGCTTCAGGCGTGCTTTGGATTCTTGAGTTACTTTTTCATCAGATTGTCTATCTGGGAGTTCAATTCGAGCTGGAGCATTAACAGCAGGTGTATATGATTTAGGATCTCTTTTTGTATCAGTAAATGCATCAGGTAATTGATTTGCAACTTCTTGCAAATGTATTATTTTTTGAACACCCATCTCACATTCTTGTGTGCGAGGATCAAGATATGATAAAGAAGGTTCATACCATGAAACATTCTTTTCTTGGGTTTTCATTTCTCCCCCAAGTGTTGGGAAATTTTCTTCATTGAAATGGCAATCAGCAAGACGTGCTGTAAACATATCACCTGTCAAAGGTTCAAGATATCTTATTATTGAATTTGTTTCAAAACCAACATATATTCCCAACCTCCTTTGAGGACCCATTTTTGTACGTTGTGGTGGAGCAATAGGAACATATACTGCACTTCCAAAAATTTTAAGGTGGGATATATCTGGTTCTTTTACAAAAACAAGTTGAAAGGGAGAATGTGTATGATATGCACTTGGTCTCATACGAATCAGTGATGCAGCATGTAAAATTGCATGACCCCATATGGAAACAGGAAGTTTTGTTCTCATTATTAATGGTCTAGCTATTAATTGGAGACGTTTAATCAGTGATTCTGCTAAACCATTTTGAGTGTGTACATGTGCAACTGGATGCTCAACAGTAATTCCTATAGACATACAATAATCATTAAATACTTGAGACGTAAACTCACCTGCATTATCAAGTCTCACTTTATTGATGTTATAATCAGGAAAATGTGTTCTCAGTTTAATAATCTGAGTTAGGAATTTTGCGAATGCCATGTTACGAGTTGATAATAGGCAAACATGAGACCATCTAGTTGATGCATCTATTAAGACCATAAAGTATTTAAATGGTCCAGAAGGTGGATGAATTGGTCCACATATGTCTCCTTGAATTCTTTCTAGAAATCTAGGTGATTCCCTTTCAACTTTCATTGGTGAAGGTCTTGTAATTAATTTCCCAAGGGAACAAGAAATACACGGGTTCTTATTACCTATTTGAGGGAACTTCTGGTCCTTCAATGGATGCCCAGATGTATTTTCAATTATTCGGCGCATCATTGTTAATCCTGGATGACCTAGCCTATCATGCCACAAACTAAATATTCTAGGATCACAAAATTTTTCTTTAACCACCAAATTTGACTCAACTATATTTATATATGTAAAATGTAAACCATAATCAAATTGTGGTAATTTCTCCAATATATGGTTTTCAGTTATTATAAACATATATTTCTTGTTTCCTATTGTTTTGGTGAATGTGTCATATCCGTTAAGATATATATCATTAAAACCCAATAAATTTCTGTTTGACTTTGGGGAAAATAACGCATTACTGATTACAAACTTCGTACCATTAGGTAACATGAAATAAGCATTTCCTGCTCCTACGATCAAGTCTACAGGACCTGATATTGTATTTATGTGCCCTTTTACGGGTTTTAGTGTGGAAAAATATTTCTTTGTTTTCAAGATGGTGTGTGTGGTACCACAATCAATTATTAAGAGTTCTCCAAGATTTCCTTGGTTTTGTGCTCCAGTTGAACTCATTTTGAACTTCATATAAGAAGAATAAGTGATGAGTTATGAACACAATTTTAATAAAAGTGACCCAAAAAACTTCATTAAGAAAGAAAAACATTACAATGAAAAATTAAAAACATGTTACAAAAAGGAAACTAGTTTTCTAGTATGTCTAAATCATTGCAAAAGTCTAGAGTGTTTAGTTCAATGTTTCCTAAATCAACACCATCGATGAGGTTGACTTCTTTCCCCTTTCCTTTAATGGAATCTTGGTAAAGTTTACAAAGATGGGGATCTGTACGACAGGTCCTTGACCAATGACCTGTGCTACCACATCTATAACAAGAACCTCCGGGGTTCTGTGATGTTCCGGCATCATTTCTTTTTTCTTGTGGTTGGACATTATTTCCTTATGGAGTGTGTTGGTTATTGTTTCTTTGACCACGCCCACGGTTATAAGGATGACCGCGTCCATGACCCTGAGTATAACCGTGCCCAAAATTTTGGTTTTGGTTAAAATGGTCTCGACCGCGACCACGGCCTCGTCCACGTCCACGACCACGACCACGTCCTCGTCCATACGAATTATTTCTAGGTTCATAAGTGATAGTAGCATTTGCTTCAGGAAGTGCTACTGAACCTGTTGGACGGGACTGGTGGTTCTTTATTAATAGTTCATTATTTTGTTCAGCAACAAGGAGAAGTGTATTAAGCTCAGAATATTTTTTGAGCTTTTGCATACGATATTGTTGTTGCAATGTCATATTTGATGCATGGAATGTGGAGAGAGTTTTCTCCAACATTGAAGCATCAGAAACCTCTTTCCCACAAAATTTTAGTTGTGAACATATTCGAAATAATGCGGAATTATAGTCATGTACCTTTTTGAAGTCTTGAAACCTCAACGATAACCACTCAGCCCTAGCACTTGGAAGTATAACTTCCTTTTGGTGATCAAATCTTTCTTTTAAGCTTTTCCAAAGAGTGCTAGGATCGGTGGTATTGAGGTATTCATACATCAACATTTCATCGATGTGTTTGCGAAGGAAAATTATTGCACGTGCTTTATCTTGCGACGTGCACTTATTTTTTTCTTTTATAGTTTCAGATAAATCCATGGACTCAAGATGCATCGTAACATCTATAGTCCAAGGCATGTAGTTCTTTCCGCTGACTTCAAGAGCGGTAAATTCAAGCTTTGCAATGTTTGACATATTGTAGTTCCTAAGAAAAATAAAACTCATTAAATTTATCGTTTAAAGGTGGGGATGAGTTTTACTATTTCTATTATAGATACAGACATAATTAAATAGATGAATCTTCTCAAATTCCTTTTATTTTAAAATTTAAAATTTTTATTTTTTAATCGGTTGCGCATAAATAAACGTTAGTGTGCGTAAATAAACATTAGTTTATATAAATAAGCGTTAGTATACATAAATAAATGTTAGTATGTGTAAATAAATGTTAGTTTGCATAAATAAATGTTAGTTGCCGTAAATAAACGTTAGTTGCATAAATAAACGTTAGTTGCCGTAAATAAACGTTAGTTTGCATAAATAAATGTTAGTATACATAAATAAATGTTAGTTGCATAAATAAAAATTAGTATGCGATAATAAAAGTTAGTTTGCACTAATAAATGTCAATGAAGCGTAAATAAAGTTACAATAAGAAATGAACTTCGTTAGTAGTCATAACGTCAATGATAAATAAGAAAAGAAATTTGTTAGTAGTCATAACTTCGAGAATAAAATGTTCTTTTTTTTGTTGTCTTTATTATTATTATTATTATTATTAATTAACATTCTAGTTTTGATGATATTACATACCTTGATTAAGATCGATGTTTCTTTTAATTGCCTTCGTGAGAGCCTCGTGCTGATAACGTGTTATAAATTCAGCGTTACCACGACAATTTTGAACAAACTAAAAACTAGAATATAGATGAAGAAAGAAAGTAAGCTTGAGAGCTTG
Source organism: Cichorium intybus (assembly GCA_023525715.1). Lineage (NCBI taxonomy): Eukaryota > Viridiplantae > Streptophyta > Magnoliopsida > Asterales > Asteraceae > Cichorium > Cichorium intybus. The sequence goes on along the minus strand of CM042017.1, from coordinate 57,450,814 downwards.
GAGAGAGTAGAGAGAGTTTATATCACTTGTGAAAGAGTTGATATGAGATGTATTTTCTTCCTTACATTGATGGTCTATTTATACTACCAAGTCTACTATTCAAATATAGTTGTTTAATTAGTAAATGCAAAGTGATGACATAATATTGTCATTCACCAATTACTTGTAACACACATATATATATATATATATATATATATATATATATATATATATATATATATATATCCTCTTTATCTCTAAAACCTGCAACCACATTAGCTTTACAAACACCAACTAATTATTAGCAAACATCAACTCAAGAATAAGTACCACAATCGACACTGCTGGTAACTCTCTCCTGAACATTCGCTTGAACTCATTATACATTCAACCCTCATGATTGTATAATTTGACTCAAAACTCTGTAACACAACTACTCAAAACTCTATAACACAACCCTCATGGTTGTATAATCAACATGTATATCTAACTCAATTATCATTACTCATAGATAACAATTTACTCCACCAGAGGTTACAATCATAACAACAACATAACACAAGCACATATATACTACATGTATCTCAACATATATCAAATATAAATCTATTCAAGTATTAGAGAATACTCACCTATTATCAGCTTAATACATGGAACTCCCAAACCACGCGTACCGGACTCCTGTTCACTAGACTGGTCGTATCAATACAGTCTAAATCAATTCTCCAACATCCACAATTATCTCAACAACATCTAACTCAAAAGATGTAGTAATTGAAAGAGGAAAAAGGAGTATAAACGGTAAATATCAAGTCTATATTTACCGAAATCCCCAAATTCGCGGTTCTACTCATTCAACCGTAGGAACTCGACAATAATCACACCAATAGCTCAAAAGACATCCAATAACAATCCACTAACAACATATTTAACAAATTATAGCTAAATCACAAAAATTGAAGCTAGGGTTTCAAAACCCCCAAAACGAAGAAATAACTCACCTCGACGAAAACACGTTTATGGGGTTAGATCCGCATCACTCTATATTACCCCACGGATGTTCAGGTGTAATTTGACCCAAAATCGCCTCTTTGAGCTCTGAAAATCGCTAAATATCGTTTTTGGTTCGAAATGAAGAAAATACGATTTTGTTGCACTTTTAAAGGAGTCTGCAGGCGTAACCCGACCCGCGTTACAGAACCCGACTCGGGTTCCTTTTACGACTTTTATTTTCGTTTGTTCAGTAGGTACAACACGACCCGGGTTAAAGAACACGACCCGGGTTGGCTCTTTTTGGCATTTTTCAAACTCAAACTTCTCCCAAAATGTCCTCTAACCACACTAACACATATAACAACTTAACTAATCTTAATTATACCAAGATTAGTACATAAGAGGGATTCCAACCTCTTCTCACTCATTAACAACTCAAAACTTGAAGGCAATCAAAAGGATCGCCACACCTTTTACGCTAAGCAAACTCATAGCTAGAATCATACCTACTATAAGGTAATAACTCTACTTACCTTAATAATCATCTCAAAATGAAAATGAGTCTTACAATTCTCTCCTCCTTCAAAAGATTCCGTCCTCGGAATCTCTTAGATTAGTCATGGCTTATACAACATCTCATCACCGCAATCACACATTACACACAATAATGATATTATTCTCTCGTCAGCTCATATAACATGTATGTATCATTACATCTTGTTTACTCATAATATAGCTATAGAACTCAAGCTTCCTCAATTAACATTACGTTTAGAAACTTTCTCACTCGACTTCTCTTTTCGCAAAATCTTAACGCCCGCCATTATTCTCATAAATTGATCTCTATAATCACGTTGGTTATCACCATTTCCACGTGGACAACCACTCACTCTTTCAGAGCACTCCCTTTGTTATAGCTTTGTAGATACCAAGGTATCTCATCTCACTCCTCAAGTGATACTCCAAATATTTTCATCATCTACATAAACTCATTTTCATGGCCTATACCGAGCCGCATTCTCAACATATCATACACTCTCTCTATTTCAACATTAGTCCCATATAATCATCTAGGACCAAAATAATATATTAGTTATAGCAATCGTCTTACCTCATCACACACGAATTTTATTGGCCATCTGCCAACAACTGTTTCAAATCTCTTTGAAATAGTTGGCTCTAACTCATTAAGGGAAACGGTCTTATTGTTTCGTAACTCGTTCTCCCTTAAGTTACACCTCCAATGATGACATGCCAGTTATTGATTTCTCATACTTGCACATTCTCATCAGTTAAGGTAGGGAAAACACTCATACAACATAAGAGACATAGACACAGACACTCAAATTTCTCATTTACGTTACATGACTCATCAATACTAGGATATAAATCCAAAAGTAATTCAAATATTAGAAACTATCTCAAGTTTCCTTTGCGTCTCTTTTGGACATGGTATTTAACCCTCGATACTTTGGTCACACAAGACTCTTTTTAGTTGTCTGTCCTCTGCATCTATTTACAACTTCTCCAAAAGCTCATTTATCTTTGTTCCCACCTCAGTATATTAGGTTTTCACCCAATATATAATTAACAATCCTCCACTAAAAAATGGCTCATTTTCATCTTAGTTCAACAGCATACCTCATGTTGTTTCTCTCGATGTACTCACTCATTACATCCTCTCTTATGTGGACCTTCCACATCACTCTCTCACTCACTCGGTAATTCAGGCGAACTCAGTAATTTATTATCAAATAAATTCTTATCACAACCGCATGTATTCCTCTTGACACACCATCAGTAAGGATTTTCCTCTCGTCATTTCTCCGTCATTATTATCTCAATCTCTAATTCATTTGAATGACACAAAATAGGTCATATATACAGCTCACCAAAATCTCTACACACGACTCAAAAATAATAACATCTAACACTGCAATCTATACGGTGAATCATATCTCATCACTTGACTAGCTCTTTAATCTCAATAAAATAATTTAAGATCGTCATAGCAAAATCCACCATTCATCGTCTCATACGAGTAAATATTTATGTCACTATAACACTCACACATTTCTTTTATCAGCAGTAATTGGTTTGATTGCTAAGGAACGAATCCTATCAATCACAATCACAATTACTTTTATACTTTTTTTTAAATTATATCTTCTCATCATACATTTATAGAATTCTGTCTCATTCAACATGAAAGAAATCTCACACATTCTCAACATGACTAAGTGGCAAACGCACTTACTCACAACAACATTTCTCAACAATATTACTCACTGTATTAGCTCATAATACCCCCATACTGTTACTCACCCTCTAATTCGTCCTCTTCTCAACCTGTAAGGTTTCAAGCCACATAAGATTACCGCTATGTTCATATATATCCACACGCAACGATAATACATGTCTCATTACTCCGCATGACCATAAAGTACATGCCTGTCTACACACAAGCACAACACTGCGATACCACCCTGCCTCAACTCATAGTACCCCGTACCATCCTCTGGTTTCATCACTCAATGTTGTGTCACAATATCTCATACCGTCCTCTAATCAAATCAAGGTACCTCGTACCATTCTCTGATTTCAATCCATCTCCTCTTTGACTCTATCGGGTCTCCTTTACGGTCTCGATTCATAAAGACTCACCGTCACTCCTCCTTTTGTTTGAGTCACAAAGGTCTTTACTACTCTAACCACAAGGTACTCATTTTGTGGTTCCACATAAATATGTGGTCTCAACCTCAACTACTCAATATGTGACCCCACAGAATATGTGGTCTCAATCACATTTACTCGTTATGTGGCCCCACAAAATATGTGGTCTCAACCACTTTACTCGATATGTGGCCCTACAAAATATGTGGTCTCAACCACATTTACTCGATATGTGGCCCCACAAAATATATGGTCTCAACCACATTTACTAAGCAATTAACTCAATCTCAATAGCAAGTATATATATATATATACATATATATATATATATATATATATATATATATATATATATATATATATATATATATATATATACATATATATATATATATATATATATATATAAATATATATATATATATATATATATATATATATATATATATATATATATATATATATATATATATATATATATATATATATATCCTCTTTATCTCTAAAAGCAGCAACCACATTAGCTTTACAAACACCAGCTAATTATTAGCAAACATCAACTCAAGAATAAGTTCCACAATCGACACTGCTCGTAACTCTCTCCTAAACAGTCGCTTGAACTCATTATACATTCAACCATTGTCCGTCTCAACAACCCTCATGATTGTATAATTGACTCAAAACTCTGTAACACAACCACTCAAAACTCTATAACACAACCCTCATGGTTGTATAATCAACATGTATATCTAACTCAATTATCATTACTCATAGATAACAATTTACTCCACGAGAGGTTACAATCATAACAACAACATAACACAAGCACATATATACTACATGTATCTCATCATATATCACATATAAATCTACTCAAGTATTAGAGAATACCTGTTATCGGCTTAATACGTGGAACTCCCAAACCACACATACTTGACTCCTGTTCACTAGACTTGGTCGTATCAATACAGTCTAAATCAATTCTCCAACATCCACAATTATCTCAACAACATATAACTCAAAAGATGTAGTAATTGAAAGAGGAAAAAGGAGTATAAACGGTAAATATCTACTCTATATTTATCGAAATCCCCAAATCCGCGGTTCTACTCATTCAACCGTAGGAACTCGACAATAATCACACCAATAGCTCAAAAGACATCCAATAACAATCTACTAACAACATATTTAACAAATTATAGATAAACCACAAAAATTGAATCTAGGGTTTCAAAACCCCCAAAACGAAGAAATCTCTCACCTCGACGAATTAGGAATTAAGAATGCGTTTACGGGGTTAGATCCGCATCACTCTATGCTTCCCCACGGATGTTCAGGTGTAATTTGACCCAAAATCGCCTCTTTGAGCTCTGAAAATCGCTAAATATCGTTTTTGGTTCGAAATGAAGAAAATAAGATTTTGCTGCTCTTTTAAAGGAGTCTGCAGGCGTAACCCGACCCGGGTTCCTTTTACGACTTTTATTTTTGTTCGTTCAGTAGGTAGATCACGACCCGGGTTAAAGAACACGACCCGGGTTGGCTCTTTTTGACATTTTTCAAACTCAAACTTCTCCCAAAATGTCCTCTAACCACACTAACACATATAACAACTTAACTAATCTTAATTATACCAAGATTAGTACATAAGAGGGATTCCAACCTCTTCTCACTCATCAACAACTCAAAACTTGAAGGCAATCAAAAGGATCGCCACACCTTTTACGCTAAGCAAAATCATAGCTAGAATCATACCTACTATAAGGTAATAACTCTACTTACCTTAATAATCATCTCAAAATGAAAATGAGTCTTACAATACCCCTTCTCAAGAAGATATGATGCTAGAGTGTTATACCAGGCCCTGGGAGCCTGCTTGAGTCCATAGACAGCTTTGTCTAAACGATACACGTGATCAGAAAGGCATCATTGCTAAAACCAGGAGGTTGTCTCAGATAGACTTCTTGAGGAAGATCAACATGAAAAAAAGAAGTCTTTACATCCATCTGAAACACTTTGAACTTCATGAAGGAGGCAAACGCGAGGAATAGTCGAATAGCTTCCAGACGAGCAACAGGAGCAAAAGTCTCATCATAGTCCAACCCTTCCATCTGGGTGAAACCTTGAGCAACCAGGCGGTCTTTGTTTTTGATGACTATCCCATATTTATCCATCTTGTTTCTAAACACCCAACGAGTACCAATGACTGACTTTCCTTGAGGACGTGGAACCAGAGTCCAAACTTTGTGTCTCTCGAATTCGTGAAGTTTATCCTGCATAGCCTTAATCTAGTCAGCATCAAGAAGTGTGTCATCCACTTTCTTGGGTTCAATCAGTGAAACGAAATTCACATAGAGGCAGAAGTTGCTAGAGACTTGTCTTCGAGTTCGAACTCTTGATATAACGTCTCCAATAACCTGAGTGATAGGATGATCTTTAGAAGTTGGAAGAGGTTGTGAATGAGACCCCTCTTCGCTTTCAGTATTATTTGAGGGCATAATGTCATCAGAGGAAGCTTCAGGAACCAGAGAAGATTCTGGAGAGGTATCATCAAGAGCATGAGTCTCAGGAATAGGCATATTATCAGCAGGAAAAGGGGTGGCGATATCATCAGCATACGGCAAGGCAGAAGTAGCAGGATATCGATCAGGAGAAGCTGAGGAGATGGGATTAAGAAGTTCTTCCAGGACAGAATGCTCATGTGACTCGTGCTGGTGAGGAAAAGTTGATTCATCGAACCGTACATGTATAGACTCGATCACCTTTCTTTTGTTTACATTGAAGATCCGGAAAGCTTTGGAAATAGCAGAGTATCCCAAGAAGATGCCATCATCAGACTTTGCTTCAAACTTTGACTGCTGCTCTCTCTGTTTCAAAATAAAGCATGCACAACCAAAAGCGTGAAAGTAAGAGATATCAGGGGATCGACCTTTCAGCACTTCATAGGCTGTTTTCCCATGTCTTTTAACAATGATAGATTGATTTTGAGTATAGCAGACGGTGTTCACAGCTTCAGCCTAGAACGACAGAGGGAAACCAGCATCAACTACCATTGTTCTTCCAACTTCAATTAAGGTTCGATTTCTTCGTTCAGCAACACCGTTCTGCTCTGGGGTTCTCACAGCAGAGAAGTTTTGAAGGATTCCTTTTTCTTCACAGAAGTCTTCCAATGTCTGATTGCGAAACTCAATACCATGATCACTTCTCAGCTGCTTCACCTTAAGATTGAAGAGAACCTCTAATTGCTTAATCAATGAGATGATTTCAGCAGCAGCATCACTCTTACTTCTCAGAAACATGACCTAGGTTTAGCGAGAGAATTCATCCACAATCACCAGTGAATACTTTTTTCCAGCAAGAGAAGCCACAGGAACAGGTCCAAAGAGGTCCATATGCATCAAACTGAAAGGGGACACAATAGAGGAGCACTGTTTAGATTTCAAAGAAGCTTTGACCTGTTTACCTTTCTCGCAAGCTGGGCACACTTTGTCTTTGACAAAGTTCATCTTTGGAAGGCCTCGAACCAGCTGGTTCTTTGAGATCTTGGATATATTCTTGAAATTCAGATGAGAAAAGCGCTTGTGTCATAGCCAGTTGATATGAGATTGTGCTCGTGAGAGAAACATCTCTTCAGAGTTTGATCAGCTGAGAACATATCCAGGATGTAGATATCATCGGATCGCTTAGCAGAGAGAACAACTTCTTTAGCAGCATTAACAATGTTCCCTTCTCTTTTGTTGAAGCAGACTTCGTAATCAGCATCACACAGTTGACTAATAGAAATAAGATTGTGCTTCAGACCTTTAACATACGAAACATTAGAAAATTGTACACATTTACAACGAATGGTGCCATAGCCTTTGGTTTTACCCTGACTATTATCACCATATGTAACCATTGAGCCATTTTTCTTAACAAAATCTTCTAACAAAGACTTGTATCCAGTCATATGACGAGAGCATCCACTGTCAAGATACCAAATGTTTTCCTGACCCTGCAGTTACTAAAAAACTCGTGAGCACCTCAGTGAACCCATTTGGAAATGGGTTTGAAGCAAGAAAAGATATTGTAGCATTCAGATGGAAGACAGTTTAAGGAGTTTTCTTTTCTAGTCCATTTATGAGAACGAGTGGCTATATTTTCTTTTCTGTCAGATATTGACTTGAAATTGCATTGATCAGCCATATGAGATGAATCACCACATCTGTAGCGGGTTCTGATGGGCTTAGCTTTATTTGTTTTCGAAAATTTGAATTTGTTTATTTCTTTTGAAAAGGTGAATTTCTTTTTAAGCTCATCAGACGTAGTGGCAGATGTTTGATGCACAGGAGTTTCACAGGCAATGTTCGTGACAGTATGAAATTCACCATCAGAGATGGGAAATTTGATGAGATTCTCAGTACTGACACAAACATTTTCATGTTCAGTTCCTTTTATGGAAGGATCAATAGAACTAATTTTGGTTTGAATGTCGACTTCATCTTCCTTGTTAACAGAACAATGTTTCTCAATGAGTTCCATTTCTTTTTGAAATCCTGAGGGAACAAATTTGTTTTTGAAATCCTCAATCAATTCTTCTTTTGAAGGAAAAGCAGGTTCAGATTCAACCTTTTTGAAAATCTTGACAGCATATTCAAAATCTCTACCAAGAATTTTGGTGGACTGAAAATATATTTGATCATTAATAAGTTTAGAGACTTTCTTGTGAGAGAGAGTCCAGTTTTTGATGATCAGTTGTATATTTTTAGTTATATTTTCAGCAGCTTGTTTTTCCTCAAAAGCAGTTTGTTAGACAATATAAGGTCTCGACATTCAATTTTAAATTTAGAGTAGTCAACATCTTTGTTTTTTATTTGATTTTTCAGTTTTTCATTTTCAAGAGTTGGATGGTGTCTGTTAAAGTTAGAGTTTTCAAGACAAACACACAAATACTCAAAAGCTTTAGTTTTTCCATTCAAAGATAAATTGACAAAGTCTTTGACCTGATACAAAGTGGAGGAGTCATAATCTTTTGAAGCATCAGCATCAGCAACGCTGGTGCTGCTGCTTGATTCTTCAACAGTTCCACTAGTCACAGCCATCAGGCACATGTTCTGATTCTCATCATCAGAGGAATCAGCTTCTTCTTCCCACTTCTCTTTCTCCTCATCAGCAATTAGCACTTTGGATCCCAGATTTTGCCTTTTAAGGGAGGCCATAAGTCTTTTGTACTTGACTTCATAAGACTCATCCTTTGAGTCACCTTTCTTCACATTGCAATCCTTAGCGAAGTGCTCAGCACTTCCACAGTTGAAGCACTTGTCGTCATTCTTCTTGTCAGCAGTGGGTTTAGGACTGTCACTGATGGACTTCCTGAAGTTTGAGAAATTTGGTTTAAACCCACCAGAGGAACGTTGAGGCCCATTCCTCTTACTGTCCTTGTACTGATTGAACTGTTTGATAATCGGTGCTGCTTGAGTTGCAAGTTCTGCCATGTGTTTAAATTCTTCATCTTCAACATCTGATTCTTCAGCAACAGCAGTATCAGACTCAGTGTCCTCCTGATTCTTTGAGAACAAAGCAGCAGACCTTTCACGTTGGCTGTCTCTCATGATTTTTTTCCTCTGAGCCTTGATCTCCTTATGAATGCGGAGATTTCCAAACAGGCTCTGAAGGTCCATGGTGCGAATTTTCTTGCTATTTTTTAGAACATCGACATGATGCTCCCATTTGTCGTCCAGGGAGTCGAGAAACTTGAGAACAAGGACAGAGTCAAGCTTGACAATGTTGAACCTTCTCATGTCATTCACCAGGCAGTTGAAGCAATTGAAGGTCTGAGTGACATTTTCATTCTTGTAGGTAAATAAGTGTTCGTACCTTTGATTGAGAGTATTCTCTAAGCAGTTCTCACTTCAGCAGTGCCTTCAAAGGCAACAGTAAGAGTACTTAACATCTCTTTTGCAGATATGCAGTTTTGAACCAGATGGTAAATCTCATACGGAAGAGAATTTCCAATAGCAGCTCTGGCTCGAGTGTCAAGGTTGACAGGTGTCTTGTCATCCTCAGTGAATTCGTGAACAAGAGTGGACTTTTTCGCGCCACGAATGCCATCTTTAGTAACAGTGAAGTGAGGAACATAGGGGCCGTTTTTAAGAATATCCGACATGTGATAATCCATGGTTTCAAGAACTATAAGGGCTTTGCTCTTCCACATGCCAAAGTTGTTGGCATCGAATGGAGGGATCTTATTGCTAGAAGTGGAGGAAAACGAGGAAGACATTCTAGAATGATTCAGAAACCTGCTCTGATACCAGTTGTCGGATTACAAGGATCGATCACACAAGAATAAGAACAAGAACAAGAAGGTTTTTCACACAGAAAACGTGTTGATCTCACACAGATATCCTTTTGATTGATTAACCAAGTTACGATTACAGAAACCCTAACTATGTATTTATACAAAAGCTATACTACGTATATTTGGAGTATCCCTACAATTTAGGGAACTCCCAACTATAAACATGATAAGTATGGAAACAGATAAACTACAAAATAAGATAAACACTATAACACGCTTCAGCTGATAAACTTCAAACGAACAAATCAGTGTTAGCGTGTAATCCTCTCTTTGACAGCATCAGATTCAAATGGTGTTGTTGACGATTAGCTGATGCTGATACTGAACAGCCCAACACAACCACCGGCCAGCAGCCCATAAGCACTCTGTCCAAGAGTATCCATAAAACGGGGTCCAACACCCCACACACAACAAAACCACAGAAAATCAGACTATTTTACCAAACTATCACCTAAGGACTCTCAGGATTTTCCCTGACACATCCGGCCCACCGGCTGGACATTCAGGTTCCCTAATCCGTCCACCCACAAAATCCCTAGGTTCTCTGCTCCATCCAACTCATAGCTGAATTCAATGTCCTTCCCCGATTCATTATGTTTCCCTTAGTCGCGAGAACTTATCAGGCGACCAAGATCAACACCTAACACATATCAATCCGCCCGCAGGGCTACACACAGCCTTACCAACCCCGATTTCCAGATTCCAAATCTATAGTCAACTATCCAAACGACTGCAGCAAACTCAAGAAGCAAATCTCACTCGTTTCTCTAACACAGGGCCGCTAAACCCGATCCCTTACACACGTCAGACCCAACAGGCCTAACCAAGAAACACCACCTAAACCAACGGCCACACCAAAGGCTTCCCAAACTTTAATGCACCTAGAAACCTTACGTCCTTCCAAACTACAGTACCTGCTCACCTCCCAAAAATCAAAGATGAACTCGAGAGACAATTGAACAAGAACCGTAACCACTCTCCCTTCACCAATCATAGAACATAACAACTCCTTTACCAGATTCCAGCCCGACTACTATACACACATAACTTCCCAAAGGAGATACCCAACCACGTCTTGATGATCATAACCCGATCCAGAATCGAACAGATTAAAATTTTCAACCGCTTCCCAGATTGGTTATCCAACCGATCCTTATCGTATTGCCGAGAATCACTACTAATTGGAAGCGCTTCACACACACAACTGCTCCACCTTTCCGAGAGGCAAACTAAAGAATCGAGCCTAGCATCCCGAATGCTGAAGAATCACAGTGCCCTTGTTGCCGAACGAAAGAGCATGCTACCATCCATTCCCTTGCCAAAACCTTCCCGGCCGACCTCCCACACGCGTCCCTTTTTGTAAACCTATATGTTTATGTTAATGAGTATGTATAACCTGTAACACCGTGTTCCTTTTTGTAAGTCTTATTGTGTTAATCTTAGTGTAATTAAGATTAAAGATTTTGTTATATGTGTTAGGGTGGTTACAAACCCTTTTAGATGAAGTTTTACCTTGAAAAATGCCAAAATGAGGTCACACGAGTCGTGTGGAGTCCCACGGGTCATGTAAAAAGAAGGAAAAAATTGATCCGAAACTCATCTAGACTCATGCGGGTTGTGTAGGATGTGCATTGGGGGCAAGTCATGGGATAAAATGGGGCGTTTCAGACGAAACAGGAGGTTTTTAGCAGCATAGCGTCGCTATAAGCTATGGTAGCTTCGCTAACATGCATGATAGCGTCGCTATCAGGTGCATAGTGTCGCTATTCACATAGCAAGCCGCTTTTTAAAGTCGGTTTTGACTCATTTTGGTAAAAGAAAACTCAGTAAAAATCTCCCAAGAACCCTAGAAAAACCCTAGATACTCTATTGATCGAATTTGAGCTTAAGAACTTGCAGATTTGAAGATTAAAGTGATATATTGCATCTAAGAGGTATGATTTCATGTTCTAGCTTCAAATTGGGTCTTTGAATTACATGGAAAGGTTTGGTTCTAGGTGGTGGCGATAACCCACCTACAACTAATGAAGTTGTAGCAAGTAATTCTTGAATTGGATGTGTAGTGCGGTTGTACTTCAAACCCAAGGTGTGCAATAAGATATAGTTGAGTGAGTAGAACTATTGCAAGTAAGTACAAGGTATTTACATATGTGTGGTGTGTATGTGGTATGGTGTAGGTGCTAAAAGTGAAGAGAATATACTTTGGCCTACCAATTGTACGATGTGAAGTTACTATACCAAGGTGAGTAACTTTACGTAGCATGTTAGTGGTAACATGTTGTGTGTGTTTAATTGTTGATAATACATGTATTAGAATATGTGTAAACTATGTAGACACATAAAGGATCACTTGTGATTAGATGTGTTAGAGAATTGTGGTTATGATGTATAGTAATCGGCATTTAGACGAAAATATATTGTCCACTTGAGGTAAGGTGTACATATTGCATAACGAGTGCTTTGCGATTATGTATTACTAAGATATTACTGGTTTTCTTAGTGAGTACTTATCAACCATGAAGTAGGACTGTTTGTAATGGGTATATATGGTGAAATATATATAGAGTATGATACAGTGTACATAGTATTTGTTGTTTCATAGGTGTGCAGAGATCGTTGTGTACGAGTACCATGTGGTCCGGGGGATAACAAGTATAGAGATGACTTGTTATTAGAGGTGAACTTTGTAGTTAAATATGAGTAATATGTCGTATATATCGTGTGATATATGTGATTGAGTCTTTATGACATGGGGTGATTAGTAGATTACACATGAACCTTTGTGGTTCAGATTGGCCTTGGTGGCCGAGGGATTGAGTTAATTACCCGATCCATATTGTAGGAACCGATATAGTTCATAACGGCCTTTATGGCTAGGAGATTAGACTTAATTGTCGAATATATCAGTCTTCGTGCCTAGGAGATTGGACTTAATTGTCCAGCATAAAACGCCCTTCGTGGGTAGGAGATTGGACTTAATTGTCCAACATATAATGACCTTCGTGGCTAGGATATCGGACTTAATTGTCCAACATATGACGACGTTCATGGCTAGGAGATTGTACTTAATTGTCCAACATATAACGGCGTTCGTGACTAGGAGGTTGGACTTAATTGCCCAACATATTACGAAATTCATGGCTAGCAGATTGGACTTAATTGTCCAACATATATCGGCCTTTGTGGCTACAAGATTGGGCTTAATTGCCCAACATTTATCAGCCTTCGTGGCTAGGAGATTGGGCTAATTGCCCAGCATATGTGGTTAGTGCTAGGATTTGACCATAATAACAAAACAGTTTGTGCAGCGTAAGATTAACAAGATCAAATCACAGATTATCCATGAACATTGTCCAAGATCATGCAGTTATATCAGTTATAGCAACTTTAAACATAAACAGAATGTACCTCATAAGATCTCCTTCTTTGATTTCTGGTTAACAACACCTTGCATTGGATGAACAGGATCCAAAGTAGAATCCCTATGATGATTCACACCCTGGAACTCCAGAAACCAGACAGACAGAACTTCCACTTGAGAAGGAGGCAGAGATCGAAAACCCTAAAGAGGGATGTGAAATTCGCCAAAGGGAGGAGGGGAGGAGAGAATTGGCGGCTCAATGTGAGGCAAGATATGATTTAGGGTTTGACCCCAAGGCCTCTATTTATAGTGAAAGGCTCCTACGGTTTCAAGCTTAAGGAGCCTTTTGGCAGCCGCACCCCTGGACTTGTTTATGTTAATTAACTCTTTGATTAACTACAATCCAATCCCTTGCAATTTAATTTGTCCAAATTAACTTGTTAATTCATTGCCAATTAATTTCTAATTAATTTATCATGTCCTTGATAAATTAATAAATTAATATCTCCTCTTCCTTTCTATCACTATTTGTTTTTCTAGGTCATGAGGGCAACCCAAAAGGACCTTTCTATTATTAGAAATAATACCACTAGTTGATGATATTAGACACTAATTCTAACAGTCTCCCACTTGGACAAGTTGTCAACTTTGTGTGGTCTCAATATTAACTAATAATTAGCAGAGAGTATGCCATCTAATGCAACTGCCGAACTCTAATCAGAGAAAAGAGACGACCCATAGAGAAGTGATCAATTATACATCTATTCTACAAGATATAGCAATGAACCTGTGCCATGGATAAATTCAAGCCCAAAAGTTCAAAATTTTGTTACCTGATAGGATTTATGATGACTTTGTCAGATTACTAATTGAACACATCAATCCAGTCTGGGTTTGGCCAAACACTTAATGTATGCATCATATCATTGAGGGGCCCAAGATATCACTTTGTCCTTGTTAGGGCAGAAGGAACAGATAAACTTTGACTACATACTCTATGTCTATTTCATCATGGCATACATGGACATTCCCTTTATAACTACCGGTTACGGACAGTGCTTGAGCATACCAATGCATAACAGAATCATAGCGCAAATCCTCATGCATCATGGTTTGAAGAATAAAAGATATTATCATCCTAGATTACTTGTGACTTAATCCAGGAAGTAATCTCTAGGTGTGGGTTATTCCAATACTTGAATCTCTATCAAGTACTCATGAATGTTAGTCGCAATCTCTATGTTATGTCTAATCACTATAGGCAATCTACTGAGACTCCATGACAGTCTTAAATCACTACTTGGTTCCAAGAGTACGATCGAATGTGGAAGTTTGAGTAAGTTAATACTCATGAAGCGGGTTCTAAACATGCTAAAGCAAAACACAGTAATAAACTAATGCAAATGGTAGCTCTCCAGTTCATTATCCAGTATCGACATGATAATCACCAAATCAGATAAAATTTTATCTACTATTATATGTTTCAATTATCGAACTAACAACTAAAACACTTAAGTTATATTGCTCATAAACTTATCGTCTGTGGACCCTAGTATAACCTTCATGCTTGGTTCGCGTCAAAGTCTTAGTGAAATGATCATCCTGATACTCTTGCGATGATGCCCTATTCATTATGATGTCTCAACTCGGTTTTTTAAACACAACAGCAATCCCTTAGTATATGCTCTGACTTCTCATGATCCTCGGGTTCCTTAGTCAAGGCGACTGCACCCTTGCTATCTAGAAGATTTCAAGGAGTTCATTGATGTTGAGGACAACACCAATATTAACAACGAAATCCTTCAAGCATGTAGTCTCCTTTACATCATCACTAGCTGTTATATACTCGGACTTGCATTGATTTTGATTTGGAACCTTTCCAACTAATCACTCCTCTAACAGGAACACTTATCCTAAGCAAGAGTCATCTCTGGCATCACTATGACAGTTACTCTTAGCCTTTTATAAACCAAGAATACGTTTCTTGTTTTCCTTAGATTCTCTAAGTATGCCCCTTCACTGCTGTCTATTGACTTTTTCCAAGGTTGTCCTTAAATCTACTCACTATGCTCTAAGCATACGGGATATCATGTCAAGCATATGTCATGATATAAATGATCGATCCTATAGCAGAAGCATATGGGACTCGACTCATTCTTTCCGGTTCTTCTCTAGTACTGGGATATTGATTCCTAATCAATTTTATGCCATGGGTAGAAACCCTTTCTTGCAGTCATTCATCTCGAATTTCTTCAAGATCATACTCAAAATGCACTTTTGCTATGTCCTTTTCTAGACATTTTTATCTATCTCTAGAGATTCCTATTCCACGTATATGTATTGTATCTCCAAGATTCTTCATAACAAAACATTTCCCAAGCCAAGTCATTAACCTTTGAAACATTGCAAAATCATTTCCTATAAGCAGTATGTAATTGACATACATCATTAGGCAGACTACAATAGTACTCCCACTAGCTTTGACATAATCACATGACTCATCCTTGCTTCCTGAAATCCAAACTCTTTTAACCTTTTCATAGAAGCAAATGTTCCAACTGCGAGGTGCTTGTTTGATTCCACAGATGAATCTTTCAAGCTTTGTACACTTTATTTGGATATTTGGCAAGTTCAAACCCTTCCGGTTGTGCCATATCTACAACCACTTTGTTTTCCATTTAAGAAAAGCGGTTCTAGCATCCATTTTGCCATGTCTCATAAAATGCAGATGTGGCAAACAATATCCTAATAGATTCTTTCTTAGTTACTGATGAGAGTATTTTTCTCAGAATCAATTTATTGAATCTGAGAATAGCCCTACTCAACCAGTCTTCCTTTGAATGTGTGTATCTTCATTTCCATGTTGTTCTTCTTTTGAACATCAAATTACTCCCACTGGTTTTTAGGCCAGGTGTAAGATCCATCAAATTTTAAAAATGGACTGAATCTGGATTTGTATATCCTCTATTTGGCAGCAACTAGGCTCACCAATGCTTCCATGTAATTGGATTACTCATCCTCGCCAAGCAGTTTTTTACTACTAATCAGTGTGTTACTCTCAGTAATATGAAAAACATAAAACCCAGGAAAGTGACTAACTCTACTGGACTTGCAGAGAGGTGGAGATATGTTAGTTTCCTCAATAGGAGTCTCATCCTCTGGTTGAGTGTTAGTCTTAACTAAAGGTTCTTCATTGGTTGACTCTTGAAGCTCTTCAAGACCAATGTTACTCCCACTGGCTTCTTTGGATAGGCTCTTTCCTAAAAAGACTCTCCTTGGAGCCACAAATAATTTGTTCTAGGAAGGCTTGTAAAACAAGTATCCAAAGGACTTACAGGATGACCAATTAAATGACACTTCTCTGGTATGGGTTCAAGCTTGTCATCAGCTTTGTGATAATCGAAGACTTCACAACCTCAGATTTTCTCATGTGCTAGTGCGGGACGAACCCCTTCTTCGCATTTCAGAGGATGTCTTTGCAACCTACTTAGTTGGATACGAGGTTTAAGATGCGGGTTGCTGTTTCCAGGGTATAACCCTTTGAAACTAATTAGAAGTGTAGCTCAACACATCATGGATCGAACCATTGCAAACAATGTTCAGTTTCTGCTTTCGGACACACTATAACACTACAATGTTCTTGGGAGGAGATAACTGTGAAACCATTTCATAGTTCCTAAGATGTTCGCAGAATACAATACTTAGATAATCTAGCCTAGTTGATTTTCTAATTCGTTTCGAAACTCTTTGAATACTTCAAAGTTTCTAGCTTATGTTTAATCACATAAACACATCCATATTTACTGTAATCATCAGTAAACGTAACGAAGTATTGCTCATTATGCCTTGTGGCGGATTTGAACGTTCCACAAACATCTGTGTGGATTAGTTGCAACAAATCCTTTGCCTCTTTCATAGTTTCATGTGAATGACATTCTTGGCATCTTCCATGTAATCAAGATTTGAATACATCATCTGACTCTAAGTCAAATGGTTCCAAGATCCTGTCCACTTGGACCTTGGTGACGCAATTCTTGTTCAATAGACAAGGTGACAATGCCACAAACATGATTTATCCAACACTATTTTGGATGAATCAACATTTAAGATTATCTTATTACTATAAACAACACATTCATATATGTCATTGTTAAGGATAAATTTTTGAAATAAAACAACCATGTTTATCTGAAAAAAATCACCATTTTTATTATCAGAAGAAAGGTACAAAAAATATCCTTTAAACAATGCGTAATAGGAAACAATGTTTTATGCCAATTCTAGCGAGCATCAAAAAATCTAATAATCTAAATAAACACCACTAATTAGCATGAGCTTGTAATTCCCGATCCTTGTAACAGCAGCAAGGCTTCTGTATCTCATGATCAGATCAAGCCCCTATGCTTCAACTTCTTACTTTCACTTAGTCCATGTATACATCATAAGTGTGAGTCAATAGATCCTGTATCAAGGATTAAAGAACGAGAAGTTGATATACTATGGAGTTTAGATATACCTAATGTGTGAAACTCCTTGACCCAAATCTTCTTCAGATCCTTCAGGCATATTAGGCAACTACTTTTCCAATATCCCTTCAGCTGACAGTAAAACATATGGCCTCATTTGCGTCACTGGTGGGTGCTATGTTAGAATCAGCTTTTTCTCTTAAAGCGTTGGTCCGACTGTCCAACCTTAGCCCTTCCCTTTTGTTTGGGATGAGAAACTTTCTTCTTCACAGTATCACCATGATGAATGGCCTAGACAGGAGCGGTGGAATCTGAGCTATGGTGTTGCTTTAAACTAGCATTGACAATTTTCAGCAAACCGTGCAGCTCAATCAAGGTTATGTCCAGATGGTTCTTCTCATAGTTCATGATGAACTCATGATACGAACCAGGAAATGAGTTAAGCACCACATCCGTGGCCAACTTTGTTGGAAAGTGGACACCAAGATTATCCAATCTGTCTATGTACGATTTCATCTTATGAACACGTGTACACACAAACGTTCATTCTTCTAGTTTATATGCTCTAAGGGATTTAACGATCTCGAATCGTTCCCGCCTTGCTTGTACCCCGATACTCTTTCTCGATTTTGGAGGACATGTCAGTAAATGTCAAGCTATGAATCTCACTAGATCGGGATTGCAGTAAAGGAGGAGGAGAAGAAGGAATAGCAGAAATGTTTGTGTTTAGATTTGACATCTATAAGCCAAACTTTTAGTTTTGTTTGAATTAACCCTTAAAATAATTACCCGATTATTATTTACTATGTTTAGGATCCAAAATCTTCCAGTTATGATGTGAAGAGGGATTGCATAATCACACCATAATGTTCATTAAGGTAGATAAAGCTCTTTATCAATTTCATTCACTATGAAATTCCTAAATCAGTGATATTCATTTACTAGTGCCAATGTCATGTTAATCACAGTTATGTTCATCTCTTTTCCATGATAGGGATACCATGGATCATGAATCAGATGGTTAATTAACCATGCAGAACCCATGTAAAGCCCGACTCAAGCTACGCTTGAGAATCACGAGTGTCACATCACCCTTAACTATAACCCTATCTGACGTGCTGGTTAACCACACAACACCGCCAGTTGATCATAAAGAGAATGTGCGTTTCTCATGGGTAGCATAAAATTCACATTTTATTTTAATTAAAAAGGTATTTTTGTTTTAATAATTTAAGTTAATACATTGCCCTATCAAACCGTTTTGGTAACTCCACATAGCAAAATGTGTTGGGCGGTGAGGGTGGTAGGCAATGAATGTCGTTTAAAAACCAATCTCATTTGGATTCATAAGAATCCTCCTTTAAACCCCATACACAATTTTTAGTGGGTGAACCTTGTCATGGTTTGACCAATGTTTATGCTTTAATTATTTCTTTTATATATATAGATACTGTTCTAAAATATATAAATGTATTTTAAACAATTTAAAATATTTTATTTATCAATTAATTTAATTAATACACCTTTAATAATTAATTATAAATAAATCCCTAACATAAATAATCATATTAAGACAATAAAGCAAATAAGCAAGTTAGGAAACTTCCAAGGCAAGCTAGGGCAGTGACCCTAGCCGCCAGATAACATGCAAAGCCAAGAAACCCTTTTAAAACCCTATGGAATTTGTTGAAGACATTTGTGCAGAAGTGTTACAGTCCCATCCGAAGGTTCCAGTCATCCAAAGATGTATTTGTGCCTAAAGATCCAAAGGCTTCGCACTGGAGGATCGGAAGGCTTTCATAACAAATCTTATCATTAGAGCACATTGTGGAGACAGGCGCGTATCTGGCACTGAACCTCTGTTATTGACTGATAGTGATACGTGATCATTTAGAATATTCCTTTTGTACTATTTATCTATTGTTTGTGCTATGGTATCCTTGATCAAGTATAAATATCAAGGATACCACCTGGGTCGAATGAGCGAGTTATCTCCCCATATTGTAAAAACCTTTCAAGATCAATACAATCATTCGACACCTTGTTTACTCAATTCATCTGTTCTTCATTATCTGTTGCTTGAATCATATTTTATCTGTTTTATTATTTCCATTATTAGAATTCTATAACTAATACGTGGTATCAGAGCAGTTTCAGCTCGAAAACATTAGAGAGATTTCTATTCATTTCATTTAAACAATTTCTAGATTTGAATTGCTTTCTCAGATCTAGAATTCCACAAATTGTTTCGAACCTCTCTTATTGTTTTTCTAAAAAGATCTATTCTATAATTTCTTTTACAATGGCTGATTCATCAACATCGTATGCAAACATGCTCAAATACGTAAATCTTATTTGTTCTTCAACCAAGGCTCCTGTTCTAGTACCAATGTACTATGAATATTGGGCAAATCAAATGGAAGATTACTTAACTGGTCTTGACAAAGATCTACGGAGATCTGTCACTGAAGGACCTCATTTGGATATTGGTGCTCGATTCATACTTGCTTAAAGAGAAGATATTGAAATAGTCAATGCAGCTAATCTGAAAACAATAGAGAATGACCAAAGAGCCATGAGGGAACTCAGAAGCGGTCTTGGTCCAGATGTCATGGTCCAGATGTCACTCACCATATTAAGGGATCTACATTAGTGAAAGAGATTTGGGATCGACTAACTCTTCGTTTTGCGGGTGATGCTATTCTTCAGTCAAGTATTGTCACTGGTGTCCTTGCTGATTTTAGAAACTTTCAACATACTAAAAATAAAACCATCGATCAGACGTATCAAAGATATAGTAACATCGTTTATACTCTTGATAAGTATGGAGAGACACGAACCCAACAAGAAGTCAACATTAAATTTTGGTATTGCCTAAGGAAGGAATGGCGTCCCATTATGTTAATGGTGAAGTCAATTGGAAAGAACCCAAGCCTGAGAACTATCAAAAATCTTTTTAAGCTCCGAAGGGAGATAACTCTTCTAATTTGAAGCCTTCGGCTCCGAAGGTTTCTAAAAACCGACCTACCAAAAATGATAAAAACGAATAGAATGCTTCTGGTGATTCCGGATATTATTGCAACTATTGTCATGGATAGGATCACTTTAAAAGATTGTATGCTTCGAAAGTTGAATGAGGTGAAGGAGAAAATGAAGGATCTGGCATTGGTGGTTGCGAATGAAGGATATGGGACATACCAAGTTTGGTCTTCAGACTCAGTAGATGAAGAATTCAGAAAGCCAACTCATGGCGCACTGGTGGCCATTGATGTCTGTAAGTGCTTTCGCATAGAAGATGAGGAGGATGCTGGTGAAGAGGATTGGAATGGAAAGGCTTCGGATGATGTGTTGTGTTTGATGGCAAAAGATATTCTCTTAACCATTCCAGAACATGTATCAAACTTACTCTCCTTTTTAAAAATTCCCGAGTCAAAACATTCTTCTGATATTACTGAAATTACCCATGATTGTTCCATTATGAATAAAATTCTTATTGATGCTAACATTAGGGCAAGAGTCGGTGAAGAGGAGATTCTTAAGTTGCGGGGGAGATTAGAAGGACTGAAAGCTTCCCTAGAAAATGCCAACTTAAGAATTTCAATTTTAGAAAAATTCAATTTTTGTATGACCTCGTGCTTCACTTCTTTTTTATAACGATTTGGTTAAAATTGTTGAGGAGAATAATTCCAAGGTTACTGAGGAATGATTCTTCTTTGCATCCAAAATGTCGGAAAAGAATATGAATGAACATTTGGAATTCAAAATCAATGTTCGATAACAGGATTTGTATGGTCATAACATATACAACCGTTCGTGTTATAAAAAAGACAAAATTCCTAATCATTTGAAACCACTTTTGAATTGTCAAAATCAAAATCATATGAATTACAAACAAACACAAATTTTGAAAGAAAAAATTCAAACGAAAATGGATGTTATTGAAATGATTCAGTCGAAAGAATGCATTCCATTGGATAATTCGAACGAGAAAAAAGCTACTGTTACAAAACCAAAAGTAAACTTCAACGCTTCGAAGATACCAATTTCAGAAAACCATACATCCAAAAATCCAAAAACTACCTTCGGATATTCCAAAACAATTCTTCTGAAACCAATTTACTTGAAAAATCATCAAAGCGGAGCCTCTACATCAAAACCAACTATTGTGATTTCAAAACCAAAGACAACAGTTGGGATTTCAAAAACAAAACAATCAGTTGTTATCTCACAACCAACAGAAACAAAGATGGATACGAAGGCATCAACTTCAAAAAGTAATCACTTTTCAAAACCCTCCTTCATTCCAACAAAACCAAATTTTTCCAAACCCTAAATTTCAAAGACCAACAAAATAAAATTTTACAAAAAGGAAAAACTTGATAGACACATTTCATGATTGGCTGGACAAATATTTGAATTCATTCAAAGATAAAAATCTCCCATTAAATGATTTCAAATTGGCATACGAATAGTACCTATGTACATCTACATTGTGTAGCTCACTGTCAAGAAAATCAACAATTGAAAAACAACATTGGAAACGACAAGATTTAAACAAAGATTTTACATCAAAATCCATAAAGTCATCAAAATCTAAGAACCCTTCGAAATCTTCAAAGAAATCAAATGTTTCCAAAAAGAAAAAGCAAATCTGGGTTCCGAAAGTTTCAATCGTTTCAATCTCTGAATCTTCAAATTCTTCTATGATCACTAAAAGTTCTTCTAATTCAATTTCAAGTTCTAATAATTCCTCTAATGATACTTCTGAAAATATGATAACTTTTTCATGAGATAACATATCCAAAGAGGCAATTAAAAATAGAATGAAGAATCTTTCACTTACCCTAAGGACCCAAGATTGATTGGGTACCAAATTCTTCTTCATTAAATGCAGGTAATGTCTAATGAGCAGTACGACACCAAATGGTATATGGATAGTGACTGCTCAAGACATATGACGAGAAAAAAGGAGTGTTTGAGAGACTTTCAGACGTTGGATGATGCAGGGAATGTAAGATTCAGAAACAATGAGACTTGTCCAATTAAAGGGTTTAGAAAGGTTACCAATGGACAAATTACTATCAACAGAGTGGTCTATGTTGAAGGTTTGAAGCATAATTTGGTGATTATTTCTCAATCGGCGGTGGAAACTGGTAACGCTGTAACATTCAATACTCATGGGAGTATCATCACCAAAGAAGATACAAAAGAAGTTTTGCTGAATTAAAAAAGGAAGGGATCAATGTTTCCCTTTGATCTAAAGCCAATAGCTGGTGGCCCTTCACTTTGCCTGCTATCTAAGGCCACTTCGAATCTTAGTTGGTTATGGCATCGAAGGTTGGCACACTTAAACTTCAAAGGAATCAACATGTTAGTGGCAATGGATTTGGTTCGGGGAATGCCTTCGCTTAAATTTGATAATTGTACACTGTGCTCTGCTTGCGAGCATGGCAATCAAACAAAGCAAAGTGTAATACCGTGTTATTAAATTTGAGAGAATTTGAGCTAATTTTAGTGTAATTAGGATTGTTAGATTGTTGCATGAGTTTGGGTAGTTAGAATCCCATTTGGAAGAGGTTTGAAGTTGAAAAATGCTAAAAAGAGGTTATACGGGTCGTGTAGGAGTCCCTTGTGATTATTTTGAGCATATCGAGAGTTACACGAGTCGTGTCTTGTTGACACGGGTCGTGTAAGCCTGCAGACTAAAACTCAAATGCACACCGTGAGTTACACGGGTCGTGTTTTGTTAATACGGGTCGTGTAAAGTGTGCAGCACGGGTCGTGTAATATGAACACGGGTTGTGAAATTGGAAGTTACAATCAGGATAGTATTGCTATCTTTTGATTGTAACCCTCTCTTATGATTCAATTTCTTGATTGTTATCGATATTGAGTATGATTGAGATTGTTGAATATTGAGTTGACCCGAGATATTGTGATACAGCTAAGGCTAGACAGGAGCACGACACACGTGGTTCAGGAGTTCCACAGAGTAACCCAACAATAGGTGAGTAGTTAAATTATTAGATAATTATGTCTTATTATGATGTTGTTTACAGATAAGAAGTAAGCTAAGTCTGATTTGGTTGAATATAAGCAAATATTGAGTATATTGAAAAAGAGGAATAGTGTGTAAGACACACTATGGATTGTGATAGTCCATTGAGATATAATCAAATGAGATGATGAATGATGCTATCCGACTAACCTTAAATTGCTCACTGAGCTTTCAAAGCTCATAAATTATTTGTTACTGTGATTTGTGTTGGGTTCTGGTAGCGGCGACCGCGGGAAGCGAAACATGGATGGATAGCTACACATGGACTTGGACTTTGACTTGTATTGTAGTTTTGTTAAATAGTGTAATGAACCGGTTTTTGGTGTAATAGCTATGTAACTTAGTGTATAACTTAAACTATGTTTTGATAGAACTTGTAAACTTGTTACTCTTTTGGGTTATACCATAAATGATTTTGTGTTTGACTAAAATAATTTGGTATATCCTAAATTCGAGAAACCGGGCATTACAAGTTGGTATCAGAGCTGTGGTTTAAGGGAATTAAACCTTGAGATGGGTTTAAACTTAAACCAATGAGATAGAGAAGTCCCAAAGAGTCCCGAGTAGCTATCCTCCGCGGTGTATCATAATTGAGTTGATTATACACCATATTGAGTATTATGGTGACATACAAATTGAGTTGATTATACACCATATTGAGTATTATGGTGACATACAAAATGAGTTGATTACACACCATATTGAGTATTATGGTGGTGATTACTAAATGAGTTGATTTTCTTTTTCAGCTAAAATGAGCGCTGGAAAAGAAAAAGAGCGAGGTGATCCACCAAGAGATAAATCGGGATCACGAGATTCGGGTAAAGAGCGTCAACCCGAGGGAAAGCGACCTCCCGAGATACAGAGTAATATGCAGGCGATGATCGCAGATGAGGTAGCAAAAGAGATCAAGGATATGTTGCCAACTTATTTGAAGCCTCAAGCAGAGGCTACAACTGGAGGTACTTCGGGACCAACCCCGGTTCAATCTGAACAAAGAGAGGATCGTGGAGAGATCTTTATCGAGGCGAGTAGAGCTAGAGTCCCTGAGAAACCGAGAAGGTGCACTTACGATGTCTTTCAAAAGTGCAAACCATACGATTTCTATGGGAAGGATGATCCCATAGCAGCCAAGAATTGGTTAACACATGTTGAAAAGATGTTCCGTACCAGTAAATGCGATGAGGCGGATAAAGTTGAGTTTGCAACAAACCTGTTAAAGGAGGATGCACAGTTCAGGTGGGAGAATACATGTATGGAGATAGGAGAAAGCTTGGCGTATACATTGAGTTGGGAACAGTTCAAATTGAAGTTCACCGAGTACTATTGTTCCAATAATGCTATGAAAGGAATAAAAGAAGAATTTTTGAAGTTACAGCAAGGGTCGAGAACAGTGCAACAATATACACTAGATTTCAATGAGAAGGCAAGATTTGCACAACATCAAGTTAATACAGAGGAGCGTAAAATGGACCGTTACTTGTGGGGTTTAAAAACCCAGATCCGAGAGTTTTTGCCGAGTTCAAGATATTCTACCTTTCAACAAGTTGCCGAGGCAGCAAGATCAAGGGAAAGGGAATTACAGAGACAGGAGAAGGAAAGAAAAACTGAAAGAGAAATAGGAGGATCCAAGAGAAAATGGGAAGGTAAAGCTGGAGATACTTCTCAGAGGCCTAATACCACAGGTTCTCAATTCCGTGGTGAATCCAAGAAGAACGAGGAGAGATGGTGTAAGAAGTGTAAGCGAAAACACACTGGGGAGTGTGATTCCCGAAACCCTCCATCAGTTTGTTTCCAGTGTGGAAAGACGGGACATATGGCTCGTCAGTGTACCGAGAGTCGCCCCATTTGTTTTAATTGTGGGGAGAGCGGGCATATTCGTCCTAATTGCCCGAAGATGAGGTATGAGTCACAGAGAGATTTTCAAAAGACCGGTCGAGGAGGAGGTCGAGATCGAGATTATCGAAAAGACAGGAGTGGCGATCACGTGAAAACGCGAGCTTTTCAATTAACTGTCGATGAGGCTCGAGATCAAACTGATGTTATTACAGGTATATTTAGTTTGAATTCTTCTCAAGCGCGAGTACTTTTTGATTCTGGTGCGTCCGTATCTTTTATATCGGTGTCCTTTGCTTCTAAACTAAATATTCCGTTAGTCGATTTATATGAGAAAGTGATAGTAGATGTAGCAGATGGGAGATGTGTTTTTATAAAGAGTCATTACGAGCAGTGTCGGCTTGAGATCTATGGGGTTACGTACCTTATTAATCTGAAGCCGATCACTAATCATGAGTTTGATATAATAGACGGGATGGATTGGATGGATGATAATAGAGGTCAAATGGATTGTCATTAGAAAACACTTTCCATAAAAACACCGAGTGGTTCCCGAATTTTGATACGAGGTGAACGACGTTCCCGAAAAGTACCGATAGTGTCACTTGCAACAGCTAGGAGATATATGGAAAGAGGGGTGAATTGATTATGGCACATGTGATTAGTGTCGAGCCGAAACATTCCAAAATAGAAGAAGTAGAAGTGGTTTGTGATTATCCTGATGTATTTCCTGAAGATCTTCCAGGCTTACCACCAAGTAGACAAGTTGAGTTTGTGATCAATATGATACCAGGGGCGAAACCGGTAGCTCGACCACCGTATCGATTGGCACCTTCCGAGATGGAGGAATTAAAGAGACAGTTGCAAGAGTTATTGGAACTTGGGTTTATTCGTCCGAGTTCGTCTCCGTGGGGTGCGCCTATACTCTTTATGAAAAAGAAATATGGATCTATGAGAATGTGTTTAGATTATCGAGAGCTCAACAAGATCACTATAAAGAATCGTTACCCGTTGCCGAGGATCGATGATTTATTTGATCAACTGCATGGGGCAACGTATTTTTCAAAGATTGATTTGAGATCCGGCTATCATCAGTTGAGGGTTCAAGAAGTTGATATTCCGAAGACGGCTTTTCGCACGAGGTATGGTCACTATGAGTTTTTAGTCATGCCGTTCGGTTTGACTAATGCTCCAGCTGCCTTTATGGAATTAATGAATCAGGTTTTTCGTCCTTTTCTCGATAAATTTGTGATTGTATTAATCGACGACATCCTGATTTATTCAAAGAGTCGAGATGAGCATAGATTTCATTTGCAACAAATGTTAGATCTTCTTCGTGTTGAGAAATTATATGCAAAATTTTCAAAATGCGAGTTCTGGTTGCGAGGAAATTCAATTTCTTGGCCATGTGATAAATGAAGACGGTATAAAGGTGGATCCAGCAAAGATCGAAGCCGTAATGAGTTGGGAGCCGCCAAAGAGTCCACTGGAAGTTCGTATTTTCTTGGGGTTAGCAGGCTATTACCGACAGTTCGTTGAAAACTTTTCTCATATAGCTACACCCTTCACCAAGTTGACCAAGAAGACGGAGAAATTTAGTTAGACTGAGGCACAACAGTCAGCCTTTGAACAACTACGAGATGGTTTATGCAAGGCTCCGGTGTTGGCGTTACCGCAAGGTAGGGAAGACTTTGTTCATTACAGCGATGCCTCCTTAAGTGGTCTTGGATGTGTGTTGATGCAAAGAGGACGAGTGATAGCATGATCACATGAAAAAGCTTATCCAGTACACGATTTAGAGTTGGCGGCGATAATTTTTGCATTGAAGATGTGGCGACACTATCTTTATGGCGTGCGATTCCAGATCTACACGGATCACAAAAGTTTGAAATACCTGTTTGATCAGAAAGAGTTAAATATGAGGCAAAGACGGTGGATGGATTTGCTAAAAGATTATGATTGTGAAATACATTACCATCCCGGTAAAGCTAACGTAGTGGCAGATGCACTAAGCCGTAAAGAGCCGCCTATTCGAGTCGTATCGGCTCGAATGGGGATTGTGAGTCGATTACCGGAGGTGATACGTAGATGCCAAGACGAAGCTAATGACTTGAAGAAAGAGAGGATGATTGGTTATGTAGAGAAACTTGTGGAAAATGCACAAGGAATCAAGACTTTCCAAGGGCGTGTTTGGGTTCCGAGGCATGGCGAGGCGAGACAGATATTACTAGACGATGCTCACTGTACTAGATATTCCGTTCACCCTGGTAGCATGCGGATGTATCATAATCTAAAACCGTACTACTGGTGGCCTGGTATGAAGCGAGATATAGGACGCTTTGTGGAGAATTGTTTGACGTGTCTTCAAGTAAAAGCCAATCATCAAAAGCCATATGGAGCAGTTCAACCATTACCAGTACCAATGAAGAAATGGGATGAAATCACTATGGATTTCATCACAAAGCTGCCTCGAACTCCACGAGGATATGATTCAATTTGGGTGATTGTTGATAGGTTAACAAAGTCGGCTCATTTCATTCCAATCCGAGAAGATTACCAAGTGTCAAAGCTAGCTGAGATTTATACGAGAGAAGTAGTGAGACGACATGGAGTGCCAACTTCAATAATTTCTGATAGAGATAGTCGTTTCAATTCACATTTCTGGCAGAGTTTCCAAAAGCATTTTGGTACTAAAGCCTTATTGAGTACTGCATATCATCCCCAGACAGATGGAC
The DNA here is from genome assembly GCA_023525715.1 of Cichorium intybus. Taxonomy (NCBI): domain Eukaryota; kingdom Viridiplantae; phylum Streptophyta; class Magnoliopsida; order Asterales; family Asteraceae; genus Cichorium; species Cichorium intybus. Next base: position 57,422,376 of record CM042017.1, on the reverse strand, counting down.
AGTCGGAAAGGACGATACAAACACTTGAAGATATGCTACGAGCCTGCATCATTGACTTTGGAGGCAGTTGGGAAGATCATCTGCCTTTAGTAGAGTTTGCCTATAACAACACTTATCATTCCAGTATACAGATGGCACCTTTTGAAGCCTTGTATGGTGCACCGTGTCGGACCCCGACTTGTTGGACAGAGACTGGAGAGAAACCATTGGCTGGACCAGAGATTATATAGCTGAGACCGAAGAAAAGATACAAAGTATTCATGAGCATATGCGAATAGCCCAAAACCACCAAAAGCAATACGCAGATAAAAGAAGAAAGCCATTAGCATTCTGTGTTGGGGACATGGTAATGTTGAAAGTGTCACCATGGAAAGGAGTAATCCGATTTGGTAAAAGAGGTAAGCTGAGTCCACGATTCATTGGACCCTTCCGAATCTTAGAGAGAATTGGAGCAGTTGCATATAAGCTTGAGCTTCCAAACGAGTTGCGGGGTATCCATAATGTTTTTCATGTATCACACCTTAGAAAAACATTACATGACCAATCCACTTAAGTGCCTTTGGCCGGAGTACAATTAGACGAGAAATTGAGATACCAAGAGATGCCGGAACAAATTCTAGATAGAAAGGTCAAGAAATTAGGAAACAAAGAGATCGGGATTGTAAAAGTACGATGGCGACATCATAGAGGTACAGATGTCACATGGGAAGATGAGGAGGAAATGCGATCAAAACATCCCTTTTTGTTTCAAGAGATTCCGAGGACGGAATCTTTTGAAGGGGGTAACAACTTGTAATACCGTGTTATTAAATTTGAGAGAATTTGAGTTAATTTTAGTGTAATTAGGATTTGTTAGATTGTTGCATGAGTTTAGGTAGTTAGAATCCCATTTGGAAGAAGTTTGAAGTTGAAAAATGCTAAAAAGAGGTTACACGGGTCGTGTTGGAGTTACACGGGTCGTGTAGGAGTCCCTTGTGATTATTTTGAGCATACCGAGAGTTACACGGGTCGTGTCTTGTTGACACGGGTCCTGTAAGCCTGCAGACTAAAACTCAAATGCACACCGTGAGTTACACGGGTCGTGTTTTGTTAACACGGGTCGTGTAAAGTGTACAGCACGGGTCATGTAATATGAACACGGGTCGTGTAGTTCTGCAGACCAAACTCTAAGTGCATACCGTAAGTTACACGGGCCGTGTAATCGCACAGATCTGTTTTAAAAATACGACTTTGCTTCAATTGGGGTTAAAACCCTTTTCGTCTAAAACCTCTCAAAACCCTAGAAACCCATCTCTAAACCTTCTAGGTCGAGATTTGAGCCTATCTTTCACGAATTGAAGCTAGAGATTAGTTCCTTGAGCTTGAAAGGTAATCCTCTTTGATTTTTATCTTGTTTTGGCGGTTGAATCATTGGAATTGAGATGCTTCCTCGTGGTTTTGATGAACCACCTGTAACTAGCATGAATTAGACTGAGTTTACTTGGAATTGTGTGTGTAAGTGAGTTATAATTCGAGATCTAAGCTAGTGAAGTGTTTGTATTATGTTCCTAGGGTTATATGAGTTAAATTTGTGAAATTGGAAGTTACTATCAGGATAGTATTGCTATCTTTTGATTGTAACCCTCTCTTATGATTTAAATTCTTGATTGTTATCGATATTGAGTATGATTGAGATTGTTGAATATTGAGTTGACCCGAGATATTGTGATACAACTAAGGTTAGACAGGAGCACGACACACGTGGTTCAGGAGTTCGACAGAGTAACCCGACAACAGGTGAGTAGTTAAATTATTAGATGATTATGTCTTATTATGATATTGTTTACAGATAAGAAGTAAGCTAAGTCCGATTTGGTTGAATATAACCAAATATTGAGTATATTGAAGAAAGAGGAATAGTGTGTAAGACACACTATGGATTGAGATAGTAGTATATACCTTTGCTTGAAGTTTTAGCATGTAATACTTAGGGTTTATGAAGAAATCGGCCGTATACCGAGGCTGGGAGGAGGATGATGAAAATTAGGGTTTTGGGATGATTTACAACTCATATCTAGGGTTGTATTTATAGTGCTACTCATCCTTATCTCCTCCCTTGTGGATAATGACTATTTGAAATTCAAACTGTTGATAATTTCACTTTAGTCCTTTATCCTTATTAGTTTTTAATTAATAAACCTTTACTTTGGTATATTAATAAACTTAACCCCTCAATTTTATTTCTCAATCTCTTTTACCTAAATCGTCTCTTGCGTGTAACCCAAAAGGACCCTACTATTTATAGTAATATTACCAACTTGTTATAACGATGGGCATATAACCAACAGTCTCCCACTTGCACTTGTTATAACAACTGTATGGTCTAATATTCCCTAACCTAGTCAGGTGTATGTCATCCTAGACAAGGGCCGTGTTCATCTAATGAAATAACCCTTAGGCAAGTGATCAAATATTCCTTTGTTCTACAAGATATCCATATGAACGTCTGACATGGAATTCTGTCAGTCTCAAACATTCAAGATTATGTTTCCCGATAGAGATTTGTGATGACCACAACAAACTGCACTTATTAATTCTATATCAATTCAGTTCGAGTAAAACCATACATTTCCTATCAACATCAAATCATCGAGGGGCCCACGAATATCGCTTCTCCTATTAGGGCAGAAGGAACAAATAAAATTTGACTACACGGATCTCACCTACTCATCATGTCATATCTGGACATTCTCTGTATGACTGCCAGTTACGGACAACGTTGGAGAAAACCAAGGCATAACAGACTACAGGACTAAGAATCAATGCATCTCTGCTTGAAGAATATATATGATAAAATAGTTTTTATGATTATTTTAGTGAAATCTATTTTCATGTCTTTTTGCCAAAAGATCATATAGTGTACCATTTTTATGACCATTTCACCAACAAAGTAAGCATGAAGTTTTGTTGGTGACAAAGGTGTGTAAAAGTCTTGGTTATTAGTTTCTTAAACTAAATATGTATTTTAGTTTATCTTAACACATTTTTATGCCAAATACTTTTGTAGTAAGATGACCAAACATATGAACACATCATATTTCAAAAACAAAACATATAGTTTTAAGACTAGTATTCGCCCCCTTAAAACACTTAAAAAGAGTAGAAAATGAGGGGTATGAACTCACCCTCATTTTCTTGAACTAAATATGTATTTTAGTTTATCTTAACACATTTTTATGCCAAACATTTTTATAGTAAGATGACCAAACATATGAACACATCATATTTCAAAAACAAAACATATAGTTTTAAGACTTGTATTCTCCCCTTAAAACACTTAAAAAGAGTAGAAAATGAGGGGTATGAACTCACCCTCGAAATAAATCTTGAGTTTGAAGATCAAAAGACCAAAGCCTTTCAACTTGGAAATGGCTTGATCTTCAAGATGATTTACGGTTCATGATCAAGAAAGTGAATAGAAGAACAACCAAGAGTGATGGTAGAAATGGTAATGCAAGCTTGGAATGAACATGAACTTACCAAGATCTTCTTGAAAAACCTTTAGAAAGCTTGAAATCACTTGGAACTTCTTGAAGGATTTTGAGAGAATGAGAGCAAGAGTGTTGGAAGATCAAGTGAAGGGTGAAAATGGCCTCATATGGCTGAATTTATAAGGGTGGATGGAGATGGTTGGGTGATCTTGCATGGGGAAATGTAGGATATGGCAATCTACTTTTTGGATTTGTTGTACAATTAATATATATAAATAATAGATTTTGTGTCCTATTGAAAAGATGGGAGGTGGCTCTAGGGTGGCTCATGGCCGGCCAAAGGGAGGAGGTGAGTTTCTAGCCTTTTATAAAATATACACATGTGTTATATAAATATGGATGTTTTTATAAAAATCAGTAAAACGTTTTGCGTAATAAGTTTTGGGAGATATAATTACTAATAAATATGTTAATAAATATTATGCATACAAATATTAGTAAATATCTATTTAGATTGATTCCCAATTCGTTAGGCGCAGATATACACGTTTAAGTACGGTATTCTTCCGATTACGCGAAATTTGTCATTTTACCGGAAAAATAATCAGGCTATGAAATTAAATACTAGACCATATTACGTTTCATAATATGTGTTCCGTTACTTCATATTTAATGTTTATGCCACCACGTAATGCATTTTAATGCTCAATTCCTGTGTACATTTATTGTTCTCAGCGATTGAACTGCTGTAACGTTACATGCGAACTCAGTTTTCGACGTTCTATATGTCTACGGATTCGTGAGCACGAACACATCGTTTTCTGAATATTATTTATACCAAAATAATATTGGTGTGATTATCGAATTTCTATGCTATTGTAATTTATTATTCGTATTTATAGCGTTTACCCGATAATTGATTTCAACTAGCGTATATAGTATTATCATATCCAATAATACATCGTAAAGGTTATGACAACGCCTAGTAATATCAAATATTCTAGTCATCATTGAGCACTGTTTTGAGTAAAATATATATCTTAAACTGTTATATTACTCACATTTTGTGTCTAGTGCTTGTTGTGCGAATTATACGAAATATAGGTTAAAAAGCGTACAAAATGGCAAAAGTTTGGATGAAGTCTACTTTCAGTCGAAGGAACACGTGCGTCGCGGACCTTAAGGACACGCGCGATGTGGTGAGCTGTACCACCGGATAGAATTTGAATTCAAAGTGCGAATAATCGGGGCTTATGGATAAGACGCGTCGTGGATAAGCCCTATGCGCGACGCGTCCAGCCATTTTTCGCAACTATAAATAAAGGCCTCCGGTTCGTGATTCGGGAGCGAAGACCCGACCTTTGAGTGGAACTCAGGCTTCTTCGACTCATATTTTCGTAATTCACTGATTGGTAGTTGGTAGTTTGCTAGTTTTCGTTTAATTTCTTCTTTTTCGGTATTTGTTATCGCGCGAGTTCAACGATTCTGGTTTGTAGAATCCCATTGACCGTGTAGATCTTGATTGTCAACCCGAAGTCAGAAACATTCGGCTTCGGTGTGTTTTTACTTTTAATGCAATCATTCGGTTATCTTTTATGCTCGATTTTGATTTCAGGTTCACAATTATTATCGTTTGATCGATTGTTTGTGTTTGGTGTTTCTGATTTCTGAGTTATACCTCGGGATCAGAACGTGTTGGGTTTGGTTTGGTTTGATTGATATTGGATTTGAATTAGATTGATAGTTTTAGTTTCATGCGTTCGATATTCTCGATTTATTGTGATTTTTCCGCGTGCTTGGATAGACACCATCTATAGAGTGACACTATAGATCGGTTATTTCTTGACACAAATTTCAACCACTGACTCCACGGTTCGACCCTTACTTGCACTAGCTAGTGTGCTATAAGGTATTAATCTAGTATTTTTGACCGCATCGACAACTGCGACGATGTCAAATTTTGGCGTCGTTACCAGGGAGTTGTGCGCTTGAGATATTGTGTCAGTTGGTATTTTAATTATAGTTTTTGATATTTGATTTATTTTTTGGACGGTCGTTTTCACTTTCTGCATGCGTACACGTCGATGTGAACAAACGTCACCTTTGCTTTTCGATTCATAAATTGAACGGACCGCGCGCCAGAATCGTGTGCGTAAGCGGTTATTCAACATGCGTTTAAATGATGTGTCAGTTGATGATGTTACCAATGAGCCGACAGGCGAGGTGACAGGGGGACAATCCACAATCCTTTGTGCCCCCGGTTCCAATGAATCTTAATGGAGCCTCTACTAGTACTGGTGGTGGTGCAGTTTCAGCCCCTGCATCCATCCCACCATGTACTCAACCTGTAGTTCCACCCATTAGTCAACCAATCCCTAATCCTGGTGGGAACTCTGCAACTACTGTGCTAACATGGGGAGTATAAAACCGTGATAGTGCGCCGCGTCCACGCCAGCCAGTATAGGTTCCTCAACCACAACAACCACCACCATTTCAAAAACCTCAGCCACCCATTTTACAACCACATCCGCAACAACAGCAGCAGTACCAGGTTCAAGCTGCAGATCTGGGCTTTGAGAATGATGACGAGGGTTGGATGCCAAACAACCCTATCAACAATAATCAGCAATGGAATCGAGGTGAGGGACCTCCGCGTCAGCAGTAGCAACATAACAACCAATGGCAGGGGCAGCGGTATTACAATAACGAATTATACAATGACGGTAACTTCGTTCCCCCTCTATATTTTGCACAACCGATTGAGCAATCGGTTGCGTCGTACTTCCAACCTCGGGATTATGATGACATGTCGCCAATTTATTTTCCTGATAATGTAGAGTGGCAAGTTGAAATTAGGCCTCAACTATTAGGAGTATTGCCCGAGTTCAAGGGATATAGGTAGGACGACCCGTACAATCATTTGTATGAATTTTTAGCGATTGCTAACGTGAACATACCTAGAAACGCAAATAGAAATTTCTTTAGACTTAGGTTGTTCCCATTTACTCTTAAGGATAAAGAAAAATATTGGTTCACCTCACTGCAAGCATACATCATCACGACGTGGGAGTAACTTAAAACGAAGTTTCTACAAGAATTCTATCCCCCGAGCAAGACATCGGAGATTAGGAGGGCGATTCAAGATTTCCAACAGAAGCCCGGGGAAGCATTTCACGATGCTTTCAAGAGACTCAAGGAGTTGATGAGATCATGTCCGCATCACGAGTTCCCAAGATGGCAATTAGTCAAGTTCTTATATGACAGAGTGGACACCACAAACCAGACCATGATTAATGCATCGTCAAGTGGAACCATTATGTTACAAAACCCCGAAGCTGCATGGAAATTATTAGAGATTTAGGACAGCACCTGTAGCAAACATAGAAGCAAAGAACAAATGGAAGAAAGAGATTTAGGCTGAGCTAAGTACCATTACAAAAAAGTTCAATCACTTGCTCACGGTGTTACAAAAGGAAAAAGGAGCTTATATGTTGCATGGTCAGAGCATTTGCAACAATTGCGGTGAAGTATGTCATTATTGCGATGACTACAAAATGACACAGGAAGAAGTAAGCCAGATACACGGGTATGGACAGTTTCGAAATACACCACGCTCATTTAAATGAAACCATCAAGGAAACGTTAAGCAAACGCAAGGAGGACAGCAACTTGCACATTCAGCACCAAAGGAAGGAACCATGGAATTCAGTGTTAGAATGACTGAAGATTATGAATTTCTGGTTAAAATTAAGGAGGCAGAAGATGCAAACACGCAAGCATTATTAATGTTAGGAACTCAGCTTTTAAAGATCGAAGGAGACATGGAACAAGAGAAAAATGAAAAAGTTCAGCCCAAGAAAGGTCAAGTTAATGAAGTCATCACATTAAGGAGTGGCAAGAAAGTGGACAACAAGGTCGTTGTCCCATCACCAGAAGATGATAGTGATGTGGAGGTTGTTTTTGATGAAAAAGAGGAATTGGAAGAGAAAGAAAAGGAGGCACAAGGAGAAATGAAGAAACCTGAGAGTAAGTGGGAGAAAGGAGAGCCCAGTAGCACTGCTCCTTTTCCAGCAGCTTTGGAAAAGCCAGTAGTCAAGCCATATGGTAAAAGAGGACCACAAATAGAAGATATGTGGGAATTGTTTAGTCAAATAAAGGTCAACATTCCATTGGTCAAGTTGATTAAAGAAGTGCATGCTTATGCCAAATTCTTAAAAGATATGTGTATCCACAAAAAGCAAATTCTTTCTCACCTTCGAAAAAAATCGAGTTGACTGAGTACATTAGCTCAATTATCATGGATACCTTGCCGCCCAAGGAGGCTTCCTAAACACTTCTAATTTTAAATGAACAGGTATTCAAGACACAAATCAGGCAAAATTCATAACATGCAATTTTCAGGATTTGATCTAGCATAATACCTATGTTTTTCAAAATTTTAAGCAGGCAAATCAATTCATAATTCAAGTTTTGATCTAATGCGCATGCAACCTAAGAACAGAGGCTTTGTTACCACTATTGGGATTTTAACAGATTAACAGATTAATCATGCAACGGAAGATAAAAACAGATTAAATCTCATAAACTGAGCAGATTAACTAGATCATATCATGTTAATAATCAGGATCGTATGCTTTAAGAAAATTGCATCAACAACAAGATGAATATGAATTCATACCTTTTTTGGATGTAAGGATCCAAACTAGAATCCCTCTAATGATTCACACCCAAGAACACCAGAAGAACAAGCAGACATTAACCTTCATGGCTTGAAGATTTCGATCCAAACCCCTTGGAAGGGTTTCTGGATTTTCGACAAAGGGGAGAGGGAGGGAGAAGGTGAGGTTAGCGGCTCACTTAGGGTATTGGGATGCCTTAGGGTTTGACCCTAAGGCCTCTATTTATATTGGAAGGCTCCTAGGGTTCCAAACTTACGGAGTTTTCTGGTAGCCGCACCCCCTGGACTTGTTTCTATTAATTAAACCTTTAAATAATTACAATACAGTCCTTGAAATTAATTCTTATAAATTAATTCCAAATTAATTTATCAATTAATTTCTGATCCAGCTTCTAATTAATTTATTTCTCAATAAATTAATAAACTGATCATTCCTCTATTATTTCTACCACTGCTTGTTTTTACTAGGTCGTGAGAGCAACCCAAAAGGACGCTACTATTATTAGAAATATCTCCACAGTTGACCTTGGACACTATTTCCAACAACGATGTACCGTGAGCGCATGTTGAATGGTGAAATTTGGTGGACAGTACGGAGTACCGTGATTTGATATTATGTGATTATTGGTACGGGGGTACTGGGCGGTGACGCTTAGTGATGATTGGTACGAAGATACTGTGCGGTGTATAGTATGGAGGTATTGTGTAGTAAAGTTGAGTGATAGTATAGTGTTGTATATGATGCGAGAGTTATGAGTTAAGGTGTATTTGATTGGCATTTTGTATGTCGAGTGTATACCAGCCGATTTTGTTGTGTAGTATACAAATTGTAACGCCCCAATTTCAAAATTTTAAAATTTCATTTATTACCAAGGTTCCAACAAAAAATATTTATTCCAAAAAGTAAAACTGTTCGACATATTTATTAAACCAACAGCGGAAACATTTGAAAATCATAACATAGTTCATTAAAATAAATCTCTTGTATGCGATGCGCTGCCGTCAAGCCTTGCCCTTCCCTTTGTCATTTGAAATACCTGAAATGTTATAAAATCAACGGGTAATCTTAAAGCTTAGTGAGTCCACAAATTACCATACATGCCCACATATTAAACGACCCGTCCTCGAGAACGACCCGACCCTACCCGCCATACAACAGCTACGGGCGTCCATCATACAACATTTATGGACATGTGGCGGTTCTACCCATCATACAACAGCCATGGGTTCCCGGTTATGGCCCAGCCCATCATACAACAGCTATGGGACAAGGCAATAGTCCAACTCGCCATACAACTGCTACGAGTGAACACGCATTAGTACTGAGCCCAACAACAATTAATCATAGATATAGAATAAATCATATAACTGTACAAAACACACAAGATGCCTAACATACAACATCACATAGTAAGGTGAGGATACTCACCTGATTCGAAACCGCATAGATATACTCTAATATCCCCACTTAGCTCGTCCACACACCTATATCCCACATACACAACATGTCAAGCACTGACCAAACTCCTATAGACTTGCCTAAAAGTCAGACCTAACGTTTGGTAACCAACATTGGTCGAAAATAAGCTTTTGGCTCAAACAGCCGCTCGCCGCAGCACGACCTTTCTCTTACGCGTCGCGGACTATCATTACACTTACGGGGTTTTACTCGAACCCGTGTCGCCGACATAGCCTGTCCGCGCCGCGGACTCGTATCAATCCAAAGTCTTATTAGCCCTTAATCAGTTCAGTCATCGGCTAGGGTTTCACTCTATACCCTTCCTAGGATCTGAAACTACCCTAAGGTCACTTCCTTATGGACATGCAAGTCCATGCATGTCCTTGGTCCAAACCCTAATTGTTACAAGTCATCTAAGACTACTAACCAAGGGATAACACCGTAAAATGGGATAAAATGAAGTATCAGAAAGGTAGATCCTCTTACCTTGCTTCTGGAAAACAGAGGAATGCACACGCTCGGTTTCAAGCCTTTCCCCACATTGTATCGCCTCCTTCCAAACCCTCAAAATCTTCAAAGCTTTGGAACTGAAGAGCCTCTGCTGAAACCAGTCGACTCCACTCCAGAAAACTTCCAAAAAACATGAACCCTAGGGCTGGGACCCTTTATATAGGCGTTTAAATCCGAATTAGGGTTTTCACATTAGCGGCGCACCGCGCCGCGGATCCTTTAAAGCCGCGCCGCGCGTACAAAATCATTCGCGAATCCAGATCCCTTCCGAGCCACGCCGAGGATCCGTCCGGGCCGCGCCTCGGCAGAACGGGTCTTACAATTCTCCCCCACTTAACTGGATTTCGTCCCCGAAATCCGTGCCGGTAAACAATTCTGGATAATGCCTCCGCATCTCATCCTCCGGTTCCCAAGTCCACTCGGACCCTTTACGATGTTGCCACTGAACCTAGCTAATCCTATTGTTTTATTTCACAAAGTCTTTATTTTCCTTTCAATGATGGCAATCGGTCGCTCCACGTAATTTAGGCGTTCGTCTAATTGAATATCCTCCAATGGCACTATTGTAGATTCCTCGGTAATACATTTCCTGAGTTGCGAAACGTGGAACGTGTCGTGAATCTGGCTAAGCTGTTCGGGCAGCTCCAATTGGTAAGCTACCTTACCCACTCGCGCAATGATTCGATAAGGTCCAATGTACCTAGGGCCAAGCTTTCCTCGCTTCCTAAAACGAATAACTCCCTTTCAAGGTGAAACCTTAAGAAGAACATAATCCCCAACTTGAAACTCGAGATCGGACCGTCGCCTATCTGCATAACTTTTCTGTCGAATCTGAGCCATTAACAATCTCTCTCGAACCTTCTGAATTAGCTTAGTTGTCTTGAGTACTACCTCAGTACTACCCAATACCCGCTGGCCAACCTCGCCCCAGCAAATAGGAGTCCGACATTTCCTTCCATACAAAATCTCAAAAGGAGCCCTGCCAATGCTCGCATGATAACTGTTATTATAGGAAAACTCAGCTAGAGGGAGATGGGAATCCCAACTCCCACCAAAATCGATAACGCATGCCCTAAGCATATCCTCTAGCGTTTGAATCGTCCTTTCACTTTGCCCATCCGTCTGAGGGTGATATGCCGTGCTGAAATGAAGGCGAGTGCCTAATTCCTCATGAAATTTCTTCCAAAACCTAGATGTAAATCGGACATCCCGGTCGGATATCACCGAGACCGGTATACCATGCCGAGAGATAATCTCGTCTACGTAGACCTTAGCCAATTCCTTTGCAGAGAAGGTCTCTTGAATGGGGAGGAAATGAGCACTTTTAGTCAACCTATCCACGATAACCCAAATGGTGTCCATATGTCGAGGGGTTCTTGGCAAGTTCGTGATGAAATCCATTGTGATATGCTGCCATTTCCATTCTGGGATCTCAAGAGGCTGCAATCTACCATGAGGCCGTTGGTGCTCGGCCTTGACCCTACGACAGGTCATGCATCTTTCGACAAACCAAGCTACTTCCCTCTTCATGCCTGGCCACCAATAATATTCGCGCAGATCACTATACATTTTAGTTGCTCCAGGGTGGATAGAGAACTTGGATTTATGTGCCTCCTCCAATAGGGTTTGACGAACCCCGCCCAGCTTCGGTACCCAAATTCTCGCATGGCAAGTTAACAAATCTCTACTATCTTTGACCATAGCTGCCAATTGACCCACAATTCTTTCACCTTTTTGATTTTCGCTCTTGCTTGCTTCCACCTGAGCCTTCCTTGTCAGCTCAAGTAGTGGTGTCACAATTGTCATCCTTAGACAAACGCCCCGAAGGGGTGTACCTGAAGTCTTACGGCTTAACGCATCCGCTACCACATTGGCCTTTCCAGGGTGATAGTGTATCTCACAATCATACTCTTTCAATACATCTAACCATCTCCACTGTCTCATATTGAGATTGGCCTGATCCATCAGATACTTCAAACTCTTGTGGTCGGTATAGATGGTACACTTCACTCCATACAAATAGTGTCTCCAAATCTTGAGAGCGAAAACCACCGCTCCCAATTCCAAATCATGAGTAGTATAGTTAGCCTCATGGGGCTTCAACTGTCGCGAGGCGTAACCAATCACCCTGCCTCGTTGCATCAACACTGTCCCCAATCTCGAGATAGATGCATCGCAATAAACTACCATATCCTCCATGCCTTCAGGCAAGGTTAAAATTGGAGCTTCACACAATTTCCGCCGCAAAGTCTCAAAAGCCTGCTGCTGCTCCTCACCCCACCGAAAAGCAGCGTTTTTCTAACTTAGCTGAGTCAAAGGTACCGCAACCTTTGAGAAGTCTTGGATGAAACGACGATAATAATCAGCCAGACCCAAGAAACTTCTAATCTCTTTTCCATCTTCAGCATTCATTAAGACCACTGATCCACTGGGCCATACCTTTGTGATACGGTAAGGTCCAGACCATTTTGATCTTAGTTTCCCCGGAAAAAGTTTAAGTCTTGAATTGAATAATAATACACGTTGGCCCTCTTTGAACTCTCTCTTCCTGATTTTCCTATCATGCCATTTCTTGATCTTATCCTTTTGAATAAGTGCATTTTCATATGTGGCAAGTCGCAATTCTTCCAACTCCATGATCTCATTCAATCTTTTCTTAGCAGCAACCTTCCAATCTAAATTTAACACTTTAAGTGCCCAGGACGCTTTATGCTCAAGCTCAAGTGGAAGGTGACATGCCTTTCCAAATACCAGCTGGTATGGAGAGGTTCCAATGGCAGTACGGAAAGCTGTCCTATATGCCCAAAGTGTGTCAACTAATTTGAATGCCCAATCCTTCCTTGTTTTGTTGACCACTTTCTCTAGAATCAATTTGAGTTGTTTGTCGTTTGCTTCTGCTAAACCATTTGACTGGGGATGGTAAGCTGTAGCCACGCGATGCTTGATGTTGTATTTGGCCAGTACACCACCTAGAACACGATTACAGAAATGTGATCCTTCATCGCTCACAATGGCTCTAAGTGTGCCAAATCTAGTAAAAATGTTTTTCTTTAAGAACTCAACAACTGTATGAGCATCATTTGCACTACAAGCAATCGCCTCTACCCATTTTGAAACGTAATCTACAGCTACCAGAATATAGATTTTGCCATTTGAAGGTACAAATGGTCCCATAAAATCTATCCCCCAAACATCAAACAATTCTAACTCAATCATGTTTGTCAATGGCATTTCATCTCTTCTACTAATTCCTCCGGTCCTTTGACATTGGTCACAATTTTTCATAAACTCACGAGCATCATTGAACAATGATGGCCAATAGAATCCACTCTGTAAGATTCTAAATGCCGTCTTCTCTCCACGAAGATGACCGCCATACTCAGAACTATGACACTTTTGCAGAATTGATTCTTGTTCTACCTCAGGGACACAGCGCCTCCAAATTTTATCAACTCCGATTTTGAACAAATAAGGCTCATCCCAAAAGTATAATTTTGATTCAGAGATCAACTTCTTCTTTTCTCTCCATGAACTTTCCTCTGGGGTTATCCTGCTCACTAAGTAATTGACAATGTTAGAATACCATGGGTAATTCTCATTAACTCTTAACAAATACTCGTCCGGAAAGTTATCCATATCAACTTCTACCTCTTCTCTTTTTCCTTCAATCTCTAGTCTAGAAAGATGGTCAGCTACCACGTTCTCTACTCCTTTCTTATCACGAATTTCACAGTCAAATTCTTGGAGTAATAGCACCCATCTTATCAATCTCGCTTTGGCATCTTTCTTGTCCATTAAATGTCTAATGGCAGAGTGATCAGTGTACACAACAACTCTTGTCCCAATCAGGTAGGGACGAAATTTTTCGAGGGAAAACACGACTGCTAAGAACTCTTTTTCTGTCGTAGTGTAATTCAATTGGGCTCCATTGAGTGTAGTGCTCGCATAATAAATAGTATGAAAGAATTTACCCTTGCGTTGCCCTAACACAGACCCAATTACACTATTACTAGCATCGCACATGATCTCAAAAGGTTGTGTCCAATCTAGTGTTACCATGATTGGAGCATTCACCAATCTTTTCTTTAACTCCTCGAAAGATTTTTTACAATTCTCATCAAATGCAAAGTCACGGTCTTTTTCCAAGAGTTGAGTCAGCAGTTTTGCGATTTTTGAAAAATCTTTGATAAAACGACGATAAAATCCCGCATGACCAAGGAAACTACGAATGGCCTTGACATTTGTAGGGTTAGGTAGTTTTTCAATTACTTCCACCTTTGCCCTATCCACTTCAATTCCACTTCTGGAAACTTTATGTCCTAAAACAATTCCTTCTTGAACCATAAATTGACATTTTTCCCAGTTCAAAACAAGGTTGTTTTTTATACATATCTTCAAAACCTTATCCAAATTGCTAAGACATTCAGCATAATCATCTCCAAACAATGAAAAATCATCCATGAAAATCTCAAGACTCCTTTCAACCATATCAGAAAATAAAGACATCATGCATCTTTGGAATGTTGCAGTTGCATTACATAAACCAAAAGGCATGCGTCTAAAAGCAAATGTTCCATACGGACATGTGAAAGTAGTCTTGTTTTGATCATCAGGATGTATAGCAATTTGATTGTACCCAGAGAATCCGTCTAGGAAACAGTAAAATGGTTTTCCCGCAAGACGGTCTAGCATTTGATCGATGAAAGGAAGCGGAAAATGGTCTTTCTTTGTAGCTGCGTTGAGCTTTCGGTAGTCAACACATATTCTCCATCCAGTGACCATTCTTGTTGCGATTTGCTCCCCTTTTTCATTCGTTGTAACAGTCATCACTCCCTTCTTTGGAACACAGTGCACAGGACTTATCCATGTGCTACTTGGGATAGGATAAATGATTCCCGCATCAAGCCATTTCAGAATTTCTTTTCTAACCACCTCCTTCATCATTGGATTCCGCCTTCTTTGGTGTTCAATAGATTCTTTAGCACCATCCTCTAAGATGATTTTGTGCATACATGTCGAGGGGCTGATTCCTTGAATATCAGCTAAAGTCCATCCAATTGCTTTTGTGTTTTCTTTCAAAACCTTAAGCAATTCTTGCTCTTGTTCAGCAGAGAGCAAAGCAGATACGATGACAGGCAAATTTTCTTCATCTTTCAAAAATGCATATTTTAAATGGCTTGGCAATTGTTTTAGCTCTAAGACAGGTGCTACTTCAATTGAAGGTTTCATTTGAGGTAACACCTTATCATCTCTTCCCAAATCTTCTTTGATCCAACATAATTCTTTTACTTCTTCTTCTTTGATAATTACTTCTTGGATTTCTTCCATCGATTTTCTTTCAAATTCTTCTTCTCCCCAATCATTCATACTTGTCATTCTTTGGTTCACTAAGAGATCAATTTCCCTAACAAATGAACACTCTTCCATGTTAAAAGGTTGTCGAATTGTTTTCAGCATGGAAAAGGTAAAGTTTTCATCGTTTACTCTCAGGGTAATCTCTCCATTCTTCACATCTATTAAAGCACCGGTTGTCGCCAAAAATGGTCTCCCAAGTATGATACCACATTCAATGTCCGCTTCATAATCCAGAATGATAAAATCAGCTGGGACAATGATGTTATCAACCTTCACAAGAACATCTTCAATCTTCCCTTCTAGATAAACGACTGTACGATCCGCAAGTTGGAGTGTGACAGTTGTAGGTCTAGCATTGCCAATTTTTAATTCTTTGAAAATTGATAAAGGCATCAGATTTATGCTAGCACATAAATCGCACAATCCAATCTTTTGTAAGTTTCCAATGCGGCATGGTAAAGTGAAACTACCAGGATCATTCTTTTTGACTGGAAGTTTTTCTTTAACCGTGGTACTAAGGCTGTTTGTTAGTGCAACAGTTTCATACTCTCCAAATGTTCTCTTTTTTGTTAGAATTTCCTTCATGAATTTTTTGAATACGAAGGCATCGATTGGAGAGCATCAATAAACGGAATGTTTATATGCAACTGGTTTAGTACCTCAATGAATTTCTTAAAATTCCCATCATCTTTTGATTTACTTCTTTTTGGAGGGAAAGGTGGTGGAAAAGGTAGATCCATTTTTGGGTCTTGACTCTTTTCTTTCCCTTTTGAAGTATTTGATGAACTGGGAATGGATTTCTGCTCTTTACTGTTATTTCCTCGCTTTCCATCCTCTCTTGCGCTACGAACTTCTTTTCCTTCAGAATTCGTCTTTTCTATTTCATCTTCCTCATCTACCCACTCTTCAACTACAACTTCATCACTTGGTATCTTCGTATCACCATCTTGTGCTTCTTTGCCAGACCTCAAGGTAATTGCATTGCATTGATCCTTGCCCTTACTTGGACCAGGATTTTGAGCATCACTTGGCAATTTTCCAGGCTCTCTATTATAAAGTATAGTTGCCATCTGCCCTACTTGCTTTTCTAAGTTTCTCATAGCAGCATCATTCTTCATCATGTATTTAGCCATCATCTTCTCCAATGAAGTCATTTCATGACCTGCTCCATGGTTTGAGTTTTGTCTAGCAGATCCTCCAGCTTGATGGTAATTTCCATTATGTTGTCGATTATAAGATTGTTGAAATCCTGGTGGATGTTGGGGTATGTGTTGATAATTTTCATGTGTTTGTTGATTACCTCCCCAAGAGAAATTAGGATGATTTCTCCATCCAGGATTGTAGGTTTCAGAATAAGGGTTATTTTGTTGTTGTGGTTGTCGAAATCCTCCATTTTGTCTTCCTAGGAAGCAAACAGATTTAGGATTTTGAGGACACTCATCGTATAGATGACTTCCATGACAAAACACACAACTCACCTCAACTTTCTTTTCTTTATCTCCTATTTTTGACACAACTTGCTTTAGTAAATTTTCCATAGATGATATCCTTGCAGGCATTGATGTAGATTGATCAATTTGATGAACTCCAGCATTGTTTCCACGTGTTGATTGCATTGATCCGCCTAATCTTTCAGCTGGCCATTGGAAATTATTTATTGCCATTCGATCAACTAACTCCATGCATTCAGCATAAATCTTGTCTAGTAAAGCTCCTCCTGCTGACGTGTCAAGCAACACTCTTGTCTGCGCATCTAAGCCATGATAAAATGTCTCCAATTGAACCCACTCAGATAGGCCGTGCTTCGGGCACTTCCTCAACAATTCTGTCCATCTTTCCTAGACTTCCCACAAAGATTCTCCACTTAACTGCTTAAAAGAAGTTATGGAGTTTCGCAAATGTGCGTTCTTTGTTGGTGGAAAATACCTCATTAAGAATTTCTCTTTCAAATCATTCCAAGTGGTAATGGATTCAAATGCTAAAGCATTAAACCAATCTTGGGCACGACCAGTCAGCGAATATGGAAATAACCGCATTTTTAACGCTTCATCACTCACACCTCTACATTTAAAGTTTTCACATAGCTGATTGAAAGCTCTTAAATGTCGGAGAGGATCGTCACTTGGTCCTCCTCCAAAATGCCCAATAGAAGCAAGCATTTGGAACATGACTGGTTTAAATTCAAAGTTATCGGCTAAAATTTGAGGATTAACCACCGGTAGGTTAAGTCCTTCCATATATGGTCGCCCGTGACCACGAATTGGTCTTTCTCCTTGATTATCTCCTTGAAAAACTTCATCCCCGTTTCCTCCTTCCATTTGACGTTCGGTCCTAAGATTTCTTCTAATAGCGCGTAAAGTTCGTTTAATTTCTAAATCTACCTTATAAAAGAAATCTTTATCCCTTGATCGAGCCAGAAGTTTGAATTTTTTTGTTGTTTTTTTTTTACAAACTTAGAAAGAAAAAAAATTGATTTGATATATTTTTTATAAATTTTGATTTTTTTAAATTGTTTTTATGATAATTTTTTTTGAAACAATGACAATATATCAAATTTACGTTCAATTAATTTCCTTTCCCCGGCAACGGCGCCAAAAACTTGTTTGGGGTTTAAACCTGTTCGGTTTAACACGACCTGCAAGTGCACAGGATCGTACAAGTAATAATAGTCGGTGAAGACCAGATATCGTACCCACAGAGAAAGGATTAATTTGAATCGTAATCTTAATATATTGCTTTTGATTTTAAAAATTGATTTTGTTTTGTTTTTGGTATTTTGAACATCAACATATATTAAAATAATTTATCAAATGATAATTAAAACTCAACCACGCAATAATTCAACAAACAATCACAAGTTTTAACAAATATCAATACGAATAAAGCTTTGGTTGGAAACTGATTAAATAATAATCTAAACAATTATTTTGGGATTATTTATTGCTATGAATTTTATACGGTAAGTTAACCAATTAAAAATATTACCAATTCACACATAATAAATACTTAGTAAAAACACATCACAACCTATAATTTATCAATAATATTAGGGGCCTTGTCGCAATCAAAAAAACTGACCAATCTATATTTTAATTATTCGGCTCTAAATTATCTAATTTAACTTATCTAAAACTAATTTAATTCTAATAGCCAAATAACTAAATTACAAATTAAGGGCCTTGTCGCTAATTTGAAAACTAACCAATATTATCGGTAAACCAAGTTGTGTCCCCGCGTGCCTAAGAATTACTATGCATAAAAATAATCTTATTAAACACTAGCTAGTACTGGGAAATACTGGGAGCCTTGTCGTGTTTAACAGTTTTGACAAATCGTTGGTTTATTATAAAAAATGAATTTTAGAAAATAAGCACAATGTTTAATGAAATCTCCAAAAGTTGTTTCGGTTAAGACATCCAATTGGTAAATTAATTATCATATCAATAGTTAACAATAATAACATTCTAATCCACAGGTTGTCAATTCTGTGATAGTTATAAATATTATTATTACAGTAAATATTAATGTGACATTATAAAACCCATTAAAACATTTTTACCTTGAAATGCAAAATATTCAGTTTACTAATTTTATAAATATTATCATATTAGGTAATTTAAAAATCATGAGTGATTAATTTTAATTTCCCTTTAAGATATTAAATTTACAAAATATAGTAGACTTATTTCTGTTTACAAAATTAATAAATATCAACCTATTATTGAAAATTAAAATTGATCAGATTTTAAATACATTAACAGATTAATATTTCTATTTCATGAAGCTCATATAATTTACATTTCGGTTTATAAAAATCATATTTACAACAAATAAATCCCAATAAAATTATTAGACTATCATTTAATCGTTCACAACCAAAACCTTATATTTAACTACTCACACATAATTATTACAACTAACAAAATTATAGCAAAAATTATCATGTAACTCATAACTACCAAATTAAATAAATTTACAGAAAATAACAAAATGAACAAAAATCATACCTTTGAAGACTTTCATTAAATTCAAGCGTGTAAATCTTCAAATTTCAACTCACCACACGAATTATACAAACCAGTTCACTCCAAACTTAATAAATACATAAAAAATCGAAAATTATAACGTAAAGACTCAATGGATGACTTAATGACTTCAAACTATCAAGATCACTCAAGAACCTCACTGGAAATTTTATGAACTCGAAATTTCAAGCAAGAGAGAATTTAGATACGGATCTTAAACTGAAAAAAAAAACTAGGAGATTTCTAACTCGGGTCTGTTTTTTTGGAACTGAAACTTCACGTATTTATATCATTACCTTCAATCATTTTCCACCATCTTTGAATTGTTTATAGCTTCACCAACTCCACCATATGTTTCTTTTGCTTTCTTAACTTCTTTGATGGAAATGTGAGTTGGATACAACACTCGATCACCTCCTTCTATCATAACCGAACCCACACGAATTTCTTTTGATTCAATTAATTCTTGATGTGGATTTGTTACCTGGAAAGCATAAGTACACATCTTCTTCTCTTTTTCTTCTTTTCTTCTCTCGGCCGAACATACCACATAGGATATATATATATATATATATATATATATATATATATATATATATATATATATATATATATATATATATATATATTGCTTTGTCTTGCTCGCCCAAACACATACATACAAATGCACATGATAATTTTTTTTTCTTTCTTTATGTTTTGTGGTCAAGACTTTGAGAATCACACATACACTATCACACATGCAAAAAGTTTATTCCTCTTGTCTCCCATGCTTGGGCATTTTTAATTTTGTTAATTTTAATATTTTTTTAATAATTTTAATATCAAATCCAAAATTAACTTGAATTTTTATTTAATTTTCGGAATTAAAAAAATAATAATATATATATTTTTTAAATTTATGAGATAAAAATATAAAATGGTTGAAAAATGCTTAAAATGGGTTTTAATAAAACAAAATGATAAAAATGTTTTTTCTAAAATATATAAAAAAACTAAATTTGAAAATAATAGAGACTAAAATTAAAAAAAATAATTGGTTTTAAATAAAATAAGAAAATGTAAGAGTAATTGGCAAAATATAAAAAGAAAATGGTTTAATAAAAATAAACTATGCAAAAGAAAATAAATAAATTAAAACAACTAAATAAAAATCTATATTAAAAAGTAAAATTAAACAAACTAAAAATAATTAATTGAAATAAATCTATTAAAAAATAACTAGTTTAATCTAAAAATAATAAAAACTAAATTTATAAAAGTTTAGAAAATAAAAATAAATTAAAAATGGTTTTCTAAAATGGTTTGGTGGTTTAGTATTGAAAATGGTGGTTTTAGGGTTTTTAAAAAATAATTGGTTTAAAAAAAAAGAAATTCAATCTGAATAAATCGAAAATAAAATAAATATCCCATAAATTAAAATACACACATATATATTTTTCTTCCGTTAAGCCCTGCAAACAAAAACACACAAATTTAGTTCATTTTTCGACGTAAAATCCTGAAATACGTTAAAAACAGATTTTTTTTTATTTTTTAGCACACAATAACGCAAATCATAGTTTTTAAGCACAAAAATATTGTAAAGTCTTAGGTTTAAGGATAAATTTTATCATTAAAGCTCAAAAAGAGATCGCAAAATGATCTCTAAACACTCCCCACGGTAAGCAACTGGGTCGAATAAATCCCTTATCCAGTAATTCCCGAAGTTGAATAGACAACTCCAGCATCTCTGGAGGCGCAAGACGATACGGTGCTTTAGCTATCGGAGCCGCACAGGGAGTTAAGTCGATCTTAAATTCCACCTGTCTCTCTAGCGGTACGCCAGGCAGGTCCTCAGGAAAAACATCAGGAAAATCCCGAACCACCGGTATATCACCTGCTTTCTGCTGTGGCTTCTTTTCTCGCGCGTCTAAAACATAAGCCACAAATCCCGAACCTCCATGTTGAAAATGTCTGCATGCCCTAGTAGCTGAACAGAAAACTACACCTCGATTCTTTCTCTTGCCCTACACAACCAGCTCTCCCCCACTTGGGGTTTGAATCCACACTCGTTTGTTCTTACAATCAATCCATGATTCATGCTGACCCAACCAATCTATACCGATGATGACTCGAGAGTCACTCAACGGTATGGGGATGAGATCGATCGAAAACTTTATTCCATGAATCACTACTTCACATCCCCGATAAACACTAGTCACTTGCACGGTTTTATCATCCGCAATTTCTACTTCTAACGGCAGATGAAGAGTTCCCAAAGCAATACCGAAACCCTTTCCCAGCACAGCAGACACAAAAGAATGACTAGCACCCGAATCAAATAGTAAAAAGGTAGGCGTAGAGTTGACTAAGAAGGTTCCTAACCAAAGCAGAATAAACACATTAAGTACACACACCACATACACGAGGCAAGTAAAGCAAGAGTACCCGTAACGACGTCGGGCGCATCCTGTGCCTCCTCGGCGGTCATGACGAATGCTCAAGCCTTGGTCTTAGGGGCTTCCCCTTTCCCCTGCCTACCATCGGTAATTCGGAGAGTAGCGGGTGCTGGATTCTGAACCACTCCCTGAGTCAGACGGGGACACTAGGCCTTGAAGTGGCCTA
The DNA here is from genome assembly GCA_023525715.1 of Cichorium intybus. Taxonomy (NCBI): domain Eukaryota; kingdom Viridiplantae; phylum Streptophyta; class Magnoliopsida; order Asterales; family Asteraceae; genus Cichorium; species Cichorium intybus. The sequence continues at coordinate 57,400,272 of CM042017.1, read as the reverse complement.
CCTGATTACAATTAAAACAAATCTTGACCTTCTGACAGCAATCTTTAGCATAGTGGCCCTCCTTTCTACACTTATGGCATATTAATACCCAGCAACGCCCCTCATGATTCCTTCCACACTTACCACACTTGCCATGGCTCCTTTTCCCTTGCTTTCCTTGATCTGCCCCTCGAAATTTCTTTGACGCCTGCTGAGTCTGAGTAGGCGCCGGACGCTTCTGCCGTTTTTGGGATTCCAATTCCAACTCTCGGGCCTGAGCGGCCGCGATCATATCAGTAAGAGTTTGGTGCCTAGCAGCATACACAAATAATCGAATTTCTGTACGAAGCATCGCCAAATATCGAGTCATCCTCATGCTCTCAGTCGCCGCAAACTCTGGACAGAAGAGTGCTCGCTCATTAAACCTTTTGGTGATCTCCGTCACCGTCTCAGTGGTCTGGGTCAGATTCAGGTATTCCTGTGCCAAGCGTTCTATTTCCACCTGTGGAACATACTCCAGTTTGAACTGTTCCTTGAATTGCGGCCACGTAATAGCATCCAACTGAGCAGGGGTGAGATCTTTCGTTCGTATTTCCCACCAATCTTTCGCACCCTCTCTCAGAAGATTCACCGCAAATGTTACCTTTGAGTTCTCAGGACATGAACAGGTGCGGAAGGCACCCTCTACCGCGGAAACCCATCGCATACTAACAATCGGATCCATGCCCCCATCGAACATTGGAGGCGAACAAGCCGAAAAGTCCTTATAGCTTGCATCCCTGGCCCTTGACGTGCCCATGTGTAGCCAGTTGCTCCTCAAGCATTGCCCATAGCTCAGCTTTAATAGTACCAAAGAACTAAGGTATCGAAGCCAACACTTCTCGCGAGACCTCCTTCGCTATCAGGTTGCGGAGATTTTCATCAGTCGGTCCTCCCCCACTCGAGGTACCGCATCTGGCCCACCGTTACTTCCAGTGACTGCCATTCATAAATGCACAACAGTTTTAATATCAATACCCGGGTCACTCATATCTACCCAACCACTTGACTTTCTAGGGCTTTGGTTGACTACCCTTGACTCAATCGTGAATCCTATGCTTTCGGTAGTATTGGCCTGGTACTACCTTCCGCACCTATTCGCCCTTGTTCCAAGTTTATCAACCATCCTCCTAAATTGTTGCACATACGCTAAAACCACTTCTATAAACCCCATAATCATGCACCGTGGTGCCTAATCATTGACTTAATTCTCCCTCCCACACGTTCCTAAAGGAACTACTGCTAACGTCGTCGAGTCGCCTCACGGACGCACAGCCGTACACAATCGAGAATAAGATAGACGTTTGAATAACTGATCCTACCCTAAAGTCACAACCAAACAAGGAACAGCCAGTAAGGCCAGACCAAAAATTCTCAGGCTATCTTACCCTAATTGTATATAACCTACCAGCATTCACTAAGCAACCTAACGACAGTAGCATAACATTCGAAAGCAGCACATATGGCACAAAACACTCTACAGAGTATATTATCCAGGCAATTTTTTTTACATCCTAGCACAATACATTTTATCACATAACACAAACTTAGCATGGGTAATTGGGAATCACATAAACTTACTTGAGCTCGGTTGACGGTTCACATCGCATCTTCCCTTAATTTAATTTAACTTTCCAAAAACATTTTTTAACAAAATTGCTCAGTCCTAAGTTTGAGTTTGGATTCCCAATACAGTTCATCCAAAGCCCTCAAACCTGGCTCTGATACCAATTTGTAACGCCCCAATTTCAAAATTTTAAAATGTCATTTATTACCAAGGTTCCAACAAAAAATATTTATTCCAAAAAGTAAAACTGTTCGACATATTTATTAAACCAACAGCGGAAACATTTGAAAGTCATAACATAGTTCATTAAAATAAATCTCTTGTATGCAATGCGCTGCCGTCAAGCCTTGCCCTTCCCTTTGTCATTTGAAATACCTGAAATGTTATAAAATCAACGGGTAAGCTTAAAGCTTAGTGAGTCCACAAATTACCATACATGCCCACATATTAAATGACCCGTCCTCGAGAACGACCCGACCCTACCCGCCATACAATAGCTACGGGCATCCATCATATAACAGCTATGGACACGTGGCGGTTCTACCCATCATACAATAGCCATGGGTTCCCGGTTATGGCCCAGCCCATCATACAACAGCTATGGGACAAGGCAATAGTCCAACTCGCCATACAACTGCTACGAGTGAACACGCATCAGTACTGAGCCCAACAACAATTAATCACAGATATAGAATAAATCATATAACTGTACAAAACACACAAGATGCCTAACATGCAACATCACATAGTAAGGTGAGGATACTCACCCGATTCGAAACCGCACATATATACTCTAATATCCCCACTTAGCTCGTCTACACACCTATATCCCACATACACAACATGTCAAGAACTGATCAAACTCCTATAGACTTGCCTAAAAGTCAGACCCAACGTTTGGTAACCAACATTAGTCGAAAATAAGCTTTTGGGTCAAACAGCCGCTCGTCGCGGGGCGACCTTTCTCTTACGCGTCGCGGACTATCATTACACTTACGGAGTTTTACTCGAACCCGCGTCGCCGACATAGCCTGCCCGCGCCGCTGTCTCGTATCAATCCAAAGTCTTATTAGCCCTTAATCAGTTCAGTCATCGGCTAGGGTTTCACTCTATACCCTTCCTGGGATCTGAAACTACCCTAAGGTCACTTCCTTATGGACATGCAAGTCCATGCATGTCCTTGGTCCAAACCCTAATTGTTACAAGTCATCTAAGACTACTAACCAAGGGATAACACCGTAAAACGGGATAAAATGAAGTGTCAGAAAGGTAGATCCTCTTACCTTGCTTCTGGAAAACAGAGGAATGCACACGCTCGGTTACAAGCCTTTCCCCACGTTGTATCTCCTCCTTCCAAACCCTCAAAATCTTCAAAGCTTTGGAACTGAAGAGCCTCTGCTGAAACTAGTCGACTTCACTCCAGAAAACTTCCAAAAAACACGAACCCTAGGGCTGGGACCCTTTATATAGGCGTTTAAATCCGAATTAGGGTTTTCACATTAGCGGCGCACCGCGCCGCGGATCCTTTAAAGCCGCGCCGCGTGTACAAAATCATTCGCGAATCCAGATCCCTTCCGAGCCGTGCCGCGGATCCGTCCGGGCCGCGCCTCGGCGGAACGGGTCTTACACAAATGTATAATGTGTTGATGTGTAGCTAGTACTAGATGGGTTTAAGTCTAGTATACATATTTCATAGCTCGATGTGCTGAGCAAATAAATGTAGAACTGTTGTGTCCGGAAAGATGCACTAAGCGGATACACATGATTCGACGAACTGAGTATACACAGGTAATGGTGCTGACTAGAGGAATACAGCTCAAGGTACTGTGGTGATAGTGATGTAAGTTGTACATAGTGACGAGACGAGAACATCGTTACTACGTGTGATGAGTTGTTTGAGAACAATGTAGATATGTAACAGATGTTTTGTATGACATGTGTTATACGTTGTGGTGATCACTTAACGAGTAACTAGTGATCATATATAGTGTGCAGCAATCACACCATGAGTATCTTGTGATCATATGTTGTAGTGTGGGTATGTGGTGGAAACGTTCAACTGGACTGAGGCGCAACAGTCGGCTTTTGAGCAATTGAGAGATGGCTTGTGTAAAGCTCTGGTGTTGGCTTTACCACGAGGGGAAGACTTTGTTCTTTACTACGATGCCTCCTTAAGTGGTCCTGGATGCGTGTTAATGCTATGAGGATGTGTGATTGCCTATGCCTCTTGACAACTAAATCGCACAAACGACTTTATCTGGTGCACGATTTAGAGTTGGCGGCGATAGTCTTTGCATTGAAGATATGGCGACACTATCTTTACGGTGTGCGGTTCCAAATTTACACAGATCATAAAAGCATGAAGTATCTAATCGACTAAAAAGAGTTAAATATGAGCTAGAGACGATGGATGAATTTACTAAAAGATTATGATTGTGAAATACTTTACCATCCCGGTAAAGCTCACATGGTGGCCGATGCACTAAGTTGAAAAGAGCCGCCTATTCGAGTCGTATTGGCTCGAATGGGAGTTATGAGTCGATTGTCGGAAGTGATACACCGATGGCTAGCTATGCGGAGAAACTAGTGAAAACGCACAAGGAATAAATACTTTCAAAGGGTGAGTATGGTTCTGAAACATGGCGAGGCGTGACAGTTGTTGCTGGAGAATGCTCACTGTACCCAATATTCGGTTCACCCTGGTAGCACGCAGATGTATCACAATCTAAAGCCTTACTACTGGTGGCCTGGGATGAAATGAGATGTAGGGCGATTTGTGGAGAATTTCTTGGCGTGCCTTCAAGTAAAAGCTAATCATCAAAAGTCGTATGGAGCAGTGCAACCATTGCCAGTGCCAATGAAGAACTGGGATGAAATCACTATGGATTACATCACAAAGTTTCCTCGGACTCCACGAGGATATGTTTCAATATGGGTGATTGTTGATACGCTGACAAAGTTGGCTCATTTCATTCTGATTCGAGAAAATTATCAAGTGTCAAAGCTAGCCTAGATCTATACTAGAGAAGTGGTGAGACGACATGGAGTGCCGACTTCAATAGTCTCAGAGAGAGATAGCCATTTCACTTCCCATTTCTGGCAGAGTTTTCAGAAACATTTTGGCTCCAAAACCTTAGTGAGTACTGCTTATCATCCTCACACAGACAGACAGTCGGAGAGGACGATACAGACATTAGAAGATATGCTTCGAGCTTGCATTATTGATTTCAGGGGCAGCTAGGAGGATCATCTACCTTTAGTGGAGTTTTCCTAAAATAACACTTATCATTCCAGCATACAAATGGCACCTTTTGAAGCATTGTATGGTGCACCATGCCGAATGTCGACTTGTTGGACGGAGACAGGATAAAAACCATTGTTGGGGCCAAATATTATAGTAAAGACCGAGGAGAAAATACAGAGTATCCGTGAGCATATGCGAGTAGCCCAAAACCTGTAACATCCGAATTTTAAGGTAAATTTAAAAATTTTAATAACATGTTTTCAACAAAAACACATCATATTATTTATTATTTTCCAATATAATCTTAAATCAAATCTCTTAAAACACTCTCATTGTCAACAAAAGTTGTAAACCAGCGGAAGTCAAAATCTATTTAAAGTCAAATCACAAATTTAAATCTGCAACAGAAGCTGCCCCAGTGTGTACGCGTCACGCCTTGCCGTCACCCACATCTGAAGAACCTGAAACAATGATTTAATATGGAAAGGATAAGCACACAGTTTAGTGAGTTCCAACACATACACGACATATCAATCCCACATACCCTACCCCTATCAGGAAGGACACAACCATACCACACAGTTAAATAAACACACAGTCTACTCTACCCAGTACATTGAGTCATGCTTCACCGCTCAATACTCCGAGCCGTGCATCCTTAGTTCGTCGAGCCATGCGTATCCGCTCACTGCATCTTGTCGGGCATCCCTGCTCTGTACCACATGCTCATCTGCTCAACACTCCAAGTCGCGCATACTCTATTCGTCGAGCCATGTGTATCCGCTCAGTGCATATTTTCGGGCATCCCTATATTTCTCAGTGCGTCGAGCCACCCTATATTGCTCAGTGCATTGAGCCACCCTATATTACTCAGTACGTCGAGCCCATAAAATCTACATTCTAGACCTAGATCCATCTAGTACTAACCACACACACTAGACATCCAAATAGACTAGTACTACTCACACATATCCTATAAGCACACACGAGCTATAGTAAAGCACATATAACATCCACACAATGTAGTGAGAAACTCACCTCGAATCAGCAATGCAGAAATCCATGCAACAACTCCGCCAATCCAACCAAGCTCAAACTCGCACACCTTATACTCCTATAAGGTATATTAAGTTATTATAAAGCATAATAACTAAGCCCTACAATAATTATATACTTGTAGAATTAAAATACTTATTAAATTCTCAGCTCTTAACCCCAAAACAGAAAGTATGTTTATGACCCCCTTAAGCCCATCTTCAACTCAACCAATCAATGATATTTTTGCACAGTCCCCTAGCTCATCTCTTCACCTTTCCAGGGATATATGTTGGGTGTTAAAATCAGTTAGTAGAAGAATTAAAACAAAGATTATACCAATAACACAAACAACTACACAAGGATAATATAAGTAAGTTGAATGAACAATGTGAAATGGATAACTTGTGCCGAATGCTTGATTATAAGATGTGGTTTTACAATGGGGTTTTCTATGTTTGTGGTTTTACAATCTCGTAATCTCACACTCTACACGGCAAGGTATCACTGATATTTATACTGAATCAGTGATACGAATAGTACAACTTTTACAGGGAATTTCCTATCAGTGTACTAGCCAATAGGATAGAAGATTCATGCAACACGTATTGTACTATACGCGTGCACACAAAAGGTTTACAGGCTGTCAAGTCTTCGGATCCTCTATGCATCACACTTCGGAGTTCTTCAGACTTTGGGGTCTTCTATTACTTTATTACTTTGGGGTTTTTCTTCAAAAGGTCTTCTGAGGAGGACTTCGGATACGTCAGCACTTCATCACAAATATACTCAACAATCTCCCCCTTTGTGTGAAGTGCATCCGAAGTCTACGTGCGGAAGTTTTTCTTGTACGCTCTCTTCAACGTTTTCCTCACTGCCAAGTACCAATGCATGTGATCCATAAACTTCTTCTTCTTTTCTTCTGAGTTTACGGGGCAAGCATTAACATGAGAGATCATGCCAGAGATAAAGGAGGAGGGATAGAGGCCAAGGTAGTCTATTTGAAAGAACTTGATCATGACTTCGGTTTCGTTTCGAAGTCCTTTGAAGACTACACCATAAGGTTCATCGATAATCTCTCCATTCTTGAATCTGGTTATGTTCCGAACCACAATGGGAGGAGTGTTCAACGGTTGTCTGCAGAAGGAACATAACTCAATGTCATGTTTGGCAAACCTCATCAAGTAATTGTTCAAAAAGCCCATGACATGGATGTTGACTGCAAACACAAGTAATCCAGCTTGAGCTATTTCACCGCCTCGCAGAAGCTCAAGAATTTGAATGAAGTCCATTGGATTCATTATTGGAAAATTGGCAATCGTAAACCTTGACTCATCATTGTTTGCACCTCTGAGAACATAAAACTCATAATTTGCAAAGCCTTTATAAGTTTCAGTCTCCTTGATCGAGAGGATTTGTTTGATCTTGTTCAAACTCCATACCACACTCTGACGTTGAATGTATTTGGCATGAAAGTTGATTTTGTTGGTCCAGAAGGTTGCTCTCTGTTCTTTTGGTACTGATTGAACAAATTGGAGAAAAGAAAAAAAATTTGGATTAAAAGGAATGTCAAGCTGAGTGTCTTCGGAATCAGTTGTTGCAAAACTCCGAAGAGGTTGCTTGTTGAGTACATTCGGATGTTGAAATCCAAAGAGTTTGATTGCCTCTATGGTCCATTCCCCATCATCATGTGCAAATTCATTCATCTTGATCATCAGATGGTAGTCTGCCAGTCTGGCTTTGTAGACTTCCTCCATATGTGGAGCAATTATGCTTTCTAGTGACCTGTCTGTTGAGCTTCCTGCTCCAGCTGATCCACTAGCTCCTTTGGTTGTTGTTGTGATGGTTGAGAATGAGGGACCTTCTGAGGTTAGTCTAGGCCTTTCTCCCCCTTGTGAAGCATGGCCCATATGCTGAGCAGTTGCCGGCCTGCCTTGTGGCCTAGACATTTTATCCACAAAGTTTATCAAGGGTTGTAATGCAGTCCTTAACTTAGAAGTTAAGTCTTAGGTAAGAACTGCATTTGTTCTTTGCAGTTCATCTGTAAACTTTGAAATGTCCGAAGCGGCTTGGGCGGCTTTGAGCTCTTCAATCTTTGCTCTAGCCTCATCGAGTTGTTTTTCAAACTCGGTACTTTTCTGAGTTTCACTCCGAAGTCCTTGTAGAGTTTGCATGACTTCGGAATGTGATTTTTCAAACTTTTCGGCAAGGGCTTCAATTTTCTTGTCAACACCAGTTACAGCTAATTCAAGTTTTTGTTCAAAGGATGATTGGATCATATTTTGTCGATCCAAGAGATTCTTCTCAAGTCTTTATACAGAGTCCCTTATTTCTTTGGACATTGTAACTTCCAAAGACTCTGTCTCTTCGGTGATGTCACCCAAGGTTGGTTTGGTGGGATCGAAGCCAGTTTGTGCTTGAATCAGAGTGTCAAGCTTGGAGTTGAGGATTTTGTACTGTTTCATTAGTTTAAATCCTTCATCTGGAAAATTTTCATCGGAGACACCTTCAGTAGCCAAAGGGGCTAAATGAAAAGCCTCAAAGAAGGCAGCCGAAGTGGGGTTTTGTCTTGATGGTGATGGAGGCAAGTCAAACTCTGGCAAATAGAAATCGATACCAGAGGAGGAAATGGTAGATGTTTGAGGAGCTGTAGTAGGTGGAGGTGGTGGTGGTACATCAGATGATGTAGTATGAATGGTGGTAGTTTGTTGAGCTGTTGTGGGTGGTGGTGATGGTGGTTGGGTTGTTTTAGGTGGAGATGGAGGAATAGTGGTTTGTGGTGGAGATAGTGGTCTGGTTGTTGGTGTAGGTGAAGGAGGTTGATTGATGAATTGTTCTTCTTCTTGTTCTTCTTCATGGACTCTGGATGGAGTCCTTTCTGAGTCCGAAGACTCTTCTATAGTGATCAGTTTTCTCTGCCTCTTCGGCTGTTTCCTCTTCGGAGTGGTTTTCACCGAAGCCTTTCTTTTCTTGTCTTCCTTCTTCGGACCACTTGGTCTACCAGTGATCTTCTTCTTCCCTTTCTCTTTGGGTTGTTCTTTGACTGGTGCTGCTTGACTTAAGTCACGAGTGGGATAAGTAATAACTAGAGTGTTACGATAAGCATTTACCTCATTGCACTCCAAGGGTACTTTTGAGAGCATGACATTTGGAATTTGAGCACAGAAGTTTGCAGGTGCATCATCTAGAATGGGGATTGCAATGGGAGTGAACTTCATTTCACCGAGTGAGGGATCTGGAACATACCCTGCTTGTTGGTAGTGGGCATGAACAGCAATCGCCCAGAACCTTGCGTTTGCGATTTCTGTCCCCTTCATGCTGTGATTTATGTGCGAGCAAAAGTCGGTCCAAAGAATCGATGCGAAATCTACTTTAACATCGTAGTAGATTCCGTAGAGGAGGCCTTGAAAAGTAACACTTGCTGAATCCAAGCCTGAGGTCCTTCCAGAGAGACATCTAAGGAAGATACTAAAGAAGTAGCTCCAAAGATCACGGAGTTGATTTTTCTTGAAAGTGCTGATTCTTTCAAGCAAGGGTTCATACGCCATTTCATTGAACATACTAACCAGTTGGTCAGCAGATGGGACCACCATTTCTTTCGAGTTGTAAATTGGAAGATGGAGGGCTTCGGCAAATTTCTCCTTGGTTAATTGCACCTTTTTGGTTTTGCCCTTTGAATCGACAGTCTCATAGAATACTGATTTGACTTGGTTGTTGGAATCGAACAGAGCATTTAAAGTATAGTGTTCCCTATGAACCAGAGTTGCAGGAATTGAAGGAGTACAGGTTAAAGCATAACCTAGAACAGATCTTTTCATGCATTCCACCAATGCATCGATAGGTTTAGGGTAAAGAGAAAGATCATTGCGAAGAACCAGGTTAGACGATTGGCTCTTGAGGTTTGGGATTGACATAGCTTCAGTGGTTTGAGATGAAGCTTCAGCTGCCATTGTTGATGAGAGAAAGAGGATGAAGGATTTCTTAGAGAGTAAGTTTGCAAGGAGAGAAAGTTTAAAGGTTTTGTTCGCGTAAAGAGTGTAACTGAAGCGGTGAGAGGTTTATATAGTGTTCGTGGTCCCTAGGTCATTTAATGCACGATTGTAATGGTCCAGTAGGAACCAGACACCTCAGCAACTGCACGTCCCACTATCCCTGCAAAAAGGAGAAACGTACGGCTGTCAGTTGCAATGATTCAAAATTTGAACCGCCCTTCTTGCTGTATCTTTATTGTTAATATTTTCCTTTAATATGTCATTGACAGTTGTATTTGAGCAAACGGTCACATATTATCAAGGAATGTTTGTCTTCTGGTGATATCATAAATGCAGAAATCATTTTAACAATAAATTGACTTCGGATTTATGGTAAAGTTTTGATCGTTGTGAATGCACTTCGGAGTGAAGGCATGAAGTTTGACTCTGAAGTGGATTATTTTCATTTTGTTTTTTTTTTGGAATCTTTCGTTTTACTTCTGAGTGATGCAGACATGACACGTATCCGTAACATCCTGGAATATTGTGAAAATAGGATTTAACAAATTAATGTTCAGACTCATTTGAATCATGTTGGAAATCCATTTTTTATGTTGAAGGTTGTTTGATTCAATATCAGTCAAGAATATATAAGTCTAATTACTCCATCACTAACTTGAATTCGCATTTGGAAACATGTTTTGAGTTGTGCTTATGTGCTTCAAAATTTTCAAATATAATAGTGATAACATCCGTTGCATTTGAAATAAAAAGAAATTTTCATTCATGAATTGAGCATCAGAAGTGTTTTAGAAAATTGGATTGTTTTGTGAATTCTTTTGAAAAATTTATTCCTTTTCATCAGTTGAAGTGTTTGGATACTAGACTCTGATGACAAGCCTTTGAGCTTCGTACACCACTCCAACTTTATCATTTAAGATAGACTACTTGAAATGTTCATATTCTCTACAAAGTACTCGACTATGTTATAGGAGTTCCTTGTATCGTTATTTAAAACAGAAGAATAAGCCTTTGAATGCTCATTTTTCTTGCTTTTGCATTCCCTTGTTTATCTTTTTACCTTTATTTGTCTTTAATTCTTTTGACAATTGTTTTCTATTTATCTTTTTGATCCTTTTTCAATTTTCCATTTTATCTTTATCCGAAGACATAAAACATCACCATATTGTTTTCTTCTTTGGTGCCTTTTATTTTTGTTTCAAACAATCCTTGTGGGTGAAAAACTTCTTGTAGTTCAATTTTGTACCACTAATGAAAAGAGATTTAGATTTACTTATCAGACAATGTTGGTACTATTTGTGAGGAAAACTTCGGAGCACTTGAATTATCCTGTGTAGTTTTGATGTTACATGATTAGTTTGAAGTTGAAGCGGGTCAAGTTCCAAAGGGTGATTAGGAATAGACATTGTGTTAAGGATATTAGAGTCAAACAAGGCTTCAAATTGTAAAATAGCCTTAACCTCACTTCGAAGTCTGTTTCCTTACCAGTATTTCAAGTCGATTCTCAAATACCTTTTAGTGCAATAAGGTATGATTATCAGAATCTAAAATCAAAGTTTTGTCCTTTACTTGATTAATTCACGAATGAAAGGTTAAACTTTGTCAGTTTGCATCAAAAAAAATTATTATTTGGTGTGATTTTTCTTATTTTTGAATTTTCTTTGACGTAAAATCTTTTTATTTTTTTGCTTAATAAGCGAAGTCAAAATATGTTTAATTCATTCTCATTTTTGAAGTATTTATTTTGAATGAGAATTTTGTTCCGCAGAGATCCGAAGTGATGTTTTACTTCGGAGTGCAGCGGTGCTATTCCAAGTGTTTTTGCTTGTTTTACTCCGATGAGCTCCGAAGTGTTATTTTACTTCGGAGTACTGAAGAGTATTGTGAATTTGCAAAATTTTGAACTGAGTAGAGGGGTAAGAATGAGCAAATCTGAGATTTAGTGAAGAGTAGATCCATCTATCATTCCAAGTCCACGAATGATTCTTGTGAATGCTTCTTCATTCAGAGCCTTTGTGAAAATGTCTGCCAATTGTTTTGTAGTGTGAACAAAGTGCACCTCAATATTCCCCTCCTCAACATGACTTTTGATGAAGTGATAGCGAAGAGCTATATTCTTCATCTTGGAATGTTGAACTGGATTGTGGCATATACGAATTGCACTTTGAGAGTCACAAAACAAAGGAATTTTTCTCATGTTGATTGCGTAATCTTTCAGTTGACTTTGGATCCAGATGATTTCTGAGGTACATACTGCAGCTGCTACATACTCTGCTTCTGCTGTGGAGATACAGACACAAGTTTTCTTCTTGGATTTCCAGCTAATTAGCTTTCAATCTAAGAATTGACAACCCCCCGAAGTGCTTTTGCGATCAATAGAGCATCCACCAAGATCTGAGTCTGAATAAGCTTGTATGTAAAACCCGGCGTTTGCTGGGTACCACAGGCCATAAGCAGTAGTGCCATGAAGATATCGAAAAATTGTCTTAACCGCAGCCAAATGAGGTTCTCTTGGGTCAGCCTGATATCTTGCACAATTACAGACTGCGAACATGATATCAGGACGACTGGCTGTGAGATAGAGCAATGATCCAATCATACTTCGGTATTGCTGTATGTCTGTCTTCTTTTTATCCAATGAAGGATTTAGCCTTGTACCTGCAGGCAATGGAACTTTTGCTTTTGTGCAGTTGGTCATTACGAAGCGTTCATGCAAACTCTTCGTGTATTTTTGTTGATTGATGAATATCCCCTCTTTGGATTGTTTTATTTGTAATCCAAGAAAGAAGTTAATCTTTCCCATCATACTCATTTGAAACTTTCTTTTCATTAATTTTTCAAAATCTTTTGACAAATTGGGGTCAGTGGATCCGAAGATTATGTCATCCACATAAATTTGGACTAACATCAAATGAGATCCAACTTTCTTTCTGAAAAGTGTTGGATCCACTGATCCTTGTTTGAAGTGTGATTCTTTTAGAAATTTAGTCAAGGTCTCATACCAAGCCCTTGGTGCTTGTTTTAAACCATAGACTACTTTGTCTAGCACATAGCAATGATTTGGATGAGTTTTACTTTCAAAACCAGGTGGTTGTTCAACAAAAATGGTTTCTTCGAGATCACCATTCAGAAAAGCACATTTGACATCCATTTGATAGACATCAAAGTTTTTGTGTGCAGCATAAGCGAAAAATATCCGAACTGATTCGAGTCTGGAAACAGGAGCAAAAGTTTCTTCATAATTGATCCCCTCCTATTGACAATAACCTTTGACGACCAGCCTAGCCTTGTTCTGAACGATATTGCCTTCGGTGTCTAGTTTGTTACGGTATACCCATTTTAGACCGACAATTGAGGCATTTGCAGGTTTTGGAATTAGCCTCCAAACTTTGTTTCTTTCAAATTCTTCTAATTCCAACTGCATTGCTTCAATCCAGTCTGAGTGATCAAATGCATCTTTAACGTTGTTAGGTTCTACCTTGGAAATAAAGACATTGAACATGCACAACTCCGAAGTTTTGTTGAGTTCTACTTTGTCTTTGATGAAGTTGTGCACGAGTCAATACTTTATCATGAACATTACCGATGAAAAGTGATGGAGGATGATTTCTCTTCCATCTATCCAAAGGAGGATAATTTGGATCAAAGTCAGGACGTCCTTCAGCATCGACGTCTTCGATGTCTGAGGGATATCCCGAGGTGGAAGGGAAATCACCCATCAGTAAGTGATTATTTGAATTTTTGTTAGTTTGTGGTGTGTGCATTTGTGAAGTTGAGTTTAGAGTGTGTTCCCCCTGGACATGTGTTGGTGTTGAGGAAGTGGTAGCTCTATCCGAAGCGATTGTTGTGGCTGAATTCGGAGTGGCAATCTCTGGCTCCTCCTGGACTGTTGGATGCAGGGATATGATATTGGAGATTGACTGAGGGGATGAAATCGGAGTGTTAGCTCTCCTAGGACTATTGTTTGGCTCCCCTTCAATACCAGCTGAGCCTTCACTTCGGTTTGATGGCTCCCCCTCAACACTTGCATTTCCCATACTTTGGTTAGATGGCTCCCCCTCAACAGATGATGGTCTTTGTACACTACTTGTAGAGGAGTCATCAGGTCCATCTGTGAGCTTGGATAGTTCGGATTCATGATTATCTGGTGCCCTGGCTTCGGAGTCCACAGCTCTCACAGGTGGATCGAACAAAAGTGCGACGTCTGTGTCAAATGTTGTGATTAGAACAGCATCTTTAGCAGGCTTTGGAAAGATTGATGACATAGGGAATGGATGGAAGGACTTCTTGATGTAATAGTCATCAAACCTTATATTAAAGGTTTCTTCAATTTTGCGAGTTCTCTTGTTCATGACTCTATAAGCTTTTGAGTCTTGAGAGTATCCAAGGAAGATTCCTTCTTCTAATTTGTCATCGAACTTAGTCAAATGATCCTTCAAGTTCAAGATAAAATACCTACAACCGAAGATATGAAGAAATTTGACATTTGGTTTCCTTCGATTGAGCACTTCGTAAGGTGTGATGTGGAATCGTTTGTGAATGTAAGATCTGTTTTGAGTGAAGCATGCAGTAGAAATTGCTTCGGCCCAGAAGTACATAGGAAAGTTTGCGAAATTCAGCATGGTTCTAGCTGCTTCACACAAGGAACGATTTCTTCTTTCCATAACTCCATTTTGTTGAGGAGTATAGGGTGCAGAGAAGTTATGACTAATTCCCTTTGTTTTCAAGAATCCATCCAAAGTATGATTTTTGAACTCCGAACCGTTGTCACTGTGTACAGTTCGGACTTTCTTGTTGAGCATCAATTCCATTTTCATTATGAAGTTGATGATTTCTTCAGCAACATCTGATTTGTTTCTTAGGAATAAAACCCAGGTGAATATTGAATAGTCATCAACTATCACAAGAATATATTTCTTCTTTCCAATTGACTCAACTGATGATGGTCCACACAAATCCATGTAGAGAAGTGAAAGGGGTTCGGTGATTTTGGGGTTGATCACTGTTGGATGCCTTTGTTTTGTTTGCTTCCCATGTTCACAAGCAGAACAAAGAGAATCATTATCAAATTTGAGTGCAGGCATACCTCGAACCAAATCCATAGACACCAATTTGTTAAAGTCTTTGAAGTTCAGATGGGCAAGTCTTCGGTGCCATAACCAACTGACATCAGAGTTTGCTTTAGAAAGAAGACATAGGGATTGCCCACCGGTTACTGGCTTTAGATTTAAGGGAAACATCGATCCCTTCCTTTCTGATTTCAGTAAGACTTCTATTGTTGCTTCTTTGGTGATTACACTCCCTTGGTTGTTGAATGTAACAGCATTGCCCGTTCCAACCACCAATTGAGATATACTCACAAGATTATGTTTCAATCCTTCAACAAATGCCACTCTACTGATTGTGAATTGGCCATTTGTTATCTTGCCATATCCCCGAATTGGACATGTTTCATTATTACCAAATCGAACGTTTCAAGCATCATCCAAGGTTCTGTAGTCCCTGAGATATTCCTTCTTCCCAGTCATATGTCTTGAGCAGCCACTATCCATGTACCATTTTGAATCATACCGCTCATTAGACATAACCTGCAATCAATCAAGAAGAAGTTGGTACCCAATCAATCTTGGGTCCTCAGGGTAAGCAAAGGATTCTTGAATCCATTTTTCTACGGCCTCTTCGGTAATTTCATTTGCATTTAAGTTTATTAAATTCTCTGAAGCCTCATGTGATGAACATGATTCCGAAGAGTTTGAACATGATTCTGAAAGGATTTTTGACAAAACGGATGAGTCCGAAGAGACTGACAAGGTGCAAGACTTCGGAACCCATATTTGTTTGATTAATTTTGACTTTGAAGCAGTTGAAGTTACTTTAGAAGATGATGATTTTGAAGACTTGGTTTTAACTGTAAGATTTTCTTTCAAATCATATCTTTTCCAATTTTGTTTTGTACATTCAATTGTTCATTTCTTTGACATTGGACTGCATGATGTAGAGGCACTGAAAGGTTTTCTGCAACTATGAACTAAAATTCCTAAGTTCACATGCAACCTATATAGATCTAGGTTTTCTTTTAATTAAACATATAACAAATCCTAGAAGGCCAGAAAAAGATTAACTAAAAGAAAGATCAAGAAAACCAACCTTTAAGCGAATCTTGGAAGCAAAGTAACAGAAGTCTCTTGCCTCAAATGCAGTCACACCCTAGCAGGAGCTCTTGGCCGAAAATTCTTGAGAGAAAGAGAGTAAAAAACATGGTCTAGGGTTTAGGGAAGCCTCCCTATTTATAGCCTCCATGGGTGATCAGATAATCGTTACAGATAAACCTTTTTGAATTCGAATTAAGATAAACTATTATTTTAATCATTCAAACCACATTTATCTGTAATATATATATATATATATATATATATATATATATATATATATATATATATATATATATATATATATATATATATATATATATATATATATATATCTCGAAAATATATATATATATATATATATATATATATATATATATATATATATATATATATATATATATTCGGCCACCACATGGTCACTCACACTGCCACTTACTCAACTATTGAATAATTACAGTTTTAGTCCCTGCACCTTTAATTAATTAATTTAACTACCAAATTAATTCCAATTAATTCCAGAAAAATTTCTAATTAATTATTATAGCTTCTAATTAATATATTATCACTTAAATATATTAATAAACTATTTATTTAATTTCTATTGATTTATTAATCATATAATAAATCAATATTTCTCTCTACCGGACTTTCTGTCAATCCTCCAACTATGAGGGCAACCCAAATGGACTATGCTACTATTAATCAGATAAATACTAATTATTAGTCATGGCTTAGACACCTAATCCAACAGTCTCCTACTTGGATAAGTCTATGACTAAAATTACCAATTTACCCTCTAATTAATTTAGCAACTGTAGCTTCCTAGAAACCGCTGCCGAACTCTGACCTAGTCAGTTCTGTCCAAAGATAAGTGATCTGATGATCCATCGTCCAACAAGATATTTTCAGACACGAGACATGGATTGAGATCAATCTCTGTCCAATACTCTGTTCCCCGATTTCCGATTCTGCTTATGACTTTAGAACTTCTAATTGAACACATCAATTTAATCCAGGCTGGCCAGCACTTTAGTCAACTTCAAAATCATCGAGATTCCTACAGATATCGGTTTCCCAACAGGGTCAAGGAACAAATAAGCTTCGACTCATATGCTTATATCTTTTACCAGTCAAATTATTCACAACAACACGTTTTATAACATCGAGTTACCGATGCGTTTTCGTATTATCAATGACCAACTGCCTTGTAAATTATAACTCATATCTCTCTACTTGAAGATCATAGGATATTATCGTCTCAATATTGCTTGTGATATAATCCATGAAGCAATCTATTGAGCGTGGGTTTATCCAATACTCAAATCTCTATTTCTAAGTACTCATGAATGTTGTAGCAATCCTATTGCTATGCCTAACTCCTTAGACAGTCTACAAATCAATTCACGACAGTCTTGATTCAATACTTACTTCCCAAAGTATGAGCGAATGTGGACCTTTCTGAATAATTAAATTATTCGGGAAGTAAAACATGCGAAAGCGAAACATAAAGATCTGACTGGCAGCTACTCCTGCTTATTACCAAGTCTCCACAAGGTAATCACCAAGTCTGGTCTTGTCATAAACTATTATCGGTTTCAAAAATTTCTTTTAACCTTTCAATTCTAATTTTACAGTTATGTCATTATGAACCTTACACTCTTCCTATGTATGCAAAGTATCTTATACTTATACACTTTATTGCAGATGATCCAATCGGATACTCATCCAATAACATCTCAATCTGTTATCCTGTCAATTTCTCTCCTAACTCTATTATGGTAATGTGTACTGTGACTTCCTATGGTTCTGGGGTCTTTAGTCTACTTGACTGCACCCTAAGACTATTTCGAGGTGCTATGATGTGCCGGTGAACCACACGCGCTCCATCAGAATACCATCGAGATTCTTTAACCATCATGTCCTGACGTTACCAATTTGAAAATCTTTCAAATTAATGCTATCACTTTCACCCTAATGAATTCTCACTTGAGTTCAACTAATCCATCCAGTATCCTAGTCAGGCAATGTCCTGAATCTAACTTACTATGCCCTAAGCATTAAGTTATCAGGACATGTTCATAACTTTATGATCGATCCAAAACTTATGGAACCCGATCTAATCCTATTCCAAACCCTTTCGGAATCCAAGGATTATTTATAATCCTTTGTGTCATGATTTTCGAAAAACTATTTTTCTTTCGGAGACTTTTCTCGTGCATCTTGAATCTTATCAAGATCATGCTTACAATGGCTAGGTCTATGCTAGTGATTTCATCTTTCCAATAGATGAATGTGAATTACATGAGTATGTTGCACCTTCTTTATTTCTTTCATGCCAAGTCATCACACTTTACAATGACAAGAAAAACTTTTCCTAAGTCTATGCATCTTGAATCTCATCAAGATCATCTTGGCAGAATCTGGATCTATCTCATAGACGTTTACAACCACCTGAGTATGCCGTATTTCTATTAAGGCTTTCATAGCGATCCGTCTCTTAACACCAAGTCATTACACTTCGTAATGAAAAAGAGACGTTTCCTAGAACGATTATTTATACCACATGTGGGGATAGTGGATAACGGCAACTCCCACTGGCTTTGACACAGTTATAGGCTATTCACAAAATCCAGGACTTATGGCACATTTTTAGAATCCAAACCTTTCTGACATTTTGATGGAAATCTTTCAGCCCTTTCTCAAAATCCAATCCTTTGGCATATTTTGAGAATCTGAATATCCTTTCTTGCGAGATGCCCGTGGGACGAAACCCGGGGCCATGTTCCGTTTGTAATGGCATGCTCTATGTGTGTCCTTATTAGTGTGCCGGTAAACCACAGATGCTCCATTAACGACTCACACTATGCCACGCAGAATCCTCTCGGATTTCATCTTCTATTGAGAGTGCTTTACTCGGAATCAATTGCTTGACTCTGAGTATCGACTCAACTAGATGCTCTGAAGGTATGTATATGTCCATGTTGCTTTCTTTTGATGATTCAGTTACTCCCACTGGTTTTTAGACCAGGTGTAAAATCGATCAAATTTTCACACAGACCGTGTCTCGCCCTAAGGTCCTCTTATTTGGCAGCAGCCGGGCTCACCAATGCTTCCAAGTAGTCGGATTGCAAATCTGTACCAACTGCAGTGTTTTACCACCAATTGGTATGTCACCCTGATCACAACTACTTATGATGGTGATCAATACTTCTGGTCAAGAGGAGATTATGTCAGTTGTAAAGCAGAAATCTGATTTCTGCTCCAAGCCTAGTGATGACTAAAGGGTTCTTTCATTGCTAATCCTAAACTCATTTAGGAATGTCCCAACTCCCACTGTTTCCTTAGACCATGAGTTCTTTCTAAAAGAGCTCTTTAGTAACAGTGGGATAGCTAATGAAACGACAATGCTGATCAAGTTCAGCTGGTCATGAGGTTCAGATGAACACTACAAGACCCTGGACTTTCTATGTACAAGTGGGATAATCCCAGCTTTACATTTCAGGCAGTGTTTGTAAGACCTAATTAGTCTAGGATGTGGTCGAAATATGGTTTATTCGGACTGACTGGTATAGTATATATCTTATTGGAAACTAATTGGCAATGTATCTCATACATCGAGAATCGAACTGTTTCGACCAATGCTCCATTATCTTCCCTAAGACACATTATAACCATTAATGCTCTTGGAAGAGAATGAACTGTGAAACCCTTTTCTCAGTTTATGTTATCGCTCAGGTTCTGTGAAACTTGTACTTCCTTTGAAGTCCTTGGACTGTTCAAAGTTTCAATTCAATTGCTTATCCTGATAAGAAATGTCACATTCATCATACCGAATGATGAATATTGTGAAGTACAAACCATTGTGTTCTATGTCTTTTGTAGACTAATGACTTTGTTAACTTTGT
Organism: Cichorium intybus; assembly: GCA_023525715.1. Classification (NCBI taxonomy): domain Eukaryota; kingdom Viridiplantae; phylum Streptophyta; class Magnoliopsida; order Asterales; family Asteraceae; genus Cichorium; species Cichorium intybus. Next base: position 57,380,359 of record CM042017.1, on the reverse strand, counting down.
TAAAGACTTGCAATCTTCAGTTGACTCTAAGTCAACTGATTCCAAAATCCTATCCTCTGGATCTTTGGGTGATTTATTTCTCGCCACATGTGCTTTGTCAAGAACTTAACCATCATCTGACTCTAAGTCAGATGATTCCAAAGTCCTGTCCATCTGGACCTTTGGTTCATGTAACACCCGGCTTTTAAAACAAAACACCCCTGAAAAATTTTTCATTTAAAACCAAGGTTTCAATACATAAAACCATAACAAAGGGGTATATTTTAAATAAAATCGGGTACAAGCGTATCAAGGAGAGTATATAATACCCATATCTCCTTTGAAGCCGGGCTGCTACTGACAGCATCTACAAGTCCACTTCTTGAGTCACGGACTTTATCCTTACCCTTACTAGGGTTATGCTAACCTGCAGGGACATTTAACAATCGGTATGAGCTACAAAGCTCAGTGAGTAATCGTATCTGCAAATAACATGTATCAAAATACAATCATATAACTGTCAGGATATCGAATCCAGACTACTAGCCTTACTGGCTAACCGTATGTATCTAAGGATTTCATATCCTACTGTTTAGCCTTACCGGCCGAATCATGATATCATGTGATTTTCAAATCACAGCAGATAATTATACACTTTGACATATCCAGTCTGTTATTTGCTTACCATTCCAATTAGTTCTGTATCATTTTTGTCCCATCTTTCTTAGTCATACCTGACTATACCATATATCATGACTATATATGTCATATCATCTGTCAAGGCTATACAAGCCGTACCAAAGCATTTCTAGCATATAAATCATAGCCCGCAGGCCGCACCAGTTTGGGTTCAACAACCCGGAATCATAGCCATAAGGCCGCACCATTCCTGTATAATCATATCATAGCTATATAGGCCGCACCAGAATATCATAGCCGTATAGGCCGAACCAGTTGGATATAACATCCAAAATCATAGCCCGAAGGCCGCACCAGTTGGATATAGCATCCAGAATTAGTTATGGCTCACGGGTTAGCCCGCTGTTGCCTTGGCTCACGGGTTAGCCCGCTGTTGCCTAGACTCACGGCTTATCCGGTCTTGTCTATATAAGTTTGCCACATCAAAATAAACCATGGCTCACGGGTTAGCCCGCTGTTGCCTAGACTCACGGCTTATCCGGTCTTGTCTATATAGGTTTGACTCACAGCTCCGTTCTTGTCTATTAAAGACTCACGGCTAATCTGGTATTGTCGCACCATTAATATTGACTGACTCACAGCTCTGTTCTTGTCTATAATAGACTCACGGCTTATCTGGTATTGTCATGTCATTATTATTGACTCACAGCTCCGTTCTTGTCTATTAAAGACTCACGGCTTATCTGGTATTGTCTCTTCAAATGTATCTTTGAACCATCAATTTCGTCCCACAATCAGTTTCAACCTGTAATAATTCAATCATCATATATCATATATGATATCAGTGAGATTACTCACCTGGATACTAGCTACATTTACATTCCGGTTGTTTCTTGCCTTTGCGTGCACCACAACCATTTTGTCCCATACCTATATATTCATTTATATACCAAATGATAATAGGTTAATAACCATTCCAATTAACTCTAATACAATAGAGTTCAATACAATATCATCATAAACAATGCCTAGTTAATAAACTTTCTGTTTACTAACTTTTTATGAATTTTACTATTTACCGAGGCATTCAAATCGATCTACAGTGCCCCCGAGGGGTCGAAAACTCAATATAAAATTTTTCCCAAACTTTTCAGACCATAACGAGCCTATGGTTCAAATTTGAGCTAAATCGGACAAGCCAAACGAAAGTTAGCATTTTTGATCCCCTGCCTGGAGGCGCACTGCGCCTAGGACAGGGCGCACTGCGCCTGGGCGCACCCCGCCAGAGCTTGGGCGCACCGTGCCTGGCGCCTGCGCAGGTCTCTTGTCCAGCCGCGATTTGTGCACTGTAGCACGCAATTTTGGCCCATTAAGTCCTTATTTCTGTTCTTAATCGTTTGGGGTTTGTTTCTAGGCTAAAACCTTATACTTTAACAAGGTTTTCAACCATTCAAAACAACTAAATCAATCAAAATGAAGAATTAGGGTTCTTAGTTCTAACAACCCCAAAACTTCAAATTCATCATAAATAGCACTCTACTTCCATTATCTTGAATTAAGCCTTTATTAGCATGACTTAATGGAAGTATTACATCAATTTAAACACATAATTACAACTGAAATTTGCAGATTTCAGTCTCTATCAAACCCATCAAGAATACCTCAAGAACGTGGCAAGAAATCAAGTTTACTAACCTTAATTAGCTTAGGAATCACCAATTCCAAGCCTTGATTCCAATTCCATGCTTCAAGCTTCAACGATTTCCAGAATTTTGCTCTCAAAATTTCTTCCCGTAAGCTCTAAATGTTCAGTCAAAGAGGAGAGTCAACTCCTTCTATTTATATCTCAATTTCTTACAATTTTAGTCCTAAAGTTCATTTTCTTGAACTTTTGCCACAATAACCAAGTTTATCACAATAAAACTCTCATTTCTTACATTTTTGCCACAACCAACAATATTTTTACGGAATTGGTCCTTCACATGGTCAAATGACCAAATTACCCTTTGCGGTAAAATGACCAAAAATCAGTTTTTATAACATTTTAAGTCCTAAACTCAAAATATTATTACAAACTTAATTCTTTTCTGTCCAAAAGACCAATTTACCCTTCCAAGGTAAAATGACCTTTTTACCCTTTTTATTATTATTACATAAAAAGAGCGTCTTGGCGTTACAAATTCTCCCTCCTTCAAAAGATTTCGTCCCCGAAATCATACAAGGAGTTGAGGGTATGTCTCCCTCGTTTCGCTTTCGGCCTTCCACATCACGTCGGAATCTCTATGGTATTGCCTAAGCACTTAACCATACTAGTCTTCATATCTTGTGATTAGATCACAATTTGCATATCATTCCTCCGGTTGTCCCGGGTACCTTAATCACTTATCTACCTCATTTCATCATAAGGAATTTGTTAGAAATTATCAATACATAATTTCTTTCTTATCGTCCCAAACAGATTTTTAACCTTTCCAAAGGATTACTTTTAGCAATTCCAAATTCCTTTACTTGGAATTTCAAAGGCTTATAGTCAGTAATCCACATACCATTTTTGCAGATTCTTAACCATTCTTCAGATTCGTTCGTACCTATCAAATCTTTTCTTCAGTTTGTGCAAGCATCTAGGATCTAGCCAACGGCTTTATCACATCTTCAATCCAATAAATTGGAGGATAACATGGTATTCCATACCATTCTTCATACGAGTCATCAAACTACTAGCATGTAAGCTGCTATTTCTTGCAAATTTTCTCAAAAACAGACGATCTTCTCATCTTCTACTAGGGTCTGCTGTGCAATTTTCAAGCACAACTTCTAAAATCTGCATCATTAGGTCACTTTATTCACCAATACACGGTATTTGCAGAGACTTTATTGCAAAGTCCATAATAGTGTTGTCCCATTTCTTTTCTGGGCCAACAATGGGTCAATTTCTTCGCACATTTCTAACGGTTTGACTTTACTTTGCGTACAAGTCAAATACTTTTCATGTGTCTTTCAATGTCTTTCTTTAGCCCCCGGCCACCAATACATAGGTTTTATCGACCTATCCAGTCTGGTATTGCTCCGGTATAATGCATATCTAGTACAAAATGCATCTTTTCAAGATGAATTTTCATATTTCACTTTGCTTTGGAATTCACATTCACAACCATCATGGGTTTTGAATCATTGTGATTTCCAACTAGCTTCATCTAATCTCCAATCATTCATTCATTTTTCACATTTTCAGACTTGCACACATCTTTCTGTGCTACCCGAATCAACTCAGGTAATCAATTCGCCACATTCACGCATGTGGTTGTATCTTTCAAAAGATACTCTTTCTAATTCAAGGCATCTATAATCACATCCGCCTTTCCGAGATGGTACAAGATTTCATAACCGAAATCTTTAAGTAACCCATCTATCTTTGCTATGTCATATCTAGCTTCTTTTTGATCAATTAAGTATTTCAAACTCTTATGATCCATACAAACAGTAAGCTTTACACCATACAAGTAGTGTCTCTAAAGCTTCAATGCTAAATCATAATTGCTACTGCAATATCATGTATCCAAAGTCAACTCTGGATGCATTTCTATAATCCAATTTATCTTCTTCGCTTAGCATCAATGCTAACATCAGAGTTTCACACAAGGTTTATTCCAAACCTTTACAAGATACTTGTGGTCTTTCTACCACTCAGACTTTATACTTTTATTAGTCAACCTTAGTCAACTGGACAGCAATCAAGGAGCAGTTTTCTACAACTCTCCCAAATTAACCTGCCAATCCAAGGAAACTACTACTAATTTCAGTCAGATTCCACGGCGGTTTCTGTCTTATCACAGTATCATTTCCACTGGATCTGCTTTATCATCTCTGGCCTTATTTACATGCCCAAAGAATATGAAACTTCTTTTATCCAAATTTTCATACTTGGAGGATTTTACATATCACTTAGCTCAGTGAAGTAACACCAATATCTGGTATAATCGTACCTTATTTTCGATCTGGTTTCGAGAATATCAGATTCTCAATAGTCAATGCACATATGCATCAATTTGTCTTTCTTCTTTTCAAACAAGGTAGGGCTCCATACGATGACACATACGGTCATAAGAGACCCTACTACAAAAATTTCTTCTAGTTGTTTTCCAGCTCTGCCATCTTTACAGATGCAAATCAGTATAGAGCCTAAATAGCAGGAACGGCTCCCAAAATCAGCTTTATCATAAACTTTTCTCGCCTATCTGGCAGAAATCTTGGAAGTTCTTTTCAAAAGAAGCATCCAAGAATTTATTTAAAGTAGTACACTACTATCACTGTTTTATTTAACTTGGCCAATACCACATATGCCAATTACAATATCATTCTTTTACTAACTCTTTTCCGAGTTTAGACAAAGAAAATAACCGGTATTCTCAACAACGGTCATTTACCATGGATTTTCACCCGTTTCATTTCTGTTTTAAGAACCATACTGTTCTTATTTCTACAATTCATGTTAGCATAATTCATTGCTAACCAATTCATCGGTAGTCATCGGCTTTAGATTCATAGGGAAAATGGTCCCGAAAATCCTAGGCAGACTACTTTCCAGGTGTTCAATATATAGAACATACTTGCTATCTGCTATAGCTGTTTCCAAAATTTCATCTAAAATAGTTGATGAAATATTCCAACAAGACATCAGTGTCACCGATCCAAAGCATAGCTTCATGGATCAAATATAACATACACGAGTTATATTCAGAACAATTATATCGGAGATCATATCAGTCTCCTCACGAGTTTCTTCCACAATCTACTGGAATGCTCAAGGTACCACTGGTCCTTTTTAACCATTCATTTCTTCTTTCTTTCCTGGGTACATCACCCGTTACTCCACATTTAACATGTGAGTATTTCATAAGGAAGTGATCTATATTTCCACGCTGGAACCACTTCCGTCCCATACAACAAGCTCGAGCAACATGCTCATGTTTTCTGCAATTTCAGCATGTCAACGATAGAGTCTCAACTCTAAAATGTTCTGAGTGCTTTTTCTGCACTTCTTACATTTCATCATCTTTTCGTTCTGGTCCCTTCCCTTTAAGGTTAGACCTAATTCATTTTAACTTCTTCTGAGAAGTCCGCTAATATTTTCTGCTCTTCTTGTAGTCTCAACTACTGTTCTTTCACCTTGAAGATCAACCAAGGTGAGCAACCGATTTCTTTATCTGACCACATCAGCTAACATTGCTCATCATGTGGGTTTCTGCTATTCGTCCCCTTTTTTTGGCTCTCATACAACGGAGCTTTGCGAAAGGGATAGTCCATTTCCTAGAGCTTCGGGCCCTAAATGTCTTCCAAGAAGATTCACAGTTCATACTTCTTATATATCAGAAATTAGCAACAGTTAGGTTATATATGTATAATAACAACTATATACACCTAACTATGTATCATGTCTACTATCTCAGGGTTTAAGTCCAGGAATCTACTCTATAGACACCTAGTTCACTTAAACCACGGCTCTGATACCAACTTGTAACACCCGGCTTTTAAAACAAAACACCCCTGAAAAATTTTTCATTTAAAACCAAGGTTTCAATACATAAAACCATAACAAAGGGGTATATTTTAAATAAAATCGGGTACAAGCGTATCAAGGAGAGTATATAATACCCATATCTCCTTTGAAGCCGGGCTGCTACTGACAGCATCTACAAGTCCACTTCTTGAGTCACGGACTTTATCCTTACCCTTACTAGGGTTATGCTAACCTGCAGGGACATTTAACAAACGGTATGAGCTACAAAGCTTAGTGAGTAATCGTATCTGCAAATAACATGTATCAAAATACAATCATATAACTGTCAGTATATCGAATCCAGACTACTAGCCTTACTGGCTAACCGTATGTATCTAAGGATTTCATATCCTACTGTTTATCCTTACCGGCCGAATCATGATATCATGTGATTTTCAAATCACAGCAGATAATTATACACTTTGACATATCCAGTCTGTTATTTGCATACCATTCCAATTAGTTCTGTATCATTTTTGTCCCATCTTTCTTAGTCATACCTGACTATACCATATATCATGACTATATATGTCATATCATCTGTCAAGGCTATACAAGCCGTACCAAAGCATTTCTAGCATATAAATCATAGCCCGCAGGCCGCACCAGTTTGGGTTCAACGACCCGGAATCATAGCCATAAGGCCGCACCATTCCTGTATAATCATATCATAGCTATATAGGCCGCACCAGAATATCATAGCCGTATAGGCCGCACCAGTTGGATATAACATCCAAAAGCATAGCCTGAAGGCCGCACCAGTTGGATATAGCATCCAGAATTAGTTATGGCTCACGGGTTAGCCCGTTGTTGCCTTGGCTCACGGGTTAGCCCGCTGTTGCCTAGACTCACGGCTTATCTGGTCTTGTCTATATAAGTTTGGCTCATCAAAATAAACCATGGCTGTAAGACCCGTTCCGCCGAGTCGCGGCCAGGACAGATCCGCGGTGCGGCTCGGGAGAGATCTGCATTCGCGAATGATTTTGTACGCACGGCGCGGCTTTAAAAGATCCGCGGCGCGGTGCACCGCTAAGGTGAAAAACCTAATTCGGATTTAAACGCCTATATAAAGGGACCCAGCCCTAGGATTCGTGTTTTTGGGTGTTTTCTCAAGCAGAGGCGTCAGGTTTCGGCAGAGACTCTTTGGTTTCAAGGCTTTGGAGGTTTGAAAGAAGAGATCCAACGCGGGAGAAGGTTTAGGACTGATCGTGGGCATCACTCCGTCCTTCAGAAGTAAGGTAAGAAGATTTACTCTTCTGACTTTCCTTTTTATCCCGTCATATGGTGTTACCAGTTGGTTTGTAACTTTAGACGATTTGTAGCCCTTAGGGTTTGAACCAAGGACATGCATGGACTTGCATGTCCATAAGGAAGTAACCTTAGGGTAGTTTCTGATCCCAGGAAGGGTGTAGAAAGGAACCCTAGCCGATTGATGTACTGTTAATCGCTGAAAAACATTTTGGAATGTTACGAGCCGCGACGCGGACTGGCGATGTCAGCGGCGCGGGCTCGGCCGAACCCCGTGATTATTCGATGATAGCCGCGGAGCGCAGGCTGAGGAGCCACGCCGCGGCAAGCGACTGTTTGACCAGGAACTTGGTTTTTGACCACGGTTTGGTGGCAAATATTGGGTCTAACCTCTAGGCAGGTCTGTAAAAGCCTGGTCAGTAATTGATATGTTGTGTGTGTGTGGGATTTAGGTGTGTGGTCGAGCTAAGTGGGAATATTAGAGAATATCTGTGCGGTTTCGAATCAGGTGAGTATCCTCACCTTACTATATGATGTTGCATGTTAGGCATCTTGTGTGTTATTTACAGTTATATGATTTGCTCTATATCTGTGGTTATTTGTTGTTGGGCTCAGTACTGATGCGTATCCCCTCGCAGCTGTTGTATGGCGAGTTGGACTATTGCCTTGTCCCATAGCTGTTGTATGATGGGCTGGGCCATAACCGGGAACCCATAACTGTTGTATGATGGGTAGAACCTTCCCGTGTCCATAGCTGTTGTATGATGGATGCCCGTAGCTGTTGTATGGCGGGTAGGGTCGGGTCGTTCTCGAGGACGGGTTGTTTAATGTGTGGGCATGTATGGTAACTTGTGGACTCACTAAGCTTTAAGCTTACCCGTTGTTTTATAACATTTCAGGTATTTCAAAGGACAAAGGGAAGGGCAAGGTTTGACGGCAGCGCATCGCATTCCAAGGATTGATGTCAATGCATCATATTTAATATTTTCAAATGTTTCCGCTGTTAAATTTAAGTATTATGTTGAATAGTTTTATGTTTTGGGATAAATGTTTATTTGGAACCTTGGTAATAAATGATTTTTAAAATTTTTGAAATTGAGGCGTTACAATGGCTCACAGGTTAGCCCGCTGTTGCCTAGACTCACGGCTTATTCGGTCTTGTCTATATAGGTTTGACTCACAGCTCCGTTCTTGTCTATTAAAGACTCACGGCTTATCTGGTATTGTCGCACCATTAATATTGACTGACTCACAGCTCCGTTCTTGTCTATAATAGACTCACGGCTTATCTGGTATTGTCATGTCATTATTATTGACTCACAGTCCGTTCTTGTCTATTAAAGACACACGGCTTATCTGGTATTGTCTCTTCTCAAATGTATCTTTGAACCATCAATTTCATCCCACAATCAGTTTCAACCTGTAATAATTCAATCATCATATATCATATATGATATCAGTGAGATTACTCACCTGGATACTAGCTGCATTTACATTCCGGTTGTTTCTTGCCTTTGCGTGCACCACAACCATTTTGTCCCATACCTATATATTCATTTATATACCAAATGATAATAGGTTAATAACCATTCCAATTAACTCTAATACAATAGAGTTCAATACAATATCATCATAAACAATGCCTAGTTAATAAACTTTCCGTTTACTAACTTTTTATGAATTTTACTATTCACCGAGGCATTCGAATCGATCTACAGTGCCCCTGAGGGGTCGAAAACTCAATATAAAATTTTTCCCAAACTTTTCAGACCATAACGAGCCTATGGTTCAAATTTGAGCTAAATCGGACAAGCCAAACGAAAGTTAGCATTTTTGATCCCCTGCCTGGCCCCTGCCTGGAGGCGCACTGCGCCTAGGACAGGGCACACTGCGCCTGGGCGCACCCCGCCAGGGCTTGGGTGCACCGCGCCTGGCGCCTGCGCAGGTCTCCTGTCCAGCCGCGATTTGTGCACTGTAGCACGCAGTTTTGGCCCATTAAGTCCTTATTTCTGTTCTTAATCGTTTGGGGTTTGTTTCTAGGCTAAAACCTTATACTTTAACAAGGTTTTCAACCATTCAAAACAACTAAATCAATCAAAATGAAGAATTAGGGTTCTTAGTTCTAACAACCCCAAAACTTCAAATTCATCATAAATAGCACTCTAGTTCCATTATCTTGAATTAAGCCCTTATTAGCATGACTTAATGGAAGTATTACATCAATTTAAACACATAATTACAACTGAAATTTGCAGATTTCAGTCTCTATCAAACCCATCAAGAATACCTCAAGAACTTGGCTAGAAATCAAGTTTACTAACCTTAATTAGCTTAGGAATCACCAATTCCAAGCCTTGATTCCAATTCCATGCTTCAAGCTTCAAGGATTTCCAGAATTTTGCTCTCAAAATTTCTTCCCGTAAGCTCTAAATGTTCAGTCAAAGAGGAGAGTCAACTCCTTCTATTTATATCTCAATTTCTTACAATTTTAGTCCTAAAGTTCATTTTCTTGAACTTTTGCCACAATAACCAAGTTTATCACAATAAAACTCTCATTTCTTACATTTTTGCCACAACCAACAATATTTTTACGGAATTGGTCCTTCACATGGTCAAATGACCAAATTACCCTTTTGCGGTAAAATGACCAAAAATCAGTTTTTATAACATTTTAAGTCCTAAACTCAAAATATTATTACAAACTTAATTCTTTTCTGTCCAAAAGACCAATTTACCCTTCCAAGGTAAAATGACCTTTTTACCCTTTTTATTATTATTACATAAAAAGAGCATCTTGGCGTTACAGTTCATTCATTTATTGACACATTAAGAAGTCAATTCATCAAGTGACTCTAAGTCAAATGATTCCAAGGTCCTGTCCAACTGGACCTTTGGTTGAATTGATTCTTATAACATTTGTATTAACAATCATAATGACACAATTCTTGATTTCAAAACATTTCGGATCATCATTCAAGTTATTACTAAACATACATTCAACACATTCATATAACATTTCAAGGACAATTTTAGACAACAGGTGTTAAAAGAAAAATGAAAATTTTATTAAAACAAAATCCTTGAACAATGTAATAGACAATGTCAAAAATGTATCTAAAGACTAATAACAATATTTAATATCTATCTAAACTTCAAAACTGCACGAGCTGGAGATCCAATCCAAATGTGCTCCTATGCTCCAGAGTCCCGTGCCTTCTTGATTCCCTGCATACAAACCAAAATGCGACTATCACATTATGTATCAAGAAATCTTGGAACAGGAGTTTTGAGGTTTTTAGATATACCTGAGCTTTCAAAAGAGTTGGAGCGTCTTCCAATCTTTCTGTGACTGTATCCGATTTAGCGGATTCCCAGTTTGAGACATGTCCAGTCGATCTTGACTGTTTCTTGTTACGTCTCTTCACTGGACTTAATCCAGAAGTAGTTAAGCCATTAGAGCTATGCCTGTCCAAGAGTGACTCGTATAAAGTCAACAGTGGACGCATTTCCATGAGGGTCTTTTTCTGGTCTTCCTTTCTATACGTCTGAATGAACAGATCGTACTCATTTGTCAGCAAAGTGAGCAGGATGCTAACATTCTCCTCCTGACTCATGGGATAACCAAGTTTATACAATTCGCCTATGTACGCTTCAATCTGAAGAACATGCGAATTGATGCTACTTCCTGCTTTCAGCTTGCACTCTGCAAGTCTTTTGAAGATCCTGGTTCGTTCCTCTTCGACTGGTTTTTGGAACTTTTCCTCAACCAGTTGAATTAACTCATATGGCCCCAAGGATTCAAAATCCTTGCGGAATTCGGGGTCAATGGTTGACAGCATGAGGTCATGAATCTCTTCGGATTCATCATAAGAACCTTTTATGATGACTCGTTCCGGTGGAACTAGGATCGGATACTCGGTGAGATGTAGCTTGCCAGCAATGCCGAGACCCAGTCTCCAATTACGAAGCCATTCTTTACAGTTGAGGCCAGTCAGCCTTTCCATATTTAGCAGGTGCATTCTAATGCTTTCAGAAATGGGTGAATGAGGAGAAGGAGGAGAATTGACACTTGACATCTATAAAAGAAAATAGAATTTATTAGTTTAATTGGTCCTTTTAAAATAATTACCCAATATGTTATTTAATAGGATCCAAAATACCCCAACTATGGTGTGAAGAGGGATGCCGTAATCACAACATAATGGTCATTAAGGTAGATAAGCACTTATCAATTTCATCTTATGAAATTCCTAGATCTGTTGAGATTCATTAAACTTTTCAATGGCATGTTTAATCTCGGATGTGCTCCACTGTTTGTGAGTGGGATGCCGAGGATCACAAACTGGATATAAATAACCATGCAAATTAGCTTGGTACTCTCAGGTTAATTATCATCTCTAATTGATGTGCCGGTAAACCATACACGCTCCATCAACAATGATAATACCCGGAAAACCCATTGCAACTCTTTATGAACCCCAATTGGCGTGCCGGTTAACCACACACGCTCCACCAATGTTTCATAAAGTGCAATGGGCAATTTCATGTATTAGCACCAATTCACATTTTTCCTAAAGTAACTAGATTTGGGTTTTATTAAGTGTTCTAGTACTTTGAATCATTATACTTTTAGTTATTATTAAGTGGTCCTATCAAACCTGTTCGGCTAACGACCCTCCACTGATCAGGCGAGCGGTAGGCGAGAGTGTTCACCCATTAGACCGCCATTTTATAGGCAGTCTCCTTATACCCACTTTATAGACCAGCTTCGTGAATGAGGCCTACTAATGATTTGACTAACCATTTAATCTCATACATATAAAAGGATAACTTCCTAGTTATAATAAATATAAGATGTAGTTTTTTTTAAACCTTTAAAAAATTGTTTCTGGTTTATCTTTTAATTTATTGTCGATTTAAGCTATTAAATTTAAAATTAAATTAAACCATTAAAACCCGATTTAATTATCTTTTAATTAACCAATTAATTAAATTAATCAAATTTGATATTTTAAAGCTTTTAAAATATTACTAGGTTTTATTTATTAATTTTCGAGATTTAAAACAATTAAATTTGAAATTAATTAATCCTTTTAATTATCTTTTAATTAAACAATTATTTAAATTAATTAATATTTGATATTTTAAACCTTTTAAAATATTTCTAGATTTTATCTATTAATTTTCGCAATTTAAAACAATTAAATCGAAATTAATTAAATCCTATTAATTATCTTTTAATTAAACAATTAATTAAATTAATTAATTTTAAGATAGGTATCACAAAATAATCAAATTAATTTAAACCTATCCTTATCCCCTAATTTTCGAAATTTAGGATAAATGTTTAAGGTTTTATCTATTTAAACAATTAAAGTTACCAAAAATAGAAAGCCTACTAAACCATTCCCTTTTTCACGCCAAGCAGGGGGGAGGGGCCAGGGTTTTTCGAAACCCTAACCCTAATATTCAAAACGGCCACATTAGGGTTTAGAAACAATAAACCCTAATTTACAGAATACAGTTATAACAATTTAACAAGAAAACACACCAAATAGCTCTGATACCACTGAAAGGTTTTCTGCAACTATGAACTAAAATTCCTAAGTTCACATGCAACCTATATAGATCTAGGTTTTCTTCTAATTAAACATATAACAAATCCTAGAAGGCCAAAAAAAGATTAACTAAAAGAAAGATCAAGAAAATCAACCTTTAAGCGAATCTTGGAAGCAAAGCAACAGAAGTCTCTTGCCTCAAATGCAGTTACACCCTAGCAGGAGCTCTTGGCCAAAACTTCTTGAGAGAAAGAGAGTAAAAAATGTGGTCTAGGGTTTAGGGAAGCCTCCCTATTTATAGCCTCCATGTGGTGATCAGATAATCGTTACAGATAAACCTTTTTGAATTCGAATTAAGATAAACTATTATTTTAATCATTCAAACCACATTTATCTGTAATATATATATATATATATATATATATATATATATATATATATATATATATATATATATATATATATATATATATATATATATATATATATATATATATATATATATATATATATATATATCGAAAATATATATATTTATATATATTTTTTCGGCCACCACATGGTCACTCACACTGCCACTTACTCAACTATTGAATAATTATAGTTTTAGTCCCTGCACATTTAATTAATTAATTTAACTGCCAAATTAATTCCAATTAATTCCAGAAAAATTTCTAATTAATTATTATAGTTTCTAATTAATATATTATCACTTAAATATATTAATAAACTATTTATTTAATTTCTATTGATTTATTAATCATATAATAAATCAATCTTTCTCTCTACCGGACTTTCTGCCAATCCTCCAACTATGAGGGCAACCCAAATGGACTATGCTACTATTAATCAGATAAATACTAATTATTAGCATGGCTTAGACACCTAATCCAACAGGCACATAGGTACTCTTCATATTCCAATTTGAAATCGTTTAATGAAAGATTTTTATCTTTAAACAGATCCAAGTTTTTGTCAAGCCAATGGTGAAATGTGTCTACCGAATTGTAATCTTTTGAAAAAGTTTTCTTTGTTGAGTTTTGAACTTTGGGATTTGGAAAGTTTGGTTTTGTAGGGACAAATGTTGGTTTGGAAAATTGATTTTTGACTTCTGATAAATTTTAATCAGTGATTTTTGTTCCAGAAGTTGAAGCGACTATATTTGTTGGTATTGAAACTTTAAAGGGTGTTTTCCTTTTTGCAAGATTTTGGGTTTGTTTTGATTTTAAAATCGTCACAGTTGGTTTCGAAATTACAACTGTGGTTTTTGTTTTGGAAGTTGATGCCTGATTTTGAAATTGAGGTTTTTGCAAAATTTTGATGTTGTGTACCACAGGCTTCGGAGCGATTTGTGTTTTGTTCTTATCTTTAAAACTTGGGAAAAGCATTGAGGGATAAGAGATCTCAGATTTAATTTTTGATTCCTCAATTTCAGCAGATTCAGCATGTGGTACACTCTCTTTTGATTCCATTAACTGAAAAACATCCATCTTCGGAGTTATGGGTTTTTCCATAACTTGAATTTGTTTGTAGTTTCGGTTAGTATAAACATGATTGTTGTTTTTAGTATTCAAAAGATTTTTCAAATTCTCTGGTATTTTCTCCTTTTCATAACACAAACGATTGTAAATGTTGTGACCATACAACTCCTGCTTTCTAATGTTGATTTTTACTTCCATGTTTTCATTTACTTGATTTTCGAACATTTTAGATGATGAGAAGAATCCTTCCTCAGTTACTGTGGAGTTATCCTTATCTACCATCTTTTGTAAATCATTGTCAACTAAAAGAGCACCACTAGGTTTCACAAAGATAGAGTTTTTGAAATAAGAGACCTTAGGATAAACACATGCAACATGGACTAGTCTTTTGGAAGAGTTTTTTAGATAATCTTCATAAGATTCACATTCATCAGAAATTTGAGTCTTAGTTTTAACAATTTCCAAGTTGTCTGAATTTTCATTTTCACAATCAATTTTAGTCTTGCCTTTATCCTCCGAAGACAATTGTGAGATGTCTTCGGATGGTGATACGGATGTAGAGGATGATTTATACAACGACAAGGTTGAACAGTCAACTTCCTCCAAATCCGAATCAGAGAATCATTTTTAGACACAGTTTCTACCACAACATCATATTTGTTTTCACATTGAGGTACGTGCTGTTTCAAGATTGGAATCTCTTGAGGCAGCAGTGTTAACAAATTATCCACAGTTAAGTGTTTTTCAACAGAGATTAAACCATGTTTGTACGAAGGGTTAGTCACTTCGAACCCTGAGACTATGGATTCACATTCATAAGTAACACTATCAACATTCTTAAGCTTGAATTCAATGAAGGGTAACAGTTTTCTATGTTGCACATTGCAAACATCAGCAGAATGATAAATACGGGTAATGTGAGCATACAGTCGTTAAGCAGTTTCACAGAATATGTTTCGCTGTCTCAAAAGTACATCATTGTTATTTGAAAGTTTTTCTCTAGTTTCTTCTAACAAAGAGATTCTAAGATTGGATTTTTCTAATGCTAGCTTCAGGCTCTCTACTCTCCCCCTCAAGCTTAGAAGCTCCTGCTCAGTGAGTACTTCCCTATTTTTAGCATCAACGAGTAATTTGTGCATAACAGAGCAATCACGAGTTATTTCATTTATAATTGGGGTAGATTGAGAACTAGGAATTTTAAAAGATGAAACAAGTTTTGATACCTGTTCTGGGATTGTTAGGCGAGTGTCGTTTGCCATCAAGCATACCTCCTCATCGTCATCAGAAGAATCTTCAAACCAAGTCTTCGGAGTACCAGCAGCAAACATCTCATGTGCCTCCGAAGTCACAAAACCAAGACTTGTAGTTGCTTCAACCTCTAGCTTCTCTTCATCTCCAAACTTCTCTGAAGTGTCCTTTAGAAAGCTCTTACCAACATCATAGGCCATGAAAGCACTATGAGATGGCTTTCTCACTTCCTCATCATCTGAGTCCGAAGACCAAACCTGATAAGATCCTTGACGATCATCAGCACCCATTAGAGCTAGATCTTTGGTCCTTACTCTAACTTCCTCCATTTTTCTTACGTAGTATGCTTCGTCCTTTACTTGCGGTTTCTTTTCGTTTTTCTTGCGAAGCATTCAATCTTTTGCAAAATGATTCTTGCCATGGAAATAGTTGCAGTCATAGCCAAAATCACTTGAAACCTTTTTCTCTTCTGTCTTTTCTTTAGATGACTCCGAATTCTGTTTTTCAGATGGCTTCGGGGTTGACGATTTTGAGTTGTCATCCTTTGGAGTGAATATCTCTGGTTTGGGTTTGGGGTTGAAGTTTGATTTGTTGAAGTTCTTCACAAATGGCTTCCCAGAGTTGTTCTTGAAGAAGGGCTTCTTGAATCTACGATTGTTGGCGGCATAGAGAGCAACAGTCTCTCCATTATCGTCTACCATATAGGCAGCAATGTCTTCATCACTTGATTGTTCATTCTCTTTTGAAACGAGGGCAAGTTGTCCAGAACCAGCCATTTCACTTCTTCGACCCACCACATCAGGTTCGTGTGATTTCAGCAGATTGTACAAGGCAGCCAGCTTGTATTTCTCAATATTCTCATAGGACTTTACCATGAGCATGATTGGCCTCCACTCCTTGCGAAGACTATAAAGAAATTTGATATTTATCTCTTGTTGGCTTCTTGTTTCCCCATACTTGTCTAGGGTGTAAATCATGTTGCTCAGACGTTCATAACAGGCTTCCAAGGATTCATTTTCTTCATGCTTAAAGTTTCCGAAGTCTGCAAGGATTTCTTGAACTTTGCTGGTATGAAGGATTTTATCTCCTCCAAAGCAGAGTTCGAGATTGTCCCACGTCTCTTTTGCAGATTTCGCATCAGTAATGTGATGGCTTACGTCAGGACCCAAGCCACTTCGTAGTTCACGCATGGCCCTCTCATCGTTTTCAAGCTTCTTCATGTCAGCTGCATTGAGGACAACGGCTTCTTCTCCGTCAGGGACAACGAATCGACCAGCAATGTCTGTGTGAGGACCGTCAGTCACAGACCTCCATAAGTCTTTGTCAAGTCCAATAAGATAATCTTTCATTCGGCCAGCCTAGTAATCATAGTAAGAAGTTACTAGAACTAGGGCTTTCGTTGCAGAACCAATGAGGTTTGCATAGTTAAGCATATTGGCATATGTTGCTGTGGAATCAGTCATTTTGATAGATTTCATGGATCTTTTCAGTAAAAACAAGTAATAGAGATTTGCAACAGTTACGGAAACCTAGATCTGAGAATCGAATCAGATCTAGAACTGAGGCAATGAATTTCAATCTCTACTATCAGGTTTTTGTGCTGACTTGCTCTGATACAACTTGTTGGGTGTTGAAATCAGTTAATAGAAGAATTAAAACAAATATTATACCAATAACACAAACAACCACACAAGGATAATATAAGTAATTTGAATGAACAATGTGAAATGGATAACTTGTGCCGAATGCTTGATTATAAGATGTGGTTTTACAATGGGGTTTTCTATGTTTGTGGTTTTACAATCTCGTAATCTCACACTCTACACGGCAAGGTATCACTGATATTTATACTGAATTAGTGATACGAATAGTACAACTTTTACAGAGAATATCCTATCAGTGTACTAGCCAATAGGATAGAAGATTCATGCAACACGTATTTTACAATACGCGTGCACACAAAAGGTTTACACGCTGTGAAGTCTTCGGATCCTCTATGCATCACACTTCGGAGTTCTTCATACTTCGGGGTCTTCTATTACTTTATTACTTCGGGGTTTTTCTTCAAAAGGTCTTCTGCGGAGGACTTCGGATATGTCAGCACTTCATCACAAATATACTCAACAATATAAGGCACATGCACTAACTATTTTTCCTCTATTTGATATGAATTAACCAAGATTGGGTATCAAAATCTGTCAAACCCGGACCAGGTTGCAAAGATCTCCACTTTCAACCTAGGAGGGGTCATCAATAAATTTTGGGAAAAACGTTGGACAAACTAGACCCTAATTCAAGATTAGGGGCCCTAACCTCATGTCATTTTCATTCTCCAATGGTCCCGAGCACATTCAACAAGTGGACTCCACAGTTTAGACAATGAATTGGACCAACCCCAAAGAATCAGTCCAAGCTCCCAATGGGCTATGATTTAGGTTACGGAATTTGGTGTGGGAAAGCTAGACTTCCAACCTTAACTAAGGCCACTAACCTTACCGCTAAATGAGTTTTATACAATATTTAGTGATTTTCCAAAGGCAGTGGACTGAATCTGACAAAAGTTGGATGAGTCAGTGGAAATGGGAAATTCCACATGACTTTGGTTCTAAATCGGCTCAGATCCTTTTAAGGGATCAAACTAGACACAAATAGCAATTCAGGGACATATGGCTTGACCTGATTAGACATATACACGATTTAACATTTGGGTTAGGATTTTCAACCCTAACCCATTAAGACCCTTATTAAGACCATAGAAGGTCTGGATGGACTTCACCAAAGGCTTAGAATTCAGAAACCATCATGCACTAACATTAGCTAATCAACAAGTAAAGAACAACCATACACAACACACATCAACACACCCATGGTGTGTGATGCATGGTATTGACAATGATTCTCCATTCTTAATCTCACAAGGCTGATGATAACATCTTTCCGAATCAGAAGAGAACTCATTATAACTACCATGCACAACCAAGTCAACACACACACCCACGGTGGAGTTGTGGTGGTAGTGGTGCACCACGGTTTGAAAAAGGAAGAAGAAGAGGAACTGAAACCTACCTCAACAGAAAAAGTCCACGACTCCACTTGCTTGATTACTTGCTCACGTTCTTCACGATCTCATCCAATTTCCCCGCTAAAACTCCTTCTTGGTTCTCATTCTTCCTACTCGTGTATCTCTCGACATGTGCTTCACGGTTTGACAAGGATGAATTACTCTTGAACATGGGGTCTGTTTAGGGTTAGGATCACGTATAGGTGAAGATCCAATTGTTTTGATGGGCTAAAGCTTGCAACCGGAAATTCCAGCCTCAACGACATCGGCCCTTTTTTTTCCTCGATGATGCAATACCCCACAAGAAAAGTTTCATGCACTTTAAGAGTTTAACACTTTTGGTCCCTTAGGTTTGGTGGATAATTTTTGTTTAGCCCAACTTCAAATTATCCTATATTTAAAGTATTACTAAATGACACTTAAACCCCTCCACACTATCATCTTTAATTTCTAGGTTTATTATTATTATTATTATTATTATTATTATTATTATTATTATTATTATTATTATCACAATTTAAATTGTTAAATCGTTTTCTAAATAAAATTTATTACCTTTTCTATTGAAAATACGTTACTAAATAATTGACGATAACTATAATGGTTAGACCGAAAATGAGGTGTTACAAAACATCCAGAAGCAATATGCAGATAAGAGGAGAAAGCCATTAGAGTTTCATGTCGAGGACATGGTAATGTTAAAGGTGTCCCCGTGGAAGGGAATAATCCGATTTGGAAAAAGAGGTAAGTTGAACCCGCGATTCATTGGACCCTTTCGAGTGTTAGAGAGAATTGGAGCAGTTGCGTACCGGCGTGAGCTTCCTAATGAGTTGAGGGGTATCCACAATGTATTTCATGTATCGTACCTCAGAAAACCTTGCATGACAAATCCACTCGAGTACCCTTGGCCGAAGTCCAATTAGATGAGAAATTGAGATATCAAGAGATGGGAGAGCGAATTTTAGATAGAAATGTCAAGAAGTTACGAAACAAAGAGGTTGTATTAGTAAAGGTGCATTGACAACATCATAGAGGTACAAATGTCACTTGGGAAGCCGATGAGGAGTTGCGGTCAAAGTATCCCTTTTTGTTTCAAGAGATTCTGAGGACGGAATCTTTTGAATGGGGTAAAAACTTGTAATACCATGTTACTAATTTGTAGTGATATTTTGTTAATCTTAGTGTAATTAAGATTAAATAGGTTGTTATATGAGTTAGGATGGTTAAAAACCCATTTGGGAGAAGTTTGAGCTTAAAAGTGTCAAAAAAAGGTTACACGTGCCGTGTAAAAAGGCTTTAGAAACCAACCCGAAACACTTTTAGAGTGACACGGGTCGTGTGCAAACTATTCAGAAAGCAGTCCATGGGTCGAAAGGGGGTCAAACGGGTCATTTTCACAACACGGGTCGTGCAGCGAACATTAGCAACGCTAATGGGGACATTAGCGGCGATAATGTTACAGCAGGGGTTTTTTATGCGAATTTTCTCTTCATTTTGGGAAGGATTCATTTCTTGGTTTTCCTCTCTAAAACCCTAGACACTCACCCCTAACCCTCTAAAGTCAAATCAGAGCCTATAATTCGAGAATTAGAGTTAGGAATCAATACCTTGTGGATATAAGGTAATATCCTATGTTCTAGCTTTGATTTGATTGTCGATTTTTCTTGGTTTGAGTTAGTTCCAGGTGGTGTTGGTGAACCACCTGCAACTAGCATGATTTGGGTAAGTTTTCTTTTATTATTGTGTGAAAGTGAGTTCTAATCCTAAACCTTAGTCTCGGGTGCAATAGTTATTGCATTTTGTGGTTGATTGAGTAGGATGTTGCGGGATTAAGAGCTGTAGCCTAGATATTGTTGTTATCTATTGTTATAGTTCCTTTTCACACTAATTACTTGCTCTTTTTGAGATGTATTGATAATTAGGTTGTTTTGGATATTGAGTATTGACCCGGACTGTTGTGATACAGCCAAAGCTAGACACGATCACGGTACACGAGGTTCGGGAGTTCTGCATACTGACCCGACATCAGGTGAGTAGTTGCTTATTAATTCTTTGATGAACCATGTTATGTTGAAATGTTCATTGCAGAAAAGAAGTATTTTATGAGTTATGATATGTATTGGTTTGGTTGTGTATAACCAATCTTGAAAGTGTCTGAAGTAAATAGCTTTAGTGTGTTAATCACACTAAGGACCGAGATAGTCCATTGAGATTGAGTCTAACGAGATCTTGGGTGCTATAACTCTATTAACCCTTATGTACTCACTGAGCTCGTGTAGCTCATAAATTGTTTTTATTGTTGTTGTGTTTAGATTCTGGTAGTGGTGATCGTGGGAAACATAGCTTGGAAGGATAGCTGAAGATTAGACTTGGACCTACTTGCTTTGTTTTGACTATTTCGTTGACCCGGTTTTTGTGTAAAATTGTTTGAAAACATGATGTACATAGGCTAAAACTTAAACTATGTTTTTGGTAACATCTTGTATGACTTGTTACTTAGTGTTGATTACACCTTTAAACTATGTGTTGTTTTGAGAAATTCAAAGTGTAATTTAAAAGTGAGAAACCGGGCGTTACAATATGATTTCATGTTCTAGCTTCAAATTGAGTGTTTGAATTGCTTGGACGAAAGGTTTGGTTCCAGGTGGTATTGATAACTCACCTACAACTAATGAAGTTGTATCAAGTAATTCTTGAATTGGATGTGTAGTAGGGTTGTAATTCAAACCCTAAGTATGCAATAAACTATAATTGAGTGAGTAGAACTATTGCAAGTGAATACAAGGTATTTACATATGTATGGTGTGTATGTGGTATGGTGTAGGTGTTGAAAGTGAATAAAAGACACTTTGGCCTTCCAATTGTACGATCCGGAACGGTGTGAAGTTAATATATCCATGTGAGTAACTCTACCTAACATGTTAGTTGTAACATGTTATATGTGTTATGTGTGCTTATTTGTTGATAATACATGTACTAGAATTTGTGTAAACTATGTAGACACATAGAGAATCACTTGTGATTACATGTGTTAGAGAATTGTGATTATAGTATGTAGTAACCGGCTTCGAGATGAGAATCTCGTGTCCACTTGTAGTAAGGTTTAAATATCACTTAATGAGTACTTTGTGATTATGTATAACTAAGATATTAGTGATTTGCTTAGCGAGTACTTAGCAACCATGGAGGAGTGTGCATAATGAGTATACATGGTGAAATATATATTTAGTATGATGTGGTATGTATATTGTACTGGTGTGCCACATGTGTGCAAAGATTGTTGTGTACGAGTACCATGTGGTCTAGGGGTAACAAGTATATAGATGACTTGTTACTAGAGGTGAACTTTGTAGTGTATAGAGTTAATACACTAAAGTTAAGTAGATGTATAATGGGTACCTTACATGCCACCTAGAGTAAGTCGGATGTTTGCGTGATAGGCGTCTTATGATTACTTGTCAGTGTGTAGAGAGGTATGTGGTTAGAAGTGTCGGGAGTTGTTGTATGACTGTATAACGAGTACTTTAATCACCCGATATATTGTAGGAACCTTTATGGTTCATATCGGCCTTTGTGGCTAGGCGATTGGGTTTAATTACCCGATATATTGTAGGAACCTTTGTGGTTCATATCAGCCTTTATGACTACGTAATTGGGTTTAATTACCCGATATATTGTAGGAACCCTTATGGTTCATATCGGCTTTAATGGCTAGAAGATTGGGTTTAATTGCCCAACATATGTGGTTAGAGCCTATGTGCTCATACTACAGTAGGGGTGACAGTGAGTCTATGTGGCTCGAGACCGTGCTCATACTACGGAGGGGGTTGCGGTGAGTCTTAGTGACTCGAGACCGTGGGGGTTTAGGAGTAGACAAATATAAAGCCTTTGTTGCCTACGACCGCAGAGGTCGTAGAGTGGAGGAGTCTGTGTTGGAAGTGGGTGTGATGGAGTACCGTGTAGTGGTACAGAGTAGTTAGTCCTATGTATGCTTGTGTTGCTCGTTATACACCTTGCTTATTCATTGAGTTGGCTTAGGTGTCGGGGACACCTGTGTGACTACAGAAAGAGTATATTGCGGTCATTTATAATGAGTATGGTTGGTCCTATATTTTTATGTTAACGAGTACTTATAAGTTGATGCAGGAAGTTGTTGCACCCACGAGTTGGGTAATATGTGGTGCTGTGAATAAGTTATTTTATTTGTCGTAGTGTTGTTCACTAAGCCTTGTAGATTACGTGTATGTGTTGTGTTGTGCGCAGGTTAGCGGATTGTAGCGTCAGGCTCGAATCGTGTGGCGATTCTCGGTGAAAACATCTTTTTATAAAGTTGCACAATTTTTATAACCAAATGTTTATTTCGAAGATAATACTTTTAGACAATTATAATCTATAGTAGGAATAACACTATCCTAGCTATTCAAATATTGATAAACAAAGTTGCACAATATTTATAAAACAAATAGTATATAATTCGTAGTTTAGGTATATAGTGGTTCGTGAAATTATATTTTATAAGTATAGGTCATCCACTTAATTACCCTCCAATCATTTGGTTATTATAAATATTTCAATTATAACATTTATCTCACCATGTCAAAAAAAAAGGTTTTTTATTCATATTTAATTTATTTTTCTACTTTTTATCAATTAAATATGTGACAAACAGATTGTATATGATAAAAGGTTTGACGCTTAAATATTAAAGTATAATACAAATGGCAAAATGGTCAAAGGAGGTAAAAATATGGGTATTATGTTTTAAGACATTTTAGTAAGTCATAATGAAGTGTTACTTCAATTGGAAACATGTCTTGAAAGCCCGAGGGCAAAATGGGAAACTTGGGGATAAAAGTGAAAAGATTAATTTTTAAATTTTAAAAATTTATATCTAAAAATCTATAAGTATTTGGGAAAAAGACATCGAGAAAACTTTTGTATATTTTGATGCAATAAAAATATAGGAAAAAGATTCGAGTCGTTCGGAGTAATGATGAAGAAGTTATGAAGGTGCAAAGATGGTTAAAAAGTGACAAAAATGGCCAAAGTGTCATGTTTGGGGGTCAGTATCGTAAAATCTATAGAGATTCAGACTTAAGTCAGTAGAATAAAGTTGTAAATCTCATTCCCGTCTTTCCAACGATATAAAGTTTGTAAAATTCCGATATCGCATGTTAGAGTTATGAGGCCGTAAAGTTTGAGATATAAATTATAAAGAAAAGCTGAAAAATTATTCTAAGTCATTAAGTTGAGAGTATTTTGGTAATTTGCGAATTGTGAGATGAGTTAATTCAGATCTAAGTTTGATATCACGTTTTATCTGGAATCTTCCTTTTGTGAGTATCCTAGAAGGGAAATTCGGGAAAGAAGAACACGTGTGTGCGTGTTTGTGATTTATCTATAGCGAGAGAGAGAGAGAGAGAGAGAGAGAGAGAGAGAGAGAGAGAGAATCGAGAAGGAGGAAAGGAAATCGATCAAACAAAAGAGAGACTCGATGAGAGAGGGAGGCAGTCTAGCAGGGAAAGAGACAAAGACAGCAGGAGTCACTGCTGCTGTTTGTTTCCCGGCGAAGATCGCCGCTAACAGCGACGGTGGAGGCAATGTGCGACGATAGATGTCCGGGGGGTGGCAGTGGAAACCTTTCTTTGATCCGATTTTGGGTTATTTCAGCTTCAACTTCAGAATTTCTTGAATAATTGACAGATTCAAAGGTAATTCCTTAACCTAATTGCAAAAGGTGTGAAATTTCTTTGAATTAGTGAATGCATGAAGTTGGAAACTTGAAATCTAGAACTTTTGATGCATGAATCGAATTTTACTAGGAATTTTGAAGCTTTATTATGGATTATGGGATCTGAAAATATCCTCTTGGAATTTCATCATGTAATAAGTTTGAAAAGCATCAAATAAACATGGAATTGATGTTTTTGAGGTTGAAGATGAGGAATAGAGCTGTTGACTTTTCTGTTTTGGTCAAATTTGACCATAAAGGGGGATTTTGTATCTATGTTTGTTGTTTGGGATATGTTATGCAAACATGGAATTGAAGAATAGAAGTGGAATGTGTGAGTAAATAAATGATGATGAGATCATATTTATTAGTCTTGATTTAGCATAAAAAATAATGTTGGTGAAATTGGTTAATGACTACTTGTTAGGATTCTAATTGTGATGAGATTTAATATCCGAAGTACTTATGCTCTTGTCCGAAGCTTTTGGTGTATACGAAGTGAAGGTTGATACGAAGCGGTTGATGATACGAAGTCTACATGCTTATCTGAAGACTGTTACGTTTTATACTTATCTTTTATAATAGATAACGTCTAGGGTCTTTATGCTTATCTGTAACTAATTGGATTAAGTGTTTATCCATTTAGATCTTAGTATAAAAACACCTTTAGCCCTAGATATTTTTTTTACTCAAAGATCAGTCACATATTCTTTGTAATGTTCTTCATAGTTGCTCGTCATTAAAAGACTTGGAGCACTACCCTTTTTACATTGAATACAAATCATTCGACTGATTGAATACTCAAATACTTGTGTTCTCGTTGTTAGCCTTGTTCATAATTTGATCTTACAAGTGGTATCAGAGCGGGTTGTTTGCTGATCTTGTATTAAGATTAAATCCTTTTCTTTGATTCGTGGTTTCAAATCGTTCTTGAATCCACTCTTCCGTTATTCAGACTCTTAATCTTGATAATTTTCCAGCAACGATCTAATCTTTCGATGGCCTACAATGCGAACAACGCTATGATGAACTACGCAGCTCTACTTGGTTCCAGCAACAAGGCACCTATGTTGATTCCTGAGCATTACGATCAATGGGCTGATCATATGGAGGATCACTTATCATCACTTATCAGGTATCGATGAAGATCTTCTGAGATCACTGAAGGAATGACCGTTTACTGCTAATGTTCAGACTAGATTTGCGGCTAAATCTGGTGAAACTACAACTCCTCCGGTTGATTCTGAAGTTGTGATTGCTGCGAACAAGAAGAAAATTGAGAATGACAAAAGATGCATGCGAGAATTGAAAAGTGGTCTACCTCCTGTTGCTTTCAATTTGGTTCGAAGATCAAAATCTGCAAAAGAAATTTGGGACAAACTGAAGATGTGATACGAAGGTAGTGATGTCATGAAAAAGAGCAAAGTCAACAACATTCTGGCTGATTTCAGCAACTTTAAACAACTGGATAACGAAAAGATTGATCAGACGTTCGAAAGGTTTACTGATGTGGTGTATGAACTGGAGAAACATGGTGTATCAAAAACTTCACATGAAACAAACTTTCGTTTCATGCAATGTCTCCAAAGAAAACGGAAGCAAATCACTATGATGGTGAGAGCTCATGAGAAGATCAACTCCTATTCACTTGAAGAACTCTACAATCTACTCAAATCATACGAGTATGATGTTTTAGATGAAGCTGGTGATCCACCGAATGCTGGCACTCTTTCTTTTGTTTCAAAAACTGAATTCGATGACATCACTGATGCTGATGATGAAGGTGAAGAGGATGAAGAAAGTGATACGAAGGCACTGTACTCCAACAACAACATGAAATTTCAGAAACGAACACAGAACAAACCTAACTTCAATCGAAACTTCAACAATGGAAAACAGCCAACTAAACCAGCTGAATACACCAAACCGAAGTCTGATGCAACTCCTCAAACTGAAAAGAAGTTGTTAGGTGATTCTGGTTACGACTGTAATTATTGCTTTGGAAAAAATCATTTAGCTAAAGATTGTATGCTGAAGAAAGCAAATGAGAAGAAGGAACGAGTCAAAGATGAAGCATACTATACGAAGAAGCTGGAAGAGGTTCGTGTGAAGACTCAAAGTCTGTCACTCATTGCTCCTAATAGTGGTGATTGTACATATCATATTTGGTCATCTGGTTCGGATGACGATGAAATCCGCAGACCTAATCATGGGGCAATGTTTGCTGCACATACCGGCCATGGCATATGGTCCGAAGAGGAGAGTTCGGATGAAGAGGAAGAAAGCAAGATAACTAGTGTCTGTCTGATGGCACAAGGAACAAACTCTTCGTCCAATGCTCACCTTACCATTCCAGAACAGGTATTACTTTTACTTCAAAACTTTAACGTTCCTGAAGAACTTTTTATTAATGACCTTAACGAAATTACTTCTGACTGTCTGCATATGAATCAACTACTTGTTTCAGCAAATAGTAATGCGTGTCAGGCAAAGGATGAAGTAACTTCGCTCAAGGCCAAGCTAAAAGGAATTCGTGGGGCACTAGAGAAAAGTCAACTTAGAATAGATATTTTAGAAGAAAGTAGAGAACAGTACATGAAAAACAATGAATTGTTATTAAAACAAAGAAATATTTTTTGTGAAACTGCTAAAAGATTATATGCATACATTACTCGTATTTATCACTCATATGATATTTCATTAGACCATCACAAAAAATTACTACCTTTTATTGAGTTTAAGTTACAAGAAGTTGATTCTATTTCATATGAATGTGAATCTATTGTTTCATCAATTGAAATACCTAACCCAACTTATGCTCATGGTATTGTTCCATTCGAAAAATTCTTAAGTCCTAATGATTTATTAAAAGTAATGGATAAGTCTCTACCCACAGTTCCTCTAGCAACTAAAAGTAATTCGATGAATGTTATTGTTGATACTTCTGAGAATGACTCTGATTCTGATTCTGATATTGAAGAAATAGACTGTAGTGATTTATCACAAAAGAAAACTTCTTCAGTCTGTTCTTCAAAATCCGAATCTAAAGAAAGTACCAATACACCTAAAGAAAATTCTCCTAAGGTTAAACAGGTCTCTTCGGATGACAAAACCAAAACTTTTCAAATTCTAAGCACTTCGGATAACTACTCAAAATACATAGATAATAAATCCAAAAGACTTATCGAACAAGCTTGTATGTATCCAAAAGTTGCAAACTTTAAGAATACAATTTTTATCAAAAAAGGGTGTACAACTTGAAGATAGTTGCGAACTTCTGTTACTTATGAAAGAAGACAATACAACTGTAACAGCCGAAGGCTTTTTCTCATCTGATAAAATGCTCGAAAACACCTTGAATGCTGAGATGGAATTTAAAATAAATAAACGAAAACAAGATATGCATCAGATGAAAAACTCCTTCGGACGTCACAATAATCAAATCTTTTCTCACAACCGAAGTTTTTCGAACAACCGAAGTTTCTCAAACAATCGAAATTTTCCAAATACTTGAATTTCTTCAAATATTAGAATCCTTGAAACAAACAAAAATCAAATAAAGACTCAATCTTCGGTTGAAAAGCATAAACAATTTTACGATAATAGACGAAGAAATAACTATCGTGATTCTCAAAACAAAAAGAAAGCATTGCAATATCAACAAAAGTCTTTTAAAGTCAAAAACTCTTCAGCAACACCTAAGAAAATCGTTTTTGAACCTGCAAAACCTATCTGTTCAAACAAAAAGTACGAAAAAGCAACTAAGAAAACTTTTACTAAAGGAAGCAATCTAGTTGATACGTTTCATGTTTGGCTTGATAAGAACATGGATTTGTTTAAAGATAAAAGTTTAACAATTCATGACTTTAAACTTGCTTATGAAGAGTTCTTATGTGAGTCTACTCAATGTAGTACTTCATCTGGGAAATCTTTACTTTCAAACAGAAAATGGGTTCCTGTGAAACCAACTCCAATTTCCACATTGAGTCCTAAAGAACAAAAACAAAAGAAAATTTTGAAATGGGTTCCAAAAGTTACTAAAACTCAAACAATTGAAACCTCCATTGAGTCAAATATTGCTTCAACTTCTGGCACTAAAAAGGATGATATGATCGCTTCATGGATCTATGATCCGAATACTTACCCTCAAGGACCCAAGCCATATTGGGTACCTGAACTCTCTCTCTAATTTATAGGTAATAATCGATGAGCAGTACGATAAGGAATGGTATATCGACAGTGGCTGCTCACGACACATGACGGGGAGGATAGAGATTTCAGAAGTTTAGAAGATGGAGGAGATATAAAGTTTGGAAACAACGAAACATGTCCAATAAAAGGTTATGGAAAAATCACTAATGGCAAATTCACTATAAATAGAGTTGCTTATGTAGAAGGATTAAAGCACAATTTGGTGAGTGTCTCTCAACTAGTTGTGGGGACTGGCTTAAAAGTTTCATTCGACGAAGCTGGTAGTGTGATCAAGAAGAAAAAGACCAAGGAAGTCTTGCTAAAATCTTCAAGGAAGGGTGAAATGTATCCACTGGATATGAAGCCAATTGTTGGACCACCTTCCATATGTCTTCTCTCAAAAGCCCCTTCTGATCTCAGCTGGTTATGGTATCGCAAGCTGTCTCATATGAACTTCAAGAATATCAACAAGCTGGTTGCTCTTGACCTTGTCTGAGGTATGCCAACACTGAAGTTTGATAATGACACGTTGTGTGCTGCTTGCAAACATGGGAAGCAAAAACGTCAAGCTCATACGATTACCATAGACTCCAAGATCAGTGAACCTCTTGAATTACTACACATCGAACTTTGTGGTCCCTCAACGGTTGAATCTCTTGGAGGAAATAAATACATTTTAGTTATCGTGGATGACTTTTCACGATTCACATGGGTAATCTTTCTACGAAAAAAGTCAGACACACCAGCAGAACTCATAGCCTTCATCAAGCAGATCGAGCTTCATTTAAAGAAACATGTACGAGCAATCCGAAGTGACAATGGCACCGAATTCAAAAACCATACAACTGACTCGTATCCAAAGGAAAAGGGGATCACTCATAACTTTTCTGCCCCTTATACTCCACAACAAAATGGTGTAGTTGAGCGAAGAAACAAATCATTATGCGAAGCAACAAGGACCATGCTTGACTATGCGAATCTTCCAATGTATTTTTGGGCTGAAGCTGTTGCAACTGCATGCTTCACTCAAAATCGGTCATACATTCATAAACGCTTCAACATTACTCCATACGAAGTCATCAATAAAAGGAAACCAAATGTAAAATACTTCCATGTATTCAGGTGCCGATGTTTCATTATGAGACTCAAACCTGGTACTACGTAGTTTACATCAAAATCCGATGACGGTGTCTTCCTAGGATATTCACACTCTGCAAAAGCTTATCGAGTACTAAACAAGACAACGAGGAAGATTGAGGAGACATTCAATCTGACGTTTGATGAACATTATATCAAGAAATCAGACAATCTCTTTCCTCGCTCCTCCATATTTCAAGAAATCAGACAATCTCCTTCTTATTTGACAGTCCTGATCATGCAATCGATGATGAAGCAAATGCAACAGACAATAATATACCAGAAATCAACAAGCTTATCGATGATCATCCCACCAACGGACAATCCATAAATAAGAAGTCTTCGGTTGAGGGGGAGTCAGAAACACCTAAACAAAAAGATCCTTCGGTTGAGGGGGGAGTATGACTCATCCAACCCAAAGGATCCTTCAGTTGAAGAAGAAACTACACTGTCAAGTACATCCAATCAAAAAGAAGCACAGTCATCTGACAAATCAGCTTCTGTTGAGCGGGAGTCATCTGACAAGCCAGCTTCAGCTGAGGGGAAGTCAAGTAATAACCAAGCTTCGACTAATAGTGAATAACCAATTCCTGACACTTCGCCCAAAGACAATCAGTCAACTTCGGACTATCCTTCAGATACAAAGGAAGTGAATGGGGAAACTCTGCCTGAATATGATCCTACTTATCCAACTCTTGAAAAATGGACTAGAGACCATCCGAAGACTCAGGTAATTGGCAATCCAGATGAAAAGGTACTTAATCGATCTCAATTAAAAGCTAAACAACATGAATTAAATAAACGATCGGATTACTGCATGTTTAATGTTTTCATCTCAAAAGTTGAACCTAAAACTGTAAAAGAAGCTTTTCTACACTCGGATTGGGTTGAGGCCATGCAAAGTGAGTTGGCTGAATTTGAATGAAACAAATTGTGGCGTTTAATACCAAAACCAACCAACTCCTCTGTAGTAGGTCTTAAATGGATTTTTTCGAAATAAACTTGATACAGAAGGTAACATTGTACGAAACAAAGCTAGACTAGTTGTCAAAGGATATTGT
Source organism: Cichorium intybus (assembly GCA_023525715.1). Lineage (NCBI taxonomy): Eukaryota > Viridiplantae > Streptophyta > Magnoliopsida > Asterales > Asteraceae > Cichorium > Cichorium intybus. Next base: position 57,349,468 of record CM042017.1, on the reverse strand, counting down.
CAACATGAGGGAATCGATTATGATGAAACCTTCGCTCCTGTTGCCAGACATGAGTCCATCTGAATCTTTTTGGCATTTGCTGCCCACAAAAACTTTGATGCCTGCCAAATGGATGTCAAATGTGCATTTTTAAATGGCGAACTTGAGGAAACAGTGTATGTAGAACAACCACCTGGTTTTATAAACGAAACATATCCAAATCACTGTTATATCCTTGACAAAGCAGTCTATGGGTTAAAGGAAGCACCAAGAGCTTGGTACGAAACTTTAACCAGGTTTTTAAAACAATCAAACTTCAAACAAGGTTCTGCTGATCCCACTCTCTTTCGAAAGAAAGTTGGTAATCATCTCATGTTAGTTCAAATCTACATGGATGATATCATCTTCGGATAAACAGACCCTGAACTGTCAAAAGATTTCGAAACCTTAATGAAAAGTAAGTTTCAAATGAGCATGATGGGGAAGATAAACTTCTTTCTTGGACTACAAGTTAAACAAACATCCGAAGGTATCTTCATAAACCAAGAAAAATACGCACGAAGTCTGTTGGAGAAATTTGGTATGGAGAACTGTTCAAATGCGAAGGTTCCCATGGCTGCTGGTACACGACTCACACCTTCGCTTGACAAACCGGCGGTTGATCAGAAGGTCTATGGAAGCATGATTGGTTTACTACTCTACTTAACTGCCAGTCGCCCTGATATCATGTTCTCAGTTTGTAATTGCGCTCGATATCAGGCGAATCCAAGAGAACCTCATCTAACCGCAGTCAAGACAATCTTTCGCTATCTTCATCGAACTCCTTCCCTTGGCTTATGGTACCCTGCCAATTCAGGCTTCTTTCTACAAGCCTACTCCGATGCTGATCTGGGAGGATGTGCACTTGATCGAAAAAGCACTTCAGGGGGTTGTCAGTTTCTAGATGGCAAGCTTATCAGCTGGCAATCAAAGAAACAAACTTGTGTCTCCATCTCCACAGCCGAAGCAGAATACATTGCTGCTGTTGCATGCACTTCTCAGATGATTTGGGTTCCGAGTCAACTATGTGATTATGCAATTCACATGCGAAGGATACCTCTATTCTGTGACTCTCAAAGTGCCATACGAATTTGTTATAATCCGGTTCAAAACTCGAAGACCAAACATATTTCTCTCCGATATCACTTTATTAAAAGTCATGTAGAGGAAGGGAACATTGAGGTCCATTTCGTCGATACGAATAATCAGCTAGCTGACATCTTCACCAAAGCTCTTGATGAGAAAGCCTTTACACGAATCATCCATGGGCTAGGCATGCTTGAGTCATCCGTAGTTCCAAACACATAATCAGCTAAGTACCTTCAACCAAAAATCTTTGTAAATGTTTTCAATTATTTTAAGTTTTTTTCCTAAGGATGAATAGGTTTAAGTTTTTTTTTATTTTAAAATTTTCTTGTCATCAGAAGCGAACTATTCATAAACGAACCTTCGGTTCAGTTCGGATAACGTTTTTACAACAATTCGGATAACATAAGCCACTATTCACATCCGACTCTTCGGTTCCCTTCTGATAACACTTAAAATACTGACTTCTGCCCATAGCATTACTCATGCCTCTCTCATCCGAAACCAAAATATTTCAAAATATCAAAACACCATTAAAGGACAAAACGGGGTTTTTAGAGTCTGTTGAGCATATCTCATTGCACTAAGAGATATTTGGGACTCGCACTGCAACATTGGTAATACTTCAGATGATCTGATCATGGTTAAAGACCTTTTGACATGTACATACTTCGTAGCAGACTACATGTAAACCTCATGTCTTACTTGCACCTAGTGGTTCTTCCTTTGCATAAGCACATAACTAATCAGAAAGACTCGGTCTTCTCAGGATATTTTCTAGGTGTTGCGTAGCAGTAAAACATCTGACAATTCCTGATACGAAGAAAAGAAACCTAATGCAAATTTCACTGATGGGATTTTCAAAGCTATTTATGATAAATAATACTGAAATGAATAAGTCAAGATAATAAAAAGCAATAAATGCTTCAAGCACCAAAGAGTCAAAATAATTTAAAAGCAAATAAAAGCTAGAAAGGCACTTTCACAAAACTTCAAGTCTCTCTTCGGATACAATAAAGAATCGATATTAAGGTGTCTAATAAACTCAAGGCGTACCCCCTGTCTTCAATGCAACAATCAGGATCTCATGTGACACAGTTGAGAACCAGGTTGGGGGTATGAACATCTCAGTAATCCGTCTTCAGTGACAAGGGTGGAGTAGTGCACAATTTTTAAAGGCTTGTCATCCGAAAAGCGTGTCCAAATACTCCATCTGGTGAATAGAGATAATTTTTTACAATCCCATACAACTTCAAATTAGAAGCTCAGAAATGTACTTCTTCATATCAGGATGTGTCACCTAAGGTTACTCTACGTAATACTTAGAACCTTATGACAGACAAATAAGTTAATATAAAGGCGATGGTGGAATATTCACACTGGGTTCAACCATCCATATGAATGCACATTACATTACTCTTGTTCGGATATGCATGTGTCACAAGGACTTCCTAGAATAATCAGCTCTCATCTTTTGAACTGAACCAAAAATCATGATTTCCCAAATTAAATAAATCCTTGTGTTATCACTTCGGATGGTTGGCATGACTGTATTATGATCTGACTTCGGTTGTAAATTTCAAAAATCGATACTCCAATAACATTTTATTTATTTATCCATTTTACACTTATCAAATAGTAATCATGGTTGTTGGGGTTTAACGAGAAATCCGGGATCGTTACTGATCTTGTTTTGAATTGGGAGATGCAGGAACCAATAGCAATTGAGCACAATGGTTACTTGGGGTGTTGCAGCTGTCACACCGATAAAAAGGGAATGTCCCCTCAACTTACGGATGACGTGGAGAAGCCTCATTTGACCGTTCAAACACGCGCATTAAATGCACCTTCTCTCTCCACTCATCATCACCATATATAAACGGAACAACCCTTCAATTCATCCCTTCCGTTTCAAAATTCTCTGAATCTGCAACTAAATTTCCTAAAGCTCCCAAACTCTCAACACTCAAAATCAATCCAGATGGCTACCGATGATATTTCTTTCACCGCTGGAGATGCTGATTCCATCCCAGATCTTAACCCCATGTCAGCAAACCATGTCGCAAACCTAGATCCTGAAGCTTACTCGTCAACAATGGCGATGTTGGTGGTATGTCTGCGACACTCACCCCTTTATCACGCCATGACAGCAACTGCTCAAGTTCCAAAGAATTGGGTGAACAGGGCACACCATACTGCACGTCTGAATGTAGATGGTCAATCTGTGTCCTTTGAAATTGTAACTGCCAATGAAACCAAGAAGACGATTACAGTTAAAGAGGAGCAATTCGCCAAGATTCTCCAACTCCCAGTGTCTGGACGGTTTCAGATGGCCTCTCAGTCTGAAATCTTAAATATGCTAAACGAGATGGGTCACACACCGGTAACTCGCACAATGAGTTCTTTCAAGAAGAACAAATTGCCCACTGTCTGGGGTTACTTCTTTAGCATTCTCCTACGAAGTCTCTCTGGCAGGACTTCGGGACTAGATTCAGCTTCCTACACATTCTTGCAACTACACTACGGTATCTACTATAATGTTCCAGTTGATTACACTTCAACTCTTTGGACTGATTTCACCACTTACCTGAATCATGCGAAGAGGGCAACAAACATCGCATCGACACGGTTCTAGGCACTAATTGTTCAAGCTGTGTATGCACACGAAAAGATACCAGTGCCTTCGGACCTACCTATTCATGATTTCCATCAAGTTCAGACACCTTCTAGCTCAACTTCGGATGACAGGATGGAATTTATTGCTCAGATTCCTGAGGCGATGCTGTGCAAGGTTCCTGACGATAATCTAACCTTGATCGAGTATCGCAAGACGATCACCACACCTGCACCCCTCAGGGTCTTCACTCGAGTCATCGAATCCGAACTTCCAAAAGCTAAGGGTGGCAAACGAAAAGGCACAACTGAACCATTCGAAGCCCAAGCAAAGAAGACACGAACACCTATGCAGTTAAGCCTTCAAAGAAGAAACCCGCTTAATCTTCACGACCTCCAACACCTCGATCCAAAAAAGAGGAAGAAGAAGACGAGGAGGAACACTCTCATCAGCAGTGTTGCAAAACTCGGCCGACTCGGCCGAGTACTCGGACTCGGCTAGGTACCTTGGCGATTTTTCAAGAATCGGTCTAATAAATCAGATTAGCTATTACTCGGAATTCCTCGGAAATTCCTCGGATTTCCTCGGATTTCCTCCGAATTCCTCGGAAATTCCTCGGATTTCCTCAGAAATTCCTCGGTCAAACCTTATACTCGGTTTGTTAACTGAAAATAAACCCCTAAATTAATTGATATTCATCTATTTTGTTATAAATCTAATGAACTTATAATATTTGTCATATATATAATTTACCCAAAATTAATTTCTTTATAGTTTATGTTATCCGAGTACTCCCCGCCTAGCCGAGTAATCGCTACTCGCTAGTCCACCGACCTGGGAGCGCCTAGCGTCTTTTGCAACACTGTTCATCAGGAGGATACCACCATTCCTTCTTCACCAACTGCGACAACAACCACAATGGTACCGCCTTCTGATCCTATTGTGTCTTTCACTGAAAATCCGGTGGTGTCCGCACATATAACCACTGTTGAAACATCTAATGTGGAGACAAGTCATATTGAGACCCCTGTGCACGCATCTAATGTGGACACAAGTCTCACATCCGGTAATCCAACTGCCACAAAACCACCTTCACCACCACCAACGAACACAACACCCTTCTTCACCTCAACAACCGAAGTACCTCCGCTTCATTCTTTTTTACGGATGACTTGGCTGATTCACCCTCTTTTCACGAAACCGAAAAAGCAGAGGAAGACTATTTTGAAACATCCCCAATAAACATACAAGACGAGGATGATGATGAACCAGACACGAACCTGGTGTCAATGAAACAATTCTGCCTACTTAATGCAAAATTGAATGTCTTGATCCGAGCACAGACCACGTACACTTAGGACAAAGGGTCTGTGGTCACTACTGATCATCTGGCGGAATCACTTACTTCGTTTGAAGAAACCATCACAACGAAAGTAAACAAGAAAATCGATGCAGCAGGCAAAGCGGTTGAAACTGATGTCAAGCAGATGACACGAAACGTACTGGAGAAAATCGACTTGAGATGTAAGTCAGTGGAAAAACAAGTCAAAGAGAAGTCACAGCAAATCCAGGAACAACATACCTCCAGACTCACCGAAGTGGTCACGAAACTCAATTCTGCCTACATAGAAGTTCAAGCTAAGCTTACTTCACTGTCTACTTCGGTTGAGAATTTATCTAAAAGAGCTGCTGAGGAATTTGATGTCCAATTGCAAAGTTTAAGGAAAGATGTTGAGGATGCAAAGAAGACCATTGCAATTTATGAACCGAAGGTGCAGGAGTTAAATGCGTACAGAGAAGCGCAGAACATCACCAATCAACAAATAAAAATTTTGGTCTCTCAAACCACCGACTCCATCAGAAAGGATATTGCACCACTTCTTACACTTTTTAGTCTATTACTAGGTGCTCCAAAGCCCTCGGTGCTTTCGTCATAAGGGGGAGAAGTGCCTCGACCAACAAGACAAACATGCATCACCTTCGCTCCAACAACGACCATCACAACCCTTGCACCACTCTCTCAAACAACAATTACCACTGTTCGTCAGACTGCAAAGCCATTCTTCGGATCTACATCAGCACCCTCATCAGGAACTATTCCCACAACGTCGCCTTCAACAACTGTTCCTCCTGTTTGGGGAAGAACAACTCCGATGACAACCAAATCCACCTCCAGCCTCATAAAACGATTCTCTGGTGGAATCAATATCAGAGCAAGTACTGCACCCTCATCCACCTCAATGAAAATGATAACTTCTCAAGTACCTCCTGAGACTGGCCCTTCGGTCGATAAGGGAAAGAAGATTGCTGAAGTGTTGTCAAAGTCTGAAGAAAATAAAAAGAAGGCAGAAGAATACGAAAAGTTAAGGCATTTGTACGCGATCTCCAGAGATAGGGCTGGAAAGAAAGAAGTCTTGGGTCTAGTGAACAAAATCTGGACATATGAGACGATTATGAATTTAGCCTTCACCACTGTGGAAGTATTTGATAGGTTGCCACTTGTATCGTTCTGTGATGAGAATACGACTGAGTTGCAAGTAGATATCTTATTCAATCTGAAACTATTTGCTGCTAATGTCTATGATGTTGAGTTTGATCCAGCCGAGAAAAGAAAATTTCAAGAGCAAAAAGCTAGGTTTCATGTGAACCTTGCAGCTGATCAAACCGATGTCTGGTCCTTCTTGAAGATTGTTGGGATTGACCGAATAGAGACCGGGCCACTCTTCGAAGATATATATCAGAACTTCATCTATCATGTCCGAAGAGGTGAACAAAAGATAGAGAGTTCATTCACTGTTGCTGATTTTCCACTCATGAACCCAAACGACTTCGTAGTGCTAGTTGAAAGACTTTACAACCTGACTCAAGTGAGAATCTCACAGCAGGTTGGTCTTACTAAAGCTCAGAGGATAATTGGAAGATTTATGGGTTCATATCTTCGAAACTTTGCCGTGTATGACTTGGAAATTACAAAACCTTTTAAGCAATATGTTCCAGCTGCTGATAAAGAGTTAACAGGCATAGACAAAATCAGTGATGGAAAGATTCTTCAGAAACCATGGGGAGTAGTTTACAAGCGAACGCTCACCAAGAAAAGTCCATTGAAGAAACTGTTCTTTGATATGGATGAAAAAGAGAAGTTTCCTTCAACGTTTTTGGAAGGAATGATAGCTAGAGTAATGGTGAATAATGAGAACTCAGAGGATGCGAAGCTTGAGTTATGTACTCATCTGAAGTGGTGGCTACAGATTCGGAGGGAATTGAGCAAAGCTTTTTGTATGTTATAGACTTCGGATACCTGACATCTTCACCACAAAGGGGGAGAATGTTAGGATTCTAATTGTGATGAGATTTAATATCCGAAGTACTTATGCTCTGGTCTGATGCTTTTGGTGTATACGAAGTGAAGGTTGATACGAAGCGGTTGATGATACAAAGTCTACATGCTTATCTGAAGACTGTTACGTTTTATACTTATCTTTTATAATAAATAACGTCTAGGGTCTTTATGCTTATCTGTAACTAATTGGATTAAGTGTTTATCCATTTAGATCTTAGTATAAAAACACCTTTAGCCCTAGATATTTTTTTACTCTAAGATCAGTCGTATATTCTTTGTAATGTTCTTCATAGTTGCTCGTCATTAAAAGACTTGGAGCACTACCCTTTTACATTGAATACAAATCATTCGACTGATTGAATACTCAAATACTTGTGTTCTCGTTGTTAGCCTTGTTCATAATTTGATCTTACACTACTCTTTGATTTCATTCTTGGAAAATTAGACATAAAGACTATAATGAATACTTAATAGTATGAGAAAGTGTTTGATAACCCATTGTTTTTACGAGTGAGTCAAGTATTCATGATTTGGACATCTTAAAGGTAAGATTACAAAAAGAGACAAAACTTTGTAAATTGGAATGGAATTGGACATTCCAACCCTTTTGGGACAATTTTTGGTATTTTACAAAAAAAATGACATGAACAGATCATGGAATTGAATTGAAATGACTTCTATGAAATATCGGTAATAAAGTGGAGTCAAGCAAATGAGGACTTACATGTTTTGAAAGAATTTCTATTTATGGAAACTTTAATGGTCGAGATTTGTTAAAATGGCATAAAATAGTAAAACGAGAGATGTTTTGAAATCTAAACAATTGGTAGTGTTTTATAAGCATGTTAGAATTATAAAGTTATTTAAATTACATGTTAAACCCAATAAATTCATAATTAGTCCAAGTAGGATGAAAAATGGGTAACAGTGTCCAAAAATGATTATTATGCTTTAAAGGAAATACTTAATCATTGGGATGGAATTAGATAATGTATAGAAAGAGTTCATGTATAGTTTGATAAAGGTTATGTGTTTAGTTGTGTAGTATGCACTAACATCTTATTAAATCTATAGAGGTTGATGGATATTTGGAAGCAAGTAGAGTCAAGAGCTAGTGGATCTTTGTAGCTAGACATACCTAGCTACCGAGGTGAGTACATGAGGATTTTTACTGGGTAGATAGCAACAAGTTTTAAATATTGAATGTCTTATATTAAATCTTATGCTAAATGTTTTATGAGTAATGATCTTCCAAATGGTTTTTAAAGCTTGAATTAGCAAGTATTTACAAAGTTTTATATAGCTTTTTAATGTGAGTCTATATGCAAGTTTTACCATCCATGTCATACTTATGAAAGTTTACTGTTATGTTTTTAAAGCATGATTTGACATTAAATTGAATATGTTTTGAAATGTAAGTTTTGGCATCTAGCCATACGATGTTTATGAAAAGATGTTTTGCCATTAGCCTTAATGTGTTTATAAATGAGTACTTTGATGCTAAGTAATGTTATGTTTTAAATGACTGGTATTTGAGATATGAATGAATGCAGCAATGCAAGTTATTATGTTACCCACTTTAGCCCCGACCATGATGTTCCCGCAAGGGAACCTAGAGGAATCTACTGGGGTGGTACCGACCCCGTAGTGAAGTAGATGTCCTAAAGCTTAAGATGCTAGGATGGACTGATTTTGTTCTTTCCATCCTAGTCTAGACTTGGGGTATCACTTAAGGTGATTAATGCCCTAAGTATAAAAATCCAGTTATGATTGAATGCCAGTCAAGTTTAAGTAATGAAAGTTTTATGTTGGTAAGATTGTTATTTAATTTATTATGAAAAGGCTTTACAAGCAAAATGACAATATGTTTCAATTATAAAGGTTTTGATAACAAGTATTATGATATGATTTGTTTATGAACTATCTAACAGAAAGTGTCTTTACATGATTTGATTACAAAAGGTTTGAAAATGATATATTACATGATTTGATTACAAAAGGTTTGAAAATGATATATGTTATGTTTATAAATTCTTTGAGTCTAAAACCCATGTATCTCACGAGACATATTTGTCTTACGTATTTTTGTTTAAATGCTATGTACTCAGGAACAGGAAGCTCGTTAGCAGACGATAGAAGGAAAGGACTTAGAAGCTTATATGAGGAACGTAGATAGAAAGGATGTTCAGAAGATAGAGTTATCTCAAGTGTGGTATAGTTATAGCATGTAAATGAGAGATATTATGCTTATGGTTTAGAATTCCCTTGTAGTTGTACAATAAAGTGGTGTTATGTCCCGTATTGTTTTTGAGTTGTTTTATTGAGTCGGGTCAGTATGGATTTGTCCATATTGCCCAAAGGTCATGCCGAATTTTCGGTAGAAATGTTAGATTAATACGGGACATAACTTTGACACGTTTTAAGGCTTTACTATGGTTGCCTTTTGATATGAGTTTGTAACCCCAATGTTATCTATATACTTTTAAATTTATTTGTTTTGTTGGGACCAAATGTTTAAAATGCTGACTTAAAGACTAAAATAAAAGTTTTTTAAAGAATGAAATTTTTATTCACAGTGTTTTATAAACTTTTACACTAATCAAGGTGTATGAAAGATGGGGTGGTACAAAATATTTTGAAACATTTCTAATTAGGTTTTGGGCAAATTTAAAACAAAAACACTAAATTTTCAGAAATTTTCGATTTTGACACTCTATTATTTTTTTCAGTTAAGTCACTAAGCTTTTAGTTTTTTCAATTAAGTCACTGTATTTTCAATTTTGTTTTAATTTTGACACCTATGTGTCATGTCAACGTCACATCATCAAAAAACTGACACATCATCATGTCACATCACCTAGCAACCGAGTTTATCGGTCAAATTGTCAATATTGAAATAAAATTTAAAACATATTGACTTAATTGAGAAAAATTGAAAATTTAGTGATTGAATTGAAAAAACAGTACAGTGTCAAAATCAAACTTTTTTAAAAACTTATTATTTTTTTTAAATTTACCCCAAATTGTAAAGGTTATATAATTCCATTAAACTACATATTTATAAGGGATAATGTCATAAAAGCCCTTAAGTTTGTCAGAAATGTTCGGTTTTACCCTTTTATGTATTTTTGGTTCATTAAAACCTTTTACTTTAGTAGAAATATTCGGTTTTACCCTTTTATGCAATTTTGGTTTATTAAAACCCTTAAGTTTAGCATAAATGTTCGATTTTACCCTTTTATGCATTTTTTGTTCATTAATACACTTTCGGTTGGTAGAAATGTTATCGGCTCATAAGGGTAAAACTGAACATTTCTGTTAAACTTAAGGGTTTTAATAAACCAAAAATAAACTGAAGGACTTTTACGAACAAAAAATGCATAAAAGGGTAAGATCGAACATTTATGCTAAAGTTATGAGTTTTAATGAACCAAAAATACATAAAAGGGTAAAACCGAACATTTCTGACAAATTTAAAGGCTTTTATGACATTATTCAATTTCGGACACGATTTCACAAAATTTACGATATATTACAAAAAAGGAATAATCAAAAATTGTTGATATGGATAGACAAGTACTCTCGCAAAATTTAGGTATTCTGCATTTGCAAAATGTTTATACTTTATGACACTTGAATTTGTCAGGAATTCGAAAAAATATAACCAAATTCGAGGATCTCACTTAACAAAGATAAATTCATAACCTTAAACAAAACAACACCTATTTGGCTATTTCCTATGTCAATTGCCAAATTATAACGGCTACAAAACTTATCCTTTTACGAAATAACATCTCATCTACACATGTTTTTTGGTGATTTTTTTCTTTATTTTTCGAGTTTTTGTGAATGGCATTAATTAACGATTTCGTAATATGCAATTGCTGTAAATAAATTATAAACCTATTTAAAGATCAACAAAGATGATGATCATTATTTCTTGATTAAGAATATCAATTTTCGTAATTTTTGTGATTATCCTTTTGTGAAAAGGTGTCATTGTCTCATTGAGTGATAGAGACCTTCTCTCTCTCTCTCTCTCTCTCTCTCTCTCTCATATATTAACTTATTAATGAAGCTGAAGCCTTTTAATATCTACAAGAAGATCGCCAACCACTTGAAGAATCTCTACGGCGACCGAAGAAAATGAATCGTTACGCAATCCTCCTTCTACTTGCTCCCTTGATCGTCGCAGTCGTTCACGCCCGTGTCACGGCGAACGATTTCATCAGGTTGCCGTCGGAGAAACATGACTCCGTTGCCGTCGACGACGACTCCGTTGGTACCCGATGGGCTGTCTTGCTTGCCGGATCTAATGGTTACTGGAATTACAGACATCAGGTTCCTCAATGCCATTTATTTAATTCTTAATTTGTCAAAAAATGGCTCATCCTCGGCAATTAAACAAAATTCTCATGCCTGTTAAAATTAACTAAACAAAATTTAATGTATTCCTATAATTGTATACATAAGTTAATAGACATGGCCACTTTTGGACTGTCTCATGCCCTAACAGCTTTCACTTCTTTCTATTGTTTTTTGTGCATGTGAAGTTGCTGAAGTCGTGATTGTTTCCTTTATTCTGTCGATTTAGTAGAGTTTGTAACAATCGAACACTACTTTCCTTGTTAATTTATTCCTGTAACTCATGCTGTTGCAATTGATGATTCTTTTGGTTCATGTACTTCTCATCAACAAAATTAAGCTTTCATGAGTACTTGTTAATCAGTTTTTGGACATCTTTATGCAGTCCCCACATAAGTGTCCTAAGGGTAACATATTGTTTGTTAATACTAACAAACACTTTATTTTTTTTATCCAGGCAGATGTATGCCATGCATATCAAATCTTGAAAAAAGGCGGCATCAAGGATGAAAACATTGTGGTTTTCATGTATGATGATATAGCAAATAATGAGGAGAACCCGAGGCCTGGAGTCATAATCAATAGCCCAGATGGTGATGATGTGTATCATGGAGTCCCAAAGGTTTTTGTTTCTTTATGAGACACTTGTCCATGTTTATATATATATATATATATATATATATATATATATATATATATATATATATATATATATATATATATATATATATATATATATATATATATATATATATATATATATATGAGATGTTTATTGGGTGTCTGTTTTCAGGATTACACCGGTGAAGATGTGACTGTTGACAACTTTTTCGCTGTTCTTCTTGGAAACAAGAGTGCAGTTAAAGGGGGCAGTGGCAAGGTTGTAAATAGTGGCCCAAATGATCACATCTTTGTATATTATACAGATCACGGTGGTCCAGGTGTGCTTGGTAAGTCAAAAGATTCTGCGCCTTAATGCTAATAATAGAAAGATTTTTGGAATATGCAGTGTTGGTTGATTACTTATTTACTGGTTATGTTATTGTTGGGTGTAAAGTTCTACATGTTTATGACTTGGTGGCATTAGGAAGGTCCGCTTATGTTTGTGGGCTTGTTCATTGGGCTTATTAGCTTTTAGACTATAAATAGTGTTTTTATTATTATTCTATAGCTAATGATTCTAGAGGAAGTGAGCCACTATCATAGAGAGAGAATCATACACATTGTAAAACCCATTGATCAATCTAATCATTCGACTCATTGGATCATGATTGGTGTCGTTCTTATTCCGCATTTGTCAAATCTTAACTCAACAGTTGTATGTATCATCAGGGATGCCAACGAATCCTTACATGTATGCTAATGATCTGATTGAGGTCCTGAAGAAAAAACATGCTTCTGGAACATACAAAAGCTTGGTAACTTTTTTCCTTACCATCAAACGAATAATATTATGTTAGAAAGCATGTCATATGTAGAGTTTGTTAATGATGAATAACATATATTATTATGTGTAGGTATTTTATCTTGAAGCATGTGAATCTGGGAGTATTTTTGAGGGACTTCTTCCTGAAGGTTTAAATATCTATGCAACCACAGCATCTGGTCCAAATGAAAACAGCTGGGGTACTTACTGTCCAGGAGATTATCCTAGTCCACCTGCGGAATATGATACCTGCTTGGGCGACTTGTACAGTGTTGCATGGATGGAGGACTGGTACGTTTTATATTCTTTCTAACAACAAATCAAAATCTTTGTATTGATGGATTTCTTTCCATTCCACCCTTTGGTTGGAAATGACTACAGAAAACCGATTCCAATCTTTTCTCATTTCTATATAGGACCGAAATGGTTTTGAAAATGTTTCATGAACAAGATATTAGGAAAAGCTCGATTTAAATCTTTTTAGAATTAATTAAATAAGTTTTGTGAATAAGGAATTAAAAGAAATTTATATAACTGGGTTTTGTCTTGTTGTTGATAGTGATGTGCACAACCTGCGAACAGAAACAATCAGGGAGCAATATCATCTGGTATGTGCTTATTATGAAGTTGAAAGATTTCTTTTTCATTTTACAACTCAATTATGAATTGGAATTTTAGATTAGATTTGTTTTTATCAGATTAATAAAAAGGTTAAATGTGCATTAATAAATCACATTCATGCAAGAACGTTTCACCTTTTTCCCAATTTACACAAGAAGTTGTTTTTTTATATCATTTTAGGACAAAAATATGCTTTATTTTACAGTTAACCTGTTGGTTTCATACATTGTTGCATAAATCGGTAAAAAAAGTGAAAAGTTTAAGTTGGTAAAGAACTGTGGATAAATTTGTAAACAATATGGAACGTTGTTGCATAAATAGTGGTTAACTTTGTTTAGTCCTGTGGTTGCATATTTCATCTAAAAACCATTTGTCGCATAAATTGGGAAACTATATAATCCTTAATAAAAAGTAGGGAAATCTCCATTAAAGTCCCAAATTTTGGCTCAGTTTATGAAAAAATCTCAAGTTAATTTTTATTAACAAAAAAGTCCAAAATTACTTTTTATTAACAAAAAAGGACAGAAACTATATGTTTTATCTTCAATAAAGTCCTAATATTTTCACACAGTTTACGGAAAAGTCCCAACATTAGCCATTTTTTGTCTTTTTTTGTTAATAAAAATTAATTAGGACTTTTTTGTTAATAAAAATTAATTTGGGACTTTTTCATAAATTGAGTTAAAATATTGGGACTTTATTGAAGATTTCCCTAAAAAGTATGGTTGGTTTCATAAACTTTTTTAATTGCATAGATGCGCAACTTAATGTGATGTTACACTACATAAAGAAACAAGCATATAAATTGAAATTTATTCCCGTAAGAGAATCAGGACTTATGTTTGACATACATTATCAGATCGATTTCAAATAGCTATACTACTGACTTGAGCGGGTTTATAGCTATATATCCATTTAAAAAAAACAAGGGTTCGACTTAAATAAAAGAATTTATATAAAATAGTTGATGGTGGTTATTGGTACATTGATGATAACGCAGGTGAAGGAAAGAACGTCAAACGGGAATGCTTATTACGGATCACATGTAATGCAATACGGGGACTTGCAGCTTAGCAAGGATGAAGTCTACATGTATCTGGGTACAAACCCTGCAAATGACAACTTTACTTTTGTCGATAGTAGCAACTCCTTACGCTCATCACCTTCAAAAGCCGTCAATCAGCGTGATGCCGATCTTTTACATTTCTGGCACAAGGTTTCTCCAATCTTCCTTTTATTAGGACAAAACGGAACAGAACAGATCGTACTGTGTTTGGCATGCATTAAATTTTGGGTAAATTGTATAAATGTCACTAACTTTTCTAATTTTCTCGATTTTGACACTGCATTTTTAGTTTTTGCAATTAAGTCATTATGTTTTCAGAAAAATTGCAATTAAGTCATTATGTTTTCCAAAAAGTTGCGAAAATGACCATATGACAGGATGGCAACAGGTTACCAGGTCATATGGTCAGATTTGCAATTTTTCAGAAAACCTAATGACTTAATATAAAAAATAAAAAACATAGTGTCAAAATCTAGAAATCTGAAAAGTTAACGACTTTTATGTAATTTATACAACACTATCACTTTACATACCTCATACGTGTCCAAAAAAAATAAATTTGTTGTTACCTTGTATACTTTACCCTAACAGACCCAAAAAAAACAAATAATAATAAATAAATAAATAAATCAAAGTTTAATGCTACTTGTGACAAATTTGATATTTTTTTTGTTTTTTTTTTGGGGGCTGTTAAGGTAAACTATCCAAGTTAACAACAAAATTACTTTTTTAGACACGTATGAAACATGTAAAGTGATTAAATTGTATAAATTGCATAGGGTAAATTGCATAAAGTCGCTAACTTTTTCAAATTTCTAGATTTTGACACTATTTTGTTATGAAGTCATTAGGTTTTCTGAAAATTTGCAAATCTGACCATATGACCTGGTAACCTGTTGCCATCTTGTCATATGGTCATTTTCGCAACTTTTTGGAAAACATAATGACTTAATTGCCATTTTTCTAAAAACATAATGACTTAATTGCAAAAACTAAAAATGCAATGTCAAAATCGAGAAAATTGGAAAAGTTAGTGACTTTTATGCAATTTACCCTTAAATTTTTGTCTGTCCTATGTAATAAAAGAGCCTGAGATGAACGTTTTGGTTAAAGTTGACTAATAAATTGTTTCACGGCAGTACCGGAAGGCTCCGGAAGGATCTGCTAGAAAGATGGAATCTGGAAAACAGTTTGCGGAAGCAATGGCTCACAGAATGCACATTGACAGCAGTATAAAACTGGTGGGGAAGGTTTTGTTTGGATTACAAAAGAGTGATGAAGTGCTGAATGCTCTCAGACCTGCAGGCCAACCTCTCGTTGATGACTGGGACTGCCTTAAAACATTCGTAACTCCTCATTCTATCATATCATTAAATTTAAAAATAATGTTTTATTCATTACAATTTACAACATTGTCTGTTGTACTTTTCAGGTGAGGAGTTTCGAGACCCACTGCGGGTCCCTATCACAGTACGGTATGAAACACATGCGATCCATAGGTAACTTGTGCAATGCGGGAATCACCACGCAACAAATGCTGGAGGCATCATCACAAGCATGTCCCACCTTTCCATCCAATTCTTGGAGCTCGCTTAACAACGGTTTCAGCTCTTGATGATTGGGATCTTAATCTGTTCATTCTTACTATATATATATACATTTCGTCTAGTCTGGTGTACATTGCAAATAGGCCTTATCATATGTATATAACTCATGCTTGCCCTTGTGTTGTGATTTATTTCTCTTATGTTGGCTGTGGGATCGGTTGGTGTTAACACCTTAAGAGTCTATCCTTCTAGAACTATCTAATTTAGGCTTGATTCCACACTGTTTTGATTGTTACCTGTTTTGTAACCCAAGTTAACAAACAATGTATTGTGTGTAATGTTTTATTTATGGTATGTTTGGGTTATTCCTTGTCTTAAAACCAAGTAAATAAAAAGTATGTCGTTTATGATAATATGCAATGTGATATACAATACACATAAATTAGTATCCAAAAACAAGAAATCGCTAACTTTGAGCTATAGTATTGCGTACGGGCTTTGCTTTGTTGTGCCTTAAGTTGCATCATCTTAACTAGCATCTTACCTGTCCGTAGGTTGGATAGGTTGGATAGCAACGATCGGGTAAAAAATCAAAATAACATATTTTACTTTATGAAATTTTCTGTTAGTGGATACACAATACATTTCTCAATACACATAAAACAATGTTTATTTTAAGTATTAAAATAAAAAATAGCAACATATTTTCTTTAATGTCCTAATGAGAAAAGTAAGAAAGTACAATGCTATAACCAGACAATTTAAAAAAAAGTACATTGCTTCAACAAAAAATTAAAAGTATAATAGCGGTTTAGAACTCGGGCAAACAATCTCATCTTCACACAATTTTCTTTTTTTACCCTTCTTCTGCATCAACAAAAAACAATGTTTATTTTAAGTATTAAAATAAAAAATGGCAACGTACTTTTTTTAATGTCTTAATCAGAAAAAAAAAAAAAAAAAAAGAGAAAGTGCAATGGTATAACCGGACAATTTTTCAAAGTTCAATGCTTCATCAAAATTAAAAGCACAATACCGCTTTAGAACTCCGTTAAACAATGTCATCTCCATGCAATTTATTTACCCTTTTTCTGCATTAACAAAAAACAATGCAGAAAAAGTATATTGCTTCAACAAAAAATTAAAAGTACAATGTTGTAATAGAATGAAATGAAAGTATGATTCTATATCAAACAATTAAATGAAAGCACATTGCTATTTCTTTAACATATATATACCTGCAATTCTTGTTTTATTGCCATTTCATTATGAACTTTCTCTAGTTCTTGGACTCTGCCTTTTCTGGCTTCCAACTCTCTGTATGAAGCAATCAAAAAACATCACAACGTTGTATTTGACTGGACACATGTTCGAGTCAATATTTAACCCTTGATCAAATGTCTTAAATACCCTTCACCAACAAAATGGGCAAGTTATACGGGTAATGTAGCTGGTCAAAACTCGTAAACTTATAGGTCAAATCGATTTGTCAAAACCATTATAGCCCACTTTTTAAATTCCTTTAAAATTAATATTTTGAAATGATTAAAAGAACTATCATTAAAGAAATGATTACTTTTACTTAATAAGATGATTTTTGGTGACTTTAAACCGTATGCTAATTTCATTAGCCAAAACTTTTAACTTTAACCATTGGACTCACTTTTACATGTATGGGTTGAAGTTGTCGCCTCTAACTTTCTGCATCCAAATCAATTATGAAAATAATTTAATATTAAGAAGTTATAAATAAATTTTACGTGAAACAGAGGGTTTATATATCATCCATCTTTTTCAGGTATTTTTGATCAAGATTTAGTGTAAATTAATCAAGAATTCTTTTTTACTTCACCTGAAATTAGGAATGGCCATCAACTTGGAAGGTATGGGCCCAGAAAAAAGATTATTTTCCACATCCCTACATCAACAAACACTATTTATCCTTAAAAACATAAAAAACTTAATTTAAGCAAAAAGAAAGACGTTCTCAAGAAAAATATTTATAATGTAATAACGCAAGTAGTTTACAAAGATATAAGTGGAAGATCTTGCAATACATCAAGAACCCCCATAAGATGATTATTCTGTAAGTGCCTGCAAATCAAGAACACCCAAAAAAGTTACTCCATTTGTTTCACTTCATAGGGTCAAACCAAATACTTTTTTAACATTTTTGTAATTAATTTACAAACTATTGTCACCAGAATACTATACATACAGCTAAATGTAGCTACTGATATCTTCTAGCCATAAATATATAATCCTTGTTGATTTTGAAATTTAAATTTCACTTAATTGACTCTGAAAAGTCAAATGTTGACTTTTGGGTCATATACTCACAATGTTGTTATTGATGACAATTTCGCCATGGAATAGGCAGTGGGCCACTTAAATTGTTAGCAAACAAGTCCCTGAATAAAAACGTATAATCGTTAGAAAGAAAAAGCACACATACAATTCACAAAAATTTTAAGAAAGGGTCGCATACAATTTTGTTAAGGGTGTAAGCTGTTGAAAAGAATCTGAAATCTCTGCTGTCAAATTGTTGTTGTTCAAAGATCTAAGAGAAATAGAAGCTTTATTAGAAAACGATCACATAAAAATTGAATTAACATGAAATTTAAAAGGAATGCTTACAAGTCATTCATTTAAGCTAATGTGGAAAGAGAACAGAAAAACTAAAAAAAAAAAAGATATTGTTTCATCAAGAAAACAGATATATGAGTCAAATCATTCAACTATAACTATTTACATAAAAAGATTTATACTCATTTTGTCTCATAAAACTGCATTATGTTTGTATTCACATTTCCATAATGTATCCAAAATAAACTTACAAGCTCTTGATGGTAACTGGAAGGATTGATGGTACATGACCTCCAATGTGATTATTACTCAAATCTCTACACAAAAATCATTATGAAAAGATGAGCGCTTAATAACCGGGCCCAAAAGTCAAAGCCTGGTCGAAGGCAGTCTAAAAAAAAGGACCTGTTTTAGGACTATGGTACTCTTTAAGTTTGTAAAGAACTTACATTTCTATGATTGAAACAAAAGGTCCCAAACTCTCACCAAATTCACCTCTCAAATTGGCACCATTAAGATTTCTATATACATTCATGAAAATTAGATCTTGATGGAAAATGGAAAGTATTGGTAAATAAATATTTAAAAACAAGAATTGTTTAAAGAATTATAAATCTTACATTCCATTTATGTTGGAGTTGACACACTAAACACGGTTGCAACCTTCTGCACATGGGTCACCCACTGATACTACCACCCAATAAGAGGTGTACCTAAGAGCAGCATATAGACTATTTATTGCCAAAACTGAAATACAAAATAATATAAATTAACGAATTTAAAATATCATATGCATTACAGTTTCGGTGAGCAACAATTTTTATTTGTGAGTGTTTGGAAAAAGCTGATTTTGATTTTTCAAGCATTAATATCACTTTGAAAATGACATTTAAATACCACCAAACTATCATCAATCAACCGAATCAACAGAATTATTTGACTAAACGTTTTGAGTTATAATGTTAAAAATATTATCTTTTTATATTTTTTCTAGAAAACATCGATGGATTTTTGAAATACAAAAAATTATAGAATTGTTTGCTTTCATCTATAGTATGTCTCAAAAATGAAATTGGATTCATTTTACTTAAAACTACATTGTTTTTAAGAAGTACTATACCCTAAGCTTAGATACCTAACAGCCACATATTCACTTTCTATATATATATATATATATATATATATATATATATATATATATATATATATATATATATATATATATATATATATATATATGATTAAATAATTATTTAATTTTTATAAATAAAAAAATTATTTGAATAAAAGATTTGAAATTAAAAAAATTAATATTTATTGAATATTTATAATAAAAAATAATTTAATTGTATCATTCTATTATATGAGAGAATGAAAAAAAAAACATCTTCTCCATGGAATGAAATTCAGCAAAAAAAAAAAAAAAAAATCACATTTCATGAAGAATATTTCATTCCATTCATTATCTTTTTTATTTGGGGTAATTATGAAAAAACACTATATTTTGCCAAAAGTTCTGTTTAACCACCAATTTTTAAAAGATTTGGAAAAAACCACCAATTTTTGGTAAAAAGTTTCATTGAAGCCATTATTACCGGTTCTTCCGGTCATAATGGTTAGACTAAAACTTTTTCTAAAAATTGGTGATTTATTAGAACAAATGAAAAATTGATGGTTTAAGCAGAAAAGTAATGAAATATAGTGTTTTTTCCGTAATTATATAAATTAAGTGTAAACATTATCTAGGTCTAATTACGAAAAAGCACTATATTTTGTAAAAAATTCGGATTAACCACCAATTTTTAAGATTCAGAAAAACCACCATTTTTGGTAAAAAGTTTTATCGAAGCCACTGTTACCGGCTTCATCAGGTCATAGTGGTCAGATTGAAATTTTTTCTAAAAATTAGTGGTTTTATTAAAAAAAATGAAAATTTTATGATTAAACCAGAAAAAATACAAAAAAATAATGCTTTTTTTCGTAATTTCCCCATTTTATTTCGACAAAATACATCATTCCATTCTTTTTTAATTAGTACATACAAAACGCTAACTTATGGTGTATTGAATGGTTAGGCACTTAAACCAAAGCTTTGTCTTTATTTATAAGCTTAGAGACCTCCAAGTTTTGATCCCTCTGGCAATGTGGGATGAGAGCCCTCTCTTCATATAGCCAACAAAAACCAACAGATCTCCGCTTCCTTTTTGCAGTTTCAAGGGCTCTACTTTTTGTTGATTCATCGTTATGATTTCTAATTTCCGAGATAAGAGACGCACAACAAATTGAAGATTTAAGGTAATGCTAATCAACTCGATATTAGCCTTTCATCGTGTTCATCATATTTTTTCTCAGTTTGGTTTGGATCTCATGTTTTCTTTTACTTTGTTTCACGATTCAAAATTCAATGTCGTATTCCTTCAACTGTTTATAGGAATATGATTCATCCCCTTCCCCAACTATTTTCATAGCAAAATGGATTTCGTTTCAACCTGTGACGTTGCACAATCAAAGGAACTCGATTCGGCGTGTATTATTCTTTGATCTCATCACCTCTTTCAACTTGTTTCCAGAAAGATTATAAATCCAAGTAAAAGAAAATCGGAAATTTTGACACAACGAATCTTAATGTTTTATTAAATCAAAGGAGGTTTTCAATTGTGAATTTCAGCTCCATTTCAATCTACCAGAATCCTAGATCTTCATGCAGACACCCCGATTTTAAAAACACGATACCTTTTTCAGACGGTCTTAGAACACAACACTACTCACTATTAATTCCGATCAACTAGTCGATTAAATTTGGTAAATTTCATCATCCAATTTTGAAATTTGATCATTTCCTTACCTTTTCTCCTTCAATGATCTAACTATGGTTAAGGGAAAGTGTCAGGTGGTTAAAAGTAAACTAACCATGGTTAGTTAATTGGTAACGTAACAGGTGTATTATTAAATAGGAAAATGGAGAAGAATAACTCTAACAGAGATGGGTTATTACTAAGAGATAGATCTCAGGCTACAAATAACAACACAACGACGTCGTCCTCGGCTTCGGACTTCGTATTGCAGTGGGGGAACCGGAAACGATTGCGTTGTATGAAGGTTCAGCAGCAACAAGCTAAGGACAAAGAATCAGCGGCGGCAGCAATCGCATCTTCCGGTACACCGCCGGTAGGTCAACGATCCATCACAACACGAGTTGATCGCCGTGTTGCTAAATCACCAAATCATCAAAACAAGGAAACCGTTACTACTAACGCCGTTAGTAACGGACACGGTTACATTAATCTTCGGCAACGATCCTCTTCACCGGCACATCGGGTTCTCAGGTAACTTTTTTTATTTGTGCAAGTATCTAATTCAATAATTTGTTAGCTTTTGTTTTTTTTGCTTATGTTAGTTATTTTGAAATTTAATTCTTAATTTATTTGGTGCGTTACATGGCAAAGAGGAGTAATATTAAAGAAATGATTTATTCACCGTTTAAACTAGGGTCAAATTCTTTGGTATAATATAATTACTATCTGACAATGTTTTCGATAAATTGTAAATCTTATTATTTTTGGTTGTCAAGAAAGTTCACATGCCTTTCAAGCGATCCTTAAAAAAACTCCAATTAAATCATATGTTCAGATTATTTAATTTTCTAACTGCCACTGAAATTTTGGTGGATAAGTTTGTTTTCTTATCTGTTTTGGCGAACAATTTTTGATAATGTTTATAAGTATATTTACTAGTATTCAATTTCTAGATATATTAATATAAAAGTAGAAGATTTTCAAATAAATCGATTTGCATTTTTTGTTAAAGAAAAAATGATTTGCAATTTTGGTGAAGCTATTTTAGCTGTAAACACTACCATTAGATTAGGTTACGAGATTTGTTTCAAAAATAAATATAAAAGTGGATTGGAATCTGATTAAAACAACCCAACAAAAGAAATGTTATAATCAAGTGGGGTCCGGGTGAATAATGAGGGAAGGAAGAGGGCATAATGTGTCAACAATGAAAGTAGGTGCCAAATATTATTTCTTTCTTTCCGCTGAATATAACTATATATAATTTTTAAATAGAAATATTAATCATAATATAAAAGTATAATATTTCTTTTTAAAATCAATTTTAATTTGTATCCTTCTGCAAGTCGATTTTGACCTACAATTTAGTTTATTAAAAACATATATATTTATTCTTGTAAAACGCCTAACGCATGCCTACGGTCTACCTGTTGTTTCTTTTTCTTTTCTTTTTTACTCAATCTTACTATTGTGTTTTCGATTCAGTAAAACTTTTTCTTACTCGTTATTTTGTTGGTTGATTATTTTTATATGAAAAGTTTTTTTGAACGGATTTTTATATGAAAATTTAACGTTTTTTCTGTTCAAACGGAAAAAACTTTTATTTTATATTTTATTCTATCATGTCTCGTGATCGCTAATAAATTCTCTAATATAGGTTTCAATTCATATTCATTTATTTGTATTATGCCCGTCGTTATGAAAATCAATGATATTGATCTCTAAAGTTTTCTGTGGATATATCTTCTTAATCTATATCAGTTTATCTCTTTTATAATTTTTTATGGATACAATATAATTAATCAATAACATTGTTAAATTATCAATTTGATTCTTTGGATATATCTTGCATGCTTTTTTATTGGGAAAGTAGGAGTTTTAAAACCTAAACTTGACTTAAATTCCAAAGCGTGTGTTGAAATATTTTTGTCGATGTTTCCAGCCAAAAGGGCTTCTTTTTTCGTCAATTTTCAGAAAATTGCCACAGATGGAATACTTTTGTATACAGGGGAAAATAATTATCTGAACCATACTTTTTATCTCTGAAAGAATAATTTTGAGTTTTAATTTTTATAAAACAAAAAAAACCTTTCAAAAGTAACTGTAAGAACAGCAACCAAAGTTAATTCAGCATGTTAATTGTCATTAAAAGAATTTTAATTCTTCCTAATCTAGTTAGTCGTTTTGATTATTGGTAATATACTAATATCTACTCAAGAATCGTAATTTTAATGTTTTAGATGTTTATTTTTTCCCTTATTATTATGTTTAAAACACTATTACATTAATTTGGGTTTACAAATGGGCCAAGTGTGAGAAGGAAAGGAGGAAAAAGGGAGAAGTTATCCATCCAACCACGTGTGTCACAACCCATCTCCACTCCCAATCATCACCTCATTTTCCACCATCCGATCCCACTCATCAACGGCTCTACTGACACCTCCTTTAAGATTCTTACACGTGTCCATTAAAAAAGACAACCCACATGATCCTACGGTCTGATCTTGCCAGAAAACCAACGCCACCTTTTTTTTCTTTAATATTCTTTCTTCCCTGCGCCGCTGCGCATGTTATCACAGATCTCTCTCTCTCCCTTCCTTTCCATTGCCCAACCATGACAAGAAAATAATAATCCAGAAAAGAATAAAAATAATATTAAAAACAAAAAAAACAACCCCCTCTTTTTAAGGCCTGACCCATAAATCAAACATTCAAACACCTCCACTCATATTTCCCATAACAACCCTCCGATTTCCTCGATTTTCTTCGCTGATCCACAACATCCACAGGGATATTCCCGTAATTTACCCCTTTCTTGTCTTTGTTTATTTTAATAATAATATTACTTTTTGAAAAATTTTAATTTATAAAAAGTTGTGAATGATCGTGATTGCTTTTCGGTTTGTTTTTTTTAATGGTAGGAATTCTGAGAGTTCAATTGCTATGAAGGGACAGAGTAACGGCGGTAGAGGGGTTTGTTCACCGGATAGAGGGGGTGCGCACGATAAGAGAAGTACACATAACACCCACCACCATAATGGGAAAACCAATAATAACGGCGGCGGTGGTGGTGGTGGGTCGGCGTCGTCGGAGACGGCGCTTGATATGAAAAAAGGAGGGACATCGCCGGGAAATGAGGCGGTTCCCATCGTCTGGCCGCCAAAATTTGTGATCGGATTGACGAACAAAGAGAAAGAAGAAGATTTTTTGGCCATTAAAGGCTCTAAACTTCCTCAAAGACCGAAGAAACGAGCCAAGTTCATCCAACGCACCATCAACGTACGTTTCTTTCTCTCTCTACAAATATTTGTTTAAATTCATATTTTTAATATTTAGTAGAAAAAAAAATAATAGAATATTAATTGCCATTACAACTATATGCATATAAAATCTTGAATTGTTGACCAACCGCATTTTTCGTGATCAAAATTTGTGTCATTGATTTGGATCAAAAGCTATTTTAATGTGTTAGCAATAAATTTTGGTTAAAAGAAGAAACATAATTCTATAAACTTAAATCATAATATTAAAAATAAATTGAGACGATGTATGTTTGATTTGTGCGAATAGTTGGTAAGTCCCGGTGGATGGCTGTGCGATCTCACCCTGGAACGCTACGAAGTAAGAGAGAAAAAGATTACGAAAAAGGTATAACATTTACACTCATATTGGGATAACTTACATTTTTTTTGGTCCCTGTAGGTAGGTTGATTTTTGGATATGGTCTACTTTTTTCGATTTTGATCTTTTTAGTCCCTAAAAACTAAATTTATCAAAGATCCCGTTTATTTTGGACCATTAGTCGGATGTTTTATTGAAACGAAAGAAGATTAAAGATAAAAAAAAAAGTATCTCTAGGAAATCATCAAATAATATGGACGAAAAATATAGTTTACGTTTTTATGCATTATTAGTTTTTTTGTTTTGTTGTAAAAGGAAAAATAGAAATCTCCAATAAAGTCTCAATATTTTGGCTTAGCTTATGAAAAAATATTAAATTAATTTTTATTAACAAAAAACCGGCTAATATTGAGATTTTTTCTGTAAACGGTGCGAAAATATTAAGATTTTATTAAAAATAAAACATGTAATTTCTGTTTTTTGTGTTAATAAAAATTTATTTAGAATTTTTTTATTAATAAAAATTAATTTGAAATTTTTTTTATAAACTGAATCAAAAATATTAGAATTAGCTGAAGTTTTTTAAAAAAGAAAGAAAGAAGGAATTGATGGTTTATATCTTTTAATATTGGAGGTACAGAGACCGAGAGGATTAAAGGCGATGGGGAGCGTGGAGTCGGAGTCGGAATAAAAGAGGGTGTGGCTTTGGCTTTGGTTGTGTATTTACACGTGGTTCGATTAGGTTAATATTCGACATTTTGTTTTTTAGGTGAGAGTAGGAGGAGAAAAATTGAGATTTGTATTTAGTATTTTCATCAATTTTCTCCTTGAGGTTTTAATTATTTTATTACCCCCAAAGGAAAGAAATGTTCTAATCCAAGCTATCTTTATAAGAAACAAATCTTACGTCTTTGTGCCTATTATAACTTATTAGCTAATAAGATCATATGTGTATAAAGTATAAACATTTATATGAAGGATAAATCCATGTCAATCTAAGTTGAAAAGATTGAATATGCTAGAGCGTGATGTATCTTTTATCAATTCTTACCTCCTCATTGTTAGGACGTAAACAAGGGAAGTAAAATAATATTTAATTGAAACAAAAAAATGGAATCCTAAAATTAATAAAAATCAATCACAGCTCCATCATAAATGAAGTTTACCTCACAAAATTTATATTTAATATTTCATTGGCTACAACCGACAAATAACATGTGTTCAAAGTGTAGCCACAATGCAATAATCAAGAGAAGATTCTAGGTTATTTCATTTTCATTTTGTAAATCTCAGTTTTCTTGTATGTTGATCACCGTAAAAGTGAAACTCACAAAATGAAAAATGGGATGATTTCACAAAATGAAAAAACGTGAGTATGGAATTTTCACTCGATCATCCATCATGTCATCTACCAAGTCGTACCGTTACTATTTAAGAGGTCAAGGATGACATCGACCATCCATTTGGTACTGCTTCATACCTTATAAGAGGTGAACGATGGCATGGACTGCCCGTCTCATCTGCCATATTTAAAAAATGGGTGATCTTAAATAAACTTTTTTTATGTGGGTGTGTGTTGTATAAATTGATCTTTACACATACATGTTACGATAAAAGGTTTTTTTTTATCAATACCCTTAAAAATATGTAATTTTTTGAATAAGAAAATAAATAAATAATTGCGTTTTTTAATATAGTTGCATATCGGGTTGTGTTTTTCCCTATTTTACTCAACATCTCACTAATATAATTATGATTTTACAATCATCTTCAGAAAACCTACAACCAATATTAATCAGATTGACATAAATGAATCTTGATATGGAAACATTGCAAATACGTATCGTATGGTCGCAAGTATAAATTCCTAATTAGGAAGATTGAGTGTTTTTATTTTTGATAAGCAAATAAGAAGATCAGAGTTTTTTTACTTACAAAAATTCATCCTAACATATTACGACATATAGTACTTAAAAAAAATGGTAAATCATACTATTTAAACGGTCACATCAACTTGTATTAAAGCCCACGTACCATACTATTTGAGCGATGGCCGGTCCAAGCCAATTTGAGGCCAGGGGCAAAAATAAAAACCGAGGCCCTTGTTTTTTAATGATAAAAAATTTTTAGCAAATGAGGGCGGTACCTCCCAAAACTTTTATTAATTTAAAATAATAATACAATAGCAAATTGGGGACTCCCCATCTATGGAAAGGAAAAGACCCTGGGACAGGCATAGGAGCCAAACAAACTAACAACCACAAATTACAAAACAACAAAATAAACGCTCAGAACCCTAATAAATAAACACAACAAAAAAAAAACTAAAAAATTTACATTTACAAGCTTTTTTAAATGCAAAGTCGTTAATAACAATATCAAGATCAATATTATCCAACATATCTTTCTCAATGCATAGCATAGCCAAACCATTCAATATTTCTTATGACATCGATGAACTCAAATAGTTTTTTTAAACCATCTCCAAGGCACCTCTATTTTTTACTCTGTTTTTGAAGTAAAAAATGGTGCAAAAATTAGGGTTTATGACATAACAGCCCTATAAAGTATACAAATTTAATTTAAAAGGTCCCTTAACTAAATTTTGGTTGTTTCAGACCACTAAACACAGGTTTGAAGTGCTGATTTGGTCACGCGGTTGGGATATAACCGGTTTCCCGGTTATTAAAAGGAAAAAAAAAGCCACGTAAATTTTTACTCGCTTGGTTGTATACACGTCACTTATATGACGTAAGGTGAACTCGTTTTTATATAGTTCATTGGTGTAAGAAAGACGCAAAGAAAACTTCAAATGGTTAAAGTGAAATCATCGAACGTCTCGACACCAAACAACCACCTTGAAAAGCTGATTCAAACGACAAGGATGGCCTGGATGAACCAAACGCATCTTCTTTACCTGGTGGAGAACAAGTTACCTTTGCCAGACTGCCATTGTGAGGAAACGGTGAAGTTACGAACATCATCGACACCTGAGAACCCTAAACGCCGCTTCGTGAACTGCCGGTATTCGTTGGTAAGAAGTTTTCTGGGAAGTTATTTGCTTAAAATCCAGCTGATCGGAACCACATTGTAGGATTTGAATTTGATGTCCGAAAAAATAAACCATAATTTTGTTTTTTGATCACTGCAGACTGAAAGAGATTGTGGATGTTTTGGATGGGTGGATCCGGCACTTAGCCGGCATTACAAGGCCGAGGTCAACAACCTTGTAAACGAAATTGTTAGGATTCGACGCCACCCCGAAGTGGCGATATTGAGGGCTCAACTTAAGGAGGATAAGGAAAAGCATGATGCTGACCTCGATGCAGCAGTCCTGCGTGTTGTAGAGCTGGAAGAGGAATTGACAGAAGAAAAGAGGAATTCAACTCGCCAAAAGCTGATGATCCACCTGTTGGTTTGTTTGGTTGTTTTGTTGTTCTTGTGCAGGTACGTAATGTAGGTGGGGTATGGAATTTCAACCGGATTTTCGGTTTATGTGGGATGTAAATATGCAGGTAGTTGGATGAATATTTTGGGTTTTTGGGGATTGGATGTTATGTTATGGGGTGTGTGGATGAACAACCTGCAAATGGATGTTTGAAATGTATTTTGTAGGGGTAAAAATAGGAATGTTGCCAGTTAGTTAGTTTGTGTTGATATAACCAACATTTTTTACTGGAATTCCTTTACCCGATGTATGTAACCAATTAATGCAATAGATGTAATGAAAAAAAAAACAGAATCCCATGTTTATTCTAAATCCTTTTGTCCATGTGCAATTGAAATGGGGGACCAATTTTAAAGTGAAAAAAAAGATTCGTACATAAAGTTGGGATTTAATATGTTTCCAAACATGTGGGACATATGAGTTCTGTCCACTGATAAAGTATGTTATAAATGAGAAGCTTGGAATGCATTTTAAAGTACAATGTTATAAATGATATGAGTAATAAAGTACAATGCTATAAATGATATGCATATTAAAGTACCATGTTATAAATGATATGCATTTTAAAGTACAATGCTATAAATGTTCAAAATTAGAAAGTACAATGCTATAAAGTACATTGCTATATTTAGTGACACAATGCAAACTGATTTAAAGTACAATGCTATAAAGTAGAATGCTATAACTGATATGCATTTGAAAGTACAATGCTATAATTGGTATGAAGTTTCTTAATTGACAATTCTGGCTTTGTTGTCGGTTCTACAATATTTAGTGACACAATGCAAGCTCTATGGTTGAAAGCAACAAAGTATTATTACATTTGGTCTACCTAAAGTTCACACCACACAACCATAATGACTATAGTCACAACCTGATTTAAAGTACAATGCTATAACTGATCAAAATTAGAAAGTACAATCCATTCAGACACAACTGTATTAGTTTCTTTTTGCAACATGCAATATCATTACCAAAAGTGGTATGCACATGCACACCAACATGTTGCCAGAGTTAATACACATCAAATACTTAAAACATAATAATCCATTCAGATACAACAGTTAAAAACATTCAAGTTTAAATATGAAACTACTCCAAGGTGACTGGTTTGGAAGCTGAATTCCCTTCCCCATTGACACCTATGATATTCCTGGCTAGCTTTTGCTTCACAATTCTCTCGGATTTTCTAATCTGTTCAAGTTTCTCTTTTTTCACCTGCTTCAAAAGTGTTGCTTGGCTTTGCATTGGGACAGTTTGAGTGTCTATTGGAGTATGTTGTGTAAGTCCCTCAATCTGAACTGCATTATCATCAACATCATTTGCAAGGGGATTGTTTTCCATTACCATCTGAAATCAATATAATATAATTAAAAATTAAGTAGGTTACCTAACTTGAAAAGTACAAAGATATTTAATTAAGTTGGTTGCATAAGTTAAAAGTCATACATCCTTATCTGCTTTTTCATTTCTTTCAATTTTGACCCCTTCAGTTTCCATTGGTCTTTCTTGTGTAACTCCCTCAGTGGCAACTGCATCATCATCAGGTTGCATTGGTGTTTCTTGTGTAAGTCCTTCAGTGGGCACTGCAGCATCTCTGGTTGTTTTTTTTTTGGTTCAACAACAAACATTAGTGTACATCAAACACATATGGTGAAATTATTAGAGAAGTACCTGATTCCCATATGGTTTCTTTGGCCTTTTAACATTCATCTTTGTTGGCTTAGAACTCTTTTTACATGTTGCCTTGTTATGTCCACTTTCATGGCAAACACTACACATCATAATCTTACCTGTTTTTGAAACCTTATGCTTACCAATTCTTTCACTAGCATCTCTCTTACGTTTTACAATGGGCCTTCCAGGCATTCTTCTGAATTTTGGTGGCAAAGGTGGAATATAAGATGATTCTGGCCACATGGTACTTCCATTCATAGGTGACATGCCATACTTGTATGACTTTATGTACTTAGATCTACTAAAGTATGGATGAACATACTTCTCAACATCCCTATTATGAAAACTTATTGCTGCCACAGAATATACACAACCATACCCATTCAACTGCCATAACCTACAAGAACAAGTTTTGTTGTCTAGGTCCACCTCAAAAGCTTCTCCTTCACACCTAGTCTCAAATTTTTGAAGACCACTAGGTAATACTTGCCAATACCTTTGCTTTATCTTCAATAAGTTTAACTGATGTCTGATAGCTGGTGATATGTCACTTGACCATGGTTTTCCCTTCATTTTGAATAACCTTTCCATCATATACAACCTCAATTCCTCTAACATGGTTATTATGGGTTTTCTCCTTGCTTCAACAATAATTGCATTAAAACTCTCAGATAAACCATTTTCAGTTGTTGCACAACATCTACCTGTTTCAAAGAAGGCCCTTGACCAAGTCTTTGGGTCCTTGTCCATCAAATACTTGTGGGCTGGTGGACAAAGATTCTCCATTTCCTTCATAAACACTTTGAATGACTGTTCTGTTGTAGCATTTGATGATTTCCAAAATAGATTTTCAAAGTGTGCACCAGGAAATCTCTTTTTAAAATTAGAACATATGTGTCTGGCACATTGTCTATGCTCAGCTTAAGGGACCAACTCCTTAACAGCCTCCATTAGGCCCTACATAAACATAAATCATGAGTAAAGTGTGACTTTAAATATTCAACAGTACAAATAAAGAAGGAATGATAAAAAATTTTATATTACCTTATGTTGATCAGACATCAATGTTAACCCATCTCCAAGCCCCAAGTTTAGATCTTCTATGAGTATATCAAGAAACCATTTCCAGTTTTCCTTGTTCTCAACACACACAACTGCCCAAGCTATAGGGTATATATGATTATTTGCATCTCTACCCACAGCACAAAGTAACTCCCCTTGACAAATTCCTTTCAAGAAACAACCATCTATGCCTATCACCCTTCTACAACCTTCCATCCATCCTTTCTTAACAGCATCAAAACAGACATAAAGTTTGCTAAAATAGTTTTTACCATCTGGCATTGGCAAAACATCCAATTTCATAGTTGAATCTGGGTTTGACCTTCAAATCTCCATCATGTAAGACCATAACTTAGCATAATGTTCAGTCAATGTACCCTCTATTAAATTGATGGCATGTTGCCTTGCCCTTCTACATTGGCTTAGACTGACATCTATTCCAAATTTTTTTAATCACCTCTAGTTTTAGTTGTCTAATACTAAGTTTTTGTCTATGTAACATTTCCTTTGTGTAATGACTTCCAATCCAAGAGTATGTGACAATTGATCCTAACTTGTAGTTTCTTGCACAGTTATGATCACTTTTCAAAGACTTTATTTGAAATGAATGTTCATCTCCCATCCATGATGCCCATAACCTAAATGAACATTCCCCTTTACAACACTTCACCAACAACCTTTTATTATCATTCTTCTTGAAAGCAAGTTGGTATCCATTAGCCACAACATAGTTGCACAACATGTTTTTTAGCTGTTTTGGGTTCTCAAATCTCATACCTAGAATGGGTTTTTGAGTCTTCCAATGTATTTTTTCATTAAATCTTGGATGAACAACACCTTCTTCCTCATTCTCTTTGTCCTCATAATCTTCATCCTCAGGACACATTTTGCTGAGAAATTCATCATCAACAGTTTTGTTCATTTTTGGAATTTCATGATCACCAATCATATCTTCTAAATCCTGGAAACCAGGGTCTTCTTCTTCTTCATTCGTTTCTTTGTTTACAGCTTCAGTTTCTTCATTTGTTGATTGTATTACTGAACCTTCTTCTTCACTTTGCACCACAAAATTCATTTCTTCACCGAACCATTCTTCTAACCCTGATCCAGTATGGTCCATAAACAAAGAAATTTCTTTGGTTTCAGACTCTGTAAAGGCTTGATTAGCATCCTCTAGAAATTTTCCATAATCCAAATCGTTCTCTATTAGTCTAATGCCTTTTGATAATGGTCTATTTGGGATGCAATAATACAATTTCTCACAAGGGACTCCAACATATCTTTCAAGCCACGACCCACACTCGTGAAGATTCATTGCAGCAAAATCAACATCAGTAAATAGTACACTCTCACCGTAAGCATATGAACACGGAAGTCGTAAAAACATACCGTTGTAGTGGCACCGAACTTTAAAGTAAATCGGATCCGGCATGTTACTAGCCATGCAGCTTCGAACTCTCAAACCCTAGATGATCCTCTTCTCCTTCAAGTTTTCAGCGAACAAGGATGCTGCTTCATTAACTCACCCTTTCAAATGCAGGTCTTTAAGACAATTTGGTTTCATTTAACAGGTCAACGTTTTTTTAATTTCCAAGTCAGCATTTTAAATTCCATGTCAGCATTTTATATTCCATGTCAGCAATTTAACCTCTTTAACAGGTTACCAGTCGTCAAATGATCAAATAGACACAGTTTTTTTGACTTTAAGGACTTAGGGGGCTCAAAATTTTGTTTAGGGACCTTTTAAAATATTTTTGTATACTTTATAAGGCTGTTATGTCATAAACCCTAAAAATTAGATCATCTCCATCTTACATCTATTTTTCACACTATTTTTACTTTAAAATATATATTCTTAACATATTTTTTTTCTTCATTTACAAAAATTATCAAAATCTCCCCTTCTATTTATTAAATTTTAACATATAATTACCTTATCTTTTTATTGTAATAATATTCTAAGTTATGTCATCAAAAACTTGATAACAAAATAATTTATTCGTATATAATTAATCTAAAAAATTATGTTACCATGCTTTAATTTAGACATATGTAAACTTTTATGTGAATTCGATGTATAAATATTCACTTTTGATTATTATAATTAAGTAATATTATTTAATATATAACATGATTGTAAATATTTGTTATTAAATTTAAATAAACTAGAAATGTATAGAAATAAAAACTAGAGGACTAAAAATGACAAGGAAAACATTAACTTTATTTTTGGTGTAAATGAATAGTAGTACTTTATTTGGTTAATTGTTCAAATCTACTATCTAATGAAGCGATTGTCGCATCAACGACAACCATAAAATACTCGATTCTAAAAGATTCTTCCGGTGATCCAAATTCATGTTCATTACTAGTTTCATCAAATAGGTTTTTTCCTAATAATTGACGTCTTTTTGGAAATGTAGGTTCAACATCGATGTCAATGCAATGACTTTAGCATTATCTAAACTAAGGGCAAATCCTTCATTTCTATAATTCTTTAAAAATGTCATTATATTTTTTAATAGATCAATGGTAGCATCAATACATATAGATTTGGTTTGCAACTTATTACTAACCTTATAATAGCAAATAAAATATCATACCAAATCACCATACCAAGTAAAAGTTTATAACTTCCAATGGCTCTAACTAAACTTTCAGCCTCACTCTTTGATTTTGCGCCATCACACGTTTTAGATAATTCTATCAATGCTTTCCTAATTTTAGGTGCTTGATACCTAATAGCTTTAAGACTTATAATTCGACTCTCCCAACATGTATTAGACAATGCTTTTACGGTTAAGTTGCTAACATTATTAAGTAAAATTTTCCATCTTTTGGTAGAACTCGAAAATAATACAAATATACGTTGCAAAACTCCAAAAAGGAGAAATAACTTTAACACAAGAATGAGTCATATCACCAATTGTAAGATTAAGATTATGACAAGCACATGACATGTATAATGCTCTCGGATTAATTTTAAGTAATCGTTTTTGAACCCTTGATGGTTTCCTTTCATGTTAGATACATTATCGTAACTTGTCCTCTTACATCATCAATATTAAAACCAAACGATTTAATTGCATTGACTAACTCATGAAAAAGTGCTAAACCAGAAGTATCATCTACCTTCAAAAATTCTAAAAAATATTCTTCAATCTTTATTTTATTATTAGACAAGTTCACATCGAATAACTAGAGTCATTTGTTCTTGATGGCTAACATATGGGGTACAATCAAGAATTATAGAAAAATATTTGCTTGTTTAATAATTTTAATTACAAAATTTCTAACATTTTCAGCTAAACTAGAAATTAGTTCATCTTTGATTTTGTGTCCTAAATAATGATGATGAGTTTCATGATTTTTTATGCGTCTAACATGATCTTGCCTTACAACATCATATTCTGTCATCATTTGAATAACTCCCAAAAAATTACCATTAGAATCTTGGAAAAGTTTTTCATTAAAGCCTCGAAAAGCCAAATTGTATTTTTGATAAATATTTGACGGAAACAATTATTCTTTTTAAAACTTGTCTCCAACGTTCTTTCTCGTTGCTAACTTTTTGTTGTAAATCTTTATCATTTTTTTTATTATTATTATCCAATATTACTTTTAGTTCATCCCAAGAATCCATACAAATAAGATTTTTGTAACTATTTTCATGTTATTTAAGTCTATCAAAAAGATGTTTCCAATCATTAAAGTGATTATTCGGTACGAAACTCTATTATTATAATTATTAGGTTTAAACAACTCACAACAAAAAAATATAATTTATTAGCTTGTTTTGAGTAAACTAGCCATTTTCGATCACTCGTTTCTCAATTACTTAATTTTCTAGTATACGAAGCATAAGAAAAACGTCTTGATGTATCATCTTTAGGATACACAAAATTCAATTATCTTATTCGACATTTTCCAATCAACATATCTCTTAACTTATTATAAAGATTATCCCAATTTATAGGATCACAAATATCTAAAGGCGGAATAAATTGTTCATTGTTATCGTTCATGACATTTTCAGTCTCATTATCACTGGTAACATTAACATTTTCATGTGTGACATTATGAGCATCATTATTAATGTTTTCATAATCAATATTGACATTTTATTGTGTGACATTATCAACTTCATTATTGATATTTTCATCCTCAATATTGACATTTTCATGTGTAACATTTTCATTCTCAATATTGACATGTTCAAGTGTAACATTATCGGCTTCATTATTGATATTTTCCTCCTCATTCTCAATTGTAACATCAAAATTTTCATGTGTAACATTCTCATTTTCTTGTTCATTTGAAGTATTAGAATAACCTAATATTTTCAAGAATTTATTCATAGATCCTTTTTGAGATTCAATTAATTGTTCAGTTTTTTGTATTTTTTTTTCCTTTTTTCACATCCAAACAAATGTTTTCTAGGAAACATTTTAAAGACTGAATAGTAAACACTTTTAAGTAATAAAATGTTAATGAAAGTACTTCTAAGCAACTTGGTCAAGAACTCATATTATCATTTGTCAGCTTCTTGATTGAGTCAATTCGGCCCTAATATAAGATCATTCATCCATTGAGGAATAATGAAATTAGAATCAAATAAATAAAAAAAGAAATTAGAAAAACAAAAATATAAATCTAATAGACAGAAATCACTTAATGCGAAAGGCTCACCACTACCCAATAGTCTACACTCGGCTTGACTCTTCAGGCTCCACGCCAATCCATTGCGACTTTGGGTTTCACCATTTCAGTGAGAATTCAGCACATGTGAAATTGAGAAATCAGATTAAGCCTATCAGAGTCTTAGAGAATCAGAAATCTGAATTCAACCTACAAGTCGAGATATCAAAAATTGAGAAATTGAGAACGGTCAAAGCGCGATTCATTTGGAGACTGATCAGTGATTGATTTTAGACTTGAGATATCATAAATTGAGAAATACAAAATTCAGAAATCTAAAATTTAAATTCTGAATCAGAACTTAAGAAAGGGGGAACCGTGAGAAAGATTGAAATACTCAAATACTCAACGAACTTGAAGACAAACTACCGTTGGGATACCGATCAACAAGGAATAATTTTCGATGGGAATTAACTGATTCATAGGGATTTAACGATTTGAATTTTGAAGCTTTGCGTGATCGCATGATTTGCATCTTTGCATCCTTGGATATCGGAATCAATCGCACTTGGTTTCCGTCTCAAACTAACACTTACTCATTATGTAATGTCACTTGAATCAACCTACATTTAAAAAAACTGTACAAATCCCCTCTTTCAATCTTACAATCTCAAATGAGTATTGGAAAAACGCAAAGCTCCTTCTACGTCAACCATTCCACCTGTTAATGATGATAGGATGCCAGAAGAAATGAAAATAATTCTCCTTCATAGCGCATCTAAAGTTGACAAACAAATTCAATCAATTGCAGAACATACAAAATTTTTAGAGGGTTAACGCAGATTACTTGACAATAAAAAAACATTTGATAGCTTCAAAAAACAAGAACTAATAGAACCTGAAAATTGGATTAAGACAACCAAATCAAACATTGATAATGAGATGGATAATGTATTGTCACTTGGTCAAGAAATTACTGAAAAAAAGTTTTGGGTTCTTGATATAAAAAAAGTTATCCATATGAGTTTCCTGAGTGGAAAATTAAATATTAGTTTTTCTATTTTTTATTATGAAATCTATTTTCTTAAGTATGAATTTGGTAGGTGATAATTATTTGTATTTCAAGGTTGGTATTTAGGGTATCAGTACTTATTTGTCATTAATGGTTTGTATTTCATGAATTTGTTAAGTATAATTTTTCTTAATTTTTATGTATCAGTACTTATTTGTGTAAGTTTCTTAATATTTAAAGGTCACATCAACCCCTTCCCCTATATTTAATGTCACACATACCAACCCATTCTATATTTTCTCTCTCTCTCTCTCTCTCTCTCTCTATATATATATATATATATATATATATATATATATATATATATATATATATATATATATATATATATATATATATATATATATATATATATATATATATATATATATATATATATATATATATATATATATATATATATATAGATAATTTCACATTAAGAATCTTCACACCAAACCATTATCACTCGTCTAAAACATCGTAACAAAATATGTCTGGTTTCTCCTCAAACCATTGTTAAACATATCATTCTCCATTCATACACTTCAATTATTAACACTTCCCAAATGACATTCCAATTCAATTCTATGTTAACGTCTACACTGTTTTGTACATACTAAAATTTGCCCCATTAAAGGTGGAATTCCCAATTCCGTTCCACTTTACCAACTTTGGTTCCGGTAAACATGTAAGTATAAAATTTCATTCATTCCTCTTATAGACGAGTAATTTGTTAATCCGTCCCACATCTGATTCCAACATTTATTTTAAATCGTTTAATCATATTTACCTGTCAAGTAATCGTCAATATACATGCTTCATGTATAATACAAATTCAAGTGACCTTATTTCCATTTTACTAAGTCACGCACTCATATGATTACCAATGCATGAAAGTTGTCCAACTTTGATTCAAAATCCCTTTTTATGGTCAAGTTTGACAAAAAAAACAACCCTTTTTTCATCTTCTTATACCATTTCAAATTCATAAATCAACACTTTTTATGTTGAACTCTAATATGAAGCAACACACTAAAAAAAGAATTTCATTTTGGCTTGTTCTAATATTCACAAAATAGTTGATTCTTGGTACCTAAAGCTTGTTGTATACCAATTCAATGCAAATCT
Source organism: Cichorium intybus (assembly GCA_023525715.1). Taxonomy (NCBI): domain Eukaryota; kingdom Viridiplantae; phylum Streptophyta; class Magnoliopsida; order Asterales; family Asteraceae; genus Cichorium; species Cichorium intybus. Next base: position 57,311,376 of record CM042017.1, on the reverse strand, counting down.
TTGGGTTTGACTAACGGAAGGTTAAACCTTTCCAACAATTCACATAATATTGTTTCTTTGAAAATTCTAACTTGATACTCAATGTTCTTACTACTTTCAAACAAATTTTAAACATAAAACAATCACTTTCCAATTAACCCAAACATACACAACTTCTTACTTTATATGCCATAGTAAGCTTGACTTTTTCCCAAAAGTCAACATGTAACTCCATTCAATTCCTTCTTGTCACTTGCACTAGTTCTTGATTGTTTCTGCATTAGAATTACTTCTACAATGATGGAGCGTACTACTATTCACATAATAGCATATTATCTTATTAGTCCAAAGTAGTATCCTACTTAGCCATCAATCATAAAACTATTATCTTTGTGGGTATTTCTTTCCTTTGATTCCTTTCATATTAAGTGACTTTGACTACTAAATTACTCATGCCATGATATTAGGTCATCCTTGTACACATATTGCTTATAAGATTTCATCATCCATTCATTTAGTCTTTAAACTTTACTAAATTCCAAATTTCTTTGATCATCCTAAATAGTCATCTTGTTTTCTATATTACCACTATAGTGTAACTGTAAATAGTTAGGGGATCATTTGTTTCCTTTCAATACAACTGTACAAGTAGTTCAATCATTATATATGAATTTTGTGTCAGTCTTTGCCCTTAGAATTTATAATCATCTTTCATAATTCGATATTTCTATTTTCTTTAGTTGTAGCTACTTAACTCACGTCATCCAAAATCGAGCTTTCATATTCTATGTGCATATATGATGATCACGACCCTTACTTGATCATTTCAATCTTCTAAAGTCAATAATGGTCGACAATCAATTCCTATTCCTCGATTACGGTTGGATCAACCCCTAAACATGCAATAATCATGGGGTTCGTGAGAAAATATAATTCCACATTAGGATCCAATCCCTTGCTTCATCATCCCATTGATGATATGTATGCTTCAAAGTATCCTATTACGACTTTCATCATCTCCTAATCTCATGTTGCATTCCATTCATCAAGTCTTTAGACTTGCACTAGTCCATCAACATGATCATTCATAACATCAAACATCCTAGGTCTTCTCATCCACCCATTAAACAGAAATGATAGGTCATTTTTATTTAAGGTCCACTTCTCTATATGATTGCTTCATAGCTAAAATTCCATTTTTCCTTCATACCTTTTTACTTCTCATAATCTCATGATAACCTTTAGTCATGACTATAATGTCAAATTCTTTTTTTCATTATCTATTTCTGTACATGATGACATGAAACTACAATGTCATTTGAATCAATTAACCTTCCAGTCAAAATATCACCTTTGTGATAATCATCTCATGGTGAGGAAACTCCAGCCTCATTATAGTCCTCGAAATTCTTTCCAATTATCATTGTTCAGGTGCTAAACCTAGCAACACAATCATGTAATCTTACTTATCCAAAGATAATTTTAATATTCTTCGTTAAGTTATGAATTAACAACTTACATCTCAAACTATTATCATTAACCACTGGGTAAACATGCAATACCTTCAATGTTTAGACTTGTTAATGCATCAACTTCATCTTGAATCTAGCTTCTACCAATGAAGAGTCCCTTGGAAACAACCAAGAAGCTTCAAGATTGTCACATATGCAGCAGTAACTTGCCATGAGCAACGCATCGCTATCATCTGTCATCGCATACCGTCCTTGAAGAATCCTTTTGAACATCGACTTACGCTCAATCATGGCATCATAACTTCCACAATGATGTGTCATGGCACTTGCGAGCTCATTTTAATGCCACTTCCTCTACATGCTAGCTTGTGTAATCAACTTTCAGCCCTATATGCTAAAATGGCAACCAATTTACCATCTCGTAATGATTCCTGTATGATTGCGTTACGCAAAAGGAGGCATAATATCTTGCTTAAATCTTTTATCTTCTCTACCATAACTTTTTAAGCTACCAGACTTTGATATTGGGCATTTGTTATTCTTTCATTTCCATTTCTTTCTCCCTTTGAGCATTCAACTTGTCTTCTTACCTATCATATCGTCATACTTATGATCTAATTGTTTGCCTAGCCTTTAGACACTTTCGCTTGTTGCACTCATTTGGGTTTGGAAGTCATAACTTCCAATTTCTTGCTTATGTTGTCATTTCCTATCTTTAGCTTACACCATCATCTTGGGTTCTTCACTTTGATTATGCATTCTACTTTCTTTATTCTAACTAACATAGTCATAACTTTTAGTAAATATACTTGAATTCCATGGTTGTCATTGAAAGACACACCATGCCACTGCCTTTGGTTCTTACTCATTACTTGCTTCATATAATTATAGAGTTTGTCTCCGAATAACAGAACTCAACTTACTATCGTCTACATTTTAGGCTAAAAGTTTCATAACTCCCATTTGGGTGACATATACCCCTTTTACTTCCTTAGGTGTTCCCATTCATACTTCATCTTATTTTGATAGGCATACTTATAGTGCCAGTTACTCTGTATAAAGCATAACAATCATCATATTTTTTCATTTTGTATTTACAAACTAGGTGGTACATACCTATTATATCGTCTTTCATGCTTTCAGTCATACTTGATCTTATTACATAGGTATAACAATCTTATGTCATTCAAACTTTCCATATCCTCTTTACTACTTCCTACATGCATCGTCCTACCATATTCCCAGTATTCCTTCATGATTCCACCAATATCAATACATATCCTATTATTATGATAATACGGGTCCATATTATCATAACCACCTATACACATTTGATTCTGGCATTACCACTAGGTCTCCTGGTTCACTAGTTCTAATTAACTTATAACACCACAATATATACATTGTTAACATGTATTAGTAGATCTTACTGTTCATAAGTATAAACTTTCATAGGTGTGAACAATTACGGAAAATAAACACAAAGTTTCCTAACAGTCTAGCCTTATCTTAGACTCAGCAGTGTAACCATCTTATAGGTCTGCAACCTCCCTTAGGTTCTTGGGTTCATCAACCTATCTTAATATGCATCTGATCACACTTTTAGCTTTCTTGCTTACAGTCTTATCTAAAGTCTGTATTCTCACTTAAGCCTTACACAGTTTAAGCTTAGGTTCGAGTCTCGACACCTAATTCACTTAAAATATGGTTCTGATACCAAATTTGTAACACTGCATTACATTCATAAGAGTTTATAACCATTTACACTTGTATAAAACATGGTTTTACAAAAACTTTCACCATAAGTTCAAAAGGAATCCAATGGGATATTACAAGTTTAATACATCACCATAGTTTAAGGAAACAACCAAGACTAAGGATTTCCCATAATAAAACTTCTAGTCTTCACAAAGGTCTTCTAAGCTTTATCATATTCACCTGAGTACATAGCATTAAAAACACATTTACGTGAGTTAAAATGTCTCATGAGTAGCATGGGTTTTAGACTCAACTTTGAAATCAATAGTAAAATTACAATAACAAAAAAGCAGACATAGTTCAAGCAATTCTATTGGCAAAACAAAACTCATGAAAACTCATCTACATCAACTATGTACATGCACCCTCGTACAACCTTCCCTTCCTGGTATGTAACTAATCAATCTGTAAGGGCGTGATGGCGTAACTCTATCCATCCCTTCATGGAAAAGAACACATCTATCCATAAGGGCGTGCTCAAGACAACTACTTCACGATGGGAGGTACCATCCCAGTAGTGTCTTTTGATATCCTCTTCTTGCAGGTGAGATCCTAGTCTGGACAATCTCTTTTCACGCATTCATTCCTTACTTTCTACTTATCACTATCCAAACACATAACAACAACTTCAATATACTTATCAAGCATCATCCAACATGTAAGTATGTTCATAGTTCACACAACACATAAATCACAAATCAAGTTCCATAATTCATTCGAACAAAAGTTTAGTTACTATTTACCCAAGAAAAGTCCACATGTACTTACATTGTACTAGAAATGAGCTATCTAAGTTCCCAAAGCCTCCTTTCCCTTACCTTGATCACCACCTATTCAGTCATATACATTAACACTTAAACATGGTTTACTCATCTATGATGATCCCTCATAGTCACTTAATCCATTAAGACTCTATAACTAGGGTCATACATGACCAATTGGAATTTAATCCAACTTCAATAATATAACAATTCTATCAGAGGATAGTAATACTTCTTAGCTTCATTTTGTCACCAACTAATCCACCACAACATACCATATCGACATCAAACAATCTCCAAGACCTTACTTGAATGGTCCTTTTTCGATTTAATATTCTAATGGTACTTCTTTGCTCAACATAACATAATTATCTTTATATCATGGTATTTAACCCATATTACTTGCCCAATTCCCTCAAAAGAACTTCCACTCACATGGACTAACTCAAATTAATAATTTGATGGTGTTTTTAGTGGATTTTTTGTTAACTAAACTTCATTTAAGTACTAGAAACACCATACGATAATCAATTTCATAAACTCTTAACATCCCAAAAATTAGGGTTCATGCTATAATCTGAATTACATGGAATTAACTTAAAAAAATTGTAGGGAAATGTTTCTTACCATAAGAGGATCACTTTGACTTAAATCAATTTCATAAACTCTTAACATCCCAAAAATAAGGGTTCATGCTATAATTTGAATTACATGGAATTAACTTAAAAAAATTGTAGGGAAATGTTTCTTACCATAAGAGGATCACTTTGACTTAAAAAGCCCTTTGAATTACTTGAATTTACTAGGTCAATTAAATCCATACACAATTAAACTCCAAGAACACACATAGTGTTCTTGAGAGGAAAAAGGAGAGTTTCTAGAGTTTTTTTTGTGAAAAATGCTTATAAAAGTGCATTTTCCCATATTCATTTGGTCCTAGTTGAGTGGAATTACACTTGGCATCTCAAAATGAAGATTAGGGTTACTCCATTCCCTTGTCCCTTCCATTCCATATACTTTACTCCTTAATTACCTAAGGAGTTCATTAACATTTTTATTAAAACATGTTAGGTCTTAACAAGATGTAAAGACCACTTAACCCATGTACTACTATACTTTATCAAGTTTTCACACTATATTAAACATATACTAAAGTTTAAGGGATCAAACCACTCAAATAGGGTCATAATGGGAGTGAATTGCATGAATTCAGGTCACACGGGTCATGTAAGACTACACGGGATCGTGCTGGATTTCCAGCCTTGCTGCCTATTTTCACATTGGGTCGTGTAACATCACACAGGGTCGTGTGATGCTACAGACCCTATTTTTAGCTCCAAATTTTTGTTCTTTCTTTGCAACTTTAGTTCATTTCTTGGTTCCATTTGTTTCCAAACTTTACCAATAGGTTCTATTGACCTTCTAACATGTCAAGAACATATTTTTAATCCCATTAAGTGTAACGCCCTAATTTCTCAATTATAAAATTTCATTTATTACCAAGGTTCCAACAAAATCTTTATTTCAAAAATAATATGGTTCGACATATTTATTAAACCAACAGGAGAAACATTTGAAAATCATATAATAGTTCATTAAAATAAATCTTTTGTATGCGATGTGCTGCCGTCAAGCCTTGCCCTTCCCTTTGTCATTTGAAATACTTGAAATGTTATAAAATCAACGGGTAAGCTTAAAGTTTAGTGAGTCCACAAATTACCATACCTGCCCACATATTAAACAACCCGTCCTCGAGAACGACCCGACCCTACCCGCCATACAACAGCTACGGGCATCCATCATACAACAGCTATGGACACGAGGCGGTTCTACCCATCATACAATATCTATGGGTTCCCGGTTATGGCCCAGCCCATCATACAACAGCTATGGGACAAAGCAATAGTCCAACTCGTCATACAACAGCTACGAGGGGACCCGCATCAGTACTGAGCCCAACAACAATAACCACAGGTATAGAACAATTCATATAACTATAAATAACACACAAGATGCCTAACATGCAACATCATATAATAAGGTGAGGATACTTACTTGATTCGTAACCTTGTAGATATTCTCTAATATCCAACTTAGCTCGTCCACACACCTAAATCCCACATACACAACATGTCAAGCACTGACCAAACTCCTATAGACTTTCCTAAAGGTCAGACCCAACGTTTGGTAACCAACATTGGTCGAAAATAAGCTTTTGGGTCAAACAGTCGCTTGTCGCAGCATGGCTCCTCACCCTACGCGTCGCGGCTATCTTCGCATAGTTACGCGGTTTAGCCGAACCCGCGTCGCCGACATAGCTTGTCCGCGCCGCGGACTCGTATTAATCCAAAATCTTATTAGCCCTTAATCAGTTCAGTCATCGGCTTGGGTTCCTCTCTATACCCTTCCTGGGATCAGAAACTATCCTAAGGTCACTTCCTTATGGACATGCAAGTCCGTACATGTCCTTGGTCCAAACCCTAAGTGTTACAAGTCATCTAAGGCTACAAACCAATGGGTAGCACCCTATGACGAGATGAAAAGGAAAAGTCAGAAGAGTAAATCTTCTTACCTTACTTTTGAAAAACAGAGTGATGCCCATGATCCGTTGCAAGCCTTCTCTCGCGTTGAATCTCCTTATTCTAATCTCCAAAAACCTTCAAAGCCTTGAAACCGAAGAGCCTCTGCTGAAACCAGTCGACTCTACTCTAGGAAACTTCCAAAAACACGAACCCTAGGGCTAGGACCCTTTATATAGGCGTTTAAATCCGAATTAGGGTTTTTCATAACTGTGCGCCACGGATTTTCCCTAGCCGCGCCGCGCGTACAAATCATGCGCGAATCCAGAATCTTCCCAAGCCGCGCTGCGGATCCATCCGGGCCGTGCCTCGGCGGAACGGGTCTTACATTAAGTCTTATTTAATCCATGCCTTAATGGTTAAGATCATAGGATGTCACATGAGCTATAAAGAAGCTCATGTGCACATCGATTCTAATACAAAAGTTCATTTCTTTCCAACTTATTTATACGTATTTATACAACCAAGGGGAACTAATTTAGGGATTTTATAACCCAAAACATACTTCATTCATTACCAAAACATGACCTTAATTATCTATTCCTATGGGTTTCATTCATGGAATCACCAATTTCATTCCACCCTTCCAATTACCATTTTGTTCCAACTTTTTCTTGATTGCTTGGAATCATTAGGAAACCACTTGTAAGAGTTTCTTTCATCCATAAACATCATTATAACTACTTAATTACATCCAATTAACATCATGATCTTAAACCCCCAATTTCTAGGGTTCTTGAGCTAAGAGTCAAAACCATGATTCAACATCATCCATGGGTTGGATTGTGCATCATAGCTGACTAGAACACGAACTAAAGACTGAAATCATAAGATTAACCTCATCCAACAATATAATTTCGGATTCCGCCAACGAAAAATAGGTTACCAGGCTTGGAAAAGATGATTTCTTACCTTGAGAATGTTTGGAAATCACGATTACAAGCTTGTTTCTTCGATTCTTGCTTCAATTTCTCCATAATATTCGAGAGTTTACTGAGTTTCTTTCCTCTGAAGTTATTTACATGCTTAATAAAGGAAAATGGGAGATTTCCTCCTTTTTATACTTCCATACTTTGCAATAATGACCATTTGGTCCCTCAACTTTACTAATTTTTACTTTATGCACAAAACTCTCTTTATTTCTTGGAACTTTTAAGTCTTAGAGTTTTGCCTCACTTATAAACTTATTTCACATATTAGGAATATTTTAACACATACAAATCTCAGCATGAGGTTAAATACTTCAAAATGACGGAAATACCCTTCTTGGTTTTTTATACTTTTCACTCACTTTTGTCTTTTCATTCTTCATACTCCATACTAATTACTAGAATGTAGTTCATATACTTCATCCTTAATGAAAATATAATTCTTTTCATTTTATAATAGTAATTGGAAATTACCAAAAATACCCTTTTGCTCAATGAATAATTACTTACTAATTATTCATTTACTTCTTACTTTTCATTTGGACATATTTTTAGGTTCTTACACCAAATGTGCCCATTCGTTTTTCTGTGTTCTTAGAATTCAAAATACCCCATTTTTCATAATGGGAATAATTTCTCAATTCATATTCTATCTTGAGTTATTTACTTGTAAACTTCCATTAAAATTATATTTATCTACTTACCCTTTTTATGGTGAGTCACATTTCCAATTCAAGTCTATTAAGTTATATTTCATATGTAGATCTAAATGGACTTAATACATGACTTTATATTCCTATTTACACATTATCACATATATGAATAATTTCATCACTTTTCCCTTAAGTACTTAATAAAAATCTTTCATTATATCTTTCTAACATAGTTTTCATTACTTCCCAAAAGTTGGATTGTCTCATTAGAGGTGTTTTGTATGTTTCTATTATCATGCATGCTTTGATTAGGATCTATTTTTATAATATTTGTCTTTGTTATTGTTTAATATCACTACTAAATATGCTAATTTACACTTTCTACGAGCAAAATATGACCCTCCAAAGTTGGAGCTTCAAAAATAACACTTTTCGAAATCAATATTTTAGTTTAATGATGTTTAACAACACATATACTAAGACACTTGACGTTACAAAATATATTAGCTAAATCAGAGTTCATATGAACAAACTATTAGGGTTCAAAGTTGGAAAAAATATAAAATTTCACGTTACCGACAACCTATTTTAGAGCTTCAAAAGTAACTTTCTGACATCAAAATTTTGTGTTATTGATTTTTAACAACACATATACTAATACACTTCATAGTTACTAAAAAAAGTAGCTAAATCGGAGTTCGTATGAACAAATTATTAGTGTTTAAAGTTGGAAAAAATATAAAATTTCACGTTACCGACAACCTTATTTGGATCTTCAAAAAGTAACACTTTCCGACATCAAAATTTTGTTTTTTGATGTTTATGAACACATCTACTAATACACTTCACATTACAAAAAAATCAGGTAAATCGGACTTTGTATGAACACACTATGAGCGTTTAAACTCGGACAATTGTTAACCCTAAATCCATGAATCAGCAAGAACCCTAACCCTAAACTCATGAGGATTTCGTAGGCACGTGACCAGATCATTACACAAGTGATGCTTCTAAAAAAATGAGGTTTAAAAAAAATTATAAGGGTCCAGGAGCATTTCGCATGCGAGAGAGGCATTTCGCGGGTGGCACTAGCCACCTGCGTAATTCTTGGCTATTTTGAAGTAGCGGACTTAATTTATGTTGTTTTAAAAGAAAAATCTTATAAAATCATACTAGTTTAGTCTTTTTTTTCTCTTTAAAAAATTCAAGCTACATATACGACGCGGTTTGTGAATTTAACTTGAAACGTATCGCATCGCATCACATCACAAATACCCCAACAAAGCATGTAGAGACTATAGAATCCAAATACATAACTTGTTTTGGAATAAGGAACAAATTATAATAATATTTTTCGGAAAAGAATATTAAAGATAGTTTTTTCGGAAAAGAATATTAAGTGAAGCGGGGACATGGGGTTTGAGTTTTTCGAGCGTGTTTCTGTTACCTGCCATCTTTGAATTTTATAAGTCAAATTGAATACCTATTAATTGTGTGATTAGTTTTCAGCCACGAAGCAAATCGCTTCTTCCCCCACTACTATATTTTGATGACGATTTCTTGTTGATTCCACCGATACCTTTCCAAGGAACTCTCTAAAAACCCTATAATAATCCCTAATTCTCTTGATTTCCCCTATTGAAGATTAACACGTTCAAACTCAACAGAGGCAAACGCTATGGATGCAGCCACGAGCTCATATGCTCTCTCCGGTATAAAAATCTCAAAATCGGATGTTTCCAAATTCAGACACGATTCATCTGTGTAAGTTTGTATATGATCGTTGTTTTACGTTTACGTTAAATATCTCTGAAATAATTGATTCGTATTCAGTTTAATATATCGATTATATGGGGATCAATCGAGTATGATTGCACTGCTCCAGTTTAACGACACTTTTGCCTTTGAAGAATATACCTACATTAGTTTTTGCAACCACTATTACAAATTGAAACCGAATAATAAAAATGCATACAGTTTTGTATCATCTAAATACGTTTTGCATCAAATGCTGAAATAGTTTACCAAGTGGGCCATCTAGGAGCTCTGGTACAACTGGAAGAACCTTCCGGAAGTTGCAGTTGCAAACGTCGATTCAGAATGGAAAAAGCTTTTGCTCTACAAGGGTCTGGACACATCCATTAATTGCTTCAGAACCTCATTCAGACATTGAAGAGGAAAAAGTTGGAGTACTTCTTTTGAATCTTGGAGGCCCAGAGACACTTCATGATGTTCAGCCCTTTTTGTATAATCTATTTGCAGACCCGGTATAAACACTTCAACTTCTATGCTAATTTCTCTTTTTTCCCATTAAGTGTTGTCTAAAAAATTATATATCCCACTTGTGTAAAAAGTTAAGTATTATATTGGAACAGGATATCATTCGACTCCCAAGGTTGTTTCGGTTCCTACAAAGACCGTTAGCACAACTGATTTCAACATTAAGGGCACCTAAAAGTAAAGAGGGGTATGCTTCTATTGGAGGTGGTTCACCTCTAAGAAAGATAACAAATGAGCAGGTACGATTTAATCATGTTTATTGCTCATGTTCATGTGATGTTTGATAATGTTGAATTTGAAAAGACATTGATAAATATTGCAGGCTGATGCTCTTAAAATGGCACTTGAAGAAAAGAAAGTAGATGCTAATGTGTATGTTGCAATGCGTTACTGGCATCCATTCACTGAGGAAGCTGTTCAACAGGCAAGTGTTGTTATTAGATCTAATTTTATAAGCTACACTCACTCACATCAAGCTTTTCAAATTCATCATACTAATTAATATTTAGGGTTTAGGTCAAATTTGGGCACTTAACTTTTGGTTTTGTGCTCATTTAGTCACTTAACGTTTTTTAAGTTGTAAAAGGTCATTAAACTTATTAATTTGTGTCAAAATGGTCATTAAACTTTTTTTGTGGTCACTTAACTTTTGAGATTGTGCTAAAATGGTCACTAAATTTTCGAAACTGTGCCCATTCGATTTTATTTGTTTTCTTTTTTTCCGGGATTCATTTTTACAAATTCATTTTTATAGTTCGTTTTTACATGTTTGTTCACAATCGGTTTTTTTGCTTCATCTTTACTTTGTTTTTAAATGTTTTTTCACAATTTGGTTTTATAACTTAATTTTTTACTACGCTTTTGCAAATTTTTTTCACAATCTAATACAACTTCAATTTTTTACTTTATTTTTCATGTCCTTTTCTTCAAAATCATGTAAAAATAAGGTTATAAAACGAATTATAAAAAACATGTAAAAACGAAAAAAAAAAAAAAAAAGGAAACATAGAAAATCGAATGAGTACAATTTCGAAAGTTTAGTGATCATTCTGACACAATTTCAAAAGTTAAGTGACCACAAAAAAAGTTGAATGACCAATTTGGCACAAAATTGATAAGTTCACTGACCTTTTACAACTTAAAAAGAGTTAAGTGACCAAATTTGACCTAAACCCTAATATTTAATGCTGATATTGATTTCCTATCCATGGCAGATAAAGAGAGACGGGATTACAAAGCTTGTTGTGCTTCCTCTTTACCCTCAGTTTTCTATTTCTACAACTGGCTCAAGTATCCGTGTTCTTCAAACCCTCTTTAGGTAAATCATTTCATTTTGTGAATCTAAAATATTCCCCACCATTTAGGCCTCCATGGATAATGGTTTTTCAAAAAAATAGAAAACGACAACATACATGGGGAAAATTAACTTTCTGTATTAATTGTTTATTATGATTATTATTTATTAAATGAGATGCTTGCTTGCAGGGAGGACAAAATTTTGTCAACACTTCCTGTTGCTATTATTCAATCTTGGTATCAGCGCCAAGGTTACATCAACTCTATGGCCGATTTAATTCAGAAGGAATTGCAAACTTTTTCTTCTCCTGATGAGGTAACTTCATTTATTTTTTTTATTATTATTTCCTTGTATTATTGCATTCTACTTGTATTTGTTTTCTTACTAAGGCATTGTAATTTGACAAAAATTTATCTAATACAGCATTCTACTTGCAATTTTTTCATACTCAATATGCTATGAAAGTTGCTATTAAGTCGTTGTTTCTGCATTGAGTAAAAAACAAACACGTATATATCTGACTTACTAAAAAAACATCCGGGAGCTAAAGATCCTCGATTTAATTTTATAATTGTGGATATTTTTGTGTGAAGGTGATGATATTCTTCAGTGCCCATGGGGTACCGGTTACTTATGTTAGAGATGCTGGAGATCCATATAAAGATCAGATGGAGGAATGCATCAACTTAATCATGCAACAACTCAAAACAAGAGGACTCCAAAATCACCACAAATTGGCTTATCAGGTCATTCATTTAACTTTTTTTTATTTGATAAAAACATTTAATTGGGACATAACTTAATCCTGTAAGTTGTATACGAGTGATTCTATTTTACCCTCATTCCATTTTCCAAATAATTTTTAATTTATATAGACAACACTTGCAGTGGTTTTGATTTTTTTTTTTTTTTTTTTTTTTTTTTTTTTTTTTTTTTTGGTTTCAGAGTCGAGTTGGGCCGGTTGAGTGGTTGAAGCCTTACACAGATGAAGTACTTGTTGAACTTGGACAAAAAGGTGTAAAGAGTCTCCTTGCAGTTCCCGTTAGGTAACTATTTAAATTTAACCTGGCAGGATCAACATAGAACCACTTTTTATCATACTGAACATATATATGTTCAGTAATGAACATACATATGTTCACTAATGAACATACATATATGTTCATAAGTGAACATACTTTACGTATGTTCGCTTATGAACATATACGTATCCGCTCTGAACATATGTATGTTCAGTACTGAACATATGTATATTCAGTAATGAACATATCTATGTTCAGTAGTACTGAACATATGTATGTTCAGTAATGAACATATCTATGTTCGGTACTGAACAATATATATGGTTCTATGGTTCTATGTGTAATTTTGGTTCTATGTTGAACCCACCCCTTCCTTTTTATTTCATATATAACATTTTAGATTATATCTTCAAATCTTATTATCCACGTAATTAATGTTTGTTTTTGTTACTATTCAGCTTTGTGAGCGAGCACATAGAGACACTGGAAGAAATAGATATGGAGTACAAAGAGTTAGCCCTTGAATCCGGTGTTCAAAATTGGGGCCGGGTCCCGGCTCTCGGATGCACCTCCACCTTCATTGCTGACCTGGCAGATGCAGTTATTGAAGCCTTGCCTTCTGCAACCGCAATGACAACTTCCACCAACTCAAATACTTTTGCTCAAGATCCACTTGGGTTTGCTGTCAAGATGCTTTTAGGTTCATTTCTAGCATTTATATTGCTCTTATTCCCTGGATTTAAAAATCAAAATGTCTGAAACAGTTTTGAGGATTAATAAGGGTAGAATAAAGAGATATAGTTTGAGGAATTTTTTTACAATAATTTGAGAGTTTTTGTTGTTGTTTTTTTTTTTTTTTTTGTGAATAAGGATACTGGGGTATACAAGTTGTTTCACTAAAAATATGCTTAATTCTATGAAGGGGCTAAATGCAATATTTGGCAATTTACTTCTATTTGCGCATTATAATTTCCTATGTTCATTTTTTTTATATTGTAGCATTCTACTTCCGATTTTTTCTTATTAAGTCATTGTACTTTGAAGAATCTACCAATTTATAATATTTGTATTTCCAACCTTTTCTGTTATTTGGACTGATTTGAAAAGTCTATCGAGTTATAGGAGTGAAAATTGCTTTTGTATTTAGAAAATGTTATTTAAAGTTAGGTAGTTTTTTCAATGTATAATGATGTAATAGGAAGAAATGAAAGTATCGTACTAAACAAAAATCAATGGCGCTGTTTTGGTTCATCTATCACCAAGAATATAAATAGGTGTGATTACAGGTCAATGGTCAATCCTAATCAATTCAATTCCATCTGGTTGATCAAACATGGTAATGAAACGGTAAAATATCATCCCATAACTTTAATCTCGTTGACTTTTGTTAATCCATTTCCTACATAATCGCATTCCAACATAGGACATGGCTGTAAACTAACCAATCATACGAGTGATATCCATTCATGCATCAAGATGAGCAAAACTTTACAAGTAGCATTATCCCTGTGTCAATCATACTACATGACTGTAAACTAACCAATCCCTTTTCGATACAAATAAAACATGATATACCTAACAATGGCCGAAATGCAAGAAAATATATGTAAACAAATTTATAATTTGTTGACACATACTACATGACTGTAAACTAACCAATCCCTTTTCGATACAAATAAAACATGATATACCTAACAATGGCCGAAATGCAAGAAAAAATATGTAAACAAATTTATAATTTGGGACGTTATGAGAAACCATATTTCTCTTTCTTTCTTTGCTAAATCGGTTTTTTTTTTTTTTTTTTTTTTTTTGTATATTGTAATAAACATCTTGGTTAGATTAAAACTTAAGATTTTGGTTTCATTGAAGGAGTCTCTGATATACAATACAATATTTCATAAAGAAAACAACATATCCTTCATCAGACCATCATCATCATCATATGTTTGACATGAAAAAAAGAAGCAAAGAAACAATTCATGAAGGAATATCCAAAAATACATTAACAAAATCATTAAGCAAAGAAACATCAACTGTCTTACAGCCTATATAATAACCCAAGACTAAACCTATCACTAACCAGCACCAAAATACTCTCAATTCTGCTGGGGCGAGGCTTTCGGAACAGGCTGACCCGCCACCTCAGAAGAATAACCAGACTGTTGCTGTGGATAACCACCACCATACACCGCCGGTTGCTGCCCCCCATAACCACCATACTGTGGCTGACCATATCCCGGATAACTAGGTTGACCATATCCACCAGAATAACCATAACCAGCTTGCACAGCACCACTAGTCTGGCTGACCGGACCTCCATACCCACCATACCCGTAATTGTAACCAGATTGCGGGGCAGGGGCAGGGGCAGGGGCTGATGATGGTGGCGCTTGACTACCATCATCAGGGGTTTGGGTTTGGGTTTGGGTTTGGGCAGGATTACCATACCCATAACCCGATTGAGGTGCTGACGTGTACCCTCCATAGGCTTGACCTTGTTGGTTGTAAGAATAAGCTGATGTGTCTGGTGCACCGGGCGGTTGAGTTTGTTGCTGACCGTAATAGTCGTAACCGCCACCACCTGAAGTTTGTTGTGGGTACGCGGCGTATGGTTGGGTGTAGCCGTAACCCTGTTGAGGAATAGGTGGACCCCAGCTTGTAGCTGTAGCTGGGGGTGGCCGCGCTTGATAACCACCTTGCTGCTGAGAGTACCCACCACCCATTGGATTTCTTTGCCGGTTCTACATGTCAATCACATTGATGATGATAATGATGTAATAATAAAACATAAACCACCATGGCATCATGTAACATACCTCACTAATTACTTCATTAACCAATTGTTTTGCCGCCTCAATCTCGTCACTTGTTCCATCTATCTGTACGGTCCTCTCTGTTGATGTATCACCAGGGGGCGGGTGTAGTGGTATCACCTGATAATGAATGCCCTTCAAAACATTAAAATCTACAAACATTTTACTTGGAAATAATATTTTAAAATAGACCTGGATACGAGCTCCTGTAGTGGCTTGCATATTTTTTATCGTCTCGCCCCCTTTACCAATAACAAGACCAACCTGTAAGTAAGTAAGTAACCATATCAATCAAGAAGATTACAAAACATCACGTACACACACTTGCAACTACTAAAGTACCTTGTTGGTTGGAATTTTCATCACAAACTGTTCACCCCCACCACCTGTTTGACCACTCACCCTCCGAGAAACTATCCCGGAACCTCCCGACTCCGCCTGTTTCATCCATAGACAACATAAGTTTGCAAGATGGATTGGAATGGAATTGAATTCCAATTCCAATTCCAATTCCGGCCAAATAGGCAAATATTAAGAATGTACCTCAGCAAGAACATCTTTTATCAACTGCTCAGCATGTGCTATAGATTCTGCAGAACCTGAGAGCTCAACTTGTCTAGTAACTGAATGAGGGTCTGCATCTGTGTCTCGGGTGACCTGGATCTTTGCTCCTGATTGTTGTTGAAGGTACTTTATAGTTTCACCAGCTTTACCAATAATAACACCAACTCTGCCGTTTGGTATGTCGATCTTTTTGGTTGGATTTCCATAGCCATAAGAAGAAGCTACTGAAGGAGTGTATACGGGCTTTTGTCCTAAATCTGCATTCATCAAAACAAGTTAAAGGTTGACAGTAGTAGTTTTGAAATTTCATATCGGAAAATCCTTCGGCTTTAAAATCCCATGGTAGACAATTGCTGGTACAGTGGTACTTGCTCACATTGTGCATAAATGATTATGCGTCAGTGGAGACAAGGGATAGCAGCATAATTATAAGTCATAAACAGAGAACCCTAACATAAAAAACAAAGGATTCGAGATTCGAACCAGTAGGACCGGAGCTGAAATCTCTGTTATCGTTAGAATCAAAACCACCGCCGCCATTCTCAAATTTAGGGCGCTTAGCCTCGGCGTTGTTGAAGAGACGAGCGGCAATCTCCTGGGCCCTCTGTTTAGCAAGCTGGATCTCGTCCATGGGGGGAGGCACGCTATTGTACGAGGGAGCGGAGCCAGGAGGAGAGAGGGGAGCAGCGGAGAATCCGGAAACGCGACGGGCAGAAGACGGGGGAGCTGGAGCTGTGGAGTCTTCATACTTGCGTTTGGCGGTGGGGGAGTCGGCGCCGGACTGGTACAGTGCCTCCTCGGACATTTTTGAGAACCAGGGTAGGGAAAACCCTAGCTTTGATACACAGAGATACGAGCGGGCGAAGGAGAGGGGTTGTATTGGAATAAAGATACCGGTTCAGATATTATGCGATTATTCGGTAAAGATTTTCTTTTTGGCATTTGGAGACAAGTTTAATAAAGTTACCTTGTAGTGTTTGAGAAATTTTACTTCAGGTGTAATTGGAAAATAATTTAGGGTAAATCTTATATATATCCTAAATTAATTAGAAAATATCATATATATATATACTTAATAAAATATTTAAATATCATTTATTATTAATTTTATTTGCCTTAAATTTTATTTTTGATATTTTATTATTATTTTTATAATATTTTTTAGGGATAATTTCATATATATCATTACAAAACTTCTTATTTACGCATATATCCTTATAAATCTTCAAATTACGTACATATCCTTATAAACCTAAAAACTCACTTATATATCCTAAATTAAAATTTAATATTAATTAAGCATTTTAAAAATCAAAAAGCTGATTTTAAATTAATTTTTTATCATAAAAAAACTAATTAACATGAAACACTAAAAAATTACGTAAACTACCCTTCTCTCAAAATATAACCATTTGGATCTACACAGTCTAAGAACTCGGCAATCAGAACTCGGAAGCAATCACATCTTTCACGCTATTTCAAGCTTACAATCTCTTTGATTCGAAGTACAAAGCTTTGAATTCCTTTTCAGAATCCAAACTTCCCGAAGAATTGCTAGAGCGTTGCAAGAATTTCAATAAGCCTTCGCCAATTCAATCGAATTCGTGGCCTTTTCTTTTACATGGTCGTGATTTTATCAGTATTGCTAAAACCAGGTCAGGTAAGTTTGCTCATATGCACTAACTCATTGTGAATTTTCATTATAGAGGTTTTGCGATTTGGGGTTTATAAAGTTTTGATTTTGATATTACTAGGGAAAACACTGGCCTTTGGGATACCTGCCATGAATCATATATTGAACAAAAGGAAAAACAAACCAACCAAGAAAGTGACTCCAATTTGCCTTGTTCTTTCACCCACAAGGGAACTCGCCCAACAAGTTTGTATTCCATTTCATTTACATATATACCTTTGTTATTAGAATATTTGATAGTTATGATGATCTTCGATGTTGGCAGATTTTTGACGTCTTATCTGATGTTGGGAAACCCAGTAGGGTTTGATGAGTCTGTGTATATGGAGGAACTTCTAAAAGACCTCAAATTTCTGCTCTAAAATCTGGCATGGTAAGAATTAAGATCACATATCCTTCAATAATGACAAAATATGATAATCTTGTAGGCCAATATCAGTCAGTATTGATCGATTGTTTGTAATGACTGTATCAAGATATTGTTGTTGGAACTCCTGGTTGTTTAAAAGATTTAACAAAAATGGGAGTATGACAGCTACAAGAGGTCTCTTTTGTGGTAAGCATATCATCTGTTTAAGATTTTTTTTCTTTTCAAAGAAAAAAAAAGTATACCAAGTGTATATATTCCTTTTGGCAAAAACAATTGTGAAATTGACCCTTCTTGTAGGTGCTTGATGAAGCTAATCGGATGCTTGATATGGGATTTGAACCAGAAGTCTGTTATATTCTTAGCAAAACAAGTCCTGGTATGTGACTTTTTGACAATTGTATACAATATAAATACTAATTTTATATTGGGGTACTTAATTTGATACATCATATATCTGCAGTTCGTCAAGTTGTAATTAATTGTACATTTGTACTTGACTGTATCATTATCATATATCTAAAGTTCGTCGATTTTGGAAATACGGGATTCAAAAATAGATTTTTTTTTTAATTTTTAGAAAGATTATTAATCATTAAATTGACATTTTGGATATATATGAGAGTTTCTAGAGTTTTTAAGGATATATACGTAATTTATAATTTCATAAGGAATTAAGGATATATATGTAATTAGAAAAGTTTTTAAGGATATAAATGAAATTCTCCCCCTGGTGGGCAATCCCCAAAATGGTTTTAACAAAACCTTAACAATGTTGGTTTATATGTCAAGTACTTCACATTTGGTTAAAGAAAAGATGGAAGAAGATAACAGGTTGAAATAATTTTTGCAAACCGTGATAAATGTGGGATTACAGGGAGGAACTAATTTTTGAAAACATCATGATGCTTTAATTAGGAACTAATTTATGCAAACATCAAGAAGAGAATCTAGCAACTAATTTCTACAAACCATGATGAATTTGGGATTACATGGAGGAACTAATTTCTGCAAACATCAGGATGCTTTAATCAGAAACTAGTTTCTACAAGCATTTGATGCCCAGAAAGGATCACAGACGCATAAAGAACTGATTCAAAGGGTTGATGAAATTGTCGGAGCTTGATTATGTCGTTGAGTCCTCCAGACGTACTAGTTAGAGAAATTACTAACAACGATATTTACATTTAAAGCATCAGCGTAATGAAGGCTATAATTGTCACTCAATATTTAAATGTAATTAATAAGGTTTTAAGTAATAAAAAATGAATTAAATAAGAATTTGGATAAATTAGATATTATAGAATTTTATAATGGATATATTTAATATTTAAAGTTTTCATAGGGCAAATATGATATTTTGTGACTAATTTAGGGTATATATGAAATTTACCCAATAATTTATTAGAATTTAGAGTAGATTGCAGTTTTGCTCCTTGTGGTTTACCATAAATTAAACTTTTGGTCCACGTTTTTATACACACATGTAAGTCTCATGACCCATACTTGCATTTAATGAAAGTATGGTCTTTCCAAAAGGCATGAGACATGTAAGGTGAATGTTGACAATCAACCTCCACTCACCATGAAGGTAGCCAGCCATATAGTGGGGAAAAGGACACAAGAGTGTCTAACACTCTTCCTTTAGAAACTAACTAAGTCTAGTTACATCTCAATGTAACCAAAAGTGTCCAAAACTTTGTATATGACTTAATATATTATACCATATGATATATTAATTAGTTTAACCCTTTATAATATTGGAAATCATGGTTCATGTAATTAGTTTCAAAAACTTGAAGTTGCAACGGAAGCATAAAATCATGAACACAAATTCCATTTTCAAGAGGATCATGCTACATGCATGTAGAGATAAGATGAAGAACAAACATAGTTTAAGTTCAAGATCATAACCTTTGTTCTTGGGTTTGGTTTGGATGATTTTGATAGCTAGGAATCAAATTAGAATCCCTCTATAGTTGATCCACCACAAGCTTGAACACCCTTGAATGCTAGTTCCACAACTTGCAAGTTATAACTCCTTTTCTTATGAAACCAAAAACCAATTTTCTTAGGCACTTAAGGAGAGTTATTTTGGCTGATTTTAGGCAAGAAAAATGATCATTAAACCCTCTCAAAACCGTCCACAATATAACCCACCAAGAGAAAAGAAAAGCACATGCAACTAGCTTAAAAGAAAGATCCATTTGATTTCTATAATCAAAAGCTAGAAGACACAATGCATCTTCCTTTTCTTTTAAGTTCTTAATGCATTCTTTTCTTTCCAATATGGCTAGTTATATGATGACTAATGAAGTGCTAGTGGGTTGTTATTATTTATAAAACTTAGATAATTATAAGCTTATAAATAATACATCTTCTCATTTCTTTAATGGAATAACATTTAACCCATAATCAAATATATAAATAAACCATCTAAATATACAATCTTAATTGTATAATTATATATATATATATAACAATATATATATATATATATATATATATATATATATATATATTTTATTTAATTTACTAATTAAATTAAATAAAAGGCTTACTTATAAATCAATTAAATCGTTTAACAATTTAAACAATTTAATTGTTACTTAATTAATTCATCACATATGAATTACTAATCAACCTTTAATTTTGTAGTTATTATTATTTACCTCAAATAATAATAACCTACAAGATTAAATTGCAAGTTTAGTATCATTTGATGTTAAATCAATTTTAACGTTCTAAATGATCAATTGGTGTCAAACTTGTTGTTGGTGTGACCCTATAGGATCATGTATTATTAGTAATATCATTTTATGATCATCCTTGGGCATATAGAACTAACAATCTCCCACTTGCACAAGGTTGCATCATAGAATGATATCGACAGTGGTAAACGTCTAGCAACATTTCACTGCCCCCAATAACACATGACATTGTGCCATTCAACAACATTCAATTCTTCAGAAAACACGAGGCTCTAATTGATGTATAAGGTTATCTATCAATTATCCCTTTGTCACAGACATCATGTTGAACATGAGACATGGATCTTAATCATTCTCATTTTATGTTCAACTTTCAAACAGGCGCCTTAGATGTCTAACTTTCAACACATAAGAGGAACAAATCCCGTCTTGACTACATACGCCCCTCATATAGTTAGTACTATGCATGAGTATGGCCTTTATGGTTGTCTGTATTTCAAGAACAACAGTAAACCATATCAAAGCATAGTACACTCTACACTTAAGTCCCAAATATGTATCTCAGGTCAAAGGGTATAATGATAATACCTTTATTCAAGAATCACTTATGATGATGATCCATGGAGTGATCTTGAAACGGGTCAAATCCAATACTTGTTCACTGACAAGTACCTATGAATTTGGTTGCAACCTTTTGCTACTTTTACCCATAAAAGTCAACCAATCCAATTCATATTAGTCTTACTTCATAATTGCTCCCACAACTATGATCGACTATGGACGTTTAGAATAACTAAATTATTCAAGGATTAAACATGCTAATAAAACACAATAATTATGAATGAAACATCACGTCACATATATTACATAATTCTTGTCGTTTACATAAGTTCATATTCATAAAACATTAAACACAAATCAAATCCATTCATTAGAAAAACAGAGTCCTATACCCTTAGCATGACTTTCATGCTTAGTTTGGGGTAAAGGTTTCGTGAATGGGTCTGCCAAATTTTGATCTGTATGAACCTTGTGAATACTTATTTCACCATTTTTAACTTCATGTCTAATGTAGTTATACCTTCGGTGAATGTGTTTGGTTTTTTGATGCAATCTAGGTTCCTTTGCTTGAGCTATAGCACCTAGATTGTCACAGAAGATTTCTATAGGGTCCCGAATGGAAGGAACAACCCCTAGATCTTCTATGAACTTTCTCATCCAGACAGCTTCTTGAGCAGCTTCTGAAGCAGCAACATATTCTGATTCTGTAATGGATTGTGCAATCACTTCTTGTTTGGAACTCTTCCAAGACACGGCTCCTCCATTTAAAATAAAGACATACCCAGATTGAGATTTCGAATCATCCCTATCTGTTTGGAAGCTTGCGTCAGTGTAACTCTTTACCTTTAAGCTTTCTTCCAAACCGCCGTAAACTAAGAACATATCTTTAGTACTTCTCAAGTACTTAAGAATGTTCTTTACAGCAGTCTAGTGGGCTTCACCTGGGTTCTGTTGATACCTACTAGTCATACTTAAGGCACATGAGACGTCGGGCCTAGTGCATAACATGGCATACATGATGGACCCAATTGCCGAAGCATATGGGACATGTTTCATCCTTTCAAGTTCAGTCCTAGAGTTTGGGCACTGAGACTTGCTTAGGATGGTGCCATGCGGCATTGGCAAGAATCCTCTTTTGGAGTCTTGCATCTTGAACCTTTTCAAGATTTTATCAATATATACACTTTGGCTAAGACCAATAAGTCTCTTAGATCTATCTCTATAGATCTTTATGCCTAATACATAAGCAGCTTCCCCTAGATCCTTCATTGAGAAACAACTCTCAAGGAACGCTTTGACACCTTTTAAGGTTGGGATGTCATTTCCAAATAAAAGTATGTCATCTACATACAATACTAGGATTATGACAATGCTCCCATTAGCTTTCTTGTAAACACAGGAGTCATCCTCATTTTTGATGAATCCAAAACTCGTAATCTTTTCATCAAAATGGATGTTCCATGTTCGAGACGCTTGCTTTAATCCATAGATAGATCTTTTAAGCTTGCACACTTTGTTTGGATGCTTGGGATCGACAAAACCTTCAGGTTGTTCCATATAGACATCTTCCAATAAGTATCCATTAAGGAAAGCGGTCTTGACATCCATTTGCCATATCTCATAATCATAGTATGCGGCTATGGCAAAAAGTATCCTAATCGACTTGATCATTGCCACTGGAGAAAAGGTCTCATCATAGTCAATACCATGAGTCTGTGAGTATCCTTTAGCGACAAGTCTAGCCTTAAAAGTGTGAACATTTCCATCCACGTCGATTTTATTCTTGAAAACCCATTTGTTCCCAACAGTCTTACAATTGGTGGGAAGATTAACCAAGTTCCAAACTTGATTATCGTGCATGGATTGCATCTCAGTGTTCATGGCCTCAAGCCATTTATTAGATTCAGGATCTGATATTGCACTCTGATAGTTGACGGGTTCATCAGAATCTATCGTATAACATTCCTCTTCCATCAAAAGGTAACCATACCTTTCTGGTTCAATTCGAACCCTACCAGATTTACGAACACCTTGTGTTACAATTTGTTCCTGATCAACCGTTTATTCAGGTTCAACAATTTCTTGTTGAATGCTAGATTCAACTTCTTGTGTATCAGGTTGTGGTTCCTGAAGTTCCTCAAGTTCCACAAACCTCCCACTAGCCTCTTCCGTCAGAAACTTATTTTCTAGGAATTCAGCTTTTCGAGAAATAAATATCTTATTCTCGATGGGATTGTAGAAATAGTATCCAAGACAATCTTTCGGATACCCTACAAAGATACATTTAGTTGAACGGGGTTCTAATTTGTTTGAAGCTTCTTGTCTAACATAAGCTTCACAACCCCATACCTTTAGATAGGATAAAGATGGAACCCTTCCATGCCATATCTCATAAGGCGTTTTATCTACCTTCTTAGTAGGTGCCATGTTTAGGAGACGAGCAGCTGTTTGTATAGCATAACCCCAAAATGATAAAGGTAGAGTACTTTTACTCATCATGGATCGAACCATATCCAATAGTGTTCGGTTCCGCCTCTCAGACACACCATTATGTTGTGGTGTTCCAGGTGGAGTAAGTTGTGAAACAATTCCACAAGTCTTAAGATGATCCATAAAGTTTGTACTTAAGTACTCACCTCCTCTATCAGAACGAAGAACTTTAATTGTTTTGTTGAGTTGATTTTCCACTTCACTTTGAAACGTTTTGAACATTTCAAACGCCTCATGTTTATGTTTAATTAAATAAACATATCCAAAACGACTAAAGTCGTCAGTAAAGGTGATGAAATATCTTTCACCATATCTAGTCATTGGCTTGAAAGGACCACATACATCCGTATGTATGATTCCTAACAAGTCCTTTGCTCTCTCATTGGTTCCAGAAAAAGGAGCTTTAGTCATCTTGCCATGTAAACAAGATTCACATATATCAAATGAGTCATTCTCATTTTCCTTCAAAAGTCCACTCTTTTGAAGTTGGGATATGCGATTCTTGTTTATATGCCCAAGGCGACAATGCCATAGATAGGTTTGACTCAAATCAAATTTGGGTTTCTTGGTGAAAGTGTGGTATAAAGAGCCATTGTTAGTCTTTTCATCAAGGTTTACTTCATAAATTCCATTTAAAGGCCTAGCCTCAAAATAGAATACATTATTTTTGTAAACACAAATATCATCATTATTAAAGGAAAGATCAAATCCACATTGTCTTAATTTAGCAACCGAAATAATATTCCTAGTCAAGCTAGGAACATAGTAAACATTCAACAATGTCACACACAAGCCATTAGGTAGTAATAAATTAAAACTTCCAATTGAATCCACCGCAACCCTTGCATTGTTTCCAACCCGAAGTACTACCTCATTTGCCTTCAGTCGCCTACTCCTTTTGAACCCCTGCAACATATTACATATGTGAGTTCCACAACCAGTATCAAATACCCATGTGTTAGGAGATAAATTATAAAGTTCTAGATCTATCACATAGATACCTGAAGTGCCTTCACCGGCCTTCTTCTTCTTCAACTCCGCAAGATACGTAGGGCAATTTCTCTTCCAATGCCCAGCTTTGCCACATTCAAAGCATGTGTCTTCTTTGGCAACCTTTGCCTTCTTCTTGGGCGGATGGGAAGGTTGGACAACTTTCTTGCCCTTACCTTTGAAAGCTTTTGCTTTCCCTTTGCCCTTGGAGTTGGTGGGGTGTTCTGGTTTAGTTCTCTTTGTTCCACCTTCCTTGATCATGAGAACTTGAGTGGTTTTCTTAGGCAGATTCTTTTCCCCGGTAATTAGCATCCCATGTAATTCCGGGATAGTCTTGTTTAAACCATTCATGTTAAAATTCATGACAAAAGGATCAAAGGACTTTGCCAAGGAGTTAAGGATCATATCCGTTGCTAGCTCTTCGGGCATCACAACTCCAAGACGTGCCAAATGATCAATGTGACTCTTCATTTTGAGCACATAAGAACTTACCGACTGCCCATCCTCCATCTTGCAAGCATGAAAACCCGAACAGTTTCGAACCTTTCCGTTCTTGCAAGTTGTTGGAACATTTCCTTTAGTTGATGAATCATGTCATAGGCTGAATGATTCTCCAAATCCTTCTGAAGGTCAGGAATCATGGTTGCCAACATGAGGCATGATGCATCGATGGAATCATCCATCTTTTTAAGCCATGCATCGTGTGCGGGCTTAGGAATGGCAGGGGGCTCTTCTGGAAGTGGTTCATTGAGAACATATTCTTTCTTTTCTTGTTTGAGAACAATTCTCACACTACGGTGCCAATCCAAGAAGTTGGTATGGTTAAGTTTTTTTCCTTCAAGGAGAGACCGTAGTGAGGTTTTGTTAGGAGCCGAGTGTGTGTTGTTTGGTGCCATCTACAAAATTTTAACAAGGTTCTATTTAGTAAATTATGATATTAAGTCCTTAATAATTAATACCCTTTCTTGTTTCATAAACTTTAATTAATTAAGGTCTAGAATCCAAGTTGCATTACGAATAAGTGGTTAGGTATCCTTTATCCCACCTATTCGAATCAACAAGGTAGGTAACGGTTTACCAATTATATCCAAATATAATTTCTAGAGTTATGGGATCCCATTATAACATTTATAAGTTTGGCATGTTTGATCCCATCTATGCCTTGGATTTCTAATGCTTAGGTGACCTTTATCACAAGAGATTTCCAAACGAATCATCCTACTTAAACGGACGTGTAGTTTTGACAACTATTAATGGTTAGGTGTCCTTTATCCCATCAATATTGCAAAACTACTTCTTGTATCACAAGAAGACTCCAAGTGGTTAGGTATCCTTTATCCCACAAGGAAATACAAGTGATACATGAGTGTCTTTAAGAGGGACGGCATTGATTCGTATTTCATAAGGGATTTGAATGTTTTACAATTCTAATTTTGAAAAACATATGGTATCATGTAAATTGCATGCATCCAATGAACATGGTACCATTAAATCTTATTTTGTTAATTGGTTCCTAAATCATAAAATCTCCATTTTATTGATTCTTTGTTTGTGATCAAGATTACAATTAATATCCTATATTAAGTTTGAGTTTGATCACATATATAAGAACCAATTTATAATCCTAAATAATTACCATTATTATTTAGGTTTGGAGTTTGTAAGATTTTATAAAATCTCCATTTTATATCTTGTTACAATCATTTTCATAACTTGACTTAATAGGTTTTAAACAAAACCCATTTTAATAAAACCCATTTTATCACATCTTATGTTTTAAATGTCAACTTTTGAAAATACAAACTCCTTGATGATTATGTTTAATTATCTAGGTTGTCTAGCATGCAAAATCTTATTTTCATCCACAACATAACATAATAAAACATTCAAACATCACAAGCATGCATGGGTGCATAAACACAAGCCAACTAGTTTGATATTTCATGTGAGCCACACATGAAATATCAAGTCCAAACCTAGGGACAAAAAGGTGACAAAAAACTCAACCAAATGATCTTCGATTTGGCTACAATTTTGCCAAGCTTCTTATATCACCAAATGACACTTGAACCACCATTTCTTGACACCATGAAAAAGCTTGTGATTTTTCTTTTCCCTCCTCATTATTTGCGAAATCCAGGGGCAGCAGGAAGAAGATTTTGTGATTTTTGTTGCATTTTTCAATTCATTCTTGGCCATATTGATGCTAATACTTGTTGAAACTTAATGTATATACTAGATATTAAAGTTACCAACAAGTATATCACCAAATAACCAAGATATGAATTTTTAAAACAATTCCAAAACATTTTTTAAATCTGGACAGCAGCTCTTCAGAAAGTGCTGCTGTTGGGTGCAATCTTCTCTTGGTCTTTTACTTCCTTCTCTTGTTACATTTTGTGAAATAAATAAAATACAACTATTCTAATATTTACAAAAGGAATATAAAGAAGGAAATAACTAATTATTATTACAAACCATTTGAATAAATGAATAGATTACAACCATATCAAACACAAACACAAAACATGCATCATATGGTCCTTGGCTTGTTTATGCACCATTCTATCACATAAAATCATAAGAAAATCAACACTTTGTTTTTCTAAGGCAACAATTTATGTAACCAAAAGCATGCATACATAAGATATAGTTGGTTACATAAAATCATAGATAATATACTTGCATGTTGCCAAAGAAGCCATGCATGAAACTTTCATTTAAGAAGATGAACATTCATGGCTTCCAAAAACCAAGTTTATCCAAATAAACTTATTATCTAAACATGAAATATAGCCATGGCTCTGATACCAATTATTGGAAATCATGGTTCATGTAATTAGTTTCAAAAACTTGAAGTTGCAACGGAAGCATAAAATCATGAACACAAATTCCATTTTCAAGAGGATCATGCTACATGCATGTAGAGATAAGATGAAGAACAAACATAGTTTAAGTTCAAGATCATAACCTTTGTTCTTGGGTTTGGTTTGGATGATTTTGATAGCTAGGAATCAAATTAGAATCCCTCTATAGTTGATCCACCACAAGCTTGAACACCCTTGAATGCTAGTTCCACAACTTGCAAGTTATAACTCCTTTTCTTATGAAACCAAAAACCAATTTTCTTAGGCACTTAAGGAGAGTTATTTTGGCTGATTTTAGGCAAGAAAAATGATCACTAAACCCTCTCAAAACCGTCCACAATATAACCCACCAAGAGAAAAGAAAAGCACATGCAACTAGCTTAAAAGAAAGATCCATTTGATTTCTATAATCAAAAGCTAGAAGACACAAGGCATCTTCCTTTTCTTTTAAGTTCTTAATGCATTTTTTTCTTTCCAATATGGCTAGTTATATGATGACTAATGAAGTGCTAGTGGGTTGTTATTATTTATAAAACTTAGATAATTATAAGCTTATAAATAATACATATTCTCATTTCTTTAATGGAATAACATTTAACCCATAATCAAATATATAAATAAACCATCTAAATATACAATCTTAATTGTATAATTATATATATATATATATATATATATATATATATATATATACATATATATATATATATATATATATATATATATATATATATATATATATATATATATATAACAATATATATATTTTTTATTTAATTTACTAATTAAATTAAATAAAAGGCTTACTTATAAATCAATTAAATCGTTTAACAATTTAAACAATTTAATTGTTACTTAATTAATTCATCACATATGAATTACTAATCAACCTTTAATTTTGTAGTTATTATTATTTACCTCAAATAATAATAACCTACAAGATTAAATTGCAAGTTTAGTATCATTTGATGTTAAATCAATTTTAACGTTCTAAATGATCAATTGGTGTCAAACTTGTTGTTGGTGTGACCCTATATGATCATGTATTATTAGTAATATCATTTTATGATCATCCTTGGGCATATAGAACTAACATATAATTATTATTTTCACAAAACAATAATTATTCGCTAATTAAATACAAGAGTTGAATTTATTTATCAATTATCACATACTTAATAAATATTCAATAAGTACCAACTTAATAAAGGTGTGACCCTATAGAATCATATGTTTATTAGCAATATCATTCTATAATGATTATTGAGCATATAGATCCAACAATCTCCCATTTGCACAAGATTCATTATGTGTTACTAACATTTATATTGAGTTTTTTAGAAAAACCTAAAATCATCTATGGAGCTGCTATCTATGAAGCAAGTCCACCACCAAGATCTGAAAGGTTTTCTGCAACTATGAACTAAAATAACCTAAGTTCACATGCAACCTATGAGGATCTAAGTTTTATTCTAATTAAACATATAACAAATCCTAAAGGCCCAGAAAAATAAACTAAAAGAAAGGAATCAGAAAAAACCAACCTTTTAGCGAATCTTGGAAGCGAAGCAACAAAAATATCTTGCCTCAAATGCAGTCACACCCAGGCTATGAAGTTGGTGAAGTCCAGAGAGAGTTGGGGAGGAGAGAATCACGAAATTTGGAGGCTACGGGGCTCCCTATTTATTGGTTTCAAATGATAAGCAGATAAACCTTTAGAGATAAGCCTTTTTTGAATTCAAATTAAGATAAACATTTATCTTAATAATTCAAACCTAATTATCTCCTATATATTAAAATCGAAAATATATGTTTCCATATATAAATTTCGTTGGTTTACTCACTTACCATACTTGTCACTACTCAACTATTGAATAATTACAATTCTAGTCCCTGCACCTTTAATTAATTAAATTAATCACCAAATTAATTCCAATTAATTCCAGATTAATTTCTAATTAATTAATATAGTTTCTAATTAATATATTATCACTTTAATATATTAATAAACTATTTATTTAATTTCTATTGATTTATTAATCATATAATAAATCAATCTTTCTCTCTCCTTGACTTTCTACCAAACCTCCAGCTATGAGGGCAACCCAAATGGACTATGCTACTATTAATTAGGTAAATACTAATTATTAGTCATGGCTTAGACACCTAATCCAACAGTCTCCCACTTGGATAAGTCTATGACTATAATTACTAATTTAACCTCTAATTAATAAGCAACTGTAGCTTCCTAGAAACCGCTGCCGAACTCTGACCTAGTCAGTTATGTCCATAGATAAGTGATCAGATGATCCTTCGTCCAACAAGATATTTTCAGACTCAGGACATGGATTAAGATCAATCCTAGTCTGATTATCTGTTTCCCAATTTCTTATTTGCATATGACTTTGAGACTACCAATTGAGCATTTCAATTTAGTCCTGGTTGGCCAACCCTTTCAGTCAACTTCAAAATCATCGAGAGGCCTACAGATATCTGTTTCCCGACAGGGTCAAGGGACGAATAAGCTTTGACTCATATACTTATGTCTTTTACTAGTTAAATCATTCACAACAACACGTTTTATAACATCGTGTTACCGATGCGTTTTCGCATTGTCAATGAACAACCGCTTGGTAAAACATAACTTATATGTCTCTACTTAAAGATCAAAAGATATTATCGTCTCAACATTGCTCGTGATGTAATCCATGAAGCAATCTATTGAGCGTGGGTTTATCCAATACTTAAAATCCCTATTTCTAAGTATTCATAAATATTGTAGCAATCTTATTGCTATGTCTAACTCCTTAGACAATCTACAAAACAATTTATGACAGCCTTCATTCATACTTACTCCCTAAAAGTATGAGCGACTGTGGACATTTGAATAATATAAAATTACTCAGGAAGTAAACATGCAAAATGAAACACAATAATAAACAATCGACAAAAGGCAGTATCAAATACTCATCAACAAAACTATATTATTAAATCACCAAAGTCAATTACATTTATATTGCAATAAGTTTCAAATCCTATCTAATTACAAAAACTAATATCATCTCTTAATCCTATGCGCCGCGCATGCTGATTGTGCTTAATCCTACTCAGAGCCTTTGTCAAGGGGTCTGCAGGATTATCTTCTAATGATACCCTCTTTACTAGGAGGTGACCTTCTTCTACTCTATGTCTTATGTAGTGGTACTTTCTGTCGATGTGTCTGGACTTTTCATGATCTCTCGGTTCCTTCGTCAAAGCAACCGCTCCTTCATTATCGCAGAACAGTTCCATGGGCTCCTGAAAACTCGGGACTACTCCAAGGTCACCGATAAAGTTCTTCAGCCAAGCCGCTTCCTTTGTCGCTTCACTCGCTGCTATGTACTCTGATTCACAAGTAGAATCAGCCACTGTCTCTTGCTTGGAACTTTTCCAAGGCACTGCTCCCCCATTCAAAAGGAAAACCCAGCCCGACTGAGACCGACCATTGTCTCTATCTGTCTGAAAGCTGGCATCCGTATACCTGTCAACTCTCAAGGTATCACTACCACCAAGGACTAAGACAAAGTTCTTTGTCCTCCGCAGATACTTGAGTATGTTCTTAACAGCTGTCCAATGTGTCCTTCCAGGGTTTCCCGGGTATCGACTGACCATGCTCAAGGCAAAGGCCACGTCAGGTCGAGTACATGTCATAACGTACATGATCGACCCCACAGCCGAAGCGTAAGGTACCCGACTGATGTCAGCTATTTCCTCGTCAGTACTCGGACTTTGAGTTTTACTCAACTTGGCATTACTCTGGATAGGTAGCTCTCCCTTCTTGGAATTTTCCATACTAAACCTCTTTAGTACCTTTTCCAAATATGTACCCTGAGTAAGTCCAATTAGTCTCTTCTTCCTATCTCTCAATATTCTTATCCCGAGAATATAGGCAGCCACTCCTAGATCTTTCATGGCGAAACACTTCCCAAGCCAAGACTTGACATCTTGCAAGGTCGGAATGTCGTTTCCCATGAGCAGTATGTCATCAACATACAGCACCAGAAAGGTGACTATACTCCCACTAGCCTTGACATATACGCAGGACTCATCCTCGCTCCTAGAGAAACTAAACTCTTTGACTTTCTCATGGAAGCAAAGATTCCAGCTGCGAGAAGCTTGCTTCAATCCATAGATCGATTTCTCAAGCTTAAACACCTTATTAGGATACTTTGCATCGACAAAACCCTCTGGCTGATTCATGTAAACATCCTTAGTCAACTTCCCATTAAGGAAAGCGGTTTTGACGTCCATCTGCCAAATTTCATAATCATGAAATGCAGCTATGGCTAACATAATCCTAATGGACTTTATCTTGGCCACTGGTGAGAAGGTCTCATCATAGTTAATCCCTGGGGTTTGGGTAAAGCCCTTCGCAACCAGTCTTGCCTTGAAAGTGTGTACATTTCCATCCATGTCGGTCTTCTTCTTGAAGATCCACTTGCACCCGACTGTCTTTCGACCCGGTACATTGTCAACCAAGTTCCAAACTTGATTGTCATACATGGACTTGATCTCGCTGTCCATTGCCTCTTTCCATTTGGCAGACTCAGGGCCCGCCACTGCTTCTCGGTAGTTAGCTGGCTCATCCAAATTTGTTAGTGTCCTATCACTGACAAACGTGTCCCCATCCGTAGTTATATGGAATCCATAAAACTCGGGTGGCATGCTAACTCTATTGGAACGCCTAAGAGGTAAGGATATATCAGTCGGATCAACAGGAACTTCTTCCTCTTGTTGGTTGCTAGTTTCTCCTAAGGTTGCATTATCTGGTGACTCTTGAATTTCTTCATGATCAATGGTACTCCCAGTGTCCTCTTTGAATATGAGTTCTCTCTCTCGAAAGACTCCTCGTCTAGCTACAAAGACCACGTCCTCGCTTGGTCTGTAGAACAAGTATCCAAAGGACTGTTTGGGATATCTAATGAAAAAGCACCTCTCGCCTCTCTCTGCGAGTTTTTCGTGAGTCTCCCATCTAACGAAAGCCTCACAACCCCAGACCTTGACATGTGCTAACGAGGGAGCTTTCCCTGTCCACATCTCATGGGGTGTTTTAGAAACCTTCTTGGTTGGGACAAGATTGAGGATGTGGGCGGCAGTCTCTAAGGCATACCCCCAGAAGTGGATTGGAAGTGAAGCTCGACTCATCATGGAACGAACCATATCTAATAGGGTTCGGTTAATGCTTTTGGCTACACCGTTCAACTGTGGTGTCCGAGGAGGCGATAACTGTGAAACTATTCCACATTCCTTTAGATAGTCTAGGAACTCGATACTAAGATACTCACCGCCTCTGTCGGATCTGAGCATCTTTATCTTCCTGTCCAATTGATTCTCAACTTCATTTTTGAACTCCTTGAACTTTTCAAAGGTGTCTGACTTGTGCTTGATTAAGTAGATATACCCGTATCTACTATAATCGTCAGTGAAGGTCACATAGAATCGTGTGCCATCTTTTATGGTTGATCTGAAGGGACCACACACATCTGTGTGTATGATGTCCAACAGACCTTCACCTCTTTCAAATAACCCTTTGAATGGTGACTTAGTCATCTTGCCCAAAAGACAAGATTCACATACATCATCCGATTTTAAGTCGAATGATTCCAACACTCCATCCTTTTGGAGTTGGGCGATGCGTTTCTTGTTAATGTGTCCAAGACGACAGTGCCACAAGCACGCCTTTTCTACACCACTAGAAGAATCAATATAATTAACACTATGTCCTAAATTGTCAACACATTGTACCGTTTCATACACACCATCACAAGGTAAAGCAGTAAAAATAGAAACACCATTTTGAGAAACAGAAATAGAACCATTTATATTATCAAAAGAAAACTGGTAACCTTGTCTAAACAATGCATGAAAGGAAATAATGTTCCTTGCCATTTCTGGCGAACAGCAACAATTTAAAATATCTAAACTAACACCACTTCTAAGCACTAAACTATAGATTCCGATCTTGGTGACAAGCGACGATCTCCTGTTTCCCATGATCAGGTTCAATCTACCGTGCTCCACCTTCCTGCTTTCCTTTAGGCCCTGCAAATCAGAACAAATGTGAAAACCACATCCTGTATCAAGGACCCAAGAACTGGAAGATGGTGAGTTTTTAGAAATAGTATATATACCTGCTGAAGATGGCTTCACTTTGCCATCTTTCAAGTATTGCAAGTATCTCGGGCAGCTTCTTTTCCAATGGCCCTTTTCCTTGCAGTAGAAGCAGTCGACTTCCTTGGGGTTTGCATTGTGAGCAATGCCAGAAGCTTTGGGTCTCGGGCCGCTGCTAGATGAACCAACATGTACCTTTTCCCTCCAATTCTAATTGGGAGGGCCCTTTCTCTTCTTCCCCTTTCCACCACCAATTGCCAAGACGGACTGGCTAACCGAGGGTATACTTTTACCCTTCATCCCGTCTTCAGCAGTACGCAGCATGCGATGCAGTTCAGCCAAGGTGGCTTGATTGTTGTTCAAATGATACGCCAGCGTGAACTGGTCATAAGAACTCGGTAGAGAATTTAGCACAATGTCTACAGCTAAATCCTCGTGAACTGGCATCTCAAGCTTTCTAAGCCTCCCCACATATCCTTGCATCCTCTGCACGTGGTTACAGATGGACTCTCCATCCCTCGGCTTCCCATTGGTGAAGGCTTTGACCACCTCGCGCCTCTCGATGCGCTCCTGCTTGCGGAACTTTTCCGTGAGCTCTTTGTGCATCTCATAGGGCCAGTAGTCTTCATAAATTCTCTGCAATTCTGGGTTCATAGTAGCTATCATGATGCAAGCCGCTTTCGTTGCATCATCAGAATGTTTTGTGTATTGGGCGAGTTCTTCAGGAGTAGCAATATCGGGATCAATTTCAACAAGCTCAGTTTCCAGAACATACTCTTTATGTTCAAACCTAAGAGCCATCTTGATGTTACGGATCCAGTCATTGTAGTTGGTACCGTCTAACGTAACTTTGGAGCACAATGACAGGATAGATGTAACATTGGAGTTAGAGTGGGGGCAGATTCATCAGCAGAAGACATCTATAAAAGAAGATAGTTTTAATTAGATACATATAATAATCCTTATAATAACCCAATAATAATTATAAGGCTAGGATCCTACAATAACAATTTACAATCTCGAAGAGGGATGCCGTAATCAATATTGTAAATTTTATAAGGTAGGCGAATGACGATTCAGCCAATTCCACCGCGGAAAGATAATCTTATTAAAATGGAATTCCTAGTTTCTTTTGAAATTTATTGAACTGTTCAATAGTATGTTTAATCTCGGATGTGCCCCACTGTTTGTGACTGGGATACCGAGGATCACAAACCGGGTGTGAATAACCATGCAAATTAGCTTGGTACTCTCGGGGTCAGTTGTCATCTCAAATTGATGTGCCGGTAAACCACACACGCTCCATCAACAATAATAACACTCGAGAAACCCATTGCAACTCTGTATGAACCCCAATTGGCGTGTCGGTAAACCACACACGCTCCACCAATGTTTCATAAAGTGCAATGTGCAATTTCATGGGTTAGCACCAATTCATATTTTTCCTAAAGTAACTAGATTGAGATTTTATTTAAATTGTTCCAGTACTTTGAATAATATCATTATACTTTTAATGAGATTAGGCGGTCCTATCAAACCCGTTCGGCTAACGACCCTCCACTGATCAGGCGAGCGGTGGGTAAGAGTGTTCACCCATTAGACCGCCATTTTATAGGCAGTCTCCTTATACCCACTTTATAGACCAGCTTCGTGAATGAGGCCTACTATTGATTTGACTAATCATTAAATCTTATACATATAATATTAACTTTTAATTATAATATATATAAGATGAATTTTAAACCCTTTAAAATGTTTTTGGTTTATCTTTTAATTTATTGGAATTTAAACTATTAAATTTAAAATTAAATTAAACCTTTAAAACTCGATTTAATTATCTTTTAATTAACCAATTAATTAAATTAATTAAATTTGATATTTTAAAACTTTTAAAATATTTTAGGATTTATCCTTTAATTTTTTGCCATTTTAAAACAATTAAATTAAATTAAATTAAATCCTTTGAATTATCTTTTAATTACCAATTAATTAAATTAATTCAAATGTAGATAGGTATTACCAAATTAATCAAATTAATTTAAAACTATCTTAAACCCCCTAATTTTCGATTTCAAATAATGGGTTTAAGGTTATCCATTTAATTAATCAAATTAAAGTTACCAAAAATAGAATACCTTCTAAAACCCTAATCTAAATCGCCAACAAGGAGGGGGCTAGGGTTTTCAAAACCCTAACCCTAATTTTGATTTGGCCAAATTAGGGTTTAGAGACATTAAACCCTAATTTTAAGGATAACAGTTATAGCAATTTAACAAGAACACAACCAAAAAGCTCTCATACCAATGAAAGGTTTTCTGCAACTATGAACTAAAATAACCTAAGTTCACATGAAACCTATGAGGATCTAAGTTTTCTTCTAATTAAACATATAACAAATCCTAAAGGCCTAGAAAAATAAATTAAAAGAAAGGAATCAGAAAAACCAACCTTTTAGCGAATCTTGGAAGCGAAGCAACAAAAATATCTTGCCTCAAATGCAGTCACACCCAGGCTATGAAGTTGGCGAAGTCCAGAGAGAGTTGGGGAGGAGAGAATCACGAAATTTGGAGGCTATGGGGCTCCCTATTTATAGGTTTCAAATGATAAGCAGATAAACCTTTAGAGATAAACCTTTTTTGAATTCAAATTAAGATAAACCTTTATCTAAATAATTCAAACCTAATTATCTCCTATATATTAAAATCGAAAATATATGTTTCCATATATAAATTTCGTTGGTTTACTCACTTACCATAATTGTCACTACTCAACTATTGAATAATTACAATTCTGGTCAAGGACTTCAAAGGAAGTATAAGATCAACAGAACCTGAGTGACAACATAAACTGAGAAAATGTTTCACAGTACATTCTCTTCCAAGAACATTAATGGTTATAATGTGTCTTAGGGAAGATGATGGAGCATTGGTCGAAATAGTTTGATCATCGATGTATAAGATACACTTCTAATTAGTTTTCAAGAAATTGGATATTAAACCAGTCAGACCATAAAAGCATATACAGACCATATCTTAGACTAAGTAGGTTGCACAGACACTGTCTAAATGTAAAGCGGGGTTCACCCCTACTTGTACATGGAAAGTCCAGGGTCATGTAGCGTTCATCCGAACCTCATAACATGCCTGTTACTGATCAAATGTGTCGTTTTATTAGCCAACCCGACTGTACATATGAAAGAAGAGTTCTTTTGGAAAGGACTCATGTTCTAAGGAAACAGTGGGAGTAAGAATAATCCTAAATGAGTTCAGAGATTAGCCAAGTGAAAGAACCTCTAGTCATCACTAGGCCTTGACCAGGAATCAGATTCCTATTAAACCTGACATACTCTTCTCTTCGCTTTACTAGTAGTATTGGTCACCGTCATAAGGTATCATGATCTGGGTGACATACCGATTAGTGGTAAAACACTAAAGTTGGTACGGATAAGCAATCCGACTACTTGGAAGCAGTGGTGAGCCCGGTTGCTGCCAAATAAGAGAACATTAGCGCGAGACACAATTTATGTGACAATTTGACCGATTTTACACCTGGTCAAACAACCAGTGGGAGTAATGAATTGTCAAAAGAAAGCGACATAGATAGAACTGTACTTACAAAACATCTGGTTGAGTGAGACAGTGCTCAGAGTCAAGTAATTGATTACGAGAGAAACGCTTTCAATAGAAGATGAAATTCGAAAGGATACTGTTTGGTATGACTGCACCTTGTGAGTCATTAGTGGAGCGTGTGTGGTTTACCAGCACACTAATAGGGACTCATAAAGTACATACGGAAGGTACATGTCCCCGGGATTCATCCCACGGGCACCTTGCAAGAAAGGATATTCAGATTCTCAAAATATGCCAAAAGTTTGGATTTTGTGAATAGCTGAATGATTCCCATAATTATGTCAGAAAGGTTTGGATTTTGGATTATCAAAATATGAATTTTGTGAATAGTCTGAAAGAGTCATATAACTGTGTCAAAGCCAGTGGGAGTATCGTTTTTATCTGCCTATCACTGTATGTTGGTTACATACTGCTTCTAAGAAGCCTCTCTAATCATTACAAAGTGTAATGACTTGGAATTAAGAGATGGTTCGCTATAAAAGACATAAAAGAGATACACATACTCATGTGGTTGCAAACATCTATTAGATAGATCAAAAACTGTGCCAGTATGATCTTGATGAGATTCAAGATGCATAACCCTAGTAAAGAAGATTCCTATCATTACAAAGTGTGATGACTTGGCATGAAAGATATAAAGAAGGTGCAACACAATCACGTAGTTCACGAACATCTATCAGATAGATGAAATCGTCAGACCTAGCCATTGTGAACATGATCATGATAAGGTTCAAGATGCATGAGAAAGAGTCTCCGAAAGGAAATTGTTTCCGAATTTCATGACACAAGGATTATAAGTAATCTTTAGAGTCCAAAAGGGTTTGGAATAAGAACAGATTGGATTCCACGAGCGTCTTGGATCAATCTGAAGTGTCATGAAATTATCCTGATGACTTGATGCTTGGAGTATAGTAAGTTAGATTCAGGATACAATCTGGCTGAGTATACTGGATGGTTTATTTGAACACACGTGAGAAATCATTAGGAAATGATTAGGGTGAATGTGATAGTAATAATTTGAAAAGGTTTTCAAATCTGTAATTTCTAACGTTAGGACGTGGTGCTAGAAGATTTCGTGGTTAAAGAGTTTCATTGGTTTTTCTGATGGAGTGCGTGTGGTTCACCGACACATCATAACACCTCGAAATAGTCGTAGGGTGCAGTCATGTAGACTAAAGACCCCGATAATCATGGGAAGTCACAGTATACATCACCATAATGGAGTTGTAAGAGAGAAAGACAGAATGATGAATTGAGATATCATCGGAAGAGTGTCCGATTGGATTATCTACAATAAAGTGTATCAATGTAAGAAATTTTTTGGATAGATAGAGAGAGTGAAAAAGTTCATGTAGACATAGATATAAAATTCATATTGAAAGTTTAAAAGAAAAAAGAAACCGATAATAGTATTATGACAAATCCGACTTGGTGATTACCTCGTGGAGACTTGGTAATAAGCAGGAGTAGCTTCCTGTCAGATTTTATGTTTCACTTTTGCAATGTTTTACTTCCCGAATAATTTAATTATTCTAAAGGTCCACAGTCGCTCATACTTTAGGAAGTAAGTATTGAATCAAGACTGTCATGAATTGGATTGTAGACTGTCTAAGGAGTTAGACATAGCAACAACATTGCTACAACGTTCATGAGTACTTAGAAGATGGAGATTTGAGTATTGGATAAACCACGCTCAAAGAATTGCTTCATGGATAATATCACGAGCAATTTTTGAGACGATAATATCTTATGATCTTGAAGCGGAGACATATGAGTTATAATTTGCAAGTCAATTGTTCATTGATAATACGAAAACGCATCGGTAACTCGATGTTATAAAATGTATTGTTGTGAGCGATTTGACTGATAAAGATATGAGCATATGAGTCGAAGCTTATTCGTTCCTTGACCCTGATGGGAAAACAGATATCTGTAGGCTTCTCGATGTTTTTGAAGTTTACTAAAGTGCTGGTCAGCCAGGACTAAATTGATGTGTTCAATTAGAAGTCTTATGTCATATGCAAATCAGAGTTCGGGAAACAGAGTGCCGGACAGAGATTGATCTCAATCCATGTCTCATGTCCGGAAAATATCTTGTTGGACGGAGGATCATATGATCACTTATCTATGGACAGAACTGACTAGGTCAGAGTTCGACAACAATTTCTAGGAAGCTACAATTAGCTGATCAATTAGAGGGTAAACTGGTAATTATAGTCATAGACTTATCCAAGTGGGAAACTGTCTAATAATTTGTATTTACCTAATTGGTAGTAGCAAAGTCCATTTAGGTTGCCCTCATAGCTAGAGGTTGAACAGAAAAACCAGGAGAGAGAAAGATTGATTTATTATGTGATTAATAAATCAATAGGAATTAGATAAATAGTTTATTAATATATTATGGTGATAATATATTAATTAGAAACAATATTAATTAATTAGAAATTAATCTGGAATTAATTGGAATTAATTTGGTGATTAATTGAATTAATTAAAGGTATATGGGCTAAAATGTAATTATTCAATAGTTGAGTAGTGACAGTTATGGAAGCCTGGAAGGTGGCAATTTTGAGGATATATTTATCCTTGATTTCGAATTATATATTATAGATAAATAGATTTTGAATTAAATGGTAAAAGGTTTATCTCATTTGATTTCAAAAAGGTTTATCTGTAAGGTTTATCTGTAACCACCTGGAGGCTATAAATAAGGACCTCTGGTCCTCATTTATCTGCGCCACTTTCTACCCTCACTCTCTCTGGATTTTCGAGTTCCCTAGCTCTGGGTTTGATCTCATTTGAGGCAAGGCATTTGCGTTGCTTAGCTTGCAAGAAACAACTAAAGGTTAGTTTTCTTATTCTTTATTTCTTTAGTATTTTTTGTTTGGCCTTTAGGATTTATTACATGTTCAAAGTTAGAAAACATAGATCCAATCTAGGTTGCATGTGAACTTAGGGTTTGAGTTTATTGATTGCATAAAACCTTTCAATTTTGTCATTATTATTTTATGATCGAAAAACATTTATGTTTGCTATGTAGAAGGTTATGATGATAAGATTGAGCAATATCAAGTAGATTACCAGGCTGAACAACACGATGTAATTTATTGAATGCAACTGTGAATGCTTAAGGTACCAACATTTCATTATTCTTTTGTTCTAATAGAAAATCTTTTATTTGTTATATGCATGATGTTTTGAACAGCAAATTTGGCAAATATGAGGTATATCATAAAAAGTCAAATGTACGAGTTTGAAATTTGTATAATACATTTGGTTAGTGTAACACCATGTTCCAGTTGGTGAGTACTCTAACATATATATTTAAGTGGCTAGGATTGGTTAGGATGACTAATTGCCTCTTAGGGGTATTTTAATCATTTTTATAACATGTTGTGAATGAAAGTGAAAAGTGAGGTTATAACCTTGGAAATGTAGCTAAAATAATGTTGGAACCTTATTTATATTGGATATTGGTATGCGGAGATTTTAAGTAGAAAAATGGACAAGAAATAGTGACACAAGTAGTTAGCGCCGCTAACTTCTATTGTTAGCGATGCTAACATGCTAAACCGACATAAGTCCGTTTTAAGCTGCATTTGAGGTCATTTTTCAGTCTAAAAGGCCAGAAAAATAGGGTTTCGAAGCAGAGGAAGGTTTAGGAGGACTTGGAGCATTAAGAGAGGGAGATTGAAGGTGTAAATCAAAATTTTAGCCTAAATCATTATCTTCTACATTAACCAAGGTAAGAACTTCAATTGGGTGCTCCTGATTTCAAGCTATATTGTTAATAATGTGTTTGTTACAGAGGGTAGAGCATGTGTACTTGTGATTAGTGGGAGATTAGTGAATTTATTGTGAAATTCTCATGAAATTAGCTTGAAGAAGAGTTTAAATCCAAACCTTAATGCATCTAGACTGTTATATTAGTCCCAATGACTGTAAATTGTGTTGATACACTGAATTGGGACCCTGGAA
The DNA here is from genome assembly GCA_023525715.1 of Cichorium intybus. Taxonomy (NCBI): domain Eukaryota; kingdom Viridiplantae; phylum Streptophyta; class Magnoliopsida; order Asterales; family Asteraceae; genus Cichorium; species Cichorium intybus. The sequence continues at coordinate 57,269,830 of CM042017.1, read as the reverse complement.
TGAGGTATGGACAGCTTAAGGTGGACTAAAAGTGAAAGTGTGCTGATCAGGCTAGTTAGCGGCGCTAACTGTAGCCAAAAATCATATACGTGTTTTTCCAAGCATAAATCAAGGAATTTGGTACTTTATTTCCGAGAAGTTTACCTGAATAATGTAGGGTGTTTATAAGTGTTACATGTGGGGCAATGTAGGTATAACTATGAGTCAATAGAGCAGGAACACATTACCTACTAGTCCACTCCTTTTAGAGTTACCAAAGAGCAGTCGATCAGGTGAGTAATAGATGCTTCTCCCTATGTATTATGTGACTGTGGAGCCGTGTGGCTCAGTATTACTTTCTCTTGTGGTGCCACTGGCACGTGTGGTTAGGACTACCTTTCCATGGGGCCACAAACCCGGTACTTGTGGTTGAGACCACCTTCCTGTGGGGCCACATACTTAGTGTTTGTGGTTGGGACCATATCTGTCGTGATGGCTTTAACGACCACAGTTCTATCACACATACAAGGGGGTGTACAGTGAGTCTCTGTGACTCGAAACCGCGGGGGTTGAGGAGGGGACGGATATGATTGATTTGAGATGTTGTGGATAAGCAGGGGGCTATGATATGATGGGGTGGCTATGTGGTTATATGTTTATGTGTTCTCTTTATAATGTTGTATACTGTGATACGTGTTGATTATTCACTGAGCTTGTATAGCTCACCCCAGTTGATACTAACCTTGCAGGTACTAGAGACCCCGCTAAGGGGAAGGACATAGCTCAGAGTTAGGAGCAGATGATAATGATAAAAAGGACCGTAGCAGCTTGGATTTGGGGAGATTTTGTTATGTTTTTGTATCCTCATATATCACTTGTGTACCTCTTGCTTGTAACATATATACATGTACTATATTTTGATGTGTTAAATATGTTTTAAAAAGTGAAAATTTTGGGTGTATTTGTTATTGTAAGCCGGGTGTTACAGTTAGTACTTTAGTTTATTATATCTTTAGATTGGTTTATTAATTTCATTTGTCATGCAGTTTCCAATGGATGGTACTTTATCGATCTCGATGCTTCTGAAGATGAACATGTGAATGAGAAATTGACTCAAACAGCTGACTCCTTGGAACCTTTTGCAAAACTTGTGAAGATTCCTCACATGGTTGATTAAAGCCGATAAAGAGTTTTTTGCTTTCAAGATGAGTCTGAATATGAAGACGATGTCAATTGTTTCTAAAAGTTTTAACTGAATTTGGATGGTTTATTTGGCTTACAATTGGTGTGATGTTATGCAGACTACCTTTTATTTGTTTGACACATTACATATGGATATTGTGGTTGACTTCAGTGTTAAACAAATGGTTATTGCTTTTGTAATGTTTTGTAACTTTGTTTCATATATCACTTCCAATAATATTTGTTGCATCCAATAAGCCGTAAGAGATACTATGGGGCAATTTGAAGTAACTCAGACAAAACAAATTGAGACGCATGAAGATTCTGATGCTACTATAGATGCAATTAATCGGTTTGTTTATTTCTTTTCAATTTTCCTTTGTTTATATATTGGGAAAATGACTTATTAAGGTAATCAACTAGTTGATTTGTTCACGTTTAGTCACTTTCTTTTTTTTCGTGCTTTATTTGTCATTGAACTATCTATTTTGTTCATGATACATCCTTACGACCTGTAATAGCAGGTTACAGCCTAATTGACATTTATTTTGTTCACATTTGGTCACTTTCCTTTTTTATTCGTGCTTTATTTGCCATTAATTTAATTTATTTTTCCATTTTTAATTTATTTTTCCATTTTTATTCGTGCAGATCTGAAATGACTATTTTGCCCTTTTTAATTTATTTTTCTATTTTTATTACATTTTAAGGATTTTTTATTAATGACTTTTAATTAAAAATAAATAAGAAAACAACCCACCACCGCTCTCTCTCTCTCTCTCTCTCTCTCTCTCTCTCTCTCTCTCTCTCAATTAATAAAACCTGCAACTAAACACACATACACACACACTTTGCAACTAAACACACACACACATACGCACTTTGCAACTAAAAACACAGACATCACCACCATTTACAGCAAAGATCTGGACAAAGATGATGAGAGGGAAGAGCACTCCAAACCTATCGAATCAGAATGTTGCAATCAGATCGGGAAACTTCTGATTGCAACATTCTGATTCGATAGGTTTGGATGCTCTTCCCTCTCATCATCTTTGTCCAGATCTTTGCTGTAGATGGTGGTGATGTCTGTGCTTTTTAGTTGCAAAGTGCGTATGTGTGTGTATTTAGTTGCAAAGTGTGTGTGTGTGTGTGTTTAGTTGCAGATTTTATTAATTGAGAGAGACGGAGAGAGAGAGAGAGGTGGTGGTGGGTTGTTTTTTTATTTATTTTTAATTAAAAGTCATTAATAAAAATCCTTAAAATGTAATAAAAATGGTAAATAAATTAAAAAGGGCAAAATAGTCATTTCAGATCTGCACGAATAAAAATGGAAAATTAAATTAAATTAATGGCAAATAAAGCACGAATAAAAAAGGAAAGTGACCAAATGTAAACAAAATAGATGTCAATTAGGCTGTAACCTGCTATTATAGGTCATAAGGATGTATCATGAACAAAATAGATAGTTCAATGGCAAATAAAGCACGAAAAAAAAAGAAAGTGACTAAACGTGAACAAATCAATTAGTTGGTTACCCTAATAAATCATTTTCCCTTTATATATTTCATCATTTGTCCTTTACATTTACTTGCTTACATTTAATTCCTCTTTGTGTGGTCGACAATTGGTTTCATATGACAATAGTTGTCACTGTTCATCATTTACTTGAGTACATTGAAAATATCATTAGAATTTTTTTTGGATAAATAGCTTTCCCTCGGCAAAATAAGTGTTAGTATTTCTCTAAATTAGGAAAGGTTTATTATACCAGTGAAAGCGATATCTTTTGAAATTAATCGATCGTCATGTAGTGTACATTTTGTTGTAAGTTTGACTATAAGAAATATATTGTACCATTGTGAATTTGTGGCGTGTGTTATTTGTTATTATTATTGATTATTCTACTATTGAAAAAAGTTATGATTATTTTATTCAAGGACAAACAATTTTATCTCGCTGGAATACCCAACAGCGGATGGCATAACACTAATTATAATAAAGTTGTTTTCAATAGAATTTGTAAGGTACACATAGCACCTCTTGAAACTTATTTGAGACAATTAAAAGCACTAAAAACCAGTTCAGTTTCTATATAAACCTAAACGTCAAGCAAAAATAACAAATTAAAGTATCAATAAGGGTTTGTAAAAAAAGGTTACGCAGTTTGTACATAAAACAAAGATTTCCGGGCATCTTATTGAATCCCCATCTTAACAAAAAAAAACATTACAAGCAAGGATAAAAAGCATTCAACAGATCTTATAATCGGTCTCATAAACAACACGAGAAGCTTATTGGGTGAAGCATAATAGAGAGGGTGTCGGTTTACTTGGTCCACCAGTGAAGGAAGTCCTTGCGCCTGTTGATCTTCTTCTGCAACTGGAGAAGGCCGTATAAGAGAGCCTCGGCTGTCGGGGGGCAACCGGGGACATAGATGTCGACCGGGACAATCCTATCGCACCCGCGTACAACAGAGTAAGAGTAGTGATAGTAGCCTCCTCCATTTGCACAGCTTCCCATGGATATCACCCACCGTGGCTCAGGCATCTGGTCATACACCCTGCATGCACGAAACAACGTTTCAAAAATAATATATGCACACACATTGCTACTATGGGTAAAAAAATAATGCTAATGTTCACATGAGCATTACATCACAATGACACAAAAATAATATATAAAACCACACACATTCATTCATACCTTATGTTCATAGTTGTCAACTCGTGACTCGAAATGCAATTTTTTTACTCGTGACTCAACTCGCGACTCGACTCGTAAGAGTCATGATATTAAGGGTTTGTTTGGATAAGCGTATTTAGCTCGTAAGCACTTTTGGGAAAAAGTGCTTATTAGCTTGTGGCTTTTCAAAGAGGAGTTTCTAAAAAAGTGTTTGGATAAGCTTATGTGGTGGGAAAAGTTAATAAGTTGATAAGGAGGTTTAAAAAGTGTTTGGATAAGCTTTTATATATGTAAAATGATCAAAAGCAGTTTTCCCTTTAAAAAGCCATGAATCTATGGCTTTTCAAAAATGGCTTTTCCATATGTATTGAAAAGTTAAAAATAAAAGTGCTTTTTATTACCCAAACACTATTTTTAGCTTATTAACTTTTCAAAAAACCAATAAGCTAATAAGCTCTTTTTAAATGGGGAGCCAAACATGCACTAAAGAAATTATATAGAAATATATAATACATATATAAAGATATAATATTTATTGAATGATAGAGCATATATGCCTCTCTTTCTTTAAATTATTGTAAATTTATAATATGTACACGAATACAATTACAAAATAAATAAATTCATACTTATAAGTTAATATATTAAACTGACAATGAGAGAAGTGAAGAAGTCGGCAACGAGAGAACTTCTTCCGAAAAGATTTTGATTTTTTTAAAATTTAGTGTGTTTCCTCCGACCCAACATCTACTTTATTAGTTATTACCCGCTGGAAAACAATATTATCACCCACAGGTCATTTGACTCGTCCGAGTCACGAGTTGGCTCGACTCGGTAAGAGTCGACTCGTGACTCGTATTTTTTCTACCGAGTCACAACAATTTCGAGTCATACTACCGAGTCGGTTAGTTTAGGGTTTAAAATAACTCGACTCGTACGAGTTTAACAACTATGCTTATGTTAACACCCAGCCCCATGTAGCCTATTTATACCCATTTTTACACTATACATACAGTTAAACCGCAATAAAATAAACAAAAAAAAAATATCCATTTAGTGTGGTTATTTACAATATTGATTTTTCAATAAACTAATATTTTTTCTTTTAAAGTATGGTGAATCAGAAGGTTTTGAAAGAGTAGACGACATCATCTCTAATACCTCACAAGTTGCACCTCCCCATTCAATCTTTCATAAAAGTTTTCAGCAAGTAGCAAAATAATAAGAAAAAGAAGATACCTCTGAGAAAACATAACTTCTACTTCCTTTTTGTTATTATATACACAATATAGACAAGTTTTATTAAATACATAAACGTATCAAGAATATACAACTAAAACAGCTTCCAGGACTGCATATTATAAGTACCTAAGGGGGTGTTTGGTTGGATGTGTATTTTATAAATGATCATGCGATGTTTAATAATCGAGTTCAGACATTAAGCTTCTTGAACAAAGTGGTAGCGGGTGCTTATTTGTTTGTGGTTCCATCTTGATGAAAACAGCTCCACGTGCATAATCAGTCAAACAGTAGACACTCCATACTCATAAAACCCTAAAGCTGCTAAATATTAAAACACACGATAAAGAAGCCCTAATTTCTATGGGCAAATAATTTCATCCAAAATAATCATCAAACTAAGAATTAGGGTCTGAATGGATTTCTTCATGGTTAAAGATATATAGATTTATGACTAAATCACACATGTGAGAGGGTAAGAAGGGCATACTTTCGAAGAGCGGGAGCCATCTTGTTGGTGAGAGTGCCGGCAACAATCATACAGTCAGATTGCCTAGGGCTGGGCCTGAAAATGATCCCAAACCTATCCAAATCATACCTAGCAGCGCCAGTGTGCATCATCTCAACCGCACAGCAAGCGAGGCCGAAAGTCATAGGCCAGATAGATCCGCGACGTGCCCAGTTCATTAGATCGTCCACCTTGGAGATCACGAACTCCGCCGCCTTTGATAAACCTTCCGGGGAAGCCGTCGAAGGTGGACCTGGCCGAGAGTAGGGCGCCGGGGAGGAGAATCCTTCCGCCAACGCCGGGAGGGTTGTGTGGATCGATGCGGCGGCTCTTTGGGAAGACGCCAGCAGAGCGAGGCGGTGCGATTGCCTGGCGAGGAGAGCCATCGAGAGCGATGAGAGAATCTCGGAGCCGAGAGAGAGGGTTTGGGATGATTATTAGTTTGTATCAAGGTTAAGAGGGGAAGAAGAAGAGGGTTGTTTGGTTTGAGACGGGTCGAGTCGGTTAAAAATGATCGATAACAGTGGTGTGTTCGTGTCTCGACGCATATCAAATACGTCGCAGGCGTTTCTATGGTCTAATTATGGATTTATGGTGAACGATTGAGTTTGGTTTTGTAGAAACAACATTGGTTCCTAAAAATCAGGGTTTTCACCTCAAAGAATCAATTAGTGCAGTTTTTATGTCTTTGTTTCAATTAGATTTTGGGTTTTTTTTTTGTTTATATTTAAGTGGACTCAAATTTTTAAGCTTGGTTTCCAGAGTTTTAGCATGGAAAAAAAGAAAAGAATCAGAGAAAAGAAGTGAATGGAAACGAAAAAAATGTTATATTTTCGTGTTTCCGAGTCGAAAGAAAAACAAAAGAAATGAACATTTTATGTGTTTCCGAGTGGAAAAGAAGGGAAAGGAAATTTATAATATTAAGGGTTATTTTTACCGGTAATTTTATTTCCTTCCAAATCGGAAGGAAAGTTAGGAGGAAATATTATCTCTTTCATTTTTTCTCTTCTTTCCACTTCATTCCATAAAAAAAACTCAGGAACATAAAAACTTTTCTTTTTCCTTTTGGTTCCACCCACTTTTCTCTATTTCTTTCATTAAATGAGACTCGGAAAAACAGCCTTAATATTTGACTGATAATGCAAACAACTCATCGGTTACATAATTTACATCAAATATCCTTTCTTGTATAAATCAAATTGGAAAAACGTAAATCATTAATGCAACAACAAATCGTCTAATATGTTGGTGATTTATGAAATTACCAATATGTATTTAAGTGTAATGGATTAATTTTGTTGACAAAATGTGATCTTAACAAACATTAAACAAGTAAGGAATGTGTGGAGTACACACTTGTTTGAATTTGTCAAGATACAAAGTAAAAAACTGTTAAAAACTATCATTTTCCAAAAATCATCCTGACACGGGCCGTGTTAGGATAACACGGGCCGTGTCAGGATTAAAGAAGCAATTTTGGAAAATAACACGGGCCGTGTCAGGATAACACGGGCCGTGCAAAATGTCAGTTTTGGGACAGAAACAATGTTGAAATGAAACACGTGCCGTGTCAGGATAACACGGGCCGTGTTTCGAGCCCAGTGACAATTTTTTTAACAGGTTTTATAGCCGTTTTGGTCATTTTTCAGGGTACGAAAACATTATCTTTCTCTCATTCTCTGGTCTAGAATTCACTCTGAATCTTATCCAATCAAAGATTTGATTGTACCATCAAAATACTTTGATTTGAAAGTGATTCTAACACGATTTTTAGAGATCCAAGCCATTGTTCATCCCCATTTCTAACAAAAATCAAAGTGTTTTCTGCAACAATGGCAAATGAAACTTCTGTGAAGGATATGACAAGCAAATTTGACAAGTTAACCAAGTTTGAAGGACAAGATTTCAGGAGATGGCAAAAGAAGACGCACTTTCTTCTCACAACCCTCAAAGTGGTGTATGTTCTAAGTACTCCCATGCCTGAAGTTGTTGAAGATGAACCCCTGGAGGCAACAAGAAGGAGATCAAAGTGGGAGAACGATGATTACATATGTCGTGGTCACATTCTCAATGGTATGTCTGATTCTCTGTTTGATGTTTATCAAAATGTTGAATCTGCAAAAGAACTATGGGATTCGTTGGAATCCAAGTAAATGGCTGAAGATGCTTCTAGTAAGAAGTTTCTTGTAAGCAATTTCATGGGATACAAAATGATTGATTCTAGGCCTGTGATGGAACAATACCATGAAATGTTAAGGATTTTGGGACAATTTGCTCAACACAATTTGAAGATGGATGAAGCCATTTTTGTGGCTGTCATCATTGACAAATTGCCCCCATCCTGGAAAGATTTTAAACACACTTTAAAACATAAGAAGGAAGAGTTGACTCTGGTTCAACTTGGAAGTCATTTAAGGATTGAGGAGTCTTTAAAGACTCAAGAACTCGATAACAATCCTAAAGGCAAGAACCAAATTGGTTCTTCTTCTGTGAATATGGTGGAAGGTGAGGGATCTAAGAATTCCAATAAGTCCAAAGGTAAAAGGAAGTTTAAAGGGAAGGATGACAAGTCTTCAAACAAAAAAGCTAAGTTGGTTTGTTGGGGTTGTAACAAACCGGGTCATCTCAAGAAAGATTGTCGTCTCCGTAAGGTGAACAAGGACAAGGATGTGGGTCCAAGTGGATCTAAGGATCCGGACAAGCAACAAGGTCAGAAATATGATTTTATTCAAAATCTTAAATATGTGCAGAATTATGTTTCTGTGATTTCTGAAGCATTCTATGTGCAGATGATGATGTTGCATGGTGGGTTGATTCAGGTGCAACAAGTCATGTTTGCAAGGATCTTCGTTGGTTTAAAGACTATCAACCAATTGAAGATGGACCTGTTGTAAAGATGGGGAATGTTGCTACCGAACTAATCAAGGGACTAGGATCTGTTTTACTTAACTTTACTTCTGGAAAATGTTTATCTTTAGACAATGTATTGTATGTACCGGGGATTCGAAAGAACCTCTTATCTGAAATTGTATTAAGTAAGTGTGGTTATAAACAAGTATTAGAAAGTGACAAGTATATCTTGTCAAGACATGGTACTTTTGTGGGATTTGGATATGTATGTAATGGTATGATTAGGCTTAATCTTAATTATCCTTCTTATGATAATTCGATTTGTATGGCTTCAACTAGTACTAGCAATAGTTTGAATAAATCACAATTATGGCATGCTAGACTAGGACATATTCATTACAAGAGATTAAAAGACATGTCTAAAATGAGTATGATTCCTGCTTTTGATATGAATATTGAGAAATGTAAAACTTGTATGTTGACTAAAATCACTAGACAACCTTTCAAAGATGTTGTTAGGGAAAGCAAGGTGTTGGAACTCATACATAGTGACTTGTGTGATTTCCATGCAACACCTTCCCTAGGAAACAAAAAGTATGTTGTTACTTTTATTGATGATGCATCTAGATATTGTTATGTCTATTTGTTGCATTCTAAAGATGAAGCTCTTGATAAATTAAAAATTTATAAACAACAAGTAGAGCTACATAAGAATGAGTTAATAAAGGTTTTGCGTACGGATAGGGGTGGTGAATATTATGATCTGGTTTATTTTGAATCTACCGGAATAATACACCAAACCACTACTCCTTATACACCACAACAAAATGGTGTAGCTGAAAGGAAGAATAGGACCTTGAAGGAAATGGTTAATTCCATGTTGTCCTATTCTGGTCTTAGTGAAGGATTTTGGGTGAGGCTATGTTAACAGCATGTTATATTTTGAACCGAACTCCAAACAAAAAGAGTAAGGCTAGTCCTTATGAACTTTGGCATAAAAAGGTGCCAAATTTGAGTTATCTCAAGGTTTGGGGTTGTAGAGCTGTTGTAAGACTCACTGAACCAAAAAGGAAAAACTTAGGAGAAAAGGGTATAGATTGTATCTTCATTAGGTATGCTGAGCATTCCAAGGCATATAGATTCTATGTTATAGAATCTAATGACTCGGTGTCTGTGAACACTGTTATAGAGTCAAGAGATGATATCTTTGATGAAGAGAGATTTACTTCTATACCTAGACCAAGGGACTTGATTCAACAATCTTCTAGCAAGAACACAACTCAAGGAGAAGATGTCTCTGCTGGTATAAGTTTTGTACCTGAACCTAGGAGGAGTACTAGGACAAGAAAAGCTAAGTCTTTTGGATCTGATTTTCAACTTTATTTAGTTGAAGGAACAAGAGATGAGACCATCTCTGAACTGTTGGAAATCCATGTTCATGTTATTAGTTTCAAAAACTTGAAGTTGCAACGAAAGCATGAAATCATGAACACGAATTTCATTCCAAGAGGATCATGCTATATGCATGTAAAGATAAGATGAAGAACAAGCATAGATAAAATTCAAGATGATAACCTTTGTTCTTTGGTTGATATGGACGAATTGAAGTAGCTAGGAACCAAGATAGAATCCCTCTATAGTTGATCCACCAACAAGTGTAGTGACACCAAGAAAATGCTAGTTTTCTACTTGCAAAAACACACCTTCTTGTGCTTAATCTTGAATCCGATTTTATCAAGTTAAAGGAGATGTTTTGAGAGCAATTATGAGGTCTAAAACTTCAGCCAAAGTCATTTGAGAGAGAGTGTATGCTTTGTACAAAAATCGTCCAACATATGCTTCCAAGAAAGATGCTTCATCCACTTTCTTTTATGCATGCAATCATAATATTTTATGGTCAAGGCCACAAAACCAAGAGAATAAAGTCATGCTTTGTTGGAGCATGCCCACACACCACCCTTGGTGTGTGGTGGACGTAATTTTAAGAGAAAAAGACAAAAGATGCTTGCTTTTATTATTTATAAAGTTTTTCTATAAAATTGTTTATAAATAATAAACTCTTATTTCTTAATTCAACCACTTTTATTAATTCACACATGTATAAAATATATACACTTATAATTAACATATATACATATATATATATATATATATATATATGTTTATATAGATGTATTTTATATTATGTATATGTAACGCCAAAACATGTTTATTATGTAATTATAATAAAAAGGGTAAAAAGGTCATTTTACCTTAAAAGGGTAATTTGGTCTTTTGGATAGTAAATGACTTGTTTTGTAATAATATTTTGAGTTTGGGACTTAAAATGTTATAAAATCAGATTTTGTCATTTATTTTGTAAATTGTGGCAAAAGTGCTAGAAATGCAACTTCAAGGACCAAAATGCAATTTCTGGAGGTATAAATAGTTGGAAGCTTCTCCCATTTTGTGCAGAAATTTAGTGAGCTACAGGAGGGTTTCTTGGTACGGGAGTTGCAGAATTTTGGAGCGATCTTGAAGGTTTAAAGCTAAAAATCGGATTATAGCATTTGAAGGGTAGAATTGGAAGTTTTGGAGGTAAGATTTCCAATTTCTAGTTTATGTGTTCTTGATGAGTTTTGTAGAACTCAAAAACTGCAATTACAGTTATGATTGGGTGTTTAAATTGATGTAATACTTCCATTAAGTCATACTAATAAGGGCTTAATTCAAGAAAATGGAAGTAGATTGTCATTTTAGATGAATTTGAAGTTTTGGGGGTTTTTGGAACTAAGAACCCTAATTCTTCATATGATTGATTGAGTGTGTTTTTGGGGTTAAAAACCTTGTTAAAATGTAAGGTTTTAGCCTAGGAATAAACCCCAAACGGTTAAGAACAACATTATGAACTTATAAGCCAAAACTGCAAGCTACAGTGCACAAATCGCGACTGGCCAGGAGACCTGCACTGCCGCCAGGCGCAGTACGCCCAGGAGCCAGGCGGGGTGCGCCCAGGCGCAGTGCGCCCTGACCCTGGCTCAGTGCGCCTCCAGGTAGGGGCCAGGCAGGGGATCAAAAACGCTAACTTTTGCTTGGCTTGTCCGATTTAGCTCAAACTTGAACCGTAGGCTCGTTATGGTCTGAAAAGTTTGGGAAAATTTTTATATTGAGTTTTCGACCCCTCGGGGGCACTGTAGATCGATTCGAATGCCTCGGTGAATAGTAAAATTCATAAAAAGTTAGTAAACGGAAAGTTTATTAACTAGGCATTGTTTATAATGATATTGTATTGAACTCTATTGCATTAGAGTCAATTATAATGGTATATTAACCTATAATCATTGTGAAATGAATGAAATTATAGGTACGGGACAAAATCTTGCGGAGTTCATTTCAAGGCAAGAAACGACGAAAGCTAGTTGTAGCAATCACCAATGTGAGTAATCTCGACTATATCTAGTTTGATATATTGGTGCAGCATTGTTGGCTATGGTTACTATCTTTGACATTAACTGGTGCGGTCTTAGGACCATGATATTGGGTTATTGAACCTAAACTGGTGCGGCCTTAGGGCTATGATATTCTGGTGCGGCCTTCGGGCTATGATGTTTTGGTGCGGCCTTCGGGCTATGATATTCTGGTGCGGCCTATATGGCTATGACATTTGGTGCGGCCTTTATGGCTATGATATACGGTGCTGTCAGCGATGACTATGACTTTTGGGACAGAGACTGTTTAAGAGTTTAATTGTTGTTATTCTCTTATATATGCATGTTTATTTGTTTGATTACTCATTGGGCTTTATAGCTCACGGTTTTATTGATATGTCCCTGCAGGTGAGCGTGATCCCGCCAAGGGAAAAGATAAAGCCCGTGACTGAGGACTTAGAATTGAAGTGACTACCCGGCTTAAGAATGTATAATATTTATGTATTGTACTTCGTGATACTCTTGTACTCGTATTGTATTAACTTAAACCCCATACTTATGGTTTGTTTGTAAAATAGTTGGTTTGAAAAAAATGAAATTTTTTTTGGGGTGTTTTTGTTAATAAGTCGGGTGTTACAGTATATATATATATATATATATATTTGTATATATTTCATAAATTATATATATATACATATACATTTTTAACACAAAATTAACAAAAGGGTTAAATGCTTATTATTTAAATCATCTAACAATTAAATGATATAAATAATCATATACACTCTCAAATTAATTCATCTTATATGAATTATGACTTGGAACAATTATTTTTTTCTATAAAATAATAATTCTCAAAACAAATTGCAAGTATCATATCATTTGATAATAAATCAAATTCATTGTATCAAATGATCAAATTGGTGTCTAACTTGTTATTGGTGTGACCCTATAGGATCATACATTAATAGCAATATCATTTTATGATCATCCTTGGGCATATAGAACTAACAATCTCCCACTTGCACAGGGTTGCATCATAGAATGATACCGACAGTGATGAACGTCTAGCAACATTTCACTGCCCCCAATAACACATGACATAATGCCATTCAACAACATCTAATTCTTCAAAAGCTCAAGGCTCTAATTGATGTACCAGGTTATTAATCAATTATCCCTTTGTCGCAGACATAATGTTGAACATGAGACATGGATCTTAATCATTCTCATTTTATGTTTAACTTTCAATCAGGCGCCTTAGATGTCTAACTCTCAACACATAAGAGGAACAAATCCCATCTTGACTACATATGCCCCTCATGTAGTTAGTACTATACTTGAGTATGGTCTGCATAGTTGTCTATATTTCAAGAACAACGGTGAACCACATCAAAGTACAGCACTCCCTATACTTGAGTCCCAAATATGTATCTCAGGTCTAAGGATACAATGATAATACCTTTATTCAAGAATCACTTATGACGATGATCCATGGAGTGATCTTGAAGCGGGTCAAGTCCAATACTTGTTCACTGACAAGTACCTATGAATTTGGTTGCAACCTTTTGCTACTTTTACCCATAAAAGTCAACCGATCCAATTCATATTAGTCTTAATTCATAGCTGCTCCCACAATTATGATCGACTATGGACATTTAGAATAATTAGATTATTCAAGGATTAAACATGCTAATATTAAAACACAAAATTATGAATGAAACATCACGTCACATATATTACATAATTCTTGTTGTTTACATAATTTCATATTCATAAAACACTAAACACAAATCAAATCCATTCATTAGAAAAACGAAGTCCTATACCCTTAGCGTGACTTTCATGCTTAGCTTGGGGTAAATGCTTCGTGAATGGGTCTGCCAAATTCTGATCGGTATGAACATTGTGAATACTTATTTCACCATTCTTAACTTCATGTCTTATGTAGTTATACCTTCAGTGAATGTGTTTGGTCTTTTGATGTGATCTAGGTTCCTTTGCTTGAGCTATAGCACCTAGATTGTCACAGAAGAGTTCTATAGGGTTCCGAATGGAAGGAACAACCCCTAGATCTTCAATGAACTTTCTCATCCAGACAGCTTCTTGAGCAGCTTCCGAAGCAGCAACATATTCTAATTCTGTAGTGGATTGTGCAATCACTTCTTGTTTAGAACTCTTCCAAGACACGTCTCCTCCATTTAAAATAAAGACATACCCAGATTGAGATCTCGAATCGTCCCTATCTGTTTGGAAGCTTGCGTCAGTGTAACCCTTTACTTTTAAGCTTTCTTCCAAACCACCGTAAACTAAGAACATATCTTTAGTCCTTCTCTAGTACTTAAGGATGTTCTTTACAGCTGTCCAGTGGGCTTCACCTGGGTTATGTTGATATCTACTAGTCATGCTTAAGGCACATGAGACGTCAGGCCTAGTGCATAACATGGCATACATGATAGACCCAATTGCCGAAGCATATGGGACATGTTTCATCCTTTCAAGTTCAGTCCTAGTGCTTGGGCACTGAACTTACTTAGGATGGTGCCATGCGGTATAGGCAAGAATCCTCTTTTGGAGTCTTGCATCTTGAACCTTTTCAAGATTTTATCAATATATACACTTTGGCTTAGTCCAATCAGTCTCTTAGATCTATCTCTATAGATCTTTATGCCTAATACATAAGCAGCTTCTCCTAAGTCCTTCATTGAGAAACAGTTCTCAAGGAACGTTTTGACACCTTTCAAAGTTGGGATGTCATTTCCAAATAGAAGTATGTCATCAACATACAATACTAGGAATATGACTATGCTCCCACTAGCTTTCTTGTAAACACAAGAGTCATCCTCATTTTTAATGAATCCAAAATTCGTAATCTTTTCATCAAAGCGGATGTTCCATGTTCGAGATGCTTGCTTCTATCCATAGATGGATCTTTTAAGCTTGCACACCTTACTTGGATGCTTGGGATCGACAAAACCTTCAGGTTGATCCATATAGACATCTTCCAATAAGTGTCCATTAAGGAAAGCGGTCTTGACATCCATTTGCCATATCTCATAATCATAGTATGCGGCTATGGCAAAAAGTATCCTAATCGACTTGATCATTGCCACTAGTGAAAAGGTCTCATCATAGTCAATACCATGAGTTTGTGAGTATCCTTTAGCGACAAGTCTTGCCTTAAAAGTGTGAACATTTCCATCCACGTCGGTTTTCTTCTTGAAAACCCATTTATTCCCAACAGTCTTACAATTGGTGGGAAGATTAACCAAGTCCCATACTTGGTTATTGTGCATGGATTGCATCTCAGTGTTCATGGCTTCTAGCCATTTGTCAGACTTAGGATCTGACATTGCACTCTGGTAGTTGACGGGTTCATCAGAATCTATTGTATAACATTCCTCTTCCATCATTAGGTAACCATACCTTTCAGGTTCAAATCGAATCCTACCAGATCTTCGAACATCTTGTGTTACAATTTGTTCCTGATCAACTGTTTGTTCAGGTTCAACAATTTCTTGTTGAATGCTAGATCCAATTTCTTGTGTATCAGGTTGTGGTTCCTGAAGTTCTTCAAGTTCCACAAACCTCCCACTAGCCTCTTCTGTCAGAAACTTGTTTTCTAGGAATTCAGCTTTTCGAGAAATAAATATCTTATTCTCTATGGAATTGTAGAAGTAGTATCCAAGACAATCTTTTGGATACCCTACAAAGATACACTTAGTTGAACGGGGTTCTAGTTTGTTTGAAGCTTCTTGTCTAACATAAGCTTCACAACCCCATACCTTGAGATAGGATAAAGATGGATCCCTTCCATGCCATATCTCATAAGGTGTTTTATCTACCTTCTTGGTAGGTGCCATGTTTAGGAGACGAGCGGCTGTTTGTAAAGCATAACCCCAAAATGACAAAGGTAGAGTACTTCTACTCATCATGGATCGAACCATATCCAATAGTGTTCGATTCCGCCTTTCAGATACACCATTATGTTGTGGTGTTCCAGGTGGAGTAAGTTGTGAAACAATTCCACAAGTCTTAAGATGATCCATGAAGTTTGTACTTAAGTACTCACCTCCTCTATCAGAACGAAGAACTTTAATTGTTTTGTTGAGTTGATTTTCCACTTCACTTTGAAACGTTTTGAACATTTCAAACGCCTCATGTTTATGTTTAATCAAATAAACATATCCAAATCGACTTAAGTCATCAGTGAAGGTGATCAAATATCTTTCACCATATCTAGTCATTGGCTTGAAAGGACCACATACATCCGTATGTATGATTCCTAACAAGTCCTTTGCCCTCTCGTTGGTACCCGAGAAAGGAGCTTTAGTCATCTTGCCATGTAAACAAGATTTGCATATATCAAATGAGTCATTCTCATTTGCCTTCAAAAGTCCACTCTTTTGAAGTTGGGATATGCGTTTCTTGTTTATATGCCCAAGTCGACAATGCCATAGATAAATTTGACTCAAATCACATTTGGGTCTCTTGGTGAAAGTGTGGTATAAAGAGCCATGATTAGTCTTTTCATCAAGGTTTACTTCATAAATTCCATTTAAAGGCCTAGCCTCAAAATAGAATACATTGTTTTTATAAACACAAATGTCATCATTCATAAAGCAAAGATCAAATCCACATTGTCTTAATTTAGCAACCGAAATAATATTCCTAGTCAAGCTAGGAACATAATAAACATTCAACAATGTCAAATACAAGCCACTAGGTAGTAATAAATCAAAACTTCCAATTGAATCCACCGCAACCCTTGCACTGTTTCCAACCCGGAGTACTACCTCGTTTGCCTTCAGTCGCCTACTCCTTTTGAACCCCTGCAACATATTACAAATGTGAGTTCCACAACCAGTATCAAATACCCATGTGTTAGGAGATAAATTATAAAGTTCTAGGTCTATCACATAGATACCTGAAGTGCCCTCACCGGCCTTCTTCTTCTTCAACTCCGCAAGATAGGTAGGGCAATTTCTCTTCCAATGCCCAACTTTGCCACATTCGAAGCACGCGTCTTCTTTGGCAACCTTTGCCTTCTTCTTGGGCGGACGGGATGGTTGGACAACTTTCTTGCCCTTTCCTTTGACATCCTTTGCCTTCCCATTGCCCTTGGAGTTGGTGGGGTGTTCGAGTCTAGTCCTCTTTGTACCACCTTCCTTGATCATGAGAACTTGAGTGGTTTTCTTAGACAGATTCTTTTCCGCGGTAATTAGCATCCCATGTAATTCCCGGATAGTCTTGTTCAAACCGTTCATGTTATAATTCATGATGAAGGGATCAAAAGACTTTGTCAAGGAGTTAAGGATCATATCCGTTGCTAGCTCTTCGGGCATCACAACTCCAAGACGTGCTAAATGATCAATGTGACTCTTCATTTTGAGCACATAAGAGCTAACCGTCTGTCCATCCTCCATCTTGCAAGCATGGAAAGCCCGAACAGTTTTGAACCTTGCTGTCCTTGCAAGTTGTTGGAACATTTCCTTCAATTGATTAATCATGTCATAGGCCGAATGATTCTCCAAATCCTTCTGAAGGTCAGGAATCATGGTTGCCAGCATTAGACAGGATGCATCAATGGAGTCATCCATCTTTTTAAGCCATGCGTCGTGTGCGGGCTTAGGAATGGCAGGGGGCTCTTCAGGAAGTGGTTCATTGAGAACATATTCTTTCTTTTCTTGTTTGAGAACTATTCTTACACTACGGTACCAATCCAAGAAGTTGGTGTGGTTGAGTTTTTCTCCCTCAAGGAGAGACCGTAGTGATGTTTTGTTTGGAGCCGGGTTTGTTGTGTTTGGTGCCATCTACAGAATTTTAACAAGGTTCAATTTAGTAATTTATGATATTAAGTCCTTAATAATTAATACCCTTTCTTGTTTCATAAACTTTAATTGATTAAGGTCTGGAATCCAAGTTGCAATACAAACAAGCGGTTAGGTATCCTTTATCCCGCCTATTCGAATCAACAAGGTAGGTAATGATTTACCAATTATATCCAAATATAATGTCTAGAGTTATGGGATCCCATTATAACACTTATAAGTTTGGCATGTTTGATCCCATCTATGCCTTGGATTTCTAATGCTTAGGTGACCTTTATCACAAAAGATTTCCAAACAAATCATCCCACTTAAACGGACGTGTAGTTTTGACAACTATTAATGGTTAGGTGTCCTTTATCCCATTAATATTGCAAAACTACCTCTTGTATCACAAGAAGACTCCAAGTGGTTAGGTAACCTTTATCCCACAAGGATATGCAAGTGATACATGTGTTTCTTTAAAAGTGACGACATTGATTTGTATTTCGAAAGGGATTTGTATGTTTTACAATTCTAATTTTGAAAAACATATGGTATCATGTAGATTGCATGCATCCAATGAACATGGTACCATTAAAATCTTATTTTGTTAATTGGTTCCTTTAATTATAAAATCTCCATTTTATTAATTCTTTGTTTGTGGTCAAGATTACAACTAATATCCAATATTAAGTTTGAGTTTGATCACATACATTAGAACCAATTTTAATCCTAAATAATTACCATTATTACTTAGGGTTGGAGTTTGTAAGAATTCATAAAATCTCCATTTTATTTGTTTCATTTATTTTCAAAACTTGACTTTATAGGTTTTATAACAAAACCTATTTTAATAAAACCAATTGTATTATATCTTATGTTTTATATGTCAATTTGAAAATTACAAACTCCTTGATGATTATGTTTAATTATCTAGGTTGTCTAGCATGCAAAATCTTATTTTCATCCACAACATAAAATAATAAAACATTCAATCATCACATGCATGCATGGGTGCATAAACACAAGCCAACTAATTTGATATTTCATGTGAGCCATACATGAAATATCAAGTCCAAACCTAGGGACAAAAAGATGACAAAAACTCAACCAAATGATCTTCGATTTGGCTACAATTTTGCCAAGCTTCTTATATCATCAAATGACACTTGAACCACCATATCTTGACACCATTGCATGAGTTTTAGAATTTCTTTTGGGCTCCTCAAAACTTGCGACAGAACAGTGGCAGCAGGAGGGTATTCTTGTGGTTTTGTTGCTTTCTTGACTTCATTCTTGGTTAAATTGATGCTTATACTTGCCAACACTTATTGTATATGCTAGATATTAAAGTTACCAACAAGTATAGCATCAAAATACCAAGATATGAATTTATTTTGTCCTCCTTAACAGGTCCGAAAATGGACAGCAGGAAAGCAGGAAAATGTTGCTGTTAGGTGTAATCTCCTCTTGGTCTTTACTTCCTTCTCTTGTTACATTTTATGAAAAATATAAAATACAACTATTCTGATAATTACAAAATGAATAAAAGAAGGAAATAACTAATTATTATTACAAACCATTTGAATAAAAGAATAGATTACAACCAAATCGAATTTAAACACAAGACATGCAACACAAGGTCATGCATGCAAACATAAATTTTAGATGGTTACATAAAATCATAGATTATATATATGCATGTTGCCAAAGAAGCCATGCATGTACATTGCATTCAAGAAGATGAACATTCATGGCTTCCAAAAACCAAGTTTATCCAAATAAACTTATTATCTAGACATGCAATATAGCCATGGCTCTGATACCAATTGTTGGAAATCCATGTTCATGTTATTAGTTTCAAAAACCTGAAGTTGCAACGAAAGCATGAAATCATGAACACGAATTTCATTCCAAGAGGATCATGCTACATGCATGTAAAGATAAGATGAAGAACAAGCATAGATAAAATTCAAGATGATAACCTTTGTTCTCTTGGGTTGATATGGACGAATTGAAGTAGCTAGGAACCAAGATAGAATCCCTCTATAGTTGATCCACCAACAAGTGTAGTGACACCAAGAAAATGCTAGTTTTCTACTTGCAAAAACACACCTTCTTGTGCTTAATCTTGAATCCGATTTTATCAAGTTAAAGGAGATGTTTTGAGAGCAATTATGAGGTCTAAAACTTCACCCAAAGTCATTTGAGAGAGAGTGTATGCTTTGTACAAAAATCGTCCAACATATGCTTCCAAGAAAGATGCTTCATCCACTTTCTTTTATGCATGCAATCATAATATTTTATGGTCAAGGCCACAAAACCAAGAGAATAAAGGCATGCTTTGTTGGAGCATGCCCACACACCACCCTTGGTGTGTGGTGGACGTAATTTTAAGAGAAAAAGACAAAAGATGCTTGCTTTTATTATTTATAAAGTTTTTCTATAAAATTGTTTATAAATAATAAACTCTTATTTCTTAATTCAACCACTTTTATTAATTCACACATGTATAAAATATATACACTTATAATTAACATATATACATATATATATATATATATATATGTTTATATAGATGTATTTTATATTATGTATATATATATATATATGTATATATTTCATAAATTATATATATATATATATATATATATATATATATATATATATATATATACATATACATTTTTAACACAAAATTAATAAAAGGGTTAAATGCTTATTATTTAAATCATCTAACAATTAAATGATATAAATAATCATATACACTCTCAAATTAATTCATATTATATGAATTATGACTTGGAACAATTATTGTTTTCTATAAAATAATAATTCTCAAAACAAATTGCAAGTATCATATCATTTGATAATAAATCAAATTCATTGTATCAAATGATCAAATTGGTGTCTAACTTGTTATTGGTGTGAGCCTATAGGATCATACATTATTAGCAATATCATTTTATGATCATCCTTGGGCATATAGAACTAACATGAACATCAATATTGTTATATTATTGAGGAGCATCCAAAGACATTTAGTGAAGCTATGGATTAAAGGGATGTTCATTTCTGGAAAGAAGCTATTCAGGATGAAATAGATTCTATCATGCATAACAATACTTGGGTATTGGCTGATTTACCTCCTGGATGCAAGGCATTAGGATGTAAATGGATCCTCAAAAAGAAAATGAAAGTGGATGGCACAATAGATAAGTATAAAGCCAGATTGGTTATCCAAGGCTTTAGGCAAAAAGAAGGTATTGACTTCTTTGATACTTATGCTCCTGTGGCTAGAATATCTACTATTAGATTATTGTTGGCTTTTGCAGCAATACATAATCCTGTAATTCATCAAATGGATGTGAAAACTGCATTCTTGAATGGTGAATTAGATGAGGAGATTTACATGAAACAACCTGAAGGGTTTGTGATGCCTGGACATGAAAACAAGGTTTGCAAGTTAAAGAAATCATTGTATGGTTTGAAACAAGCACCAAAACAATGGCATCAAAAATTTGATGATGTGATTTTGTCTAATGATTTTGCATTAAACCAAGCTGACAAGTGTGTATATAGCAAATTTGATACTTTTGGGAGAGGAGTTATAATTTGTCTATATGTAGATGATATGTTGATCTTTGGTACTAGTCAAGATGAAGTTGACAAAACCAAGAAATTCTTATCATCTAGTTTTGACATGAAAGACATGGGGGAGGCGGATGTGATTCTTGGTATAAGAATCAAACATGGAAACAATGGTATTTCAATCACTCAATCTCATTATATTGAGAAGATATTGAAAAAGTTCAATTTTGAGAATTGTTCTCCTGTTAGCACTCCTATAGATCCTAGTCTTAAGCTTCTACCTAATAAAGGATCTCCTGTGTCTCAACTAGAATACTCAAGGGCTATTGGTTGTCTTAAGTACGCCATGATTAGCACTAGGCCTGATATTGCTTATGTTGTAGGAAAGCTAAGTAGGTATACTAGCAATCCTAGTTCACATCATTGGCAAGCCATAAATAGAGTATTCAAGTATTTGAAAGGAACCATGGATTATGGTTTGACATACAGTGGATACCCTTCGGTATTAGAAGGTTATTCAGATGCTAGTTGGATTAAAAATTTGAAGGATCACTCCTCTACAAATGGTTAGGTATTTCTTCTGGGAGGAGGTGCTATTTCTTGGGCATCCAATAAACAGACTTGTATTACAAGTTCAACCATGTAATCTGAATTCATAGCATTGGCTGCTGCTGGCAAAGAAGCAGAGTGGCTCAGGAATTTGATTTATGAAATTCCATTATGGCCTAAACTGATATCTACCATTTCTATCAGGTGTGATAGTGCTGCAACTTTGGCTAAGGTTTATAGTCAAGTATATAATGGGAAGTCTAGACATTTAGATGTTAGACACAGTATGATTCGTGAATTCATAACAAATGGTGTGATATCTGTGGAGCTTGTAAGAACTCAATTAAATTTAGCCGATCATCTAACTAAAGGGTTAGCGAGAGGTCTTGTGCACAAGGCGGCTGTAGGGAAGGGTTTGAAGTCCACCTAAAAATCTTTGATATTGAGATACCCAATTCCCATCTAATTGAACATTAGATGCTGAATTCAATGTGGAAAGCTTAATATTGGAAGATTGGAACACATTATTGTTTATATCATCCCAAGGTATGTGTTCAGTACTGCAAGTGAAGGAGGTTGAAATTTATTTTCTTAATAGTTCTTTGAAAAATTGCATATGCAGGTGCAAGAATAAAAGAACTACCTATATAAGCATGAAGTTTAGCTGCTTCAAGAAGCTTGGGACTTAGCTTTGATATGCTTATTGAAGGATAGGACACAAGCTAGTAAAAATAGTGTCAAGTTAGAACTTATGAGAATGTAAACTGGTGTGTGTTATTATCTTCATGTATTCACTATGAATAGAAAGGGTTCAATCCTTAGTGACACCCTGATATTCGAATATTTGGAATGTGTAATACACTAATGTGAAATTCAATCGTCACGATATTTCATTTATGCATCAGTTTGTTATAGTTATGTTTTATTTAAGTTAATCAAGATTACACTTAAATGGGGGAGGTTTGTTGGTGATTTATGAAATTACCAATATGTATTTAAGTGTAATGGATTAATTTTGTTGACCAAATGTGATCTTAACAAACATTAAACAAGTAAGGAAGGTGTGGAGTACACACTTGTTTGAATTTGTCAAGATACAAAGTAAAAAACTGTTAAAAACTATCATTTTCCAAAAATCATCCTGACACGGGCCGTGTCAGGATTACAGAAGCAATTTTGGAAAATAACACGGGCCATGTCAGGATAACACGGGCCGTGTAAAATGTCAGTTTTGGGACAGAAACAATGTTGAAATGAAACACGGGCCGTGTCAGGATAACTTGGGCCATGTTTCGAGCCCAGTGACAGTTTTTTAACAGGTTTTATAGCCGTTTTGGTCATTTTTCAGGGTACGAAAACATTATCTTTCTCTCATTCTCTGGTCTAGAATTCACTCTGAATCTTATCCAATCAAAGATTTGATTGTACCATCAAAATACTTTGATTTGAAAGTGATTCTAACACGATTTTCAGAGATCCAAGCCATTGTTCATCCCCATTTCTAACATAATATTTCAAATCCAACATATCGATATTGTATGATTATATTATTTGGTTCATTTTGATTCGATACATATAGTAATGTAAGATTGCCAACTTATCTCTTTTTAAATTATTAACTTAAATCTAAAAAACAAAATTCACAGCCAACTATGTAGAAAACTGAAAAAACAATGAAGACATGAAGTATCACTTGTTGGTTATATGCATTGTTAATTGACGTAAGAAAACTATTTACAGAAAATAAACTATTGATTAGGCAAATAGTTTCCGATAACAATTAGTATTGTTTCGACGAATAGTATTTTTTCTAACAAATAGTTTTCTTTCAACTCATATATTTATAAGTGTGGTGAATGGTTTCCTTTGAATCTGAATTTGGGCTGAAACGGTAAGTTCTACACAGTCGAATTTTAATGCTACTTTGAAATTTTCATTGTAAGATTCAAGTGGGTTGCCTTTAAAATTTGACTGTTCTTTAGAAAATAATATTTATAATAAAAAATGACAAATTTAGCCTAATCTCAAAGTTTTTGTAAAAAAAAAAGCAAAAAAAGAGTCAAATGACCAAAATAGCCATCATTTTCGTAGATGATGATGGCCATCTGTGAAAATGGCCTCTTATCTGCGAAAATTATTTTTAAACTGCGAAAATTGGTTTTTTTCACCCGAAAATGACCTTCCAAAACCTGTGAAAATTAACTCAAAACCTGCGAGACTCTTTGTATGACTTTCGATTTTTTTTATATTTTGTATTTTTTTATAAATTTAAAATTTTTTATAATTGGGTTATTGCTGGACTACGTGAAAAATACAATGCTGACTGGGAAAATTAAAATTTTCTTGTTATAAAATTAAAAATAAAAATTTGTACTTGTGTATGTAGACTGTCAAAATAGCGTGTATATAGACTGTCAAAATAGCGTAAAGGCTGCCACAAGGGGTTGTGGTTTTCTTAGACGTTGGGTAGGCTTTGGAGTCCTGTTTGGCATCTGAATTTTCATAAAAATTGTTAGTATTATAACAACAAGAAAATTCAACTTTTCTTAGACGTCAGATAGCTTTCATGCTATTTTGACAGTCCATATACACAGGTAGAAATATTTAATTTTAGTTTTATAACAACAAGAAAATTCTACTATTCCCGGTCAACCTTGTACTTTACATAGTCAAAGTATAACCCATCTATAAAAAAAATTTTAGAAATTTAAAAAAGAGAAACTGCAAAAATGGTCCCTGTGGTTTGCTGTTTTTTGTGGTTCTGGCCCAAACCTTTGCAATTTTGTATGGATGGTCCTTTTTCAAAGGTTTCGTTGTGGATTCGGTCCCTGACCAACTTGAATTGTCTTTTTTACCCTTTTAATTTCTTTTTCTTATTAATTTAATTTTCAAACAGATTTATTTATTAAATAAAAAATAAAAACAAATCCCCACTCCCCCTCTCTCTCTCTCATTCTATCTCTCTCTCTCTCCATAGTGATGTAAACGGTGGGGGGAGGATCGATTCTCATTACCACCGCCTCACCCCCTTCAAACCCTTTTCTCCACCGGTCGGAATTTTTCCATACGGTACCCATCCATCCATCGTTCTCGCTTCATCTATCCAAATCGAAGACTGAGAGAGTCGGAGTTGTAGTGAGAGAGAGAAAGATGTGGGTGTCGGAGTTGTAGAGAGACGAAGGTTAGGCTGCCAGAACTACTCCTGGGCCGATGTCTATTTATACACAAGGATGAGAACCACCAACTGCTTGCGCCACTTACGGTCATCACCGGACCTTCGACGCCGAAAACCCTAACTTCTTTGACTGGATTAAAATGTCGGAAATCCAGATCATGGAGATATGGTTCTGGTATGTATGCGAAATAACTAAGACGAGACTGATTTCAGGTTATCTTCATCTTTTTCCCCTTCTTGCAGGTTGGATTAGAAGCCTAATTAGTAATTACAGATTACGGGATTCCCCTTATGGTCCTTGTTTGGACAGGTGTTTCCTGTACACCAGCTTCAAGTGTCCCAAAAGGAATCCCTCGGCGTCTATTTAGCCCTAATGCGTGGTCTCCAGGTGCATATCAGAACTGGACGGTGGTCAAGGATATGATCGTCGTACTCTACTACTTTGACCATAGTGTAGCATCTCAACTTGCACAACAGAAAGAATTCAATTTGAGAAAACCACCACACAAGAATTCGTTCGATGATCAGGGCAAGGTTTCTTGGTTTAATTTTTGGGTTTTTTCCGGATATGATTTTGGGGTTTGAACATCGCATATGGGCAGGTTAGTTTCTGGGTTTGAATTAGATTTGGGTGACAGACGAGGGCTTTGTTCGGTTGCTCCGAGCATGCAATCGGAAAAGTAAAGGTTGCCGTCGACGAGAGAGACGGTGCAGACGAGTGCTTTGGAGAGAGAGAGAGGCGGGAGAGAAAGGGTGTGGGGTAAGGTAGGGTTAATGGGTTTTTATTTATTTTTTTCTAATTATTAAAATATATAATGGGTTAAACGAAAAAGTGAAAATAAATTAAAAGGGTAAAAAAGACAATTCAAGTTGGTCAGGGACCGAATCCACAACGAAACCTTTGAAAAAGGACCATCCATACAAAATTGCAAAGGTTTGGGCCAAAACCACAAAAACCAACAAACCACAGGGACCATTTTTGCAGTTTTCTCTTTAAAAAATACGAAAAAAATGCTGCATGTCATACAAAGAGTCTCGTAGGTTTTTCGTTAATTTCGCAGGTTTTGGAATGTCATTTTTGGGTGGAAAAAAAATTCAAAAAAAACAATTTTTTGCAGTTTAAAAACCATTTCGTAGATAAGAGGTCATTTTCGTAGATGGCCCTCATAATATGCGAAAATAGTGACTATTTTGGTCATTTGACTAATTTTTGGCTATTTTTTTTTTTGCAAAACCTTATAAGATTTGGCTTTTTTTTTTTTTGTCTTTTTCTCTATTTATAAAGACCATACGATCATTAAAATATTTTATACTTTTATATGTATTATCTAATTTTCAAATAATTCTCATGATTGTCATTACCAATATAACGGTTCATTTAAATAAAAAACATCAACTCCATAAGCTAGTAACCCCCACCCCTCAAATTGGATTTTGACAATTCACCCATAATCCTTGTCGATTACACCAATCTACCATCACTAACTAAACCACCATCGTTGCACCAAACCTTTTATCAATTTCCATCCCATTTTGCAAAGATACATTTGTGAACCACTACTTGTCATACCAACATATAGAACATAAATAAAAAGAAAGATGATTTCATTGTACTCATTTGCACCATATGAAGAAATAAACTAAAATATTATAAATATGTTTGACGCTGTCACTATGTTCGTGGGAGTCATTCTTCTCCAACATATCATATTTTCAGAAGCTACTATTAGGAACCGGTTCCGGTTTCGCATACTGGGTTTTTTAAGTAACAATACAAATTTCTCACTACAAAATGAAAAAATAACCATTACAAGTAAAATAAATGAATTGTATCTTAGAGTAATTGATACGGCCAAAAAATCCAAGAATTCCATATTAACGAAATAAAAGATAAAAAAAGGCGGAGTTTCCAGTTGCTGATGGAAAACCAGTTGTGCACGAAAAGGAAGCCTTTATGGATAATAAGGAAAAACAGGAGCCCCGAGATGTGTGTTCTCATTGCTGCTCCAGGAAGTTCATAACACCTCATACATCATCCTCAAGTTGTACGGTTGATTCTATCTTAGAGGAGGAATCCAACATATAGATTATTAACGAGCTTAAATGTTGTGGTCCAGGACGTTCAGGAGAGAACTTGGTAAAACTTAGCTAATTATGTGAGAGTAAGAAGTCAGAGCATGAGCTTCAGACGTTCAGGAGAGAACTTGGTAAAACTTAGCTAAGGTAGCATTGCCTTGTCCGGATCCGAAGCCATGTCCAATGTTGAGATCCGAACCCGTCTAATCACTCGGACCGAGGAAGGTCAAGCCTCATCCGGATGAGGAGATACGTCCTTAGCATGGACATGTAGGAAGACATCCAAGATTGACAGCAGAAGTCAGTTGGTGACAGACTTATTACTGAAGGGTTTTATGCAAATCTATGAACTAAAACCCTAAGTTCACATTCAACCTATGAGGATCTATGTTTTCTACTATTGAACATATAAATATTTCCTAAAAGGCCAAAAGAAAAATTACTAAAGAATAAAATCAGAAAACTAACCTTTTAGTTGTTTCTTGCAAGCTAAGCAACGCAAGTGTCTTGCCTCAAATGAAGTCACACCCAAAACTAGGGTTTTCGAAAGTTCCAGAGAGAGGGAAGAGTAGAAAAAGTCGTGGCTTTTATGGTGCCTAGGGGTCTCTATTTATAGTTTCCAAGTGGCCACCAGATAAGCCTTTAGAGATAAACCTTTTTGAATTTAAATAAGATAAACATTTATCTATCAATTCAAATCTATTTATCCTAACATATAATAATCGAAATTATGGATAATCCCTCCATAATTCTGTTGGCCACTTAAACTACTATAATTGTCACTTACCCAACTATTGAATAATTACAATTCAGCCCCTGCACCTTTAATTAATCAAATTAATCACCAAATTAATTCCAGATTAATTTCTAATTAATTAATATAGTTTCTAATTAATATCTTATCACCATAATATATTAATAAACTATTTATTTTATTTCTATTGATTTATTAATCATATAATAAATCAATCTTTCTCTCTCATGGATTTTCTGCTAAACCTCTAGCCATGAGGGCAACCCAAATGGACTTTGCTACTATCAATTAGGTAAATACAAATTGTTAGTCATGGCTTAGACACCTAATCCAACAGTCTTCCACTTGGATAAGTCTATGCCTATAATTACTAATTTATCCTCTAATTGATCAACAAACTGTAGCTTCCTAGAAACTGCTGCCGAATTCTGACCCAGTCAGTTCTGTCCATAGATTAGTGATCATATGATCCTTCGTCCAACAAGATATTTTCAGACACGAGACATGGATTGAGATCAATCTCTGTCTGATACACTGTTTCCTGATTTCTGATTCTGCTTATGACTTTAGGACTTCTAATTGAACACATCAATTTAGTCCAGGCTGGCCAGCACTTTAGTCAACTTCCAAAATCATCTAGAGGCCTACAGATATCTGTTTCCCATCAGGGTCAACGAACGAATAAGCTTCGACTCATATGCTTATATCTTTTACCAGTCAAATCATTCACAACAACACGTTTTATAACATCGAGTTACCGATGCGTTTTCGTATTATCAATGAACATCTGCCTTGTAAATTATAACTCATATCTCTCTGCTTCAAGATCATAAGATATTATCGTCTCAAACATTGCTTGTGATATAATCCATGAAGCAATCTATTAAGCGTGGGTTTATCCAATACTCAAATCTCTATTTCTAAGTACTCATGAATGTTGTAGCAATCCTATTTCTATGTCTAACACCTTAGACAGTCTATAAACCAATTCATGACAGTCTTGATTCAATACTTACTTCTCAAAGCATGAGCGACTGTGGACCTTTTTGAATAATCAAATTATTCGGGAAGTAAAACATGCGAAAGTGAAAGATAAAGATCTGACTGGTAGCTACTCCTGCTTATTACCAAGTCTCCACGAGGTAATCACCAAGTCGGATCTTGTCATAAACTATTATCGGTTTCAAGATTTGTTTTAAACTTTCAATTCTAATTTTTATATCTATGTCTTCATGAATCTTTCACTCTTTCTATGTATCCAAAGTGTCTTACACTGATACATTTTACTGCAGATGGTCCAATCAGATGCTCTTCCGATGACATCTTAATATATTATCCCGTCTTTTTCTCTCCTAACTCCATTCTGGTAATGTGTACTGTGACTTCCTATGGTTCTTGGGTCTTTAGTCTACTTGACTGCACCCTAAGACTATTTCGAGATATCATGATGTGCCGGTGAACCACACGCGCTCCATCAGAAAACCAACGAGATTCTTTAACCATGAAGTCCTTTAACATCATGTCCTGACGTTAATAATTATCACTTTGAAAATTTTTTCAAATTATTACTATCACTTTCACCCCAATCATTTCCCAATGAATTCTCACGTGAGTTCAAACAATCCATCTAGTATTCCCAGCCAGACAATGTCCTGAATCTAACTTACTATGCCCTAAGCATCAAGTCATCAGGATATGTTCATGACATTTTGATCGATTCAAGAAACTTGTGGAACCCGATCTAATCTTATTCCAAATCCTTTCGGAATTCAAAGATTATTTATAATCATTGTGTCATGTTTTTCGAAAGACTATTTCCTTTCGGAGACTCTTCTCATGCATCTTGAATCTTATCAAGATCATGCTTACAATGGCTACGTCAATGCTGACGATTTCATCTATCCAATAGATGTCTGTGAATTACGTGAGTATGTTGCACCTTCTTTATTTCTTTCATGCCAAGTCATCACACTTTGCAATGATATGAAACTCCTTTCCTGGGGCTATGCATCTTGAATCTCATCAAGATCTTCTTGGCAGAGTTTCGATCTATCTCATAGACCTTTACAACCACCTGAGTATGCCGTATCTCCATTAAGTCTTTCATAGCGATCCGTCTCTTAACACCAAGTCATTACACTTTGTAATGAAAAGAGATGTTTCCTAGAAACAGTATGTAACCCACATATGTAGACAGTAGATAACAGCGACACTCCCACTGACTTTGACACGGTTATGGACTATTCACAAAATCCAGGACTTCTGGCACATTTTGGGAATTCAAACCTTCTGACATCTTTAATGGAAATCTTTCAGTCCTTTCTCAAAATCCAATCCTTTGGCATATTTTTGAGAATCTGAATATCCTTTCTTGCGAGATGCCCGTGGGGAAATCCCGGGCTCATGTACCTTTGTACTGGGACACTCTTTGTGAGTCCCTATTAGTGTGCCGGTGATCCACACGCGCTCCACTAACGATTCACAATGTGTCATACAGTATCCTTTCGAATTTCATCCTCTATTGAGAGTGCTTCTCCCGGAATCAATTACTTGACTCTGAGTTTCGTCTCATTCAACCAGATGTTCTAAAGATATGTATCTGTCCATGTTGCTTTCTTTTGATGATTCAGTTACTCCCACTGGTTTTTAGACTAGGTGTAAAATCAATCAAATTTCCACATAGACTGTGTCTTGCCCTAAGGTTCTCTTGTTTGGCAGCAACCGGGCTCACCAATGCTTCCAAGTAGTCGGATTGTAAATCCGTACCAACTATAGTGTTTAACCACCAATCGGTATGTCACCCTGATCATAACTACTTATGATGGTGATAAATCATACTGGTCAAGAGGAGATTATGTCAGTTGTAAAACAGAAATATGATTTCTGCTCCAAGCCCAGTGATGACTAAAGGTTCTTTCATTTGGCTAATCCTAAACTCATTCAGGACTGTCCCAACTCCCACTGTTTCCTTAAACCATGAGTTCTTTCTAAATGAGCTCTTCTTTTATAGTTACAGTGGGATAGCCAATGAAATGACAATGCTGATCATGTTCAGGCTAGTCATGAGGTTCGGATGAACACTACAAGACCCTGGACTTTCTATGTATAAGTGGGATAATCCCAGCTTTACATTTCAGACAGTGTCTGCAAGACCTACTCAGTCTAGGATGTGGTCGGGATATGGTTTATATGGACTGACTGGTATAGTATTCAACTTATTGGAAACTAATTGGCAATGTATCTCATACATCGAGGATCAAACTGTTTCGACCAATGCTCCATTATCTTCCTTAAGACACATTATAACTATTAATGTTATTGGAAGAGAATGAACTGTGAAACATTTTTCTCAGTTTACGTTACCGCTCAGGTTCTGTGGAACTTGTACTTCCTTTGAAGTCCTTGAGCTGTTCAAGGTTTCAATTCAATCGCTTATCCCGATAAGCGAAGTCATATTCGTCATACCGAATGATAAATGAAGTACAAAAAATTATGTTCTATATCAAGATTCGAGCAATACACAACAACAGGGATGTCCGTTGCTATTAATCTCAATGTCTTTTACATATCTATGTAAACTTATGACTTTGTTAATGTTGTTCAAGACTTGCAATCTTCAGTTGACTCTAAGTCAACTGATTCTAAAATTCTATCCTCTGGATCTTTGGGTGATTCATTTCTTGCCATATGTGCTTTATAAAGAACTTAATCATCATCCGACTCTAAGTCAGATGATTCCAAAGTCCTATCCAACTGGACCTTTGGTGATTCATTTATTGACACATTAAGAACTCAATTCATCAAGTGACTTTAAGTCAAATGATTCCAAAGTCCTGTCCAACTGGACCTTTGGTTGAATTGATTCTTATAACATTTGTATTAACAATCATATATGACACAATTCTTGAATCCAAACACTTTGGATGCATCAACAGTCAAGTTATTACTAATCATACGTTCAACACATTCATATAACATTTCAAGGACAATTTCAGACAACAGGTGTTAAAAGAAAATTGACAATTTTATTAAAAAACAAAAATCCTTGAACAATGTAATATATGATAGACAATGTCAAAACGCATCTAAAGGCTAATAACAATATTTTTTAATATCTATCTAAACTTCAAAACTGCACGAGCTGGAGATCCAATCCAAATGTGCTCCTATGTGCCAGAGTCATGTGTCTTATTGATTCCCTGCATACAAACCAAAATGTGAATATCACATTATGTATCAAGAAATCTTGGACAGAAGTTTTGAGGTTCTTAGATATACCTGAGCTTTCAAAGGATTTTGACCTTGGAGCGTCTTCCAATCTTTCTGTGACTGTATCCGATTCAGTGGATTCCTAGTTTGAGACATGTCCAGACGATCTGGACCGTTTCTTGTTACGTCTCTTCACCAGACTTAATCCAGAAGTAGCTGAGCTATTGGAGCTATGCTTGTCCAAGAGTGACTCGTATAAAGTCAACAGTGGATGCATTTCCATGAAAGCCTTTTTATAGTCTTCCTTTCTATACGTCTAAATGAACAGATCGGACTCACTAGTTAGCGAAGCGAGTAGAATGTTAACACTCATCTCCTGACTCATGGAATAACCAAGTTTGTACAATTCACCTATGTACGCTTCAATCTGAAGAACATGCGAGTTGATGCTACTTCCTTCTTTTAGCTTGCACTTTGCAAGTCTTTTGAAGATCCTAGCTCGTTCCTCTTCAACTGGTTTTTGGAACCTTTTCTCAACCAGTTGCATTAACTCATATGGCTCCAAGGATTCTAAATCCTTACAGAACTCGGGGTCAATGGTCAATAGCATGAGGTCATGAATCTTTTTGGATTCATCAACTAAGAAGTTATGCTTATCATAAGAACCTTTTATGATGACTTGTTCCGGTGGGACTGGGATCGGATACTCGGTGAGATGTAGCTTGCCAGCAATGCCGAGAACCAGTATCCAATTGTGAAGCCATTCCTTACAGTTGAGGACAGTCAGCCTTTCCATATATAAGAAGGAGGAGAAGGAGGAGAATTGACACTTGACATCTATAAAAGAAACAGAATTTATTAGTTTAAGTGATCCTTTTAAATAATTACCCAATATGTTATTTAATAAGGCTAGGATCCAAAATACCCCAACTATGGTGTGAAGAGGGATGCCATAATCACAACATAATGGTCATTAAGGTAGATAAACACTTACCAATTTCATCTTATGAAATTCCTAGATTTGTTGAGATTCATTGAGCTTTTCAATGGCATGTTTAATCTCGGATGTGCTCCACTGTTTGTGACTGGGATACCGAGGATCACAAACTGGATGTGAATAAACCATGCAAATTAGCTTGGTACTCTCGGGTTAATTATCATCTCTAATTGATGTGCCGGTAAACCACACATGCTCCATCAACAATGATAACACCCGGGAAACCCATTGGAACTCTTTATGAACCCCTATTGGTGTGCCGGTAAACCACACACACTCCACCAATGTTTCATAAAGTGCAATGTGCAATTTCATGGATTAGCACCAATTCACATTTTTCCTAAAGTAACTAGATTTGGGTTTTACTAAGATGTTCCAGTACTTTGAATAATATCATTATCGTTTTAATGAGATTAGGCGGTCCTATCAAACCCGTTCGGCTAACGACCCTCCACTGGCCAGGAGAGCGGTGGGTGAGAGTGGACACCCATTAGACCGTCATTTTATAGGCAGTCTCCTTATACCCTCTTTATAGACCAGCTTCGTGAATGAGGCCTACTATTGATTTGACTGACCATTAAATCTTATACATATAATATTAACTTTTAATTATAATATATATATATATAAGATGAATTTTAAAACCCTTTAAAATGTTTTTGATTTATCTTTTAATTTATTGGAATTTAAACTATTAAATTTAAAATTAAATTAAACCTTTAATTTGATTTAATTCATCCTTTAATTAAAAAATTAATTAAATTAATTAAATCCATATATTTTAGACTTTTAAAATATTCCTAGATTTATCCTTTAATTTTTTGAAATTTAAAAACTTTAAATTTAAAATTAAATTAAATTATTAATTATCTTTTAATTAAACAATTAATTAAATTAATTAAATTTAGATAGGTATCACAAATTAAACAAATTAATTTAAACCTATCTTAAACCCCGTAAAAATCGAAAATCAAATAATGGGTTTAAGGTTATCCAATTATTAAATAATCAAAGTTACCAAAAATAGAAAACCTTCTAAAACCCTATGCTATTTTCGATTTTAATAAAAGGGAGGGGCTAGGGTTTTCAAAACCCTAACCCTAAATCGATTTCATATATATTAGGGTTTATAAGCTTTAAACCCTAATTTTTAGGAAAACAATTATAGCAATTCAACAAGAAAACAACCAAAAAGCTCTGATACCACTGAAGGGTTTTATGCAAATCTATGAACTAAAACCCTAAGTTCACATGCAACCTATGAGGATCTATGTTTTCTACTATTGAACATATAAATATTTCCTAAAAGGTCACAAGAAAAATTACTAAAGAATAAAATCAGAAAACTAACATTTTAGTTGTTTCTTGCAAGCTAAGCAACGCAAGTGCCTTGCCTCAAATGAAGTCACACCCAAAACTAGGGTTTTCGAAAGTTCCAGAGAGAGGGAAGAGTAGAAAAACTCGTGGCTTTTATGGTGCCTAGGGGTCTCTATTTATAGTTTCCAAGTGGCTACCAGATAAGCCTTTAGAGATAAAATGTGACAATTGTAAATTTGGTCAACAAAAGTCAACTGTAATCAAACGACGCGTACGTTAATCTATATGTTGAAAAGTTATTTTCCATAACTTTTGCGATGAATTATTAATATTATAGTATTACGTATGCTAAATCACAACAATAATCGGTTAAAAATCGAAAATACGGACAACAGACTACTGTAGCGTAACAATTCGATAATTGTACAATTATTATTTTGAGAATAATAATATTCATAAAACGATCTACTCGTAAATACGAAACTGTGGATATATAGAACGTCGAAAACGGAGTTCATATGTGAAAGTTATAACGATTAAACCGCTGTGAACGGATAAATGTACACAGGGTTTGGACTCAAATTACAAAATGAGGTGCCTTAAACATCAAATATGAAATAACAATTCATATGATAAGTAACGTAATAGTATCTAGTATTTAATTCCAAAGCTAAATGCAATTTCCGGTAAAATGCCGAAAATCGCGAAAACGGAAGAATACCGCGCTTAAACGCGTATTCCGGCACCCAACGAGTTATAATTCAATCAAAATAAATGTTTGGCTATGTTTTTATACAAAATAATTATTTAGAACTTCGTTTCGTCAAAAACGCACAAAAATTCACTAAAACGTCTTACTATTTTATAAAAATCACTTATTTTTATAAAGTATGTTGCTATTTTATAAAAACCACACCACCCCACCCCCCCTACCCCCCATTGGCTGCACCATCCTCTTTCCCATGTAATCCATGTGGCACTATTCATGGCTAGATCTTTAGGAATGGATTATGGAATTTTATATTACAAACATCAAACTAGACATAATAAACAAATACACCTCTTCAAAGTCCTCATTTGAAACCAACTATCACTCACAACTCTCTCCAACTCTCCCTCTCCTCTCTTGCTCTCGGCCAAACCCGCCACCACCACCTTCCATCATCAACTTCCATTTCCAAGTCCATTTCTCAAGATCAAGTGGTAAGTTCCATTCCCTTTTTGATTCTAAAACAACATAACACAAATTTATACCTTTTACACACACTAACATCCATCCATATCCATTGGATATTAGATTTGTTCAAAGGTCTTTAAGCTCCAAACTCCATCATCTTCAAAGATCTTTCAAGCTCTCTTGGTAAGTTATGATCATCTAGTGATTTAAGTTCTAAATATCTTCATATACTCTTTTATACACACATACTCACGGAAATCCATTGGATAATAGCTTTGTCCAAGGGTCCTCCGGGTCTTAGAACCAAAATCTTCAATCTTCTTCCAAGGAATCCTAAGATCCACACTCAAGGTGAGTTCATACCCTACATTTTCATCTTTTCAAACCTTTTTGGGGGAGAATACAAGTTCTTTAACTATATATGTTGTTTATTCAAGTTTATATGAGTTTAAATGATATATATGTTGATTTACACAAGTTTATAAAGTTAGTATTCGGGTAAAAATACCTTTGACATGGAATATGGATAGATCCTTGTAAGATATTCACTATGATACATGATATGCTTGTACAAAAGTTACTAGACTAAAAGTAAAGTGTGTAAAAATGTTAGATCTTGAACAAAAATGTTATAAATATGATTTTGACATGAAATATGAGTAGATCCATGTATTATGAACACTTTGATATATTAAGTTGTGTAAAAGTTACTAAACTACAAATAAAGTGTACAAAAATACTAGATCTTGAATAAAAACGTTATAAAAACGAAAACTAGTAAAAACTACGTTTTTATAAGTAAAGGCACTAGTTTCTAGCAAAAATGGTTATAATCAAGATATTATATTATTTTTGTGTGAAATATCTCAAAAGATAATATTTATAACCTTTGAACAAGTTATTTCGCTATTATTCACAAAAATAAGGTTATTACGACGCAATTACTAAAAATAGACTATTATTGGAATAGTTTATGAACAAAAGGTTATTATGACATTTAAACATGATAAAAATAATTATATAAAAATATATAATTATTATACTTTACTATATTATCATGGGAAAAATGATAATGGACGACTTCAAGAGTTTTTATATACAAATAGTACGTAAACAAGTTGATTGGAACACATACATTTTTGTGAGATGAATCTTCACAGTACTTTTATAAGTACCTGCTATAAGTCCTGAACATTTATATAACCAGAGTCTCGGTAAGAGAGCGCGATATTTGAGTATAGATCTATACGGGGCTTGACAACCCCGCACCTGAGCTGCTAGCTACAGCTTGACCGGCAGGTCTGAGGTGTCCAAATGTCTAACATTTCCGACGCCTGAAGAACGTCGCAGCAGGCCAACTAGTCACAGTATGGTTATATGGTATCTCACATGGGAAAATAATCAACTTAATATTTTTATAAATTGTTTATGTGGAAACACACATTTCAACGAAAGTACACTACAGTTTACATACTACATTTTAGTCTTTGGGATTTAAAGACTTGGACATTTTTATGAGAAAATATTGGATTTTCTTGGTTTTCAACACTATTGCTTACAAACAAAGGACATTTCTTATACAAAAATCTTATAAACTCACCAACTTAATTGTTGACACTTTTTCAACTACTTGTATTCTCAGGAAACTAAAAAGGGTAAATCACAAGCGTGGTTGAAGCGACGTTACAACGTCATTTTGCATATTTTTGTTATCATCAGTAGTTGTAATCGAAACATGATACATTGAACTATGTAACTTTTACAATTATGTAATGATGGTTGTTTGCTTGGATTTCACTATTGTGCAACTTTGTTATGATATTGTTCATGAAGTCACCCACCCTTGAACGTTTCCGCCAATACGGTTTGAGGGTGTGACAGATTGGTATCAGAGCATTGTTTATAGTGAACTAAGTATATCAATCCATTTAAAGATATACAACTATAAATACAATGGGACTAAAACTCTCGAAAACATTTTTTTCGTACAAGTATACTTTTAAAATTACAACGATAATTTTTATAAAAGTATAAGTACATACATACAATCTAGAACCATATCATAACGAAAACATACAAAAGTGGTAAGATGAGTTGAACGCTACGGATAGGCCTAAGTGTTTGGTAATGATGTCTTGGATGAATAGAGCCTGATCAACTGTATTGATCCAATATATGATTAACGTATACTTAGGAATAGTCGTGGCGAACAACAAGTCCGAACACTTACCAGTAACCAAAAGAACTAAACATGAAATTTAAAATACTATAGGAGTATTTTATGACGCTATAAAACGAAACATGAAGCTAAAATACTATATGAGTATTTTATGTACATTACTTAATTATATTATGCGTATTTAAGGATCCCTTTTATATACTTCTTACACCCCACTCCCCGCACAGACATCATGGCAGGCTTCCATTTACCCGGAGATCCTTATTTCCCCGACGAGGGAAATAACGGATGGCTCAACGGAGATCCGGAAGAGGACTTCGAGGAGGATCCGGAAGAGGACTTCGAGGAGGATCCGGAAGAGGGCGAGGAGATGGAAGAAGAAGACCAGTGGGACGAGGAAGAGCCCGAAGATGAACCAGAAGTCATCGACCCTCGTCATCCAGTCCGCAGCTTACATGCACCGCCGCCACCACCGCTATTTCAGGTATATCGCCACCCTGATGGCCCGTTATGGATGCGTACACCTCGAAAGAGGGTACTTCCCATTCACCGCCCCTTACTAATAGAAGAACCTCTTCAGGGCCCGACACCAGCTTGGGCAGAGCAGATACGTGTCTGGAGCCGCGAGCAAGACTTGCGACCCCAGTATCACCTATTCTACGACCACTACGACATCGACAGAGGGGGCTATGCGGACCGAGCTCTACCTACCATGGTTGGATGCATCAATCGCCATGAGGAGCAGATCAGGGCGACCACCAGTCAAATTATGGACGTGGGGGCCACCGCCGAGGTCACCGCAGCACGCCTCCGACGTTTAGACGAGACCCGCGGCCATACCGCTGGACGACTCGACACCCTTGAGGAGGACGTACAGACAGCCCTGGGGATGTGGCGCAAGGCTATTGAGCAAATATCAGATTCTGAGCAGAGAATACGAGATATTGAGCGGAGGGCCGAGGAGGCCGAGCGCGAAGCTGCCGAGCTCAGGGCGCAGGTGGATGCACTACGCGGAGCTGGGGGATCCAGTTCGTCTTGAGTAGTACTTGTACTACTCAAATTTTGTTATAGACTAGGACCTTACGAGTAGGCACTATACGCTACTCGCTTTATATGTAGGCGCGACCCTACAATTAAGTGATTACACTCTTTGTGGGTCGTTACGCTGTCCGTTTATTTTTTTACATTGTAGACCTCTGCGAATGTCAAATTTTCCATATTAAAAATCATGTAACGTTATGAATTATTATTAATATGATGACGTGGTTTATTTATAAACGTTGTATAAATATTTGACATGTATGTTTGACACTGGGTTATGATTACAATCTACGAAATGAAAGAGACAAGATAACAATAAAATACAAGCACCACATTATAGTGATGACATAATCATAACAATCCTTTCAAAAACTAACCAACGCAAATCTTGAATCCTTGTGGCAGAAATATGCCACCTCGCCGAAGAAACGCCAGACGCGCACCGATCGCAACCCCCGAAGCGCCTATGATGGACTCGGCGACATTTCAAGCCGCTGTCACGGCAGCCGTGACCGCAGCTGTCGCCCATATTAACACCAACGGGACAAATGGAAACGGAAGTGGAAACGGCACCAACGATTCCACCAATGGGGAAACATCAAGCCATTCCCGAACGTGCACCTACAAAGATTTTGTCAGTTGCAAACCGATAACTTTCCACGGCACCGGTGGTGTCCTTTCCCTCACAAGGTGGATCGAGAAGACCGAGTCGATCTTAGATATCACTGCATGTTTAGAAGAAATGAAAGTCAAGTTCGCTGCCTGCACTTTCGCTGAGACGGCTATATCTTGGTGGAAGGGCCATGTCAAGGCGATGACACTCCCAGTGGCAAACTCGATAGACTGGGAGGGATTAAAGACAATGTTGATGAAGGAATACTGCCCCAGGGGAGAAATCCAAAAGTTGGAACAAGAGCTGTGGAACCTCACAATGAAAGGTTCGGATTTAAACGCTTATACGAACCGATTCAACGATTTGGCAACCCTTTGCCCTTCTATGGTCACACCGGAGTCTGTAAAAGTAGAACGCTACATCTGGGGGCTATCTCCTCTAATCCAAGGGAATGTAGAAGCCGCAAGTCCCGCCAAACGATTGGCCCAGCGGTTAGTCGACCATGGGATACGCCAGGGAACCATGACCCAGAAGACCGAACAGCCAAAAGAAAGAGATCACAAGAGGAAACCATGGAATACGAGAAGAAACCAACCAAATCAAGATGGTGCGAAAAGACAACAAATTGTGGCAGTTCGTGCAGCCACTGTCCCGAACGCCCCAACCACCACCAAGCAATACATTGGGACGCTACCCAAGTGCAACAAGTGCAATTTCCACCATACTGGAGCCTGTAGAGAAATGCACTGCTTGAACTGTAACAAGAAGGGCCACACTGCCCGATTCTGCAGGACGCCAACCCCATAAACCCCTCAAGCCACTAATGTCGGGGTGAGTTAATCCTGTTATGGTTGTGGTGAGACAGGGCATTTTAAATGTGATTGCCCAAAGACAAAGAATGTGGGGAGAAACGGAAGAGTCCTAGCCATGGGACGCACTGAAGCAGTAGAGGATCCTACCGTGGTTACCGGTACGTTCCTCGTCAATAATTCATATGCTTGTATACTATTCGATAGCGGTGCGGAGAGAAGTTTCGTAAGCCACGAGTTTAAATACTTACTAAAACAAAAACCTCAACCACTCAATGAAACATTTACAATAGAAATGGCTAATGGCAAAACAGAAAGCACAAACAACATATACATAGGCTGTACACTTACCCTGGATGATCACTCTTTTCAAATCGATTTAATGCCCGTTAAAATAGGAAGTTTTGACGTGATTGTTGGTATGGATTGGCTAATTCCCCATCATGCCGACATCATGTGTTACGAACGAGGAATCCGACTTCATCTGCCGGATGACAAGACCCTTGTTGTCTACGGTGATAAACCCAGTACCAGCCTCCGAATCGTATCTTGCATCAAATCCCGAAAATACCTATAGAAAAGATACCATGCCTTCTTAGCCCACGTTGTTGACAAAAAGAAAGAAGTAAAGAACATTAAAGAAATCCCCGAAGTCTGCGACTTTTCCGATGTGTTCCCAGAAGATCTTCCAGGAGTACCACCCGCACGACAAGTCGAGTTCAGAATCGATTTGATTCCAGGAGCCACCCCGGTGGCAAAAGCACCTTACCGATTAGCCCCGGCAGAAATGCAAGAATTATCCAGCCAACTAAACGAACTGCTAAGTAAAGGGTTCATCAGGCCGAGCTTATCACCTTGGGGAGCGCCGGTCTTGTTCGTGAAGAAGAAGGATGGATCATTCCGTATGTGCATTGACTATCGGGAGTTGAACAAGCTCACCATCAAGAACCGATACCTGCTACCCCGAATTGACGACCTGTTCGATCAACTCCAAGGAGCAAGTTATTTCTCAAAAATCGATCTAAGGTCGGGATATCACAAACTCAAAGTTCAAGAAGAAGATGTTCCTAAAACGGCATTCAGAACTCGCTACGGCCATTATGAATTCGTTGTGATGCCCTTCGGATTAACCAATGCGCCCGCAGTGTTCATGGATCTGATGTACCGAGTATGCCGACCTTACCTGGATAAATTCGTGATAGTATTCATTGACGACATACTTATTTATTCACGAAGCAAGGAGGAACATAGCCAACACTTACGACAAGTTTTAGAGACGTTAAGAGCGGAGAAGCTGTATGCGAAATTTTCGAAATGCGAATTTTGGCTTCGAAAAGTGGACTTCGTAGGCCACATAGTCAGCAAAGAAGGGATACATGTGGATCCTTCCAAAATCAAAGCCATCGAAAGCTGAAAAGCGCCAAGAACTCCGACAGGAATCCGTCAGGTTTTGGGTCTTGCTGGCTATTACCGAAGATTCATACAGAATTTCTCCAAAATTGCAAAGCCACTTACCACCCTGACACAGAAAGGTGTAACATTCAAGTGGGGAGATAATCAAGATGCCGCCTTCCAGACCGTAAAGAAAGCTTTATGCAGCGCTCCTATTCTGTCCCTTCCAGAAGGAGCAAAAGACTTTGTGGTCTATTGCGACGCATCGAACCAGGGTCTGGGCTGTGTACTCATGCAGAGAGGAAAGGTCATTGCTTACGCTTCAAGGCAGCTTAAAACTCACGAGGTCAACTACACTACCCATGACCTCGAGTTGGGAGCAGTAGCGCTCGCATTGAAGATCTGGAGGCACTACCTGTACGGCACAGAATGTACAGTATACACCAACCATAAGAGTCTCCAGCATATCCTCAACCAAAAAGAACTCAATATGAGGCAACGACGTTGGATAGAGCTACTAAGTGACTACGAATGCGAAATTCGTTATCACCCAGGGAACGCCAACGTGGTAGCTGATGCCCTCAGTCGAAAGGAGTACTCGGGCCGCCGAGTGAAATCATTAACAATGACGATTCATTCCCATTTACCCACTCAGATCAAAGAGACGCAGCTAGAAGCCTTAAAACCAGAAAACGTCATAAATGAAGCCTTGCGAGGGATGGATAAAAACCTTGAAGTTAAGGATGACGGAGCTCGTTACCTCATGAACCGAATCTGGACACCGA
The DNA here is from genome assembly GCA_023525715.1 of Cichorium intybus. NCBI lineage: Eukaryota > Viridiplantae > Streptophyta > Magnoliopsida > Asterales > Asteraceae > Cichorium > Cichorium intybus. Next base: position 57,227,506 of record CM042017.1, on the reverse strand, counting down.
AATTCGGCGGATACAGAGACATTATCATGAATGAAGCTCACAAGACTAGATACTCCGTTTATCCCAGGTCCGACAAAATGTACCTGGACCTTAAGAAACTGTATTGGTGGCCAAACTTGAAGGCAGAAATCGCTACTTACGTGGGCAAGTGCCTGACTTGCGCCAAGGTTAAAGTAGAATACCAAAAGCCCTCGGGTTTGCTAGTCCAACCAGCAATATCTGAGTGGAAGTGGGAACAGATAACAATGGACTTCATAACCAAATTACCAAAGACAACCGGTGGGTTAGATACTATATGGGTAATCGTCGATAGGTTAACCAAATCCGCTCACTTCCTGCCAATCAGGGAGGGTGATAGGACGGATAAGCTAGCAAGACTCTACGTCAAAGAAATTGTAAAATTGCACGGTGTGCCGAGATCAATCATCTCGGATAGAGATAGCCGGTTCACTTCAAACTTTTGGCAATCATTACAAAAGGCTATGGGAACCAGGCTCGACATGAGCACAGCTTACCATCCGCAGACGGATGGCCAAAGTGAAAGAACCATCCAAACGCTGGAAGACATGTTGAGAGCCTGTGTGATAGACTTCGGTAGGGCTTGGGACACCCACTTACCACTCATTGAGTTTTCATACAACAACAGCTATCACACTAGCATCAAAGCTGCTCCATTTAAAGCTCTATATGGACGCAAGTGTAGATCCCCTCTATGCTGGGCCGAAGTGGGTGATACTCAACTAGCCAGAGGCCAAACACCTAACAGCGCTCTCACCGGTCCGGAAATCATACGAGAGACAACTGAGAAAATCGTTCAGATCCGTGAGCGATTAAAAGCATCTCGTGACCGACAAAAGAGCTACGCGGATAAACGACGCAAGCCCTTGGAATTCCAGGTTGGTGACCGAGTATTGTTGAAGGTCTCGCCATGGAAAGGAATGATACGCTTTGGAAAGCGTGGGAAGCTGAACCCCAGATACGTTGGGCCCTTTGAGATCCTCGCTAGGATCGGCCCAGTAGCCTACAGACTTTCGATTACCGCAAGAGCTCAGCAATGTCCATCCCACCTTTCACGTATCCAACTTAAAGAAATGCCTGTCCGATGAAACTCTTGTCATTCCGCTCGATGAGATCGAGGTGAACGAGAACCTTATTTTTGTGGAAGAACCCGTAGAGATCATGGACAGAGAAATCAAGAGGACAAAAAGCCGCATACCGATAGTCAAGGTCCGTTGGAGTGCCAAGCGTGGACCAGAATTCACTTGGGAACGTGAAGACCAGATGAAGCAGAAGTACCCACATCTCTTCCCAAACCCTTGAGGATCCACTCAAGAGTTAAATTTCGGGACGAAATTCTCTCTAACGGGTAGATGATGTGACAATTGTAAATTTTGGTCAACAAAAGTCAACTGTAATCAAACGACGTGTACGTTAATCTATATGTTGAAAAGTTATTTTCCATAACTTTTGCGATGAATTATTAATATTATAGTATTACGTATGCTAAATCACAACAATAATCGGTTAAAAATCGAAAATACGGACAGCAGACTACTGTAGCGTAAAAATTCGATAATCGTACAATTATTATTTTGAGAATAATAATATTCATAAAACGATCTACTCGTAAATACGAAACTGTGGATATATAGAACGTCGAAAACGGAGTTCATATGTGAAAGTTATAACGATTAAACCGCTGTGAACGGATAAATGTACACAGGGTTTGGACTCAAATTACAAATGAGGTGCCTTAAACATCAAATATGATAAGTAACGTAATAGTATCTAGTATTTAATTCCAAAGCTAAATGCAATTTCCGGTAAAATGACGAAAATCGCGAAAACGGAAGAATACCTCGCTTAAACGCGTATTCCGGCACCCAACGAGTTATAATTCAATCAAAATAAATGTTTGACAATGTTTTTATACAAAATAGTTATTTAGAACTTTGTTTCGTAAAAAACGCACAAAAATTCACTAAAACGTCTTACTATTTTATAAAAATCACTTATTTTTATAAAGTATGTTGCTATTTTATAAAAACCACACCACCCCACCCCCCTACCCCCCATCGGCTGCACCATCCTCTTTCCCATGTAATCCATGAGGCACTATTCATGGCTAGATCTTTAGGAATGGGCTATGGAATTTTATATTACAAACATCAAACTAGACATAATAAACAAATACACCTCTTCAAACTCCTCATTTGAAACCAACTATCACTCACAACTCTCTCCAACTCTCCCTCTCCTCTCTTGCTCTCGGCCAAACCCGCCACCACCACCTTCCATCATCAACTTCCATTTCCAAGTCCATTTCTCAAGATCAAGTGGTAAGTTCCATTCCCTTTTTGATTCTAAAACAACATAACACAAATTTACACCTTTTACACACACTAACATCCATCCATATCCATTGGATATTAGATTTGTTCAAAGGTCTTTAAGCTCCAAACTCCATCATCTTCAAAGATCTTTCAATCTCTCTTGGTAAGTTATGATCATCTAGTGATTTAAGTTCTAAATATATTCATATACTCTTTTATACACACATACTCACAGAAATCCATTGGATAATATCTTTGTCCAAGGGTCCTCCGGGTCTTAGAACCAAAATCTTCAATCTTCTTCCAAGGAATCCTAAGATCCACACTCAAGGTGAGTTCATACCCCACATTTTCATCTTATCACCATAATATATTAATAAACTATTTATTTTATTTCTATTGATTTATTAATCATATAACAAATCAATCTTTCTCTCTCCTGGATTTTCTGCTAAACCTCTAGTCATGAGGGCAACCAAAATGGACTTTGCTAATATCAATTAGGTAAATACAAATTATTAGTCATGGCTTAGACACCTAATCCAACAATTACCAGACGAAGGCATGTGACAAAGTAAGAACTAAGTCCGAACCAATGAGTGGTATTCGAAGGAAAGCTTCATCAGTATCTCATGCAGACAGTTGTTCACAATGACATCAGTAGCTTGGGCTACGGTCATAGTGGTGAACATGTCATCAGCAAGAGAAGATGGGATAGCAGTGTCCACCGGCCAAAGCAAAGTTCAGACGGAAGAGTTCTTGAAGGAAGATTTAACCCTTGTACGAATTATAGTTCAACAGAAGTTGTAGAAGCATAAGTCGGACAATTATAGTCTCGTTCGAAGGGAGATCTTGACCGAAGACCAATTGGGGGTTCCTCAATCTAAGGCGAGGCCTCGGTTGTACCCGGTATTGGTATTGTCACATCTCGTGCCAGGCGAATCTTGGGAACACGCAAAGAATAGTACCTTGCGTCAGGGGCAACATGGGAAGAATGGTGTTGTCAGCTTTATCAGCCTATAAAGTGACAAGGTGCAGGCTAGTTTGTCCTTTTGCTCTTTCCCGCCCGAAGACTTGCGTGTTCAGCCTTTTATATCACGCTATTTATATATCTCATTGGCTACTCACTGTAAACATGTTAAACATATCAAAGATATGAGTGTATTCATAGTTTCTCTCTTGAAAATCATTGAAGTTTATCAATGAAGTTTCTCTTGTTTCTCATAGTGGACGTAGCTCAACTCGATGTTGGGTGAACCACTTTATATCCTTGTGTATCTAGCTCTTAATTTATTTTTCATTACCCACTATCCTTGATAGTCGAAGAACGTTTGTGGAAGTACTTGGCTGTGTTCGTTGGTTCCCTTCCGCTGTGCCCAATAAACTGGTATCAAAGCTTCATGGTTAAAGTCGGGAGGTCCAAGATCGACAAACAAGAGTTCATGACTTTGACTCTTAGGGTATGGAGACGTAAGATTGACCTTGCCAGATCTGCTGCACCTGTCCATAGTTTGAACAACTTTGAGATGTGGCAATGGCGGTGGAAGAACCAAGTTGAAGATAGAATAGATCCAGAGGCAGGCCTGCCATCACCTGTAATATGGAGAGAGAACTGTCGTTACAGTGATCTATGCTCCAGTTTCCAACCGGGAACGGACAGAGAGAGATGGGAGCAGGAGTCACATGCGTCAATGACATGAAATAGAGATTGACTACATCTAGAGGGGCGATGACGGAGTCGGACAGAGAAGCCAAAGATGATGGAGGCATCCTCATAGTGACAGCTAAGGTAGGAGCCATAACTACCATGGTGAAGCCAACAAGAAGAAGATGCCTGCTTCCACGAGACAATTCAATCGGATCAAGTTGTCGAGCCTCAGTTTTCCGAAGCCAAGTTCTACTGGCTGTTTGGAAGAGGTAACACGAATAACGGGCATCCGACGTCTCAGATTGCACAAGGCCCTTTTGGTACCCCGTCACTCTTCCAGAAGCAAAAGTGGGAGAAGCCCCACTGAAGTGTAACACCCGTATTATAATAACAAATACACCCAAAGTTTTCACCTTTTAAAACATAATTATGATCCAAAAATAGAGTACATGTGTATCAGTTACATATAAGAGGTACACAAGTGATATATGGGGATATAAAAGCATAACAAATCTCCCCACAGTAGGGCTGCTACGGTCCTCTCTATCCCTATCTTCAGCTCCTAATCATGAGCTATGTCTTTCCCCTTAGCGGGGTCTCCAGTACCTGCAAGGTTAGTATCAACAGGGATGAGCTACAAAAGCTCAGTGAATAATCAATACATACCACAATATGCAACATCATAAGGAAAACATATAAGTACACAACCACAATTCCTCACAACACATCATATCATAGCCCCTTGCTCCTCCACAACACCACCAACCAATTATATCCGTCCCCTCCTCAACCCCCACGGTCTCGAGTCAAGAAGACTCACCGGATCCCCTAATAGTAAGTGTGATAGAACTACCAGTCACTAGGACCATCACAACATATCTATCTAGGCTATAAAGCCCAACCCCTCGGCCACTAAGGCCTAAATCAACTTTATGCCACAAAGGCTGTAACAACCAACACTAAGCCACAAAGGCCTCACAATTTTACAACACAGAGGTAAGGCATCGATTACTCACCTCGATATAAACCGGTTCGACTAGCTCCGTTGTTCGTACAACACGGTGTCGTCCCAAATCCTTGACAAATATAGACCTCAATTCTGTAGTTCCAATCGGAAGGCTATATCTCCACTTCCAGACCAAAGAATCAAAATTCCTCCAGTCAAAAGCTGAATACAGACCTCCTGAAGCTTCGATCCAAATTTCACGATGATCCATGAGACACCTGAGATTTTTTTTACAATATCACATGAAATAAAAATCTGGGTAATCACAAACTGAATACCAACACAACCATACGAGTGAAATAAGACTTACACATAGTATATTGATTGAATATAATTACATTCAATTCCATAATTACATCATTTTACTTCATCTTCTTTAATCCTTGTATACCTGGAATACACAACATAAAATACACATTCGTAAGACTATAAAGTCTTGTGAGTTACATGAATTTGGATTTGTATTATATTTATACAAATACTCATTTGAATATTGTTTACTTGTGAAATTTTATTAATACATTCACCTTTATTTATTCTCAATTTATCCCTCATTTACTTACCGCTTTGTGGAATACAACTCCACAACATTACTTTTGCTAATAATCTATTTTACTTGGAACATATATTATACATCATACTCTTGTCGTCCCAAAACTCACACATTATTAACTTCTTACTTGCTGGTTGAATACACAACTGTTACCACATATGCTACACAAACAACCCCTACCTATTGAGTCCTTATAATGACTCTTTAATTACTAATGCTCATACCCTCCACATATATAATATATATACCGATAAATCATACATGATCTATTAAGTCATATAGATGACTTCTTCAAACATGCATATATCTTTACTATATATGCGTATACTTAGTATCAATATATTTATCCCTTTAAGGATTTTTATGCGATTACGTGTACCCCCACACTTACAACACAACTCGTATAGCTGAATATCATATATATATATATATATATATATATATATATATATATATATATATATATATATATATATATATATATATATATATATATATATATATATATATATATATATATATATATATATAACTTAAACTAATTCTGAATCATAAGTTCTTTCGATTCATGTTTATTTACAAGCAACTCTCCCTCCTTGGAATGGAATTAATCCATCCATGAGGGCGTGCTCGGTTTTCTCTCCCTTCATAGAATAGAACATATCTATCCATAAGGGCGTGCTAATTTCATCTCCCTTCATGATATAGAACAACTAACCATAAGGGCGTGCTAGTTTCATCTCTCTTCATGGCATAGCACAAATCCAACCATAAGGACATGCTAAAGACAACTACCTCGCGAAGGGAAATAACATCCCAGTAATGTCTTCTGACCCCCCTTCATACGGGTAAAGTCCTAGTTAATCCCCCTTCAAGCGGGTAAGATTCTGATTGATCCCCCTTCTCGCGGGTAAGATCCTGGGTCGTAATATATTACTTTTACTTTCTTCTTTAGCTAACAAACTCAACTTTCGTAACTCATAACATTTCAATTGCATAAGATAGTCTATACTTGCTATTTACACAATTCACCTTTATTACCTTAATCTCATAACTATTGTATTCCATGTCAATACATTTCACCCAACTTTCATTCATTCTTTGCATGCGTACATTAATTTCATATCTTTCATTATATACCAATTACTTAACATGTATATGCACAGCCAAGATAATAACTTTATTTCACTATACTACTACTACGAGGAGCTAAGTCCCCGGTTACAATAATTCATCGCATCTCATTTCGTGATTGGAGTTATGTCCCCAGTGTCTTACTGTTTCATCTTTATGACAACACATATACTTTACCACATTACTCATTATTTATGGGGAGTTATGTCCCCCAATGCTTTATTTCTTTATTTATATCACTATATATACCTTTTCAAGGCTATGTGCCAACACATATACTTTACTACATTATTCGTTATTCACGGAGAGTTATATCCCCATCTAATTTATTATCTTTCATAATTTTCGTGGACTTTTACATATACTCTTTCCACCATATCATCTTTACTTCTATGTATTTTAAGGCTATAAGCCAAATACCAATTCTTATATCATTACTTATATCTTACCTATCATTCATATACTTTACACAATACGGTATTCTCATTAGAACCCCAATATCATTATCTCACATAATACTTATCGACATAACATAAGTATTATCACATATTCATCTCTTCATGTAGAAAACATAAATAAATATTTCATAATATTTTCCATGTATCTCAAAGTAAATAAAAGCTACATGTACTCACCTTGGCTAGTTAGAGAAGTCTAACTAGGATTACTCCGTTTCCTTGTCCCTTCCATTCCATGAATTTTTACTTCTTAATTACCTAAGGAGTTCATTAACATTCTTATTTAAACATGTTAAGTCTTAACGATATGTAAAGACTACTTAACCCATGTCCTATTATACTCATTTTCATGTTTTCACACTCTATTATACATATACTAAAGATTAGGGGATCAAACTACTCAATTAAGGTCATAATGTAAGTGAATTACACAAGTCCAGGTCACACGAGTCGTGTTGGACTTCCAGACTTTACTGTTTGATTTCACATGGGCCGTGTAAAACCTACAGACCTCACTGATCAAAATCACATGGGCCGTGTAATTTTACATGGCCGTGTGACGCTACAGACCCTTCTTCTTCATTTCCTGCATAACTTTTGATCCTTGGTCTGAATAGCTCCACCTCAAACTCGATTCTAAAGGTAACTATATCATGATATTAAGAACATTTCTAAACCTTTTATATAACTCTTATACATCTATAAACATTCAATTCATACCAATCCTCACAAACCCGAATTCTAGGGTTCATGAACACATTAGTCAATTCCTTTGCTTCTAATCGTTTCTAAAGGTGGAATTGAGTTTCAAATGATGATTAGAACACGATTTTGAGGTTAGAACATTAGAACAAACCCCTCTCAACTTCTGAATTTCGTTTTCTAACTACTCAATTCAACCCAAATGGATCTACTAGCTTTAAAAGATGAAATTCTAACCTTATATGGCTTAGAGATCACAAAATCAAACTTGATTCTTCAATTCTTGCTTCAATTTTTATGGGAACCTTCAAGAACTCGACTACCCTTCCTTCCTCTGAAGTCACGTACGTATCAAATGGGAGAATAGAAGGTTCCTCTCTATTATACCTCTATACTTTGGGGAAATGACTAGATGGTCCCTCAAACTTCCTACTTTTCACTTTAGACACAAAACTCACTTTATTTCTTGGAACTTTCAAGTCTTAGAGTTTTGCCTCACTTCTAAACTTAATATACATATTAAGGATATATTAACACATAAAAATCTCATTATGAGTTTAATATTTTAAAATGACGAAAATGCCCTTTTTGGTCATTTTACACTTTTCACTCACTTTTATCCTTTCATTCTTAATACTTCATACTTATAACTATAACATAGTTAATTTATTTCATCCTTAATGAAAATATAGATCTTTTCATTTTATAATCGTAATTGGAAATTACCAAAATACCCTTTTGCTCAAACTATGAATAATTACTTATTAATTATTCCTTTACTTCTTACTTTCCATTTGGACATATTTTTTCTGGGTCGTTACAATCCAACGGTTGAATCTCCGGTGATCAACCGATCACTGTAGCTAGTTCTTGAAAATTCGGGATTTCTCTCCAAGGTTTGAAGGATGAAGGCTTAGGCCGACTTTAGGAGGTAAAGAATAATGATTTTGGATTATTAAATGATATTTATAATTTTATGTTTGATTTTTATACCCTGCTAGTCCCTCAACATCCAAAGTCGTCGTTAAAACCCCCGAAACTTGTCGTGATACCAATTTTCGCTCTAATAATAATATGGAGTCTTAAGTTTAAAAGTTTTTCCCCATAATTAAACTTAATATTCATCTAGATCATTAACCAAGTCAACCTAGCCCATAGTTTGGTCATTTGGAAAAAATGGCCATTTTTTACCAAAATTCTTACAATTTGGTCCTTGTCCGAAAAAAATACCATACTAACACCACCTTATAATAAACATACTTCTTAGAAATATCTTGGGAGTAACACATACATACCAAACCAAAAGCGGTGTTACAAGTTCTCCCCCTTCAAATGATTCCATCCCTAGAATCAAGCAAACAACTGGGGGGACTTCGCCTTCATTTCCTCTTCGGCTTCCCAAGTCACATCAGAGCACTTATGGTATCACCACTGTACTTTCACCATGCTAATGCTCTTATTACGCAGTTGTCTAACCTTTCGATCTAATATCTTTTCTGGCTACTCCGGGTACCTCAACTTTTCATCTATCTCAATTTATCATCAAATAGAGTCTTCCTCAAATGTGCTACATGGAAGACATCATGAATGCCTCTTAACTCATCGGGTAGCTCTAATCGGAATGCCATAGCTCCCACCATATGTAATACACGGAACGGACTAATGAAGCGTGGATTCAACTTCCTTTTTTTCCCAAAACGAATCAAACCCTTCCATAGGGAAACCTTAAGCATCACCACGTCACCAACCCGAAACTCTATAGGTTTCACTCGATGATCAACATACTGCTTTTAGCTGTTTTGAGCAACCTTCAAATGTTCTCGAATCTCTCGAATTTTCTCCTCAGTTTGGGCGACAATCTCGGGTCCGACTAATGGCTTTTCCCCTAACTCTATCCAACAGGTTGGGGTACGACATGGTGCTCCGTACAATTCCTCGTATGGCGCCATCTGGATGCTGGAGTGGTAACTGTTATTATACACAAATTCTACCAAAGGTAGGTGGTCCTCCCAACTCCTGCCAAAATCTATAACACATGCATGAAGCATATCCTCCAATGTCTGAATAGTCCTTTTGTTCTACCCGTCAGTCTGAGGATGATAGGCAGTACTCATCAAAACTTTCGACCCGAACTGCTCTTGGAGACTCTGCCAAAACCGAGAAATAAATCGGATATCTCGGTCATATATAATAGAGGATGGTACATCGTGTCGACGGATCACTTCATCGATATAGTTTTTGGCTAATTTCCCGAATTGATAACTCTCACATATAGATATGAACTGAGCGGATTCAATCGGTCCACGATTACCCATATTGCATCGTGTCCACATGGCGTCCGAGGATGTTTTGTCATAAAATCCATAATAACCTCGTCCCACTTTTTCATTGGGAAAGGTAAAGGTTGGATTTCTCCATAAGACTTTTGATGATCGGACTTTACTTGCAAGCATGTTAGGCACCGCTCCACATACCTCCCTATGTCCCGCTTTATTCCCGACCAACAATACAACGATTTTTAGCATCCGATACATTTTGGTACTATTCAGATGTACATCATACCAGGAACAATGAGCATCCTCAAGGAGTAACTTCCGTGCCTCACCTTGCTTTGGCACCCATACTCGACCTCTAAAGGTCTTTAGTGGCTGGGAATTCTCCTCGAGTTGGTTAATATAGCTAACCATATGTTCACTTTTGACATGCTCTGCCTTCCCTGCTTCCTCTTGGGCTGCCCGAATCAGTTAAGGTAGCTGACTGACTACACTCATGCAAGCAGATACAACTCTAATGGGTCTCTCTTTTCGACTGAGAGCATCTGCAACTACGTTTGCCTTCCCTGGATGGTACAAAATCTCGCAGTCATAATCTTTAAGTAAGTCCATCCATCTCTGTTGTCTCATGTTTAGCTCTTTCTGGTCAAACAGATATTTAAGACTTTTATGGTCTGTGTAGATCTTGAACTTCACTCCATATAAGTAATGCCTCCACAGCTTCAATGCTAACACCACTGCAGCAAGTTCAAGATCATGCACTGGGTATCTTTTCTCGACTTCTTTCAATTGCCTAGATACGTATACAATCACCCAACCTCTCTACATTAAAACACATCCAAGGCCCACCCTAGAAGCATCACTGTACCACAAAGTCTTCCCCACCTTGTGGTAATGCCAACACTGGGGCCTCACACAGGGCCTGCTTCAGCTTCTGGAACATAGTTTGCTGCTCCTCATTCCACTCAAACTTCGCACCCTTCTTTGTTAATTTAGTCAAAGGAGCTGCAATGGAAGAGAGTTCTCCATAAATCTCCTGTAGTATCCGGCTAACCCGAGGACACTACGTATATTAGATGGATTTCGCGGAGGCTCCCACTTCACTACAGCCTCAATCTTCGAGGGATCAACTTTGACACCCTTACTGCTAATAACATGCCCCAAAAACTGAACCTCACGAAGCCAAAATTTTGACTTTGAGAACTTGGCATATAACTTCTCTCGGCGAAGTAACTCTAGCACCTGGAATAGATGCATTTCGTGCTCCTCTGGGCTTCGGGAATAAATCAGTATATCGTCAATGAACACGGTAACAGAGGTGTTAAAGAACGGACAACACACTCTGTTCATCAAGTCCATGAATGCTGCAGGGGCATTGGTTAGCCCAAACGGCATTACCAAAAACTCATAATATCCATAACGGGTACGGAAAGCGGTCTTCAGGCTATATGACTCTCGAATCTTCAGCTGATGATATCCCGATCTCAGATAGATCTTAGAGAAATAGGATGCTCCCTGAAGTTGATCAAATAAATTATCGATCCTGGGCAAAGGATATTTGTTCTTTATGGTAATCTTGTTCAGCTCCCTGTAGTCTATACACATACATATAAACCCATCTTTCCTTCCTCATAAACAAGATAGGTGCTCCCCAAGGTGAAGTACTCGGTCGAATAAATCCCCGATCGAGTAATTCCTACAACTGCTTCCTCAACTCTTCCATCTCTGATGGTGATAATGGATAAGGAGCACGCGCAATAGGAGCTACTCCTAGAACCAATCTATGGTAAACTCGATTTGCCGGTTAGGTGGTAGTCCTGGGAGCTCATCAGGAAACTCCTTCACAACAGCTACATCTCCAATGGGTAGTTTGTTAGGCTCTGCCGGGACCACATATGCCATGAAAAGTATCCCTCCTTTGCTAATACATCTACGTGCCTAAGCAAAGGAGATGACAGGCATCCTCGTACGCGGCCACTCACCCTGAATTACCATTTGCGACCCATCTGGGGCTATAACCACGATACTTTTCCTTCTATAATCAAATTGAGCATGATTGGTTGCTAAGTAGTCCATCCCCACAATCACTTCAAACTCCTTGGTGGTGATCGACTTCAGATCAATAGGGAAAGTGGTCTCGTTGATCTCAAGCTGACACCCTTGAATCTGCTCAGAGACATACACATATTTGCCACCTGCCACTGCCACCTGCAACGGGGTTAAGGGTATAGAAATTCGGGGCATGAATGATGTGGATATGAAGGAGTCCGTAGCTCCGGGATCAAAGAACACATATGCAGGAATCAAATTAAAATTAAAAATACCTGTGACGACATCGGTCTTCTCCTGGGCCTCCTCGACTATCATCTGGAATGCTCGGGAGGCTACTGGTCCACCTCGGCCTCGTGTCTCCTTCCTCTCTCTACCCTGCTCCTCTCGTAGCCTATCTTAGGACTCCCCCGTCTTCAACTCGAGACAATCTATACGAAGGTGGTCTTTGGCACCACACTAATAACACACCCACTCCGTCAATCTGCACTCGTGAGCATAATGTCCCAGCTTCCCACACTTATAACAAGACACTGACCGGGGACTAGTGGGGCAATCTCCTGTATGCTTCTTTCGGCACCTATCACACCACTTACCCTCATCCTTCCGAGTCTGACCCCGTGACCCAGAACCTGAATGCTGGGACTTCTTTTGAGAAGTCCACGGGCACTCCTCAGCCTTTCTCTTCACCTCCGTCGCCTTCCTCTCATTCTCTTGGCGTTGTAGCTCTGCCTCACGCTCCACTGCCCGATCAACTACCTGCCAAAAAGAGGTCAGTTGAAGTGGCTAAACAGTCTCTCGGATCCGAGTCTTAAATCCCCCTATATATTTATCGATTTTTCTCTTCTCTGTGTTGACCTTCTCCAAGAAGGCCAAAGTATACTCGTGCACAGACCGGGATCCTTGCTCCAGATGTAAAAACTCATCCTCCAGTCTCTTTACCACTACCTCGGAGTAATATTCTTCGTTAAAGTTTTCTTTAAATTGCTCCCATGTCAATAATCGAGTCAGATCAGGACCCAAAGCTCTACTGAAAACGTGCCACCAATACTTGGCATTGCCAGTGAAAAGGTTGGTGGAAAACTCCACCTTATCGACTTCTGCACACTTGCTGATCCGAAAGACTTTCTCCGTGTGCATTAACCACTCCATCGCCTGCACGGGATTATCAGCTCCCGCAAACTCCTTAGGGTTACAACTCAGGAAGGTCTTATAGGTGCATTTTGTTTTCCTTCTGATGTCCCCTCGTCACCTTTGCCTTTATCGGCTCCACGTACCCCACATTCAGCCCGTCCCTCGTTCTCGGGAGCTCTATCATGCACCTTCATAGCAGTAGCCTCCCTCTGTGTCTCTACCATGGTAGGTAACAACTAACGCACAACATCAGTAATAATAGCTCATAATTCTGGTGGATTCCCTATTGCCTCTCCCTCCTCCCTATGCTCCGAGACTTGGGACCGTGCTCTACCTCCTCTCGAGGCTCCTCACCTGGCAGTCCCTCGGCTCTGACCACTCCTGTTGTTTGCCATCTTCAAGGTTCAACAGAAAGATTAGTCATATAATTAGATTTTATATTTATATATATATATATATATATATATATATATATATATATATATATATATATATATATATATATATATATATATATATATATATATATATAATCCTCTTCCTACCCATATTTCCACTATCTCTTAAGGTTCAAGTCTAGGTATCTACCCTATAGAGACCTAGTTCACTTAATACACGGCTCTGATACAATCTTGTAACACCCGACTTATAATTACCAATACACCCAATATTTTCACATTTTAAAACATAATTATCATCAAAAAATAGAGTACAAGTGTATCAGTTACATATAAGAGGTACACAAGTGATATCTAGGGATACAAAAGCATAACAAAATCTCCCCAAAGTCGGGCTGCTACGGTCCTCTCTATCCCTATCGTCAGCTCCAAACCCTGAGCTATGTCTTTCCCCTTAGCGGGGTCTCCAGTACTTGCAAGGTTAGTATCAACAGGGGTAAGCTACAAAAGCTGAGTGAATAATCAATACATATCAGAGTATGCAACATCATAAGGAAAAACATATAAGTACACAGCCATAATTCCTCACAACACATCATATCATAGCCCCTTGCTCCACCACAACACCAACAACCAACTATATCCGTCCCCTCATCAACCCCCGTGGTCTCGAGTCAAGAAGACTCACTGTATCCCCCAATAGTATGTATGATAGAACTGCCAGCCACTAGGACCATCATAACATATCTATGTAGGCTATAAAGCCTAACCCCTCGGCCACTAAGGCCTAAATCAACTTTAAGCCACAAAGGCTGTAACAACCAACACTAAGCCAGAAAGGCCTCATAATTATACAACACAGAGGTAAGGCATCGATTACTCACCTCGATATAAACCAGGTCGACTAGCTCCATTGCTCGTACACGGTGTCGTCCCGACTCCACGAAAAATATAGACCTCAATTCTGCAGTTCCAATCGAAAGGCTTTATATCCACTTCCAGACCAAAGAATCAAAATTCCTCCGGTCAAAAGCTGAATACAGACCTCCTGAAGCTTCGATTCAAATTTCACGATGATCCAACTGTTGAATCACCAAGGATCAACCAAGCACTGTAGCTAGTTCTTGAAAATTCGGGATTTCTCTCCAAGGTTTGAGGGATGAAGGATTAAGCCGAATTTAGGAGGTAAAGAATAAGTATTTTGGGTTATTAAATGATATTTATAATTTTTAGTTTGATTCTTATACCCCTACTAGTCCCTCAACATCCAAAGTTGTTTTTAAAACCCCCGAAACTTGTCGTGATACCAATTCTCGCTCTAATAATAATATGAAGTCTTAAGTTTAAAAGTTTTTCCCCATAATTAAATTTAATATTCATCTAGATCATTGACCAAGTGAACCTAGCCCATAGTTTGGTCATTTGGCAAAAAATGGCCCTTTTTCACCAAAATTATAAACATACTCTAAAGCCAAACAGTTTGGCCGCTCACGTATATCTAAAAGCTCCATAAAATATCAACTTCTGATTCGTAATTCCTTAATACATGACGTGTTTCTCACATTTTCGTTATATGTAGGAACTAAGTGGAATGCGGGAAGCCGATGCATAGGAGCCTTTCCTTTTCATGAGAGAGAGAAGCACTACTGCTATTACCAGGATCAGGGATTACAAGCTCATGCGATTTAGTGGTGTTTAGTTAGATATTTGATTTTTTGATAGCTAGAAATGGAATATGTTATTGTTTTCATATTTTTCATTGTTTAAGGATGTTTGTTTCAGTTTTAATGAAAATAGTGATATTTTTCTTTTATAAAAGGCATGGTTGTTTTATTCAAAATATTATCCTTACAATGTCTCATGTATGAATATGTTGGTTGCATAAGTAGTAGTAATTCGAATGTTGATACATCCTAAGTGTGTTGGATATATAATTGTGTTTGTATGATTGTCGAAATTGGATTTAAACAAGAATTACATCACCAAAGATCTAAGTGGACAGGATCTTGGAATCATTTGACTTAGAGTCATATGATGTATGCAACTCTTTATTAAATTGGAAAATTGGAAAAAGTCATAATTCACATAGAGATGTAAAAGAAATTAAGATTGTTGGGGAATATCCACACTAGTCTTTGTGAACTGTCTAGATTTGCCACTAGACACAATAAGTAATACTTTGCTGCGTATTCTAAACAGTTTAGCAAATATAAGTTTCCTTATTGGAATAAACATTGGTTAGAAGCTTTGAATTGTTAAAAGGTTTCAAAATGAAGTAGAAAAATCAACTAAGTATCTGAGTAATGAGTTATACGAAGATCTTAGGTTCTGAAAAACAGTTTCACAGTCATCTTATCCAAAACACTACAATGCAATAGTGTGTCTAAAAGGAGAAATTGAACATTGTTTGAAATGGTTAATCCTCGATTTGTCGGGATACACTTCCAGTTAGTTTCAAAATATTAGACCTTAGAAACAAGAATACCTGAAACCATATTTCAACTAAGTAGGTTGCTAAGACACCATCTGAAATGTGAAGTGGGGTTCATCCCTTACTAGCACATGTAAGAGTTTGGAGTTATAAAGTCTTCATCTGAAACTCATAACTAGCCTGAACCTGATCAGACTAATGTCATTTTATTGGTCATCCTACAAGTCCTTTGGATACTTGTTTTATAAGTCATTCAAGAACAAAGTGTTTGTGTATCCAAGAAGAGTCTTTCTTCAGAAAGAGCTCATATCTAAAGAAACCAGTGGGAGTAAGAATGATCTTTTGAGTGTCAATCAATGAAGAACCTTTTAGTTAACACTAGCACTTAAACTATAGGACAAGACTCCTGTTAAAAGAAACCTGACATAGCTACACCTCTTTGAAAGTGCAGTACAATTAGTCACTCTCATGAGTATTATGGTTTCATATTACTGAAAGTAATGCACTGATTAGTGGTAAAACATTGGTTGGTAATGATGAGTCATCTGACTACATGGAAGCATTGGTGAGTCCAGTTGCTGCCAAATAAAAGAGGATATAAAAAGCGAGATTCAAACCATGTGTTAATTTGATTGATCTTACACCTGGCCTAAAACCAGTAGGAGTAATTGGATCGTCAAAGAAAGAACAACACGGATAGAATGTATACACATTCGAAAAAAGATTGAGTAGGGTTGTACTCATACTCAAGAAATTGATTCTGAGAAAAGCACTCTTATTGACAGCTGAGAAAGAATCAAATAGATATTGTATGCCACATCTACATTTCAAGTGACATGGCAAAGTGGACGTTGGAACCGCTTTCCTTAAATGGAAGACAAAAGGGTTATGTGTATGACACAACCAGAAGGGTTTGAACATGCCAAATGTCCAAATAAAGTGTACAAAGCTTGAAAGATTCATCTATAAAGTCAAACAAGCACCTCACAGCTGGAATCTTTGTAGTCATAAAATGCCAAAAATATTTGGATTTTCAAAAAGCATAGATAAGTCCTGTGATTATGTCAGAGCTAGTGAGAGTACTATTGTAGTCTTCCTAGTAATGTATGTTGATAACATACAGCTTATAGGAAACAAATTCTCATTGTTATAAAGTGTAATAACTTGGCTATGAGGAAATGTTTAGCTGTAAAGATCCTAGGAGATATAATACACATGAGTGGTATAATAATCTATATAGATATATGAAAAACGTCTAAAATGACTTAGCCATAGTACATCTGAAATATGATCTTGAAGAAATTCAAGATGCATGATTCTGATAAAGGGGTTTTGCTTATGACATAGATTTTATTGAGAATCAATGTTCCGTTAATAGAGAAGCACTGGGAATATGAGTCAAGTCCCATTTGCTTTTACTATAGGACCAATCATAAGTGTCATGACATGTACTTATCCCGATGACTTGTATGCTTGGAGCATAGTATGTCAGATTCAGGATAGCCTTGGCAAAAGTCATTAAGACGGTGGTTGAATGCATTATTAAAGCACACATGAGAAAAACAAAGAGTCATGTATATAGTGAATAGAGAATATAATAATTTGGAAAGGTTACACGCCGAAACTGATGGCTAACTCTGTATAAGAATACGAGTATACATATAAGCTAGTGATGATGTATAAAAGACTACATGCTTGAAGGATTTTGTTGGTAATCTTGATGCTTGTCCTTAACATCAATGAATCCTTGAAATCTCCTAAAAACCAAAGGTGCAATAATCTTGACTAAAGAACCCAAGGGGCCATGAGAAGTCAAAACGCATACTCAAGGAGTACTGCCATATTCCAGAGTCGAGTTAGAAAGGGAAAAGACATAATAAATGAGATGTCATAGGAAAGGTATTCGATTGGATGATCTGCAATGAAATTGACATAGAACAAAATGAAGGTCATTTTGGGTACATAGACAAATAAAATTTTAGTTAACAGTTTAATAAACTTGAAACATATAACAATATAAAACTTTATCTGATTTGGTGATTATCATGTGTAGACTTGATAATGAGCTGGATTGCTACCATTTACATTAATTAAATACTGTGTTTCACTTTAGCATTTTTAGAACCTACTTCCTGGGTATTAATTTACTCAAACCTCCACGGTCGGTCGTACTCTTGGAAGCAAGTAGTGATTTAAGACTGTCATGGAGTATTAATAGATTGTCTATAGTGATTAGACATAGCGTGAGGATTGCGACTAACACTCATGAGTGGTTGATAGAGATTTAAATATTGGAACAACCCGCACTTAGAGATTACTTCATGGATTATGTCATAAGTAATTATAAGATGATAATGTCTTTTATTCTTCAAGCCGAAATGCATGAGGATTTTCTCTATGATTCTATCATGCATTGGTCTATGCAAATGCTGTTGATAACTGGTAGTCATAAAGGGTATGTCCATGTGTGACATGATGAAATAGACAGAGACTATGTAGTCAAATTTTATATGTTCCTTCTGCCCTAACAAGGAGAAGCGATATATGTGGGCCCCTCGATGATTTGATGTTGACATTGAAGTACTCAGCCGAGTTCGGACTAAATTGATGTGTTCAATTGAGTAGTCTGTTATGGTCATCATAAATCTCTATCGGGAAACAAAATTTGAACTTTTGGGGTTAAACTTATCCATAACCCGGGTTCATTAAAGATATCTTTTAGAAAGGAGGAATAAATGATCTCTTATCTAAGGGTCGTCTAGTGATCTTGATCAGAGTTCGGCAGTTGCATTGGATGTTACATTCTCTTCTGATTATCTGAAAATATCAGACCACACAAAGTTGATGACATGTCCAAGTGGGAGACTGTTGGAGATAGTGTCCAAGGTCACTAACTTATGATGATATTTCTAATAATAGCAGGGACTTTTTGGGTTGCCCTCATAACCAAGTAAAAACAAATAGTAGCAGAAAATATAGAGGAATGATTAGTTTATTAATTTATTGAGAAATAAATTAACCAGAAACCGAATCAGAAGTTAATTGATAAATTAATTTTGAATTAATTTATAGAATTTAATTAGAAGGACTTGATTCTAACTAATTAATGGTTTAATTAATAGAAACAAGTCCAGGGGGCGGTTGTAATAAATCTCCTTAAGGTTGGAACCCTAAGAGCCTTCCAGTATAAATAGAGGCCTTGAGGTCAAACCCTAAGGCATCCAAACCCACAAAGGAGCCGCCAACCTCCTTCCTTCCACCTCCCCTCTCCTTTGTCGATTTCCAATACCCATTTCTAAGGGTTTTGGATCGATTTTGAAGCAAGCAAAGGAACTTTGTCTATTTGGTCTTCTGGTGTTCTTGGGTGTGAATCATCAGAGGGATTATGGTTTGGATTCTTACATCCAAACAAAGGTATGAATTCATAATTCATCTTGTTGTTGATGCAATTGCTATGAACATATGATCCTGATTATGAAAGTGATGATTCTTGTTTGGATAATCTGCTTGTTTATGGGATTTGATTTTGTTTTGTCTTCTGTTGCATGAATGTTCTTGTCATATGTTCAAATGCAAATAATTTTAACTTAATATCATTCCTTTAAGGGTCTATTAGGATTCATATAAAGAACCACTTAATGGAATAAGTCATGGCTTGAAAAATAAAGGTTTTTCCTACAAAAAATCATAACTTAACATTAGGGTTTTGGTTTCGAACCAACCCATTAAGATCCTTCATTTTTAATTCCTTCTTAGATTAATAAAACATGTTATTTTATGTGTTAGTTTCAGTTCATATTAGTTTGGAGTATTAAGGACTTAAAAGGACGATTTCATGAGTTTTCTCAATTAAGCCATTTTAGACCACTGCTTAGTATTTTGATCACAACTCCTAAACCATAACTCCAAATAACATATGGTATACCTTGCTAGAAACTATACTTAGTTTTTCACAACTTCTATCGTTGACACTTTTCCCTAATTCTGCTTCTATTTTTGCAAATCGGTCTACAAGGCCAGGGACAAAATCTCTTATGAATTTTAGGCATCTTCTTCTAACTTTTAACATGTCTACCTTGCTTATTCTTTATACACTTCTTCGACTAAGTTCTTAATGCTATAATTTCTAATTGAGAAACATATTAAGACCTTCATAAAGAATTAACATAAGGCTTGAACAAGGGTTTCAAACTAGGCTTTTCGATAATCATGATTTCATGTCAATGCTAGCATGTATGTGTGGTTAACAAGGTCAAAACATCACCACACCAAGACCAGCCACATGGTTAGGTCAACCACAACCATCATCTATGTGGTGGTTTAGAGGCGGCTTTACGGTTGTTAGAAGTGGTTTAAATGTGGAAGAAAAGGATACAAAGACAAGTTCAACATTACTCAACTTCTAGACTCATGGATTCAAGTTTTCGTAACTTCCTCTTTCAACTTCTTCAACTTCTTGCTGATGTCCAGAAAACTTACCGATGTCCCTGTATTATTCTTGGTCTCTCTTTCTGGAATCCCCGCAAAAAAAAACTCTTCTCGGTTCTCTGTTCACACTCACATCTCTCTATCTATGATAGATCATGACTCATGAACTAGGTTTGGGTAATATATAGATGGGAAGGGTTGCGATAAAATGGACCCAAAAACTAAGACTCACAAGTAGGAATGTCAATGAGTCGGGGCGAGGAAACCCAAACCCGACTCGATAAGTTTTGAGTCGGGTTCCGGTTGGCACCACCGGGTTTCAGGTTTTTCCATTGGGTTTCGGGTTTCTTATCGGGTTTGCCAAACACTTTAATAATATAAACCTGCTATAGTAAAAGGTAATGCCAATAATATATATAATTCCAATCGTATTTTTCGGATGCATATATTGCATTTCATATGGAACATGATTCTTATGATATGTAACTCTTTTAAAAAAGTCATAACGAAAGCTTTATTCCTTCACGCTATATATATATATATATATATATATATATATATATATATATATATATATATATATATATATATATATATATATATATATATATATATATACACACACATATATATATATATATATATATATATATATATATATATATATATATATATATATATATATATATATATATATATATATATATATATATACTAGGTGCGTACCCGCGCGATGCTTCGGGCATCAAATAGTTTCCAGGCAGCTGCTATGTTTTTTTTGCATGACTATTTTGGGTTAAAATTAAAAGTGTATCAGAAAAAGTACTGAAATATACAACATTTAATTCAGAAAAAGTAAAATCAAAACCGACGATAAATTGTAGTTTTAATAATTTATTTTGTTTCATTAAAATCACTAAAAAGATAGTAATATACTTCTTGACATATTCTTTTTATAATTATAATAAAATAGCATCATATTTTAAATTAAAAAGCGTACTTAAAGAAAACATCCGCAACACTATATTTAGATTTCAAAAGCATAAACATTTTCGTTTCTTTTGTATAATAATACATATGAATTGGTAAACGTAAAAAAAAAAGATAACATATATTAGATTGTTACTTTATTCTTTTCTTTTATCACGCTGGTCAAAAGATGTTAAAAAAACAATAAATGTTATTTTGTTAAACTTAAAAAAAAAACATATTTTCATTAAAACACATTTAATAGTGGATGGTCATGCGATTAATAGTGGATGGTCATGCCGGAGAGAGTAGACATCTAAGATAAAACATAAGATAGAAGCAATATAAATATTGAGATTTTTAAGGTACGATATACTTTTAACACGTTCGATATATGATTACACCGAATATGACTATCTTACCAATCTTATTATAATTATTATTGTCAAGCACTTATAATTATTATGCAAACACGCCTTCAATGAAAAATTAATCAGTATTTGGTCTTTCAAAATGATTCGATTTTTCATTTTTTTTTTTTTGGTTTGATTTCGGGTTTGTTGCATATCCTAAGCAAAACCGTTTAACTTAACGTATTTATATTTTTTATCCAAAACAAAAAAGGAAATACAACAAAGTCCCACCAAGACAATTGAACCAAACAGCCAAGACAAAATGGAGCTAGGGGCATTTTTGACCATCTAATTAAAAAGCCCCACAATACATACAAAACCACGAAAAAGTTTCCCACCTAGAGAAACTATCTAACTGCAATGAAACTGTAGATACAGCAGTTTACATTTTTGACACCAAACCACACCAAACTTGAACTTCCCAGGGGCAATTTCGTCCAACCCACAAAAAGAGCTAAATAGCCTCTAGAAAGAAAAAGTGCAGCATCAACCACAGCTTACAAACATGAGACCAAGAGTAAAAATCGCAGCAACCCCGGACCAAGCTCCGCACGAGTCAACAGCAGCAGCCCCAATCGAAGACATCAAACCACAAAAGGAGCTAAAGAAACCACCAGAATGAAAAAACGCAGCAGCAACAATGAGAACCGGAATAAAAAACCACATCAACCCCGAACCAAGCATACCACCTCCTAGGGGCAATTTCGTCCAAACCCCAAAAAGAGCCCACGAACCACCGGAATGAAGAAAACCAAAAAAAAGCCAGTCACAACCATCACCTAAACGGGTGAAACCCAAGCCCAGGCGCACAGGGATAAGAAAATTGTAACAGACCACATCCAAGGGCAATTCCGTCCAAAACCCCAAAAAAGCCAATAACCACCAGGAGACATTCCTGGATATTTATTGTATAAATGCACCGTAATCATATAATCCAACACCGCATCCCCAAGAAACTCCAATCGCTGCTCAGAAAGTCAAAATTCATAAGTACAATGCTTTTATAGAAAGAAACAGGAGTACGATGCTATTTTGGGTAGCAGACCTGGTAGCATTTTGGAATCTCGGGTAGCATGTAAGAGCCGTGAGTTAGTGCCTCCACAAGCAAAGACGCGTCATAAAATGAAAAATTTAGCAACGATTCCAAGTGTTGGATGTTTATAAACTTCTCGGGTTGCAAAGTCAACTCTCGTGCATACGGTGTATTGACTAAGTCAACGGTTATACCTATCCAGCTCATAAAAGATAATGCTGCCATTTCACCTCCTTCGCTAAGGAAAACACCAATTAGTGCTTCTACAACATCGGCCACTACCTTCTTCTTTATTACCCTTTTACCCCTGATGTACATTTTCCTTTCATCCAAAACAACCTCTTCTTCCAAATTAAAGCTGCCTGCACGATCCCCATGGACAACCCACGTCTTTGGCACAAACGACTCATTATGAATAAACCCCTGAAAACATGCTCAAAATTTACCAAAATACCCTTTTCTGATATAATTTATCTAGAGATACAATAGACATTACCGGTAGATTGCAGTTACATCCCAATCTGCATAGGGAGTCATTGGATATGATTTTCTCTCTTCTTGAACTCAAAATGCCCTCATATTGATTTTGAAGCGTTTTAAATAACTGCTGACTGGCAGCATATTTAAGGAATGAATCACTTAGAGGATCGAAGGATTCTAGATGAAACTTTTCTCCACATTTTTTCGTTGTGATGGCTTCCAAAACCTAAAATGAACCAACAAAATGGCATTAAAAGATGGGTGGTGAAATAAATAAAGAAAGGGTAGGGATATAAATAAAAAAGAATACCTTAAAGGCAGGAACGTTTCCATTTGGGATGCTACCATCTAAATGCATCTTTTTCAAATTAAGAGCAATAACCCAAGACTCGACTCTCTGAATGATTGATGGAACAAAGGAGAAAGAATAAAATGTACTAATTGACACAGGAGACATGATTATGTAACACAGTTCAGATGGCAGCTCCACTCCTGCACTACTTGTTTCTGCAAAACAACAATAATAATCATAATAAAATAAAAGTATGTATGAATTCTGGAGTAAAGTATGTTTTTGTTCCTTGCAACGTCCCGATGATTTTGGTCCCTTAAGTGTTTAAGTTTTTTTTCAAAATGATCATTTTAATCTTGGACAAAAATTGAAAAAGCAATATATTATATACCAAAAAGACAAAAGGGACTAAATTGTAATGTTTCTTATTTTTTTAAATGTTTTTAGAATACTTTATATAGCTTTTTGAATTTTCTGCCAGGGGCATGATGGTCATTTTGGTGATGTAACAGCTTGGTAGTCAGATTCAACGATCTAGGGACCAAAAACATTATGAAGACCTCAAATAAGAACCAATAAGTGCAATTTGAAAACTTCTTGGGACCAAAATTGCAAATACAAGCTTAAAATTGGTCACAAAAGATGTAACCTACTCTAAATTCTGCTTACAATAATAACAATAAATAAACATGTTGGTCCCTTCATGCAGCTGGTTTTTGCAAATTTGCTCCTTGTTTGAGGTTCATGTAACGCTTTTGGTCCCTGTTCCAGATAAAATGAATACTTTTGGTGTTTCAAGTATAGAAAATTCTTGGGATTTTGGTCCTAAACTTGAAATGGAAACCAAAACATGAATAAAATAATAATTTAGAGGTTGCATATCATAAGAGGGATGGGGAATAAAAATCCTAACTCTTGAGGAACTTTGTAACAAAGTGCATCAGTAGACCACATAGTTATGGATAGTCGTGGTGGACAGTCGAATCATAGTTGAGAAAATAACCCTCTGTGAACCTGCAAATCAAGTTGAATCACCAAGAAATCACAAAAACAATCACATATTCACAATTAACTACATGATTGCTGCAAACGCACCAAGAATAAAACATTGATTTCATGAAACCTGTTAAAGCAAACTATCGATCTACATAAAAGCTGCAAATCGAATAAAAAAACCCACCAATCCACAAGAAACCTGTTAAACCCAAAGACCATTTAGAGGAGAGAATGGCTGAGAAAGAAAATGGGGAGAAAGAAAAAGCCGAGACATATCTAATCTGAGCAACCGTTATCACCACCACCTTCATATTTCAGTCAAATTTTGAACCTATAGATCATACACACAGAAAAATACATACATATAAAAATCAGGAGATTTCATTGAATTGTAATGAAAGGGAAATATCTTCGATACAGATCCAGTTCATCGGATCCAAAGCAAAGAACTCAATTAATAATCCCCGAATGAATTGTATTGACACATAAATTTACACTCACACCTACATAAAGATAAAAGTCAAAATCAGTAAATTCAAAGACGATATCAATTTGCTATTAAACAAAGATGATAGCAAATTAAACATTGAAATTTGCTAATTTAAAAAGTATTAATCAGCTATATGAAGTATTTTAATTGGAACGCTAGGAATAATAAGACAATTCAACTGCACAAGGAAGTCAAGTAACCTGGTTGAGTCATTTTTCGTATTACAAACAATAAAAACCAAGATATTTGTCGAGCAATACAAACAATAAAAACCAAGTTTCTCTGTGGTATTTTGTCGAGCACTTGGAGTGCATTGCAGTCTTGGTGTTCAAGTTCTCAATCGGCTTCCTTTTTCATCAAAAAATCAGAGCCAAAATGGTTTATTAGGCCAAAAACCAACGCAAAAATGGATTGCATGTCAAAGTGTTCAGAAAAAGAAAAAGAAAAAGAAACAAACCTTATCAGCAAGAAACCGAAGTTTTCAATCTGTTGATGTTCGAGTTCTGGATCCGCTTATTTTTTCATCCAAATAAGATCTGTATAATTTCCTTTGATTTAAGGTCTCCGAAACATCCGAGAGATCAAACCATACCTGCATATGTTTTGAGAGTGAAAGAGTGAGAGGAGTGAAAACCAGGGTAAATATGTGGCGTAAATATGTGGCCTTGCTGGGAGATCTAAATGATAAAGAACACTTTATCAACCTTACAAAACCCACAAACATGGTCTGATCTACCAAGAGTCTCATAAAAATGTGACAAATCTATTTTAGCCTTCTCAATCGGAGATTCAAGAAATCAAATAAAAAAGAAAAAAAAATTGGATTAAATACCTGATTTTAGAGTAGCTGAAGATGAAAATCGGGATCAAGAGAGATAAAAGAGACTGGTTCTCGGTGATGGAAGCAAAAGTCCTGAATCGTGATAGTTGGTGGAAGTAGGGTTTCCATCAAAGCTTGTGTACAACATTAACTTGATGACGGCTACCGGAAGGAGTGGCTATAAAGATCGTGGAGAAATTTGGGGATATGAAGGTCTGGATCTGCACTTTTTAAATAGGAGCCAAGGTATGGGTAATGATAAAAGAGAAAATCAAAATTTACAGCATTGTCTCCTCGATCGAGGGACAAGAAAGTATGGGATTTAAGAGATTCAAATTTCAAATGTTGAAGGCGCCGTTTCATACACGTGACACCAATCCATCCCCACTTATCCGTGTGAAATGTTTCCAGTTCCAACCTTCAGTTTTAGTTAATGCATAACAAGATTGTACAATATGTTTGATAAATTGTGTATTGTGTATTATAATTTGTACTATCTTAAATATTAAGACAATTGTGCATAAGGGGTTGTAATTTATATATGGTTTATAGTATAGTATATATATATATATATATATATATATATATATATATATATATATATATATATATATATATATATATATATATATATATATATATATATATATATATATATATATATATATATATATATATATATATATTGGATCGGGGTGAGGGAACCCAAACCCAACCCGATACCGGACATTCTTGGATTTCGGGTTGCTCCATCGGGTTCGGGTTTTATTGCCGTCCATACTCAAAATTACGACAAAGAAAGTTCTACTCGCTGAAGGATATGGTCCAAGGAGTTCTCGCAAGTTTTGGAAATCGGCACAAATGGTCCCTTAAATTTGCCACCTTACTTTTAAACTTCCAAAGCAACATTGGTTCATATTTTAACTTTTCTTTAAATAATAATTCACCCTAACATATAACTAAAATTCTAGAACTTATATTATTATTATGACTATTGTTGTTGTTGTTGTTGTTGTCATTAAATTATTTTAATCGTTTTTCCTAAATAGAATTTTTTTGAAACATGCAAATACATAAATAACACTAAATAAAATGTTAAAATAGAAAAGAGAGTTATACACAGAGTGAACAACGACTAACAAGTTCTTTAAACTGAGTTGGATTCACTATGTTGTCATTGTTAGTTTGTTGTCTCACAATTTCATAAATAGTAAGGCTTGGATCATATTCACGTGTCTTTATTGAACCTTTCTACGTTCTCCATTTTTCCCCATGCTATGAAGGATCCATTTTTAATATCACCTGTCTCATTTGGATGAATAATAAACTTGGACTACAAATAAAAAAGTTGTATATATTAGCATATATGAATACACAAAGACATATATTTCTTATATTAACAATTGAACATGTCAAGTTTTATATTAGACATATACCATAACGAGTGAATATATATACTCTTTCTTTTTCATTGGAACCTTTCTCCAATCTGAATACTCTATCGAGACATGATCAACCATCCTCACAAGTGTTCCAAGCTACTAAACAAGTTCATTCCCTTCATTCGCTAATGACTTTCCAAACTTGTTGAATGTGCCAATTATTCTTTGGGTACTATTCCTTTTCCATGTTGCAGCTTTTTGGGTATAACCTGTAACATTTATAGGAGAACCTAAACAATAGCAACCAAATAAGTGTAACTTAAAAGCAACAACAATTACAACTAAAAATGTGTAACTTAAAAGCAACAACAACAAAAATTATGTAAACTTTTGTATAGGCACCAAATTTGTAAAAACAATTCTATAATATTGACATATTCTGTAAAATCAATTATGTAACAAGACCTATTCTATAAAAATAATTCTACATAGGGATCATTTTTGTACAAACAATTTTGCACAAGGCAAAACTGGGATAGAATTCTTTGCGGATGTCAAACCAGGACGTAATGTTAAATCAAAGTTCGAAGTTTGTTAAGTGATTAAAAAAACCCATTAGAGGAAAATATTTTGCTATTTATGCAACATATTTTGAAAGTATGTTGCATAAATGGCAACATTCTTTCTGGATTTTAAACTGGAAGAGAATATTCAAATATCAAAGTTCCAAGTTTGTTAAGTGATTTAAAAAAAACCTATTACAGGAGAGATGTCGTTATTTATGCAACATACTTTGAAAGTATGTTGCATAATTGGTAACATTATTTCGGATAAAACAGGGACAAAATGTCCAAATATCAAAGTCCCAAGTTTGTTAAGTGATTTAAAAAAAACTCATTACAGGAAAGTATGTTGCATAAATGGCAACATTTTTTCCACATTTCAAAACTGAAACCGAATGTTCAAATATCAAAGTTCCAAGGTTGTTAAGTGATTAAAAAAAACCCATTACAGGAAAGTATATTGCTATTTATGCAACATACTTTGAAAGTATGTAAGTATGTTGCATAAATGACAACATTCTTTCCGGATTTCAAATCTGGGACAAAATGTTCAAATATAAAAGTTCGAAGTTTGTTAAGTGATAATTTTTAAAAAAAATCATTACATGAAAGTATGTTGCTATTTATGCAACATACTTTTAAAGTATGTTGCATAAATAGCAACATTGTTTCCGGATTCAAAATTGAGACAGATTCTTAACATGCAAACTGGGACAAGAAAGTATCTTTTTTTACAATTATACATGTGTTTCTTTTTTGACCATCATACCCTTGTTTTTTAATAATTACCATCATAGCCATGAAAAGGAACAACTAAAAATCACAAAAGGACTTAAAAATGGAATTATATCGTAATTTAGGCTATAGAGTACCTTGTTCATGTGTACCTATCTCGTGCTTAGAAGATCGTGTGTTAATAGAAGATTGTTGATTAATAGGTTGACATTCTTGAAAATTTCATTGACCACATTGAGTTTCACTAGCCTCATGGTCGAAACAGGCTCAATTAAGTCGATAGAAGTGATACACAGCCTCTTGCACCTACCCATATTGTCGTTAAATGACATGCAATACAAACATCAATATTTAGCACATAATATACAAATAATATTCAAGAAACAAAAGAAGAAATTTAAGCATTCCAAATCCAGTACAAACACATGTATAATAGATAAAAACATCAATATCTACCACATAATATTAAATTTATCCAAAAGAAAGTACATCAAGGTTTACGACATAATATTAATGAGCTATAAAAAAGAATAGATTTTTCACCGCTTTCTTCAACATCCACTTCATGTTCCATATTGGGTGTAATGTTCATGCCATTTTCACCATCATCCCTAATCCTATGCAAGTTTGGCACATCAAATGTGCAATCACTCGAATAAGGATAAAGCTTATCATCGACACTTTGCATGTCAAATATATATTAGTTTTAAATGTTTGAAGACATCCTAATCCTTCTGCTTGTGATCTATGTCATAAAACACATTTTCAACTGGTGATGCCAATACGGAGGGATCATCAGTTCTTTTTTTTTGGGAACAACATCATCGGTTAAATTAGCACATGTATGTGCCTTGTATGAGAAATTCACCAGTGTTACACCATTATCTTTATTGTAGCCTATATTGATGTCAACCCAATCACATTTGAATAAAACTACTCGTATTTGACTTGAGTAGTATAACTCAATAATGTTGCTCAATTTAAAATAATAGTTGATCACACCATGAACATGCCTTTTATGTTGACTACTAGCGTAATTTGAACCTACTATAGTAACAAGTTTACCACTGTTTTGGGTTCTTAGTGATTTCTCTCGATTTTTTATGTGAAAATGGTAACCCTTAACAAGGTATCCCGAGTAGCGTTGCACACTTCTAAGGGGACCACAAGAAAGCCATTTTAGATCCATAGTTACTTCATCACCTTGTTCTTCCATATGTGCAACCTACAACATAGTTGTTTATAGTCGTAACACTAATAACAAATTATAATATATCAAACATTTATTTTGAATTACCCTTCTCTTGAACCAACCACTAAATTATTGGCCATGAATTTTGTCTATTTCATAATCAGGTAATCGACGAGAACAATATTGTCTGTTGACTAGCCGTTTGTGTTCCTTAAAAATATAACTCATATTAATAAATTTTTGTGATAGATGAATGAATACCAAGAGTGTCTAATAACAAAAAAATCATAGATTATCTTACTCTCGAAAAGGTGTAACTAAGTAAACATTGAATAGTACATAATAGTGTGCTTGAGTGAGAGACTTCTAATCAATGACTGAATTTGAAGATCCCATTCTTTTGTGAAAAGACAGTCCTAAATGCAATTTATGCCCTATGGAACGACCGAGGCAAAGATTGTTGGGTTCTTCAATGTCATTTTGGTGACCCATTTGCTGGAATACTATAACATAAAATAACAACGTAGCGGAAATAAAAATAAACGATCGTATTCCACCACGGATCACAAGATCACGCTCCTTTCACAACTTTAAACCAAAAGAAGGATCAAAGAATACATCAATGCAGATCTGAAGTATCTAGGATGAACAAGACCTAGTAGCCGGAACCTCTCTGATGAAATCGCACCCAAGACGTAGATCCAATACGCGTTGGAGTAGTATAACCCTTTGCTTATTTAAAAATTTAAACAAGCTGCAAATTGATCCTTTGAGATGTTATTTATCTTTCCACAGGATACATCCGCCTAAACTCAATAGGACCTCCAAAATTAACCTCTCTCGTTAAATAGATCACCAAGTGCACTATCACAGTACATAATGAAGGAGAAAATATCTTCTCTAGTTTGCATAAAGTGGGAGCAACTTTAGCCTCAAGAAAATGTAGATCAGCTTCTAATAAAGCCTTGTAGCAAATTGTCCTAAAAATTGCATAACTTAATTATAACCGAGATTACATGATCCGACAAAGTTCCACATAATGCAATCGGTAAATACTCTGGCATCAACATGTGATTGTCATAACTCTTAATCCCAACTACTTTGTGCTCATTTAGTTGTACACATCAAGAGATATTGGATGAAAATTCATATGGAGGCTTGATTGACTTGAGGTTTTTTACAAATTTATACTCTTCACCCCGAGACATTTGATAGCACACTTTTGGCATGAAAGTAACATTACTTCTAGGACGCTTCTTTGGATGCAAGTCCCTTCTTATACCCATTTGTTGTAAGTCAAGTCTTGTTTGATAGTTATCTTTTGACTTTTTTTAATTGTCCTAATAAAGTTCCACTATGTTCTCACAAATATATTTTCAATGTGCATCACATCAAGATTTTGACACAATAACAAATGCTCCCAATATGGCAACATCAAAAAAATACTTTTCTTTTTCCATGGACCACCATCAACATTGTCAACAATAAATTATTTATTGTCTAACTATCGTACAACCTCCTATCTAAAAGGAGAAATGGGAGCAACTATTAGTTCTTGACCTCCAAGAAATGATCTAATATCTGAATGACAATGATAGTTATTGGGAAGCCACCTCCTATGACACATGTAACACCACTTTCTTCCATGAGTTAGCGTTAGGAATTATTATCAAAACTGCATACAGGACATGCGAGTTCTTCTTTAGTGATCCACCTGGACAGATTGACATAACCTGGAAAGTCTGATATTAAAGACATAATAGAAGCCTTCAGTTGGAAGTATTGTTTTGTTGACGCATCAAATGTATTAACTCGATCCTCTCATAACTCCTTTAATTCTGTTATTAAAGGATGCATATAAACAATAATCTTGCTTCCAGAAGCTTTAGGACCTGGGATGATTAACAAAATAATGAAATTTGGTTGCTTCATAACAAACCATGGCGGCAAGTTGTACGAATTAAGAGAAAATGGTCAAATACTGTGTGTCACATTCATTGTCTTAAGAAGTTGACTTTGTCGTTCGACAAAGCTAGACGAACATTACGTGGATCAGTATCAAATTCTAGAAAGTTTTCATCAATATCTTTCCAACCTAATGCATACGCTGGACGCCATAATCTTCCATCTTTCACACACTCCGTATGATGCCACTCCATAAGTTTAGACGTCTTTGATGACATAATCAATCTTTGAAGTCGAGGCTTTATAGGAAACCACCTTAATAATTTAACGCCTTCTTCTTAGGAGGAATCACTTCCTTTTGATGATTAGCTTCATGAACCACCCATCTAGAATATCCAAAAAAAGAACAAGCTACATCCTTCTCTTTCTCATCCTAAAACAACATGCAACCATTGGGACATGAATGGATTTTTTCATACCGTAATCCCATGGTGGCCATGATTGTTTTTTCACTTGGTGTGTTGTTTTAAGTAATAAATTTCATGTAACAAATCCTGTAAAAACTCTAACAACATAGAGAAAGATGTGTTACTCCAACCACCGAGATACATTAAATGGTACAAATGCACCACACATCCTAACTTCTTGTATTTGCAATTCGGGCACACCTTTTCTTCAGCTTCCTTGACAAGGTAATCGACTTTGCTTCTT
The DNA here is from genome assembly GCA_023525715.1 of Cichorium intybus. Classification (NCBI taxonomy): domain Eukaryota; kingdom Viridiplantae; phylum Streptophyta; class Magnoliopsida; order Asterales; family Asteraceae; genus Cichorium; species Cichorium intybus. The sequence goes on along the minus strand of CM042017.1, from coordinate 57,194,978 downwards.
CTATTTTTCGTGTCTCGACTATTATCGAAGCGTTATCATGTATCTCCAATCCACTTCCACCTTTAGTTTCAAAAATATTGTTCAACATTTCATGGAGAAATATCCCTTATTCCTCGTTATGGGTTGTGCTTGTCCATGTATGTGTTATGCCTTCCTTATTATATACTGATAGCGTATCATAGAATTTTGCTTGGCAGAGCTCCATCGGTCCAAAGCCAAAAGCGCTGTCCCGTAGCACTGGACTTACTCAAGGCCGCCCCACGGCACCGGCAATCACTCTTCTGGATCGTCACCTCCATAAAAACATTCCCGCAGAACCACAAAGACGACAATCTGCGGGAAGACTGACACACGCAGGAGACAAAAGGTGCACACGGCGCACTACCTGTGCCTCACCGTACCCTTCCAGCACCACAATCTCGTACCAGGCGATCGTCCAATATCCTACCGAGCCCGCTGGAGGACTGACACTGATGTTCCCAAAAGTGAGCCCAACCTCAGGTATAAAAGGCCAAGGGGCCTTCAGGTAACACTCATGCTCTCAAGACTATTACCTCTTGCCTTCGAGAGAAAATCACCTACAATACGATACTGACTTGACCGTCGGAGCGCCCTCTCGGGATCGCCTCCCGGAGCATGACTAACGGTCATTCCCTTCTTTGCTGTGATCTCAGTCATCCGAGACCGCCGGAGCTTCCACCCATCATTATCCTGGAGTATGAAGTCACAACATTTGGCGCCATCCATTGTGTGCTCAACACAACCAACCCTTAAGCAAGCATACAACCATGACCGGCCGGGAAAGCAGTGGCGCTTCACCAAGTCTGGTGAGACCCATGCACCCACTGGACAACACTAATGCACCCACAGTCTCCTCTGCCGTAGCAACAACAACACCGCTAGCGACAGTTCCATTCCCAACCACAACAACACAAACCATGCTAGCACCAATAATGAGCACTAACCCCCCGCTGGCAACCCTCCCAAACACAACTCAGATGCCGACTACCACGCATACAATGCCATACACGGTTTCTATGCCACCTTTCACACTGGTAACACCATTTCCCCAAGCATATCTGACGACATCAACGGGAAACCACCACCTCTTACCCACATTTCCAATCCCCCAACAATTTCGCTACACACCGTTCCAACAGTATGTACCAATGCCAAGAAGCAACCAATCCCCGTTCGTAAAAGATCTATTGAACTATGAAATTCCAAGCACAACTAAGTTACCAACCCTCAAAACTTACAGTGGAACCTCCGACCCCGACAGCCACATAGACATATACGAGTGGCACATGCAGTCTTTGAAATTGGATGAGAGGTCCTGGTGCACATACTTCCCGACAACTTTGGACGGCAATGTGGGAGCCTGGTTCAAAAGTCTAGCTCCAAACAGCATTCATAACTTCGAACAACTAAAGCAGCAGTTCTTAATGAACTTCATGCAGCTACAAAAATACAGAGGGGATAACAGCGCCATCATGGGGTGTAAGCAACGAGAAGGCGAATCCCTGAAAGACTACTTCCAAAGATTCAATAAGGCCACCCTGGATGTCCTGGGACAAGATGACAAGCTCATTACAGGGGCATTCATATGGGGTCTTCTACCAGGACTGCTTTCAAGGAAGTTCTTGGGGAGACCGCCACAGTCTCGACACGAAATGAAGGAGAGAGTAGAGCGATTCCTCCGACAAGAAGAAGGCACAGCTAAAAAACAGGCATACCTTCGGGCCGCCACTGAAAAACGAGGAGATAGATTCCACAGCCACCCGTACAGCGCGACGGCCCATCGACACGCAAATCCGGGCAATCGCCCGTTCCGGAAGTACAACGTACAACCCAAAGACGGAGGACATGGTAGACGCAACAATGTATATACCATCAGAGACGGTCACAACCGACGGAATCCAAGAGACGCAGTCAGATACTGCGAATACAACCGCAACAAGACCCACAATACCAACCACTGCACCATGCTACGCAGATAAGTAACTAACAAACAGCTGAAAGGTAACCTAATCGAAATCGCAAGAAATCTTCGAGATAGGAACGAGAGAGAATAGAAAACTGCCAAACCACAAAAGGGTGACCACCAGCATAAAGCGCCAGAAAAGGAAATCCTCGCCATCCGATCATTCCAGCAAAGCATGACACACCTGTCCAGCGCCCCAACAAAACAGCCGGCCCAGAGAGCATTGCACGTGGAATTCTCGAACAACGACCCCAAGCCAGCCCAATGGCAAGGCGATGACCCCCTGGTGATAGCAGGATATGTAGGACAAACCAAAGTACACAGGGTTTACAATTTTACATAGATGGAGGAAGCGCCGCCAACATCCTCTATGAGAATTGCTTCACACAACTCCACCAAATAATCAAAGACGGCCTCAAACCTGCAAAGGGAAGACTAGTAGGATTCACCGGCCACAGCATATGGCTGCTGGGAATCCTCCCGGTCCCCTTCACACTACGAAGTCATGACGACAAAACCAAGAAAACAGTATTGATCGAATTCGTGGTCGTACGGACCCCGTCAGAACATAACATCCTGCTGGGAAGACCAGCGCCCTAACAAAACAGCCGGCCCAGAGAGCATTGTACGTGGAATTCTCGAACAGCGACCCCAAGCCAACCCAATGGCAAGGCGATGACCCCCTGGTGATAGCAGGATATGTAGGACAAACCAAAGTACACAGGGTTTACAATTTTACATAGATGGAGGAAGCGCCGCAGACATCCTCTATGAGAATTGCTTCACACAACTCCACTAAATAATCAAAGATGGCCTCAAACCCGCAAAGGGAAGACTAGTAGGATTCACCGGCCACAGCATATGGCCGCTGGGAATCCTCCCGGTCCCCTTCACACTACGAAGTCACGACGACAAAACCAAGAAAACAGTATTGATCGAATTCGTGGTCGTACGGACCCCGTCAGAACATAACATCCTGCTGGGAAGACCCGGCCTGCTAAAATTCGAAGCAGTAGCGTCAACGGTGCGTGGTACCCTAAAGTTTCAGACGCCAGAAGGGCCAGCCATGGTAATCGCCAGTGTATATAAGCCATTGGAGTGCTGCCAGATACTCCAGCCGTCGAAACTCACCCGGAATCAAAAGCGTCCAAGGTTGGAGATGGCAGACGCCAATGTAATCATTAACATGGATTACCCAGAACAGCCAATCAAAATAGGGACCACTTTGCCAAGAGAAATACGCAGCGAGCTGATAGCCCTCCTGCAACAATACAAGCCCGTCTTCGCATGGAAGCCCACAAATATGGTGTGCATAGAAAGAGAAGTCATTGAACACGACCTCAACATCCAACCGGGCAGTACCCCACTAAAACAAAAAAGCGAGGGCAAGCAGGAGAACACAATGACGCCATCAACAAGGAAGTAACAAAGCTGGTCCAGGCAGGAATCCTGAAGGAAGCAATATTCCCAACGTGGATCGTGAACCCCGTGATGGTCAAAAAATCTGACGGCAGCTGGCGGATGTGCATTGACTATAAAGACCTCAATAAGGCTTGCCTAAAAGATAGCTATCCGCTACCGGAGATAGACCAGAAGATTGAATCGTTGCACGGGTTTCGCTGGAAATGTTTCCTGGACGCCTACAAAGGCAACCACCAGATCCTAATGAAAAAAGAGGACGAGGAAAAGACAGCGTTCTACACAGACCATGGGACCTTTTGCTACCAAAAAATGTCCTTCAGATTAAAGAATGCGGGCGCCACATACAAGCGGCGGGTGGACCGGGTATTTGCGGCGGGTGGACCGGGTATTTGCTCCTCAAATCGGCCGGAACATCAAAGTCTACGTGGATGATATGGTGATTAAAAGCAGGAATGGCCCGTACCTACTGGAAGACATACGAGAAACACTCACCACCCTAGAGAGAACCAAAATGAAACTAAACCCGTCCAAATGTACCTTCGCTGTGGAGGAGGGACAATTCCTGGGGTACTACATCACCAACGATGGAATCTAGCCGCTCAAGCAAATAATGATGAAGCCAGAGACATCAGGAAGGCTGGCAAAATAGTCAATTGAACTTGGAGAACACGACATAGAGTATCGCCCGCGAGTAAGCATCAAGGGGCAGGCACTGGCGGATTTCCTGCTGGAAGTACCGGAAACGGAGGGTCGACAATGCAATACGATAACGGCCCCGAAAAAAGAAAACACAACTTGGAAGTTACACACAGACGGCGCCGCCAGAAAAGAAGGCTGCGGCGCTGGGTTGATCCTCCAAAACCCTCAGAACGAAGAAATGACGTACGCGCTGAGATTTGACTTCCAGACCTCCAACAATGAGGCAGAGTACGAAGCGTTAATCGCCGGACTGTGCCTTGCAACGAGCAACGAGGTTAAGGACTTAGAAGTCCTCAGTGACTCTATGCTGGTGACAAACCAAGTGAACGAAGTATATGAAGCCCGAGATCCTAGAATGAAAGGATACGTAGAAATGGTTGTCAACATGGCCAAAGTGTTCAACTCTTTCACCATCAGGCAGATTCCAAGGTCGGAAAACCAGAGGGCCGACGCACTAAGCAAGCTGGCGTCGACATAATTCAACCATCTAACAAAGAAAGTGTTGGTGGAGGTACTCAAAGAGCGAATTATAGACGAAACCCAAGTGAAAGAAATAACAAACGAGACAACAACATGGATGACCCCAATCGTTGAGTACATCAAACATGGAATCTTACCAGAAGACGAGGCGCAGGCCAGTAAGATCAGAATCAAAGCCCCACAATACTCCATAATGGACGGGAGGTTATACAAGAAAGGATATCTTGTCCCATGGCTAAACAGCCGGGAGGGACAAGAGATATTACAAGAACACACTCAGGGGACGCGGGAGCGCACGAAGGCATGAGAGCACTAACCGAAAGAATACTACAAATGGGGGTATACTGGCCAGAAATCCAACAGGACGCAATGGAACTAACAAAGAAATGTGTCGCATGCCAGACATTCGCGCCGGTACAGAGCCTACCCTCCACACAACTAACGAGTATAACAGCCCCTGGCCATTCCATCAGTGGGGAATAGACATAGTAGGCCCTTTCCCAGAAGCGCCTGGAAAAGTGAAGTTCTTGATCGTAGCAGTAGACTATTTCACAAAGTGGATCGAGGCCGAGCCCGTAGCCAGCATCTCGGGAAGGTCAATAATCAAATTCATGTGGAAGTCCATCCTTACACGATTCGGCACACCAAGAACCATAATCAGCGACAATGGACTCCAGTTCACGGAAAATCCTTTCAAAGGATGGTGCACCGACACGAAAATCCACCAACGATTCACCTCGGTGGCCCACCCGCAAGCAACAGACGGAGGTATCAAACAAAACAATAGTGAACGGGATCAAAAAGTGACTAGGCAAAGCAAAGGGAAACTGGGTGGAAGAACTGCCTAGCGTCCTGTGGTCTTACAGAACCACCCCCAGAACCGGTACCCAAGAGACGCCTTTCAGCCTAGTTTACGGAACTGAAGTGGTCCTACCCCCAAAACTAATGGTAACATCGTTACGAATCGCCAATTTCTCCCTAGAGCAAACTGACAAAGACCTCCGATATAATCTTGACTTTTTGGAAGAAAAAAGGGAAGCCTCCCTCCTACGACAAGCAACCCTCAAACACAAGGCGGAGAAATATTACAATCAACGTGTAAAAGGAAGAGCCCTCAAGGTAAACGATTGGGTCTTGAGGAAAAATGAAGTAAGTCACGCAGAACCCCAGGGAAAGTTGGGCCCAACCTGGGAAGAACCATACAAGGTCGTCGAAGCAAACTGCAATGGCTCATACATCTTGGAAACGATGGAGGGAAGAGCAATCCCTAGAACGTGGAACATACAAAACCTAAGAAAGTACCATTTCTAAGGAAGACCGACGAAACGATGATGGCAACACCGGCACCCCTTGGGCCGTTTTCTGGAAAACTCATGTCAAAATGTATCGAGATCACGATTTTAATGAAATGCTAAGGCTTCGACGGGATTGATCACCCCGCCGAAGGCCGTTTTTACCTCACCACGAAAATTCAAAACACTAGTGTCTTTTATCTTTTGCTTGCATGCTTCGAACTGGCTGGCGCCCCTAGCTGCCTAGCTGCCCTTTACAGGACTTCGTGTACCTTTACGTTGGCATGGCGCCCCCAGTGGCCCAGCTGCCCTTTACATGACTTCGTGTGCCTTTACCTTGGCCTGGCGCCCCCAGTGGCCCAGCTGCCCTTTACAGGACTTCGTGTGCCTTTACCTTGGCCTGGCGCCTCCAGTGGCCCAGCTGCCCTTCACAGGACTTCGTGTGCCTTTATCTTGGCCTGACGCCCCCAGCGGCCCCAGCTGCCCTTTACAAGACTTCGTGTGCCTTTATCTTGGCCTGGTACCCCTAGCCGCCCTTAACAAGACTTCGTGTGCCTTCATCTTGGCCTGGCACCCCAGTGGCCCAGCAGCCCTTAACAAGACCTCGAGTGCCTTCATCTTGACCCAGTATGCCTACAAGTAAAACATAATCACCCAACAAGTTTGCTGAGCCTTAAACACTGCTCACATACAAGGTAACGGATAAAACAAAAGCAAACAACAACTCTACAAAAAGGAAAAGAAAGAAACAACCAAAAGCAAACAGCAACCAGACAAAAAGGATGACATACGAGATACCAAAGTCAAACTTAACCATTCACAAACAAAAAGGGCACATGCCATCCAGCCCAAAAAGTCAAACAACGACCAAAAACGACCGTAAGCAACCAAGCGAACATTGTCAACACAAAGAAATATTGTTCATAAGGTACAACCACATCGAATTGGTCCAAAAGAAAAAAGCAACCACCAACAAAGCCACCAAACCGCTACTCCTCTTCTTCTGGTTTCAACATCTCCTTCAACTCCTCCACACCGACTTGCCCAAGCTTTAACAACATGGCGTAATCTAGGGAAGCGAAATCCTCGATAGCGCGGTCCATCTCGGCCTCATAACCAGAAAATGAGCTCCTACCTACAACGTCAGAAAGGTCAAGAGAGGGATTAGCACAGAGGCGAAGGCGCATGGCCTCCTCCCCAGCGGCATAACATGCACACCTTATCTGACCAACACCATGGATAAACTCCGGCTGGAGCATCACTTTCTCAATCACCCGTACGATACCCTCCCACAACAACCACTCCAAATTACCCTTAACCTCCACTAGCTCCGCACTCCCAGCCTCCACAGCCTTATCCTTCTTAGCGACATCACAAATCAAGCTCTCGTTCTGGATAGCCAAACCGTCATTCAATTGCTAAACTTTCTCCAATTCATCCTCACAAGCACTCAAACTCTCCTTAACAAGCATTTTTTTCGAAATGACTGCCCTGATTTTCTCGTCATGCTCCCCGACGGCCCTCTCTAGCACACCAATCTGCCTCTTCAACTCTTGCTCGGACGAGCGAAGGACGTCTAAATCCCTGTCAGAAGAGATAAACCTCTACAAGCGTCTGCCCCAGCGGCAAACATGTACGCGCTTTGGGCGGAAGCAAACTACAAAGCAGAAACAAGGGCATCGTCCGGGTATAACTCCATATCATTCTCCATGGCTGGAGGGAAAACATGAGCAGCAAAATCTAGAGCCACCGGCCGAACAGTCAATCGGGACCCGTTAACTAGGCCCCAAGTCGGTGAGAAAGGAAAGGAAGAAAAGTCGGTCAAAACATGGCAACCAACTGCCGACTCGACATTAGCTCCCAGCCCAACTCCAGATCCCTCTTCCATCACAGGTACACCAACACCAACTGAACCTCCGCCCTCCACCACAGGGCCCTCAGTAACAACCTTTTCACCAACATCAACCGCCAGCTCCGCGCCACCACCAACAATCTTAGCCTCACCAGCAGGCTTGTCCACCACTTGCGTGTCGTCATCAGGAATCTGAATTACCTCCTCCTTATCACCAAAAACACTTCCACTCCTCAAACCAGACAAAAGCTTACGGCGGCAGTGACGCCGGACCGGCACGAGACCTGCCGACGCATCAACCGGGCCCACAAAACTTTCACCAACCTTACGCTTACCCGTCCTCATAATGGCTTCAATTATGCCCTCTTTGCTATCCTTCACAGATTCATCGGAAACAGTAGGACCTTGGAAAGAAGACGTACCTACACTTATATCGACCAGCGGAGACCCCCCTGCAGCGTCACCCTCCTCATCTCCCCCAGCACTCAGAACATCGTCAGCAGGAACTTCAGAAAAACCATTGAACATAAATGGATCAGGCACCTTGTCTATAAGATCGACCTCCCGGCACTCCAACTTCCCAGGATACTTGTCAGCCAAAACATCTGTAAAAGCAATCGGGCGAACAACACCTAGGAGGAACAACGATCACGCTTCAAAATACAAAAGAGATGGGAAAGAAGGGGAAAAACGACAATAAGAAACACAAACATGGGCATACCTTTCACCACAAAAAAGAATTTCGGCATTTTTCCTCTAGCCCTCCACGACGGGCTCAACCCACCACCAGCAAGGATATACTCGGGGTAATCATCAGGCACCACATGAAAAGCGTTCAGGATCGCAACACTATCACGGTTCTGAGGAAACAACGCCGGGGCCGGATCCTTGACACCGCCGCGGCGAACACACATCTTTCCAACTCGGCCCTCGTTGACCCATAACCACTTCTCCGTCCAATTTTTAGGGGAGGCTTTCTCCCCGACCAGTACATGGATGGATCGCCCCCATGAATAAAAAGTATAACCGTCACTGGCTTGCGAAAAACGGAAGTAAAGTTTGAAGACGAAATAGTCAGGCGCGAACCCTAGAGAACGACAAAGCAACTCGAAAGAAACTATCTTGTTTACGGTGTTGGGTGCAAGTTGAGTAACGCCCACCCGGTTCTTTCGCAAGACCTCATCCATGAAGTTGCTGGTCAGAAGCCGATACCCAGCATCGAACGTCTTTACAAATATACCCGTTTTCCCCGGAGGGGGATGATAGAAACCGGCGTCGTCACTAGGGAACACCATGCCATCGTCAGGACAAAACCCAAACTGATCGACGAGCTGGGCCCACTGCTCATCGGTCGGAGCAACGCCCACATCGTTAGCCATGAAGTCAAGAAGAACAAAGACCGCGAAGAAAAAAGAGGGAGAGAAGTAGAGAGAAATTGCAGAAGAACTAAATGGTCGGGACTGGGAAGAGAGAACCAAAAAACTGCCATAATGATGAAAGGCTGCATGGGTCTTGTCACGGCAGGCGGGAACCCGGATCAAATACACCCCAGCCCTACACGTGTCGTTCCCATAACTCTAGAACGTTACGGCTCCGCTGGGCCTACGCAATAACTGCTAGACTAGGGGGACTTGATAGCGTATCATAGAATACGGCTTGGCAGAGCTCCATCAGTCCAAAACCATAAACGCTGCCCCGTAGCGCTGGACTTACTCAAGGCCGCCCCACGGCAGCGGCAATCACTCTTTTGGATCGTCACCTCCATAACAACCTTCCCGTAAAACCACAAAGACGACAACCTGTGGGAAGACTGACACATGCAGGCGACAAAAGGTGCACACGACGCACTACCTGTGCCTCACCGTACCCTTCCTACACCGCGATCGCGTACCGGGCGATTGTCCAATCTCCTCCCGAGCCCGCTGGAGGACTAACACTGATGTTCCCAAAAGTGAGCCCAACCTCAGGTATAAAAGGCCAAGGGGCCTTCAGGTAACACTCATGCTCTCAAGACTATTACCTCTTGCCTTCCAGAGAAAATCACCCACAATACGATACTGACTTGACCGTCGGAGCGCCATCCCGGGATTGCCTTCCGGAGCCTGACTAACGGTCGTTCCCTTCTTTGTTGTGATCTCAGGCATCCGAGACCGCCGGAGCTTCCACCCATCATTATCCCGGAGTCTGAAGTCACAACATATACCTATGAGGTGATCTAGAACAAATTCTGTAATTTGATATTTCATGTTTAGACAATTTGTACATGGACACTTTATCATCCCCTACTGACAGATGCTCTCCCCAAAGCAAAATTCAATCAGTTTTACACCCAATTAACAAAAGTTTGACTTGATCTTGGTGTACTATACATCCAACATCTATCCATGACTATTCAAAATAAAATTAAAATTAAAATTTTAGTAAATAACTAAATATTGAAAAAATGAATACCCCAAAAAAACATAAACAAAAACAAATAAGGAAAAACAAGTGAAGCATGGCTAGTGGGTTCTCATTCATGGAGCCATAATTTGTTCATAAGGTTTGGTTTTCTTTATATGCAACTTTTAATAGAATACTCAAGGAACATATAATAACCACAATTCAAATAATACAACTGTGAGTAATGTGTAACATTCTATGCTAAAATAAAGTTGTGAATCCTTAACATTTCTAGAATAAAAGTAGAAATCCAAGTAGAAGCTTTATATAATCAAAATTTAAGTAGAAACCTGATTAAAATATAATATAATAATCATATAGAAACCAAAATTGCACACCATAGTTATGAAACTTGTATGAATAAATTTCAGTTTTGAAGCACATAAATCATATATTTGCTTCACAATTGGAAACATAAATTTAATTAGAAAAGAACAAAAATTAGTAGCGAACAAAATCGCACACCATATCCAGCAACCCAAATCGCACACCATATCCAGAAACCAAAATTGCACACTATAGAGAAGAACACAAATGAATTTAGAATAGAAGAACATAAATGTGCCCGATGTTTGAAGTTTGACCGGTGACCTTTGACCAGGTGGTGCGATGCGTAGCTAATGTTCCACCGACGAGTTAGGTTTCTGAAATTAGTGGAAGTTGTGGGAAGCACAAATAAATCTACCATTTCTTAGCAAATGTTCAATGGCGGGATCAATTTCAACATTCACTTGGAGGGAACCAAAAAATTTCGTTGTATCCGTATAGGAGGATAGTCTTTGTATCCTATTTTGTTGAAATGTATTCCTAGGAACAACACTTGAATGATGGAATCCAAAGAACATGTCATTGTGGTCTTGTCATCCATAGTATAAACGTACGAGACATTGCATCAGCATGCCAAGTCGTATGGTTAAGGAATTATGTGCAACTTGGGAGACGAGTAGAGTTCAGGTACTGATATTTATATGATAGCAGATCACACTTGTTACTTAAAAAATATTTGGTATATCACAGTTGAGTGAAGCATATTAAGACTATGTTTGGCGCGCTGCTAGCTAATAAGTTACCTTATTTTTCGATATTTTTTAGGTTGTCATATTTGACAAGACACAAAGAAGGTTATAAACTAGTTTTACAAAAAACTAAAATTAAACATCATTACATTGAGGGGCAAATGTACATATATTGAAGGTGGGTCCTAGGACCTACCTATTTTTTTAAATTTGTATAGGTAATTATATATAAAAAGCCTAGAACCACATTGAAAATAATTAAGGACCTACCTTAGTCAAATAAATGTCAATTCATTTAAAAGAATCAAGTCTCAACTTGTTAGCACAATCAAATAAACTATCTCAAATACACTAAAATACAACAAAAAAAAGGAAAAAAAATACGCCAACAACCCAACACAAACTCACATCCTCACCACGATTGTTGCCTGGTTCTGCTTCGTTCATGAATCACGATTGTCGCATGATCGGCGACTGCTACAGTCATGTTTATTTTTTTTAAGACATGACCCCACCCGCTATTAATATTTTTTTACTCTTTTATTTTATTTTTGATTTACTTAAATAAGGAAACACATGAATTTCGATTCTAAATTAGCCACTGATTACATTGGTGAGTTACTGAAAAAATAACCTAAAATTAAACATCATATTACATCAGTGGGTTCCTGAAAAAACGGGAAGTGAAGCCAAAGAGTCTTTTACAGAAGAAGCATGAAGCATTGTGTTTGTAGCAAGAAGTATTCAACTTTAATGAAAGGGGAGCGCAGGAAGGTTCATTCAGACGTTTATCATTTATTTTGATTTATGTTCGCTTTAATTATAGATTTATTTCTCAAGTCTCTTTATTTTACGCAGACTTTATTGTTCATACGTTTTCCGTTTTCTTTTAAAGTTTTTGTTTAGGCTATATATTGAGCCCTGGAGTGCTTAATAATGCATCGAATTTACGCTCAGTTCCCAAGTTTTAGTACGGAGAGAAAAGAAGAGAAAAGAAAATAAGGAGAGAAAAGAAGAGAAGAGAAAAGAAAAGAAAGTTATATTTTCGTGTTCCCGAGTCGAAAGAAAATTAAAGGAAAGAAATATGTTTTTGTGTTCCCGAGTGGAAAGGAAGAGAAAAGAAATATAAAATTAAGTGTTATTTTTAATGATTATTTCTTTTCTCTCTGAATCCTTCCAAATCGGAAGGAAAGTTAAGAGGGAATATTATCCCTCATCTTCCCTTCTCTTATTTCCACTTCCTTCCGTAAAAAAAACTCAGGAACATAAAAAAAATCATTTTCCTTTCACTTCCATCCTCTTCTCTCCCTTTCTCTCCTTAAATGAGACTCGGGAACACAGGGTTAGTTTTGGATCAGTAAAATGTTGCATTTTCTTTTTTCCAACGAAAATTGGTTATTATTTAATGATAACTCTATTGAATCAAAGTTAATTTCATGGGCAGATCATCGTGGTAAAATAAACAAGTACAATAACCATCTTGAAACAAGTACAATAACCATCTTGAATTCTTGATACATATACACTTTTTAACATTTCCTTTTCCCAAATGTTTTAAAAATACAATTACCATCTTGATACAAGTAACTAAACAAGAACAGATTCCTAACCCCACATTTATTTGAAATTACATACCTTCAACGAAAAACGAAAAAGACACCAGTAATTGAAGATGCAATCCCCCACCAAAATCTTCATATATTATATTTTTTTATTTGTTGTGTTTGATAATAACCTCACCTGCACCACTGCCATGCCATCGTCACCGCCCATACCGAAAATAATCATTCATTTCCATGCAGAGATGACATCGCGACAAGACCTAATTTCTGGAGATTCAGTTTGACAACAGTATCTGTAAACATCTTTGTATCCTCCACTGTGTTCCCCGCAGGTATATCGACGATGTAAGATTCCAGAACAATGGTGTAAACCTTTTCGTCTTTCTTAAACTCATTAACAGATGTAACAGAAAGATAGTTATTCAATCGATGCTCACCACCCACAACTCTGAAACTCAGAATATGCTTCTCGTCGTCCAGAATCTCGAGCCTCTCGGTGCTGGTGGAGGCTGGGAGGCCGGAGATGACTGTTACCTCGCGCATGCTGCCAACTCCACCATCGCCGAACATGTTGCAGCTCTTAATGAAGTGTTTGTATCTCTGTGGGTTGTCAAAACGGCGCACCAGCGGCCAAACTACGTCAGTGGGAGCGTCAATCCGCTGCGTGATGAGGGAGGTGCATGTGTTTGGTATCTTGTCGAACATGTGGTATGCATTGATTAAGAGTTGAAGCTCGGAGTATTCATCGGGGGTGAGGCCTTGTGGGATTGAACTTCGTTCCATTTCCAGAGGGAAAGTGATAAATCTAAGCCTTGATTTTCAATTGGTGTAATTAATCATTAAAGAGTTGAGTTCAGAAAGAAAATCACGAGGAAATGGTCGTGTGGGTAGAAAAAGGGTTGGTAATGAGGTTCTTGTGAGCTCTGAAAGTGTGTGGAGGGAAGATGATGGACAACAAGATTGGAGGTCGATATGTGTTTGCTTTCTTTAAATGCACCAACATGACCATCAAACTGCATTTTTTCTTGCATAAAGAAAAACAATGTGTTATGTTTTCTATAGCAATCATTCGTTCTTGGGTAAATTATAGTATAAAACTGATTTTATTTTTGGTAATTAAGACATTAACTTTATCGCAAAATAAGTTAAAACCTTTTTGATTCAAGATAGAGATTGGTTTTGTTTGCCCGATAGTTTTAGGTTATTGTTTTCTAAGTCTTCTTTTAGGGTTTGATTTTGGTTTTATGATTGAATTGTGTCTAGGAATTATTTGTTACACTCCATTCTATTTTTTAAATACACTTTCATCTAGGTTTTATGATTTTTCATTGATGTAATTTAATTATTCCTTTAAACTTATTGGATAACCAACAGATATCATAATATAAATGATTAGAATGTTTATATTAGTATGTAATTTACCAACACTCTTAGACCAAAATGTGTGGTTACCACTCACGTCAAATGGTTTTGGTGTCATATAGGCATCACCACAATAAATCATCATTAACCCATCATCCCTTAAATTGTTGAAATGGTATACCCTCACTACCACTCTTTTTTTATTAATAAATAATTAAAAAAAAAACTAAATCAACCAAATAAAATTTAATTAAAAACCCATAACATTACAAATTAAAATAAAATACACGATAATTTAAATCTTAGATATGGGAAATTAAAACCTAAATAGGATAATTAAAACCTTAATACGATAATTAAAACCTAAATATGATAATTAAAACCTAGGTGAATTTTTCACAACATTCCACGTTTCGACGTGCGTAAAGTTTGTGTTGTGTGTCACCCGATACTATTGTAGGGCTTGTTCAGCGATCTCACCGTGATCAGTTGTTTGGGTTATCGTTTCGCCGATAGGTGTAAGTAAATTTGGTTAAATTTACTCAGTTTCACTGACAAATTCCTCCATTTGTTTTTAAGTTGATGCCTACCCCGATAAGTATTGTGTCTAATATACTATAAAACGATTCCTTCATACATTCCCAAAATTAGCGGTTGTTTCCCACCTCTTCGTTGATGTTGATGTAGGCGGTTGCTTAAGCTGCCTCTTCTCGTCGAGTCCCTCTCCAACGAATATGTCTATTTCCGACGCTAACCTTTTTTATAAAACCTCATAGATAGTTTATTTATTTTATAGACATTTGAGAAAAAATGTGTGATCTTTTAAAGGGGGTAGAAAGCGGTATTTATAGGTGGTAAATTTAAAAAGAAAATCAATTTTCTTTACTTTGCACAAAATAGCCGTTGGGAGGGGGATTTATAAATTGGACATAGTTTGGGGGCAAAGTGAAACTTTATTGGATGATATAGTAAGACCCTAATCTCGAGAAGTCCAAGTTTCAGGTGTTAAAGAGTCAAAGTTCGTAGAATAATGGGCCAAAACCCTAGATTTTGATGCTTCGGCCATATTTAAGGGTAGGGAACCCTAGGGCAGCTGCCAAACCCCATTTTCACACTCCAAAACGTCCATACTCTCTCTAGACTTTTAGAATGGGTTTTTGATGATTTTGGTGTGTTTGGATGGATTTTTGAAGCCTTGATGATGCTAGAAGGATGGTGGTATTGCTAGAAGTTGTTTCTCTTTAGTGAAGCTTCAAAGATTTGCATTTTCTAGACCAATGTGAGTAAATTTCCCACCTTTATGTTTTGTTAAGGTTCTTATGTTGTTTCTAGTGGATTTTTGTGGAGTGAAATGATATAATGAACCCTTTTGATGATTGTCCATGGTGGGGAAGGATAAAGTTTGAACTCTATGCCTTAAGGTTGATTTGGAACCATTAAGTTGGTTTAAAGAGTAAGCTAAATTCTATTTGGTGGTTTATTTGAAGTTTTGGCCCATTTTCGACTTGGATTTTGTTCTAGAGCTAGCACGGTTATTTTTATATGTTAAAGTTATGATTTTTATGGACTTAGTGACTGTTTGGAAAGTCCCTGGAAGGATTAAGATGTTCGCTGAATTGATTAAGAGCTTAATGGACTTTTGAGACTGTTCATAGTTATGGATGCTAACTAGGGGAGTTAGTGGCGCTAACTATGCCTGTTGACTTTTGTTGACTTTGACCTTTGACCGTTGACTTTTTGACCAGTTTGAATTTTGGTGAAACTTGAGGGTTCGAAATACCGATCTTAGAGGATTATCTTGTTTGGAATTTAGGAAGTTCTAAGTGGAGTTTATCCTTGTTAGGAAATTCGTGTTGTCGGATTTGGAGACGTGCATGAGGAGTGTTGTCTGGCTTTTTGGATCATATGAGTATTCTCATTATATTATGGGTGAAGTTACATGCGTAGGTAGCCTTATTGCTTTGCGTAATAATGTGTTGTATGCGTCTTACGTGTTTGCGGACGAAAGTCGATGACGATGTTTGCAGACGAAAGTCGATGACGATGTTTGCTGACGAAAGTCGATGACGATGTTTGCCGACGAAAGTCGATGACGATGTTTGCTGACGAAAGTCGATGACGATGTTTGCCGACGAAAGTTGATGACGATGTTTGCCGACAAAAGTCGATGACGATGTTGCCGACGAAAGTCGATGATGATGTTTGTGCCTATGTGATGAATCGTGTGATATTTTGGGAAACTCACTAAGCTTTGTGCTTACTCTTTCACCCTAACTGTTTTTCAGGTATTTGCTGGCTTGAGCTTGAAGCACGGCGCGACTGTACAACATATAAAGTTTTGTTATCTAAGTCTTCCGCTGAATAATGTTTTTTTGTAAACACGATTTATTATGTTTTAAACATCAAGTTTTAATTTGGATGTTTTTATTTAATAACCCTTTTATGTATTTGAACCGTTGGTTTAGGGTTATAAAATGAAAATTTTATTATGGGATTTGGGACGTTACAATTTGGTATCAGAGACTTGGTTTGAGGGATTTAGATGAACAGGAATGTGATTCCAATGATTTGGATGAACAAGACTGTGATTCCAAACTCAAACTAGGGATTTAGGGATTTTCTGAAATGATTTTCAAAAGAAAAACCATTTTATAAATAAAATTTTTAAGGAGTTAGGTAGAGTAACATGTGAAAGATTCCCTTGCATGTTCTTGTTTGATTGTTGCTTGGGAGTTTGAAACATGATATGAATATCCGACTTATGGTTTTTAACTGGATACACGGGTTTGAAAATTATGAAATGTGATGCGTATAGGCGGCCAGAGCTCAAGTAAGTGATTTACTTCCCAAAATATCCAATATATTATGTGATGATGATGTGATATATGCTAGAAATAGGCTAAGGATCCACTCATGAAATTGCATGATATAATTGGCCTGGACCATACGGATGCCTTTTGCCTAGTTTGCTGCCTACTGTGTGCTACTTGCTAGCTTGTGTGTGCCTTTTGGACCGATGCTTGTACTGTTAGGAAGTTAAAGGAATGCTTTAGGATTATATGTAATAGGATCAGATAGCCTTAGAATTCTTGAACCGGCTTTACTGGTTGTTCCTTGTTTGGTTGTGAATTTAAGGTAGGGACATTTATTCAACTATCTATCTGTTCTTATTGCATACGATTACGCATTCACGAGACGACCTGACGGTGTGAGTGGAGGTTCTTGCGGTGCGGGTGAGATGTGGAATTCCTAGATAGACTAGGAAGAGTGTTAGGAACCCCGGTACAGGGTGGTTTGGATGATATCTGAATGCCCTTTAGAAAGGAGTGAGGCAACTTAGGGAACCGGGACAATCTTCGGAACAAGTACGGATAGGCATGGAAGGTAGTACAAGGTCCCGTACTATTAGAAGCACATGATACACACATGGAGCAAAGGGAGACCCGAGGGACCTAAGGAGTTTGTAGACGAGGGAATCGTGTGTGCTATGTGTTATGTGGGTGTTGTAACTTGTTTCCTCTCGGATTTCAGAATGAGGAAGGGTGATCAAAGAGGAAATGATTCGGGACTAGGGTCGAGTTCTCGAGGCCGGGTGGGCCTGAGATGAGTGAGAAGGATGTTCGAGATTTGGTCATCGCTGAGGTGACCAGGGTTGTGTTTGAGATGCTCCCTCCGGTGATTGATTCGGTTAAGTCGAAGATGTTAGCGCTGTTTGAGGAGCGGTTCGCAGCGAAAGAGGAGATGATGATGGCTTGGTGCCAGGCTATGATGAGGTAGAAGATCAGCAGGTTCGTGGCCGCTGCTTGATGATAGAAATTTGCTGAGATGGAGTCTGCTGCGGCGTTGAGGGAGAACGAGTTCGATGCTCAACTGAGGCAGAATCAAGATCTGGGGTAGTAGTCACAAAAGAAGTTTCGAGCTGCAATTTTGGATAAAGTAGAGGACCCTTACCGTCGGGATGGTTAAGCTGGAGGTAAAGTTTTGTGTTTCATGCAATCAGATTGGCCACGCCAGTGCGAGTTGTCCGGGATTGTCTAGGGATGCTGGTCAAAATTAGGGTTTTGTTGCCCCGAAGTGTGAGGGTGTTTGTCAGGTGAAGATAGAGGACCCATAATTGGAAGGCGGGGCTTAGCAGCTGGATGTAGAGGTGGAACCTTTTTGCTCGTTGTCGGTATGTTTTCGAGATTTAGTTTGCTTCTGACGCTTTCTGTATAGTTGCCTTTCTTTTGGTTCTGAGTATGCGGGTAGTTAGTCGGGATCTAGCTCGAGTATGCGGATGAATACAAGTGGTTGTCTGTGGTTTTGACAGTGAGTGAAGGGTGGACTGCTTGTAGAACGACAGTGGTTGCTAGGTCAGCTGTTGGCGGGTTCGAACCCTAAGTAGGGGAGAACTGTTGGGTTAGAGGAGGAAGAATTGTGTCGGTGCGTTTTCATTGGGCTGTGAGTGTTTTGTTGGGATCTCTTGTTCTGTAGATCGTCATGAGTAGGCTTCTTTGTCGGTGTTGGGTTAAAGAGGGGTCGGCGGAGACAGTTTGCGGTGTTAAAATAAGGATGTTCTCAGAGTGGACGCGAGTTCCGGATGTGCTTTGCTGTTTTCGTTCAAGGGTTGTTGGGAGTCAATGTTTAGTGGTTTGAGGGTTGAGTCAAGTTCCGCGTAGTCGCTGGTGGATGATCGTTAGGTACGGGGTGTGTAGATGAGACTGAGGGTCAGTGGCGAAGTTTAGAAGTAGTTATGTGGAATAAGAAGATTATAGTAATGGTTGAGTCGGACGAAGTTGGTTGTCCTCTCGGTATCATGTATGTTTCGTTAGGGTAACGAAATTCGTGGACGGTCCAATAAGGTCTTCGATTGTTGCGTATTAAGGGAGATTAAGATGGTCGGGGATTGCGGTTGGATCCTTGTCGTCGTTGTGATGTCGCCGGGAGGTTGATGGCTTAGTGCTATTCTAGGAAAATAGGAGTTTTCGTTAGGAGGTAAGGTTTCTGGTGAAGTTGAGTTAGTCGTTAGGACTCCGTTTAGCTTGATCGGGTAGAGAACATGGGTGATTATCGGGAAGTTCTTTGGAGTGGTTGTGTCCAAGTCTTGTTTAGCTGTTCTAGTTCGGGATAAGTAGTCTTGGTGGCATGTGCGTTAGGTTAACCGAGGAGGTGTGAGCAGGGAGATGGTTATTAGTGTGCCTGTTTATTTGGCAGCAAGAGCACCTCCGTTCTTCAGCATTGGGGATGCTGGGCTCGGGTATTTGTTTCCTCTCGGAGGATGGATCGGTCGTGTAAGAAGCACTAGGTATTTGTAGAGATTCCAGATAGTGTGTTGGGGAAGTGTTGGCTGCTTGGAAGTCGAGCTGGTGTCTAATAAGTGGCTGATATGTTGATTGGTTGGTGAAGGCTAAGCAGAATGGGTTCGGTTCATCAGATTTTCTCTCAGATTTGTGGAGCCTTAGTGTCGGGAACGTTGAATGGTAGGGTTTCTCGGCAGTGCATTAGGGATTGGTTGGATGACTGATCTGGAAAACGGTCAGGAATTTTAATGTGTTAAGTTTTGGTTTGGATTTTAATCATTGAAGTATGGTTGAGTATCTCCCTTGAGAAGTTTTGTCTATTTGGAAGTTGGGTTGGCTTTTAGTAAGGATGGGTGATTGTGGTTTCGGTTTGGATGTATCTTGAGTTTGTTCTTGATTTTGGGAGATTGGATTTGTCCTGGGTGCTTTTGGGCGTGTAAGGTTTTCGATGTAAGATGGTGGGTATCGATTAGAGCTGCTTGGTCCGTTCTATGCTAAGGATCGGGTGTAGTGGTCTTGTGTTAGAGAATTGAATGCGTTTCGACACTTGAGTTAGGTGTAGTGGGTGGAGTAGTTGACCCTCGGTCGAGATCCTAGAATCAGAATTCGAAAGGTTGTGTGTAGCCTACAGGCGGATTGATGAGTGTTAGGTGTGGTTCTCGGTCGCCTGATCTGTTCTTGCGACCGAGGGAGATCGGAATGAGTCGGGGAAGGACCGTGAGTCCAGTCGAGAGCTGGGCGGAGCGGAGAACCTGAATAGATGAAACAGGGAAAAGACTGTGAGTTTGGGTGCGAACTGAACAGAACAGGGAATTTGTGATTCCATGTATGTTGATTAGTGGGGGAATAGCACGATAGGTTAGGCATGACTGGTGTATCGCGTGTCTGGATCTTGTTGTTTAGATTCTCTTGGACAGAGTGTTAATGGGTTGTTAAGACGGTGTGATGTAAGTAGCTTAGTTGGTGAGATGCGGTTGAGTGTTTTCTAAGACATTGAAAGATTAGATTTGTTAGCCATGGGCCTTTGTATGGATTGTCGGTGGTGTGTATCTGGAGTTGGTGGGTTGGCGTAGAATAGGCGATGGGTGGTCAGTGTTGTTCTCGGGTAGCAGGGTGTGGATTTTAGCATTGAAGGAGTCGTCATCGGGTGTTTGTGATTTTTGGAGTTTTGTGGTGAAGTATTCCGAATTTGGAATTTCGGGGATGTAAGGATTTAAGAGACCATGATCTTGTCGACATTGCTGGTGAGATCTTTCTGATTTAGGAATTTTGGAAGCGTAGGGATTTTGTTGATCATGGATTGGTCTGGGGTTTCTGGCGCGCGTTTAGGGTTTGTAAGGAAAAGATTTCGGGTACGAAATCTTGATAAGTGGGGGAGAGTTGTAAGACCCTAATCTCGAGAACTCCAAGTTTCGGGTGTTAAAAAGTCAAAGTTCATGGAATAATGAAGCAAAATCAAAAAGTTGGTGGAGTAGAGGATAAGCGGCGCTAATCCTCTACATTAGTGACACTGATTGTGGTCCTGCTGGGTGGGTTTACACGATCTCTGGTTAGCGACTTAGCGACACTAATTGTGGTCCTGCTGGGTGGGTTTACACGATCTCCAGTTAGCAGTTAGCCACGCTAACTGTAAATTTAGCGACGCTAACTGCTCAAAATGGGCCAAAACCCTAGATTTTGATGCTTGCCAAACCCCAATTTCAGCCTCCAAAACATTCATACTCTCTCTAGACTTTTGGAATGGGTTTTTGATGATTTTGGTGTATTTGGATGAATTTTTGAATCCTTGATGATGCTTGAAGGATGGTGGTATTGCTAGAAGTTGTTTCTCTTGAGTGAAGCTTCAAAGATCTGCATTTTCTGGACCATTATGAGTAAAGTTCCTACCTTTATGTTTTGTTAAGGTTCTTATGTTGTTTCTAGTGGGTTTTTGTGGATTGAAATGATGTAATGGTCCATTTTAATGATTGTCCATGGTGGGAAAGGATAAAGTTTGGAACATTATGCCTTAAGGTCTGATTTGGAAACATTAAGTTGGTTTAGAGAGTAATCCAAACTCTCATTCGCGGTTTAGTTGAAGTTTTGGACGATTTTGGACTTGGATCTTGTTCTTGAGCTAGCACGGTTATGTTTGGATGTTAAAGTTAGGATATTTATGGACTTAGGGATTGTTTGGAAGGTCCTCGGAATGATTAAGACACTGGCTAAATGAATTAAGAGCTTAATTGATTTTTGAGACTGGTCATAGTTAGCGACGCTAACTAGGAGAGTTAGCAGCGCTAACTGTGTATGTTGACTTTTGTTGACTTTGACCTTTGACTGTTGACTTTTTCACCTGTTTGACTTTTGTTCAAACCTGAGGGTTCGGGATACCTGTCTTAGAGGATTATCCTGTTTGGGATTTAGGAAGTTGTAAGTGGGAGTTTATCCTTGTTAGGAAATTCGCGTTGTCGGATCTGGGGACGTGCGTGAGGAATGTTGTCTGGCTTTGCGGATCAGACGAGACTTCTCACTATATTATGGGTGAAGTGATGGTTTTTATGCAAACAATGAGCTTAAAATCTTAAGTTCACATACACCCTAATAAGGATCTATGTTTTCACAATTGAATCTATAATTAAGAACTAAAGGTATATAATTAAAATTATATTCTAAAACCAATTTAGAATTTCATACCTTTAATGCTTTGGTAGCAAGCATCACAAGTGTCGTGCCTCTAATGGTTCACACCTAGAACCAAGCAAGCATGAAAACAAGAGAGGAGAAGCGTAGAAACCCTTAGAATTACGTGGCTTATGAGGGGATTCCTAATATGAACTGCCTTATGTGTATTCCTAATATGATAAGACTTTTATCATATAACTGAATCTACTTATCATGCCATAAATAGTCCAAACCTCCATATATACATATATCATGAAATTATATATATATATATATATATATATATATATATATATATATATATATATATATATATATATATATATATATATATATATATATATCCATTGCTCAACTTTTGAACAATTATAATTCAGCCCCTTTACTCTTTTAATTAATCCAATTTATTCCAAAATTAATTCTAATTAATTTCTGATTAAACATTAATTAAGCATTATGATTTCAAATTAATATATTATCCTCATAATATATTAATAAATCATATTTCTCTCTCTCTTTAAGTTATCTTGTCCTCTGCTAGGTTTTGAGGGCAACCCAAAAGGACTGTGCTGCTGTCAATCAAGTATATTTCTAAATTATAGTAATGGCTTAGACACCTAATCCAACATGAAGTTACATGCGTAGGTAGCCATATTACTTTGTGTAATAATGTGTTGTATATTTTTACGTGTTTGCGGACGAAAGTCGATGCCGATGTTTGCCTACGAAAGTTGATGACGATGTTTGCCAACGAAAGTTGATGATGATGTTTGTGCCTATGTGATGAATCGTGTGATATTTTGGGAAACTCATTAAGCTTTGTGCTCACTCTTTAACCCTATCTATTTTTCAAGTATTTGCTGGCTTGAGCTTGATGACGATGTTTGCCAACGAAAGTCGATGATGATGTTTGTGCCTATGTGATGAATCGTGTGATATTTTGGGAAACTCATTAAGATTTGTGCTCACTCTTTAACCCTAACTGTTTTTCATGTATTTGCTGGCTTGAGCTTGAGGCATGGCGCGACTGTACCGCATCTAGAGTTTTGGTATCTAAGGTGGTGTTGTTTTTGAAGATGTAAAATGTCTTTTGTCTTTTTCCATGTATGCGGAAGAAGATGTGGACCAAAAGTCCTTTTCCATGTCTTCGCTCTTCATAAAAAATGTTGTTTGTTTTTAATGTCTTTTCGGAATCATTCATTCTAACATCAATTTTAGTTAAAATAAACCCGGATGGGATGGGAGTGGGGTGGGTAGGTAGTGGTGGGTGGGTGGGGTGGGGGTTGGTGGTATGGGTAAGGGTGGGGTGGGTGAGGGTGGGGGTAGGGGTGGGTGGGCGGGCATGGGGGTAGGGGTGTGTAGGGTCAGGTGGGGTATGGGTGAGATGAGGTGAAGTGTAGTTGAAAAGTTTCGAACAAAAGTTCAAAAAGCTAAAAAATATGTCTTTTTGAAAAAGATGTGAAAAAGTCTTTTTTAGATCTTTTGTCTTCTAGAAAACAAACGGTATTTTTGAAAATCATCTACCCTCCCACAGATGTTTTAGAGGAAAAATACTTTTTGAGAAAAAACAAACACCCCGTAAGTCTTCCGCTAAATAATGTTTTTTTGTAAACACGATTTAGAATGTTTTAAACATCAAGTTTTTTTTTTTATTTTATTTAATAACCTTTTTTATGTATTTGAACTGTCTTTAAAACAAAAAATTTATTACGAGATTAGAGACGTTACAGATACCATACGGCTTGAGGAACCCGTGGGAGGGTTAAACCTGCGGTCACCCACCATGAAACCCGCATACTACTTGGTCTCCGTAAAGGTTGGTCTTATGCTTTTTGTGGTTTAGGTCTTTTTTATGATTTGCTTTTATGTTTAGATAAAACAAACATTCTTATTTGACTTTGATTTTATAGTTTTTGGTTGTGGCGAAGATGGACAATGGACAGCGGTGGAACAACAAAGTTACAAAAACAACCAAATAACATGAAAAATAAACAGTCCGAACCCTTTCAAGGGGAAAAATCAAATGCATAGAGATATAAACAAATAGTATTGTATAACTAGAAATGCGATAACAGATAAACAACTTCTTTAACTAGTTAGTGAGTTTTTAAAAATTTTCTTTTAAATTTTAATTAAAGAAAGAATGTAGCGTCCCAAAAACACACAAAATTTTTTTTTCTTTTAAGTTCCAAATATAATAAAACATACACCAAACCATTCATTCATTTTAAACCCATTCATAAAGTTCACCAAAAGATAAATAAGTGTCATAAACCATAGTCAATTATAAAAACAGCGGAAGTCAAATAAAACGGATGCCAATGCCCGTGATCACGCCGTGCCTGAGCCTCCCGTGCCATGAGAACCTGAAACATTTTAAACATAAAACCGTAAGCATATTGCTTAATGAGTTCCCCAGATTTTTCAATAATTCATAAACGTCATTAATAACACCGAGTGACTCTCGGGCCCACCCCGATCCGTCGGATAAACATCGTACGACTCTCGGACCCGCCCCAATCCGTCGGTAAACATCGTGTGACTCTCGGGCCCACCCCGATCCATCGATATACATCGTATAACTCTCGGGCCCACCCTGATCCGTCGGTAATCATCGTATGACTCTCGGGCCCACCCCGATCCGTCGGTAAACATCGTATGACTCTCGGGCCCACCCCGATCCGACAGTAAACATCATTATCACCAATATCAAGAAAGTGAGGAGACTCACCTGATTCGTTGCTAAATTAGCGTAAGGAAAAGTCGGTAAAACCCTCCGAGCTTCCTATTATTCCAACATCTCATTAATACACCATTTTAATCTAAAAATCCCTATCCCAAAATTAACAATAGGGTTTTCTTAGGGTTTCTGACTCACAAGTCTACTGACCAAGAAGTCAAAGTCAACAGGTCAACAAAAGTCAACTTTGGTCAAAACTGATAGATAGCGCCGCTATCTATAGAGATAGCGCCGCTATCTACTCTATTCAGCCAAATGCTCCATTAAGAGCTTAACCCGTTTAGACAGAAGCTCTAACTTCCAGGGGTTGTCCAAAACAGTCCCCTAACTTATAAAAACGTATTTCTAACCACCAATCCTAGCAAAAATAAGCTCATGGTGACAAATCTAGCTTCACAAATGGAGATTAACAACCAAAAACCTCATTAACAACCATAACAAGACTAGGCTTGGGGTTTTTCTCAAGGATTCAGAGGTTTACAAGAGAAGAACTCATCCTTAGCCTCTAAATCCAACCCGCATCCAAGATATGGAGCCATCATTGTCTTTAAAAGCTTGGAATTAGCTTCATAACACTAATAACAACAAGAACTAGTGAAGAAAAGCTTCAAGAACACTTACAAAGGTCCAAGAACAGCAACACTAGACTCCTTCTAAGCACTACCTTCTCTAGAGCACCTTAGTCACCTTCTTCTTCTTCCAAAACCTTCACAAATCCACAAATGGAGCTCAAAACACCATGGAAGTGTTAGAGAGAGTTTTGAGATGTTCTCTGGAGGTCTAAGGGTGAAAATGACGAAGTGTTATGTGTAATAAGGCTCAAAAACCCGCCACATCACAAACGATACGATTTTTCCCGCTTAGGCGAGATAGCGCCGCTATCTCCAAAGATAGCGCCGCTATCTCTGATTTTCTGCAAAGTCAACGACTGCTCGCGGCTGATACGGGATTTGGTCGAGATAGCGCCGATATCTCCAAAGATAACGTTGCTATCTTCAATTTTCACCATTTTCTCTATTTTATCCTTATTTTAAACAGTAGTTAACAGTTAAACTCTTTGATACCTGGTTCTGGGCTTTACAAGTCTCCTCCCCTTAACGGGATTTCGTCCCCGAAATCCACTCTGTGGAACAGCTCCGGATGATTCTTCCTCATTTCCTCTTCTGGTTCCCAATTCCATTCCGAGCCCTTGCGATGCTGCCACTATACCTTCACCATGTGAATTACCTTCCTACGAAGGGCCTTAGCCTTTCTTTCCAACACCACAACAGGTCGCTCTGCATAATTCAGGCGTTCGTCAACCTGAATGTCCTCCAGTGGAACTACCGTAGTCTCATTGGCGATACATTTCCTCAGCTGCGACACATGGAACATGTCGTGAACCTGGCTAAGTTGCTCCGGCAACTCCAATCGATAGGCCACCTGCCCGACCCGGGCTAAGACCCGATAATGTCCAATGTACCTTGGTCCCAACTTTCCTCGCTTACGGAACCGGATGATGCCCTTCCATGGCGACACCTTGAGCAGCACATAGTCCCCCACCTGGAACTCGAGACTAAATCGACGCCTATAGGCATAACTTTTCTGTCGGCTCTGTGCTGTGCGCAACCGCTCCCGGACTTGCTGAATCAATTCTGTCGTCTTGAGTACTATCTCAGTACTCCCCAAAAGTCGCTGCCCCACTTCTCCCCAATAGATTGGGGTTCGGCATTTTCTACCATACAGGGCCTCGAAGGGAGGCATCCCGATGCTTGCATGGTAACTATTGTTGTAGGAGAACTCCGCCAATGATAAGTACATATCCCACTACCCACCAAAGTCAATCACACAGGCTCTCAGCATATCCTCAAGCGTTTCTATCGTCCTTTCCCTTTGACCATCCATTTGGGGGTGATACGAAGTGCTAAAGTAGAGTCGCGTACCCAACTCCTCGTGGAATTTCTTCCAAAAATGCAAAGTAAAACGGACATCCCTATCCGAAACTATCGATACCGGAATCCCATGGCGGGATACCACCTCATCTACGTATGCCTTGGCTAAATCCCTGGCTGAGAAAGTCTCCTGAATCGGTATAAAGTGAGCACTCTTGGTCAGTCGATCCACAATGACCCAGATAGTATCCACATTTGCGTCCGTGTTAACTTGGTGATAAAATCCATAGTAATGTGCTCCCATTTCCACTCCGGTATCTCCAAAGGTTGTAACTTACCATGGGGCCTTTGATGCTCCGCCATTACCATCCTACATGTCAAACACTTTTCCACATGCCAAGCTATGTCACGCTTCATTCCCGGCCACCAGTAACCCTCATGTAGGTCTCGATACATTTTCGTTGCACCCGGATGAATGGAAAATTTTGACTTATGGGCCTCATCCAACAGAACTTGGCGTGCCTCACCCGCTTTTGACACCCATACACGACCCAAATGAGTTAGCAGCTCTCGACTATCCCGCACCATACCAGATAAGATACCCACGACTCGCTCCCCTTTCATGTTTTCTTCCCGGCTACCCACGACTTGCGACTCACGAATCTTCTCCAATAAGGAAGTAACTACCTTCATTCTCAAACACACGCCCTTGATGGTCGGACCGAGACCTTTCTACTAAGCACGTCGGCCACCACGTTGGCTTTTCTCGGATGATACAAAATTTCACAATCGTAGTCCTTGACCACGTCTAACCACCTCCTCTGCCACATGTTCAGATTGGGTTGATCCATCAGATACTTCAGACTCTTATGGTCGGTATAAATGGTACATCGTACTCCGTACAAATAGTGCCTCCAAATCTTAAGGGCGAAGACGACCGCCCTAACTCTAAGTCATGAGTCGGATAATTAGCTTCATTAGGTTTCAACTGTCTCGATGCGTAAGCAATAACCCGGCCGCGCTGCATAAGGACAGCTCCTAATCCCGTGATCGACGCGTCGCAATAAACTACCAAGTCTTCCATCCCGTCAGGTAGTTTCGAAAACCGGAGCCTCGCATAATCCCTGTCTCAAGACCTCGAATGCCGTCTGTTGGTCTTCACCGCAACTAAATACCACGTTCTTCCTAGTCAACCGCGTTAAGGGTACCGCTATCTTAGAGAAATCCTGTATAAATCTGCGGTAATACCCTGCCAATCTTAAGAAACTACGAATCTCCGAAGGGTTCTTTGGTACTTCCCATTTCATGACGGCCTCCACCTTTGCCGGGTCCACCATAATACCGTTCTCGTTAACCAAATGCCTGAGGAACTGAACTTCTCTCAACCAGAACTCGCACTTGGAAAACTTGGCATACAACTTTTCCTTACTCAGTGTCTCGAGAACCTCCCATAAGTGCACCTCATGGAGCTCCTTGCTCCGTGAGTAGATCAAAATGTCGTCAATGAACACAATAACTGAACGATCCAACATGGGTCTACAAACACGATTCATCAAATCCATAAAGGCTGCTGGCGCGTTAGTGAGTCCGAATGGCATGACGACGAACTCATAACGACCATATCTCGTTCTAAAAGCAGCCTTCTGCACATCCCCGTCCCGAACCCTCATCTGATGATAACCGGAGCGCAAGTCGATCTTAGAAAACCATGACGCTCCCTGAAGCTGATCGAACAAATCGTCAATCCTTGGCAACGGATACGTATTCTTGAATGTGAGCTTATTCAATTCTCGGTAGTCAATACACATACGATGGGTTCCATCTTTCTTTTTTACAAATAATATCGATGCTCCCCAAGGAGAGCTATCGGGTCTGATGAATCCCTTATCCAGTAATTCCTGAAGCTGAGAAGATAACTCTAACATCTCGGGTGGGGCAAGACGATAAGGCACCTTTGCTATCGGTGCCGCGCCCAGAACAAGATCGATACGGAACTCCACCTGCCGCTCTGGGGGTATTCCCGGTAAGTCATCCGGAAATACATCGGGAAATTCTCGCACCACTGCTACATCATTTACTGCCCTCTTTTCAGTTCCCCGTGTATCCGGCACGTAGGCTACAAACCCCGATCCACCGTGCTGGAGATGTCTCATAGCATACGCCGCTGAGCAAAACGAGGTACGACACCTCCTCCCCTTGCCCAGAATAATAAGAACCTCCCCACAAGGAGATCGAACAAAGACCCTCTTGCCCCTACAGTCGATCCATGCCCCTTGGTGACTAAGCCAATCCATGCCCACAATAACCCTGTCGTCGCTCAAAGGAATAGGAATGAGGTCTATCGAAAACCGCTCCCCATGGATCACAATCGTGCATCCCCGATAAACATTAGAAGCCGTGACCGCATGATCGTCCGCAATCTCTACCTCTAGTGGGTGATCCAGATCCTCCAAAACAATGCCGAGACGTTTACCGAGAGACAGTGATACAAACGAATGAGTCGCTCCCGAATCAAATAGTACAAAGGTCGAAATAGAGTTGACTAACAAGGTACCTAAAGCATAGGATAATGAATTATAACACAAACATGCACAAATTGAAGAAAAGAAGAGAATTTAATACCAGTCACGACATCCGGCCCGGCGCGCGCCTCCTCGGCGGTCAACTGAAAAGCTCTACCCTTGCCCTTGGGGGCCTCCGCCCTGCCCTGGCGACTGTCAGTAATCCTCAGAGTCGTGGGTGCGGAAGCCTGCATCCCTCCTGTCTTCATCCCAGGGCATTCAGCCCGAACATGTCCCACTTGGTTACAGCTGAAGCAGACCTTTAAGGCCTGAGGACAATCCTTGCTAAAGTGGCCCGTCTTCCCATAACGATAACACCCCACCGCTCGACATGGTCCCTCATGAAACTTCTGGCACTTGCTACACGACGGCTTCCCCCTCGCTCCCACAGTCCTTGAATCAGTACCCCTAAACTTCTTGGTTGGCGGTGGCGTAAAAACGGGTGCCGGCCTCTTCTGCTTATTCTGCATCTCTAACTCGATCTCCCGGGCTCTCGCGGCCGCAATCATATCTGCCAAGGTCTGGTGGCGAGCAGCGGATACAAACTCGCAGATATCGGTCCGCAACATAGACAAGTATGGTGACATCTACATCCTCTCAGTGGCTGCGTACTCAGGGCAGAACAAGGCTCTCTCCATAAATCATTTGGTGATATCATTCACCGATTCCGTCGTCTGTGTCATAGTCATATACTCAGCAGCCAAACGCTCCATCTCGATCTGTAGGACATACTCCTCCCGAAACCTCTCGATAAAATACGCCCAAGTCATCAACCCCACCTGGGTCGCGGTAAGGGGTTGTGTCAGAATACCCCACCAATCCTGTGCTCCGCCCTTCAATTGATTCACTGTGAAGCGTACCTTGGACTCCTCTGGACAAAAGCAAGTACGGAAAGTGCATTCGATAGCAGTGATCCAACGCATGCTAGTAACAGGGTCCTTCTCCCCGGAAAACGTCGGTGGCTGACACCCCATGAAATCCCTGTACGTCGCCGTCCTAGGTTGCCGAAATGCGACAAGCTTTTTCTCGATCATGGCGAGCAAATCCGTCTTCAAAGACCCAAAGTACTGTGGTATGATCGCCGTCACATCACGAGCCACCTCCTCGACGATCATCTGTCTCAAGTCGTCATCAATCCTAACTTCTTCATCATGGGTCCCTGACCCGGACCGAGACCCTGACCTGGATCCGCTAACTCCTCCCTGTCTCGTAATGACCACCATCCTGAAATTTATCCGAGAGACTATTAGAACGCTTCCTCACACTATCTATACACATAGGGAACCTCCCAAGGTTCTGACAACGCCTAGTGATATTGCATATTTTAGTCGTTGTTGATCCCTATTCTTAGTGAAATTATATCATATATATCGTGGTATTCTCACTTTTCGTGCCAGTACTTGTTTGGAAGAAAATAATGAAAACAGGGACCAAAAGCGTACAAATTGGAGAAAGTTTGGAGAAGAAGAAGAAATCAGGAAAATACGTACGCGCGCCGCGGGAATCAAGAAGGCGCGATGCGGATCTAAGGCGGTGGAATAAATTCAAATGCCGAGAAAACGGGAGAAGATCAATACGCGCGCCGCGGTTTACTCAATTGCGCGGCGCGGCTGCGGGAAAATTGCAACTATAAATAGAGTCATTTACAGCCGAAAACCCTAGCAAAGACCCAGTGGAAAAACGACCTGAAGGCTCTTTGACTCCGTGATTAAGCATCAGCAACCTCTTAATTGGTATTTCTTAGTTTTAGAATTTATTTTCATTTAGTTAGATAGTGAGCAATTGTTAGCTAGTATCTTTGGGAGTGACAACCACTGATATTAGACTTTAATTTATGTTTTTGAAGCATTTGGTTACTGTTTGTACCTGTGGAATTCGTTTTGGTTAATGAAAATCATTTGGTTACAAGTAATCTTGGTTTTTCGGTGTTTTGATGGTTGTTATTGGTTTTGATTGTTTGGATTGTGATTGGATGTTTGCTTTGTTGGACTGTTTTCCTTTGCTGATTTCAGTAGCCAATTAGGTTAGTCTTTTAGGTTTGAACCTTAGCCAGTGACTGTCCCGTTGGATCTTAGTTATTGGTTTAGTTTATGCCTTGTTTTGGTTTATGTTTAGATTGTTGGATGCCTTTGTTTACTTCTGAATTAGAGATGCACTTCTGATTTCAGAAAGTAACTAGGTTTGGTGTGAAGCTTAGCTTAGTCTATGCTTAGTTTGAGATTGTTTAGTTTAGGATTTCTGAGTTTTAGTGGCAAGGGTTTGGAAACTAAAGTCCTCCGACTATAGCGTGACACTATAGTAGGTAATCTGTCATCTGGTCTGACCACGTAGCTCCTGTGGATCGACCCTGACTACCACTGTGCTAGTGTGTGTGTTAGGTTTCTCTTATTTTTGACCGCACGACGACCCAGGCGTGTCAGGTTCCTTAATAACCCACGAGACCGTTATTGTACCAGGTATGAATCCTGTATTTCCAGTAGTATTGGCCAGGTACTACTTTCCATACCTATTCGTACTTGACACAATATACATTCCCCCGTTCCTAAGTCGTTCCTCACTCGAGCACACATATGTCACCCATACGGCCCAGCACCATAGTGCTTCACTCCCTTCTAGCCTCGGCTAGAATTTGCGTGTCGTACTACCCCTCCTGCCTACTACACTTTTCAAACACTGATAGTCGTCTTTATAGATGTCCATGGCACGAGATGCATGCGAGATAGTCATTGGAATATACAATCCCTACCCTAGAGGCACAACCAAACAAGGAACAGCCAGGAAGGCTGGATCGAAAATTCTGAGGCTATCACACCCTACTCAACGTGTACAAACATCTACCTAATATGGTACTTGTGTTAGCAAACGAAACAGGCAATATGATTATTTGCAAAAAAAAAAATTTCTAAGCATCCTAAACAGGCAATTTTCTAGCATGCTTCCTGAGTGATTTCTTTCTAGCATATACAATTAACATTAACAACTTATGAATTATTGGAAAAATCATGGGGCTCACGGAACTTACTTGGGCCTCGGCGTGTCACGCGCATTGCATCCTTCCGTTTAAGAAAAGTCATTCGGTTATGTTTATTAATCGTTTTCTAAAACGGTTCTTAGTCCACGGTTTGTGTTTGATTTCCCCATAAGGTTCTATCAAATCTCTCAAACCATGGCTCTAATACCAACTTTTAACGTCCCAAAAACACACACATTTTTTTTTCTTTTAAGTTCCAAATATAATAAAACATACGACTAAACCATTCATTCATTTTAAACCCATTAATAAAGTTCACCAAAAGATAAATAAGTGTCATAAACCATAGTCAATTATAAAAATAGCGGAAGTCAAATAAAACGGATGCCAATGCCCGTGATCACGCCGTGCCCGAGCCTCCCGCGCCATGAGAACCTGAAACATTTTAAACATAAAACCGTAAGCATATTGCTTAGTGAGTTCCCCAGATTTTCCAATAATTCATAAACGTCATTAATAACACCGTACGACTCTCGGGCCCGCCCCATTCCATCGGATAAACATCGTACGACTCTCGGGCCCGCCCCGATCCGTCGGTAAGCATCGTGTGACCCTCGGGCCCATCCCAATCCGTCGATATACATCGTATGACTCTCGGGCCCACCCCGATCCGTCGGTAATCATCGTATGACTCTCGGGCCCACCCTGATCCATCGGTAAACATCGTATGACTCTCGGGCCCACCCCGATTCGCCAGTAAACATCATTATCACCAATATCAAGAAAGTGAGGAGACTCACCTGATTTGTTGCTAAATTAGTGTAAGGGAAACTCGGTAAAACCCTCCAAGCTTCCTATTATTCCAACATCTCATTAATACACGATTTTAAACAGTTAACAGTTAAACTCTTTGATACCTGGTTCTGGGCTTTACAAAGAATTTTGGTGTACAAGATAAACTTGTAACTTTATTTTAAACGAAAAATTTCTAATCCAAAAAACATGTCAAGTAAATTTTGGGAACTTTTACCTTTAAAAACTTTTGAGGTTTTGATTTTATATAATTTCAAATATTTTTACACAAATAAAAACTTAACCTTTCAGTTTTTAATTAATTTTATCAAACATAAGTTATTTTGGTGTTTTAAGAAAAAAAAAATTATGTTTTTATTATAAAAAAGTAAATAATTAAAAGAAAGATAGTCAAATATGCTTTTTCTATAAAGATACAAAATGGATGCCATGTGCATACCACATTGAAATTTCAAACACATGGCTATATAATCACCTTACCTGCTATGATACAAATAACGTCACCACAAAATTGCCACTTAGATAAAAATCTGACTTTAAAGTACAATAATTGTCGGATATTGGAGTATAGTAATGATCCTTTGGTAAATGGTACCAAATAATAGTAGTGTACTTGCGTAGTTGCATAATATGGAGTCGCTGAGAAATTAGAATAAAGGGTGATTATAAATAAACCGTTTTATGTGTATGAGTGTGTTATATGAATTGACTTTTACACAAATATATTACATTATAGACTTTTTTTTATCAATACTCAAGAATAAATTGTTAGGGGTGTTCAGTTTAGTTTTTGTATTGATTCGAATATCAACAAAAAATTTCAATTTGTATGTTAAAAATAATATTCTTTTTTATTTTCCGGTGTCATGGTATTGGTTTTCGGTTTTCTTCATTGTTTTGGAGAATTTTGCTCCATATGTGTGTTGGTGTTTTGTGGTGTTTTCTCTCATTCTTGTCCCACATAGGAGAAGAGATGAAACTCTTTTTAGTTTAAAAGGGTTCATTTCTATTAATTGATAATATGGACTATTACCATAATAATGGGCTTGGTAATGAATTGGAGTAGTTTGTGGGCTTGTATTAACTAATGGATCACTAGATAAATATATATATTAATGGTCAAAAGATGGCCTTGGGGTCTCAATGAATCCGAAATTCTGGTTTTTATCAGAATTTTATTTTATTTTATTTTTTGTTTATTAAGATGAGATCAAGAAACTGTCAAAGGCAGTTATAACGGACAAATCTTTACTTTATAAACAAATGAGAAATCGGATTTGATAGATAATGTAACCAACAAAAACGCTCTCCAAAACACTCTCTCAATTTCATGAAAATCATATTGGAGATTCGCCATGAATTAAGTTCTCGTGCAAGAACTTAATTGAAGATAGTTGTATCCTCAATTCAGACGCCATGAATTATGTCAAGTGTGGTATCAGCGTGTAATATGTCTTGGTTACTAGACATACCCATCGGCTAGACTTTCGAATTGACATCAGTGTATGGTTTATTACACTAAATCATCGAACTCTTGAATTAGAAGCTTTGTAGCTAGAATGGTTGTTGATGCCTCACATTTACTACTGGTGTTGTAGCAGAGATCACTGGCATAGAGTGTCGAAATATCATCACCACTTGGTTTGAAATGACGAATAGTCTATTTCTTGGAATAGAAAAATAAAGGTGGTTGAGAATGGATTGGTGTGTGTGATAGATTAAAGTACGTAATCTAACCATCGGCACAGACTTTTTAACTCTCGACTCTGAGTGACTTTACTCAAAGTGTCTAGAAGTTTGTGTTGCAGAAATACATATAGATTTGGTTAAGAAATGGTTGTTAGTGCTTCAAACCTACTATGGTATAACAGTAAGAATCATTAACACTTAATTGTTACCACAGCAGTGAGTGGTATTACTCAGTGCGTCGTTGGTAATAGTGAGGTAAGGAATATCTTAGCAAGTCACGGTAAAAGTGAGTCACATATTTGACATGAAGATTTTGATCTGTATTTCTGATTGATATTTATCAGGAACATTGACGATCGTGCAAATGTGAAAAAGAACAATATTTTTGTAGTTTTTAATTTTCTGAAAGGAAAGATATGAAAATTATAAAAAATATTTTTGTATTTTTTAAAGTTTTGTAATTTTTGTTTTGTGTTTCTTCTCCCCCTAAATTTGTGCATGGGAAAGAGTGTTGAAAATAAACCATGAACAAATTTAACTAAAAAAATGTACAAAATTTACAGAACTGATTTAACAGTTAGTGAAACGTATCATTTTGAGTATTTCGACCAGCACATTGAATCGAGCTTTTGCTACCGGTTTTGTGAACAAGTCCGCCACATTGTTATCTATGTGAACTTTATCCAAATTAATTAATTTTCGCTCGTAGCAATCTCTAATAAAATGAATTTTAATATCAATGTGCTTAGTCTTAGAATGTTGGACCGGGTTTTTCACAATTTGGATAGCAGCCTCATTGTCGCAGAAGATAGGAGTATCATGAAAATTCATACCATAATCAAGGAGTTGATGCTGCATCCAGATAACCTGAGAACAACATGCCGATGCAGCAACATACTCAGCTTCAGCTGTAGAAGTTGACACGGTCTGTTGCTTTCTACATTGCCAGGAAATCAATCTATCTCATAGAAACTGACATCCAACACTAGTGGACTTTCTGTCAATCTCACACCCTCCATAGTTGCTATCTGAAAAAGCATAAAGATCAAATTCACGGTTCTTTGGATACCAGAGACCAAATTTAGGTCTCCCTTTAAGGTATCTAAAGATCCGTTTGACAGCATCAAGATGAGAAGGTTTAGGATTAGCCTGATAGCGAGCACACTGGCAAACTACAAAAACGGAATCCGGTCTGCTAGCAGTCAGATACATCAGTGAACCGATCATCGAATGATAATAAGTTTGATCAACAGATTGGTCATCCGAGTCTGAAGATAACAGAGGTCGCTCAACCATTGGAGTGTTAGCCTCTTTAGCATCCTTGAAACCGAACTTTGCAAGAATATCCTCCACATACTTCTCTTGATGAAGCAAGATACCCGTTGAACTTTGTTTAACTTGTAACCCAGGGAACATCGTCATCTCACCCAACAAACTCATCTCGAACCGTTTCTTCATTACCAGCTCTTCTTTGTACAATACTTCACTTGTAGAACCAAAGATGATGTCATCCACATAGATCTGGACAACAATCTGATCATCATCTTGGCGCTTAATAAACAGTGTCTGATCAATTCTCTAGCGAGTATAACCGTGCTTTAACAAATGTTCCGTCAAAGTAGCATACCAAACACGAAGAGCTTGATGAAAACCATAGAGAGCTTTATCGAGCTTGTAGACGTGATTTGGAAACTTGGAGTTGACAAAACCAGGAGGTTGATCAACATAAATTTCCTCTTTCACCTCACTGTATAGGAAAGCCGTCTTGACGTCCATTTGGTAAACAATAAAGTTCATATATGATGCATATGCAAGGAAGATCCGAATCGCTTCAAGTCATGCCATCGGAGCATAAACTTCCGTATAATCAAGTCCTTCTATCTGATGAAAACCACGAACTACCAGGCATGCCTTGTTACGCACAATTACTCTAGAATCATCTTGCTTGTTGCGAAACACCCATCTTGTGTCTAGAGACCTTTTGCATTCGGGTAGTTCCACCAATTGCCAAACCTTCAGCTTCTCAAACTGATTGAGCTCTTCATGCATGGAATCCACCCAACTTGGTTCATTGAGTGCCATCTCTACGTTCTTCGGCTCAATTTGAGAGATAAAACACGAATAGAGACACTCGTTGACTTGACCACTTTGGCTTCTGGTCTGAACACCATCATCCAGAGGGCCAATAATGTTATCAATTGGCTGGTCCTGTTGAATTCATGAAGGAACAACATATTCGAGCGAAGCAGTAGAGACCGGAAGATTGGTTATGTTCTAAACTTTGTGTGAGCCTGAAGCACCTCTATCAGAATCTCTGAAGTCATGTGAGGTACTTGCAATGTACTCATCAGAAATTCGTTCAGGAAAGAGAGAATCCATGAGAGTAGAGTCAAAGAGATCAGCAGATCTAGAGTGAATAACGTCTTCATGAGTAGCTGATTGTTCAACAATTGGGGTATCGCCAGCAACTTGGGATGAATCTGCAGGAGCATCTTCAGTTACGGTAGCAGAATTAGGAGATGCACCGTCATTAGGAATAGGATCTTCAAGAATCACTGACAGAGTGATAAGATCAGGAATGAAATCTTCAGCATCATCTCTGTTAATTCTACTAGGACCTGGTTGTGTGGCTGAAACAACATCAGAAAGCACATAAAAAGGTTTAAACACTTCAGCATAATCAAACAACCAATCGGTCCAACACGGGAATCAGTCGGATTCTCCTCTAGCCAGCGTACATCATATGATTCCACAATCTGCTTTGTCGCCTTGTTGTACACTCGATACTCAGTTTTACTTGCATATCCAAAGAAGTAACAATCGTCCGCTTTGGAGTTGAACTTCGGAGTAGCTTCAAGATGAAGAAGAGTGCAAGGACAACCAAATGTACAGAAATGTAAAACATTAGGCTTGCGACCATACAGAATCTCGTAAGGTGTCTTCATTTGAGGTTTATTGATGATGAACCGATTCTGAACATAACAAGCTATATTGATTGCTTTAGCCCAAAATATCACCGATAGTTTAGAATCACACAGCAAGGTACGTGCAGTGTCAATAAGAGTTCTGTTTCGGCGCTCAGCAACACCATTCTGTTGCGGTGTGCAAGCAGCACTATACTGACGCAGGATACCCTTATCTGCACACAAAACTTGTTCAATACCGCATTCTTGAATTATGTTCCATTGTCGCATCTTAAAGCTTTCAGCTTCTGATTCGTTTGATTTTCAATAAGCTTGATGAACCTAATGACCAGTTCTGCAGTTTCATTTTTATTCCTTAAGAAGAAAACCCAAGTAACACGTGAGTAATCATCAATAATAACTAAACAATAAGAACTTCAGTTAAGACTGAGAACATTAACCAAGCCAAAGAGATCCATGTGAATTAGCTGAAGTAACGAATCAATGGAGTTGATCAGTTTGGGCTTGTGTGGCTTCCGATGATGTTTGCCTTGAGCACAAGCAACACATTTCTCAAATGTGATGAAGTCCTTGATTGGAAGTCCTTGAACCATGTTGTTCTTTGCAATACGATTCAGATTCTTTGCGTTGGCATGACCGAGACGTTTATGCCACAACATAGCACTTTGTTCAGACGCCTTTGAGAATAAGTAAGTAACGTTTTCCGGAGTGTTGTGATTCATGTCGATGAGGTACGCATTGCTTTTTCATTCTGACCGAACAAGAATCCACTCCTCTGGAATGACTACACTAGGTTTGAGAATCAAATATTCCTTCTTTGTGAAATGGGTTGAAAAACCCTTGTCGGAGATTTGAGAAACGTTTAGTAGACTGTGCTTGAGCTCAGGTACAAAATTAACATTCTCAAATTTCAACACACCATTCAATACCATCCCTTTCTGCGTGATCATTCCTTTTTCACCTCCTGCAAAGCAAACACATCCACCGTTAAAATTCTCAATGTAGTGAAGTTGGGACAAGTCGCCTGTCATGTGCCTAGAACAGCCACTATCAACATACCAAGGTCTGCTGATATTCCTCCGTAACTATTCCTGCACATGTTGCGGGATCAATTAGATTTAGGCACCCAGTCAATACGAAAAATGGGTTGACCTTTACTATCAATACATTTAATTGATTCAAAACTCATATCGCGTTGATCAAGTAATGGTGAAATGTTAGAAGATGTTCTAACACTGCCTTTGGGAACCCATGTAAAAAGTGATTAAATCATTTATCTTTTGACCAAATGGGAACGTTTACATTTGATGTAGAATCAGAACTACTAGAAGTTGATTCTTGAAATGACTTTGATCTTACAAAGTTTGGTAAGACATAGTTACTTCCAGAAACAGGCTTTTTGTGTATAATAGTTTGATTCCAGGCATTAGTGTTATTGTGATTTTTCTTTCTAGAACGTGACCTTGAGGGTTTTCTTTTATGAGATTTCCCTTTGGCACATTCTGCCAAACCTATTCATTTTGAGAAGCATACAAGTGTCGGGGACAAATTCTGGCTATGTGACCAGCAATTCCACAATTAAAACAAGTATGTCTTTTTAAAGGGGTATTGGAATTCTGTCCAGGTCCAGATATATGCAAATTATTTCTACACACACACACACAAGCATGCAACAGATTTATCAACCAAAACGTTTGTCCTTGATTTTTTAAAAACAACATCACAAGATTTTTCAAAAACAGCAGAAGTTTTAATGTCAGGTTTCACATCATCACACAAACCAAAAGTATTAGATTTCAAACAATTTTTATCAAAAACTAAAACATGCGAATCTTCCACCTCCTCAATCTTCGATTTTAATTGATCCGAACATGAGATAGAAACATCAGTAGATTTCATTTCAGAACTCTCAGCGGTGCCAGATGTATTCTTTTGAATATAATTTGACGAATAACATTCTTCTGATTCTTCAGTGACCAATGATGGAGTAAAATTGTTATTATATGGAGGAGGAATTGCACTGTATCCAAGACCTTCACCGTGTATGTTTGACTATTTAGATTGATGTTCAATTATATATTCAACTACTTCACTCGATACATAAACTTTCTTAAAGGTTGATTCATCATTTTGAAAATTTGATTTTAATGTATCTAGTTCGGCAGTTAATCTAGCAATATCTGTTGGAAATCATGGTTCATGTAATAGTTTCAAAAACAAGAGTTTGCAACGGAATCATAAAATCATGAACACAAATTCCATTTTCAAGAGGCTCATGCTACATGCATGTAGAGATAAGATGAAGAACAAACATAGTTTAAGTTCAATATCATAACCTTTGTTCTTGGGTTTGGTTTGGATGATTTTGATAGCTAGGAATCAAATTAGAATCCCTCTATAGTTGATCCACCACAAGCTTGAACACCCTTGAATGCTAGTTCCACAACTTGCAAGATATGACTCCTTTTCTTATAAAACCAAAAACCAATTTTTTCTAAGAACTTAAGGAGAGTGTTGGCTGATTTCTTGAAGCAAGAATGATGTACCAACACCCTCAAAATCGTGGCCAACATATATCATACAAAGGAAAAGAAAAGCACATGCAACTAGCTTAAAAGAAAGTCCCATTTGATTTCTATAATGAAAAGCTTGAAGACACAAAGCATCTTCCTTTTCTTTTAAGTTCTTAATGCATTCTTTTCCTTCCAATATGGCTGATTTTATGATGACAAATGAAGTGCTAGTTGGTTGTTATTATTTATAAAACTTAGATAATAAAAGCTTATAAATAATACATCTTCTTATCTCTTAAATGGGATAACATTTAACCCATAATCATATACATAAATAAACCATCTAAATATACAATCTTAATTGTATAATTATATATATACATATATATATATATATATATATATATATATATATATATATATATATATATATATATATATATATGTATATATATAACAATATATATATATTTTATTTAATTTACCAATTAAATTAAATAAAAGGCTTACTTATAAATCAATTAAATCGTTTAACAATTTAAACAATTTAATTGTTACACTTAATTAATTCATCACATATGAATTACTAATCAACCTTTAATTTTGTAGTTATTATTATTTACCTCAAATAATAATAACCTACAAGATTAAATTGCAAGTTTAGTATCATTTGATGTTAAATCAAATTTAACGTTCTAAATGATCAATTGGTGTCAAACTTGTTGTTGGTGTGACCCTATAGGATCATGTATTATTAGTAATATCATTTTTTGATCATCCTTGGGCATATAGAACTAACAATCTCCCACTTGCACAAGGTTGCATCATAGAATGATATCGACAGTGGTAAACGTCTAGCAACATTTCACTGCCCCCAATAACACATGACATTGTGCCATTCAACAACATTCAATTCTTCAGAAAACACGAGGCTCTAATTGATGTATAAGGTTATCTATCAATTATCCCTTTGTCACAGACATCGTGTTGAACATGAGACATGGATCTTAATCATTCTCATTTTATGT
Organism: Cichorium intybus; assembly: GCA_023525715.1. Lineage (NCBI taxonomy): Eukaryota > Viridiplantae > Streptophyta > Magnoliopsida > Asterales > Asteraceae > Cichorium > Cichorium intybus. Next base: position 57,153,814 of record CM042017.1, on the reverse strand, counting down.
TCAACTTTCAAACAGGCGCCTTAGATGTCTAACTCTCAACATATAAGAGGAACAAATCCCGTCTTGACTACATACGCCCCTCATATAGTTAGTACTATGCATGAGTATGGCCTTTATGGTTGTCTGTATTTCAAGAACAACAGTAAACCATATCAAAGCATAGTACACTCTACACTTGAGTCCCAAATATGTATCTCAGGTCAAAGGATACAATGATAATACCTTTATTCAAGAATCACTTATGTTGATGATCCATGTAGTGATCTTGAAACGGGTCAAGTCCAATACTTGTTCACTGACAAGTACCTATGAATTTGGTTGCAACCTTTTGCTACTTTTACCCATAAAAGTCAACCAATCCAATTCATATTAGTCTTACTTCATAATCGCTCCCACAACTATGATCGACTATGGACATTTAGAATAACTAAATTATTCAAGGATTAAACATGCTAATAAAACACAATAATTATGAATGAAACATCATGTCACATATATTACATAATTCTTGTCGTTTACATAAGTTCATATTCATAAAACATTAAACACAAATCAAATCCATTCATTAGAAAAACGGAGTCCTATACCCTTAGCATGACTTTCATGCTTAGTTTGGGGTAAAGGTTTCGTGAATGGGCCTGCCAAATTTTGATCTGTATGAACCTTGTGAATACTTATTTCACCATTCTTAATTTCATGTCTAATGTAGTTATACCTTCTGTGAATGTGTTTGGTTTTTTGATGCAATCTAGGTTCCTTTGCTTGAGCTATAGCACCTAGATTGTCACAGAAGATTTCTATAGGGTCCCGAATGGAAGGAACAACCCCTAGATCTTCTATGAACTTTCTCATCCAGACAGCTTCTTGAGCAGCTTCTGAAGCAGCAACATATTCAGATTCTGTAGTGGATTGTGCAATCACTTCTTGTTTGGAACTCTTCCAAGACACGGCTCCTCCATTTAAAATAAAGACATACCCAGATTGAGATTTCGAATCATCCCTATCTGTTTGGAAGCTCGCGTTAGTGTAACTTTTTACCTTTAAGCTTTCTTCCAAACCGCCGTAAACTAAGAACATATCTTTAGTTCTTCTCAAGTACTTAAGAATGTTCTTTACAGCAGTCCAGTGGGCTTCACCTGGGTTCTGTTGATACCTACTAGTCATACTTAAGGCACATGAGACGTCGGGCCTTGTGCATAACATGGCATACATGATGGACCCAATTGCCGAAGCATATGGGACATGTTTCATCCTATCAAGTTCAGTCCTCGTGTTTGGGCACTAAGACTTGCTTAGGATGGTGCCATGAGGCATTGGCAAGAATCCTCTTTTGGAGTCTTGCATCTTGAACCTTTTCAAGATTTTATCAATATATACACTTTGGCTAAGACCAATAAGTCTCTTAGATCTATCTCTATAGATCTTTATGCCTAATACATAAGCAGCTTCCCCTAGATCCTTCATTGAGAAACAACTCTCAAGGAACGCTTTGACACCTTTTAAGGTTGGGATGTCATTTCCAAATAAAAGTATGTCATCTACATACAATACTAGGATTATGACAATGCTCCCACTAGCTTTCTTGTAAACACAGGAGTCATCCTCATTTTTGATGAATCCAAAACTCGTAATCTTTTCATCGAAACGGATGTTCCATGTTCGAGACGCTTGCTTTAATCCATAGATAGATCTTTTAAGCTTGCACACTTTGTTTGGATGCTTGGGATCGACAAAACCTTCAGGTTGATCCATATAGACATCTTCCAATAAGTATCCATTAAGGAAAGCGGTCTTGACATCCATTTGCCATATCTCATAATCATAGTACGCGGCTATGGCAAAAAGTATCCTAATCGACTTGATCATTGCCACTGGAGAAAAGGTCTCATCATAGTCAATACCATGAGTCTGTGAGTATCCTTTAGCGACAAGTCTAGCCTTAAAAGTGTGAACATTTCCATCCACGTCGATTTTCTTCTTGAAAACCCATTTGTTCCCAACAGTCTTACAATTGGTGGGAAGATTAACCAAGTTCCAAACTTGATTATCGTGCATGGATTGCATCTCAGTGTTCATGGCCTCAAGCCATTTATCAGATTCAGGATCTGATATTGCACTCTGATAGTTGACGGGTTCATCAGAATCTATCGTATAACATTCCTCTTCCATCAAAAGGTAACCATACCTTTCTGGTTCAATTCGAACCCTACCAGATTTGCGAACACCTTGTGTTACAATTTGTTCCTGATCAACCGTTTGTTCAGGTTCAACAATTTCTTGTTGAATGCTAGATTCAACTTCTTGTGTATCAGGTTGTGGTTCCTGAAGTTCCTCAAGTTCCACAAACCTCCCACTAGACTCTTCCGTCAGAAACTTGTTTTCTAGGAATTCAGCTTTTCGAGAAATAAATATCTTATTCTCGATGGGATTGTAGAAATAGTATCCAAGACAATCTTTCGGATACCCTACAAAGATACATTTAGTTGAACGGGGTTCTAATTTGTTTGAAGCTTCTTGTCTAACATAAGCTTCACAACCCCATACCTTGAGATAGGATAAAGATGGAACCCTTCCATGCCATATCTCATAAGGCGTTTTATCTACCTTCTTAGTAGGTGCCATGTTTAGGAGACGAGCAGCTGTTTGTAAAGCATAACCCCAAAAAGATAAAGGTAGAGTACTTCTACTCATCATGGATCGAACCATATCCAATAGTGTTCGGTTCCGTCTCTCAGACACACCATTATGTTGTGGTGTTCCAGGTGGAGTAAGTTGTGAAACAATTCCAACAAACCAAGCCCATGGGCCGAAAACCAAGGCTGCCAGACCGAAAAACTAATGTTATTTCGGTCCCCAACCGAAAAACCTCAATCAGCCCTTAAATTTGATATTTTTTGTTTTATACCTTTTAAAATGAAAAAGATTAAACCAAATAAATTTGTCCCAACATTGGTCTACCGGTTTTGTTATGTTTTGGTTTCGTGTTGCGCCTGGGTAGTCAAGGGTTCGACTCCTCCCCTACCCTATTTTTATGATTTACGTCTTAGCACGTCGCCACATCCTGCCTGCCTGGATCTTTTTTTTCACAAGTTGAAACCTCTTTGTTACCGGCCACCTCATGTCTAAATTGATGATCCCCCACATCGACACCTCTCCTTCTTCTCTGTTGTCGGCCACCTCATGACTAAATTGAAGATCCCCCCACATCGACACCTCTCCTTCTTTTCCACCTCCTACTTACCACCCGTCAAATTCTTTTTATCGCCAACAAATAAACCATGAGTTCCACAAACAAACCCTCTCCCCTCTCTCTAAATACCTTACACATAGGTTACCGCCATTTGCCACTGTCTATCGACGTCGATTCTTCAAACACCCATCGCTCGCCATCGACCCTTTTATTGCTCCTCTAATTCTCTCTAAAAAATCCAAACATGGAAAAGATATACCGGTATTATTAATGGTTGATGATGATCTATAGAGAGAGGAAAATTGTTATTATTATGTGTTGCTTTTTGATTGATAATTTGTTGGTTTTAATCATGAATTTAAGGATTTTGAATTCTAGGAAAGTAAGCTATTAATTCAATTTCTTTGACTTTAGTGTTATAGGGAAGAAGAGTTATAGAGAAAAAGATGTTTCCGTGAGAGCTTTTCAACTAAATTAGCCTATCAAGAAACCCCCTAATTAGTGTAAAGAAAAAGACACCAAAGAGATTGATAAGTAACCGTAGATATTAAATAATTGAAGGTGATATTGGTTCTCCTCTCACAAGTGAGATTACTAATGCAAAGATTGAGAGAAACAGAGTGAAAGATTCTGTAAAGAAGTGCAATAAATTCTTAAACAAGTGAATTAAGTCAGAATTTATAAACATGGAAAAATAATTTTAGAAACGTATGACTATTCTACTAAATTCATCTCAGTAACAATATTTTGTGCATGTTGATTGAGAATATAAATTATTTTGTCCAGAGCCATTGCAGTTTGGTAGAATAGCAGATACAATTGGAGCCACAACATTAAAGCAATCATATAACATTGGATATAGTATGTAGCCAACAAAAGATGTAGAGCCATTGCAGTTTGGTAGAATAGCAGATACAATTGGAGCCACAACATTAAAGCAATCATATAACATTGGATATAGTATGTAGCCAACAAAAGATGTAGCCTGATGGAAGAATTTACCAAAGTCAACTTATAACTCTTCCATGTCATAACTCCTCATACTAATAGGTAGATGTGCACTTGTAAATGTCTTGGCATCCAGCAAAATCAAAATCAGAATATCTAATGATGTCCAAGTCATCGGATTTCTTGTATGTGAGCATGTAGTCCTTTGTTCTCATAGATATCTCAAAACCCTTTGGCTGCTTTCCAATGGTCCATACCTGGGTTGCTTAGGTATCTTCGCAATATCCCTACAATAAATAATATATCAAGACATGTACACCCTTGAGCATATATAAGACTCCCAAAAACCAAAGCATAAGGAATATTTTGCATCTCTTTAACCTCAAGGTCATTTTTAAGGCATTGGTAGAGACTAAATTTGTGTCCTTTAGAAATAAGGGTGTCGCCTGGTTTACAATTTACATGCCAAATCTTTCAAGGATCCTTCCAATGTAGCCCTTTTGTGATAATCCAAGAATTTCACTATAAGACCCATTCCGTGGTAGTTTTTTTAAAAAGAATTACAAAGCTGTTTTTTTTACCATAATAGTGCTACCTTGGTGTAGGCACGCTATGTGTAGCAAGTTGGTACGCGTGTTAAGTAGTGTTAGCGCCGCTATCTCCTCCTAGTAGCGCCGCTGAAGGCAAACACATAAGTACGGGTTCTCACCCCTATATTGTAACGCCCCAAAATCACAATCAAAAATTTTCATTTATTCCAAGGTTCCAACATAGTCTTTATTAAAAATAAAACTGTTTTGACATGGTTATAAAACCAACAGTAGAAAGTATTTTAAATCATAACATTAAACATTAAAATAAGGTCCCGTGAATGCGATGCACTGCCGTCAAGCCTTGCTCTTCCCTTTGTCATTTGAAGTACCTGAAATGTTTAAAATCAACGGGTAAGCACAAAGCTTAGTGAGTCCACAAATTATCATACATGGCCACACATTAAACAACCCGTCATCGAGAACGACCCGACCCTACCCGCCATACAATAGCTACGGGCGTCCATCATACAACAGCTATGGACACAGGGCGGTTCTACCCATCATATAACAGTGATGGGTTCCTGATTTTGGCCCAGCCCATCGTACAACAGCTATGGGACAAGGCAATAGTCCAACCCGTCATACAACAGCTACGAGTGAACACGCATCAGTACTGATCCCAACAATAGATAACCACAATTATAGAACAAATCATATAGCTGTAAATAACACACGAGATGCCTAACATGCAACATCATATAGTAAGGTGAGGATACTCACCTGATTCGTAACTGTGCGGATACACTCTAATATCCCAACTAAGCTCGTCCAATCACCTAAGTCCCTTTACGCATCGTAACGATCGCCACATGCTTACGGGTTTATTCGAATCCGTGTCGCTGGAATAATCAGTCCGCGCCGCGGACTCGTATCAGGTTGAAATCTGTGTTAAACCATTAACCAGCATGTCCATCGGTTAGGGTTCCTCATACACCCTTCCTGGGATCACAAACTACTCTAAGGTCACTTTCGTATGGACATTCAAGTCTATGCATGTCCATGGTCCAAAACCCTAAACATTACAAGTCAACCAAGACCCCCAACAAAGGGATATCACCATATAATGGGGTAAAACAGAAAATCAGAAAGGTAGATCCTATTACCTTGCTTCTAAAAACGGAGGGATGCACACTACCAGCTGTAAGCCTCCCCTCATGTCGGTATCTCCTTCTTCAAAACCTCCAAGATCTTCAATGCTTCGAAATAGTAGTGCTACTGCAGAAATCCGTCGCCTCCACCCTAGAAAACTTCCAAAAACACGAACCCTAGGGCAGGGACCCTTTATATAGGTGCTAAAAATCTGAATTATGGTTTTTCACTTCTGCAGCGCACCGTGTCGCGGTCCAATAAAGTACGCGACGTGCGTATCCAACCGTCCGCGAATCCAGTTCCTTCCCACGCCACACCGCGAACCACCATAAACCGCGCCGCGGTGGAAACGGGTCTTACAAATCTCCCCTACTTGACAGGATTTTGTCCCCAAAATCTGTGCCTGCAAACAACACTGGGTAATGTCTTCGCATTTCTTCCTCGGGTTCCCAAGTCTATTCGGACCCTTTCCGATGCTGCCACTGCAGCTTAACTATCCCTATCGTCTTATTTCGTAAAGTCTTTGTCTTCCTTTCAATGATAGGAATAGGTCGGTCCACATAATCCAGGCGTTCATCTACTTGAATATCTTCCAAGGGCACAATTGGTGTTTCGTCGTTAATACACTTCCTGAGTTGCGAAACGTGCAACGTGTGGCAAATCTGGCTAAGCTGCTCGGGAAGCTCCAACCGGTAAGCTACCTTAACTACTCGTGCAACGATGCAATATGGTCCAATGTACCTAGGGCCAAGCTTTCCTCGCTTCCTAAAACGAATAACTCCCTTCCATGGTGACACCTTTAGAATAACATAATCCCCAACCTAAAACTCAATATCGGAACGTCGCCTATCTGCGTAGCTTTTCTGCCGACTCTGAGCCGTTAACAACCTCTCCCGAACCCTCTGAATTAGTTCTGTTGTCTTGAGTACTACCTCGGTACTACCCAACGCCCTTTGGCCAACCTCGCCTCAACAAACAGGTGTTCGACACATCTCGAAGGGAGCCCTGTCGATGCTCGCATGGTAACTATTATTATAGGAGAACTCAACTAAAGGGAGATGGGAATCCCAACTCCCACCGAAATCGATAACGCATGCCCTAAGCATATCCTCCAATGTTTGAATTGTCCTTTCACTCTTCCCATCCGTTTGAGGGTGATATGCCGTGTTGAAATGAAGGCGAGTGCCCAAATCTTCATGAAACTTCTTCCAAAACCTAAAGGTGAATCGGACATCCCGGTCGGATATCACCGAGACCGGTATACCATGTTGAGAGATAATCTCATCTACGTAGACTTTAGCCAATCTCTCTACAGAAAACGTCTCTTGGATGGGAATGAAATGAGCACTTTTAGTCAGTCGGTCCACAATAACCCATATGGTGTCTATTTGCCGAGGGGTTCTTGGCAACTTCGTGATGAAATCCATTGTGATATGCTCCCATTTCCATTCTAGGATCTCAAGAGGCTGTAACCTACCATGAGGCCGTTGGTGCTCGGCCTTGACCCTACGATAGGTCATGCACTTTTAGACAAACCAAGCTACCCCCTTCTTCATACCCGTCGACCAATAATATTCACGCAGATCCCTATACATTTTCGTCGCTCCGGGGTAGATAGAGAACTTGGACTTATGTGCCTCTTCCGATAGAGTTTGACGAACCCCGCCAAGTTTTGGCACCCAAATTCTCTCATAGCGAGTTAACAAGCCTCTGCTACCCTTGATCATAATTGACAATTGCCCAACAATTCATTCACCTTTTTGATTTTCGCTCTTGCTTGCTTCCACCTGAGCTTCCTTATCAGCTCAAGTAGCGGTGTCACAATCGTCATCCTTAGACAAATCATTCGAAGGGGCGCACCCGTAACCTTACGACTTAGAGCATCCGCCACCACAATGGGTTTTCCAGGGTGACAGTATATCTCACAGTCATAGTCCTTAAACACATCTAACCATCTTCTCTGTCTCATGTTAAGATTTTCCTGAACCATCAAATATTTTAAGCTCTTATGGTCAGTATAGATGGTACACTTTACTCCATATAAATAGTGTCTCCATATCTTGAGAGTGAAGACCACAGCCCCTAATTCCAAGTCATGAGTAGGGTAGTTAGCCTCATAGGGCTTCAACTGTCGCGAGACGTAAGCAATCACCCGCCTCGTTGCAAGACTACCCCCAACCCAGAGATAGATGCATCACAATAAACCACCATATCCTCCATGCCTTCAGGAAAAGTCAAAACTGGAGCTTCACATAACTTTCGCCGCAAGGTCTCAAAATCCTACTGCTGCTCCTCACCCCATCGAAAAGCAGCGTTTTTCTTAGTTAGCCGAGTCAAAGGTACATCAACCTTTGAGAAATCCTGGATGAAACGACGATAATAACCGGCCAGACCCAAGAAACTTCTAATCTCCGAGGAGGTCTTCGGAACCTCCCACCACATCACGACCTCCACCTTAGCCGGATCCACCATGATTCCTTGCTCATTAACGATGTGGCCCAAGAACTGGACCTCTCGCAGCCAAAATCACACTTGGACAATTTTGCATAAAGTTTCTCACTCCTTAAGGTCTCTAATACCTCCCTTAAATGTTGTTCGTGTTGCTCCTTGCTCCTAGAATAGACTAAGATCTCGTCAATAAAAACTATAACCGACCGATCCAACATCGGTCGACACACTCGATTCATTAAGTCCATGAAAGCTGCAGGGGCATTAGTAAGTCCAAACGACATCACTACAAACTCGAAGTGGTCGTACCTCGTCCAAAAAGCCGTTTTCTGGACGTCTTCCTCCCGTACCCACATTTGATGGTATCTTGACCACAAATCATTTATCGAAAACCACGAAGCGCCCTGCAGTTGATAATAAGTCGTCGATGCGAGGTAATGGATACCGATTCTTTACCGTAAGCTTGTTTAGCTCACGATGCACATCCTATTCGAACCATCCTTCTTCTTAACAAATTAAATAGGCGCTCCCCACGGCGAGCAACTTGGTCGAATGAATCCCATATCCAGTAGTTCCCGAAGTTGAATAGACAACTCCATCATCTCTGGAGGTGCAAGACGATACAATGCTTTAGCTATCGGAGCCGCACCGGGAGTTAAGTCGGTCTTAAATTCAAACCTGTCTCTTAGGTGGCACACCAGGCAGGTCCTCGGGAAAAACATCAGGAAAATCCGGAACCACAGGTATATCATCTGTCTTCTGCTTTGACTTTTCTTCGCGTGCGTCCAAAACATATGCCACAAACCCCGAGCCTCCATGTTGAAAATGTATGCGTGCCCTGGCAGCTGAACAGAAAACTGCACCTCGATTCCTTCTCCCTACCTGTATTACTAGTTATCCCCCCACTTGGGGTTTGAATCCACACTCGCTTGTTCTTACAATCAATCCATGATTCGTGCTGCCCCAACCAATCCATGCCGATAATAACTCGAGTGTCGCTCAAAGGTATATGGATAAGGTCAATCAGAAACTTTATTCCTTGAATCACTACTTCACTCCCCCGGTAAACGCTAGTCGCTTGAATAGTTTTATCATCCGCAATTTCTACTTCTAACGGGCGACGAAGAGTTCCTAACGCAATACTGAAACTCTTACCCAGTACGGCAGACACAAAGGAATGACTAGCACCCGAATCAAACAGTACAAAAGTAGGCGTAGAGTTGACTAAGAATGTTCCTAATCAATCATAATAGATACATTAATTACATACACCAAAACATGAGGCAAGTAAAGAAAGACTACCCGAAACGACGTCGGGCGCATCCTGTGCCTCCTCGACGGTCATGACGAATGCTCGACCCTTGGTCTTAGGGGTTTCCCATTTCCCTTGCCTACCATCGGCAATTCGAAGTGTAGTGGGTGCCGGATTCTGAACCATTCCCTAAGTCAGACGGGGACACTGGGCATTGAAGTGACCCCCCTGATTACAATTAAAACAAATCTTGACTTCCTGCCGACAATACTTAGCATAGTGTCCCTTCTTTCCACACTTATGACATATTAGCACCCAACAACGCCCCTCATGCTTCTTTCCACACTTACCACACTGACCCTGGCTCCTTTGCCCCTGCTTTCGCTGATCTGCCCCTCTAAACTTCTTTGAGGCCTGGTGAGTCTGGGTAGGTGCCGGACGCTTCTGCCTTTGTTGGGTTCCAGTTCTAACTCTCAGGCCCGAGCGGCCGCGATCATATCAGTAAGAGTTTGGTGCCTAGCAGCAGACACAAATTCCCGAATGTCTATGCGAAGCATCGCCAAATATCGAGTCATTCTCATGCACTCGGTTGCCGCAAACTCTGGACAGAAGAGTGCTCGCTCATTAAACTTTTTGGTGATCTCCGTCACCGTCTCAGTGGTCTGGGTTAGATTCAGGTACTCCTGCCCAAGCGTTCCTTTTCCAATTATGGAACATACTCCAGTTTGAGCTGGTCCTTTAATTGTGGCCATGTAATAGCATCCAGTTGAGCCGAGGTGAGATCCTTTATCTATAGCTCCCACCAAATCGCACCTTCTCTCAACAGGTTCACCGTAAATGTTACCTGAAAACGCCTAGTAATATCAAGTATTTTAGTCATTGTTGAGCCCTATTCTTAGTGAAATTATATCATAGATGCTTTGGTATTCTCAGTTTTTGTGTCAGTGCTTGTTTGGAAAGAAATGGTATAAACAGGGGCTAAAAGCATACAAAATGGAAGAAGTTTGAAGATAAAGAAAAATCAGTAGAATTAACACGCACGCCGCGGGATTCACAAAGGCGGAACGTGGTGATGAGGCGGTGGAGAAAATTCAAATGCCGAGAAAACGAGAATAAACCCATACGCGAGCCGTGGAATTCATCTGTGTGCGGCACGGTCGCTTAATTTTTGCAACTATAAATAGAGGGTTTTAGGTCAAAAAAAGAAGCAAAGACCTGGCATAGGAACGACTCTCAAGGCTTCTTTGACTCCGAGTTTCAGCTTTCAACAACCATTAATTGGTATTTTTTATGTTTTCTCTTTTAATTTTCAAATAGTTTAGTTAATTCAGTAGCTTTAGTGAGTGTCTTTGGGTGTGACAACCATTGGCACTAGGTTTTAGTTTTTAAATTTGATGTTTACTGTTTTGAACCTTTGAGATCTGAGTTTTTATGGTAATAATTCAGTTTATGTTAATTGCTTGGTTTTCGGTATTTATTGCTTTTGAATGCTTTTGTGGATGTTTGGATTGTGTTTGATGTTTGGTTTGATCTTGATTGCTTCTGATTTTGAGAAATACTTCTGATTTCAGTAGGTAATTAGGATTAGTTATTGGTTTAGTTAGTTAATGCTTGTGTTGGATTCCTTGATTTGTGATTTTTGGGATTATTCGGGGTATAAGTCGGAAACTAGATCCTATAGCTGTAGCTGTGACACTACAGTTGGTAATCTGTTGCCTACCTTAACCACGTAACTCCTGTGGATCGACCCTGACTACCACTGTGCTAAGTGTGAGTTAGGTTATTTTACTATTTTTGACCGCATGACGACCGCTGCGATGTCAAATTTTGGCACCGTTGCCTGGGAGTTGTGAGCTTAAGATTAGGTGATCTGTAGGACTTTAGATTCTGATTTTTGGTTTTGATATTGAGATTTCAGTTGGTTAGTAATTTTTTTTTCTTTTGGTTTTGGCTGGCGTGTTGCATTAGTGTATGCGTACCCATCGGGGTGGGCTGTTATCACCCTTGCGTTTTGACTCGGAGATCGAACGAACAGCGCGCAAGAACCGTGCACGTAGGCGTTTAGATACAATGAGTTTTATTAATGTTAGTAGTAGTGTTGTGAGTGTTGCCCAGGATCCTTTGGGTGAGGCAACGGGGATGTCATTTAGTCCCCCGATTTCAGAATTTTAGTTTGGGAGCACGAGTGCTACTGGTGGTGCAGTTTCAGCCCCTGCACCCATACCCTCATGCACTCCGCCTTCTGTTCCGCCATTTCAACCACAATCTATAAATCCTTTCACATCTGCTATGTCTTGGGGAGCGCCGACCCGTGATGGCATCCTAGTGACTATGCAACATACTACCCTTTCTCAACCACAATGACAACCCTTACAATCACCATTAATCTTTAAACCACAAGCCACCTTTTCACCCGTACCACAACAACCATATCAACCAAAACCTTCCCAGTACCAGTACCAGGAGGTTGAGCAGAGCTATGATGAAGAAGAAAAAGGATCAGTTCCACAGCAGCAACCACCACAGCAACAATGGAACCGAGGTTGGGGACCTCTACGAAGAGCACCACAGCAACAACCACCGCAAGGTCAGCAAGGGTATAATGATCATCAATATCCAGGTAATGTAGTTAGACCTTTGTACTTTGCACAACCGAGAGGGCAGTCGGTTGCATCGCACTTCCAGCCACGGGAGTATGAAGACTCATTGCCCATTTATATTCCTGATGATACAGATTCTCAAGTTGAAATTAGACCGCAACTCTTAGGAATATTGCCTGAATTTAGGGGATACAAACAGGATGATCCATACAATCATTTGTATGAGTTCATGGCTATAGCAAACACTAACACCCCTAGGAACACGAATAAGAACATTTTTAGGTTAAGGTTGTTCCCATTCACTTTGAAAGACAAGGCCAAATATTGGTTCACGTCTCTTCAAGCCAATAGTATCACTACTTGGGACCAGCTTAAAGCTAAATTCTTGCAAGAGTTCTATCCGGCAAGTAAGACGATGGAGATTCAGAGGGCCATTCAGAATTTTCAACAAAAACCTGGAGAAGCTTTTCACAAGGCTCAGGATCGTTTGAAGGAGTTGATGAGGTCGTGCCCTCATCACGATATTCCGAAATGGCAATTGGTCATACATTTCTTCGAAGGAGCTACTGAGACGAATCAGGCAATGATCAATGCGTCGTCTAGTGGCACTATCATGATGATGGATCCCGATGAGGCCTGGCAATTCTTAGAGCAGTTGAGCAATGGATCCAAGGAGAACTTTTCTACTACGAAGACGGTAGACACAGCTGCAGCAGTTGGAGCTGATGTAGACTGGAAGAAAGAGGTCAAAAAGGAAATAAGCGAGCTGAACAAAAAGTTTGATAGACTGGTGTTTACTTTACAGAACGGACCTCAGAACCAACAACAAGGAGGCCAGGGAGGACAAAAAGTGCAAGAGGTAAAATCAAGTCTATGGTCAGGGTCAAGGTCAGTACAATAATGGACGACCCTATAGACCATACAATCAAGGCCAGCAGAATTTTAACAATCAAAGGCAGAACAACTATCAGGGCCAATCATCTAATCAGCCTAGGCAGTATCAACCCGCAAACAACAATGGCAATGCAAGCGGGATTGGTAACAACAACAATAATAGGGGGCCCAATAATTCCAACAATGCCCCAGGAATTCAAGAAGATTTGACCGCGAAGATGTATGAGATGTTCAACGCAACACAGCAGCGGTCTCAAGCCAATGCAAAAGCCATCGCCAACATGGAAAGACAGATCGCTCAGATGGTTGAAGATTAGCGAAAGAGGGATATTGGCAAGCTGCCGAGTACCACGGAGATCAATCTGAATCACACTCAGCGGGCGGGAATGGAGCATGTCAATGCCTTCGATGCAGAATGGAGAATGGTGACCATGGAAGATTTGCTAGATCATGAAAGTGGAATTGAAGGACCAGACAGAGAAAATGAAGTTAAGGATAAAGGTGAAAGCAAGGAAGATGTTAATGTTGAAGTCGAAAAGATTGAAGTTAAGAAGGAGGAAAAGGAAATTCCAGTTGAGAAGGAGCCTCAACCAATGGAGGACAAGGATGTCCAAGAGGAGAAGCAGCCAATAATAGCTGGAACTAAATAGAAAAAGAAGGGTAAGAAAGAGAAGAAAAGCAGGAAATACCCAACAAATCGACTGGGCCATCAATAAACAAACCCTTGTGGGATGAGCTTAAGAACGCTCCTGAGGATACAAGAATTCTTCAGGAGATGTGTGAGAAAAATGGAAAAAGCAAGACTCCCACACCTGACACTGTGAGGTTAACAATTAAGGCTAGTGAGGCACTGTTGGGAACACTGCCCAAGAAGGAGAAGGATCCTGGATCGACACTGATTACTGCTACTGTAGGAGATGTGGTCATTAGGAACACCTTGCTGGATTTAGGGGTAAGTGTGAATGTGATGCCGGGATACTTGTATGATAAATACAAGAATGAGGAATTAGAACCGGTAAAGACCGTATTACAGCTGGCTGATTAGTCAGCCAAAGTATCCCGAGGTAAGTTGACCAATGTCATAGTGAAAGTTGGGGATTTCTTCTACCCAGTAGACTTCTTGGTTATGGAATACGAGAGTCTGGAGGACGTGTCCGCACTGATATTAGGACGTCCATTTTTTGATACAGTCGGTGTCGTCATTAATTGCAAAACAGGAGACTTGGATATCTTCTTTGGGTCGAGGAAAAGAAGGTTAAATATGTTTGGAAGTCCCATATCTCTACCTCATGGGTATGATGACAAGTATTTGGACAACAATGTGCTGATGGAACCAGGGATTAGGGACAAAAGAAAAATATGGACCCGAATAGGAGAAGGAGGAAAAGAGGAAGTTTTGAAGGAAACAAAAGAGCATCCGTTGTCCACCATTGACAAGGAGCAGCTGTTGGACATGATGGAAATGTTGGAGACAAGGCATCAGCAATATGAGAAGGATGCAAGGGAAAGAGAAGCAAAGGTCTTCCAACTTCTGGAAGCCCAGCAACAATGGATTAGCGGAGTTAGTGACAGGATGACTCAACTCACTTCATTGCTGTCAATGATGGCCCACAATTTCGCACCAGATCACAAGATGAAGGCACCAGAAATTCAAGAAGAGTAGGAATAGAAATAATACGTCTGGCTGAAGACGTTAAACTTAGCGCTTGTTGGTAGGCAACCCATCTTTCATAGGTTAGGTGTTGTATTCTTAGGAGTAATTAGGAATATTAGATCATCGTCATTGTAGGTATTTTTGGACCAAGGCAAGTGTGGGGTTGTTATGGAGAAAAATTGAATTTTTAATGACCGCGCCGCGGTCCGGCGATTTGCGCGCCGCGGGATCGTAAACCAACCCGATGCGTAGGGGTTGATTTGGGAACACGCGCGCCGCGGTTTGCTCATATCTGCACCGCGGAAACGATCGGTCGGTTTTCTTCGATAAAAAGGTAAGCCGCGACACTATTCACACACACCCACGCCGCATAGCTCTGATCATCGAAACTTTTTCGTGTTTTTCTTGCTCATCTCATTCCCGCGATCAAGGTACGTCATTCTAACTAGTTTTTACTTGTTAGAACTAGCGATTAGGCAGCAAAAATTGGTTCATTTCTCCAAAACTCAAAAACATAGAAATCGGCAATGCTGGCTCGTAAGGTGTTTATTTTGCCAAATAATGATCCTAAATGAGTTAGTTGATGCTTAGGCTACCTTGTAGTGCATTTGGATCGAGTTTAAACAGGTTAAATCGTGATTTTGGGTTTGAAAGTCGAAGCAGCCGCTCGCAGCGTCGCACCCTGGTTCTTGGGCCGCGCCGCGGTTCGGTGGGGAAGAAAAGGACTTATTTTGTAAAAACTTTTTTTGGCTGTTTTGTGCAGATGTCTTTCAGACTTGACCACCCTTTCCTCCAGTTCCCTGAGGGACCAGATAGCTCCGTCGAGTATGCCGTGAGGAGGGACGCACTTACTAGTCGCCGGGTTCTCGAGGCGAAGATTATTGACCAGGATATTTTAAGGGATGTCGGGCTTTGGGCCGAGATTGAGCCGTTTCTCCACCGCACATGGACCCACGGGGATGCTACATTCACATGTCGTGGCTGGGACAGGCTCATGCCCACCCAGGACGATGTTGTGTATACCGAGCTTCTTTTGGAGTTTCTCTCCACGGTCCGTTTTTCACCAGGTTCGACGGAGGCCAGGTCCAGGCTGGTTCGATTACGATTAGGGGGAGTCCCCAGGGAGTGCAGTCTCCGAGATTTTGGGAGATGCATGGGCATCTACACGGAGGTGGACCTCCAGCACCGATACTTCGCGTAGTTCTTTCGTGCGTGCATCGAGGGGCAGCTTGAGAGGGATGCCAATCCAGCTGGTTGGGCACCAATGTCCAACGTACATTTTGAGGCAGGGTTAGCCAGGGAGAGCCAGCTCCGCAACCCGCTTCACCGACTCATGCACCGTATCGTCACCACCTCCGTCATGCACAGGGAGGGGGGAGAGAAGGTGTCCGGTGAGGACATGACATATCTCTGGGTGCTCCTTGACCCTTCCAGGTTCCTCCACCTCCCGTTTGCTCTAGCCGTCTCTCTATCCACCCGTGCGATGGGTGCATCTTCCAGCAGCCCTCTGGCCCGCGGGCATTACATCACCTGCCTGGCCCGTTCGTACCGGATCCTCACTGCTGCGACCGTGGCCTCTTTGACTGCTTTACCTCCAGTTCGCACCACGACGCGAGCCCTGGAGAACATGGGACCGATCGAGCAGCAGCGCCCAGGCCAGTACGTGAGGGTGGCGACAGAGGCACCCTAGGCTCCCCAGCCAGCCTACGCCCAGCCAGGTAGGAGACGCCGGAGACCAGCAGCACCTGCAGAGCCACAGCAGGAGGAGGCGACAAAGCTCAGACGATTGCAGGATCGGGTCGCTAGGATTGAGGACTAGCTGGAGTGAATTGGGGAGGTACTTTTGGAGATGGCCACCCAGCAGGGACGACGCCCCCGACCATTCCTAGCCCGAGCCCACGATCATGAGGCAGGATCTTCTAGGCCACCCGGTGACGATTGATGTATTTTTCCTTTCACTTTTTGGGATATATGTACTGTACTTATGATACTACTATCTTTATTTCTGCTTGTTATATTTCAATTATTGTTTCTTTATTTGCATTTAATGTTTGCTGTGAGTCATGCATGTGATACCAATTGGAGGAGTTATTTCAAGCAAGTGTGGGGTCACCGTGCCCCCTCCACTTCCATTGACCACCGGCGTGTTTTCACTGTTGTGCTACAACTCCTGAATGCTGAATCGAGGACTTTTTGTTCGTGTTTGTGTACCTGTGACAATCAAGCAATCTACCGTCAAAGGGGTAACTCTTTCTCCCTAGTTCTAAAATTATTTTTGTACAACGGGGACGTTGTACGATTTTAAGTGTGTGGTGTGGACGGTCGAAAGAGTGTTTTTGAAATTTTTGTGGGAAATGACCAGTTTTTAAAATTTTTAGCAAATTTTCAAAAATTTTAATAGATTGTAATTTCGAAACGAATAGTTTCTGAATGTTTGTAGTTGTTATCATGCTATTAGTTTAGTCAAATAAGTTAAGTTTTAGGAGTTAGACGATTGGAGTGTTTTAGGATTGGAATTTAGGAAGGAACTGTCACTCAGTGGCCTTTGTTGTTCGAGCCGGTAGGTCTAAAATGGGTGGACCTTACGCACCTTACCACCTAAGATCGTCTGGTCTGGGATGGTATTTTTGAAAGCTCACTACACGGACAACATCGAAAGTCATGGATATTCTTTAATGGCCTTTAGAATCTGAATGAGTACGTATACTTCATTGTGAACAGAAAATTTGTAATCAAGCGTTCTCTGGAAGTCATAAATTCCAAAGAATATTCCAATTATGTTTTCACGAACTATTTTACTCTAACTCCTTGGGCAATAAGCTTTGAAATTAAACACATTCAAAACTTGTTTGAGTCTTTATTAGAATTTGTTAAAAAAAACTCTCTTGCTTGGGGACAAGCAAGGCACAAGTGTGGGGTGTTTGACAACGCCTAGTAATATCAAGTATTTTAGTCGTTGTTGAGCCCTATTCTTAGTGAAATTATATCATAGATGCTTTGGTATTCTCACTTTTTGTGTTAGTGCTTGTTTGGAAAGAAATGGTATAAACAGGGGCTAAAAGCGTACAAAATGGAAGAAGTTTGAAGATAAAGAAAAATCTGTCGAATTCGCAAGCGCACTGCGGGATTCACAAAGGCGCAACACGGTGATGAGGCGGTGGAGAAAATTCAAATGCCGAGAAAACGGGGATAAACCCATACGCGCGCCGTGGAATTCATCTGTGCGCGGCGCGATCGCTTAATTTTTGAAATTATAAATATAGGGTTTTAGGTCGAAAAAAGTAGCAAAGACCTGGCATAGGAACGACTCCCAAGGCTTCTTTGACTCCAAGTTTCAGCTTTCAGCAACCATTAATTGGTATTTTTATGTTTTCTCTTTTAATTTTCAAATAGTTTAGTTAATTCAGTAGCTTTAGTGAGTGTCTTTGGGTGTGACAACCATTGGCACTAGGTTTTAGTTTTTAAATTTGATGTTTACTGTTTTGAACCTTTGAGATCTGAGTTTTTATGGTAATCATTCAGTTTATGTTAATTGCTTGGTTTTCGGTATTTATTGCTTTTGAATGCTTTTGTGGATGTTTGGATTGTGTTTGATGTTTGGTTTGATCTTGATTACTTCTGATTTTGAGAAATACTTCTGATTTCAGTAGGTAATTAGGATTAGTTATTGGTTTAGTTAGTTAATGCTTGTGTTGGATTCCTTGATTTGTGATTTTTGGGATTATTCGGGGTATAAGTCGGAAACTAGATCCTCTGGCTGTAGCTGTGACATTATAGTTGGTAATCTGTTGCCTACCTTAAACACGTAACTTCTGTGGATCGACCCTGACTACCACTGTGCTAAGTGAGAGTGAGGTTATTTTACTATTTTTGACCGCATGACGACCGCTGCGATGTCATTACCTTGGAGTTCTCAAGACATAAACAGGTGCGGAAGGCACCCTCCACTGCGGAAATCCACTGCATGCTAACAATCGGATCCCTGCCCCCTTCAAACATCAGAGGCGAACAAGCCGAAAAGTCCTTATAACTCGCATCCCTGGCCCTTAATGAGCCCTGTGTAGCCAGTCGCTCCTCAAGCATTGCCCATAGTTCAGTCTTAATAGTACCAAAGAACTGAGGTATCGTAGCCAACACTTCTCGTGAAACCTCCTCCGCTATCAGCTTGTGGAGATTTTCATCAGTCGGACCTCCCCCGTTCGAGGTACCCGCATGTGCCCCACCGTTACTTCGTGTGATCGTCATTCTGAAATGAGCAAAAGTTTTGATATCAAAAATCGGGTCACACCCACTTACCCAACTACACGAATTTCTTGGACTTTGGTTTACTACTCTTGGTTCAGGCGTGAATCCTGTGCTTTCGGTAGTACTCGCCTGGTACTACCTTCCACACCTATTCACTCTTGTTCCAAGTTCATCAACCATCCTCCCAGATTGTCGTTTATACACTGATGAACCATTTCCTACGATTCCTGAGTCATGCACCATGGTGCCTAATCTTTTGACCTAAGTCTGACACCCACCCGTGCCTAAGAGAACTACTGCTAACGTTGTCGATTCGCCTCACAGACACACGGTCGTATACAATCGAGAATAAGATAGACGTTCGAATAATTGATCCTACCCTAAAGTCACAACCAAACAAGGAACAGCCAGTAAGGCCAGACCAAGAATTCTTAGGCGATCTTATCCTATTGGTATATAACCTACTAGTATTCACTAAGCAACCTAACAACGCTAGCATAAAATTCCAAAGCAGCACATATTGCACAAAACAGTCTATAGAGTATCTTAACCCAGGCAATTCTACATTCTAGCATATATCACATATCACACACTTGGCATGGGTAATTCGGAATCACAAAACTTACTTGAGCTCGGTCGACGGTTCGTATCATATCTTCTCTTATTTAATTTAACTTTCCAAAAATCATTTTCTTAACAAAGTCACTCAGTCCTAAGTTTGAGTTTGGATTCCCAATACAGTTCATCCAAATCCCTCAAACCAAAGCTCTAATACCAACTTGTAATGCCCTAAAATCACAATAAAAAATTTTCATTTATTTCCAAGGTTCCAACATAGTTTTATTAAAAATAAAACTGTTTTGACATGGTTATAAAACCAACAGTAGAAAGTATTTTAAATCATAACATTAAACATTAAAATAAGGTTCCGTGAATGCGATGCACTGCCATCAAGCCTTGCCCTTCCCTTTGTTATTTGAAGTACCTGAAATGTTTAAAATCAACGGGTAAGCACAAAGCTTAGTGAGTCCACAAATTACCATACATGACCACACATTAAACAACCCGTCCTCGAGAACGACCCGACCCTACCCGCCATACAACAGCTACGGGCGTCCATCATACAACAGCTATGGACACAGGGCGGTTCTACCCATCATATAACAGCGATGGGTTCCCGATTTTGGCCCAGCCCATCGTACAACAGCTATGGGACAAGGCGATAGTCCAACCCGTCATACAACAGCTACGAGTGAACACGCATCAGTATTGATCCCAACAATAGATAACCACAATTATATAAACAAATCATATAGCTGTAAATAACACACGAGATGCCTAACATGCAACATCATATAGTAAGGTGAGGATATTCACCTGATTTGTAACCGTGCGAATACACACTAATATCCCAACTAAGCTCATCCAATCACCTAAATCCCACATACACAACATATTAATTAACGACCATAACCTATAGGCTTGTCTAAAGGTCAGACCCAACATTTGTCACAAATCAATGGGTGAAAGTAAATTCCTGGTCAAACAGTCAACATCACAACACGGCTTCTCCCCTTGCCCGTCGCGACGATCGCCACATGCTTACGGGTTTATTCAAATCCGCATCACTGGAATAACCATTCCACGTCGCGGACTCGTATCAATCTGAAATCTCTGTTAAACCCTTAACCAGCATGTCCATCGGTTAGGGTTCCTCCTACACCCTTCCTGGGATCAGAAACTACCTTAATGTCACTTTCTTATGGACATGCAAGTCCATGGTCCAAAACCCTAAACATTACAAGTCATCCAAGACCCCCAACCAAGGTGTTAGGAATTATTTTAGTGGTTTAATCTTTGCATTTAATAGGGACTAAAATAGAAAATATATTTGATTTGGGGGCTGTTTGGGTTTTTCGGTTGGGGACCGAAAAACCATGTTGTTCGGTGTGTTGGACCGAATAACCCCATGGTTATTCGTTGGGCTTGGTCTTATGGGCTTAGGGTTTTAGAGATAGGTATAAAAGGCTATTTAAGCCATCTTTTGTAGGTTGATCGTTTTGGTGGAGTCTAGAGAGATAGAGATTTTGTTGCTCAAGCGATCAATATAACCTTATGTACTAGTCGATTTCTTTTGATCTAATCGAGTGCATTGAAGGTTTATATCCGTGTTCCTATTTGTTTCGATTCAAACTCGTTTGGATTCCGCACTCTCGAGTGTGATTGATTAATACCAAGTAGATCCAGGAGATTTTTGGGACTAACAATTGGTATCAGAGCTGGTTTTTGGTATCAATCTTTGATTGTTCTAGGAGATTTTTGAAGATTTTGAGTGTTTTGATCCGTTTTTATCGAGTTTTTGGGCTGTTTTTGTGTTTTTGTTCTTGGTGTTCTTGAAGATCTTCAAGCAAATTCATACAAAAAACTCGTTTTTGATCCTTTTGACTGTTTATGGATGTTGTTTGCGTGTTTGGATCTGATTTGAAGTTGTTCGGTAAAGCTCTTGGTTGTTCGATGGCGCTAGGTTTTTTTTGCAGTTACTCGGTCAGCTTTTGTAGTTGTTCGGTCCATATTGATTTCAACGGAAATTATTGGTTCTTCGGTCGGCTCTTCTTGTTTCTCGGTGGACAAATTTCTTTTGGTTAGAAGATGCATTAATTAATGAGAAAACGACTAAAATAGTCTAATCCCATAAGGGTTTTCCTTAAAACAGCCAAAATTTAGGGGCATACCTCAAAATAGCCAAGCAAAACGCAGCTCCCAGGCATGGGCTGCGTTTTCCTCCCCTCGTCTGCGTTTTCGTCCCAGCCTTCCATCATTTGCGTTTTGCTCTGCTCATTTGCGTTTTCCTCCCACATGTTCTTGAGGTTCTTGGTGGTTTATGGGTTTAGTTGTAATTTTTGTCCAACTTTGAACACTCGTCATTTGTTCATACGAACTCGGATTGCGTTGAAGTTTTTTTAACGTGAAGTGTATCGTTAAAAAAAACGTTAGTATGAATCATATATGCATTGCGTTTTAATTTTTAAGGCTTTTCGAAAAAAAAACGACCAAAAAGGCAGCTGGGGCATGAACTGCTAATTGCTAAAGAGGAAAACGCAGACGATAGCCTCATCTGCGTTTTCCTCTTGAGGAAAACGTAGATGAGGCTATCGTCTGCGTTTTCCTCTCGATTTGCTGGGAGCATTTCGCTGGTGGAGGCCATCACCTGCGTTTTCCTCTCCAATGTCTGCGTTTTCCTCTCTAAGTTCATAAACCCTAGTTTTTTATGCTTTACAGGCTTGTACATTATGCACAAAATTTTGTACATTCAATATTCTAACATAAAAAACGAAAAGTAATATACATAAAGACAACATCAAATTTGTGACTAACTTGTTTCCATGACGAAAATTCTTGCGAAACCATTTCAGATCGTTTCTCGTCTACGGGATCGAAAAATTTTACGTTTTTTTTCACGATTTATATATCTGGGCTGATGGACCGGGTAGTCAAGGAAAATGAAGCCCATCCCACGAAAATGCAGCCCATCCCCACGAAAACGCAGCCCGTCGGAGTCCATTTAGGGGAAAACGCAGCCCGTCGGAGGAAAACGCAGCCCATGCCTGCGAGCTGCGTTTTGCTTGTCTATTTTGAAGTATGCCCCTTAATTTTGGCTGTTCTGAAGAAAACTTTTATGTGATTAGACTATTTTAGTGATTTTCTGTTAATTAATTTTCTTACGGACATACACTCCCCTTGGCTATTGAAGCACACGCCTATCTCAAAATCTCTCGCTTCTTTAATGAGGAGAGTTGGTATTTTTTTTAAAGGGAAAAGAATTAACTATTTTAACCAAAATCAATTTTTTAATGAAAAGCCTTTTATCGGCAAGTTCCAAAAAAAAAAAAAAAAAAGGGAAGACCACGTGACTCTCCTCTCTTAAAGAAAATCCATGGTTTTAATTGATAATTTGTTTTAAACCAACCAAAATCCATTTGCTTCCAATTTGAAGACGTATTGCCAAATTGACCCACCAAAACTTTATTTATTTTTGAAAAACTCTTTTTGATAAAATCCAATTTGGTTTCCTAGTAAACCAAATTTTTGAGTCAAATTTTTAATCAAATCTTTTGTCAAAATTTCGAAGGTCTCGGTCACATTTTTGGTCAATTTTTTTTCTCAAAATGGCTACCACGACAAAAGAAATTTGTGAAAAATCATGTTCTCCAGATTGCGAAAAGATAATTGCCAAACTTCGCGAACACAACGATAATCTTGTTAGAGAAATATTTGAACTCGAAAATCTCAATTATGGCCTTAAAAAGAAAATAAAGCCTCTACAGGAAAAACTGGATGCCAACATAAATGATTTCAAAATTTTACAGGATAATTATAGTACAAAAAATTATCTTCTCAAATTGGCCAACGAAGACATTGTCAAACTAACTGTCGAGCGTGACTCTTTGAAAGCCAAAGCTCAAGATAAGGAGTTCGTTTTTAAAAAATTCGAAGGGTCAAGCACGATGGTTGAATCAATGATAGAGTCTCAGCTTAAATGGGATGAAAATAAGGGTCATGGGTACAAAAGTGTTCCACCCCCATTTAATTATAATTGTACCCCACCTCTCGATTTATACGATGTTTTTATCCCTGAAAAGTCTAGTCAGGCTGAGAAGGGTGTGCTAGAAATTTCTGATGAATTCATTGAAAACGTGGATCGTATATTTCTTTTAGAAAGCATGAATCAGCATAAACATTTACACTGTATTCGTTGAGAAACCAATCTTACATCTTCTTAAGATCCTTAAGATGTCCTCGAATGCGATCTAAATTTTCCCAAGAACCAATCTTATATCTACCTAAGATACTTAAGATGTCCTTGATTTTGTGATTTAATGAATTTGCCAAGATTAACCTCACAATGACTTCTCATGCTCAAGGCATACAAGACATTAGGTTAAGTTTAAAGTATGGCATGTATGATCGATTCCATATCCGAAGCGTATGGGACTTGACTCATCATTTTCCAATCCATCACTAGAATTGGGACATTGAGTCCTGCTCAATGTCATTCTCAAGCTTTTACACTTTGCAACACTGGGTATTGTTTCCTATAAGTGATGTGTCACCAACATCCATAACAAGGAAGACTACAATGCTCCTACTAGCATTGACATATATTTCTGGCTTATTTGTCTTCTAAAAATTAAACACTTTAACTTTCTTAATGAGATAAAATTCCAGTTGCGAGATGCTTGTTAGAGTCTGATAATAGACCTCTCAAGCTTGCACACTCTATCAGGATTCCTAGACTGTATAAAACCATTTGAATGTGTTACTTACTCATTCCCTTTGTGTTTTCCGTTAAGGAAAGCGATTTCTTTACATCTTATTTGCCATATTTCATAATCATGAAATGCAAGTAATATCCTGATAGATTCGATCATTGCTATCGGCGACAAGGTTTTCACAAAATCATATCCTTGATTTTGAGTATAACCCTTTGCAACCAACCTAGCTTCGAATGTGTGCATATTCCTATCCATGTATGTCTTTTCCAAAAGACCCATTGACACCTAACGGTTTTGAAACCAGGCGTGTGATCAACCAGATTCCAAACTTGGTTATCATTCATGATCAATCAAATTCCAAACTTGATTACTATACATGGATCAAATCTCTCTTTCCATCACTTCCTTTCATTTAGCAGCCTATGGGCCAACCATAGCTTCCTGATAGTTCTTAGGCTTATCTAGGCCATTTAACGTGCCATCACTTTCCTGATTTAGGAACCAAGGAACTCAAGTGCATGATGTTCTCTATCAAGATTTGAACAGAATGTGAGGATGTGTCAGATTTCTAAGACATATGTTTGCTTAGTCTCAATAGGTCTCTCAACCTCTAGTTGAGGGCTAGTCCTAATTTAAAGTTCTTCATGGATATTTATAGCTTGCAAGGGCGTTTAGAGATAAACCTTATTTGAATTTAAACCATATAAATGATAATTGCTTAATTAATCTATATTATCTTTAAATTCAAAACCCTATCACATAGATCCGTAGGGTGAACGAAATTTTGAAGATAAACCCTTCAAATTTTATTCTGTATCCTCCCCCAACTAATATTATGCATTATCCAACTATTGAACAATTAATATTTTGTCATTGCACTTTTAATTAACCCCAAATTAATTTAAATTAATTTAAATTAATTCTAATTAATTCCAAACTAGTTTTTAATTAATTTATCTTCACATAATAAATTAATAAACTATTTATTGTCTCTCTCAAATAACTCTAATACCATTTGGACTACCGAGGGCAATCCAAAAAGGACCCTGCTATTATTGGAAAGCCATTACCAATTACTTATGACCTTGGACACTATTCCAACACAAACTTCGCAGCGGAAACACACAAAATCTATCTAAGGCCAATACCAATTACTAAAACCTACAAAGATGCTACATATTGATAATTACAAATACAAGAAGGATTAGGATTACCAACCGTTAGAAAAACCAATTTTCTTGAAAAACCCTTGTGAAGATCAATTCCCAAGAGAAGGAAGGTAGTACCCAAAAGAGAATACCTCTAATGGTTCACACCCAATAAGTCTAAAATCATGTTAATTGAGAAAGCTTGCTATAAAACCCTAAAGAGGGATTATAGATTTTTGAGAGAGAATAGAGAAATTGTAGGTCTAAGGAGCTCTGGAATGGGGTGCAAAATATGTTGCCAGGGGAGCTCTATTTATACTTGAAGGTAGGAGAAAAATAAGACAGGTTTGAATGGTAGTAATTAAGAGAACAGTCCAAACTTACCAAGAATAAAAAACCCTTGTTTTCTCCACCTTGTGGAAGAATTTTCTGCAAGGTTCCTTCGAAAATTTCTTCCCCGTTCCAAGGTTCCAGAATGTTCTTTGCTTAACTATTAAACAATTACAATTCAGCCCATGTACTTTTATTAATTGCCAAATTAATTCCAATTAATTACAAATCAATTATAATTAATTTTAAATGAATTATAATTATTTCTAAACTGGTTTCTAATTAATTTATCATCACTTGAAAAATTAATGAACTAATTATCTCTCTCTTAATTAACATTAATATCATTTGGACTACTGAGGGCACCTCAAAAAGGATGCTGCTAATAATGGAAAGTCCTTACTAATTAGTTATGAGCTTGGACACTATTCCAGCAGTTCCGGATTAAGACATGTCATCAACAACAATTTGTCACAAGTCTCATACTTAATCAGCCGAGCATGCTTCCTTAGCCACTATCGAACTCCGAATCTTATTCTTAGAGTGAGCCTTTAGATAAGTGATCATCTATTCCTTTGTTATAGAAGATATCACATGAACCTAAGACATCGATAAGAATCAATCTCAAGGTTTAAGATTATGTTTCTCGATTTCCAAATTATATTGACCTTGTTAGACTACATAATTGAACACATCAATTTAGTCCAGGTTGGGCCCAGCACTATAATGTCCACATCAAATGATCGAGGGGCCCATGATATCGCTTTTCCCGTCTGAGGAAAAAGGAACAATAAACTTTGACTACATAACTATAGTTAACTCTTCATGTCATATAAGGATATACCTTTTATAACTCCCAGCTACGGTTGCGTTTAGGTAAACCAATACATAACAGAATCTTAAACTAAAACTCATGCATCTCCGCTTGAAGAATAGAAGATATTATCATCTTAAAATTACTTGTGATTGAACCATGAAGTAATCTCTAAGTGTGGGTTTATCCAATACCTAAATCACCATTTAAGTACTTTTGAGTGTTAGTTGCTCTCCATGATATGTCCAATCTCCATTGACATCAACCAACACTCCATGACAGTCTTAAATCAATACTTACTTCCAAGAGTATGACCGACTATGGAGGTTTGAGTAATTTAATGTTGGAATTGGTGTGCATGGTCATCAACTAGTGGTAATATTTCTAATAATAACATGGTCCTTTTGGGTCGCCCTCATGACCCAGAAAAACAAATGGTGACAGAAAAGGAAAATGAGATATTAATTTATTAATTTATCAAAGACATGATAAATTAATTAGAAATTAATTGTCAAATAATTAACAAGTTAATCTAGAATTAATTTGGAGAAATTAAATTGCAAGAGATTGGATTGTAATTAATTAAAGAGTTAATTAATAGAAACAAGTCCAAGGGGTACGACCGCCAAAAGGCTCGTTAAGTTTGAAACCCTAGGAGCCTTGCACTATAAATAGAGGCCTTGGGGTCAAACCCTAAATCATCCCTTGCCACCTTGTGAGCCACCAATTATCTCATCCCTCTCCCTTTTGGCTAGATCTCATCCATCTCTAGGGTTTGAGATTTTTGCCTTCTTCCTAAGTGGAAATTCTGTTTATCTGGTTTTCTATAGTTCCTAGTGTGAATCATCAAAGGGATTCTACTTTGGATCCTATTAATCCAATGCAAGGTGTTGTTAACTAGAAATCAAAGAAGGAGATCATTTGAGGTACATTCTGTTTATGTTTAAAGTTGCTATAACTGATATGAACTGCATGATCCTAGACAATGTTTCATGTATAATCTATTATTTGATCTTGTTAGGCTTCCGCTGCATTTGTTTATACGATCGAATGCCAACAGTGGCATCAGAGCCTCTATTCATATGTTTTTGCACTTTGATCTTAAATTGATGGATATGATTATCTGTTTAGGATTTATGCTAGAAACAAGTATGAACTTGGATGCTGTTTTTCAAAAATCATAGGGTTTATGCTAGATTGATTCTTGAAATTGCATGTTATGAATTTTACCTAGTATAGGAGCTCTAGAAACCATTTTTTCGAAAATTTGAAGGATTTCCCAACCCTTGCTTGCCTTACAAGTTTCCATAGTTGTCATGTTTCATTACTCGTCTTAGATGCATGTTGCCTTAATTTGATTATTCCAATAGGATATAATTATTTAAAACTAATTGTTAAAAGGTATTAATTGAATTAATTGATAAATAAAATATTATTAATTGTTTAAAATACATATATATATATATATATATATATATATATATATATATATATATATATATTAGAGCAGTATATATATATATATATATATATATATATATATATATATATATATATATATATATATATATATATATATATATATATATATATATATATATATATATATATATATATATATATATATATAAGAATTAATTAAACCAAAAACATTGGTCAAACCATGACTAGGCTGACATACTAAAAATCATGTATGGGGTTTGAAGGAGGGTTCTTATGGACCCAAATGAGATTGGTTTTTAAACGACATTCATTGCTTACCACCCTCACCACCTAGCACATTTTTCCACGTCGAGTTACTGAAAGGGTTTGATAGGGCAATGTTTATAACTTAAAAAGTGTTAACTCAAAAGTATTAAAACAAAAGTCCTGTTTTAATTAAAATAAAATATGAGATTTTATGCTACCCATGAGAAACACACATTCTATTTATGAACTGCTGGCGGAGCTGTGTGTTAACCGGCACGTCAGTTAGGGTTATAGTTGAGGGTGATGTGACACTCGCGATTCTCAAGCATATTTTGAGGCGGGTATCATGAGGGTTCTACATGGTTACTTCACCATCTGATCCATGATCCACGACATCTCTGTCATGGATAAGAGATAAGCATAACTGAGTTTAACATGTCATTGCCACTAGTCAATGAATCTCACAGATATAGGAATTTCATAGTGAATGAAATTGGTAAAGAGTTTTATCTACCTTAATGACCATTATGGTGTGATTACGGCATCCGTCTTCACATCATAATTGGACGTTTCTTCTATTCATCCTCTTCCTCCACTAAAATCTTGATCAAGTGAGATCGATACGCTGATGTTTGCTAACATGTCCTCCGAACTCGAGAATTGTTTCAAGAGTGTCGGGTGACACATCGCAGTTGTTGATGCGGTCAAATATATTAAATTTAACCTTACTGGTCCACTAGCTAGCGGTAAGCAAGGTTCAAACCAAGGAGTTCGTGATTGGCACTTTGTGTCGAAATATGACCAATCTATAGTGTCACTCTATAGACGGTTTCTATTTATACACTTGATCTCGAAAACACGAAAAACCGAAAAACTACAACTACTGATCTACGCCAAAGAGATAGATCACAACCAAATAATCTTAACTAATCTGATCTTGAGATCAACTTGGAAATCAGATCCAAACGATCCAGAAACAAATAAACCAACAAACGAACAATTGTAAACTAAAACGCGAAATTGCGATCAAATGAAAAAACACGAAACTTGCATTCAAACCAAACTCGATCATAGCCGAATGCTTTTGAAATCAAGTCTTGCATTCAAACCAAACTCGATCAGAGCCGAATGCTTGTGAAATCAAGTCTCAAATCCAGCCTCTGCGGTCGTCAATGTTCTACAAATCCGAACCCACGATCTCACAAGAGTAAAACAAATACAATAAATCAAAACAAAAACTAAAACTAGCAAACTAATGATTATAAATTGCAAAGATACAAATTATGAGTCAAAGAAGCCTGAGTTCCACTTAAAGGATTAATCTTCGCTCTCGAAAACCGAAGTGGGAGCCTCTATTTATAGTTGCGGATTTGGCCTCTACACGTCACGGCAAGGTCTTGTATGCGGCGCAGGTCAACCTTATCCTCTGTTGTTCGCACTTCGAAATTTGAATCTTCACCCGGGTTGGACACTTGGCCGTGTCATAGTCTTCCTTCGTACGCATCGTGCATGTCACTTCGACTTGATTCCAGCTTGTCTCTAACTTTGCCAATTTGACACAATTTACCCTGTATTAACACTAAAACACACAACAAGCCCTTGACATAAAAGTGAGTAATATCAGTCATATTAGAAGTGTAATTCAACTAAAGCATAGCTCAATAACGAGTATAATGTTTGACATTACTAGGCGTTATCAAACATCCCACACTTGTGCCTTGCATGTCCCCAAGCAAGTAGAGTTTTTAAGAACTTCTAACAAAGACCCAAACTTTTTTTTAATATCTTTAGTTTCAAAGTTTAATTATAACACCCCATCTTTCATACACCTTAATTTGGTGTAATATTTTATAAAACACTGTAAAATAAAATTTTCGTTCTTACAAAAATTTTTCTTTTAGTTTTTAAATCATCATTTGAAACATTTGGTCCCAATAAAACAATAAGTCTAAATGTAATTAAACAACTTTGGGGGTTACAAACTCATATCAAAACAACCATAGTAAAGCCTTTCAGCATCTCAAAGCTATGTCCCGTATTAAACTATCATTTCTATCGAAAATTCGACATGAGCTTTGAACAACATGGACAAATCCATACTGACCCGACTCAATAAAACAACCCAAAAACAATACGGGACATAACACGACTTTATTTTACAACTACAAGGGAATTTTAAACCATAATCATACATCTCTCAATTACATGACATACTATACCACAATTGAGATACTCTATCTTCTGAACATCCCTTCTATCTACTTTCCTCATATCAGCTTCTAAGTCCTTTCCTTCTATCATCTGCTAACCAGCAACCTGTTCCTAAGTACATTGCATTTTAAAACAAAAATACGTAAGACATAAATGCCTCGTGAGATACATGGGTTTTAGACACAATGAATTTAAATCAATTTGAATATCATTAACTTATCAAATAAAGAAAACCTTTCCCTTCTTTTCAAAACCTACAAAATCCAATGTTATGTCAAAACAATAAATCAAAAGTTCATTGCTATGATCATTAAAATATAAATAATTACTTATCATCCAAACAAAAGCTCATTGTTAAAACTTCAAATACTTTAGCTTAAAAAGTCAATTAAGCAAATTCATCATAAGCAAACATAGTCCAAGTACTTTGTTAACAAGCATAGGCCAACTGTAATTCATGATTAATTTATTATCATTTGGCTTTATATGGGTTTCCCCATATCACTTCCCTCCCCGGAATAGAACCAATCTATCTGTGAGGGCATCCAAACAAAAGCTCATTTTTTTTTGCTTTTGTTTTTGGTTATGAATTTCCTTATTCGAAGATATAGAACATCACCATTTGGTTTCTTTCTTTGGTGCCTTTTGTTTTTGTTTCAAACAATCATTGTGAGTGAAAATCTTCATATAGTTCAATTTTGTATCATTTAATGAAAAGAGATGTAAATTTACTTATCAAACAATGTTGGTTCTATTTTTGAGGAAAATGTTGAGTCATAAATATAGATTGAGTCAAATATGCTAATCGAATCTGTAGCCAGAATTAACGCCTATAATTTTGTTATCGGTTATGGAATGGGTCTGTCCTTCCATACTTAGTTTTCTTTAAATAGCATGTTCAAACCTTTTCTAGGGTTAACTTTTGTAATCTTGAGACGGCACTCATACAGAATAGTTCACATCGAATTGTTCTTGAGTTGCACTTTTAATCATTCAATTACAGTTCTTCATATTGCCTGTTCTTGATCTTGTTTATTTACTTTATTCCGCATACTTGAATCTTGATCCGACTCTTGGATTTCAACAATTGGTATCAGAGCAGGAGTTAGTGTTATTCGCGGATCTGTTTTGATTATTCTCATCGTTTCAATCGATTTTGATTATCAAAATTTGATCTTTTACGTTCGATTCTTCTTTTGATTCAAACCTACACTTCTGATTCATACTAGTAAACAAGTATCAATGGCTTTTGATGACTCACATACTCAATCTTTCAATCTCTCAAGCAGCATTGGATCGACTACAAGGACTCCAATTCTATTTACTCAAGAATATGAGGTCTGGGCGCTGCATTTTGAAGATTATGTTCTTGGCATCGAAGAACATGGAGCAACGATCTGGCACGCCATTACTGAAGAAACTCATGTCCACGCAGCCACAAGAAGGGCTATCAAAACCCTAAAAGAATACAACAACTTGCTTGTTACTCACACGAACATCCCTCAAGATGAAAAGGATAAACTAATGTGCAACATTAAAGCATTCAGAATTATCAGGTTCGCTCTCCAAGCTGATACTCTCCGTCTGGTTAGTTCGTGCGAAACAGCTAAAGAAATCTGGGATAGGCTTAAGGAATTGTATTCTGGAGATGCTGACCTTGAGCACTCTATTCAGACTACTCTTCTTTCCGATTTCGGATCTTTTGCACAAGGTTCGGAAGAAACCCTTACTCAGACTTTCAACCGATACAATCATCTTCTAAGTCGATTATTAAAATACAATCTTGCTCGGACTGTTATTGAGCAAAAGGTAACCTTTCTTGATGGTCTTCGTTCCGAATGGAAGGCTATCGTTTCAACCATAAAAGCGCATGAACAGTTCAAAACGTACACTTTGGCTAAAGTTGTGGGAATCCTCAAATCCCATGAAAAGGAAATCATTTCGGAAGCCAAAGCGACTGTTGGTCTCGGTTCACTTGCCTTGGTTGCTGCCGGAAAGAAATCGGCTGAAATCGATTCTGATTCTGACTTTTCCGACGATGATTTGACCAGAGAAGACAAAGCTCTAATGGTATCAAATCCCAAGAAGTTCTTCAAGAAAAACTTTTCCAAATTCAAAAACCGAAATCGACAAGGTGGTTTCAATGCCGAAAAAGCGGTGGAAGAAAGCCATAAAAAGAAAAGTGATGAGGAGAAGAAACTCGTTGGCGACTCAGGATACGATTGCCATTACTGTAAAGGCAAGAACCACTTTGTGAAAGACTGTTTGCTCCGAAAACAAGCTGAGAAGAAGGAGCAGGTGAAAGATGAAGCTTATTACGCAAAGAAAATTGCGGACCTGAAAAAGAATGATGCTTCATCTACCAAGGCAGCCTTTGTGGTAAAAGAGGACAGCGAGTTTGGTGCCATTGAGGTCTGGTCAACAGATTCGGAAGATGAGGAGGTGAGGAATCCAACGCACGGTCGATGTCTAATGGTGAAAGCTGATCATTCCGAAAGCAGAGGTTACTCTACCGACGGGTGTCAAACCTCAGCAAGTTGTTTTGCTGCGAAGCCTGTCCATGAACAAGTTGAGGAATGTGAAGCTGTGGTCAAAAAGGTACACTCTATCCTTAAATCTTTAAATATTTGCTCTTCTAGTTATGATACTGAATTAGATGATCTTAGATTTACTGTCTCCAGTTTAAGTGATAGCTTAAAAAGGACACGTCTAAGCAACTCTAACCTAAATGATCAACTGAGCAGGATATCGAATAAGAATGAGGAGAGACGAATGAGAATCGAGGCGTTGGATAGTGAGTTAGTTAAAGCACGAGATGATATTATTTATGTCAAAAGAGATAATTTAGTTCTTGTTAAACAGCGAAACATTTTTTGTTTAATTGCTAAGCGTCTTTACAATAATATTACTCAGTTGCATCTTGATTGTGATATAGGCAGGGGTTTACACAAAATGATTTTGCCCTTTCTTGAGTTGAAAGAGGATGAAATTGATGCTGAATGTCATAGATGTGAAACCATTGTTTCATCTGATGAGGTTTCGGAAGCTTATCGAATCGGACTTGACAAAATTGAAAACTACATACAGTCCAAAGAACATAAAAGTATGGTTAAAGAATATTTTTCAGAAAATGATCATGAAGAAATTAAAACAGCAACCTTAAAGAACTTTCATTCTCTATGCTCCAAACTAAATTCTGATAATATTCCCATTAATGAGAATATTTCTGATTTTGATGAAAGTGATATGA
Source organism: Cichorium intybus (assembly GCA_023525715.1). Taxonomy (NCBI): domain Eukaryota; kingdom Viridiplantae; phylum Streptophyta; class Magnoliopsida; order Asterales; family Asteraceae; genus Cichorium; species Cichorium intybus. Next base: position 57,120,186 of record CM042017.1, on the reverse strand, counting down.
GTGAAATATCTGTTGAGGATGAGATTGACTGTTCGGAATTTTTGTCAAATTCTACTGAAACTAAGAAAAATCTTATTTCTGAAAATTCAGTCGCTTTTGCGAGAATTGTTAAAAATGAAGAATCACACACTTTAAATGAACAAGCTACTGTTTTTCCAAAAATTCACACTGTACCAAATCAAGTTTTCGTTAAACCAGGCCTAAATACAAAAGATGTAACTGAACTTAAAGTCCTAGTTGATAACGATAATTCCGAAGTATGTGACTCTTTCTTTTGGTCGGAACCAATTGACAACTCAGACGAGACTAAAGGCCTTTCCGAAATGACATCATGGAAGTCTCGTGGTAACTACATTTCTGGATCATTGAACTGTAAAAAGTCTGTCTCTCAAAATGGTTCATGGGGTACAGTGAATTTTAAATCTAATTCTTCAAACTCTAAGACGAGTACTTTCAAGTCTGATTCTAATCACAGCTCGACATCTCATATTCATAAGTCTCCTGAAGAGCTCATTGCCAAAAGGAAACAAATGAATGCCAGGTACAAGAAGAATCTGAAAGAGAGAAAACAATTCTGGAGAAACAAACACGACTCACACCTAACTCAGAAAGTTAACCCACTTCCAATTCGGAAAGTTCAGCTCGCTCCAAAACCAAAACCAACACCTAAACCCTCTGTCTTAACACCAACAACAATGAATCCCACTCATGCTCTCGGTTCAACGGATTCAAAAGGGAAAGGAAAACTCTATCCTGAAACCACTCAGGATCCTAAAACCAACAAGATTCATCCAACTGTGACTATCAAAGCAAAGCTCACTTCTCAATCAGTCAAAAATCAAAATCCCACTTATCTCTCCCACAGTCAGAAAACTCATTATTATCAAGTTTTGAACACATTCACTCCTAAGAAAACTCGTTTTGCTAAAGAACAATGGCTATCCACAAAAATGAAAGTGTTTCGAACTGAAAATAAGAAAAATCAACCATTTGTGAGAAAATTCTTTTGGGTTGAGAGATCATGCATTTTTCCTACCTCTCGTAAATTCTCACATGGGCCCACATTGCTTTGGGTTCCTAAATCTCTCTAACTTGTGCAGGTCCTACGTGACGAACAGTATGATCCGGCATGGTACATTGACAGCGGCTGTTCACGTCACATGACAGGAAGGAAGGCGGAATTGCGAGAGTATCGATCGCTATCGAATGGAGGAAAGGTTAGCTATGGAAACAATGCAACAGGCAACATCAAAGGCTATGGCATGATCACAAATGGTGAAATTTCGATACGGAAAGTGGCATATGTTGAAGGACTTCAGCACAACTTGATCAGTGTTTCACAACTAGTCGTCGGAACTGGTCTTAAAGTCTCATTTGATGAAGATGGCTCCGAACTGGTTGAGAAGGAATCCAAGAAGATAATCTTGAAGTCAAAAAGAAAAGGAGAGATGTTTCCTTTGGATATGAGACCTATCCAAGGAAAACCTGCCATCTGCCTACTCACTAAAGCAACGAACGATGATAGTTGGCTATGGCACAGACGGTTATCTCACATGAACTTTCGAGACATTAATAAACTGGTACTTGGTGACCTTGTACGAGGATTACCGCTACTCAAGTACGATAAAGATCGACTATGTGATGCATGTGAGCTAGGAAAACAAAGTCGGAAGAGTCATTCTACAATCATCAACACAAAGATCATCGAACCATTGGAACTTCTGCATATTGATCTTTGTGGTCCATCTGCCATCGAAAGCATTGCTCATAACAAATACATTCTAGTTGTGGTAGATGACTTCTCTCGTTTCACATGGGTATTCTTTCTCAAGCAAAAATCTGAAGCAGCGATCAACATGATTAACTTCATCAAGAAGATAGAAATCCTTCTCCGAAAACAAGTTCGAATGATAAGAAGTGATAATGGGACAGAATTCAAAAATAAAGTTCTAGATGAATTTCTTGTCAATAAAGGAATCTCACATAACTTTTCTGCCCCCTACACTCCTCAACAAAATGGAGTTGTAGAAAGACGAAATCGATCTCTTTGTGAAGCAGCTCGAACAATGCTTTCTTTTGCAAAACTTCCTTTATACTTCTGGGCCGATGCCATCGCAACTGCCTGTTATACTCAGAATCGATCAAACATCACAAAACGATTCAATCTCACTCCGTATGAAATCATCAACAAAAGAAAACCGAATGTGAAATTCTTTCACGTATTCGGATCCAAGTGTTTCATTTTTAACTCCAAAGAAAACCGAGTTAAATGGGATGAAAAGGCTGATGAAGGAATTTTTCTGGGCTACTCTCTTACTTCAAAGGCCTATCGTATTTTGAACAAAAGATCTCGAAAAATTGAAGAAACATACTACATCACCTTTGATGATAGATACAATTCCAGAGCAAAGCATGTTAGTACAAAGACTGAAGACATCTTTCCCGAATCCAATAAATCCGCAATTCCTCTTGTGGATCTATATGAGGAATTCTTAAATTTGTTCGATGATCAAGAAACTGCAAAAACATCAGAAGCAAATGCACGAGATAATCGAGAAGATGAGTTATCAAAGCTTATAGAAAGTAGAGTCAGTGGAAATGCATCTTCACAAGACAATTCCACTGATGTTCCGATTCCGAACAATGCTCCTACTACTGTTACTGATGCTCCTATCCAGGGGGAGGGTTCAACACCAATTCAAGGGGAGTGTATGGCTCCTGAATCCGAGTCAACCACTCTACCGGTTGAACAAGATCACTCTGATGATAGAAACGATGCAAACTTCCAGGGGGAGAACGGAGTTGAAAACAATGACCTTGACACACAGTCAGAGTTACAATCGGAAGCAGAAGAAATTATTTCGGAAATTAATCCGGAATACGATCCAAATTATCCTCCAATGATAAAATGGACAAGAGATCACCCAAAATCTCAAATCATTGGAACAACTTCTGATGGTGTTCTAACTCGAGCTCAAGCTAAAGAAAAACAAGCCGCATTATTTTCAAAAGTGGAATTTTGCATGTTTCATTCGTTCATCTCCAAGATCGAACCTAAAACAGTTAAATTAGCACTTGATCATGCTGACTGGGTCCAAGCAATGCAAGATGAGCTAAATGAATTTGAACGCAACAGAGTATGGCGATTGGTTCCAACCCCGGAAAAAGCATCTGTTCTAGGAATGAAATGGGTTTTTCGGAACAAATTAGACAAAGAAGGAAATGTCATTCGGAACAAAGCAAGACTGGTTGTTAAAGGTTACTGTCAAGAAGAAGGAATTGATTATGAAGAAACGTTTGCACCAGTAGCCAGACTAGAGTCCGTTCGGATTTTTCTTGCTTATGCAGCACACAAAGGTTTCGATGTCTATCAAATGGATGTCAAGTGTGCATTCCTGAATGGAGAATTAGAAGAAACAGTCTATGTCGAACAACCACCAGGCTTTGTAAGCAGTAAACATCCTGATCATTGCTATGTGTTAGACAAAGCTGTTTACGGCCTAAAACAAGCTCCAAGGGCTTGGTATGAAACTTTAACTCGGTTTCTCAAGCAATCCAAGTTCAAGCAAGGATCCGTCGACCCAACTTTCTTTCGCAAAAAGGAAGGAAGTCACCTGATGATTGTTCAAATCTATGTCGATGACATCATTTTCGGATCCACTCACCCTAGCCTAACAGCTGAATTCCGAAAACTGATGGAGACAAAATTTGAAATGAGCTCGATGGGTAAAATCAATTTCTTTCTAGGCCTAAACATCAGACAAAGCTCAGAAGGCATATTCATCAATCAGGAAGCCTATACCAAGTCTCTATTAGAGAAATTCGGAATGAAGGGAGATTCTAAAGTCAAAGTTCCGATGTCTTTCGGAACAAAACTTACTCCTTCAATAGACAAACCTGCAGCAGACATCACTCTTTATCGTCAAATGATAGGCTCACTTCTCTATCTCACTTCGAGCAGACCTGACATTATGTTTGCTGTTTGTTACTGCGCGAGATTTCAGGCAAATCCTAGAGAGCCACATCACAATGCTGTGAAGAATATATTCCGATATCTCAAAAGAACCACCTCTCTTGGACTATGGTATCCATCAGGATCTGGCTTCTTTGTTCAAGCATTTTCCGATGCTGATCTTGGTGGTTGTGGATTGGATCGCAAAAGCACTTCAGGTGGATGTCAACTTCTTGATGGAAAACTCGTAAGCTGGCAATCAAGAAAACAGACTTGCGTGTCACTCTCAACAGCTGAAGCTGAGTACATTGCTGCAGCTTCATGCACCTCTCAGATTATATGGATTCAAAACCAACTGAGAGACTATGGAGTGAGTATGAAACGTATTCCTCTTTACTGTGATTCCGAGAGTGCGATTCGGATCTGTCACAATCCAGTGCAACACTCAAAGACTAAACACATTGCACTTAGATATCACTTTATCAAAGATCACGTTGAAGATGGCAACATCGAGATTCATTTCGTCCGCTCAAATGATCAACTTGCAGACATCTTTACAAAGGCCCTTCCTGAACTAGCATTTAACAGAATTCTTCAAGGTCTCGGAATGATGGAAGCTGAATCCGTTCCGATTTCTAACTGAAATTCCGATTGGTTCCGAATTTCGGAATGTCTCGGAATCAGAATTTGGACAACAATGATTCGGAATGCATGTATCCTTCCTGAAACTATGTTTTTATTTCTTTTGTTTTATTTTTTTTTTGTTGTTTTATTCTATTTATTTTTTTTTATCTTATTTTATTTTTTTTAATATCAAAATATCAAAAACATTTTTATCTCATTTCTTTTGTTTTGTTTTATATATACTTCAAAATATCAAAAACATTTTTTTTATTTTTATCGTTTTTTTGTTTATTTTGTTCATTTTATTGTCTGTTATTTTCATTTTTTTTCTCTTGTCCATATCCATGCGAATGCAGATAAAGAAGTCAATCAGAAATCAGAAAACAACAGAAAACTAAATTTTATTTAAGCTACGGGAACAAAGGTTGTTACATCAAAAGCCAAAATAAAAACAACTTCAACCTATAGCTTGTAATAAAGCCACATAGGGGGATCACCGGGATGGAAAGCTTGGTAGAGGCGCAGCTCACTCTCATCAACAAACAGGCGACTTCCATCAGCTAGTCCCACATGGAACTGGTTGTGAGGAGTGGTCCGAATGATCACCGCCGGCCACCAACCCCTTCTGTGCCAGACCTCAACAAGGTCAAACTGTTTGAATTCCACCAAAAGTCTTGGTGGGACAGGTTGCAGAAAGGGATAGGTTGTTGGGACGATCAGTGGCCCACCACCCTCGCCGTTGTTTAGAGTGGTCATTCTTACCTCATATTGGTGATTCAATACTCTGGTGACAACCCCACCATAGATGCCTCCAGCATAGTCACCTTCTTGCATCTTGACCTCAACTTTGTCATGACGTCTGTAGGGACGAAGCGCCATGAAATATCTCTTTTGGTGGTAATTTCACTTTTTGGAATGTGCGTGTTTTCTACTAACACTACTTCTTTTTATAGGCAGATTTGACACCGGTTGAGTTTCCAGTTGTGAATATTTAATGACTTTATGAAGTGATGATGCAACCTGCTGTCATTAGTATGTGTCATAAAGGCGAAGACGGCTGATTAGCAACAGATTGGACGTTTCCCTTTCTTTTCGCCGGAGCATTAAATGTTTTCTCATGATAGCCAAATCCGCAAAAATACAATATTTTTTTTTCTTTTTCTCTTTTCTCATTACTAAAAACGAATATCCATGATTATTGAAATCTCAACCGATTTCAATATATGATTTCGGCAATTCTAGTCAAAGATCGCAACTCATTTTCACCATGGGGCGCTGTGAGACTCACCATCCCTTCTTGACCCTTCTATTATTTCTCCATATTCACTACACTTCCATATAACTGTAACCCTTATGAAGGTCTTCAGCATTACCACTGAAAACTGATGGTTACACAAATCCTGTGTTCATGATTTCGGAATTGTTTTTACCATCATTCCGAATGAAACCCAAAAATCCGATACCATCAAGGAATTGACGAAAACTTTAAAGGGAATCCCACTCTTTCACTTTTGCGTGTTCTTTATGAAATCTACTATACCCAAGTAATTTCTATCCAAAAAGATCCAGTTTTATTTTTTTTTATTTCAAAACAGTTACCAAGTCAGACAAAATTCTTCTAATCCTTACTTGTTTTCTTGACTACTCAGGTCAGACAAGTACTGTCTTCCGATTCCGAGCATTTCTCACGTTTTCGGAATCCGAAAGACAGTTCAACCCAACCCATTAACTTCATATCTTAAAAGAAACCTTTCAATGATTCTTATCAATCAATTGATCGTAATTCAACGGGATACCACATGAACACTTCTGAATCTCTCTTGATTTCGAAGGAAGAGATCTTTGCCCGGGATCAATCAGTTTTATGTCATTTTGACATCACAGACAACCAAATAATTCTTGATTTTCTTCTTTATCTTTGGCACACTCTTGCACGAAAATCGTTATTTGATTTTTCTAATTCTGGTTGATTTTCTTTTGATAAGGTTGATGACGTGGAATTTTTCTTTTACTCTTCAAAATTTTTTCAAATTTTGGATGAGATAATCCTGACGTGGCCGTTATAACATCATCTCCACAGCAGCTACTCTAACGCTTTTCACGCGCTTGCAATGCGTCTTTTCTGGGTATCTCATAATGATACGGCGTGATTCTTGGGAAACGTAATCGGCTAATCCGGCATTTCCTTTTCCAAATTACTCTTCAAGGGATATTTAAAGGAAATTCTGGTTTATCATTTCTTTTCTCCGCTTTTCTTCTCTCAAGCAGAACTCTTCGTCTTCACAGCCCTCTTTTTTCTCTCATTCAAGAACTCTACAATGGCTGGTTCATCCTCAGCGAACGAAAACACTTCCTCTTCTCTAATGTTAAAGATCAAGCAAAATCAGAACATGATCATTGATCTTCATTCTTCGAAGTATAATGAAGCTCTTCAACCGATGATTGAATGTCTCAAATTCTCCAGGATCTGCAAAGCCCTAACTGCTTCAGAGGAGGTTCCAATTGTGTATCTCTCATCTGCATACTCATCTGCATTCTACAACAAGGCTGATGATGTTGTTACCTTTGAAGTTAGTTCCATCAAAACTCGCATTTCCAAGTCTCGATTTGGAAAATTGCTAGGGTTCACAGATCAAGCTGATATTGTTGATCCTGATTCTCTTTCGCCTTCTACTCTTCCACAGTTTTTCTACCAACTAGGCTACAAGGGAGACATAACGCAACTTTCCAAGTTCACAAAGAAGAGCCTGCCGCCTCTGTGGAACTTTCTTTTTACAATCTTGTTCAAAAGTTTCTCCGAACGCACAACAGGCACAGACAGTGCAAGTAAGCTTTTTTACTCTCTATTCTATGGCATCTATCATGATATCAATCTTGATTACGGATCAATTCTTTGGAGCCAATTTGTTGAAAGCGTGAACTACAAAAATCGACATTCCGAAATTTCCTGTGCTCGATTTTGGTCCATTGTGGTAAAAAGGGCGATTGAGCAACATCATCTTCATATCATGACTGATTCTGTCCTAGCGGCCATTCCGACGCTCGCGACCACACAGTTTACAACCACCAAATCGGAAGATTTTGACTTCATTGGAACCATTCCGATTACAATGTTGGACCGTGTTCCGAAGGACGTCCCATGCATTGTTGCGTATCGTCAACTACCTCAATCCCAAATTCGTCCTGTTGATCAAATACATCAAGTTGCCTTTGATAGACTTGAGAATCCGAAGAAAATCATCAAACGAAAAGGTAGAACTGCCGCATCTGACAATGAACTGCCCAAACGTCCAAAGAGACTCCGAAAGCTGGTCCAGCCTTATGAGTCCGAAAACGAGCTCTCCGAAACTCATCAGATTCCGACATCCCCACAAGACGCTCCGATTACCGATAACCTTGAAGATAATCCACCTCCCAAGCCTTCTCCTCCTGCCCAATCACCGCCTCGTGATCCCACACCAAAAACAACCCCTCATTCTAGTCCACAATCCACACCTGAACGTTCGCCCCTCCGAACCACAATCACTCAAAAGTCTCCATCTTTATCACCAAAACAAACTTCTATTCCTCATTCCCCTCTTAACAACCCTCCTACCGACATTGATGAAGAGGAAGATATCCTGGTTAATGATGATCAGGATGATCTTTCCGATTTTCTTGAATCTCCATCCAATGTTAAACTAAAGACTCCAAGTTCCTCCGTTCCGATGTCGTCTGATGAGCTCTCGGAAATCTCTGCCAAACTGGATTTACTTCTCCAATCCCAGGCGAATCCCTCTGCCTCCGATTGGCAATCCCAGTTGAAAGATCACAAAGATTCGGTGGAAACCTTGGTCACCGAAAATGTCAATCTCATGGGTAAAATCACCTTTCTCATTGAGAAATCGGAAGTCCAAATGCGAGATTCAACCACTTCTATTGGCAGACTTGAAAAAGATGTTCTCAAATTTACTCAAGATTTCCGAGATGCTCATGATCGGAACAATGAAAATATGCAACAGGTCATTTCCAACTTCAGTACCTCTTTGAAGAATGAAAAAGAGGCCCTTTCAACCTTACGTTCGGAATTGAAGCAGCAATATTCCGAATGGGTATCTTCTATGGATACAAAGGTTGATCAACTGAGGGCAGATTTGGCATCGGAAAATTATTTGATGGATAAATTAGCGGCCAAAGAAACAAAAATCCAGCTCCTCAAGTCCGATCTCCGTCAAAAGTCTGCCATTCTTTCCTCGGCTTTGTCTCAGAACAAAGCTGTTCGAAATGGCATATCAGAAATTGACTCCTTCCTTCATCGGATTGTTGAAGACAATGATCCAATTCTCAATCCTCAGGTGCGTAGGCATCTGACTCTTAAGCTTCATCCTGTATTCAATCTTCTCGCTGCCTTAAAGGGTGTTTCGGAAGGTATGGCCTCTCCGAAACAAGGGGGAGACGAAACAAATGAAGAAAGTACATTTAATCAGGAGACTCCAAAGAAAGACACTCCGATTAAATCAAATGAAAATGCTGAAGGAGCCGCTGATCCATCAAAAGACAAAGGCAAAAAGATAATGGAAGAACAAGAACCTGATAAGGACGCTGCCAAATCAACCAAGGAGAAAGAAATTGATGAAATTCTCAACCTTACTCGGAAACTTGATGCTGAGGAAGCTGCCAAAAGAGAGGCTGAGTTACTCTTGAAAACTCAGATGTTGTTATTTCCTCCCTGGCACTATAAAAGGATGCAATTGGAAGCAATCACTGAGCCTGTGGAAAACTGGCTTCAACCAGTGACCTCGTACAACACAAGCAATGATGTAAACTCCCAGCTTGACTTTCCGATAACGGCAAAAGCTCTTGTGTTCCGAGGGTTTGAGAAACTCATAGACACCCGTCTTTCTAATTCGGAAGTGAATGACTTGTTATTCACCTTCTATTTGAAGAACGCGCGTCCTCAACATTTAACCTGGAGTTTGAAGAAGATTGTACAGCTTACTCCCCGTCTTCCTGAGGTCACTCTTCCCTTCATAAACTCAAGACTTTTAGCTTTCAGAGGGGATGATAAAGAGAAGATGGAATTCTCTCTTGCTGATCTACCTTTCATGAATCCATTCGACTGGATATCTTTGTTCAACATCTTGTCGAGAGAACAAAAGTATTATCCTATTTTTAATCATGTCAAAAGAATGATTGGATTCTATATTCTTGAAGTTGCAAAGTTGGATGTTGAAGTTGCTGGTGTTCTGGATAAAATTCCTTTGACTGTGAGACGTCCTCCTCCCAAAAATCTCAGCAGGCGAAAAATCGGAAAAATTATCAACTCAAACTGGAGTGTGGCATACAATTCAAAGGAAGGCCTCGAGAACATTAAACGGATATTCTATCTTTCGGATAAACATCTTCACAGAACTCCGGTGTTGCAACACATTCTTCACATCACCAACAAACTTCAATCCAACACCACTGAAGATAAAACTTGCATCAACGACATGTTAACATGGTACATTGAATTCCGAAAGAGGATCCTGGCAATCATTCCGAAGGTGTTTGACAGACAAGCTGATGAAGTGAAACCTGAAGAATAAAGCATAGTCGCATTTTTGACTCAAAGGGGGAGATTGTTGAGTCATAAATATAGATTGAGTCAAATATGCTAATCGAATCTGTAGCCAGAATTAACGCCTATAATTTTGTTATCGGTTATGGAATGGGTCTGTCCTTCCATACTTAGTTTTCTTTAAATAGCATGTTCAAACCTTTTCTAGGGTTAACTTTTGTAATCTTGAGACGGCACTCATACAGAATAGTTCACATCGAATTGTTCTTGAGTTGCACTTTTAATCATTCAATTACAGTTCTTCATATTGCCTGTTCTTGATCTTGTTTATTTACTTTATTCCGCATACTTGAATCTTGATCCGACTCTTGGATTTCAACAGAAAACTTCGGAGCACTTGAATTATCCTGTGTAGTTTTGAGGCTACATGATCAGTTCGAAGTTGAAGCGAGTCAAGTTTCGAAGGGTGGTTAGAAATAGACAATATGTTAAGGTTATTGAAATCAAACAAGGCTTCAAATTGTAAAATAGCCTTGACCTCACTTCGAAGTCTGTTTTCTTACCAATGTTTCAAGTCGATTCCCAAATACCTTTTAGTGCAATATGGTATGATTTTCAGAATCTAAAATCAAAGTTTTGTCCTTTAATTGGTTAATTCATCAGAGAAAAGTTAAACTTTGTCATTGTGCATCAGAATTTTCCTTCTGTTTGGTATGAATTTTCTTGTTTTTGAATTTCCTTTGACTTAAACAACTCTTAATATTTATCCTTAAAGGATGAAGTCAACATTTGTTCAAATAGTTTTTCAAATTTGAAGATTTTATTCTGAAGAAAAGTTTGTTCCGCAGACCTCCGAAGTGATATTTTACTTCGGAGTGCTGCGGTGCTGTTCCGAGTGTTTTTGCTTGTTTTTCTCCGATGAGCTACGAAGTCAAAATTGACTTCGGGGGTCTGCAGAGATTTGTGTTTTTGTAATTTTTTTTTTGAATTCCAAGTGTTTTTGCTTGTTTTTCTCCAATGAGCTCCGAAGTCAAAATTGACTTAGGGGGTCTGCGGAGATTTGTGTTTTTGTAAATTTTTTTTGAATTCCAAGTGTTTTTGCTTGTTTTTATCCGATGAGCTCCGAAGTCAAAATTGACTTCGGGGGTCTGCGGAGATTATTCTTTTTATTAATTTTCTGAACAGAGTAAGAGTGAACAAATCTGGAATTTATTGAAGAGTTGATCCATCTAGCATTCCAAGTCCCCGAACGATTCTTGTGAATGCTTCTTCATTTAGAGCCTTTGTGAAGATATCTGCCAATTGTTTTGTAGTGTGAACAAAGTGCACCTCAATATTCCCCTCCTCAACATGACTTTTGATGAAGTGATAGCGGAGAGCTATATGTTTCGTCTTGGAATGTTGAACTGGATTGTGGCATATGCGAATTGCACTTTGAGAGTCACAGAACAATGGAATTTTTCTCATATTACTGGCATAGTCTTTCAAATGACTTTGAATCCAAATGATCTGCGAAGTGCATGCTGCAGCATCTACATATTCAGCCTCTGCGGTGGAGATAGAGACACAAGTTTGTTTCTTGGATTGCGAGCTGATAAGTTTTCCATCTAAGAATTGACAACCCCCTGAAGTGCTCTTGCGATCAATAGAGCATCCACCAAGATCAGAGTCTGAGTATGCTTGAATGTAGAAACCAGAGTTTGCTGGATACCACAGACCATAAGCAGTAGTTCCATGAAGATATCGGAATATTGTCTTAACAGCAGCCAAGTGAGGTTCCCTTGGATCAGCCTGATATCTTGCACAATTGCAGACTGCAAACATGATGTCAGGACGACTGGCTGTAAGATAGAGCAATGATCCAATCATGCTTCGGTATTGTTGTATGTCGGCCTTTGGTTTGTCCAATGACGGATTTAACCTTGTACCTGCAGGCAGAGGAACGTTTGATTTGGAGCAATTAGTCATTCCGAAGCGTTCAAGCAGACTCTTCGTATATTTATGTTGATTGATGAATATCCCCTCCTTAGATTGTTTGATTTGTAAACCAAGAAAAAAGTTTATTTTTCCCATCATACTCATTTGAAATTTGCTTTTCATCAGTTTTTCAAAGTCTTTTGACAAATTAGGGTCAGTAGATCCAAAGATTATGTCATCAACATAAATTTGGACTAACATCAAGTGGGATCCAACTTTCTTTCTAAAAAGTGTTGGATCTACTGATCCCTGTTTGAAGTTTGATTCTTTTAAAAATCTGGTCAAGGTTTCATACCAAGCTGTTGGAGCTTGTTTTAAACCATAGACTGCTTTGTCTAGCACATAACAATAATTTGGATGAGTTTTACTTTCAAAACCAGGTGGTTGTTCAACAAAAACGGTTTCCTCGAGATCACCATTCAGAAAAGCACATTTAACGTCCATTTGATAGACTTCAAAATTTTTGTGTGCAGCATAAGCTAAAAATATCCGAACTGATTCGAGTCTGGCAACAGGAGCAAAAGTTTCTTCATAATCAATCCCCTCCTGTTGACAGTAACCCTTGACAACCAACCTAGCTTTGTTCCGAACTACGTTGCCTTCGGTGTCCAGCTTGTTGCGGTACACCCATTTGAGACCAACAATTGAGGCATTTGCAGGTTTTGGAATTAGCCTCCAGACTTTGTTTCTTTCAAATTCTTCTAATTCCAATTGCATTGCTTCAATCCAGTCTGAGTGATCAAATGCATCTTTGACGTTCTTAGGTTCTACCTTAGAGATAAAGACATTGAACATGCACAACTCTGAATTTTTGTTGAGATTTAATTGCTTTTGGTGAAGTTGCGCACGAGTCAGTACTTTATCTCGAACATCATCAATGACAAGTGATGGAGGATGATTTTTCGTCCATTTGTCCAGAGGAGGATAGTTTGGATCAAAATCAGGAGGTCCTTCAGCATCGATGTCCTCAATGTCTGAGGGATATCCCGAAGTGGAGGGAAAATTATCCATTAGCAAGTGATTATTCGAGTTTGTGATGTTTTGTGGTGTGTGTATTTGTGAGGTTGAGTTTGATATGTGTTCCCCCTGGATGTTTGTTGGAGTTGAAGAAGTGGTAGCTTTATCCGAAGCGATTGTTGTGGCTGAATTCGGAGTTGCAATCTCTGGCTCCCCCTGGATTGTTGGATGCATGGATATGATATTTGAAATTGACTGGGGAGTGGAGACACTTGCATTTTCCATACTCTGGTTGGATGGCTCCCCCTCAACAGAAGATGGTCTTTGTATGCTGCATGTAGAAGAGTCATCGGGTCCGTCTGTGTGCTTGGAGAGTTCGGACTCATGGTTGTCTGGTGCTCTGACTTCGGAGTCCACAGCTCTCTCAGGTTGATCAAATAAAAGTGAGAAGTCTGTGTCGAATGTTGTGATTTGAGTAGCTTCTACTGCAGGGTTTGGAAAGATTGAAGACATAGGAAATGGATGCAGAGACTTCTTGATGTAGTAGTCATCAAACCTTAGATTAAAGGTTTCTTCGATTTTGCGAGTTTTCTTATTCATGACTCTGTAGGCTTTTGAGTCATGAGAGTAACCAAGAAAGATGCCTTCTTCTGATTTGTTATCGAACTTGGTTAAATGATCCTTCATGTTTAAGATAAAACACCTACAACCAAAAATGTGAAGGAATTTGACATTTGGCTTTCTTCGGTTGAGTACTTCGTAAGGTGTAATACGGAATCTTTTGTGAATATAGGATCTGTTTTGAGTAAAGCATGCAGTAGAAATTGCTTCGGCCCAGAAGTACATGGGCGAATTTGCAAAGTTAAGCATTGTTCTTGCAGCTTCACACAGGGAGCGATTTCTTCTTTCTACAACACCGTTTTTTTGAGGAGTGTAAGGTGCTGAGAAGTTGTGGTTAATTCCCTTCAACTTCAAGAATCCATCAAGAGTCTGATTTTTGAACTCCGAACCGTTGTCACTGTGCACAGTTCGGACTTTCTTGTTTAGCATTAATTCCATTTTCTTTATAAAATTGATGATTTCTTCAGCTGCATCGGACTTGTTTCGGAGAAATATCACCCAAGTAAACCTTGAATAATCATCAACAATAACCAGAATGTACTTCTTCTTTCCTATTGACTCTATTGCAGATGGTCCACACAAATCTATGTATAGAACGGAAAGTGGTTCGGTGATTTTGGGGTTGATCAGTGTAGGATGTCTTTGTTTTGTCTGCTTGCCATGTTCACATGCTGAGCAGAGAGAATCATTGTCAAATTTGAGAGCAGGCATTCCTCGAACCAAATCCATGGCCACCAATTTGTTCAGATCTTTGAAGTTCAGGTGGGCAAGTCTTCGGTGCCATAACCAGCTGACATCTGAGTTGGCTTTGGAGAGAAGACATAAAGATTGCCCACTGGTCACTGGCTTTAGATTTAAGGGAAACATAGATCCCTTCCTTTCTGATTTCAGTAAGACTTCGTTTGTTGCTTCTTTGGTGATTACACTCCCTTGGTTGTTGAAAGTTACAGCATTTCTCGTTCCAACCACCAATTGAGATATACTCACAAGATTATGTTTTAATCCTTCAACAAATGCCACTCGGTTGATAGTGAATTGGCCATTTGTTATTTTTCCATATCCCCGAATTGGACATGTTTCATTATTACCAAAGCGTACGTTTCCAGCATCATCCAAATTCCTGTAATCCCTGAGATATTCCTTTCTCCCCGTCATATGTCTTGAGCAGCCACTGTCCATGTACCATTTTGAATCATACCGCTCATCAGACATAACCTGCAATCAATCAAGAAGGAGTTGGTACCCAATCAATCTTGGGTCCTCAGGGTAAGCAAAGGATTCTTGAATCCATTTTTCTACAGCCTCTTCAGAAATTTCATTTGCATTTAAATTAATCAAATTCTCCGAAGCCTCATGTGATGAGCATGATTCCGAAGTGTTTGAGCAGGATTCCAAAGAGTTTCTAGTTAAGAATGATGAGTCCGAAGTGACTGACAAAATGACAGACTTCGGAACCCATTTTTGAATGGAATATTTTGATTTAGAGGAATTTGAAGATTTTGAAGTTTTTGTTTTTGTAGTTAAGTTTTCTTTCAAGTCATTTCTTTTCCAATTTTGTTTTGGTTTTTCCGTTTTTGACTTTGTTGAAATTGAGCTGCACGACATAGAGGTACAAAGATACTCTTCGTATGCCAATTTGAAGTCATTTAATGAGAGATCCTTATCCTTGAACATTTCCAAATTGTTGTCCAGCCATTTGTGGAATGTATCTATCAGATTGTTTCCTTTTGAAAATGTTTTCTTCGTCGGTTTTTGAAATTTAGGATTTGGAAAGTTAGGTTTCGTTGGTGTAAAAGATGGTTTTTCATTTCGAATTTTAACTTCTAAGATTTTTGTGCAAACAGGTTTTGTACCAGAAGTGGAAGCAATTGCTTCATTTTGTTTCAAATTTCTAAAAGAAGTTTTTCTTTTCACAAGATTTAGGGTTTGCTTGGATTTCGAGTCTTCAACAGTGGGTTTTTGAGTTGGTTTTGAAATCACCACTGCTGATTTTGGTTTTTGTAGAACTTGTGGTCTTTTCAAAATTTGGGGTTTTTGTGTCAAAGTTTTGAAATATGAAACTTCTGATTTTGAAATTTCATTTTCAGGATTAAGTGAAAAAGGAACACTTTCACAAGATTCCATTAATTCCAATACATCCATCTTCGGAACTGTGGGTTTTTCCACAACTTGAATTTGTTTGTAGTTTCTATTAATGTATATGTGATCGTCGTTCTTGAGATTTAGTAAGTGTGACATGTTTTTGGGCACTTTCTCTTTTTCAAAACAAAGACGATTATACACGTTGTGGCCGTATAGTTCTTGTTTCCTTATATTTATTTTTACTTCCATTATCTCATTCAATTCATTCTCGACCATTTTGGATGATGAGTAAAATCCTTCATTTGTAACTGTGGAGTTATCCTCGTCAATAAGTTTTTGCAATTCATTATCAATTAGGGATAATCCACCGGGTTTTACAAAAATTGTGTTTTTGAAGTAAGAAACTTTAGGATAGATACATGCCAAATGGACTAGCCTTTTTGAATTATCCTTGAGATATTGATCGTAAGAGACAGATTCATCTGTGATCTGAAGTTTAAAATTTGAAGTTTCTTTGGTTTCAAGAATTTTTGATTCACAACTCATTTTTGTTTTTCCTTTGTCCACCGAAGACATTTGTGAGATGTCTTCGGAGGTCGATTCGGATATGGAGGATGACTTTAACAAAATCAAAGAGGAACAATCAATCTCCTCCATGTCCGAGTCACTTTCAGAATCCTTTTCCGACAAGTCATTGACAATTCCTTTTTCATTTGTTTCAATTTGAGGTACAGCCTTATTCAGGATTGGAATTTCTTGAGGCAATATTTTCAACAATTTATCAGCAGTTAGATGTTTTTCCACAGATATCAGGCCATGTTTATATGATGGATTAGTAACTTCGGAGCCTGATACTATAGATTCGCAGTCATAAGATATACTACCGACTTCTTTTAATTTAAAGTCAATAAAAGGCAATAGTTGTCTATGCTGGACATTACAAACATCGGCTGAATGATAAATTCTTGTAATATGAGCATATAATCATTTGGCTGTTTCACAAAATATGTTTCTCTGTCTTAAGATTACATCATGATTGTTTAAAATTTTTTCTCTATTTTCTTCTAACAAGGAGATTCTAAGATTAGATTTCTCTAATGCTAGCTTCAGGTTCTCTACTCTCCCTCTCAAGTTTAGAAGCTCCTGCTCACTGAGTATTTCCCTATGTTTAGCATCAATGAGTAATTTATGCATGACAGAGCAATCACGTGTTATTTCACTTATAATGGGAGCAGATTGAGAAGTAGGAATTTTAAAAGATGAAAGAAGTTTTGATACCTGTTCTGGGATTGTCAAACGGTTGTCATTTGCCATCAAACATACTTCCGCATCATCATCAGAAGAGTCTTCATTCCAAGTCTTCGGAGTATCAGCAGCAGTTATATCCAGACCCTCCAAAGTCACAAACCCAAGACCCGCAGTTGCTTCAATCATCAACCATTTCTCTTCATTCAACTTCTCCGAAGTGTCTTGTAGAAAGCTCTTATCGACATCATAGGCCATGAAAGCACTATGAGATGGCTTTCTCACTTCGTCATCATCTGAATCCGAAAACCAAATCTGATATGATCCTTGTCGTTCATCAGCAGCCATTAAGGCTAGGTCTTTGGTCCTTACTCTAGCTTCCTCCATTTTTCTTGCGTAGTAGGCTTCATCCTTCACTTGTGGTTTCTTTTCATTTTGCTTTCGAAGCATGCAGTCTTTTGCGAAATGATTCTTGCCATGACAATAATTACAATCATAGCCAGAATCTCCTGAGATTTTCTTCTCTTCGGACTTTTCTTTGGATGACTCCGAAGCCGATTTTTCAGATGGCTTCGGGGTTGACAGTTTCAAGTTATGTTCCTTTGAAGTGAGTATTTCAGGTTTGGGCTTAGAGTTGAAGTTTGATTTGTTAAAGTTTTTCACAAATGGTTTTCCAGAGTTATTTTTGAAGAATGGTTTCTTGAATCTTCGATTGTTGGCGGCATAGAGAGCAACAGTGTCTCCATTATCATCTACCATGTAGGCAGCAACATCTTCATCACTTGATTCTTCTTCTTCTTTTGACATGAGAGCTAGTGGTCCAGAACTAGCCATTTTACTTCTTCGACCTACCACATCGGGTTCGTGTGATTTTAATAGATTGTATAGAGCAGCCAGCTTGTATTTCTCAATATTCTCATAGGATTTGACCATGAGCATGATTGGTCTCCATTCCTTACTAAGACTGTAGAGAAATTTGATATTTATCTCTTGTTGGCTTCTTGTTTCCCCATACTTATCGAGTGTGTAAATCATGTTGCTCAAACGTTCATAACAGGCTTCTAAGGACTCATTTTCTTCTTGCTTAAAGTTCCCGAAGTCTGCAAGGATATCTTGAACTTTGCTGGTATGAAGAATTTTATCTCCTCCGAAACGAAGTTCGAGATTATCCCACGTCTCTTTAGCAGATTTTGCATCGGCAATGTGGTGACTGACATCGGGACCTAAGCCACTTCTCAGTTCGCGTATGGCTCTCTCGTCATTTTCAAGCTTTTTCATATCTGCAGCATTAAGAACAACAGCTTCTTCATCGTCAGGAACAACGAATCGACCGGCAATGTCTGTGTGGGGACCTTCAGTCATAGACCTCCATAGATCTTTGTCCAGTCCTATAAGGTAATCCTTCATTCGACCAGCCCAATAATCGTAGTAAGAAGTTACTAGAACAGGGGACTTTGTTGCTGAACCGATGAGGTTGGCATAGTTAAGCATATTAGCATAAGTTGTTGTGGAATCAGTCATCTTGATGTATTTCAACCGGATCTTTTCAGTAAAACGGGTGGTAGAGATTTGCAACAGATGCGGAAGACTAAATCTGAGAATCGATTCAGATTTAGAACTGAAGCAAACGAATTTGAACTCTATCAACAGGTTTTTGAGCTGACTTTCTCTGATACCACTTGTTGGGTGTTGAAATATGAGAATAGATGAGCAGATATAGATATTGAATCAATTACACAATCAATCACACAATGATAATGCAACTAAGTTAATTGAACAATGAGATATGAATAACATGTGCCGAATGATTTGATTAGAACTTGGTTTTACAATTGGGTTTTCTATGTTGGAGATATACAATTTTCGTAAGTTAATCTCGTAATCTCTCATTTGACATGGTATGGTATCACTGATATTTATACTGAATCAGAGATACCAATAGTACACCTATTACAGAGAATATCCTATCAGTGTACTAGCCAATAGGATAGAAGATTCATGCAACACGTATTGTACTATACGCGTGCACACAAAAGACAAAATGACAGACTGTCAAGTCTTCGGATCCTCTATGCATTGCACTTCGGAGTCTTTAGACTTCCGTGTCTTCTCTTGTTTATTCACTTCGGGGTTTTCTTCAAGGGTTGGACTTCGGATATGTCAACACTTCATCACAAAATTTCTCAACATAGTGATATTACATATTTTAGTCGTTGTTGAGCCCTATTCTTAGTGAAATTATATCATATATCTCGTGGTATTCTCACTTTTCGTGCCAGTACTTGTTTGGAAGAAAATAATGAAAACAGGGACCAAAAGCGTGCAAATTGGAGAAAGTTTGGAAAAGAAGATAAAATCAGGAAAACACGTACGCGCGCCACGGAATCAAGAAGGCGCAACGCGAGTTCAAGGCGGTGAACCAAATTCAAAGGTCGAGAAAATGGGAGAAGATAAGTACGCACGCCGCGGTTCACTTAAATGCACGGCGCGGCTGCGGGAAATTTCAACTATAAATAAAGGCATTTACAGCCGAAACCCTAAGCAAAACCCTGGTGAAAAATCGACCGTAGAGGCTCTTTGACTCCAAGATTTCGTTTCAGCAACTTCTCAATTGGTAATTTATGTTTTAGAATTTAATTTCATTTTAGTAGCAAGTAGCATTTGTAGCAAAAGTCTTTGGGAGTGATAACCACTGACTTTGAGCACTTTAGTTTTCTGTTTTATATCATTGGTTACTGTATTGAACCACTGGAACTCAGTTTTGGTTAATGAAAATCATTTGGTTACTATTAATCTTAGCTTTTCGGTGTTTTTATGCTTATGTTTGATTGTGCATGTTTGGATTGTGTTTGGATATTATTATGACCTTGTTTGGGACTGTTTCCCATGCCGAAATCAGTAGCCAACTAGGTTAGCTTTAGGTATTGAACTTTGGCCAGTAACTGTTCCAACTGTAGCTATTGGTTTAGGTTATACCTTGTTTTGTTTGGATGTTTGGGATGCCTTTGATTGCTTCTGACTCAGAGATGCACTTCTGATTTCAGAAAGTAACTAGGTTTGGGTTAAAGCTTAGTTAGTCTATGCTTGTTTTGGAATTTTTTAGTTTAGAGTTTATGATTTTTGGTGACAAGAGTTTTGGAAACTAAAGTCCTCCGACTATAGCGTGACACTATAGTTGGTAATCTGTCATCTGGTCTGGCCATGTAGCTCCTGCGGATCGACCCTGACTACCACTGTGCTAGTGTGTGTGTTAGGTTTTTCTTATTTTTGACCGCACGACGACCTAGGCGTGTCAAATTTTGGCGCCGCTGCCGGGAAGCTGTGAGCTTAGATTAGGTGATTTGTAGGACTTAGCTTCTGATTTTTTTGATGTTTGATTTTAGTTTGCTGATTTTTGGTATGTGTGCATCCTTATAATGGGTGATTACATGTACCCGGATCAGTATGATTATTATGAAAATCCGACCGACAGCTATTACAAGGATGATTGCTACAATGGATCATTCGATGACAAAGGATGGCGGATCGAGGAGTCATCTCAACCTGAAATTTCTGAAACTTGGGCCCAACTTTGGGTACTCTGGTATAACACTCACCAAGAGCAGAAGGACCAGGCTGATGCTCTTGTAAGATTGCAAGCTTCTTTAGATAGGTTAGAGGAAAGTTGGAAATGTTAACCACCTTCGCCAGCACCGGAGCGAGTGATTTTTATACCAATAACAATGTTTGTGAACTTGCATCACCTGAATATGTGATGGAAGGGCATACACCGTGGGAAAGTCAAGAGACCACTGAGTGCGTCGAAAATGTTGTTGAGGAAGAGGTTGTAGGTGACAATGCTACCTCCGACTCAACAGTTTTTGATGTTTTTGAAAATGTTGATAATATCGAGCTGGCCAGACAATTTAATTGATGAGGATGTTGTGGAGGGGGCTGTAAGTGACAGTACAGATCCCAGCCCAACAATTCCCAAAATTGTTGAAAGTGCCAATGTTTTTGGGGAAGGGGGTGTAGATGACAATATTACCCCTAACCCTGTAATTTTTGAAAATTTTGAGAAATTTGAAAGTAAGGATCTGGTGACGGGTGACTTTGTACCACCATCAGATCAAACCAGTCACCCACTCTTGGTTCCGATCCACCTGTTGGACGATGACCAAGAAGTTGATACTGACGAGTTAATATTTGAAAATAAAAAAAATGATTTTATCACCACTTATGATCCATTCATGAATGGAAAATTAGATGTAATCAATACTATCGATGAGGACATATGGAAGCATCCTGATATGTTGCCTTCCGATTCCATTCGATTGGAAAATTTTTATTGGTACTGCAAACCAAAATTACAACCTGAAGATAACATGCGAGACACTAGCAACCGAGGTGTGAAACAACTATTGGAATCGGCACTGGGCGCGCTTCACGTCAAGCCAGTGATTTTGAAGAGATATAGAAGGAAGGACCGAGCTTGGAGTTTCAAAGCTACCTCCAAGCATTCACGAGAGTTAATCAGAAAGCAGCAACTGGGCAGCAGCAGGAGAACCGACAAACCATTTGACCTGGGGAAATTGGAGTATGGAATCAGTGAGGGGACGGTGGCGACTGAAATTCAGTGGAGTCAAAAGGCTTACGATCCACCGTAGCTATAGAGTAATAGGGACAGTACGACTGGCTGAAGACATTAAACTTAGCGCTTGTTGGGAGGCAACCCATCGTGTCATAGGTTAGGTTCTGTATTTTTTTAGAAATAATTAGGAAAAATCTTATCATTGGTTGCAGGAACCGGTGGTCCAAGGCAAGTGTGGGGTCGTGTGAAGTTTTGAAATTTTTAATGACCGTGCCGCGGGTTGTTCAATTGCGCGACGCGGGATCGTAAGCCAACCCAATGTGCAGGGGTTGATTTGGTGACACGCGCGACGCGGGTTTTGTATTTGCGCGACACGGGAATCGATCGGTCGGTTTTCTTCTATATTAAGGTAAGTCGCGACACTATTCACACACACCACGACTCGGAGCTCTGATCAACAAAAATTCTCGCGTTTTTTCTTGCTCATTTCCTTCCCACTACTACGGTATGTCATTCTAACTAGCTATTACTCGTTTAAACTAATGATTAGGTAGTTAATTTGAGTGATTTATTCAAAAAGTTCAAAACTTAGAAATCGTCAATGCTGACTCATAGGTTGTTTATTTCGCCAAATAGAGACCCTAGATGTGTTAGTCGGCACTTAGGCTACCTTGTGGTGTATTTGGATTGAGTTTAAACATGTTAAAACTCGATTTGGGTTGGAATTTTGGAAACAGCCGCTCGCCGCGCCGCGCCCTTATTCTTGGGCCGCGCCGCGGTGCGGTGGAGAAGACAAGGACTTATTTTGCAAAATTTTGTCGTATGTGCAGATCATGTTCAGACTAAACCACGAATTTCTTCAGTTTCCAGAGGGGCCAGCGGCCTCTGTTGAGTACCGATCACGGAGAGACGCTTTGACGGGTCGCCGGGTTCTTGAGGCGACTGTTATTGATAGGGCCATCCTCGGGGATGCCGGGTTATGGGGCGAGATAGAGCCGTTTCTACACCGCACCTGGACCCATGGGGACGCTTCTTTCACATGCCGGGGCTGGGATAGGATCATGGCCACCGACGAGGATGTCGTGTACACGGGGCTCCTCCTGGAGTTCCTTTCGACGATTGAGTACGCACCGAGGGCCAAAGACCCGCGGGCGAGGTTGATTAGATTCAGGTTGGGAGGCGTGCACCGGAAGTGCAGCCTTCGGGAGTTCGCGAGGCTCATGGGGATATACGTGGAGGCGGATTTCCAGCACCGCCATTTTCCCCAGTTCTTCGAGGCATGTATTCAGGGGCAGCCGGAGCGGGCTGCCAATATGTAGGTTTGTGCACCATTTTCCAACGTCATCTACCAGGCAGGGACCTCCCGGGAGAGCCACCTCCGCGACCCACTCCACCGCCTCATGCACCGCATCGTCTCCACCTCCATCATGCAGTGGGAGGGGGCGAGAAGGTGTCTGGTGAGGACATGATGTTTTTCTGGGTTCTCCTCGACCCCTCCAGGTTCATGCACCTTCCCTACGCCCTAGCAGTCGCCCTATCCACCCGTGCGACGGGTGCCTTTGCCAACAGTCCTCTGGGCCGGGGATACTTCATCACCCACCTGGCCCGATCATACCGGATCCTCACCGCCCGCAGTGTCGCCACCTTGACCGCTTTACCTCCATCTCGCACTACGGCACGAGCATTGGAGAGCATGGGGCCGATTTAGCAGCCGCGCCCAAGACAGTTCGTGAGGGCAGAGACCGAGGCACCCCAGGACCCACAGCCAGCGTACGCCCAGCCTGGCAGGAGACGCAGGAGGCAGCCTCCACCAGCAGAGCCAGCTCCACAGCCACAGCCACAGCAGCAGGAGGACCCAACGGCCATCCACCGACTGGCAGCCAGGGTTGCCAGGATGGAGGACCAGTTGGAGTGGATTGGGGAGGTACTTTTGGATCTAGCCACCCAGCAGGGTCAGCGCCCCCGACCATTCCCAGCCAGAGCCCATGACCACGAGGCTGGACCTTTCAGGCCACCAGGTGCCAGTTGATGTATTTTTCTTTTTCTTTTTCATTTTTGGGATATATGTACTGAATCTATGACACTTTTATCTTTTGTTTGATTATATTTTTCTTGTTATGTTTTCTTTTAATGTATTTTTGAGTTTTGCATGTTATACCAAATTAGGAGGAGTTGTCTCAGACAAGTGTGGGGTCACCGTGCCCCCTCCACTTGTCTTGACCACCAGCGTGTTCACTGTTGCGCCACAACTCCAGAATGCGAAATCAAGAATTATTTTTTTTCGAATTTGTACATGTGATACCGAGTACCAGCCAAGCAGTTTTGTACAACGGGGACATTGTACGGTTTTAAGTGTGGGGTGTGGACGGTCGAAAGAGTTTATTTTTTTGAAATTTTTGCAAGAATGACCAATTTTCAAAATTTTAGCAACTTTTTCAAAACTTTTATTAAATTGTGACTTTGAAACGAATGGTTTGTGATTGTGATAGCACTGGTATTTTTCAAGAGATACTGTTTATTTGTGATCATGCTATTAGTTAGTCAAACAAGTTGAGTTTTAAGAGTTAGACGATTGGATTGTTTTAGGATTGGAATTTAGGAAGGAAATATCAATCCTGACATTTGTTGTTCGAGCCGGTAGGTCTGAAAAGGGTGGCCTCGAAGAGGCATTTATGCACCTTACCACCTAAGATCGTCTGGTCTGGGATGGTATTTTCGAAAGCTCGTTACACGGACAACATCGAAAGTCATGGACAATTCCTTAATGGCCTTTAGAATCTGAATGAGTAAGTACACTTCATTGTGGACAGAAAATTTGTAATCCAGGGTTCTCTAGAAAGCCATGAATTCCAAAGGACATTCTGATTAGGTTCTCGCGAACTATTTCACTCTAACCCTTAGGGCAATAAGCTTTGAAACTAAACACAGTAAAAAATTGTTTGAGTCTTAGTTAGAATTTATTAAAAACTCTCTTGCTTGGGGACAAGCAAAGCACAAGTGTAGGGTGTTTGACAACGCCTAGTGATATTACATATTTTAGTCGTTGTTGAGCCCCATTCTTAGTGAAATTATATCATATATCTCGTGGTATTCTCACTTTTCGTGCCAGTACTTGTTTGGAAGAAAATAATGAAAACAGGGACCAAAAGCGTGCAAATTGGAGAAAGTTTGGAAAAGAAGATAAAATCAGGAAAACACGTACGCGCGTCGCGGAATCAAGAAGGCGCGACGCGGGTTCAAGGCGGTGAACCAAATTCAAAGGCTGAGAAAACGGGAGAAGATAAGTACGCGCGCCGTGGTTCACTTAAATGCGCGGCGCGGCTGCGGTAAATTTCAACTATAAATAGAGGCATTTACAGCCGAAACCCTGAGCAAAACCCTGGTGAAAAATCGACCGTAGAGGCTCTTTGACTCCAAGATTTCATTTCAGCAACTTCTCAATTGGTAATTTATGTTTTAGAATTTAATTTCATTTTAGTAGCAAGTAGCATTTGTAGCTAAAGTCTTTGGGAGTGATAACCACTGACTTTGAGCACTTTAGTTTTTTGTTTTATATCATTGGTTACTGTATTGAACCACTGGAACTCGGTTTTGGTTAATGAAAATCATTTGGTTACTATTAATCTTAGCTTTTCGGTGTTTTGATGCTTATGTTTGATTGTGCGTGTTTGGATATTATTATGACCTTGTTTGGGACTGTTTCCCCTGCCGAAATCAGTAGCCAACTAGGTTAGCTTTAGGTATTGAACTTTGGCCAGTAACTGTTCATTTGGACTGTAGCTATTAGTTTAGGTTATACCTTGTTTTGTTTGGATGTTTGGGATGCCTTTGATTGCTTCTGATTCAGAGATGCACTTCTGATTTCAGAAAGTAACTAGGTTTGGGTTAAAGCTTAGTTAGTCTATGCTTGTTTTGGAATTGTTTAGTTTAGAGTTTATGATTTCTAGTGACAAGAGTTTTGGAAACTAAAGTCCTCCAACTATAGCGTGACACTATAGTTGGTAATCTTTCATCTGGTCTGACCACGTAGCTCCTGCGGATCGACCCTGTCTACCACTGTGCTAGTGTGTGTGTTAGGTTTTTCTTATTTTTGACCGCACGACGACCTAGGCGTGTCACTACCGCTGCTTCAACTCTCCCCTTCGACTCCTTGCTTTTGTTCGCATCTAACCCTCTAATGCTGAAAATATCGAGCACTCACATACTTGATTTCAACCTCTCCCTCTCGATCTCGCCTTTCTTTCTTTCCCTCCCATTTTTCTTTTCTGATTGACAAAAACAAACACCCCCAATCTCGTCTTCTCTTTTCTGAGTTTACACATAGGGACACCAAACCGGGTTCTAAATTTCCCGATTTTGATTGGTCAATTTCAAAGAAGGCCAAAATGCCCTTACTTTCATGCCTTAGCAAAAAATACCAACATTTTCCTGATCTTTTCCTTAAACTTCACACCATCATAACTTCTTTATATGACATCCAAAATTTGCAAACTTTATACCTTTAGAAAGGTGGGAATGAGCTTAACAACGTTCTCTTACTAACTTAAGTCTAAAACTTTATAGATGTTACGTTAGAAACCCTCAAACACGACCCTTTGGTCATTTTTGTCACTTTTTGACCATATTTATCCCATCATAAGTTTTTCGTTATAACTTTTTCCTATATTATTATCACATCAAAATTTACAAAAGTCTCCTTGATGATGTTTTCCCAAATCCTTATAGATTTTTAATTATTAATTTCTAAAGATTTAAAATTATTTTCTTCTCTTTTTCAATCCCAAATTTCCATTTTTTTCCTCGGGTCTTTATATCAAATTTCTAAAATAAGTAATACTTCATTTTGACTTAATAAAAATGACTTAAGGCATAAGTTTCCATATTTTCACATTCTTTGACGATTTTTCCATTCTGTATACAATTAAACTCGTTTTGACATCAAACTTCTTAGCATCAAGATACTTCGCTTAAAATCCTTACTTCATATATTTTAAAATTTAGGTTGTCACATTAATGTATTTGAAAGTTAGAAGAAATCGATTTTTAGAGAGAGTGACAAAAATACCCTTCAGTAATCACGACTGTTTAGAGAACCCTTATTTACAAATTTTTAGTTCACAACTTTGTAAACTTACTCATTCAGATCCTAAGATATTCTAAATCCATAATTTTTTCTAACTTTCTAAACATCCAAGTTGTTTTAACTAGGACTAGCATGCTCACTACTAAATGATATTCCTTGAAAAATACCACAATGCAATAAACATTCAAAACTATCCATTTCTAAGCTACACTACCTTACAAATTTTGAAAAATTGCTAAAATTTGAAAATTAAGACTTTTTCTGCAAAAAATTCAAAAACTCTTTTCGACTGTCCCCACCCCACACTTTAAATCGTGTAACGTCCCCATTGTATAAAAAGAAAAATTTAGAAAACAAGGTAGAAAAAGAGTTACCCACTTAGGAACGTCAAATTGCTTGCATCACAGGCTCATAAATATCAGGGTTGCGTCCTCTTTGTAAAGTTTTCGGGGAGTCGGGGCATAGCAGTGAACACACCGGCATAGCACAAGTGCTAGCGTACGGTGACCCCGCACTTGCGTTATGCAACTCCCTCCGTAGATCTCACTTTTGACTTGCAAACACACTCAAACAAACATTAAAAGGAAAAAGGAACTAAGAAACAGTATACACAATCTCAACTTTTTATACAAAAGTTTTCAAAAAGAAATAAAAGAAAAAGTACTATCAATCATCCTCATCGCCATGGTGGGTCCCAGATAGACCAGCACCATCATGATCCACAGCAGGGAATGGTGGTGGCTCTATCCCAGCCTGGAGAAGAAGTGTGCACTGAGTCTCCGCTATCCATCGTAGCTGAGACTCCATTCTCGTTAGTGTGGACGTCAGATCTCGTAATGCTGCCTAGACGTCTACATGCTGCTGCTCGACCTACGGTGGTGGCTGAACTAGTGGCTCGAGTCTTCTCCTCCTTTGTGGTCTAGCCTCGGGCTCCTAGACCTCGACCTCCTCAGCTGCAGGGGCACGTGGTGGAATCAATGGAGCTATCTCATACTCGCCTTGACCTGTCATCTTAACTACTCCCATAGCCTCCAAAATCTGCCCCTTGATGTGACGGGGCTCCCGTGGCCTCAGGCCTATAGTAAAATCAGGAGTGAGGATGCTATAGGATCGGGTAATCTCCGTGATATATTGCCCTCCAGTCATCGGGCTCCCAATCTTAGGCCCCTTGGGCTTGTGTGTCAAGAAAACTGTGAGAATGTGTGGTAGGTTGAGGAACCACGTTGGGTCAGAGAGGACCCACATGTGGAACATATCCTTGTGGGGCACCTTCTCAAGGTTCATAAACTGGTTGATCACATAATAATTCTACTGTTTCCACTCACAGATTTTAAATGTTCCTGACATGATATAGGGCTTCAATCAGTGTCCATTTACCTAAAATGACGGTCCTCCTTTGCTGTCTCGTATTTCTATTGCACCATAATCAGTGATGCTCACGATTTCATATGGACTATTCCATTTACTTCGCAACTTACCTGGAAACATCTTAAGTCGAGAGTTGAAGAGCCACCCTTTTTGTCCAACCTTAAAAGATTTATATTGTATCATCTTGGACTTATATGTGGCAGCATTTTGGTATGCCTGGCACATCATTTGGTAACAATTTCACCAAGTCATTAACAGTTAAAAATTTCTCTACTGAAACCAAACCATGATTATAAGAAATATTTGGCACCTTATACTTTGATACTATTGATTATTATTCGTATGAGATATTGTCAACATTCTTAAGATCAAACTCAATGAATGGCAGTAATTTCCTACGTTGATTAGTGCACACATTAGACGAGTGGTAAATTCAAATTATATGAGCATACATATGTTTAGCAGTTTCACAAAATATGTTACGATGTTTCAAAATTACATCCCATGAATTTAAGTATTTGTCCCTACATTCTTCTAAAACATAAATCCTTAAGTTGGCCTTTTCTAAGGCTTCTTTCAAGCCTTCTATTCTCCCCTGCAACTTACGAATTTCTCCTTCACTTTTCTTTGTCCTATTCTTAGCATAAATAAACATATTATTCATAATCATGCAATCATTGGTAATTTCATCAATAACAGAAGAAAATTTAGATTCAGGAATTTTAAAATAGGGAAGTAAGTGAGATAGCTATTTAGGAATGGTTGGTCTTGCTTTTACAAAAGGACTTGCCTCCTTTGCCATTAAGCACCAGCTTTCGTCCGAAGACTCACCATTCGAAGTTGAACCTGCATCCTTCACTCCAATCTGAGAGCTCTTACCATCATCAATAGTGACCAGAGTGCCACGAGTTGGCTTTCATACCTCCTCATCGTCCTAGTCTGAAGACCAAACTTGATATGTTCCAAAAATATCATCCGCAATGTAACATCCCAATCTTGGGGGTAAGCTTTTTAAGCTTTAATCGTGTGTGAATAAAGGATAATTGTTCATTATTAAGTGTGTAAAATAGTTGAACGTTTAGTTAGACAACAAGTATGTGGTTAGAAATCCTTTTGGAAGAACTATAGCTGGAAAATTAGCTAAAAGGCAGTGACACGCCTAGGTCATCGTGTGGTCAAAAATAAGAGAAAACCTAACACACACACTAGCACAGTGGTAGTCAGGGTCGATCCGCAGGAGCTACGTGGTCAGATCAGATGACAGATTACCAACTATAGTGTCACGCTATAGTCGGAGGACTTTAGTTTCTTAACCCTTGCTATTAAAACTCAGAAAACCGAAACTGAACAATCTCAAAACAAGCATAGACTAAGCTAAGCTTCAAACCAAACCTAGTTAGTTTCTAAAATCAGAAGTGCATCTCTAATTCAGAAGTAAACAAAGGTATCAAACAATCCAAACATAAACGCAAACTAGGCATAAACTAACCAATAACTAAGATCCAACGGGACAGTCACTTGCTAAAGTTCAAGCCTAAAAGGCTAACCTAATTGGCTACTGAAATCAGCAAAGGAAAACAGTCCAACAAGGTCAAATCAAACATCCAAACACAATCCAAACACACACAATCAATAACAATCATCAAAACACCGAAAAACTGAGATTACTTGTAACCAAATGATTTTCATTAACCAAAAACGGATTCCAATAATCCAATACAGTTACCAGTACTGAAAAACAGTAAACTAAAGTGCTCAAGGTCAGTGGTTGTCACTCCCAAAGACACTAGCCACTATTGCTAACTAATACTAAAATGAAATTAAATTCTAAAACATAAAATACCAATTGAGAGGTTGCTGAAGCTTAATCACGGAGTCAAAGAGCCTTCAGGTCGATTTTCCACCGGGTCTTTGCTAGGGTTTTCGGCTGGGAATGCCTCTATTTATAATTGCAAATTTCCCGCAGCCGCACCGCGCTTTTATGGATCCCGCTGAGCGCGTACTGATCTTCTCCCGTTTTCTCGGCATTTGAATTTGTTCCACCGCCTCAAAGCCGCGCCGCGCCTTCTTAATTTCTGCGGCGCGCGTACGTATTTTCCTGATTTTTCCTTCTTATCCAAACTTTCTCCAATTTGCACGCTTTTGGTCCCTGTTTTCATTATTTTCTTCCAAATAAGTACTGGCACGAAAAATGAGAATACCACGATATATATGATATAATTTCACTAAGAATAGGGGTCAACAACGACTAAAATATGCAATATCACTAGGCATTGTCAGTCAGCTTCAGCATGGTTAGTGTCGCTAACCATGCATATTATCGACGCTAATATAAAGTAGAATGCTATTTATTGGTCAAGCTGAGTGAAAAGTATCATGTTGACTGAAGAAACCCTCGAGCTGACCATTAGCGACACTAATTTTAAATATTAGCGGCGGTAATGGTGACAGGTTCCCACTTTAAAACACTTATCTCGCTCATTTAGGGGGAAAAACATACCAAAAGTCGAAAAAACACGAAAAAGGGGTTTTTGGAGCTATTTTTGGCCAGATCTTGCTATAGAAGGTAGCAATCAAAGGAATTTTTACATCAAGTGCAAGAATTAAGGTTAGTACACTAAAACATGTGAAATCTATGGTCAATGATAGCCTGATTTTGAAGTATTGGGGTAGATGGTGGTTTGAGAAGTTAGGGTTTGTTCATGAAATCAGTTTGTATGTAGTATCTCTTTGTTTCTTAAATGATTAGAAGTTAAAGGAAATGGGTTTTTAAGTGAAACCTTATAAATATGCATAGATAGACTTTCTATCTATGTTGTGAAGGAAAATCAAAGGATTTTGCTATGTTGAGGTGAAATAGTATTGTGAAAGGACTAAGGATAGTTTAAAATTTGTTATTCTGTAAACAAGATGGCATTAGGAAGCTTTCACCATCAAGTTAAGCTTTTTTTATTTTGGACATAATATGAGTAACTTGTATCCTCACTTTTATTCTAGATGTTGTGTTGTATGTATATTGTTATTATGTATTCTGCAGGTTTCTCTACCATATTTCCTATGATCATTATCATATAAACCTAAGATGTTGTACAATGGGATGGGTGTGAAATCCCTTGTATATAAATGTAGTATTTGGCTAGTCTTTAGCCATTTACTTAGTGAAACCACGAGAGTGGTGTATAGTCTCCATAGGCTGGTGAAAAGCCTTATTTAGTGAACTTAATTGGAAACCAAACTTGGTGCTGTATAGTATGGTGAAAATGCTACTAGTGTAGAAATATGTTAACTAAGAAAAATATGGTGAATGATAATACTTGAAGTTCTTTTCCAAATTGGTTATCTTTTAAATTTACTCGTTAACCTTTTTCTTACCTAGTTGTTGTTTCGTTGGTGTTTCAAGATCTAGTGGAGATAAAGGAAAGGCAGACATGGAGAAGTGAGAGATTTCCAGGCCATAGTTATTTTGCCACTTTTAGGACCTATTTTATAAACTTAAAACTAGTTAGATCATGTACTTTCTTAATATGTTTTTGTAACTATCAAACATGGTGATCTAACTTGCACTTATATCCGTATTTATGCATCTTTTTCGTAAAATCTCTAGTTTTTCGTTAATTATAAATCTGATGTACAAGCTATGGTTTTTTGGGTGTTACAAGTTGGTATTAGAGCACTGATTTAAGTGAACTAAACCTTAGAATAGGGTGTTAGACTTGGACCATGACTTTAGGCTGGACTGGACTATTAGTTGAAATTTTTTGTTGCTTACTATAGGTGTTGGTGATAATTGGTGATTACGAAGCCCTTTGGATGCACTGGTATCAAAAGGGGGATTTTGTTGATGTTCTAACACTTTTGTTGGATTTTGGTGATTAAGATGGTGAATTCAAAGGCTAGCGGCCGTGGCAGGGGCGGTGGATCACGAGGAGCTCGTACAAGGTCACAGGCTTCTATAAGGGGGCCTGAGGACGAAGTGCCACAATCTGGGATATCGACAAACTTAGAGAAAGTGATAGAAAACATTGTCACCCAGACTATCAAGCCGGTGTTACCTACGATAGTGCAACAACATGGTGATGATGAAACCAAAGCTCCGAGTGGCAAGGATGATACGGTGCATGAGAAGGAAGGTCATGACAAGACCGGAGGGGCCGGATGATGTAAAGCAAACGAAAAGAATATCCGTCCCATTTATAAGCAGTTTTTGGACTGCAAACCGATTGACTTTCATGGTGTGGAGGGTCTGGCCTCTTCTTTGGCATGGCTGGCACATACTGAGAAAATGTTCTGTACATGTAGATGTTGGGAGGAAGACAAAGTGGAATTTACTACTAATCTGTTGAAGGAAGGAACATTATTTTGGTGAGATGGAGTAGCACTGACTCTTGGAAAGGAGTTGCTACCCTTATTAACATGGGAACAATTTCGAGCTTACTTTTGCGAGTAATACTATTCTAAGGACACGATCTGTCAGCTGGAGCTCAATTTTGTGAACCTTATACAAGGTTCAAACTCGCTCCAGCAATACAAAAAAGAATTATCGGATCATGCTCGTTTTGCTCATCACCAGGTGGATACAGAAGAGAGAAAAATAGACAAACATGTGTGGGGATTGCTTATAGAAATTACAGAGTTTGTTAAAACTTCAAAGATCTCTACCATTCAAGAGGCAGTGGAAGCAGCTAAAGACAGAAAATGAGCTGAAAAGACCAGAAAATGAGAAAGAAGAAAGATATGCTCAGGGAAGTACGCAACGAAAGGGTAAATTTGGTTCGGAGGGATTTTCAAAGAAAGGAAAAAGATCGGGAACGCAACAAAAGGGCGAGTCAAAGAAAGATGAAGGAAAGTGGTGTAACCGTAAACATATTGGTGGTTGTAGTGACAGTTCTCCTACTTAATGATGTTTTAAATGCGGTAAAACTTGTCACTTTTCCTGAGATTACCCGGAGAAGGAGTCTTTGAGTTTTGGTTGTGGTGAAGCGGGGCATATCCGTGCAAATTGCTCAAAAGGGATATCTGATTTTGGGGAAAACAGGGGGAGCTAGTGGGCAGGTGCGAGTGAAGGAAGAAAATAAAGGTGATACTGGTCCGGTGAAGACATGAGCGTTTCAGTTGACAGCAAAGGAGACTCTTGTTCAGAGAGATGTAGTCACAGGTACTTTTACCGTGAATGGCTTTCCTGTTCATGTGTTATTTGATATTGGTGCTAGTTTGTCATTCGTGTCTAATTATTTTATGCAAACATTGGCCAAACCATTGAGCCCTTTGGCGAGGGCTGTAATGGTCAAAGTGGCTGATGATCGTTATACTACGAGATTACCCCAAGGACGCCTTCGGCATCCAGGGGTCATGGTTAGTGTAAAAGAGCAAATCGTAGATTGTTAACTTGAGATTCATGGGACCACTTTTCCTATAAACCTCAAGCCAATCTCCAATACCGAGTTCCAAGTAATTGTGGGTATGGATCGGTTGTACGCCAATCATGCTCAAGTTGACTGCCGAGAAAAATTCGTTCACGTTAGACTCCTGAAGGTTCCTGCATGGTCATCTACGGTAAGAGACGAGCAGGAAATACCCGAGTAATCTTTGTAGCAAGAGCTAGGAAGGAAGTATTGAAAGGTGGTGAAATGTTTATAGCCTCTGTGTCTTTTGGTAAATCTGGCAAAAGAGATATAGCATCGGTAGAAGTGGTGAATGAGTTTCTTGATGTATTTACTGAGGAACTCCCGGGAGTACCACCAGTTCGACAAGTGGAATTTGTGATAAATCTTCTTTTAGGGGTAGCTCAGATTGCTCGTGCGGCATATCGGATAGCTCCGAATGAAATGGAGGAATTACAAAGGCAATTACAAGAACTTCTCCGTGGGGAGCACCGATCCTTTTAGTAAAGAAGAAGGATGGATCAATGCGACTGTGCATTGATTATAGCGAGTTGAAAAAACTTATAGTGAAGAATCGGTATCCGTTACCAAAAATCAACGACCTATTTGATCAATTACAAGGCACCTCCTTCTTCTCGAAAATCAATCTAAGTTCATGGTATCATCAACTTAAAGTACGAGAGTCAGACGTGTCTAAGATGGCTTTTTGGACGTGATACGGGCACTACTAGTTTCTTGTAATGCCTTTTGGTCTCACAAATGCTCCTACGACTTTCATGGATCTCATGAACTGCGTTTGTCGATCTTTTCTAGATAAGTTTGTCATTGTTTTCATTGATGACATCTTAATCTATTTGAAAAGCGATGAAGAGCATGTGTTACATTTGAGACTTATGCTAGATCTTCTTCATCAAGAGAAGTTGTATGCTAAGTTCTCAAAATGCAAGTTTTGGCTGCGTGAAGTTTAATTTTTGGGGCATATTATAAATGAGCAAGGATTGAAGGTTGACTTTGCTTAAATTGACACGGTGATGAAATGGGATGCTCTAAAAAATCCCACCGAAATTCGCAGTTTTCTTGGATTAGCCGGGTACTACCGAAGATTTGTGCAAAAATTCTCATCTATAGTAGCGCCGCTTACCAAACTTACAAAGAAGGGTGAGAAGTTTCCCTGGACGGAAGATCAAGAGAGTTCATTCCAAAAGTTGAAGCAAGCGTTATGTCAAGCTCCTATTCTTGCTTTACCGTAAGGAAATGAAGATTTTATGGTGTATAGTGATGGTTGCAGGGTGGGTTTGGGATGTGTTCTAATACAGAGAGGTCGTGTAATTGCTTACACATCTCGACAGTTGAAAGATGCTGAAAGGCAATATCCTACTCATGATTTGGAGATGGCGGCTATTGTATTGGCATTAAAGATTTGGCGACATTATTTGTATGGAGCCAAATTTCAAATCTACACTAATCACAAAAGTCTGAAGTACTTATTTGATCAGAAGGAGTTGAATATGAGACAAAGAATATGTATGGACTTGCTTAACGGTTATGACTGCGAAATTTTGTATCATCTCGGGAAGGCGAATGTAGTCGTAGATGCATTTAGTCGAAAAGAACATCCACTTCAAGTAATTTATGCAAATCTTGGTATTGTAAGTCGCCTTTTTCACCTGATAAACGAAGCCCAAACTGAAGCTTTAAATCCTGAGAAGCTAAAAAGTGCAAGGATGGTGGGGTACATGAAATAGCTTGGTGAAAATTCACACTAGTTGAAAACTTTTGGAGGAGGAGTGTAGGTTCCAATATATGGTGAGGTCCGGAATCTAATCTTGGAAGAAGTGCAATGTTCGAGATATTTGGTGCATCCCGGTAGCACTAAAATGTATCGAACAATCAAAAGTCAATTTTGGTGGCCTAGAATAAAAAGAGACGTGGCACGATTTGTGGAGAATTGTCAAACATGTTTACAAATCAAAGCATGTCGCCAAAATCCTTATGGGAGTATACAACCGTTGTCGGTTCCTGAAAAGAAGTGGGACGAAATCACGATGGATTTTGTTACCAAACTACCCTGCACACCGAGTAATTATGATCCAATTTTGGTGATTGTAGATCGATTGACCAAGTCTGCCATTTTTATTCCAATCAGGGAGGATTATAATATTGAAAAACCAGCCAAGTTGTACATCAAGGAAGTGGTGAGCAGACATGGGGTGCCTGTCTATATATTCTCTGATAGAGACAGCCGTTTTGCTTCCAAGTTTTGGAATAGTTTTCAAGGGTGTTGATGAGCACTACTTATCATCCTCAGACTGATGGCCAAAGTAAGCGAACGATTCAAAATTTAAAAGATATGTTGCGAGCTTGTATAATTGATTTTGGGGGTAGCTGGGAGGATCGCCTACCATTGGAGGGTTCGCTTACATGACAACCATCAAATCCGGTCAACAAAAGTCAATAAAAGTCAATGAAAGTCAACTGAAGCATAAATTATATTAAAATGTTGAAATGGAATTTTCATATCCTTTACATTGTATTATTGGATATTATAATACTACATGCGCTAGTTGAAATCAATTATCGAGTAAAACGTTATAAATACGTGTAATGAATTACTGTAGCGTAGAAATTTGATAAACACACAAATATTATTTTGGTATAAATAATATTCATAACACGATGCGTTCGTGCTAACGAATCCGTAGACATATAGAACGTCGAAAACGGAGTTCGCATGTAAAAGTTACAACAGCTCAGTTGCTGGGAACAATAAATGTACACTGGAATTGAACATTAAAATTCATTACGAGGTGCCTTAAACATTAAATATGAAATATCGAAACATATTTTATAGTTAATAGTGATTAACATATTTATTAGTAATTATATCTCCCAAACTTATAAAATAATACACAAAACATTTAACGCTTTTTATAAAAATACCAAGGTTTATATAATACGTGGGTATAATTTATAAAAGACTTGAACCCTCACCTTACCCACCCCCATGGCCGGCCCCATGCAACCCTACCCTACCCGCACATCATCTCAATTAGATTACAATCTAACATAATAACATAGAAAGTATACTTTAAATCTTAAAAAGTAGATAACAAAATCTTGCATGTTTCACATGCAAGATCACCATCACCTTCACTCTCCTTATAAGAATCGGCCAAGTGAGGCCTTCTCACACCCTCACTTTGGTCTCCAACACTCTTGCTCACATTCTCTCAAAATCCTTCAAGAAGTTCCAAGTGAGTTCAAGCTTTCCAAGGGTTTTTCACAAAGATCTTGGTAAGTTCATGTTCATTCCAAGCTTCCAACATCATTCTACCATCATTCTTTTTTGATATTCTATTCACACTCTTGATCTTGAACCATAGATCATCTTGAAGATCAAGCCATTTCCAACTTGCAAAGCTTTGGTCTTTTCTTGTTCAAACTCAAGATTTACTTCATTGGTGAGTTCATACCCCACATTTTCTACTCTTTTTTAAGTGTTTTAAGGGGTCGAATACAAGTCTTAAAACTACATTTTATCAAGTTACAAATATAAGTAGGTTTTACTTATACATAAGGGTTTTATAGATTTAAAACTACAACAACGTTAAAGAAAATACTGTTTTTCTTGGTACATACGCTACTGGTTTTCACAAAGGAATTACTCGTTTCTCATTACAAATATCTTATGAACTCACCACGTAATGTTGACACTTGCAAAATTACTTGTATTCTCAGGTAACAGTTAGGCACCGTAGGAGAACGCGCGGTAGCATTTATGGTGGTGCTTCAGGATTCCAAAAAAAGAAGAAATGGCAAGAGAAACTTAATGTTGATGGAGGTCAGTTACGACAAATCTTTTGGGATGGGACGCGAAGATGTCTCTTTTGATTATTTTGTTTTCATATACTTTAATTAGGTTGAAACAATAACGTTGAACATAACTTTCCAATTATAATGTATGATGGTTGTTTATCTACTTATGTTTTAATGTATGCAATGGTTGTGATACTATGATTTGTTCTGCCTCCGACGATTCCGCCATCGTGGTTTGGGGGTGTGACAACATACAATAACAGTTTCCAGACAGGTATCCAAATGGCTCCATTCGAATCCTTATATGGTGCGCCTTGCTGTACTCCTATATGTTGGACAGAAGCAGATGAAAAATGCCTCGCCAGTTCGGAGATTTTGTTACAAACTGAAGAAAATATTAAGAGGATACGGGAGAACATGCTAATAGCACAAAATCGACAAATGCAATATGATGATAAAAGGTTAAAACGTTTCGAGTTCCAGGTGGGAGATATGGTGATGCTGAAGGTGTCTCCATGGAAGGGTATCATTCGTTTTGTAAAGCAAGGGAAAATGAGTCCTAGATTCATTGGTCCCTTCCGGGTAGTGCAAAGAGTGGGAATGGTTGCATATAAGTAAGATTTTGTGCATAATTACAATGAGTACATGATTTTTTTCATGTATCTAACTTAAGGAAGACCTTATTTAAAGAAGCTCAAAAGTTATCCTTAGAGGATGTGGAATTGGATGATAAATTACGCTATGTAAACAACCAGAGAAGATTTTGGATTGGAAAGAAACCAAGCTAAGCAGAAAGGCAGTAAAGTTGGTGAAGGTACAATGGAAACATCATAAGGGTGCTGATTTGACTTGGTAGTAAGAAGATGAGATGAAGAACAAATACCCACATTTATTTGAAAAGATTCCGAGGACGGAATCTCTTTAAGGGGGAGGGGGAGGTGGGAGAATTGTAACATCCTAATCTTGGGGTAAGTGTCTTAAGCTTTAATCGTTGTGTGAATAAAGGATAATTACTCACTACTAAGTGTGTAAAATAGTTGAAATCTTAGTTAGATAACAAGTATGTGGTTGGAAATCCTTTTGGAAGAACTATAGCAGGAAAATTGCCTAAACGTCAGCTCTAGCATGGTTAGCGTTGCTAACCATGTATATTAGTGGCGCTAATATAAAGTAGAATTTTATTTATGGTTCACACTGAGTGATAAGTATGAAGCTGACTAAAGAAACCCTCGAGCTGACCATTGCGACACTAATTTTAAATATTAGGGGCGCCTAATGGTGGTCTGATACCTTTCCACTTTAAAACCCTTATCTTGCTCATTTAGGGGTAAAAATGCAGGAGAAGTCGGAAAAAAACGAAAAAGGGTTTTTGGAGCTATTTTTTTGCCAATCTTGCTATAGAAGGTAGGAATCAAAGGGATTTTCGCATCAACTATAAGAATCAAGGTTAGTACACAAAAACATGTGAAACCTATGGTCAATGATAGCGTGATTTCGAAGTATTGGGGTGGATGACGGTTTGAGAAGTTAGTTTGTTCACGAAATCAGTTTGCATGTAGTATCTCTTTGTTTCTTAAGTGTTTAGAAGTTAAAAGAAATGGTTTTTGGAGTTAAACCTTGTAAATAAGCATTGATAAACTTTCTATCTATGTTTTGAAAGGAAAATCAAAGGATTTTGCTATATAGAGGTGAAATAGTGTTGTGAAAGGACTAAGGAAAGTTTAAATTTTGTTATTTCTGTAGACAAGAAGGCATAAGGAAGCTTTCACCATCAAGTTAAGCTTAATTTTGACTTTGGACATAAGGTGAGTGACTTGTGTACTCACTTTTATTATATATGTTGTGCTTTATGTATATTGTTATTATGTATTCTTCAGGTTTCTCTACGATATATCCTATGATTATTGTCATCTAAACCTAAAGTGTTGTACAATGGAATGGGTGTGAAATCCATTGTATACAAATTTAGTATTTGGCTAGTCTTTAGCCATTTACTTGGTAAAACCACGGGACTGGTGTATAGTCTCCATAGGCTGGTGTAAATCCTTATTTGGTGACCCTAGTTGGAAACCAAACTTGGTGTTATATACCATGGTGAAAATGCTATTGGTGTAAAAATATGTTAACTAAGACATATATGGTGGATGATAATACTTGAAGTTCTTTTCCAAATTGGTGATCTTTTAAAGTTACTCACTAAGCTTTTGCTTACCTAGTTATTGTTTCCTTAGTGTTTCAGGACCTAGTGGAGATAAAGGAAAGGCATTCATGGAGAGGTGAGAGATGTCCAGTCCTTATTTATTTTGCCACTTTTGGGGGCTTGTTTTCATCAACATAAAACTAGTTAGATCATGTACTTACTTAATATGTTTTGTAACTATCATACATGGTCGTGATCTAACTTGCATCTATGTCCATACTTGTGCATCTTTTTGGTATAATGTCTTATTTTTCATAAATTATAACTTCGACGTAGAAGCTATGGTTTTCCGGGTGTTACACGCAATCACCTGTGCCAGATCTTTCGTCTTTTTCTTTAGCTTCATTCAATTTCCTCGTGTAACACGCGTCATCCTTAACTAGACTTTATGTTCTCCATTCTTCTTCCGAAGCATACAACCCTTAGCAAAGTGATTCTTTCCATGATAGTAGTTACAATCATATCCTGAATCACCAGAAACGTTTTCTTCTTTCCTTCACGACTTTGGAAGGTGGGTTTTCAAAATTTTTTTGGATGGGAAGAGTTCTCTCCCTTTGGAGCAGTATTGGGTTTTTGGTAGTTCTGAGGCTTGTTTTTGGAGGGAAAAGAAGAGTTGTAAATTTTGACAAATGGTTTTTCTGATCCTTGACGGTGGACAAATGGCTTCTTAAACCTTCGGTTGTTAGCAGCATACAGAGCTACCGTTTCACCATTTTCATTTACCATGTAACTGTCTGGTCCAATATTGTCTTCAACATCTAGGGTTTCAAGACTATCATCATTTTATAACAAGGCTAGAGTTCCAGCATTTGAAAGTTCACCTCGACCACCCATAATATCAGGGTTATGTGACTTCAGAAGGTTGAACAGTATAAACAATGTTACTGTATCTCTTAAAATTAACACAGGGAGTTTGTATGTCTTAATTTTTTTTCATGTGACTTCACCATAAGCATAATAGGACGCAATTCCTTCTTCAGACAGTACAAAAACTTGATGTTGACTTCTTATTGGCTTTGACTCTCTCCATACTTATCCAGAGTATAAACGATGTTACTGTATCTCTCATAGGCCTGACCAATGGTTTCATTTTCAAGTTGTTGAAAATTTGCGAAATCAGCAAGGACACTAGTGACAATACTTGACTGAAGATCATCATCACCCACAGAACATAGAGCTAGTCAATACCAAATCTCCTTGGCAAATGTGGATCCCTTCATATGGTGAGTAACATATGGACCGATACCACTTCTAAGTTCTCTCATGGCTCGATGGTCATTCTCAATCTTCTTCAGATCCGCTACAGTTACTACTTCAATATCTTCACTTTCAGGGAGTACAAATCTAGCTTGAACATTTACATGAGGTCCTTCAGTAATAGACCTCCATAGATCTTTATCGAGACCCGTCAGGTAATCTTCCATTCGATCAGGCCAATACTCATAGTACATTGGAACAAGAACAGGGGCTTTGGTTGAAGAACCAATCAATTTATCATAATTGAGCATATTCGTGTATGTTGAAGATGAATCAGCCATCGTAAATTGAATTCTAGAATAGATCAGAAAAACACTAGAGAAGTTTAAAACAATTTGCGGAATCCTACATCTGAGAAAACAATTATTGTTTATATGAAATGAATAAAAAGTTCTCAATAGTTTTTGAGCTAAATCCGTCTGATACCATGTGTTGATTATACAATTTGAAAAATGACTAAGATTCAATCAAATAGGATGAGAATTTCAACAAACACACAAAGAACAAATAAGGATTTGATGAACACGGTGTTGAATGCTTTAATATTGATATTTAGAGGTTTTACTATGTGGGGAGTGAACTAGCTCATTCGACCCAGGTGGTATCCTTGATATTTATACTTGTTCAAGGATACCATAGTAAAAATAACTGACTAATAGTACAAAAGGAATATTCTCATTGATTACGTATCACTATTAGTCAATAGCAAAGGTTCTGCGTCAGATACGTGCTTGACACCACAACGTGCTCTAAAGATAATGTTTGTTATGGTTTGTTACAAAAGCCTTTGGATCCTATAACACTAAGCCTTCGGATCTACAAGCACAAAAGACAATCTTAGGACTGCTCAGGATTGGAGGCTCCGGATGTGGACTCATTACTTCATCACAAAAATCATCAACAATTTCAAAAATTCAAATAATGCTAGAGGATAAATAAAACTTTTGGTGATAATTACAAATATATTTTAAAACATTTTAAAAAAACAAAATCTCCAAAAAAATCAATTTTCCTAGCCCATATAGAATTTTTTTAAAACATATATCAAGCAAGAAATCATGTAGTGCAAATATCAACTAAGCATAGGCTCTAATACTACTGATAGGTTTTCTATACACTAGATATCAAACATGGCAGCAGAAACACACAAAAATTATCTAAGGCCAGTAACAATTACTAAAACCTGCAAGTATGCTACTTAATGATAATTACAACTACAAGAAGGATTAAGATTACCAACCTTTAGCAAAACCAATTTGCTTGAAGAACCCTTGTGAAGATCAAATCCCAAGATAGGAAAGTAGTACCCAAAAGAGAATACCTCTAATGGTTCACACTCAATAAGTCCAAAATGAGGTTAATTGTCACTAGTACACGAAACGGATATAGCCACACAATAAAAAAACCGTGCTATATGTCTTTAGTCACACGACATTTTTTCATCCGAAGTGTGACCAAATGTCACGCCATTTTAGATACCATATGGCTACATTAGTTTTGTGTGGTTGTATCAACCGAAAACCATGACCGTATCGAAAAAGCGTGACTAATTGATATGAATATATGTTAACTTAATGAAGCATTTCGACTAAAAGTGTGGCTAAAAAATGTTTGTAGACATACAAATGGTTTTTGATGGCAGCTATTTTGTATCGAATGGCAACGTGAATCAATTTAATATGTCGCGTTTACTATTGTTTAGTCACACTAAAATCAATTATTAAGCCTTTAGTCATATACAATTATCCAAACTGAGACCAAAAGTGTTGTTGTGTGAGTATTTTCTTC
Source organism: Cichorium intybus (assembly GCA_023525715.1). Classification (NCBI taxonomy): domain Eukaryota; kingdom Viridiplantae; phylum Streptophyta; class Magnoliopsida; order Asterales; family Asteraceae; genus Cichorium; species Cichorium intybus. The sequence continues at coordinate 57,077,726 of CM042017.1, read as the reverse complement.
AATTACCGTGGCCATAAACTATTTATAGACACACATGTAAATTTCGATAGTAATGATCGTTCATGATTGGACACATGAAATTCATATGACTGTGGTCGTTGGTTTGGTTTAGACACATTATTTAACGCGTTAGTCACATGAAATTAACGAATGCGTGACCAAAAGTGTTGTTGTAATAAATTAGTTTGTCAAATAAGTGTGGTCATAAAGTCTTTCCAGACACACATTTAAATATTGTTTGTGACAATAATACACCCAATTGTCAAATGAAGTTCTTTCAACCGTGGTCTTTGCTATTCTTTAGTCATAAAACGACTGCTTGTATGAGTCTTTAGCCACATGTAATTAAGCAAACTGTGGCCAAATGTGTTCATGTAACCAAGCATAATTTTGAATGACTGTGGCTATAACCTCTTTGTAGAAACATAAATATTTTTGGATAGTGACTACTGGTCGTCCAATGGTAAAATGAAACTATTGTTAATGTCATGTTTGGTAATATTTAGTCACATGAACGTTTATTGATTAACATGACTTTGTTTGTCTTTTTGACACATAATTATCTAGAATGTGTAATTGTATTTACACTTTAGTGACGTATATTAATTAAGACATGACTACAAAGTCCTTATAGTCACACGAATTAATTTCGAGGCGGCTATTCAGGTATATTTAGCCACATAAATTTATGTTAACCACAACATGTGTTATCCTTTAGACACACAAAAATTGTGAACTTGATTATTACTTATACTATTCAAAAGGCGAATCAATGAAAGCGTAGCCATATGTATTATATCGACACACAATATCGTTTAACGTGACTATCGATAGTCCAATTGTCACATGAACTTTTATTAACAGACATAGAAAATTTCATAAATCATTACTTATGTTTGTCTATAGCCACTGATTTTTATTATTACCATGACGTTTGCTATTATTCAGACAAATAAACTAAAAATAAATGTGACAACTATTAATCTATTGCGTCATAAAATTTTGTATATCTTGCAGTGACGGGTATAAATGGAAAGCTACAATTATAAATTTATATATTTAGCCACATTTTTAATAAATTTTACGAAAAAATATAAAAGAAACATGATAAAAGACAATTGTTTTATTATTAATATACATAATGTATAAATTTACAATATTGTTTGAATTTAGATACATCAAATTTACAGTATATGATCAATGGGCAATGTTGTGAATGGGTTAATTTTTTTTCATGTTGCTCCTTGTGGCCTTCTTATTCTTTAGAATGGCATCTGCAGTTGTAAAAACTTTCTTTGTCTTCTTACAGCTTTGTGTATCTTTAAGTTGAGGGGGTATGGAATCACGTACCTGCATGTACCAAAAAATTATAAGTTTCATGTATAAATAAAATATCAACAATTAAGTAATTTGATAATTAATTAAGGTACAAACCTTTGAGTTTAATAAGGCAAGAGATTTTTGCCAAGGCACAAAAGTATTAATTGCATCCTCAATAGTTTTTTGGTCAAGGGTTTCAATTGGCAAAAAAGCTGCTCCCTTTATCACTTCATCTATGGAAGCTCTATAGCAATCTTCTTGAAGTGGAATTCCATGAATGGTTTGTTTGCCCATTGCGATATAAACGGTATAACGTGCCACAACATTTGTAACATTAAGGGTATACAGTATATAGTTTATTGTATACAAATATTCATAACCATAAAAACAATCCAATTTAACATCATAAACTTTAACTCATGAAATATGCATAGATGCCAAAATACGTATACATGTGGGAGTTTTGAGGGCTCTGTGGGAGATGTCTTATCAGTATTTGGAGTCTGAAATCCAAGCCTTTTTTAATTTTATTCATTGTAACCTAGAAAACAATAGAAAAGTAAATTGCCACAGAATGGCTATCATTTAAAAACAATGAAATTGCCATTTACTTACCGATGTTACGATATTATTTTGACTTTCATTGGGAGAGTTCTTCTTTGACCCACCGTTAATCTCCACCATTGGGGACTACAAATTCCCATTTACAATAAAAAGGTAAATTGTCACAGAATGGTTATAATTTAAAAATAATAAAATTGCCATTTACTTACGGGTATTACGACATTATTTTGACTTTCATTGGTACAGTTCTTCTTTGAACCACTATTAATCTCCACAGAAGAGGACTTTAAATTGTAATGAGAATGAACAATTTAAGTATTAATTTATGCATTAATATTTTAATAAAAAACAATATGACCGTTTTTGGTAACCCCATTCCATGGAAGGTAAGATGAGCTAATACTTGATCAAGTTTCTCCTTTTGGGATGCCATCTCAGTGGTCAGCTCCAGAACTTGTTTATCTATTTTCTCAAGCTCATGTTCGAGTTCCGCGAACCACTTCTTTGATGAACATTTTGTGTGCGGAACATTCCAGAACCACCCGGGTGTCACTCCACTGCCAACACCTTTTGTTGATCCTTTATCCTTACCCAACACCAGTGTGATGACATCTATGCCAGGATCAAGCTTGACTTCTCTATTTTTTATCTTTTGTTCACTGTCAATCTTTACAATATAATGGCAAATTTACTACATAATTATTTTATTGATTAAAGGACAAAAAACACAGTTACACTTACTATTTTCTCCGCCACTTTTAACATTTTCATTTATGATATCTCAATTACTGTCTTCTCTTGCTTTACGCCACATTAAAGAATGTGCAGGATCTACATTAGGAGCAATTACCCTTTTTTTACCTTGTAAAAATTTCCACAAAGATTTACATCAAAAATTGTGATCAAAAAACATTTTGCAATGTATGATAAACACAAGTATATTGAATACCAATTTCTCTCTTAAGGTTGTATATCCTCCTTGTCCCAACCAATGCTGATTGGGAGACTTGCCACATGCAACCTTTCTTAAGTTTAATACATCCTTCAAACACAAATTCAAATTGATGTCAAAATATATTTAAACTATAGAATGTACAAATAAAACTATAAGGATAACAAACAACACATAATACCTTGAATTCCTCTTGTTGTGTATATGTCACAAAATTTTCCGATTCCTCCTGTTGTATGTTCGATATTGCCTAGGTATTTTACCAAGTTTGGTTGGTCTACCTAGGTTGGGAAGAATAAAGTTGGCATACACCTTTCTTTTGAAATTACGAAGGAGGGTACCAAGCTTAACCATTACTCCCTTTTCCTACAGTCTTCAATTTCATAAAATCTCTGCAATAAATATTGAAAGTAAGTTAGTCATATGGAATGGAAATGCAACTTAATGTAATAAGTACATAAGGTTTACCGTAATTTTCTCCCAAAGCATATCACGGTCTTCTTTTTTGACTATCTACCATGAATGACACCTCAATCTAATGTGTTCCTTCACCAGATCTCCCAAAAAACTAGCAAATTCTGATTTATAATCACTAGTTAACCTCCCCAAAATCATCCATGGTTAATCTGTGTTTTCTTCCTCCAGAATTTACAAATTTTTCTGAGCTTTGATAACCTGGTCAACCCTCTCGTGTTTTTTTGGTTTAATGGTACCTATTGCATCAGTTGCTTGTGCACTATGTTGATCCAAATTGCTATGAGAGTCAGATCCAGCTAAACTGTAGTAATGTTCGGTTTCATAGTCCTCTACATTTTGTTCAACAATTACTGTAACATTCATGATTCTTGTACCATAAAAGAAAACACAATAAGGTAAGTCAATCATAGCACAAAATTAGAGTTAGTAATCATAGAAAGATTAACTCAAAAAAATGAAATCGTTCACTTAATCAGAGTCTTCACAAAACCTGGTGAATAGTCGTACCAGTAGAGCAGCCTAGTAATTGACGAAGGAGATACTCTGTGCAGCCTGGTGATTGGTGAAGGAGATACTCGTTGCAGCCTGGTGATAGTGTTTCATAAATCCCGTCGAGTTGTATAATTGAAATCTCTTTTGAGATCATGGAAACGGTTTCCATTTTTCCCTGGATTTGCTGGACACGAAAAAAGTTTGTTATTCCACTTGATTCGCGCATCTTCATAATGCTGGGATCCGTTTGAAAATTTTCATTGAATATTCGCAGTGATTGTGATTCCCGCCGAGTTATTCAATCCGGAGATCTAATTGTGGGAGGTTTTTATTGATACTTTTGACCAAATTTTGTCTTTTACTAACAACTCGGCATATTTGACATTTTAGAAAAAAATTACATTTTTAGTCCCATAAGGTTCAACATTATGTATATAGAACAGTTGACATTTTTGAAAAAATTACATATTCAGTCCCCAAAAATGTTTTCATCAAACAATATTGTTATTATTTGTAATATAAATTTCAAATGCTAAACATTGTGTGTATACAACAGTTACATGATCAACAATGTCAAAAAAATAAGTAAAATAGATAGATGATTATAATAGTGTTTTTTAAGACAATGTAAAATGTTATTTCTCATAAAGTAATACTACACAATGTTAAACCATTTTTTAATTGAAACATAACATTCCTTTAAATGATTAATACATTATATTTACTTTACCGATTAAAATAATTCACAAAGTTTGAAAGCTCACAAAGTTGCAAAACAAACATCACTAACAATATTAAACAATTACCATAACAAAAAATGTTAATAGTACCATATTCATTTACAAAATTTACTAGCTAATACATTATATTCACATTCCATACAAAGAAATGCAATTCTCTTAACCACCTATATATGTTGGAACTAGAAAGACCATGATCAAGTACCCAAAATGAAGATATAATACGATCATAAGTGTGTGATATGTCATTACAGTTTAAATCTACAATGTCTAATGTAATCTTCAAATTAACCATCAACTTAAGTAGAATTCTGATATAGTTTAAGTCTTTATACCCAACTCTTTCAACAACATACAATTCTTTCAAACTCGATAATCCTTCATCTGTTGATTCATTTGGCTCTACCATAAGCAATATTTCAAGAACATATGTAGCACCCTTATGACCTTTACGTGAAGCTTTTTTAAATTTCTCTAAGGCTTCTATCTTTTCACATAATTTGAAGAACTGATACTGTGATAAAGAAACAATTTAGCATATATAGAGGGTTAGAATATTAATAAAATCAAAGAATAACAAAGAAATATTAGTTTTTGTAAGATATAACATTACTTGCTCTGTATAGTGCTTCAGGATTTTCAGCCTCTTCACATTTACTCCAAAATCGTCGTTCCTTTACTTCGTAAAGGATGAATAGGTGTATTGGTTAGTTATAAAGTGAAAATCTTTCAAATACATGATTATCTTTACATAACTCAAGGAATTTCCTACAACTAATCGTAAAGGTGAAAAAATCATTTTACAGATAATGAGGGTTTTTATTTTAACGAAAATACTTTCCTGATGTGTTTAGCAGGTCTTGTAGGGAAGATGCTCCAACCCTTGCGACGATGTCAACAAGAACTTCATCAGGTATAAGCAGAATGCTGGTTGTCATTTTTTTGAAGCGACATTCTTTTGAAAAAGTATGAAACAAGAAATAGATGAAATGAGAGAGAAAATAGGGAAGCACAATGTTCGTAGACTATAGCATAGTAGGGTTATAATTGTTATATGCAATGACGGTGTGGTGCGTAATCGGCGATTCAGTTCCATGTTGGTTTTATGATTCACATTATCGGATCTCAAATGTAATGTAGTACATACTATTAATCAGGTGTTATATCATAATAAAATTTTAAAATATAGTTGGCATATCAATTAATATAATAAATACATTACATAATAATATAACAAATACAAAAATTCTATTTTGATTACATTACATAACATTAATAATTTAATGTATACATTGGAATGGGTTGTCATGGGTTATGGACCATTTGAAAGGGTTGTGATAGGTTATGGTTACTTGGAAAGGGTTGTGATGGGTTATGGTCCATTGGAAAGGCTTGTGATGGGTTATGGTCAATTGGAAAGGGTTGTGATGGATTATGGTCAATTGGAAAGGGTTGTTATGGGTTATGGACCATTGGAAAGGGTTGTGATGGGGTATGGTCTATTGAAAAAAGTTGAGATGGGTTATGGTCAATTGGAAAGGGTTGTGATGGGTTATAGACCATTAGAAAGGGTTGTGATGGGTTATGGACCATTAGAAGGGGTTGTGATAGCTTATGGACCATTAGAAAGGGTTGTGATTGACATCGCAGCGGTCGTCATGTGGTCAAAAATAGTAAAATAACCTCACTCTCATTTAGCACAGTGGTAGTCAGGGTCGATCCGCAGAAGTTACGTGGTTAGGATAAGACGACAGATTACCAACTGTAGTGTCACAGCTACAGGCAGCGGTATTGTTTCTATTTTTCCAAAAACCAACTAAAAACACAATTCCAAGACCAATGCAAAAACCTAACTCAAGCATGAACTAAACTAACCCAAATCAAATCCTAGACTAAAGTTCCTTACTGAAATCAGAAACTAAATTCAGAATCCAGAAGCAAACAATCAATCCAATATAATCAAAACACATCCAAACATCAATAATGCAAAATAACATCAAACCGAATGATTACTTTTATAAATCCAAATCAATCATCAAACCAATATCCAAACAATCAAATTAGATCTAAACTACCAACTATTTACTACTGAAATCAGAAACTACAAATCTAAACGAACATCGAGTAATCGATGGAAATCCCAATTGCGGAATACCTCGATACCGAGTAGATAAAACAAGAGAAAAACTAAATTACTAACCAAAATATTGATTCCCACTGAAAAACTGACGAAATTGTGCCTTCGGATCCCTCCTTCGCGTCCCGGGATGAGTGAAAAGTCGGACGGGACTCCGGTATTTATAGTTGTGCGAAATTAGGGTTTCCGCGTCGCGGCGTAGCCTTTCCCACGCCGCGTGTGTTGCCTTATCCCGACTTTTCGGAGTTTCAAACTCAAAAACGGAGATTTTATGATTGACGCTAATGTGGAAATTGGCGTCGCTAATATATGCTTCCAGAAGATTCCTCACGCGCGTTCGAAATTTGAATTTCCAGATTTTCCCTCCTGCGAACATTAGCGACGCTAACCCTTAAAGTTAGCGACGCTAATGTCTCCTGACTTCTTTTTCTCGTCCGTTTTGCTCCGTAACTTCTCCAGAATTGCACTAAAACCCCTGCATTTACACTAAAAACATTTCCAAGCACTTGGGCACAAAAGTAAGTGATATTAGCCAATTAATAAAGATAAATTAACTAAAACACTGCTAAACAACGCCTAAAATACTTGATATTACTAGGCGTTGTCAAACACCCCACACTTGTGCCTTGCTTGTCCCCAAGCAACAGTGTTTTTACCAGATTTTAACTAAGACTCAAACAATTTTTGAATGCATTTAATTTCAAAGCTTATTGCTCTAGGAGTTAGAGTGAAATAGTTTGTGAAAACATAATTAGAATATCTTTTGGAATTCATGACTTTCTAAAGAACCCTTGATTACAAAGTTTCTGTCCACAACGAAGTGTACGTACTCATTCAGATTCTAAAGGTCATTAAAGAATTATCCATGACTTTCGATGTTGTCCGTGTAGCGAGCTTTTAGAAATACCATCCCAGACCAGACGATCTTAGGTGGTAAGGTGCATAAATGCCTTTTTCGAGGCCACCCTTTTCAGACCTACCGACTCGAACAACAAAGGCCACTGATTGACAGTCCTTTCCTAAATTCCAATCCTAAAACACTCCAATCTAATCTAACTCCTAAAACTCAACTTATTTGACTAAACTCATAGCATGATAACAACTAAATAGTATTTCTTGAAAAATACCAAAGCTATAACATTCAAAAGCTTTTCGTTTCAAAATTACAACCTATTAAAAATTTTGAAATTTTTTTTGAAAATTACTCATTTCCCACAAAAATTTCAAAAACACACTCTTTCGACCGTCCATACCCCACGCTTAAAACCGTACAATGTCCCCGTTTTACATAAAATGATTTCAAAACTAGGGACAAAGAGTTACCCCTTAGGAACGGCGAATTGCTTGATTGTCGGGATCATACTGTAACAGGGTCGATCATGTTCGTCGTCTCGATGAGATCCAGGAGTCGGGCGCAGCAGTGAACATGACGGCATAATGCAAGTGCAGGGGTACGGTGACCCCACACGTGCGTTATGCAACTCCCTCAGTTGGTGCAGCAATCACAGTTTGGCAAGATACTTAAAAACATATTAAAAATTGCAAAATACACAAAAGAAAATTATTTATTGTGAGTTGTTGTCCTTGCTGATTCCCCGTCTCCGCGACACCGAAGTGTCAAGGCCGCGACGCGTAAATGCGATGAAATCCGATGTCTGTCGATCAAGTTCGAAGGTCCGCGGCGCCGAATGAAGTTGACCGCGTCGCGAGTATGCACGAAAAGCCCCAGATTTTTCGATTTTTCAATTTTAGTCCGTTTTTCAAATTGATTGCACTGATATGTTCCTAAACTAGAGACTAACAAAAGCCCTAAGTTTAATTTCAGAAAAACAAGCTAAAATTGCCCTAATTTCTCATTTAGGTCAAAAACCCCTAATTATGAACCCTAGATTTCTTGATTTTCGAATCCGACCAGTTTTTATCAAATTGAACACACCAATAGCATCCTAGAGTAACCATTAACAAAAGCCCTCTGTCAATTTCACAAATTTCTGATTTTTGCATGTTTTTGTTAAATTGAATACACCAATAGGTAGCTATATGTGCGATTAAGAAACCCTAGGTAGTAATTTGTCGAAAAACAAACAAGAAATCCATCAATTTGAGGCGAAGGGTTCGGTATGCCGAAAACCCCAAAAACGGGCCCTAATTTCTCAATGCTCAAATCCGACATGTTTTTGCTCAATTGATTGTACCAACATGTTGCTAAAGGACCGATTAACAAACCCCAAGCCTCAATTTGATGAAAAACACTATCGAAATGGCCCGAATCGGGGTCAAAGGGTGCGAAACCCGAAACCCCAAATCGGCTCTAAAATCTCGAATTCAAGCAAGTTGTGCGATAAGAGCAGTAGAGGGATGTTTAGATACATACCTTTGATGCTGAATTGAAGTTTGGTTGGATTAATTTCTCGAAAAATCGAAAATTTTGTGGTTCTTGGTGGTGTTCGGTTCGGCAGACACGCAAGGGGGAGGAGGAGCTCAACATTAGCGACGAGAGGGTGGAAGAGAGTTGACCAGCCTTTGACCAGAGGTTAGCGTCACTAACATTAAAATTAGTGGCGCTAACTTGTAATTTTACATTTTTTTTCGCGATTTTCCGTTATTTTTAAAATCCGATCGACCACCCCACACTCGAGTTATGCCAGGACATTTTGAAGAATTTTCCAAGTGATATTTTGACAAAATAAAAACTAAAAAAATAAAAACAAAAACTAAAAATACTTACCGAAATGCCGGGTTGCCTCCCGAAAGCGCTTCTTTGTTCGGTCTTTTAGCTGGACCGTCTTTCTGCGGCTACGGTGGGTCGTACACTATTTGACTCCACTGAATTTCAGTTGCCACCGTCCCTTCACTGATTCTATACTCCAATTTCCCCGGGTCAAATGGTTTGTCGGTTCCTCTACTACTGCCCGATTGCCGTTTTCTGATTATTTCGCGCGAATGCTTAGAAGTGGCTTTAAACCTCCAAGCTCGGTCCTTCCTTCGGTGTCTCTTCAACATCATCGGCTTAGCGTGGAGCGTGCCCAGTGCCTCTCCCAGTAATTGTTTTGCAGATTTCATTTTGCTTGCGTCTCGCGTGCTAACTTTAGTTTGCAATTTTGGCTTGCAGAACCAATAAAAATTTTCCAATCGAATGGGATCGGGAGGCAACATATTGAGATGCTCCCGAATGTCCTCATCGATGGTATTAATCACATCTAATTTTCCATTCATGAATAGATCATGAGTGGCAATAAAATCATGTTTCTTATTTTCAAAAACCAACTCGTCAGCATCATCTTCTTGATCATCGTCCAACAGGTGGATCGGGACCAAGAGTGAGCGACTGGTTTGATCTGGTGGTGGTACAAAGTCACCCATCACCAGATCCTTACTTTCAAAAGACTCTAAATTTTCAAAAATTCTAGGTTCAGGGGCAGTATTGTCTGTACTGTCACTTACAGCCTCCTCCACAACATCCTCATCAATCAAATCGTCTGGTGATGGTATGGATTCACTCATCACCAGCTCGACATTATCAACATTTTCAAAAACATCAAAAACATCAAAAGCTGTTGAGTCAGAGGTAGCATTGTCACCTACAACCTCTTCCTCAACAACATTTTCGACCCTCTCAATGGTCTCTTGATTTTCCCACGGTGCATGCCCTTCCATCACATATTTAGGTGATGCAAGTTCACACACATTATCATTGGTATAAAAATCACTCGCCTCAGGTTCTGGCGAGAGTGATGAACATTTCCAATTTTCCTCTAACTTATCTAATGAAACTTGCAATTTTTCAAGAGCATTAGCCTGGTCCTTCTGCACATGGTAGGTGTTATACATGAGTACCCAAAGTTGGGCCCAAGTTGCAGAATTTCCAGGTTGAGATGACTCCTCAGTCCGCCATCCATTTTCATCGAATGATTAATTGTAGTAATCATCCTCGTAATAGGTGTCGGCCGGATTTTCATAATACTCATAATACTGATCTGGGTACATGTAATCGCCCATTATGAAGATGTACAAATACCAAAAATCAAAAAACTAAAATCAAACATCAAAAGAAGCAACCCTACTGATCGTCTATCCTAAGCGCACAACTCCCTGACAACGGCGCCAAAATTTGACACGCCTAGGTCGTCGTGCAATCAAAAATAGTAAAATAACGTCACTCTCACTTAGAACAGTGGTAGTCAGGGTCGATCCGTAGGAGTTACATGGTTAGGATAAGACGACAGATTACCAACTGTTGTGTCACAGCTACAGTCAGCGGTATTGTTTCTACCTTTCCAAAAACCAACTAAAAACACAATTCCAAGACCAATGCAAAAACCTAACTCAAGCGTGAACTAAACTAACCCAAATCAAATCCTAGACTAAAGTTCCTTACTGAAATCAGAAACTAAATTCAGAATCCAGAAGCAAACAATCAATCCAATATAATCAAAAGACATCCAAACATCAATAATGCAAAATAACATCAAACCGAATGATTACTTTTATAAATCCAAATCAATCATCAAACCAATATCCAAGCAATCAAATCAGATCTAAACTACCAACTATTTACTACTGAAATCAGAAACTACAAATCTAAACGAACATCGAGTAATCGATGGAAATCCCAATTGCGGAATACCTCGATACCGAGTAGATAAAACAAGAGAAAAACTAAATTACTAACCAAAATATTGATTCCCACTGAAAAACTGACGAAATTGTGCCTTTGGATCCCTCCTTCGGGTCTCGGGATGAGTGAAAAGTCGGACGGGACTCCGGTATTTATATTTGTGCGAAATTAAGGTTTCTGCGTCGCGGCATAGCCTTTCCCGCGCCGCGCGTGTTGCCTTATCCCGACTTTTCGGAGTTTCAAACTCAAAAACAGAGATTTTATGATTGACGCTAATGTAGAAATTAGCGTTGCTAATATATGCTTCCAGAAGATTCCTCGCGCGCGTTCGAAATTTGAATTTCCAGATTTTACGTCCTGCGAACATTAGCGACGCTAACCCTTAAAGTTAGCAACGCTAATGTCTGCTGACTTCTTTTTCTCGTCCGTTTTGCTCCGTTACTTCTCCAGAATTGCACTAAAACCCCTGCATTTACACTAAAAACATTTCCAAGTACTTGGGCACAAAAGTAAGTGATATTAGTCGATTAATAAAGATAAATTAACTAAAACACGGCTAAACAACGCCTAAAATACTTGATATTACTAGACATTGTCAGTGATGTGTTATGGACCATTGGAAATGGTTGTGATGGGTTATGGTCAATTGGAAAGGGTTGTGATTGGTTATATGGACCATTGGAGAGGGTTGTGATGGGTTATGGACCATTGGAAAGGGTTGTGATGGGTTGTTGACCACTGGAAGGGGTTGTGATGGGTTATGGACCATTGGAAAGTTTTGTGATGGGTTATGGTCCATTGGAAATGGTTTTGATGCGTTATGGACCATTGGAAAGGGTTGTGATGCGTGGTGAACCATTGGAAAGGGTTGTGATGGGTTATGGACCATTGGAAAGGGTTATGATGGGTTATAGAGCATTGGAAAGGTTTGTGATGGGTTATGGTCTATTGGAAAGGGTTGTGATGGGTTATGTGTCAGGATGTCAACCCACACACATACACCCATACATGATCATAGCATAATGATTAGAATAGTTATAATAGACTAGGATTTATATAAAAAGGGTGCTACTATATAGATATACACCCCGTATACATCTTTTAACAAAAGTCAAACATTTTTCAACCACCCATAACTAATTTTTTTCGGAAAACAATGCAGTTTCAACAAAATAAGTAAATTATTTTTGCTTGAGCAAGTCGAAATAGGCTGATGATACAATTCTGAATTTTTCCACCATACATGATATCGCAACTTATTTCACAATCTTCTGTATTCCGAAATTCTTTTTGAAAACCCTCTTTTGTATTTAACCATTACATTCAAATGAGGAATATGACTAGACACGTTTGTGTATATAACACTGCGTCATTAACATTGTTGCATGCTTTATTAGCATTACTAGTAATATACGTCCCGTACATCCGTATTTCTTCAAATCCCTCTTCACCCTGTTCATCATTCTCTTCAAGAAATCCTAATAACAAGTGGGTTTTTTGTTTACGTTGTTCTTCACAACGTTACCATTGTTCTTCCTTCCCCTGTTTTTTGGAAAACCCTTTCCATCGTCTTTGTTTACTAAGATGGCTATATTTGATGACCTCCCAGAACATCTAGTGCTTGATATTGTTTCTCTTGTCGCGTCTTTGTCTTTATAAAGCATGATGACTCTGAAAATGTGGTAAGTTTCTGCTTATAACCCATGTATAAACTCGATTATCATGTCTTCATCTTTTGCATGTTTTTTCCGCTAAGCAGTTTGAAGGGCCTTATGCAAATGTGTGAAAGTAGTTATGTGTTTGAACGAGCCAACCTTGAGAGTATTCACCTATATCAGGGTTTTCATTATGCTGAGGAGATAGAACTTCTAAACAAGTGTTTAATTGCAGAAAACCCTGAAGCGTTATTCCGACAAGTAGTGGTACGTATGAATAATTAATATAAATTGTTATTGTGATTGTTTGATATTGGTTCTAAATTGTTAAACGCATCATGACTTTTTCCAAAATAGAGATGATTGATCTTCTGCTCCACCTTTATTGAAGGCACATCACAAGGGCCATGCGGGAGCCACTCCGACTCTTGGAATAATTCTAATATTCAATGGGGAATCGACTTTTCGTGGTGGAAGGAAAATTCTATTTGATTGATTTGCATGAGACCCACACATGCGTGAAACGATTAACAAATTGTCAACTATAGTTGAAGAAATTGAACGGCTACGTAAGCTAAAAAAGATCGTTTTGTGTGATTTGCCCAAAGCAGGGACACACCACTGAGAGTATAACTAGAAATCAAGGTCGTGAAGATCAAGAAATAGATTTGTGTAATTTTATTCTCTGGCATATAGTTACGTATAGGTATTGTGAGGTCCGCGATCTTCTTGTTTAATTATGTTTATGACAATGGATTATTGGTTTATTAGTTTGGTAAATGTAAATGTAAACATATATTATATTAATGCAACTATATTAAAAACATATAGTGCATGACCATATCTTCTTTTTTGGTAAAATGTCCATCAATTGGGAAAATAGAGAAATGTTGTTGTTTATCGCATCATACTTTCAATTATGGCAATTGATTTTCAATCTGGCATAGATCTTGCATACGAAATGTGCAATTATTGTCACTCGTATATGTTTGCGTATATTAAATGGATATATTACATGACCACATCTTATTTTTTGGTAAAATGTCTCTGGATTGTGTTACTTATTAGTCATATTAATAAAATAATGGCTCCTTGTGTTACTTATGCAATGTCCTCAAATGGAAAAGCAAAGTAAATGTGTTTATCGTACCATGTGCCTCAATTAGGAAAAAAGGACTAATTGTGTTGTTTACCTTCCGACTTTCAACTTTCTACCATTTATAACAATCTAATTTCATATTTGGCATATTTAAAAGTTCGGGGCTAAAATGTAAACTTTTATGAATATGAAATATGTATCTTAAATTTAAACATAAATAACAATACATATATCATTAATTCAAGTGTTTCGTCGAAGAACTGTGCAACTTTCAAACAATGAAGTCACGAATTCAAGATTTTTTCATGCGATTTACATACAATAATTGATAAGGTAATTGTTTTAGGCAATTCTCGTTAATGAATGTTGTATGTATTTTAGATTATTGGTCTGAGATCTTAATAATTACAAACTTAGGTCTAATTTACAGTTCGTCGATATTGACAGATGGACAAGTCATGGATGGTACCAATAGAACCAAAAAAGCATATGTGGAACGAGTCTATGCGTTTTTAAAGTTCGCAGTCCGCAATTTGAAGATTCGGATGAACATGTCAACTAAGGCACGAAGAAAAAATACAAATTCCATGTCCGTGTGTGAATTGTCTAAACCACTATTCAGTTGATGTAGACGAGGTAGATCTTCACATATTTAGCAAGGTAATCGATAAAATATATACAAGATGGATCAAGCATGGAGAAAAATATTAGCCACCTAAAAGTCATGATGTGAATTATGATAATGTTGACCGCAAAAATTTTATAATGGAATTTCCAACAGATGCCACAGAGACAGTTGTGGTTAAAGCAACAGAAGATAATTTCGTAGAGGATCATGACAAGTTTCAATCACTACTTACAGATTCTGAGAAGCCTCTATACAAAGTATGTCCAAACTTCACAAAGTTGTCTGCATTGGTCCAACTACTAAACTTGAAGAGTAAGCATGGAGTTTTAGATAAATGTTTTACTGAACTTTTGGTTTTCATAAAAAGCATGTTACATGAAGGAAATGAAATGGTAAACAACACATATGAAGCCAAGAAAATAATGAAATCAATAGGTTCTGCATACACAAAGACACATGTATGTATCAATGACTCTATTCTTTATAGGAACGTGTATAGTGACTTGAAAGAATGTCCCACTTGTAGGGAATCAAGGTGGAAGGTGGATAAGAAAACCAAAAAATGTATGAAAACATCCCTGCAAAGGTAATGTGGTACTTTCCTATTATCCCACGATTGAAGAGGCTATTTCAAGTGAAGACCACTACAAAAGATTTGAGATGGCACATGACCACTACAAAAAAAACAAGGTGTTTGACGTCACCCATTAGATTCACCCACATGGCGTGCCATAGATGAAAATTTTCGGAATTTGGTAATGATCCAAGAAATCTTTGGCTAGGCATTTCGGCTAATGGGGTTGATGTTAACTTAGGCAACAGACATCATAGTGTATGGCCAGTTTTAGTTGTCATATAAAACCTTCCTCCATGGTTGTGTATGAAAAGAAAGCTCATAATGTTGGATTAGGTATCTAAGCCATAACTATAATTGGTATATATTTGAATTGATAGTAGCTCAGTCCATTTGGGTTGCCCTCAAACCTAGCAAATGGACAGGATGACTTTTAGAGATAGAGACTGCTTTATTATATTATTAATAAATCAAGATAAATAGTTTATTAATATATTATGAGAATAATATATTAATTATAAATAGGAATATTTAATTAATAGTTAATCAAAAATTAATTAAAGTTAATTTGGGAATAATTGGATTAATTAAAAGTGCATGGGCTAAATTATAATTGTTTAATAGTTGAGCAATAGATAATTATGGGGATATATATTTGGATGAAAATCAAGGGTAAATATCCTTATATTTTCGAGAATATATATATATATATATATATATATATATATATATATATATATATATATATATATATATATATATATATATATATATATATATATATATATATATATATATATATATATATATATATATATATATATATATAGGGTTAATAACATAAAAATCACCGTAATTTGAACAAAATTCTGGTTTAACCACTATATTTCTTTTTGTTCCATAAAAACCACTCATACTTTCAAAAAAATTCATATCGACCACTGTTCATTTTATTTTATAACTTTAAACGATTTTTTTCATCGAAAGGTTATGTGAAAAGTTTCATATCGACATTTTAAGCAAATATTGGAACTTCATTGCAGTGAAAATGATACATAATGTTGTCTACATATAATTTTAGTTTTTGTAACTACAACTCTTCGGCCACGTTGTGAATGCATAGAGTGTCCAATTGAATCCACTAAATTTTGAATGCGACGGGGGTAAGAAGTGTTCCGATTTGGCAACAAACAATCATGACTTTAATTTGTTATAGTGGTCGTAATATATATCTTTTTGAAAATATGAGTGGTTTTTACGAATTTTTTTTAAGTATGAGTGGTTTTTTTAAAACCAAAAAAAATATAGTGATTAAACCGGATTTTGACCAAAATGTAGTGGTTTTTATGTTATTAGCCATATATATATATATATATATATATATATATATATATATATATATATATATATATATATATATATATATATATATATATATATATATATATATATATATATATATATATATATATATAATGGTTATATATGGCAGCTGATAAGGATTTGAATTTAAGATAAACGGTTTATCCAATTTAAATTCAAGTAAGGCTTATCTGCTATCACCCTTGAGGCTATAAATATGCATCCCTAGCACCATATAATCTGGGATTTTTGTAGAGACTCACTCCTTTCTTTCTGGTCTTCTTTGTTGCTAGCTTGAGTGTGAACCATTTGAGGCACAACGGTTGTGGTGCTTGTTTCCAAAAGATCAACAAAAGGTAAGTAATTCTAAAACCCTCTTTAGTTAATTTTGATAATGCCTATAGGGTTTCTTACTTATAGATTCAATTATAGAAAACATAGATCCTTAGGATACATGTGAACTTAAGACTTTAAGTTTGTTTGTTTGCTTAATTAAACTCTAATTGCCTCAAATTGTCGATTTGGTCTAGGGTTTCTGAAACCCTAGCCATCCCCCTTAATTTTCGATTTTTAGGGTTTTATTTAAGGTTTTCTATATTTAGTAATTATGATTAATTAATAATTGGATAACCCTTTACCCTTATTTTTGATAATTAGTGGGAAAGGATTAGAATTAAATTATTTTATTAGTTTAATTAGATAATCCTCATCTGATTTAATTTATTTAATTAATTGTTAATTAAATATAAATATTAAATCAGTTTAGGTTTAATTTTAAATTTAAAATAGATAAATCGAATATCTTAAAAGGTTTAAAATGCATTTTATAAATATTATTATTAAATATTAATATTTATATGCATAAAAATTAGTCAGTCAAATCACTAGTATGCCTTATTCACGAAGCTGGTCTATAAGGGGGTATAAGGAAACTACCTATAAAATGGTGGTTGAATGGGTGTCCACTGTCACCCACTGCTTCCTTGATTAGTGGATGGTCGTTAGCAGAACGGATTTGATACGATACTTAATCCCATTAAAAGTATAATGTTATTAAAAGAAAGTACTAGAACATTTTAATAAAATCCCAAATCTACTTACTTTAGGAAAAATGTGAAAAGTATGCTAACCTAGGAAATTGCACATTACACTTTATAAGTCGTTAATGGAGCGTGTGTGGTTTACCAGCATACTAATAGGGACTAATAAAGAGTTGTAATGAGTATCTCTTAATTATCATTGTTGATGGAGCATGTATGGTTCACCAGCACATCAATCGAGATGATAAAAGACATTGAGGTTACCAAGCAAATTTGCATGGTGGTTATTCACATCTTATTTGTGATCCTCGGTATCCTAGTCACAAATAGAATAGCATAATCTGTGATTAAACGTGCTATTGAATAGTTTCAATGAATCTCAAAAGACCTAGGAATTTCACTTAATTTGATTTCTTTCCGCGGTGGAATTGGTAAATCGTCATTTACCTACATTTATAAAATTTCCAATTAGATTACGACATCCCTCTTCTAAGTTGTGAATTATATAGTTGGGTCCTAGCCTTAATATTTATTGTGGGTTAAATATATTAAGGATTATTCTTGTTTAATTAAAACTACCTTCCGTTTATAGATGTCTACTTCTGCTGATGTTTCTGCTCCCTCATCCGCTTCCCACAATAACGATAACTTCTCTTCGATCCTTTCGCTCTGCTTTAAGGCGACATTGCATAGCACCAACTTCAATGACTGGATGCGAAACATCAAAATAGCTCTTAGATTCGAGGACAAGGAATATGTTCTCGAGAAAGAGCTCATAGAAATTGATGAACATA
Organism: Cichorium intybus; assembly: GCA_023525715.1. Taxonomy (NCBI): domain Eukaryota; kingdom Viridiplantae; phylum Streptophyta; class Magnoliopsida; order Asterales; family Asteraceae; genus Cichorium; species Cichorium intybus. Next base: position 57,059,274 of record CM042017.1, on the reverse strand, counting down.
ATGCTACTCCTGAAGAACTAGCCTCCTACAAGAAACACTGCGACAATGCAACCAAAGTGGCTTGCATCATGGTCGATATCACCCTAAATTGAAGAGATTTTATGAGGACTATTGGCCGTACGATATGAACAATGACATTATGGAAAAATTCCATAAGCGAGCTCGTTAAGAAAAATACGAGGTAGCCAAAGCCGTCATGACATGCAAATTGAAAGAGGGAGAGTCCGTCTGCGGCCACATGCAGAGAATGCAACGATACGTGGAACGCATTGTCAAGCTAAATGTGTATTTTGATGAGGAGCTGGCTATTGATATAGTCCTGAACTCCTTACCAAGTTGTTATGATCACTTCATTTTGGCATATCATTTGAACAACAGTGAGACCACTTGGCTCAGTTGCACAACTTACTGTAGATCACTAAAGCAGGAATAAAGGGAAAATGTTTAGCCTCCACTTTGTTAGTGCTCCCGTTCTGGCCATTGGATAGGGAAATGGGAAGAAGAGGAAAGGTCCTCCTAAGAAAAAATGGAAAGGCAAGGCCCATGTCGAGTCATCTAGCAATGGCCCTAAGGCTAAGTCCAGTTCTGACATTGCTCCCATCTCTAATCCCAAAGCGACCGATTGCATCTACTGCAACGAGAAAGGGCATTGGAAACGAAGCTGCCCAAAGTATCTACAAGACATCAAGGATGGCAAGGTAAAGGCATCGTTTGCAGGTATATACACTATTTCTAATAACTCATCATCTTCTCATTCTTGGGTCCTTGACACAAGATGTGGTTTTCACATTTGTTCTGATTTGCAGGGACAAAAAGAAAGTGAGGAGGCGGAGCACGAAAGGATTAACCTTATCATGGGAATAGACGATCTTCTCCTATTACCAATATTGGTGTTTATAGTCTGATGCTTAGTAATGTAGTTAGTTTAGATTTGACAAATTGTTGTTACTCGTCAGAAATGACACGAGATATTATTTCTTTTCATGCATTGTTCAAACAAGGTTATAGATATTCGTTTGATGATATGAATGGTTCTATTTCTGCTTATAAATATGGTGTTTTTATTTTTGAAGCTTTACCTTGTAATGGTGTGTATGAAACTGTGACGTGTGTAGATAATTTAGGTAATAGTGTATTTCAAATGATTCGTCAAATGGTATAGCCAAGGCATGCTTGTGGCATTGTCATCTTTGACATATCAACAAGAAACACATCGCCCAACTCCAAAAGGATGGAATTTTGGAATCATTCGACCTTAGGTCTGATGACACATGTGAATCTTGTCTTTTGGGAAAGATGACAAAATCACCTTTCACGAGATCTTGTGAAAGAGGTGAAGGTTTGTTGGATCTCATACACATAGATGTGTGTGAACCCTTCAGGTCATCCACAAGGGATGCTAATCGATTCTATGTGACTTGTACATATGATTATAGTAGATATGGCTATATCTACTTAATCAAGCATAAGTTAGAAACCTTTGAAAAGTTCAAAGAGTTCAAGCATGAAGTCGAGAATCAATTAGGCAGGAAGATAAAGATGCTCAGATCCGATAGAGGCAGAGAGTATCTTAGTATCAAGTTCTACGACTATCTAAAGGTGTTGGAATATGATAACATAAAACAAACGCAGCGGAAACATAAAATAAAATCGTATTCAACCAGGATCACAAAATCATGCACACTTTTGTAATTGTAAATTCAAGAGGGTTCAAGAAATACCTTCTAGATCTTAGATCTGATCTTGCTAGGATGTCGAGAGCCCAAAGCAGAACTCCTTTAATGAAATTGCACCCAAGACGACGATCCAACACCCGTTGATGAAGTATATACCTTTTCTTGAAGTTTTAACACGTAATACTTAGGGTTTATGAAGAAATCGGCCGTATACCGAGGCTGGGGAGGAAAGTGATGAAAATTAGGGTTCTGGGATCGCTTACAACTCAGATCTAGGGTTGTATTTATAGTGCATCTCATCCTCATCTCCTCCCTTGTGGATAATGACTATTTGAAATTCAAAATGTTGATAATTTCACTTTAGTCCTTTATCCTTTTTAGTTTCTAATTAAAATACCTTTACGCTGGTATATTAATAAACTTAACCCCTCAAGTTTATTTTTCGATCTTTTTTATCTAAATCGTCTCTTGTGTGTAACCCAAAAGGACCCTACTATTTGTAGTAATATTAACAACTTGTTATACCAGTGGTCATATAACCAACAGTCTCCCACTTGCACTTGTTATAACAACGGTATGATCTAATATTCCTTAACCTAGTAAGGTGTATGCCATCCTAGACAAGTGTCGTGTTCATTTTATGAAACAGCCTTTAGGAAAGTGATCAAATAGTCCTTTGTACTACAAGATATCTATACGAACGTCTGACATGGAATTCTGTCAGTCTTAAACATTCAAGATTATGTTTCCCGATAGAGATTTGTGATTACCACAACAAACTGCACTTACTAATTCTATATCAATTCAGTTCGAGTATGGCCGTACATTTGCTGTCACCACCAAATCATCGAGGGGCCCATGGATATCACTTCTCCATTTAGGGAAGAAGGAACAAATAAACTTTGACTACATGGATCTCGCCTACTCATCATGTCATATCTGGACATTCCCTATCTGGCTGCCAGGTACGGATAATGTTGGAGAAAACCAAGGCATAACAGACTGCAAGACTAAGAATCAATACATCTCTGCTTGAAGAATATAAGATATTACCATCTTAGAATTACTTGTGACAGATTCCATGAAGTAATCTCCAAGTACATGTTACTCCAATACTTAATCCCTATTAAGTACACGTGAGAATTAGCACATCTCTATGCTATGTACATCTCTATGGACAATCCACTAATTCCTCATGTCAGCCTTGAATCAATACTTACTTCCAAAAGTATGACTGATTGTGGATTGTTTGAATAATAATTGGTTTATTCGGGAAGTCAATAAAACATGCAAAATAGGAACACAATGATAAATTAATGAAATGACTGCTTACATGCATATATTAAGTTCTCCATATAATAATCTTCAAAACAAATAGAGTTTTATATTGCTTAAGTTCCCAACACAAATTAAACTAAATTAAATACACTCAAACCAACTCATTTGAAAATCTAATGTCTAACGACCTAGTATGAGAGTCATGTTTGGCCTGAGATAATGGTTTAGTGAATGGATCAACAATATTATCTTCTGATGTAACTCTATAATTGTGATGTCTCCATCTTCAAAGAGCCTCTGGAAAAAATGGTACTTCTGGTGTATATGCCTTGTGTGCTTGTGAGCTCTGGGTTCTTTCGCCAAGGCGACTGCACCCTTATTGTCACAAAAGATCTCAACTGGACCATCAATGCTAGGAACAACACCGAGATCTCTGATGAACTTCTTCATCCACGTGGCTTCCATTACAGCTTCATTAACTGCAATATACTCAGCCTCCATTGTCGAATCAGCTATTGTTTCTTGCTTGGTACTCTTCCAAGTTACTGCCCCACCATTCAGTAAGAACACGAATCCTTACTATGAACATGAGTCGTCTCTGTCGATTTGGAAGCTAGCATCACTATAACCGCTTACAGTGAGTTCTTCCATACCCCTATAGACCAAAAACACTTCTTTTGTCCTTCGAAGATACTTAAGAATGTTCTTGACTGCGGTCTAATAAATTTCACCAGGATTGGCCTGATAACAACTCGTCATACTCAAGGCACAAGAGACGTCAACCCTGTATATAACATGGCCTACATGATCGATCCCGTTGCTAAAGCATATGGGATTCGACTCATTCTTTCTCATTCATCACTAGAACTAGAACATTGGTCTCTACTCAATGTCATACCACGTTGCATAGTCACGGATCCTTTCTTGGAATCCTACATCTTAAATCTTTTCAAGATTTTGTCTATGTATGTACCCTGGCTTAAACCAATGAGTCGCCTAGATCTATCTCTATAGATCTTTATACCAATTATGTATGTTGCTTCTCCCAAGTCTTTCATAGCGAAACAATCCCCAAGCCAAGTTTTAACATTTTGCAACATTGGAACATTGTTTCCTATGAGTAGTATGTCATCAACATGCAACACAAGGAAGACAATAGCACTCCCACTAGCTCTGACATATACACATGGCTCATCTTCACTTCTCAAAAATCCAAACTCTTTGACTTTCTCATCGAAGTGTAGATTCCAGCGTGCGAGATGCTTGTTTGAGTCCATAAATTGACTTCACAAGTTTGCACACTCTATTGGGATATTTGGACTGTACAAAACCCTTTGGTTGTGTCATATACACATACTCTGAAAGTTCCGTTAATGAAAGCGGGTTTTACATCCATTTGCCATATTTTGTAGTCATAAAATGTTGCAATGGCAAAGAATATCCTGATAGATTTAATCATCGCCACTGGTGAAAAAGTTTATTCATAATCAATCCCTTGGGTTTGAGTATAACCCATTGCCACCAGTCTGACTTTGTATGTGTGTATCTTCCCATCCATATCTGTCTTCTTCTTGAAGACCCATTTACACCCAACTGTTTTAAGGTCAGGTTACAAGTTCCAAACTTGGTTATCATACATGGGTTTGATCTCGCTCTCCATAGCCTCCTTCCATTTGGCAGCATTTGGGTCTGTCATTGCTTCCTAATAGCTGGTAGGTTTATTGTTATCTACCATTGACTCATCACCTTCAATAATATGTAAACCATAAAACTCAGGTACATGACGTACTCTATCAAATCTACGAACAGGAGGTGGAGGTATGTTAGATTCCTCAGCTGTACTGGCTAAGGCTCAAAAGGTTTTTCAACCTCTGATTGAGCGCTAGTGCCAACATCAGGTCCTTTATTGGTTGGTTCTTGAATATCATCAATATCAATTTGGCTCCCATTGGCCTCTTGGTGTATCAGCTCCCGCTCCTAGAAGACTGCCCTTCGTGTAACAATCACCTTGTTTTCAGAAGGTTTGTAAAAAAATACCCAAAAGAACTAGCAGGATAACCAATAAAGTAACACCTCTCTGATCTGGGTTCTAGTTTGTCGATGGCTTCACGACGGACGTAAGCCTCGCCACCCCAGACTTTCAAATACGCTAATGAGGGTTTAGTCCCATTCCATATTTAAAAGGGTGTCTTGCTGACCTTCTTAGTTGGTACAAGGTTCGGGAGTTTTGCTGTAGTCTCTAAGGCATAGCCCCAAAAACCGATTGGAAGCATAGTACGACTCATCATGGACCGAACCATATCAAGTAATGTCTGGTTCCTTCTCTCAGCCACACCATTATGTTGTGGTGTTCCAAGAGGAGTCAGCTGTGAAACAATTCCACAATTCCTTAGATGATTCTAGAATTCTTGACTAAGATATTCTCCACCCCTATCGGATCGGAGGATCTTAATCTTTTTGCCCCGTTGATTCTCTACTTCGTTCTGAAACGTTTTGAACACCTTGAAGGTTTCGGACTTATGATTAATCAATAAACATACCCATATCTACTGAAATCATCAGTAAATGTGACGAAGTACCTTTCTCCATGTCTTGTAGCTTATCTGAATGTTCCACACACATCAGTGTGTATGAGGTCTAACAGATCCTTGACTCTTTGACAGTTTCCTGTGAATGGCGCTTTTGTTATCTTGCCTAATAAACAAGACTCACATACATCACCAGACTTGAGGTGGAATGATTCCAAAATCCCATCCACTTGGAGTTTAGCAATGCATTTCTTGTTTATATGACCAAGTCCACAATACCATAGACACGATTTATCTAATACACTTTTGGATGGATTTGAATCAACATTTAAGATGAAGTTATCATTTCTTCTAATGCTCACGATAGTTTCATAAATTCCATTTGTAAGATATGCTTTAAAGTAAAAACAATCATTTTTGAAAACTAAAATATTTCCATTATCAAAACCAAAATCAAAACCGTCTCAATACAAAGAACTAAAAGAAATAATGTTTCTTGCCATTTCTGGCGAATAGCAACAATCTAATAAATTAATAGAAAATCCAGTAGAAACCATGAGCTCGTAATCCCTAATCCTCTTGAAAGCAGCCGTATGTCTATTGCCCATGATCAGGCCAACCTCCCCATGCCTCAGCTTCCTACTTCTTCTTAAACCATGCACATCAGAGCAAATATGAGTACCACATCCTGTATCTAGGACCCATGAATTAGTAGTAGAAGTATTATGGAGTTCTATCATGTATATACCTGAGGTTCCAAACGCTTTGGGCTTGATATTCTTAATCTCCTCCAGGTATTTAGGGCAACTTCGTTTCCAGTGTCCCTATTCTCCGCAGTGGACACAAATGGCTCATCAGGGTTTGGTGTTGGCACTATCATAGAACCAGCCTTGACCTTGTCGCTAGGGTTGGAGTTGGGGTTACTAACTTGACCCTTCCCATTGCCTCTAGGCTTCTTGGCTTTCTTTTCTTGATTACCCTTCCCTGATTGCTAGTACCAGAGCCGGGAGCTGGAGTTCTTAGATTTAGACATATTTTCCTAGGCAGTTTTTAAGATGTCGTGTAACTCCATTATGTTCTTTTCCAATCCATTCATGTTAAAATTCAATGTGAACTGATTGAATATACTACTCAGCGAGTGGAGGAAGATATCCGTAACCAGTTGCTGAGCGATTGGAAATCCAAGTCGCTCCAATCTGTCAACGTATGCTTTCATGTTAAGCACGTGTGCACTGATAGTGGCTCCCTCCTGCTACTAGCAGTCTAGTAGGGCGATCATAGTGTCGTGTCGTTCTTGTCTAGCCTGCTCTTGGAACATCTCCTTGAGCTGGTCGGCCATGTCGAACGCCCCAGCAGTCTCGAAACTCTTTTGGAACTCCGGAACCATGGTCGCCAACATGAGACAAGCAACCTCATCCAACTGATCTTTATGCTTTTGCCATGCATCTCTAACAACTCTATTTGCATCGTCAGCGGGAGCCTCAAGAAGAGTTGTATCTAGGACCTATTCTTTCTTATCATACCAGAGGACGATCTGAAGGAACGCATCCAGTTCAAGTAGTTTGGTTAATCCTTAAAAAATAATTACCCAAAATAATTTTACTTAAGGCTAGAATCCATATTTCGCTTCTGGTGGTGAAGAGGTATGTCGTAGTCACCCCCAGAAGTTACTTAGGTAGGCAATACTATTTTGCCAACTTCAATCTCTATAAAGCTTATTGATCTTTTGGAATTCATCGAATCTAATCAATGGCATGTTTAATCCCATCATGTTTATCCTCTCTCCCATGACAGGTATGCCGTGGATCACGAGTTAGGATGGTAAATTGACACGAAGGACCCATGTGATAGTCGGCCCATGATTCATGAGTTATCACGAGTATCACATCATTTTGGCCGAGACCAATCTGATGCATTGGCTACAGCACTTCCCATATCGGAAGGGCCCAGTTAAATGTGTGGTTCTTTGTGGGTAGCATGAGATTTACATTTTCATAAAACGGGATTTTGTTTCGTTTAGTTAAAACATTTTAACGTTTTAATTGGCATAAAGGTCAATTTAAACTTTTAAAACCGGTTTGAAATGCCAATTTCACTTTTGAAAAATTCTATTAACTTTTAACAATTTTTACTTTTGTGTTTTTAGTAAAACTTTTAGCTTGAAATATAGTCCTATAAAACCCTTTCGGTAACTCCATTCAATAAAATGCGGCAGGCGGTGAGGGTGGTAAGCAATAAATGCTATTTAAAAACAGACCTCATTAAGAATCGAAGAGACCTCCTTAAACCTTCTAAACACATTTAGAGTGGTGAGTCTAGCCATGGTCTGGCCAATATTTTTATTTTAATTTAAGTTATAAATATAGATACAATTCTGATATATATATATATATATATATATATATATATATATATATATATATATATATATATATATATATATATATATATATATATATATATATATATATATACTAGCTGCGTACCCGCGCAATGCGGCGGCGGCAAATAGTTTCGTTTCGGCAATTACTTTTTAGGTTTTAGGTTGTAGATGGGAAGGGGAGTCGGAGTCCTTAAAAACACCCATTTAAACCATCCTGAAGAGGTAGAACCATACCAGGGGTAAAATGGTCAAGTTCAAAAGATTACATTAGCCTTTTGCCATTATACTTTCGTTATTCTACCCAATTGTAGCATTGTACTTTCAATATTTTCATATTAAGATAGTCTTCTTTCAAAATTTTACCCAAATAATAATTATATAATTATACCTACAATTTTTCATAATAAGACACTGTGTTTTTTCAAAAGCAACCCAATATAACTCTGTACTTCTAATTTTTTTCTTGATAAAACATTATACCTCCACGACACACAACACATACAATCACATGCATAGTAAAGTTCACATACACATAAAAGGCATTGGAGCATTATAGTAAGCTGCAATGAAATAGAAGATTACTTACATTCTGAACCAAAATATATAAAAAAAGGTATTGGAACATTACATTAAGCTGCAAGATCATTCAAATTTTCAGACTTTTCAAATTATTCAGATTTCCGAAAATTTCAATTTTTCAAAATTTTCAAATTATTCAAATTTCCAAAATTTTCAAACTTTTCAAATTATTCAAAATTTTCAAAGTTTTCAAATTTGAAAATTTTCAAATTTCAAAAAATTTAAATTATTTAAACTTTTCAAAATCATTCAAATTTTCCGACTTTTCAAATTATTAAAAAATTTCAAATTTTTAAAACTATTCAATTTTAAAACTTTTAAAACTTTTCAAATTATTCAAAATTTAATATTTTTCAAATTATTCAAAATTTTAAACTATTCAAATTATTCAAATTTTCAAATGATTCAAAATTTTCAAAATTATTCAAATTTCCAAAAATTTCCAATTTTTCAAAGCTTAAAATTATTCAAATTTACGAAATTTTCAAAATTTTAAACAGTAAATGAAAGTCAAAAAGAATTATTATATATACAATCTTATTATCAGAATAATGAGAGTAAGTAAAATTCTATATCGAAGTGGACCAAAATTGGAAAAAAAAAAGTTGGTAGTTTAAACTATAAGAGGGTTTTTCTATTATTTCGTTGTGGTAAGGATAATCTAATATTTACTCTAGTAGGGTCCTTTTATTTCGTTGTTTTGCTTGCTTTTTTCCATTTAAATTGAAGTCAGGGACCAAAATTGTAAATAAAAAATTATATGATTATAAGTATCATATTTTAAGATATTTCTCACAAAAATGGTGTAATAACTTGGTTATAACCATTTTTGCTAGAAAGTGATATTTCTCGTTACAAAAACGTAATTTTTATTAGTTTTCGTTTTTATGATGTTTATGTCAAAAATCGAGTGTTTTACACACTTTATTCATAGTCTTGTATCTTTTACACAAACATAATATGTCATAATGTTTATAATACATGGATCTAAACATTTCTCATGTCAAGATCATTTGTACACAACTTCTAGTTTTCATATTTATAACATTTTTATCCAAAATCTAGCGTTTTTACACATTTCACTTATAGTCTGGAAATTTTTACACAAACATAATATATCACTATGTTTATCATACATAGAACTAACCATATTTCATATCAAAAGCATTTTTACACAACAACTAGTTTTATGAACTTGTGTAAATCATCATTTATAGCATTTAAACATATGTAAACTTGGATAAAACAACATTTATAGTGTATAAACTTGTATTCTCCCCTAAAAAGTTTAGAAAAGATGAAAATGAGGGGTATGAACTCACCCTTGTAGCGTGCTTTGCTTAAAAACTAGGTTAGTCTTGAGAGATTAGCGGTAGGAACAAAGATCCAAGCCTTGGAGCTCGGAGGACCCTTGGACAATGCTATTACCCAAAGGTTTTTCATAGATGTTAGTGTGGTAAATGGAGTAAAACTTGTGTAATGGTGTTTAAAATCATAAGATGAGGTTAACTCACCAAGTTTCTTTGAAAGAAAACCTTGAAAATGAAGAAAATGGTGGTGGAATGTGGTGAAATGGTGGTAGCCGAAGGTGAGTAAAATGGTGGAGGGTGATCGGATTTTTGAGATGGAGAGGAGAAGAAATCTTGTCACAAATGAACTTTTAATAGAGTTATAAGCATAAAGGTGAGGTGTATGGGTCTTTCATTTGTTTATAGTATTTTTAATAGTCATAGATTTTAGTTATAGGAGTATGGCTTGTTTTATGATGGGGATTTGATGATGATGGCTGCCGATGTGGGTTATAAACATATGTATATTTTTTTTAAAATTTTTTTTATGTTATTTGTTTATAAAAATGACTATTTTTTATAAAATAAGTTCAACGTTTGGCGCATTTGTATATATTTTCAGAGAAATGATTTTATAAATAGATATTATGTATAAAAGCATTTCTAAATATTTATTTAGGTTGAGTCATAACTTGTTAGACGTTGAAATACGCGTTTAAGCGCAGTATTCTTCCGATTTCACGATTTTCGGCATTTTACCAAAAATTGAATTTGGCTTTGAAATTAAATACTAGATATTATTACGTTCCATATTATATGAATTGTTATTTCATATTTGAAGTTTAAGACACAACATTTTGTATTTTGCGTCCAAACCCTGTGTACATTTATCCGTTCCCAGCGGTTTAATCGTTGTAACTTTCGCATACGAACTCCGTTTTTGACGTTCTATATATCCACGGGTTCGTATTCACGAGTAGATCGTTTTATGAATATTATTATTCTCAAAATAATAATTGTACGATTATAAAATTTTTACGCTACAGTAGTTCACTCGTCCGTATTTTCGACGTTTAATCGATAATTGTTGTGAATTAGCATACGTAGTATTATAATATTTAATAATTCATCGCAAAAGTTATGGCAAATAACTTTTCAACATATGGATTAACGTACGCTTTGTTTGACTACAGTTGACTTTCGTTGACCAAAATTTACAATTGTCACATCATCTACCCGTTAGAAAGAATTTCGTCCCGAAATTTAGCTCTTGAGTAGATCCTCAAGGGTTTGGGAAAAGATGTTGATATTTTTATTTCATTTGATCTTCACGCTCCCAAGTAAATTCTGGTCCACGCTTGTTGCTCCAGCGGACTTTCACTATTGGTATGCGGCTTTGTTTCATTCTCTTGACTTCTCTGTCCATGATCTCTACGGGTTCTTCAACGAAATGAAGGTTTTCGTTCACTTCAATCTCGTCGAGTGGAATGACAAGAGTCTCATCGGATAGACACTTCTTTAAGTTGGATACGTGGAAGGTGGGATGGATATTGCTGAGCTCTAGTGGTAGTTGGAGCCTGTAGGCTACCGGATCAATCCTAGCAAGGATCTCAAATGGTCCAATGTATCTAGGGTTCAGTTTCCCACGCTTTCCAAAGCATATCATTCCTTTCCATGGTGAGACCTTCTCGATCGCCAACCTGGAATTCCAAAGGATTGCGTCGTTTATCTAGGTAACTCTTTTGCCGGTCACGGGATGTTTTCAATCGTTTACGGATCTGAACGATTTTCTACGTCGTCTCTCGTATGATCTCTGGACTGGTGAGAGTGCTGTTAGGTACTTGGCCTCTGCCAAGTTGAGTATCCCCTACCTCAGCCCAGCATAGAGGGGATCTGCACTTGCGTCTATATAAAGCTTCAAATGGGGCAACTTTGATGCTAGTGTGGTAGCTGTTGTTGTATGAAAACTCAATGAGTGGTAAGTGCGTGTCCCACGCCTTACCAAAGTCTATCACACAAGCTCTCAACATGTCTTCCAGCGTTTGAATGTTTCTTTCACTTTACTCGTCTGTCTGTGGATGGTACGCTGTACTCATGTCGTGTCTGGTTCCCAAGGCTTTTTGCAATGATTGCCAAAATCGTGAAGTGAATCGACTATCTCTATCTGAGATAATCGAAATTGGTGCACCATGCAATCATACTATTTCCTTGATGTACGTCCTTGTAAGTTTGTCCATCTTGTCGGTCTCCTTGATTGGCAGGAAGTGAGCGGATTTGGTTAACCTATCGACGATTACCCATATAGTGTCTAACCCACCGGTTGTCTTTGGTAATTTGGTTATGAAGTCCATAGTTATCCGCTCTCACTTCCACTAAGTATTTCTGGTTGTTGTAGTAAACCCGAGGGCTTTTGGTATTCTACTTTAACCTTGGCGCAAGTCAGGCACTTGCCCACGTAAGTAGCAATTTCTGCCTTCATGTTTGGCCACCAATATAGTTTCTTGAGGTCCAAGTACATCTTGTCGGACCCAGGATGAACGGAGTATCTAGTCTTGTGAGCCTCATTCATGATAATGTCTTTGTATCCGCCGAATTTCGGGGTCCAAATTCGGTTCATGAGGTAACGAGCTCCGTCATCCTTAACTTCAAGGTTTTTATCCATCCCTCGCAAGGCTTCATTTGCGACATTCTCAGGTTTTAAGGCTTCTAGTTGCGCCTCCTTGATCTGAGTGGACAAATGGGAATGGATCATTATCGACAGAGACTTTACTCGGCGGCCCGAGTACTCTTTCCGACTAAGGGCATCTGCCACCACGTTGGCCTTTCCTGGGTGACAACGAATTTCGCATTCATAATCACTTAGCAGCTCTACCCATCGTCGTTGTCTCATGTTGAGTTCTTTTTGGTTGAGGATATGCTGGAGACTCTTATGGTCGGTGAAAACCGTACACTTAGTGCCGTACAGGTAGTGTCTCCAGATCTTCAATGCGAACACTACTGTCCCCAACTTGAGGTCATGTGTAGTGTAGTTGACCTCATGAGTTTTAAGTTGTCTTGAAGCGTAGGAAATGACTTTTCCTCTTTGCATGAGTACGCAGCCCAGACCCAGGTTCGATGCATCACAATAGACCATAAAGTCTTCTGTTCCTTCTGGAAGGGAAAGAATAGGAGCGCTGCACAAAGCTTTCTTTAAGGTCTGGAAGGCGGCGTCTTGTTTATCTTCCCACTTGAATGTTACACCCTTCTGTGTCAGGGCAGTAAGTGGCTTCGCAATTTTGGAGAAATTCTGTATGAATCTTCGGTAGTAGCCGGCAAGGCCCAAAAACTGGCGGATTTCTGTCGGGGTTCTTGGTGTTTCCCAGTTTTCGATGGCTTTGATTTTGGAGGGATCCACATGTATCCCTTCCTTGCTGACTACGTGGCCTAGAAAGTCCACCTTTCGAATCCAAAATTCGCATTTCAAAAATTTTGCATACAACTTTTCTGCCCTTAGCGTCTCCAAGACTTGTCGTATGTGTTGGCTATGTTCCTCCTTACTTTGTGAATAGATAAGTATGTCGTCGATGAACACTATCACGAATTTATCTAAGTAAGGTCGGCATACGCGGTTCATCAGATCCATAAACACTGCGGGGGAATTAGTCAATCCGAAGGGCATCACAACGAATTCATAATGGCCGTAGCGAGTCCTGAATGCCATTTTAGGAACGTCTTCTTCTTGGACTCTGAGTTGGTGATACCCCGACCTTAGATCGATTTTTGAGAAGTAACTCGATCCTTGGAGTTGGTCAAAAAGGTCGTCAATTCGGGGTAACGGATACCGGTTCTTGATAGTGAGCTTGTTCAATTCCCGATAGTCAATACACATACGGAATGGTCCATCCTTCTTCTTTACGAACAAGATCGGCGCTCCCCAAGGTGAGAAGCTCGGCCTGATGAACCCTTTACTTAGCAGTTCGTTCAGTTGGCTGGATAATTCATGCATCTCTGCCGGGGCTAGCCGGTATGGCGCTTTTGCCACTGGGGTGGCTCCAGGAATCAAATCAATTCTGAACTCGACTTGTCGTGCGGGTGGTACTCCTGGAAGGTCTTCTGGGAATACGTCAGAAAAGTCACAGACTTCAGGGATCTCTTTTATGCTCTTTACTTCTTTCTTCTCGTCGACAACGTGGGCTAGGAAGGCATGGTATCTTTTCTGTAGGTACTTTCGGGCTCTGATGCAAGACACGATTCGGAGGTTGGTACTGGGTTTATCACCGTAGATAACAAGGGTCTTGTCATCCGGCAGATGAAGTCGGATCCCTCGTTCGTAACACATGATGTCAGCATGATGGGGAATTAGCCAATCCATACCAACAATCATGTCAAAGCTTCCTATTCTAACAGGCATTAAGTCGATTTGAAAGGAGTGATCGTCCAGAGTAAGTGTACAGCCTATGTATATGTCGTTTGTGCTTTCTGTTTTGCCATTTGCCATTTCTACCGTAAATGTTTCATTGAGTGGCTGAGGTTTTTGTTTTAGTAGGTTTTTAAACTCGTGGCTTACGAAGCTCCTCTCCGCACCGCTATCAAATAGAATATAAGCATATGAATTATTGACGAGGAACGTACCGGTAACCACGGTGGGATCCTCCACCGCTTCCGCGCGTCCCATGGCTAGGACTCTTCCATTTCTCCCAATGTTCTTTGTCTTCGGGCAATCACGCTTGAAATGCCCTGTCTCACCACAACCATAGCAAGCTTGACTCACCCCAGCATTAGAGGCTTGGGTGGTTTGTGGAACTGGTGCCTTGCAGAAACGGGCGGTATGACCCTTTTTGTTACAGTTCGAGCAGTGCATTTCTTTACAAGCTCCAATATGGTGGAAATTACACTTGTTGCACTTGGGTAGTGTCCCATTATATTGCTTGGTTGTTGTTGGGGTAGTCGGAACAGTGGCTACACGGACTGCCACAATCTGTTGTCTTTTGGCACCCTCTTGGTTAGGCTGGCCCCTTCCCCTGTTCCAGGGTTTCCTTTTGTGGTCCTTCTCTTTTGGTTGTTCAGTTTTAGGGGTCATGGTGCCCTGGCGAACCCCATGGTCGACTAATCGTTGGGCCAGTCGTTTGGCACTGTCAAAGGTGGCGGGGCTTGCCGCTTCTATGTTCCCTGGATCTGAGGAGATAGCCCCTAGATATAGCATTCCACTTTCACAGATTCTGGCGAGACCATAGCAGGGCAAAGGGTTGCCAAGTCATTGAATCGGTTCGTGTAGGTGGTCAGATCTGAACCTTTCATGGTAAGGTTCCACAGCTCCTGTTCTAGTTTTTGGGTCTCCCCTCTGGGACAGTACTCTTTCATCAGCATGGTCTTCAGTTCCTCCCAACTCGTTGAGTTGGCCACAGGAAGTGTCAGAGCCTTAACATGACCCTTCCAACAGGACATGGTCGTCTCAGCAAAGGTACAAGCGGCGAATTTGACTTTAAATTCTTCGGGGCATGTGGAGATATCAAAGATTGATTCAGTCTTCTCAATCCATCTCGTGAGAGCAAGGACACCACCAGTACCATGGAAAGTCACAGGTTTGCAATTAGCAAAGTCCTTGTACGTACATACTCGCGATTGGTTTGGTGTTTCTCCATTTGTGGAGTCGTTAGTTCCATTTCTGCTTCCATTTCCATTCGTCCCATTCGAGTTTATCTGAGCGATAGCAGCTGCTACCGCAGCAGTAACAGCGGCTTGGAAAGTAGCTGAGTCCATCATGGGTGGTTCGGGTGTTCCGATTGGTGCACGCCTAGTGTTTCTTCGACGAGGTGGCATATTTCTGCCACAAGGATTCAAGATTTGATGTCGGTTAGTTTCTGGAAGGATCGTTATAAGTATATTGTCATTAAGATACGGCGTTTATATTTTAAGCTTATCTTTGTCCTTTTCTTTTCGTAAGTTGTAACCATAATCCAGTATCAAACATACATATCAAACACTTGTACAACGTTTTATAAATAAAATACGTCATCATATTAATAATTATTTGTAGCGTTACATGCATTTGAGATAGGAAAATTTGACCTTCGCAGAGGTCTACAATGCAACAATAAACAAACGGCGTAACGACCCACAAAGAGTGTAATCATTTAATTGTAGGGTCGCGCCTACATACAAGAGCGTGTAGCGTATAGCGCTTGCTCATAAAATCCTAGTCTATAACAAAATTTGAGTAGTACAAGTACTACTCATGACGAACTGGATCCCCTATCTCCACGAAGCGCGGCTACCTGTGCCCTCAGATCGGCAGCCTCTCGTACGGCCTCCTCAGCCCTCTACTCTATGTCCCGTATCCTCTACTCGGACTCTGATATTTGCACGAAGGCCTCTCGGAACATCCCCATGGCCGTCCTCCCATCCTCCTCAAGCGAGTCAACTCTCTCGAAAGTACGGTGATGAGCCTCGTCGAGGCGTCGGACGCGTGCTGTGGTGACCTCCATAGCGGCCCCCACATCCAGGAGTTGGCTGGATGTCGCCCTGATCCGATCCTCCTGGCGGCTAATACGCCCAATCATGACCGGTAAGGCTCGGTCTGCGGAACTTCCCTCGCTGAGGTCGAAGAAGTCTCGACACCTGCCATAAGGGGGATTCAGGCCTTGCTCGCGACTCCAATGGCGTAGGCGCACTGCCCATTCTGGCGTCGGGTCCTGAAGAGGTTCTTCTATTAGTAAGGGACGGTGGATGGGAAGTACCCTCTTTCGAGGAGTATGCATCCACAACGGGCCACCAGGGTGGCGGTATACCTGGAAGCTCGGCTCCGGGGATGGTGCATGATGCTCGCGGATTGGGTGGCGGGGGTTGATGACTTCGGGTTCGTCATCGGACTCCTCCTCGTCCCATTGGTCATCATCTTCCGACATCTCTTCCGGTTCTTCTTCCGGGTAGTAAGGGTCTCCTGATAGGTGATATCCGGCCATGGCGTCTGTACGAGAATTGGGGTATAAGAAGTATATAAAGGGATTCTTAAATACACATATATATAATTAAGTAATGTACACAAAATACTCCTATAGTATTTTAACTTTATGTTTAGTTCTATAGCGTCATAAAATACTCCTATAGTATTTTAAATTTTGTGTTTAGTTATTTGGTTATTGGTAAGTGTTCAGACTTGTTGTTCACCACGACTATTCCTACGTGTACGTTAATCATATCTTGGACCAATACAGTTGATCAGGCTCTATTTATCCAAGATATAATTACCAAAACACTTAGGCCTATCCGTAGTGTTCAACTCATCCTACCATTTTTGTATGTTTTCGTTATGATATCGTTCTAGTATGTATATATGTTCTTATACTTTTTATAAAAATTATCGTTGTAATTTTAAAAGTATACTTGTACGAAAAATGTTTTCGAGAGTTTTAGTCCCATTGTATTTATAGTTGTATATCTTTAAATGGATTGATATACTTAGTTCACTATAAATAATGATTTGATACCAATCTATCACACCCCCAAACCGTAATGGCGGAAACGTTCGAGTGTGGATGACTTCATGAACAATATCATAACAAAGTTGAATAATAGTGAATCCAAGCAAAACAACCATTATTAAATAATTGCAATTGTTACATCGTTTAAATGTTGCATGTTTCAAATACAATTACAAATGATATCAAAAATAAACAAAAACGACGTCGTAACGTCCCTTCGAATAGCGCTGGAGGTTTACCTTATCAATTTCCTGAGAATACAAGTAATTTGAAAGAGTGTTAACAATTAAGTTTGTGAGTTCATAAGATTTTGCGTAAGAAATGTCCTTTGTTTATAAACGATAGTGTTGAAAACCAAGAAAATCCAGTATTTTCTCATAAAAATGTCCAACTCTTTAAATCCCAAAGACTAAAATGTAACATGTAAACTGTAGTGTAAATTCCTTAGAAATGTATGTTTCCACGTAAACAATTTATAAAAATATTAAGTTGATTATTTTCCCCATGTGAGATACCCTATAACCATACTGTGACTAGTTGGCCTGCTGCGACGTTTTTCAGGCGTCGGAATGTGAGACATTTGGACACCTCAGACCTGCCGGTCTAGTTGTAGCTAGCAGCTCAGGTGCGGGGTTGTCAAGCCCGTATAGATCTATACTCAAATATCGCGCTCTCTTATCGAGACTCTGGTTATAAAAATTCAGGACTTATAGTAGGTACTTATAGAAGTACTGTGAAGATTCATCTCACAAAATATATGTATTCCAATCAACTTGTTTACGTAAGATTTGTATATAAAAACTTTTGTAAGCATCCATTATCATTTTTCCCATGATAATATAGTAATGTTTAATAATTATATAATTTTATATAATTATTTTTGTCATAATAACCTTATGTTCATAAACTATTCCAATAATAGTCTATTTTTAGTGTTCCGTTGTAATAATCATATTTTTACGAATAATAACGAAATAACTTATTCAAATGATTATAAGTATCATCTTTTAAGATATTTCTCACAAAAATGGTGTAATAACTTGGTTATAACCATTTTTGCTAGAAAGTGATATTTCCCGGTTACAAAAACATAGTTTTTATTAGTTTTCGTTTTTATGACGTTTATGTCAAAAATCTAGTGTTTTACACACTTTATTCATAGTCTTGTATCTTTTACACAAACATAATATGTCATAATGTTTATAATACATGGATCTAAACATTTCTCATGTCAAGATCATTTGTACACAACTTCTAGTTTTCATATTTATAACATTTTTATCCAAGATCTAGCGTTTTTACACATTTCACTTATAGTTTGGAAATTTTTGCACAAACATAATATATCACTATGTTTATCATACATAGAACTAACCATATTTCATATCAAAAGCATTTTTACACAACAACTAGTTTTATGAACTTGTGTAAATCATCATTTATAGCATTTAAACATATGTAAACTTGGATAAAACAACATTTATAGTGTATAAACTTGTATTCTCCCCCAAAAAGTTTAGAAATGATGAAAATGAGGGGTATGAACTCACCCTTGTAGCGTGCTTTGCTTAAAAACTAGGTTAGTCTTGAGAGATTAGCGGTAGGAACAGTGGTGGTTCCAGCATAGAGCAATGAGGGGGCTGTGCACCGGCTCAACTTTTCCGGGCCTTTGTAAAAAAAAATTTCTAGTACGTCGCACCCCCTCGGAAAAAAAATGACATCCACTAATTAACTTAAACTTTGGAGTGTGATCAATTACCCACAAAAGTGTACCTTTTTATCTATAAGTGCACCATTTACATTCGGAAAAAAAATTTTTGCACCCCCTAATGATAATTCCTGGATCCGCCACTGGGTAGGAACGAAGATCCAAGCCTTGGAGCTCGGAGGATCCTTGGACAATGCTATTACCCAAAGGTTTTTCATAGATGTTAGTGTGTGTAAATTGAGTAAAACTTGTGTAATGGTGTTTAAAATCATAAGATGATGTTAACTTACCAAGTTTCTTTGAAAGAAAACCTTGAAAATGAAGAAAATGGTGGTGGAATGTGGTGAAATGGTGGTAGCCGAAGGTGAGTAAAATGGTGGAGGGTGATCGGATTTTTGAGATGGAGAGGAGAAGAAATCTTGTCACAAATGAACTTTTAATAGAGTTATATGCATAAAGGTGAGGTGTATGGGTCTTTCATTTGTTTATAGTATTTTTAATAGTCATAGATTTTAGTTATAGGAGTATGGCTTGTATTATGATGGGGATTTGATGATGATGGCTGCCGATGTCGGTTATAAACATATGTATACTTTTTTTTTAATTTTTTTTTATGTTATTTGTTTATAAAAATGACTATTTTTATAAAATAAGTTCAACGTTTGGCGCATTTGTATATATTTTCAGAGAAATGATTTTATAAATAGATATTATGTATAAAAGCATTTCTAAATATTTATTTAGGTTGAGTCATAACTTGTTAGACGTTGAAATACGCGTTTAAGCGCAGTATTCTTCCGATTTCGTGATTTTCGGCATTTTACCGAAAATTGAATTTGGCTTTGAAATTAAATACTAGATATTATTACGTTCCATATTATATGAATTGTTATTTCATATTTGAAGTTTAAGACACAACATTTTGTATTTTGCGTCCAAACCCTGTGTACATTCATTCGTTCACAGCGGTTTAATCGTTGTAACTTTCGCATACGAACTCCGTTTTCGACGTTCTATATATACACAGGTTCGTATTCACGAGTAGATCGTTTTAAGAATATTATTATTCTCAAAATAATAATTGTACGATTATCGAATTTTTACGCTACAGTAGTTCACTCGTCCGTATTTTCGACGTTTAATCGATAATTGTTGTGAATTAGCATACGTAGTATTATAATATTTAATAATTCATCGCAAAAGTTATGGAAAATAACTTTTCAACATATGGATTAACGTACGCTTCGTTTGACTACAGTTGACTTTCATTGACCAAAATTTACAATTGTCAGAATATGTAGCAAAGAAATCAATGTAGATGAACTTGATAAGATGCAGGAAGAGCTTTATATGACACTATGCCTGCTTGAGAAATACTTCCCTTTATCGTTTTTTGATATTATGGTGCATTTAATTGTACACCTTACTAGGGAGGTCAAATTATGTGGGACAATATGCTTTCGGTGGATGTATTACTTCAAAAGGTTTACGAAGGTTATTAAAGGGCATGTAAGAAAAAAAAATAGACCCAAAAGATGCATTGCCGAGGAGAATATGCAGAAGAAACTATTGAGTGTTTTAGCGAATTCCAAAAAAACATCAAGACAATTGGTATTCCACCGGATAAGCATAACGCATTTTGAAATGAGAATGAGATGATAGTATGGACGAAAATCTTGTGTCATCCTGTAAACCAGTTGAAGTTGATCCAGAACAATTCTCTAAAGCACATTTTTGTATTGCAAAATACAGCTGAAATTGACATGTACATCGAGTGATATTAATTACATGAGTGTTCTTAATATAAATATAATCTATGTAATTTAATATTCATCTCTATACGTACAGCCGACGCATGGTCTTTTTGAAAAAAGAACATCCTGATAAATAACAAGCACTGTTGGAGAAAGAGCACAATACAACATTTGGTCAGTAGTTACAAAACAAGGTAATCAAATACTCTGTAATGAAATTGATCAATATTATGCTACCTTTTATTTGTTGAAAGTCTAATTCATGATTATGTAATGAAATCCAGATTGAGAGTGAGTTAGCAATCTCTAAGGAAAGTATATTTGAAACAATAAGGTGGGTTTCACATGGACCACACACAATTGTAATGAAATACTCTTCATATAACATCAATGGATACACATTTCTCATAAAAGATCGTGAAGGTAAAGTTTACCAGAATAATGGGGTTGGTGTAAAGGAAACTGACGTGCATATTTCTAAAAAAGGTGTAACCTCTGGCCAAAACTTTTATTATGGGGTTTTAAGAGAGATATGAGTACTAGATTATCATATTAGAAAATATCCCTTTTCATGTGCGTTTGGGTAGATAATAAGAATGGCGTCAAACAAGATACTCTTGGTTACACCTTGGTTGAACATCATAGAATTGGCCACAAGGATGATCCTTTCATAATGGCATCACAAGCAAAACAAGTATGTTATTTGAAAGATCAGCTTGATAAAAAGATGTCCATTGCCTTTATTGCACCTCCCAAAAACTACAGTGATACATATGACGATGACGATGAGGAATTTAGTAATATAATCCTTCCTCATAATAATAACATATTGCCAAAAGTACCTCAACATGACTTGGTTAAAGAATTCCCTGATGATAACTTTCAGACCGACTGTGAGGGTATAACTATAAATAAAGTGGTACGTAAGGCCAAATGATTTTTGACTTCTACAATGAAGGTACGACTTTCTTTCAAGTATTGCTTATTTAGATTGTTATACATTGTTGCTAAAATGTTCGTTCAACTATAAAAACAGAGGTACTTCTGTCAACTATAGCATTGTACATTCATTTTACTTCCATTATAACATTGCACTATCATCTTTTTCAGTTGATCCTTACCCCTGACTAGGTTGTTGGTAAAATGTCCCCGAAACTCTAAAAGCATGGTAATTGTCTTAATTATAACAATTTACTTTCAGTTGACTGTTATTTATAACATTGTACTTCCTTCTTTTTCAGTTTACTGTTATTTCAATATTGTGTAACACCTTAATGAATTCGCTAGCCAAGAGAAAGCAATCACACTTGAAAGACGATTGAATTTGTAAAAATTTCTTACAATTTGTAGTGTTAAAGCAATGTATGTATTTGGTTATCAATATAAATATGTTGTCTTATGGTCAATTATTTTGTTTGTGTGTTATTACTTGTATATGATTCTTTAAACAAGTGTCTAAACGCTACCGTATGGACACACAAAATCAATTATGTCCCATACAACATGTATACACTCACAATATTATCTCTTTTATCATGACAATTGTTTGTTTTTAAACACACATAAAAAATTAAAATGTGACCATAAACTTCTTATAGTTATTTGTTTTTGTTTTCCTTTACTAAGCGGCTAACACAATCCTATGGACACAAAAAGATCATGTATGTGGCCAAATAATTTCATTCCTTATTACCAGTTATATTATATACAACTTTAGACACATATTATCAACTTTACCGTGACCGTATAATACTTACAGTCACAAGTTTTATCTATTATCAAGACAATTATTTATTTTTAGACACACAAACCATATTACGATGTGACCAAAAAATGGTTATACTTACTAGTATTTGATTGTTTAAATAAGTGTCTAAACACTAACCTATGGACACACAAAATCATTCATGTAACCATATGTAGTAGATTTTACATTCATTGAAATCACTTCATTCGTTTAGACACGTATAATAAAGTATGTCGTGACCATATAATACGTATACTCACAACTTTTCACTTTTATCATGACAACTGTTTGTTTTTGGACACACATAAAAAATTAAAATGTGAACATTGACTTCTAATATTTATTTTTTTTGTTTACGTTTACTAAGTGACTAACACAATCCTATGGACACAAAAAAAATCACTTATGTAGCCAAATCATTTCATTCCTTATTACCAGTTATATAATTATATACAATGTTGGCGACATATAATCAAGTATATCGTCACCATATAACGCTTACACTGACAATGTTTTTCTTTTATGACAACAATTATTTATTTTAAGACACATAAACCATATTATTATAACATGGTTATAGTTACTAGTATTTGATTCTTTAAATAAGTGTCAATACGCTAACCTATAGACACAAAATCATTCATGTGACAATATGTACTCGATTTTACCTTCCTTGAAATCACTCCATTCCTTTATACATGTATAATAAAGTATGTCGTGACCATACAATACGTATACTCACAACTTTTTACTTTTATCATGATAGTTGTTTGTTTTTTTGACACGCATAAAAAATTAAAACGTGGCAATAGCATGGTTATAGTTACTTGTTTTTGTTTTCCTTTACTAAGTGGCTAACCCAATCCTATGGACACAAAAAACGTTTATGTAGCCAAATCATTTCATTCCTAAAAAACGTTTATGTGGCCAAATCATTTCATTCCTTATTACCAGTTAATTATATTATATCAAATTTTAGACACATAATCACGTATACTGTGACCATATAATACTTACACTCACAAAAATTTTCTTTTATCATGACAATTATTATGTTTTTAGACACACATAACATATTACGACGTGACCATAACATGGTTATACTTACTTGTATTTGATTCTTTAACTAAGTGTCTAAACGCTATCCTATGGATACGCAAAATCATTTATGTTTCCATATGTACTCAATTTTACCTTCATTGAAATCAGTTCATTCTTTTAGACACGTATAATAAAGTATGTCGTTACCATATAAGACTTATACTCACAACTTTTCTTTTTTATCATGACAATTCTTTGTTTTTTTGACACATATAAAAAATTAAAACGTGACCATAGAATTTTTATAGTTACTTATTTTGTTTCTTTTACTAAGTGGCTAATAAAAAACTATCGTATGGTTACACAAAATCAATTATATGGCCATATAAACTCGATTTTAGCTACATTAAAATAATGTGTGTAATTTCACTCTACGATTTAGACACATAAACAACTGTTTTATGTGACCATATATGCATCTTTCGTCTCATAGAAAAATCATCACAAAATTTTTCATTCTTTCAAAAAAAATTGTGGTCATTGGTGACATGTGGCCACATTGTTTGATTATGCGTCGTAAAAAGCTAAATTTTGACGTTAAATCATTATTAACGATTACGATCTACACAACAATGGTCACGCATATTGCTGTAAAATGTAGCTAAAACTAGTCTAAAAATTTTTACGTAACCTTTAGTCATGCAAAAAATCGAAAGTTTGACTGGGTGGTTTCGGAAAAAGTCTGACCGTAGCTCATTTTTGTACTAGTGTGAGAAAGCTCGCTATAAAACTCTAGAGATGGATTATAGATTCTGCTAAGAGAGAAGAGAGATCCTGTACTTTTTGTAATTGCCAAATTAATTACAGTTAATTCTAAATGAATTATAATTATTTCTAAACTAGTTTCTAATTAAATTATCATCACATGACAAATTAATAAACTAATTGTCTCTATGTCTCTCTTTATTAACACTACTATCATTTGGACTACTGAGGGCAACACAAAAAGGACCCTACTATTAATGGAAAGTCCTTACTAATTATTTATGACCTTGGACAGTATTCCAACAACAATATCTAGTAATGTTTGGTTTCTCCTCTCAGGAATACCATTATGTTGTGTAATACGAGTATATTAACTATGAAATAATTGCACAATTCCCCAAATGATCATAATATTCTTGACTAAGATACTCACCACCCTACTGATTTAATGATTTTAATCCCTTTATAAATGGATTCACTACTTTTGTTTGGAATTTCTAGAATGCCTCAAAGGTTTTAGACTTATGATTAATCAGATATATCTATTGAAATATATATATATATATATATATATATATATATATATATATATATATATATATATATATATATATATATATATATAACGTATCTCTGACCACATTCTCGAGGTTAATTTGAATGATCCACATATATCAATGTATATAATTTCCAACAGATCCTTTTCCCCTTCACATTTTCATGTGAATAGTGTCATTTTCATTGTTCCTAACAAATAAGGCTTACATTCATCATAACACTAGTAGAATAATACCAAAAACTCATTTACTTGGAGTTTGGCAATGTGTTTCTTGTTTATATTGCCAAGCGGACAATATACACCTTATTCAAGCCATTTTTGGATATACTTTAATCAACTTTCACATTGAACTATTGTTTCTCCTTATGCTTATACTAGTTTCAAAGATACCATGACAATTATTTAGTTTAAAATAAAAAGCATCATATTTATAAAGTAAAATATCCCCATTACCAAATCCAAAATAAAAACCATCTCTATATAACACATTAAAGGAAATAATTGTTTCTTGTCATATCGACGAGTAATAACAATCTAACAAAACTATTGGTAAACCACTAAATAGATTAATTTTGTAGCTCCAAATCCTTTTGATAGCATCATTATGCTTGTTGCCCAAGATTAGGTCCACATACTTATGCCTTAGCTTCTTACTTCCCTTTAGTTCATACATATCAATATAAATGTGAGTATTGCATCTGTGTCCAATACCCATGAGTTAGGAGCAAAAGTAATATGGAGCTTAATCGAAAATATACCTAAAGTGCCAAACCTATTGGCTTTGAGTTTCTTTAACTCCTCTAGATAGTTCAGAGAAATACGCCTTTAATGTCTCGTCTCCTAGAAATGGAAACATGTCGTTTTTTTGAGATTCTTCAATTGAGGTATCTTAGAGTTTGCCTTGACCTTATATTTGGAATTTAGGTTGGAGTTCAAAGACCCAACTTTGCCATTCCCTTTACCTTTTGGAGGTTTTGATTTCTTCTTGTTGACACCTCCTTCCTTCATGAGTAGTAAATGAGAAGTAGGGCTGAATTTTTTTAGATTTGACCTTGTTAGACTTAACGGTCTTCAACATTACATGTAGCTCCAAAATAGACCCTTCTAGATTGTTTATATTGAAATTTAGAATGAATTGACTATATGAACTGATCAGTGAGTTAAGGATAATATATGTCACCAACTCCCAACTAATCAGAAATCCTAAGCACTCTAGTTGGTCAATGTACGTCTTCATTTTTATGACCTGTATGCAGACACTTCCTCCCTCCTGCAACTTCCATCCAATAAAGGCCTTTATGTATCAAATCGCAATCGTCTAGCCTGCTCTTGGAAAATATCCTTCAATTAGTTGGCCATGTCAAACGCACCAAGATTCTCAAAGGTCTTTTGGAGATCTAGAACCATGGTCACCAACAATTACACTGGCCACCTCATTTGATTTCTCGAGTCTTTCTCGTATTCATCTGGGAACAACCGTGTTGACACAGTTGGAGGAACCTCGAAAGAGTTTCATAAATGGCATGAGCTTTTGTTATGTAATTAAGCACTATTCTCAATTTACAAATCTAGCCAATATAGTTTGTCGATCAACTTTTCCCTTGAGAGGATGTTAGTAGTGAAAATTTTGTAGTCGACGAACCCCTTTATAAAAATATAAACCCCTTTATAAAAAAATCTTGGGTGACATATTTCTTATTCATTATAATTGATCTAGGGTTAGGGGAAAACCCCAAATCCAAAAATATATATTATTAGCTTCACTTCTTTGAGGTTTTGAGCTTATTTTAGTAATTTGAATGCTAATAGAAACTCATATCTATCATCAGTGGTTTACTTTTTGAATTTAATGAGATTTTGAAAACCTAAAGCTCTATCAATGGTGAAATTCGATTTTGAGCAATTGTAAGAGATTAATGATGTTTATAACCTTATTTTAATGATTTAAAACTAAATTTGATCAAAGTATTCCATTTTTGATTTGATTGCTTCATAATTAGGACATTTGAGAAATTTCAAGTTAGAACCTAGCTCTAATGGAGTTTTCTAAATGTAGACTTGAATTGATTAAAATTTTGATCCATTAAAACTCATGGCTTTAAAAAAATTGGTTCATTACACTAAGTTAAAGTTCATTTGATGATGATCTAGGATTACTTGAGGTATTGAAGTTCAAATCACATATGTGGTGTCCCAACAATATTGTGTTGAGCTAAACCTTCTAGATCATCGTAAATGTAACTTTAGCTAATGTGTTTGTGTAGTTTGAAATGGATTTAAACTTGTTTTATGTGTTAATGAATCAATTGAGGTCATTAAAGCTTAATGGATTAAGTCTAGTGGTTTGGACAAGTTTATGAGGCTAGTGGTTAAAGAAAACAAATAGATGTTTAAAGACATGGCTCGATCAAGTCACCTTGCTTTGAAGGCTTGAATCGATCGAGTAAAGGCATGTTGAATAGTACCTAATTTTTTCAACTTTCACATACGATATCCAAATCAAATCTAGTCTTCGTCTATGCTCTTGAATGATCATATGGATTATATAAATGAGACGAAACTATATATTCACCACTAAAAACTTAATAATTGACTTAGTGGATTTAGAATGAATTCATATATGAGCTTTTAGGCTTCTATAAGTAATCATTAAGTGCCATAACGGTCTAGAAGTTGAATATAGCTAGTACTTCTTTTTTTAAGTGTGAAAATTTCCATAGGTACATGTCCTTGCAACCTATTCATGGTAAAATGATTTCTAAACTTAAGTATTATCCTTTGGTTGCTATATGAATTTCCATATTACTTGATTCATTTCATGAAAGACAATTTTGACAAGGTTTTCACCTAGAAACGTATATTGGTTTGAAGTTTGTTTTGGTTATCCATGATATGCAATTTCATGTGGGATGGGGTTTGACTTATGTGATGCTCAGGAACCTTTGGGGAATGAAATCCCATGTTTGTGATCAGTTATCAAGCTATAGCAACTTGGGGATAGACTTTGCAAACCCATTCCATGGATGGCATGTTTGATGATCATGTGTTTATCCTAAAAACTTTTGTAGGAAGCAGTTAGCTTCGGCGATGGATGGAAGCGGTTAGCTTACCCGGTTATAGCCAAACCATTTGGACCGTAGTTTGGAGTAGGACATGTTTGAGTGTAGAAGATTTGTACTTAGTTTTACGGTTGTATTTGGTTTATTAAAACTTTGTTATTTATTCATTTGTAACACCCTCATAGGACTTGAGAAAGTTAAAGATTTAGAGGACCTCACCATTTTAAGCTATAGAAACTTAGGGATGGACTTTACAAACCCATTCCATGGATGGCATGTTTGATGATCATGTGTTTATCATAAAAACTATTGTAGGAAGCAGTTAGCTTCGGCGATGGATGGAAGCGGTTAGCTTACCCGGTTATAGCGAAACCATTTGGACCGTAGTTTGGAATGAGACATCTTTGAGTGTAGAAGACTTGTACTTAGTTTTACGGTTGTATTTGGTTTATTAAAACTTTGTTATTTATTCATTTGTAACACCTTCATAGGACTTGAGAAAGTTAAAGATTTAGAGGACCTTACCATTTGAAGCTATAGCAACTTGGGGATGGACTTTGCAAACCCATTCCATGGATGGCATGTTTGATGGTCACGATTTTATCTTAAAAAATTTTGTAGGAAGCAGTTAGCTTCGACAATGGATGGAAGCGGTTAGCTTACCCGGTTATAGCCAGACCATTTGGACTGTAGTTTAGAAAAGGACATGTTTGAGTGTAGAAGACTTGTACTTAGTTTTACGGTTGTATTTGGTTTATTAAAAATTTGTTATTTATTCATTTGTAACACCCTCATAGGACTTGAGAAAGTTAAAGATTTAGAGGATCTTACCATTTGGAGCCAAACATTCAGCAGGTTTTGTTTTCTAAAAGAATAATGGTTTTAGGAAACAAAATTAAATGAGTTGGAACTTAATTTGCGATATAACCTTTCAGATATAATCCCTATGGTGATTTTGCTTCGAAACCTTACTTACACAACACTTTTCAACTTAAAACCCATTTCAAATTATGTCAAATTCATTTGTAACACCCTCATAGGAAACAAAATTAAATGAGTTGGAACTTGATTTGCGATATAAGCTTTCAGATATAATCCCTATGGTGATTTTGCTTCGGAACCTTACTTACACAACACTTTTCAACTTAAAAGCCATTTCAAATTATGTCAAATTCTTAAAAAGAAAGTCAAATTGGAAAGTATTACATAAAGAAATGTTGAATCGAAGTGATATATAATAATAAAACCACTCTGATGCATGTTTTTCATGTCCGTCTAGCATAAATTGATTCAACGGTTGGTGGGCATTTTATATCTCATTTTACATATCAATAAATATCCAAAGTATCATGTAGATTTCTACAAATTTTGTAGGAGATGTCACAAATTATCATTTATAGTGACATGACATATTAATTTGATAACATAAAAATACATTATATGCTCAATTTTATTGGATTGTATATTTTAGAGGTTCATAACCAATACATTTTCCAATAAAACATACCAAATAGTGGAAAATACATCAAGACAATGTGCGTTTTAAATATATGACATCCACTTAGTGGTGGAGGCTTTAAAGGGCCATGGGTGCATGGCCCCCTAGCTTTTCTGCCTAAGAACAAGGGAAGATCTAATGCTAGAACATGCTATCCTACTAAAATACTTTTATACCAAAAAAATTAATATGTTTAGTTGAAATATAATATGACCCTTCCATATTTTGATAGGGAATCTAAAAATCAAAACTTAACAAATCCTAATCTCCATTTAAAATTCTCTGATTCAAAAAGCCTACAAATTCTCCAAAATCCAAACTTTTATAAAACCCACAAATAAGATAAAACAAAGCTAAATGTAGAAATTAAAAACCCTGGATGGGTAGTCATGCCTCACCGGCCTCCGGCCGCCGCTTAAGAGATGGCTCCGTCACTGTCGGAAATGTTGCTCCCCGTCGTGCCTGTGTGAGTCTGATCGAGCAAACCTCTTACCCATCTCCAAGATCTCGTCGATGTATGTGCATTACTCTATCTTTGGCTCTTTAAAATCTCCAGTTTTTCTTTTGCCGATCTATTGACAGTGTTTCTATTATTTTTCTTGAGATAAACTCTTTGTTTTACTGCCTAATTTCCTATTTAATTTTCTGTCGGTTTAGGGGGAAGAAAGAAGGCTAAAAGCTTAACTTTTGTCAGCTTTTACTTTTATACTTTTATTAATATGTTAGATAACTGATAGCTCTTGGTTTTTTGTTTGATTAATAACTTAGAAATAAAAAAAATGTCTAGAGGGTTTCTATTTTATTTGTTACATAAATGAATTTATATAAGATAATACGACTTATTTGATAATTTTATTTAACTTTTATCTTATGTTAGGGTCTATACTAATTATCACATACTTGTAATGTAACTTAATTACTTTATTGATATTTTAAGATTGTCACAGGTCTTTTAACTTTTAAATTCTATGTGTTTCATTGTTATTTATGGGTTAATTATTAATTCCAAGATGGTAAAATTTTGATGTGTTTTCTTAGAGTTTTAGCTTTAGTCTCCTTGAGCATTTGTGCTGCAAAAATGAACTAATCAACAATATGGATGAATATATGTTGATTGATTTCCAAAACCTGTTAGAGAATAATTATGACATGATTTTACTTCTCATTTTGGGTAATATCATACTAAAAGAAAATATAAATTAGCTTCTGAAAAAATCTAAACCAATACGCATGCATCTCCTTTGGCACTCCGGCCCCTCTAGTTTTAGTATTCGTGTTCCGCCCCTGCATCCACTTACTCGTCGCAAACTAAAATTAACATTTTAGCTAGCATGTTATATTTTATTGAGGCAGCTTTAATCAAGCTGCACAATAAGTTGGTGACTACTCCAAGTCAATGTCCCAAGTTAACTCCTGCTTGATGGTTAGTTTGGTACCATAGTTCGTTACATATATTGATTGCAATTTAAATCGGTGCTTACTTTAATTAGAAGTTTAACTTATCACTTTTTGTGGTATGCTCTACTGCTGATGTTCTCTCTTATCAAAATTTCTTTGAAGTTCAATGATGTAATACAAATAAATAAAAGTACGTTCCTATAATAAACAAAGAAATGGAGGGCTTATAGACTTTACTAGTGCCCCTAATAAGCATAACGCACATGGGATGGTATTCTAGTGTGGCACGTAGATGCACGTCTAGGAGCTTCAGGTTAATTTTCAGGGATACTGACTTAGGAGGGTAACAAACTTTTGCATTTGTTCACATTTGGGTAACTTTTTTTGTGCATATACTATATTATCATTATTACCGATTGGTGTAGGTAACATCTGACACGTGAGATGATATAATGACACAAGACGGTAATGAACTATTGGTTTTGTTCACATTTGCGTAATTTCCTTTTTTTGTACACATATGACCAATGACATTGTTCAAACTGTTCAAATGTTACCATTATTATACTTTAAGAGAACATATATATATATATATATATATATATATATATATATATATATATATATATATATATATATATATATATATATATATATATATATATATATATATATATATATATATACATAACAATGAGTAATTTAGGAGTATGATAGATTTGCCGTTCAAATATATATATATATATATATATATATATATATATATATATATATATATATGTATATATATATATATATCCCTCTAAAAACATAAACTTATGTGCTTATACTTCTAAAACAAATTTTTTATATTTTAGAAGTATAAATACGTTTCTAAAAATGTATACTTCTAGAAAACATAAAAACATGTATTTATTGTAACGTCTCAAATTCCAGAGTATAATTTTCATTTTTAAAGGCAGTTCGAATACATAGAACGAGTTAGAAAATAAAACCATTTGATCCAAATACAGTATATTAAACATTTAACACCATAATTATTAAATCAAATATAAACCATTAACCAGCAGAAGACTTGAACGCCAAGATGCCGGATGCGATACAGTCACGCCGCGCTCCAAAGCTCTATCTGAAAAGTACCTAAAAAACATTTAGGGTGACAGATTAAGCACAAAATTTAGTGAGTTTCCCAAAATACCACATGATCCATCATATCCCTAGTGATCTTCGTGCTTGCCCAAAACAACCTGCTCTCGGGCTTGCCCTGATCTGCCACAGCTAAGGAGTCCTAGGCTTGCCCCGTTTTGTCCATTGCCCAATCATTTGTGGACTCTCGGGCTTGCCCCGATCTATCCGACTCTCGACCTTGCCCTGATCCGCCATCATTCCTCAGTGGTCGGAACGAATTCAACGACTAACACAAAGCAGCATAGAAGTCCAAGCATGCAGTTTGATCCCGCGGGTCCCTAAACTTTATCATACAGTCATACAACGTAAGGCACACCCAACCTAACATACATCACTACACATAGAAAAATACGGTTATCTACGCATGTAACACCACTCATAGTATAGTGAGAAAACTCAGCTAATCTACAAAGCTGACATGCACACCCACGCTTCCAATGTCCTCTCACGCTAAGCAGCACGAACTCCTAACATATTACAAAGTCGTAAATCAGCAATCGAAACGACCCATAACCAGTCCTATAGTCCAATTCCCTAATCCCTCCAAGTTGGCCCAAAAAGTCAATTAGTTAAAGTCAAAAGTCAAAAGTCAACGGCCAACGGTCCACACTAAGGTAGCGTCGCTATTTCCCCAAGATAGTGTCGCTATCAACAAAATCATATCGGGGCCATCGCGATAGATAAAGGCGCTATCTATGAAATTTCCCATAACTTCATTAAGAACTTAATCCATTTAGACAGGGGCTACTACTTTCTAAAATGCGTCCAATAGGTCTGAAACTTCATAAAAGTCCCAATTTTCTTGACATGCATGCCCCATGCATGTCAAATCTCATACTTAGTGTAGGTCCCGAAACAATCCTAGATCTTTGCACGGTATCAATCAAATCAATCAAACAAAAGAATTGTTCTCAATGTACACTTTATATTGATAAAGTCGGGAACATAAGAACGTAAGTTGCTTGAACAGAAGGAATTTCTCTATGCTAGAACAAGGCTCCAAAACAACTAACAAGCCTAATGAAGGCTTAACAATGATATATATATATATATATATATATATAGTCACGCCTAACCAGACAGAAAACCTAAGCCCATGGATCAGATCAGACCGAAAACACAGGACCAGGCCCACCGAAAACCCTTGGTTTTCTGTCATCATGACCGAAATTCAGGGGGATTTTGGTCCCTGGCCGAAATCCAGAAACAGCCCTCAATCTTTGAGTATTTTCTATTTTAGTCCCTATTAAATGCAAAGATTAAACCACTAAAATAATTCCTAAAAATCTCCCCGTTGGTTTAATGCTTTCATTTAATCTTCAGGCTTCTCTTGGACTTGACCTAGGTTGATCACTGTAGCAACATTCTAACAATCACCCCCTCAACTAAGGCTTTGTTTGGCATGCTAGCTGAAAAAAGCTAGCTTTTAGCTTATAAGATAGCTTTTCAATAAGCTAGCTTCAAGTAGCTTATGAAAAGCTAGCTTATAAGCTACTTTTTAAGATACAATAAGCTACTTTAGAGGTTTTGCCAAACGCCAAAATACAATAAGCTCAAAAAATAATGTAGCTTTTAAGCTAGCTTATGTGCGCCAAACACAGCCTAAGTAACGGGTAAAGATGTTTGAAAACATTCAGCACAATACAGAGACAACTTCATCTGTGGTATTAGACTGTCTTCAAATTTGACTTTGAAAGTTTATTGGGCGAACAGGCTTCAGCGTATGTCTTGAATCAGCACATCCAGTTTTTTATTTGACTTTGACTTTGACTGGAGTTTGACTCTTCATCTCTTCTAGATCACATACAGGTGTAGATGTAGCAACAAACTGACTGAGGAGAAATTCAAGCAGCCTGTCACATGGAATTAAGCTTCACCTTCTTCGGGAATAGAAAATTCGTGTCGAAACTTTTGAACTTCACTTTAGTTTGTGCTTCTCGATACGAACTTTGACCGTAAATCCTGTGGGTCACGGAGTTATAAACTCTCACCACAATTGTTCAAGGATTCATCCTTGGCTCAGAATGAGACTTCTCGCAGTGTCTGTGTGAACCCAGGGGAACGCACTGCGATTCTTTGAGTATCGGTGAACTACTCGTGACCGTTTTGATTTTAGCCCCTGCATATCCTTGATCAAAGATCTCAATGCAGTTGACAAGTCAACAAGTTGACTTGGCTCTTGGCGAGACATTCAATGGTATCCAAACTCTGCGGAGTGTACCATCCAAGTGCAAATTTGAATATGGTGAAGATGTTGGGGTCTCATAGCTGTTGTGGTAAACAACAACGATCACTGACCCAGTGTTTCGATGTTTCATCAATGTATGGTAAAATCACATTGAGTCACGAACATCTTCATTAGAAGAAAATTTAGGGTCAATAGTGGTATGAGCGTGTAATATGTCTTGGTTACTAGACATACCCATCGGCTAGACTTTCGAATTGTCATCAGTGTATGGTTTATTACACTGAGTCATCCAACTCTTAAATTAGAAGCTTTGTAGCTAAGAATGGTTGCTGCTGCCTCACATTTACTACTGGTGTTGTAGCAGATATCACAGGCATGGAGTTTCGAAATATCATCATCACTTGGTTTAAAGTGATGAGTCGTCTATTCTTGCAACCGAAAGATAGAGATGGTTGAGAATGGATTGGTGCGTGTGATAGATTACGGTATGCAATCTAACCATCGTCACAGACTTTTTAACTCTCGACTCTGAGTAGCTTTACTCAAAGTGTCTAGAAGTTGATGTTGTAGAAAAACTTTTAGATTAGGTTAAGAAAGGTTGTCAATGCTTCATACTTACTATGGAGTAAGAGAAAGAATCATAAGCATTTATGTGTTACCTAAGTAGTGAGTGGTATTAATTGGTGTGTCGTCGGCAGTTAACGAACAAATAATGTTCGAAGGTTTGGAATTATGATGTGAATGGTGGTTTGGTAGGATGTTTATAGTTAATAAGCTGACTTTTATATTTTTGAATTTTTGATTTTCTTAAAAAATAAAGACATAAAGAAAAGGAAAATCTTTTTTGGATTTTTTAATTTTTTAATTTTTGTTTTGTTTTTCTTCACCCCCTAAATTTGTGCATGGAAAAGAATTTTGAAAAATTAAGACCATGAACAAATTTGACTGAACAAAAAAGTGTACAAAATTTACAAAACTAATTTAACAGTCATCGAAGCGTATCATTTTTAACATGGCGACAAGTACATCGAACCAAGCTTTTGCAAAAGGTTTTGTGAATAAGTCCGCCACATTGTTATCAGTGTGGACTGATTCCAAATGAATCAATTTTCGCTCATAGCAATCTCGAATGAAATGAATTTTAATATCGATGTGTTTGGTTTTTGAGTGCTGCACGGGGTTTTTAACGATTTGGATAGCAGCCTCATTGTCGCAAAATATAGGAGTATCCAGAAAGTTCATATCATAATCAAGGAGTTGATGCTGCATCCAAATGACCTGAGAACAGCCGCCCGATACGGCAACATACTCAGCTTCAGCTGTAGAAGTTGAAACGGTCTGCTGCTTCCTGCATTGCTAGGAGATCAGCCTGTCTCCTAAGAATTGACATCCAGCACTTGTAGACTTTCTGTCAATGTCGCAACCCCCATAATTGCTATCTGAAAAGGCATAAAGATCAAATTCACGATTCTTTGGATACCAGAGACCCAATTTAGGTCTCCCTTTTAAGTTATCTAAAGATTCGTTTGACAGCAGTTAAATGAGAGTTTTTAGGATTAGCCTGATGTTGAGTACAATGGCAGACTGCAAAAACGATATCTCGTATGCTAGCCATCAGATACATCAGGAACGAATCATAGAACGATAAAACGTTTGATCGACGGATTTGCCACCTCGATTTGAGGAGAGCAGTGGTCGTTCAGACATCAGAGTATTTGCAGCTTTTGCATCCTTGAATTCGAACTTCTCGAGAATGTCCTCCATATATTTTCCTTGATGAAGCAGGATACCCATTAAGCTTTGCTTAACTTGCGGCCCCAAAAACATCGTCATCTCACCCAACAAACTCATCTCGAACCTATTCTTCATCACTTGTTCAAACTCTTTTCATAACGCCTCACTCGTAGAACCAAAGATGATGTCATCCACATAGATCTGGACAACGATTTGATCTGCATCTTAGCGCTTGATGAACAGTGTCTGGTCAATTGTACCTTGAGTGTAACAATGCTGCAACAAATGATCTGTTAGTGTAGCATACCAGGCACGAGGAGCTTGATGAAGATCGTAGAGAGCCTTCTCAAGCTTGTAGACGAGATTCGGAAACTTAAAGTTAACAAAACCCGGAGGTTGATCAACATAAATCTCCTCCTTCACTTATCCGTGTAAGAATGCAGTCTTGACGTCTATTTGGTATACAGTAAAGTTCATGTATGATGCGTAGGCAAGAAAAATCTGAATCGCTTCTAGTCTTGCCACCGGAGCATATACTTCTGTACAATCAAGACCTTTAATCTAAAGAAAACCACGAACAACCACGTCTGTCTTATTGCGAACAATAACTCCTGAGTCATCTTGCTTGTTGTGAAACACCCATCTCGTGTCAAGAGACTTTTTGCCCTCAGGTAGTTCCACCAGTTGCCAAACGTTCAGCTTCTCGAACTGATTAAGCTCTTCATGCATGGCATCCACCCACCTTGGTTCATTGAGTGCCATCTCCACATTCTTTTGTTCTATCTGAGAGATGAAGCATGTGTATAGACACTCATTGACTTGACCACTCTGACTTCTGGTTTGAACCCCATCGTCCAGAGAGCCAATAACTTTATCAATTGGATGATCCTGTTGAATTCTTGAAGGAACGACATGTTCAAGCGAGGCAGTGGAAATCGGAAGATTTGTTATATTGTCAACTCTGCCTGAGCCTGAAGCACCTCTGTCAGAATCTCTGAAGTCATGAGAGGTACTTGCAACATACTCGTCAGGAATTCGCTCGGGAAAGAGAGAATCCATGAGAGTGGAATCAAAGGGATCAGCAGCTTCAGAGTTGATAATATCTTCATGAGGAACAGATTCAGCAACTAGAGGTTCGCCAACAACCTGGGATGAAGCAGCAGGAGTATCTTCAGTCAAAGTAATGGAAACAGGTGATGCACCGTTATTAGGAATAAGATCTTCAAGGATGACAGACGGTTTGATAGGATCAGGAATAATATCTGCATCATCATCTCTGTTAACTCCACTTGAACCTGGCTATGTGCCTAAAACAACATCGGAAAGCATATAAAACGGTTTAAACAGATTAGCATAATTAAACAACCAGTCAGGTCCAACACGGGCATCCGTCTCATTCTATTCTAGCCAACGCACGTCATATGATTCCATGATCTGCTTGGTCACCTTGTTATACACCTGATACGTAGTCTTACTTGCATATCCAACGAAGTATCAATCATCCGCTTTGGAGTTGAACTTCGGAGTAGCTTCGAGATGAAGAAGAGTGCAAGGACAACCAAACGCGCGGAAATGTGAGACATTTGGTTTACGGCCAGAGAGAATCTCATACGGAGTCTTCATTTGAGGTTTATTGATGATGACCCGATTCTGAACATAACAGGTTGTATTAATTGCTTCAGCCCAAAAGATCACCGGCAATTTGGAGTCGCACAGCATAGTACGCGCAGCATCAATTAGAGTTCTGTTCCGGCGCTCAGCAACACCATTCCGTTAAGGTGTTCGAGCAACACTATACTGACGCTGCACTCCCTTATCTACACAAAGCTTATCCAAAACCGCATTCTTGAACTTAGTTCCATTGTCGCATCGAATAGCCTTCGTCTTCTGGTTTGTTTGATTTTCAATAAGAGTGATGAGTTTCATGACAAGCTCTGCAGTTTCACTTTTGTTCTTCAAAAAGAAAACCCAAGTAAAACGTGAGTAATCATCAATAATAACTAAGCAATAAGAACTTCGATCAATACTGAGAACATTGACAGGGCCAAAGAGATCCATGTGCAGAAGTTGAAGCAGCGAATCAATAGAGTTGATCATTTTGGGCTTGTGTGGCTTCCGATGATGTTTGCCTTGAGCACAGGCAACACATTTTTCGAATGTGATGAAGTCTTTGATTGAAAGCCCTTGGACAAGATCATTTTTTGCAAGACGATTCAGATTCTTTGCATTTGCATGACCGAGACGTCGATGCCATAACATGGCATTCTGTTCTGAAGCTTTCGAGAACAAACAAGTGACGTTTTCTGAAGTGTTGTGATTCATGTCGATGATATAAGCATTGCTTTGTCGTTCTGATCGAACAAGAATCCACTCCTCGGGGATGACTACATCGGGTTTTAGAATCAGACACTCTTTCTTTGTGAAGTGTGTTGAAAAACCCTTGTCGCAAATCTGAGAAACACTCAGCAGACTGTGCTTGAGCTCAGGTACAAAGTTTACATTCTCAAACTTCAAGACACCATTCGACACAGTTCCCTTTTGTGTGATCTTTCCCTTTTCACCTCCCGCAAAGCAGACACATCCACCGTTAAAGTTTTCAACGTTGTGTAGTTGGGACATGTCGCCTGTCATGTGCCTGGAACAGCCACTAACAACATACCAAGGTCTGATGATATTCCTCTATAACTGTTCCCGCACAAGTTGCGGGATTAGTTAGATTTAGGCACCCAGTCCATACGGAAACTGGGTTGACCCTTACTATCAAAACAAGAAATTGATTAAAGACTCATATCACGATGATCAAATAATGGTGAAATATCAGAAGATTTTTGAACAGAGCCTTTAGGAACCCATCTATAAGTTGATTTAAATCTTTTATCTTTGGACCAGATGAGAACATTTTCTTTATGCTTAGAATCAGAACTGCTATTTGAAGTTGATTCTTGAGATGACTTGGACCTCACAAAGTTTGGTAAGGCATAGTCATTTCTCGAAACAATCCTTTTGTTTTGAGCAGTTTGATTCTTGGCTTTTGTATCATCCCCATTTTTATTTCGAGAACATGACCTCAAGGGTTTTCTTTTATGAGATCGCCCCTTTGGCACGTCCTGCCAAACCTGTTCATGTTGAGAAGCATACAAGTGTCAGGGACAATTTCTGGCTATATGACCAGCAATTCCACAGTTAAAACAAGTTTGTCTTTTCACAAGGATATTGGAATTTTGTCCAGGTCCAGATTTATTCAAATAATTTCCACACACACACAAGCATGTAACAGATTTGTTAACCAAAACCTTTGTCCTAGATTTTTTAAAAGTAATATCACACGAATCTTTCAAAACATCAGAAGTTTTAATGTCAACAGGCACACAATCATTTAAATCATGCAAAACAGAAATATCAGTCTTTTTATCAGAAATAGAAGCAGACGTGTCTTCCTTGTCCTCAATCTTCGTTTTCAATTTATCTGCACATAAGGTAGAAGCATCAGTAGAGTTCATTTCGGTACTCTCAGCAGTGCCAGATTTATCGTTTCTAATGAAGTTTGAAAGATAACATTCTTCTGATTCTTCGGTTTCAGGAGATGGAACAAAATTATTATTGAAAGGAGGGGGAACAGATCTATATCCAAGTCCTTCACCGTGTTTACTAGATCGTTTGATTTGATGTTCAATTATGGACTCAACAACTTCACTTGGTACATCACATTTTTTAAAATTGAATTCAATATTTTGAAATTTTAATTTCAATGTATCAAGTTCAGCCGTCAATCTAGCAATATCCTCATTTGCAAACCTAAGATGGCAACTTTTTACACTAAGTTCTTCTTGCATTTTATGATAATGTGAAGTTTTGGCTTCTAACATTTCTTGGAGAGGCTTCAATTTCTTTTTATGTTTATAAATAAGATTTTCTAGGTCAAATATTTCCCTAACAATATTATCATTCAATTCACTGTATTTAGCAATTTGATTAATGCAAGATTTAAAAGAACAAGATACTTCACTAACCTCATCACCGGAAGGAGTGGTAGCTGTGGATCCATCATTTGTTCCTCAGCAGCATCAATATCCATCACTCATTCAATCTGAGCAAGATGGGCTCTACCGTCTCCATTCAGGTTCAGATCCTGCAGTTGGTTCTCCCACGTGAACTGCTGAGCTACCATGGCTCTTTCTGGATTTTGAGTTTGAGGAGCAGCTTCACGGTTTCTTTCAACGGGCATCAGATTCCTCTCAGTATTCTCCATTCTGGGCTTGGTGCACTCATGAGCAAAGTGATCAAGCACGTTGCAGTTAAAACATCAAAGATTCGCTTTGCTGAATCCCACCTTCCTGTCTACATTGTTGTTAACCCAATTGTTCCTTCCCATCCTTTGAGTGAACTTCTTGGCCCTGAATATCGCCATAACGATATGCCAAGAAATGTCCATTTCTTCCAAATCATCGGGGTTGACTTGATCTAGATCTCCTACCATTATTGGTTAAACCAGCTCACCAGCAACAAGAGCATTATAGCAGTTTAGAAGACCGGCCATCATGCCTAAATTCTCTTCAGCTCCTTTGGGAAGAGCTGGAGTATTCGATTTAGCAGCAGGAGTAGAGACAGATGGAACAGAAGATGTCGTCGGTATATTGGAAGAGAAAAAAGCTTGCTGAGTCAGAACTTGAGTAAGGAGAGCTGATAAGGAAGGCGCTATTAGTAGACACTCCAAGATTAGCAGACTGATATGAGCTGACATGGTTAATCTCTGTGTTTGTCATCCATGTCACAAGACTTGATGATAGTCGTGATCTTAGAGAGAGAAAGTTTGGCTAAGTCCCGGGTCTTCTTGATAACAGCCACATTCATATCCTAGTTTTTCGGGAGGGAGTTTAGTAGCTTCACAGTTTGTTCCAATGGGCACCAGATTCCTCTCAGTATTCTCTATTCTGGGCTTGGTACACTCACGAGCAAAGTGACCAGGCTCGTTGCAGTTGAAACATTGAAGATTGGCTTTGCTGAATCCCACCTTCTTGTCTGTATTGTTGTTAACCCAATTATTCCTTCCCGTCCTTTGAGTGAACTTCTTGGCCCTGAATACCGCCATAGCGATATGCCAAGAAATGTCCATTTCTTCCAAATCATCGGGGTTGACTTGATCTAGATCTCCTGCCATTATTGGTTGAACCAGCTCACCAGTAACAAGAGCATTATAGCATTTTAGAAGACCGGCCATCATGCCTAAATTCTCTTCAGCTCCTTTAGGAAGAGCTGGAGTATTCGATTTAGCAGCAGAAGCAGAGACAGATGGAATAGAAGATGTCATCGGTATATTGGAAGAGAAAAAAGCTTGCTGAGTCGGAACTTGAGCAGGGAGAGCTGATAAGGCGCTATTAGTAGACACTCCAAGATTAGCAGACTGATATGAGCTGACATGGTTAATCTCTGTGTTTGTCATCCATGTCACAAGACTTGATGATTGCCATGATTTCAGAGAGAGAAAGTTTGGCTAAGTCCCGGGTCTTCTTGATAACAGCCACATTCATATCCCAGTTTTTCGGGAGGGAGTTCAGTAGCTTCTTGTTGACTTCTTTCTTTGACAATGTGATCCCAGCAGTTGTCATCTTAGTGTTTAGAGTAATAAAATGTTGTTATTGAGCTTCGAGGGATTCTCCGAGCACGTGGTTAAACAAGTTGAACCTCTGACGAAGCATGTCCTGCATGCTCTGCTTCATATCGTCATTTCCCTCGTAGACATCAACTAACGCATCCCAAAGGGATTTTGCAGTCTTGTACTCACGAAAACCTTGAGCAATTTCTGGCGAAAGTGCCATAGAGAGAGTTTCAAGGGCCTTTTCATCCAGTTCAACTTTTTCAAAATCCAAGTCAGTGTATTCTTCAATAGGTTTGTCAATTGTAGTATCATCTCTAGTAATTGTAATTTTGATAGGAGGACGCAAGTAACTTCTCCACAACTTCACATCCTTCATCTTAATGTACTGCTCAAACCTATACTTCCATTCCGAGAAGCCTTCAACCTTGATGAATCTAGGAATACGGGTGGTCGTACCCATAAATGGGTCGAGATCGGAATGAACATTTTCAATAGTTGAATCCATTGAAAATGAACTGAAAAACACCAAAAGTCAACAAGCACTTGAGCAAAAAGTATCAAGTCAAACAGCAGCCGGACCAAAATCTCGAGACAAGGCTGAAAACCACCACCAAAAACCACCTAGACTGAAAACGAGGACCGAAAAGCACGTTGAACAAAAATTTGGACCAAAAACAAGGTATACCGAAATCAAGGTTGAGATATGCTGACCGAAATCAATAAAAACAACCGAAATCGTCAAAACCCTAAAGTGACACCGAAATCCTTTAATGGATTGACCAAAAACCACCTTAACAGACCAAGAACCAAGCAAACCCTAACCGAAAACCCTGAGAAACAGCGTCGCTACAGAAATCGATAGGAGCCTGACCGAAATCGTTTTTCAGATCTGGAAAACGTACAAACAGTTCATAAAACGCCGTTTTTGGATCAAAAACTTCGTTTTTGGATGATTTTTGCTTGAATATGCCAAGAACACGAATTACACTCGAACAAAAACACCCAAAATGATAAAATAAACAATCCAAATCGATCCAAATCTTCACAATCCAAGCAAAGGTAATGATGAGATTGATACTAAAACACTCAAAAACACGAGGTTTTCAAGCTCTGATACCAATTGTAGGTCCTGAAACAATCCTAGATCTTTGCACAGTATCAATCAAATCAATCAAACACAAGAATTATTCTTCAATGCACACTTTATATTGATAAAGTCGGGTACATAAGAACGTAAGTTGCTTGAACAGAAGGAATTTCTCTATGCTAGAACAAGGCTCCAAAAAAAACTAACAAGCCTAATGAAGGCTTAACAATGATATAT
Organism: Cichorium intybus; assembly: GCA_023525715.1. NCBI lineage: Eukaryota > Viridiplantae > Streptophyta > Magnoliopsida > Asterales > Asteraceae > Cichorium > Cichorium intybus. The sequence continues at coordinate 57,016,522 of CM042017.1, read as the reverse complement.
ATAGTTACGCTTAACCAGACCGAAAACCTAAGCCCACGGATCAGATCAAACCAAAAACACAGGACCAGGCCCACCGAAAACCCTTGGTTTTCGGTCATCATGACCGAAATCCAAAGGGATTTCAGTCCCTGGCCGAAATCCAGAAACAGCCCTCAATCTTTGAGTATTTTCTATTTTAGTCCCTATTAAATGCAAAGATTAAACCACTAAAATAATTCATAACACTTAGGTCAAAAAAGTGTATCAAACTCATGCTTAATCACTTGATGTATGGAAGAAAACCAACTAATCTAATGGACCAAAAGGTATGGAGTTTCCCCAAATCCAACACCAAACAAAATGTAAGACCCCGTTCCCAGATTAACCAAGTTGAATTTTTAAAAGATCTAAGTTTTAGGAAAAATGTTGTTAGCGACTCTATTGATGGTTAGCGATGCTATGATTGGCTGTTAGCGTCGCTATGGTTGGTTGTTAGCGTCGTGATGTTGGTCAAGTGGTGGGATGGCACGTTCTTGAGATAGAACCGCTATCATAAGGATAATGACGCTATCTATCGATGTTTGCATCAAAGCCCTAGATTTCGGGTTTTAGGTCTTATTTAAGGGCACAAAACCCTAGGTAGCCGTCATTTTCACCCTTGAGCCTCCAAAAACATCTCCAAACTCTCTATTAGCTTCCTTGGGTGATTTTGTTGCTTTTAATCACTTGAAAGATTTCTTAAGGAGAAGGGTGGTGCTAGAAGGTGCATGGTGGTGCTAGAAGGTGTTCTTCAAGTTTGAGGCAGCAAGAACTTCATCTTTTCTGGACCTTTGTGAGTAAAGCTTATTCCTTTTTTATGTTTATGAGGTTGATTTTTTTTTTGGGTAAAGAGGGCGGCACCTCTGGCAAATTTTATTAATAAAAAGAATAAATACAATATAAGGCTGGGGACTCCCCACCAAAAAACAGAAAAACCATTGGGACAGGCCCCAACGGACAACAGGCTAAACTAGGAACCAAAACAAGAGAAGGAACCAGAAGCAAACAAGAACATAAAGGAAAACAACCTGCAAAACAAACAAACCATACAAGCCAAAACAAGCAGAGAAGAAAAGAAAGCGCAGATGAAGAAAATTAAGGGAGGGTCCAAATAGTTTTAGCCAAATCAACATTAGTGCAAGTTTTCATAGAAAGACTCAGCAGTCTACAGCGGATATCATCCTTAACACTATTCACGACAGCATGATGAGATCTTTTTTTTTTTTTTTAAATGCGTAAATTTCTTTCCCGCCAAATATGGTAGACAGCTCCAGCAAAAACAAGTCTTCTAATGATGGACCAAATGGTCTTGTTCTTATTAATGGGGTTGAGTTGAGTAATGATATCAGACCAACTATCAGTGGAGAAGGAGAGATTCATGACATGATGGAGGTCATGCCAAACCAAAGAAGTGAAAGAACAATCAAAGAAGAGATGGGAAAGGGAATCCGGACAGTCCCCGCAGAACGCACAAATGAGATTGGAATTAGTATCCCAAATTTTGATTTTATCATGAGTCTTAAGACGATTTTTAAGAGCAACCCAAAGAATGAAAGCATGTCTGGGGATGTTTTGGGAGAACCAAACAAGATGGAACCAAAAGACCGGTTGGTGATAGGGACGAATAGACTGCCACACAGAACGAACAGAGAAAGGAGAGAGTTGACCATCTCTAGATCTCCAAAGGAGTTTATCAGGGACGGACGTGGAAATAGTAGGAGGGTTATGAGAAAGAAGAGCACCATGGGAATCTATCCAACAATGAGGCCGAACCCAAGATCCGTTAAGAACCAGTTCAATAACCTTAGTATCAGGAGTGAAACCCGCATCATGGATGTTACGGACAGACAAGAATTTAGAAAGAGGGCCCGCAGGTGCCAGTTATCGAACCAAGCAGAAGTAGAGCATCCATCACCTATCTGGGAAACTACATACTCCCTTATCTTATCCCGCATATCCAGGATGTTACGCCAGGCAAATCCAGAACCGTATTTTTTGGGGGCATCCCAAAAGTTACGGCCACATAAACGGTATGAGGTTGATTTAGTGTTTGTGATGGTGGAAATGAATTTTTGGTCCCTTTTTGGCTCAGCCTTTGGAACTTGACTGGAAAGTTCAGACCTTCATGCTTCTTGTAGCACTTATGGAGCCATTAAGTCAGATTAGAGAGTGTGCCAAGCTCTCTTTGGTTGTTTTCATGGTTGTTTGGCTAGTTGTAATCTTTTGGGACTTAGGTTTTGAGTTTTGAGCATGCATGACCATAAAGGTGGCAACTTTATATGGCAATGATCATTTTGGGTAAGTGCTGGAAGGACTTGACCCCCTGATTAAATGGATTAAGAGCTTAATGAAGTTTTGAGACTGATCATAGTTAGCGCTGCTATCTTAAGGAGATAGTGACGCCAACAGTTTTAGTGACGCTATCGTTGAGCAGATAGCGGCGCTATCTGGCTGTTGACCATCGACTTTGACTTTGACCGTTGACTTCTTGACCAGTTTGAATTTTGGTCAAACTTGAGAGATTTGGGGTACCGGTATTAGATATTTATCCTGTTTTGAGTTGAGGAATTTCCAAGTGAAGGTTATCCTTATTAAGAAATTCATATTGTCGGGATCTGAGGGCACGCACGTAGAGTGCTGTTTAACTTGGCGGATCAGGTGAGTCTTCTCACTATACTATGTGGGAAGTTGCATGCATATGTAGCCTCAATTACTGTATGTAATAATATGTGTTAACTGGGTGTGTCTTGTGTTATTTGACTGTATGGTTGGTAATAGGAACCCGATGTGTTAGGCTGTATGGTTAGACTTCTGTGCTTATATGTGATAGTCGTTGGATTTGTTTTAGCGACTGAAGAATGAGTTGATCAACCCGAAGGTTGCTGCATGATAAAGGATGATGCATGACCGGTCGTACCTATGCACTCGAAGATGTTTAATGACGAAAGGACGATGCACGACCGGTCGTTCCTAGATGTCGTATGGGACTTATGTGTATGAATGGAATGGATCGTGTGGTATTTTGGGGGACTCACTAAGTTTTGTGCTTACTCTTTCACCCTAAATGTTTTTCAGGTATCTATTGGCTTGAACTTGAAACACGCCGCGGCTATATTACATCTGAGGTTTTGGTATTCAAGTGGAATGTTATACATTCTATTAGAATATTACACTTATGGTGTAATATTCTATTAGAATATGACAAAAACCATAATTTTTTATTCTATTTTTATTTACTATTAATGTTCTAAATAAAAAAATGACGAAAATAATAAATAAATATATTTTTTCATTTTTTTTCATTTTTTACACCCAAAATGAATGGTTATGATTGCGTCTCTCCGTCTCACAAAATCTCCAGCGTCTCATATATATATATATATATATATATATATATATATATATATATATATATATATATATATATATATATATATATATATATATATATATATATATATATATATATATATATATATATATATATATATATATATATATATATATATATATATATATATATATATATATATATATATATATATATATGTTATCTTAAAGTATAATAATCGTAACATTTGAACAGTTTAAACAAGTTTGTTGGTCATGTGTGTACAAAAAAGAAAATTACCCTAATGTGAACAAAACCAATAGTTCATTGCCCTCCTATGTCAGTTAATCTCACGTGTACGCTACATCATATGTTAACTACACCAACCGGTAATAATGGTAATATGTGAACAATTCAAACAAGCTTGTTGGTCATATGTGTACAAAAAAAAGTTACACAAATGTGAACAAACACAAAATATGGTTACCCTCTGTTGGAAATATGGGGTTTCGATTGTTAGAATCCACTGACAGTCGTGAGATACACTTTCAGGTTGAAGAATTTTGATAGAACAATCGAAATTTCAATCTGATGAAACTTAGTGTTCAAAAACAGATAAATGCAGAAGAAGATATGATTTTTGTACCAAAAAACGTATGACCAAAACCGGATTATAAACCCACAATTTCGGGAGTTATAAAACCAACCTTAACCGCCCATAAGTTCGGGACTTATAAAACCACCCAAAAACTACCATTAACGACCCACTATTTAGAGAGTTAGAAAACCACCCAAAAACACCGTATGCAGTTAAAAGGACCGAGTCAAAATCGTCACATAACTTCCTCTTAAATGCAATAGATACGGGTTTATAATGGTAAAAACAGAGTTTAAGTTAGGGTAAAAAAACAGGGTTCAAAACCGGTTTTAAACGACTCTGCCCTTTGGATATCAGTATACTTTAAATCAAAATAAACACAAACAAGTTTATTCTGCACCACCCTTATTTGTTCAATGTTTATTAAGAGTCATCAAATTTATCACATTACACTTAAATTTAATGATACAAATCTCCAACACCTCCTAAGTCATTATCCCTAATTTTCAGTAGTTAAAGGGATTAGAATATATTTATGTATTTTCATATTTTATTAGGAGTCTAAACCATTTTTTATTAGGTGTCGCTTGCGTAGGTTAGGATTTCAATAAAAATCTGGGTTGGGCCGTTGGTAGGGGAAGCAGAAAAAAGAATTATTTATTTTTGGTATACTATGGTTTTTTCAACCGGTTTAACCGGAACCGGCAGGTTGCTGGTTTTTAATAACAGAAAAACCGCTAGTAAATGACCCGGAAAAAACCAGACGGTTCTCAAAAAGCCGGATTAAACCGGACAGGTTCAACATTTAAAAGCAGGTTACAGAACCATATGATTCGGACTATTGCTTAAAATTTTTTACTAAAAATATGGCTTGCCAATCAAAAGTGGGGTAACCCATAAGCCTTTTGAAGGTCTATGTGTTTGAAGCCTTAACTTGAAGGAACCCGTAGATAGACCAACCTATTTATAGTGCTAAGACCTTCCTCTCTTTTTCTTCTTTGAGCCGATGTGGGATTGCTTTCTGCCAATTCCCATCTCTTTAGTTTTAGTTTTATGTTTCCTTTATTTCATATCTTTTTCTTATTATTATATTAACTAATTTTCCTTTTATATATATATATATATATATATATATATATATATATATATATATATATATATATATATATATATATATATATATATATATATATATATAATGGTTATTAGTTTTGTAGGTTATTTTATATATAAGTTCATACTTGTGGAATACAGGGCGCTTTCATTACATAAACTTCATATTTTTACAGCCGGTTTGACAACCGGTCCGGTTTTTAAAACCTTGTGGAACACACGGCGCTTTCGTTTTCTATTCTGCAATTTTTTTAATTAATAAGAGCATCAATTTGAGTCGTATCAGTCCTCTACAACAAATGAGGAAGCTAAGTTAACAAAAATGAATACCAAAGTGTTGTTCGTATAAACTGTTGTATAAACTTAGTGTAACGTCTTATTCTAGTTCGTACACAAGCGTACAAAATCTACAGAGCACCTGGTACCTATCTTTCGTCAAGCTGTTACGAGAGTACTTGAACAAAAGTCATACTTTTTCCGAAAAAAATTACTATTTACATCCGACTTCGGAAGCTATTAGTCAACTATATATATACAAAAAATTGGAGTGCTGTTTCGAATTACATAGTTTCAATTTGAAACGGTGATTTTATCAAAACTTGTGAGAAAAGCAGGGGTTTTCAAATTTCAATTTGCATCCTCGACGGAAGTGTGGAAAATAAAACTTGGAAACGCTGTCGTTATGTCCCTGAATCATCATCATAAAAAGTTAAAATAAAGCGGCAAGAGAAAGGAATATGAAAAATTGACATACGCAAGGTAAGGAAGAGTCATGTTCTTCAAAAGGCTGGGGTAACGTAGGGCAAATTCCTTCCATTCCTCTTTGCTGATTTTACCATCTCCATCAGCATCAGCATCCATAAATGTCTGCAGTAAGAATAATGATGTATTTAATTAATTATTATATATATATTAATCATCAAATCTGAGTTGTGAGTGTTTGTTTCATTTCCTCTTGCTATTTCTAGAACCAAAAGTACTAAATCAAGATTATAGTATAATTGTTAAAACATCTTATACAAAATACAAATAAAATTTCATTTGGAATTAGCAAATTTGATTCTGCTTATAGTAAACTTTTATATTTACGTTTTCTCCCTTCACTAATTTCGAATTAATTGTTTTCATCTCTGTTTGTTATAAACTTATATTAATAGTATTTTGTAAGTTGCGATTTCGGTCCCTAATTATATTTTAAAGTTACAATTTTCGTCCCTTACAAAATTTGTTTTTTGTCGAGCTGCGTTTTCCAATATACTGGGTTTCCGCAGCATCGAATTAATTGTTTTCATCCCTATTTATTATAAAGTTATATTAATAGTATTTTGTAAGTTGCGATTTCGGTCCCTTATTATATTTTAAAGTTACGATTTTCGTCCTTTACATAATTTGTTTTTTGTCGAGCTGCGTTTTCCAATATACCGGGCTTCCGCAGCATCGCACGAACAGTCTAAATCCTAGTTAGTGTAAAATACAAAAACAAGTTTAGGAAGCTTTTACTTTGTCTATAATTGTCTCCAAAAGCTCATCTGATAAGTTCATCTCCGATTCTGTTAGTATTGCCACCAGCATCTGCTTCACCTATAAATGAAAAGGCCCCTTTTAAATAATTGCCTTTCGCATTTAGTGCACATAGACCGATATCAATACAACAATATTTGAAAAAGACTCGATCTCTCATCTGATCAAAAGACGTAAATACCCTCATCATCATCGTCAATTCTTTCTCAGGATATTTTTTATGATAAGGGCCAAGGGGCATTCACGTCTTTTACACACACGTGCGAGTTAATATAGAGCAAGGCATACTCACTTCTTCTCTCTCAATATATCCTGTCTGTCTCAGATCATAGAGCCTAAAAGCAACTGCACGAAAATCAAAATAAAAAAATCACTGTAATTACTTACGAAATATTAAAAGTATATGAAAGGACTGCTTTAATGTCTTACAGTTTATTTTATCTTCTATAGGTGCGTACGGATGGAAGATACTAAGAGCATGGACAAATTCCTCAAATTCAATTACACCGTTTCTCTTTTCGTCAAAAAGATCAAAAACCTAGAAAACGAAAAACCATTTTCGGATAAATTATTGCAATCTACAAATCAAGGAGAGAAAAGTAAAAAAATAAAAGGGAGCACTTACCCGATCCAAAAATAAATTCTCACCCTGAGGGGTATTAAATAGTGCTAATCGGAGCTCTTCCTAGACACAAGTAAACGTGAAAATATTAGCATTACATTCAACACAGCAATTTTAATATTTTATAGAATGCTGATGTTTAAAAAAGTAAAACCAATTAACAATAACATTACTCTTTTTTTCATGCTAATACAGCCAATGAAAGTAAAACAAAAATATTCACTCTTAGATTTAAATATTTTGCACATGGATTTACAAGGGAAACAACATCTAAGGTAAATATATAAATCATAGCATAAAAGTGTTCTTAAATTACAATAAGAAGTGAAATTTCAAGCTTAAATTGAAACTAGAAAGTATACCTTGTGTATCAATCCATCGTTAATAATTGAGCAGCTCAAGTTCTTAAACAGTTCAAAAAGTGCCTCCACTTCATTAATACTAACTGCAAAAGGACATACATAATAAAGGCAATAGACTTATAGACTGTCCTTCTTAGTTCATGAACTTCATATCTAATAACATCGCCACATAAATGCTACAACATGAGGCACATGTAACATACCATTCTAATTATAACACAACAGTTATAGTAATAATAGTAATAAAGGAAAGGTGAATGGTACTTTAAAGCCACTATATTACCGGGTCGTATTTTAATCCCCTAAATATACAATGTAATATACACGGTGATACCTAATGAAGGAGATGAACTCTATTTGAGTTGCATAAAAACCTGCAACTCAATTACAATGCCCTTTGAAGGAAAATTCCCTCAAATGGGAAATTTAGGCCCCTTCACCCCTTATAAACATATCACCTGTGTAGATCATTATTGTTTAGAATTCTAAGAAGGATTTGACAGCCACATTCGAACTTATGATAGATACTAGAGATCTAAAGAAAGAAACGATTAATGGTTGATCTGTATTCTTCAGATTTCTTGAAACATAAAGGTTTATATCAATTTTGAAGCTAATGCTAGTTTAGTTGACCTTAAATGTCAAATTAAACGTCTTCCGCCGATCATTAAGCATGAAGAAGAGAGTCGAGTCTAGCAATTTTTAGTATTGACTTCTGGAAAAACAGATTTGGATCGCAAACTTCAATTGAGAATCACAGGAAGATTTTCGCGGTAACTTAAAACGAGTAAAACTAAAAGAGATGGAGAGCAAATCATTAATTTGTCATCGAGTCAAATGCAGTAAATTGGTTGGTATTACTGTTTCCCAAAACATTTAGACTGAAGCTAAATTAATCACCAAAAAGAGAAAAAGGAACCTACAATTAGATCCGGATGCAAGGCGACACAGCTCATGATGATCAAAACGAAGCTTCGCAGTAGTGGAACGATTACAGGGTAGGAAACCCAAGCAACCAGAGACAGTGAACAAAAGGTATTCAGCTATGGCCATAAATGGTACAAATGCAGCACACAACTTGTCTCCGATGGTTAACGAGCTCCATCTCTGATCAAATCAAAACTCATTCAAAAACGGAAATTCAACACAAAGAAAAAAACAAAAGTTGAAGTAATATATGGTTAAAAGAGGGATCTGTACGGATGAATCATCGGGTGCACTCATCATGCCCTACTGCAAGATGATTAGAGCTTCTTTCTATCCAAAATTGGAGGAACATTGAGACTTGAGAGACAGATGAACGAAATTGAAGAAGCGTATAAACTATACAGCTCTTATAAGGAGACAAACAAGGTTAGGATAGAGCTGGCTCTGCAGAATGTGGCCTACTAAGGATTAATATACTAATAAAATATGTGGTTGCTTTTAAATATAACATTAAGAATATATAAGTTAGTACCTATATAGTCTTATATAACTAAAAAGTTTGTGTATTATTGTCAATTTTTTATATATTAATATAAAAGCTTACGCATCGCATTATCAAATTGGATGATGCAGACAAATGAGGTCACTGTAAGTTACGAAAATAGATCGTGGACTATCTTCTGATTTACAGTTTTAACCCAACAAATGTTGCTATCAAAATAAATATAACTTCTTCGAGGATTATATTATAAAAGAATTTCAAATAATTTCAAATAAAGGAAAATGCAATCTATGACCAACATGAGAGGACTAAAATAAGATATAATGCTCTTAGTCTAGTTTTTAACATAAACTTATCATATTGTCCATTGACAATTATAATAATTTTTAGTTTGTTTTCAATAAATGTGTTTTAAATATTCTACTTGTAGTTAAAAATATTATATTATTTTGACTTGATAAAAACAGGTTCTCACGAATTTGCAATTTTATTTGTTATTGGAAAAATCATTTTTTACAGTGATAAAAGATTATTTTTATATAAATTTCATCAATTTTTTACACAAATTACTATTTAACTCATCTGGTATGTTTAAAATTTAACATTCTGATAAGTTAGTATAGGTCAATATTTTTTTTGTATATGATTACCATCAAACTATTACTCTGATCATCTTATCCGAAAAATATCACGCACTTCCATTGCCACCGTCCACCTTCTACCGCCACCATCCACCTCCATCAACAAACTCCACGTTCCGTCACTATCATGTGCCACCTCAACGACCCATCTTCACTATTTACCACCAATACTACTATGAAACTTATATGAAACAACTTCAACCTGCAACAAAATTGATTCAAATCTCAAACAATTGAAACTCAGATTGAAGCAATACAATTGCATCATTGAACGGAGGTGGTTACTGATGGTGCACCATTCAAGAAGAAAGAGACGAGAGATGGATGTGGGGGTAGGATAAAGTAAAGAAAATGGGTGGAGCATTTCCACAGGAGAGAACGAAGAAGAGATTGTACATTTTGCAATGTTTTTTTTTAAATAAGTAAGTAAAAATGGCGTTTTCATTCTTCTTTGGAATTGTATTGGCTAGAAAAGATGACTGAAAATTTGGCGATGACCGAAAAAATTGAAAGTGATTAAATTTGTATAAAAGTTAATTTAATGGTAAATCGTGTTAAAAACTCTAAGTTTGATTATGTTTCTTAAATAACAAATATGAGTTTAATGATAAATTATGTAAAAATAGATATTAAATAAGTATAAAAGTGACACTTCATTACCTGTACATGATCATTTTCCCTTTGCTATTAAATCATCGGTTGGCAGCCTAAAAAACCAAACACATCTTTGTTTATTGTATTATATGAGATTAAGATGAAATTATTTAGTAAAATTGATCTGAAAGTGGTTAAATTTTTAAGGACAAACTATACTGAAGCCCAATTGAAATTTTAATTCAAGGATCCGTGTAGTTTAACTCCATTTGATTTGGACAAGCAACTGTGTTTAGACGTGTTGGATGTTGGCATGTTTTACTTTTTTTTTTAATGTTTATAAAACACTATTTGATTACATTTGAAAAATAAATAATCTCCGTTTACTTTAAGTTGTATCAAGAAGATTATAATATTTTTGTAAAAATTGCTTGTCGACTTTATTAATGGTTATCATAATGTATTAAAAAATGTTACATCTACAAAAAATAAAAAAAAAAGATTAGTTTTGTCTCATCATATTTGTCTTATTAAATCATGATTGTATGCGTTTTATAATTTTTAAATTGACTCTATTCAACACCATACGCTTTTTAAACTTTGCAATTATTACAACATAACAAAATGCAATCAGATTTATATTTAAAAAGGGCAAATTTCATGGAGATAAATATAATTTCATTAGGAATGGGAACGGATCGGGGCAAAGACACTCATGTCCAACCTGAAAAGTTTCGGATCGAGTTTAGATTGGTGCCTATCGGGTTTCGGGTTTACCAAACACCTTAATAATATAAACCGGATTATATTATTAACCCTTTATTTAATTTAAAGTTTTTTACTTATACATAGTTACCCACAAACTCCTTATATATTATATCCGACTAGTTTAAAACCCGTGTATAACACGGTTAAAAAGATATTATAAGAAAAATGTTTTATTTAATCATACAATTTTATATATATTGAAATATTACGACACAACAATAATAGATAATACCAAGATGTAGCTGTTATATAAAATGTTAAACAATCAGTTAATTTATAAAGTTATAGTAAATTCATAAACTGAAAAAAAAGTAAAAAATTGTACAATGATTTTGTATTGTAAGTAATACAAAATTACCTCTTCATCGATGAAAAGCATTTCAATGAAATATAGATCATTGACGACTGTTTTTTCGTTTAGTTTTCAGAATCGAAGTATGTGGAACTTTAACAATAACATCTTCCTTCAAAATGTCAACTTGTTTTATAAGAGTTGTTTTTTTACCATCCATTGGTCTATAAAAAAAACAATATCAAATCATATTTTAACTTTTAAAAGAAATGGTCCTTTTTGTGTAAACAACACACACAAAACAAAACACACATATTAAACGAAAAGAAACAAAAAATCATACTTCATAGAAAAAGCAATTAATTTTAAAATTTACAAAATTGTATATCTAATTATCTATTCACCACATGAGTTACAATTATATTCTCATTCTTACCAATGCAATTCAAATACCAAAACTTGATAAACCCACAATGGAAAGTGATTCATCGAATAACGTGAAACACAATTATTTTGCGTTTCCAAATTGTTGTAAGGTGATTCAATTCCAAATCACTCATTCTCATACCGTTTTACAAATACATAAAATATATTTTTAAGGTAAAATATAGAAAAAGGTTTCGAATTTACAATTGTTATCGGTTATTGTATTCATCACTTATTCACTATATAACAATTAATATTATATATTTCTAACTTATTCAAAAATTATCGACATATAATATTTAATTTAAATTGTACTTCAAAATTTTTATTAATTACGAATTTTAATATATTTTATATAAAGATAAAATTCAATTTATAAACTCAGAAAATAAAACAGAGTACCAAATAAAATGAAACACATAACTTATCACTTTGACCATTAACCAATTTTGGTTGGTGGACGGATTCGGATCGGTAATACATCTTTTTTCTTTTTAGTTAAATTATGTTTTTTTATTCAAGTTTATAGCTTTAAATTAACTGGGCTTGCCAGTAAACATAGTCTTAACTATTTTGAGAATATCAAACCATTTAATAAGGTTAGAAATTGCTTTTAACCTAACGTACCTTGCTTGTCTATCTTTTATTCTCAAATTGTTTCTAATAAGAACGGTTTAAAAAGTCAAATAGAAACCACAGCTTTCGTTACATCACAAAGATAACAAAAAGTCCAAAACAAAAAAATGTAAGTACGATCAGACGATGTCATAAGATAATCAAGTTATATTGTGTGTGTATGTGTGTAGTGTGTGTCTGACACCATCCGGAAAGCACACACACAAACAAAACAAAGTACGATGCTATTTTTGTAGAACATATAAAAGTACGTTGCTATAAAAACTAAAATATAAATCATTATTTAAATTTTATTTGAATAACAAACACACACACAACACAGACACATAACTAAAATATAAATCATTATTTAAGTTTTATTTGAATAACAAACACACACACACAACATAGACACATAACACACACACACTTTAAAAAAATTCATATTTCAGAAAAAAGTTGTATGTTACTGTGTTTGTGTGTTTGTTGGTATTCAAAAAAATTAAAATAAATCGAACACACATATACACACTGACACCATCAGAAAAACATACACAAAAAAAAAAAAAAAAAAAACAAAGTAAGATGCTATTTCTGTAAAACAAATGAAAGTATGATGTTAAGAAGAATAAAAGATAAATCATTGTTTAAAATTTTTTTGAATAGAAGAATACCCGTTCGTAGAAAAAAATAAGTAAATGATTTCATAGTAAAAAACGATTTCATAGAAGAAAAGAAGTAAACGATTTTAGAAAAAAAAATATTCTATTGATGAATATATTCACATTTATATCATGAACATACCTTCAAATTTTGGTGCAGGTGGTTCAAAAACAAACGAAGAACAACATCAGTCGAGTACAGAGAGAGGGAGAATAGAAGAATAAAATAGGATGCGTACCGAAGAAAAGGAATGAACCGTAAATTGTAGATGTATTTCATAAATGGATTTGATTTGATAGTGTTCCATATTTTTAGGATTTGATTGACTATTAATTTGAATTAAATTGAATGCTGATATTTATGCTTTATTTTTGGTATTGTTTTTCGGATTTTATGGAATAATTATCAGGATTTTTAATTTAAATTGGTTTGTATAATAGGAATTGGTTTTAACTTACCTTATAGATAGAAACTGATAACCTCAAATCACGGTGACAATGAAAACCGATTGGAATAATCTTTAGGCGGGAAAATTTTTCTGTGTTGATTAATATGATGACACGTGTGAATTTGGCATATTAGAATGATGCCAAAGGCATATTAGCTTTGTTTTATTAAAAGAGAGAGATTATGGTAATTATTTTCTAAAAGAATTAAAATTTCAACAATTAAATAGAAAAATTCAAACACCTTAGAACAAAACAAAATGTAATCGTTAAACCGAATTTTTGTCAAACTACAATGATTTTTATGTTATTTGCACTTAAATAAAAACATCATAGTTTCGTACTTTTGAATTGAACCATTTGGATCTTTTTCACTAACCACAAAACTTATTTTTCTTCTTAAAAACCATCTAAATAGAAAAATATATTGAGTATGATAAAATTATAGGCATTTTAAAAAAACATTAAGTTTTCATAAAAATTCAATTTTAACACTGTGTTTTTTTTCAATTCAGTCACTAAGTTTTCTATTTTTTTCAATTAAATCATTATGTCTTCAATATTGTTTCAATGTTAACCATTTAACCGGTCAAGTTGTCAGCTGACGTGACATTGTAACGTATCAGTCTTTGATGATGTGGCACTGACATGACATGATGATGTAACCCTTTCTGATTAAATCACAAACTGATTTGACACTTTTGAAAATGTTAGCGGAAGCTTTAAATACTTTTGAAAACGTTAGTGAAAGCCTTGACAAAATTTCCTAATAATGTACCATCATTCTATGATACAAGCTCGGAGTAACAAGCGAGATTTCCAACCTAAAAATATTTAAACTCCAATGGGTAAGCAAAGCTTAGGAGCCCACTAACTACACATACAACAACATGGAACATAGGCACATAAATGGTAATCAAGTAGCACATAATTTGTGGCATGATTGTAAACAACCCACCGTGAGGATTGTCATTGTGTCAACCGTTTATTTTCTATGATGTCGTCTGCACACATCTCACCGCAAGGATTTTCAGTACAAATAACCCGAGCACGGTCTCTCATGGCAACCACCCTTACTTTATTCTCATACAATCATACGAGCACATACATACATTTCATATCATCACACGTATATAAGTGAAACTCAGCTAAATATCAGAATTCTATATACTACATCCTCTTGTCTCATATGAACTCAACCCTATATTGTAACACCATTCACTAAGGGTAATTGTAAAAACATCATTTAACCCATAATTTTCATCAAAATTATCAATCATAACACATGGGAACTTTGGTCCCAAAACATCTCAATGTGGTTAACTTTGCATTTGAACACCATTTTTAAAATAAAATACGTTTAGGTTTGGGAAGTTTGTCAAAAGTCCATAAACTTTGTTTCTATTTTGAAAAATAACCCTCTCTAATATATATATATATATATATATATATATATATATATATATATATATATATATATATATATATATATATATATATATATATATATATATATATATATATATATATATATATATATATATATATATATATATATATATATATATTTGTGATTTAACACTCCAAACTAGCAAATGATTTTTCTCAAATATCAGGTCAGGGTTTCTTCACAAATTAAACGATTTTTCAGGGACTTTTTCACAAATAAAGTGAATTTTCTTCATTTTTGTAATTGGCACAACTTTCACATACAATATCCAAATTCTACCAACTTTATATCCCTAAAAGGTCGTAAGTAATACTACAACTTTGTTTCAATGATATTTGTCTAATATGTTCAGAGCTTTCACTATATTCCCTTTCATTTAGATAAACTTTTAACCATTTTAAACATTCATATCTCCTTCATTATAACTTAAACTGACCTGAAACTTTTTCCTGTGATTTTATTACTTCAAATACCATAATTTTCTTAAAAATGACCTTTTTCTCAATTCCTCATAGATTTTGAAATAAATATATCTATAAACATTGCATCTCATAATATTTTAATATTTCATGTGTTAGAACACTCATTTTCAAATGAGCATCTCTGCAACGCTTGCCGACACGTTGACGTTTTAACGACAAGATGGGTATATCATTATTCATATATGATTGTCAACTCCCCCACCTCCCTCACCACCTCCAACACCTTAATCACCACTACCACCACCATCACCGCCGCCATTACCACTGTCACCCGCCACTGTCATCTCTACCACCACGATCGTTGCCACCGCCACTTCTGCCACCTCCCCCACCACCACAATTGCCACCACCACCTCTACCGCCACCACCTCCACCTAGCCACAACCACTACCTCCGACACCTCCACATTTACCACTACTACCATCCCCACACCACCGCCATCACCACCACCTCCACCACAAACCGTCACCACATCTACCACCATCACTGTCACTAACATCACCACCGTCGCCACCACCACCGCCACCACCACCACCACTACCTGATGGGTTTTGGGAAGCTAAAAATGATCTTTTTTTTATAAAACAATTTTATACGACAAAGGGAAGCATTTAAAAATAATTAGTTTAGTTTAAGACCATTTTAACAAAACCACCAAGAGGGTCCAATTACATGAACTAGAAATATTATGACAACGCATAGGATGTTAAAAAGACAACCTTTGTAACCCAGTATTAGCAGTATCAAAAAATCGATCCAGATCTCCCCACGCCAATTTTTGCTTACCCTGCAGCCTGGAAGTACCACTAACAATACCTTATTTAATTTCATGAACGGACTCAGGTGAAACACCACGATCACCCCTCGAAAAGACCACCGACAAAACATCTACTAATGGCCTACCACCAGAAGTCTCCTCCTTATCCAGACGAGCTCTCTTTTGGTCCTGTAACTCCTAAGCCCTAGCAACTACCTCAGGATTCCTGAAAGTAAACGGCGTCGGAACCTTATCGACAGATCCACCTCGTAGTACTACAACTCCCCTCTCCATTGTTTTTCGAGCACATCTTCAAACCTAACCAAGCATGGCACACCTGCAAGGATCGGATAGTTCCTCGACACACAATAAACATAGTGTGTGTGCATATATATATATATATATATATATATATATGGGAGGAGGGGGAAGGAGAAGAGGAATACGAGAAGATGAAGAGAAAAGTTCAACACTGATACATACGTTTTTGAACGACAAAGAATTACAGCATCTGCCAAGAGGTACTCAAACCTCCACCATCCAAGGCATGCTCCTAAAATTCTTCAGGGCCAACATACCGTTTAACACCCTCACCATCTACTCACCATGAGAAAACAACTTCAGTATCTTATCAGACACCGGTCCATAGCGATGGTACCCTCCTCCCACATGCGACGAGTTCACCCATAGCCAATGGTACTGCAAATGTTTGGGCAAGCTCTTAACATCGGGAACCAGCACATGGACATTCTTTTGGGAGTAGAAGGTATAGTTGTCACCAGGGGCAGCGAATCAGAAGAAGTATTTAAAAACGCAATAATCCATAACGAGACCCAAAGATCGGTAAAGTAGTTCAAACGCAACGATTTTGTTTACTACGTTGGGAGTTAACTGTCACATGCCAACCCCATTCCGACAAAGAACTTCATCGATTAAATTAGAAGTGGGTAAGCGGTAACCGACATCAAAAGTTTTAAGATAAACACCCACCTTCTTTTCAGGGGGAAGAACGAAGCTAGCATTATCAGTTGAATCAAGACACCATCTTCTGGCTGAAAGCCATACCGTTCGATGAGGGGCCCATATTGTTCCTTGATAGGTTCAACACCTGTAAGGTTCGCCATATAAGGTCTGAGAACAGAACGATGAAGAAGAGAGAAAAAATTCTCAAGAAATCTAAAGAAGTAACTGCGAAAGAAGAGGAAATGTTTAAAGGAACAAAGATGAGAGAGACAGACGGGAAATTCGAAAATTCCCTCGATGATGAAAATTGACACGAGTCACGTCACTCACATCAGCCTTAATTACGCAACCTGAACCATAGGGCGCCACACCGTTTCGTAAGTCTAGAGCGTCGTGGCTAGGCAGCGCTAACGCCTCAACTGCAAGACTGGGGACTTGATAGCGTATCATAGCAATACGATATAGCACGACAACGCAGTTGAGCCGTCTGCACGGGTGGCTGGCGAGACACTTAAACCGCCAGCGGGTCATCAAGGCAGTATCACCCGTGCGATCAACTATTAATCCTCCCAGCGAGGAACGACACCAACTCACACGAGACAAAAAGAACAACCTACGATGCAGACTGACATTTGCAGACGACAAAGGTAGTGCACGAGCCACTGACAACACCTAGTAATATCAAGTATTTTAGTCATTGTTAGGCCTTATTCTTGGTTATTTTATATAATATATACATTGGTATTTCTCACTTTTTGTGCTAGTGCTTGTTTGCAAAGAAATGTTATAAACAGGGACTAAAAGCGGACAAATAGAAGAAGTTTTGAAGATAAAGACAAATCAGTCGAATGAACACGCGCGCCGCCGGAGTGAATGTATGTGCGACGCGCCACGTCAACGATTAGGCGGTGGAGAGAAATTCAAATAGCAAAAAATCGGAGATAAGCCGGTACACGCGACGTGGCTATGAGCTTTACACGCCGCGAATTCTAATTTTCCACACTATAAATAGAGGTCATTATGTCGAAATTCACAGGCAACGAACGACCCCTAAGGTGGACTTAAGGCTTCTTTGACTCAAGTTTCGGAATTTCAGCAACCATTCGTGGTATTTCGTCTGTTTTCACTTTAATTTCATTATTAGTTTAGTTTATTTTAGCCTTTGTTCTATTGTTTATGGATTGATCAAACCAGTAGCCTAGGTTAAAGTTATTTATTTTCGGATTCCAGTACTATGACATCCCGGAAATTTATGCCTAGAACTATAAACCGTCAATTCACCGTGAACCTTTTTGTAACCTAGCCTTTCGAGCTTTAATGCATATTTTGGAAAATATATAAAGTCTTTACAATTAAAATGAGATACGATGTGAAATCTTAATTTCAATAGTGGAAAATCTCAGGCACAAACTGAAACCCTAGTTAATACGTCTGAAAAACTGAAAATAAGTATTAAGCGTTCATGAACAAAAACAAACACTCTAACCTCGTAGTACATGTTCCCCTGATTCCGGAGGTATAAAGAACGTTCAAAACAGAGCTCGTATGTAAAAGATACGGCTGTTATAAGAAAACAAGCCAGTGGTTTTCTTTAATTACATAAACCGCTTAGATCCATTGAGACACTTGCACACCTCAGATGGAAATACCGAGAACATTTTTGGACTCAGACTATGGTCTATTATTTGATTCCATACTCGAAATATTTTTAGTAAAAATATTTATAAAAGTCGAAAAATTTGACGTTCTAGATAAACGAACTCAAATATTTAAACGCGATTTCCCGGAGTTCTACAACTCGAAAAATACATGTGCAAAGCTCTAGTCGAAGCTCGTTGGTGTTATTTCACGATGCTTCTTAAACGTGATTATTCTCAAATCTAAACCGAATTCACGCTTCAAAAGTGAGTGTTACGGCCCCTTTTTCTATGCTTTTATATATTTTGGGGGAGAATACATGTGCAAAAATATTAGTTTGTTGATGATAAATACTTACCGATTTCATATCTAGTTTTATAAATGTTATTATAGCTTTATAAAAGTTGCCTTTAAGTAACACATATTTTGTTAGAAACTAGTTATGAACTAAAATGTGATATATTATAAATGATTTTCAAGTAATACAACTAGATGAAATAATACATCAATTTACTACAAAAACTTATCATTTTATGTCAAGCATAAAATTATGATTTCATGTGAAAACGTTATGAAATTTTACCACCTTTGTAGTATTACAACTCCTACAAGATTTATCCACTATTTAAGCGAGTATTGTATGCTTTTACGTATATATTTATCAACATACTCAGCTTTTATAGCAAAACTTTCATTTTGCCTAGTGATTTACCCATGCATAAGTTTGGGGTTGAGAATTATCTTTCATTTATCAATGGCTTTTATAGTGAGACACTATTCATAACCTAAGTAAAAATGCTTAGAACCCACCCTACTATAACCGTTAATCATCGGAGCGAGATACATATGTATAGATCTATACGGGTTGACACCCTCACCTATGGTTTCTAGCTACAACCCCGACGACAAAATATAAGTAGGTGATACTTATCTTTTCATTACTACGATGTCCATGAAGCGTTGTAGGAGGGTACATACTAGTCGGATAGCTCGGTTATAGGACTCATTATAAACATTGATGGTTTCTCAAAAACTCACACAATTATTTATAAGTACATTATTACTTATGGTTTCCAAAGTTTCTTTACAAACATCATTTATAAGTATGGATTTACTTAAAAAGAAAATACTTTTAGTTGTTTTTAAAAGTATCACTGCTATGTTTAGCAGAAAACCTGTAACTCTCACCAACCTTGTGTTGACCCTCAAAACTACATGTGTTCTCAGGAAATCAGTAAGCCTTTCAGAAGATGGAAATGTTCATGGATTTCAGGCAACCTAGTTTACTAGTTTTTGTTATATCTGCCTATCTGTTAAGGCGTTTCATGTACTCTACTATTATTATTTGTAAGGACCACGTGTTCAAACTTCAAGATGAAATGCAACTATCCTTTTGTTTATCGTTGTACTTGTGATGTATATTTAATTGCTTGTGATCCATGAACTAAGTCGCACAGCCCGGCGTATTCTGCCGCCTCGGCCGGGGGTGTGACAAGTACTTTGAATGTTTGGATTTGAAGTTTAATACAAGTAATCATTTGGTTCATGGTTTTATTGCACTTTTTAGTTTTTATTGTGTTTGAATGCTTGTTGAATGCAATTGTTTGGATTGTTCTCTTCTGGATTCTGAACCTTGTTTCTGATTTCAGTAAGTAACATTAGTTGGATCTTAGTTTAGTTTATGTTTGATTTGGATTTGGACCTTCGATTTGGAATTGTCTTGTTTGTTTGTTTTTGGAAAAGTAGTACTAGTCCCTCTGGCTGTAGCGTGACACTACAGTTGGTAAGCTATCAGCCTATCTTGACCATGAAACTCCTGTGGATCGACCCTTACTACCGCTGTACTAGTGTGTGAGAGGTTTACTTTCTTATTTTTGACCGCATAACGACCGTTGCGTTGTCAAATTTTGGCGTCGTTGTTGGGGAGTTGTGAGCTTAGGATAAGACGATCTGTAGGGAGTTGTTTTATGATTTTGGTTTAGTTAGTAATTTCATTTTGGTCTTGGCGGGCGATTTGCATTAGTGCATGCATACCCGTCGGGGTGGGAATGCATCACCCTTGCTTTTTGACTCTGAAATCGAGCGAACCGCACTTAAAAATCGTGTGCCTAGGCGTTTAGTTAACATGAGTCCCAGTAGTGTTACAGTGGAAGATGTTACCAATGAGCCTTTGGGCAAGGAATCGGGGGCAGCTCCATTCATACCCCCAGTTTCTGAATTTCATATAGGAAGCACGAGTACTGGTGGTGGTGCAACTTCAGCCCCTGCACCAATACCATCGAGTACTCAGCCTTTAGTCCAACCTTTTGGTCAAACCTTTACAAACCCTTTCCCAGTATTCGCTGCCATGACTTGGGGAGCGCCTAACAGAGATGGCACCCCACAACCACGGCAGCAGGTACCGGTGTCCCAACTACAAGTTTCACAACCATTACCACCACAATACCAACAACCCTTTATTTTTAAACACAACCAGTTATTCAATTCATACCACAATCACAACTACAATTTCAGCCTATACCACCACAAACCCAAGCCCAACCACAACCTCAAATTCAACCTCAGCAACCACAGTACCAGTATCAGGAGGCAGACCCAGTCTACGATGAAGAGGACGAGGGATGGATTCCAAATCATCCACAGTAGCCACAACAGCAATGGAACTGAGGTCGGGGACCTTGAAGGAGAATTCAGCAGCAGCAAGGTCAACAAGGTTACAACAACAATCAGCATAACGAAATTAGGCGAGCGATTCAAGACTTTCAGCAAAAACCTGGGGAAGCTTTCCACGAGGCATTTGAAAGACTAAAAGAACTTATGAGATCTTGCCCAACCATGATGTTCCACGGTGGCAGCTGGTGAAGATATTTTTCAATGGGATGGATGAGATGAATCAAGCAATGATCAACGCTTCATCTAGTGGGACTTTTATGTGGCAAGAAACAGATGATGCGTGGAGGTTTTTGGAATAGCTTAGTTTAGGCTCGAAGGCCAGTGGATCCATGAAGGACAGCACAACATATGCAGCAAGTGTGGAAGCCGAAAACAAATGGAAAAAGGAAATTCAAAGTGAGCTAAGTGCCGTCACCAAAAAGTTCAATCAGCTTCTCACAAGGTTCCAGAAGGATAATGGAGCGTACGTACTACACGGTCAGACGTTGTGTGATATGTGTGGCAAAGTAGGTCACAGTGGCAGCACATGCACCATGTCACATGAGGGAGTCAGTCAAGTGCATGGATATGGGCAATTCCACAATTTGCCACGACCATTCCGGAATAATCAACAGAAGGAGAATAGGCAGCCGCAAGTAAGGCAGCATAACATGCAACCAACACAAGGAGGGAATACAAATATTGGCACAAAGGAAATCTATGATATTTTAATAAAGCTGAAGGAAGCAGAGGATGCGAATACTCAAGCCATATTAAAATTAGGAAATCAGCTTCTGAAAATGGAAAAGGAAAGAGAGCAAGAGAAGGAGCAGCTTCAAAAGGCACAAGTGAATGAGGTTATTACGCTCAGAAGTGGAAAGAAGATAGACAATAAAGTCGTCGCTCCGCCTGCAGAAGAGGATAGTGATGTGGAGATAGTGTTTGATGAAAAGGAAGAAATTGAGAAAAAAGAAAAAGAGAAGGAAAAGCAAGAGAGGAAGGAGGAATCTGCAAGTAAATGGGAAAAAGGAGAGACTAGTGGAACGACTCCTTTTCATGCGGCTTTAGAAAAGCCAGAAAAAAACGATATGGAAAGAAAGGACCGCAAGCAGAGGAGATGTCGGAGCTGTTCAGTCAAATTAAGGTCAATATTCCATTAGTCAAGTTAATCAAAGAGGTTCCTGCGTATGCGAAGTTTTTAAAAGACATGTGTATTCACAATAAGCATATTCTCTCCCATCTCCCAAAGACGATTGAATTGACCGAGTACGTTAGTTTAATAATTACGGATGCTTTGCCCCCCAAGATGAAGGATCCAGGAGCGCCGCTCATTTCAGTTGACTTAGGAGATGTGCACATTAAAAAGGCTTTGCTAGATTTAGGAGCGAGTGTAAACATTTTGCCGGGGCAGCTTTCTAATAAGCACGAATTTGGCACGTTACGACCGACAGATGTTATCTTGTAGCTTGCCGATAAATCTACAAAGATCCCAAGGGGAATGCTTTCAGATGTCATTATCAAGGTTGGAAGCTTCTACTATCCAGCTGATTTCTTGGTGATGGACACTCGTCAGGCCGCCAATGGGGAACAACCTACAATCATTCTCGGATGACCATTTTTAGCAACAGCAAACGCAAATATTGATTGTCGGACGGGAGAAATGGGAATCTCCTTTGGCCACGAATATACCAAGATCAACATTTTCAACGCGAAGGGAAGCACAATGGAAGAGGAAGAATGCTATCAGGTTGATATCATAGATGAATTAGTGCAACAATACACGCCTGAAGTATTACAACAGGAAGCAGTAGAATTTCATGAAGAAGAAAGTGCCCAGCAGGAAGTTCATGAAGAAGAAGGGACAGAGAAAGAACAGAAACACGAAGAATGCTCGCAAGTCGAGAAGCTGCCAACGGAAATTCCTAAAACTTTGAAGCCATCTTTACAAGAGCCACCAACTTTGGAGTTGAAACCGTTACCAGCTCATCTTAAGTACGCATTTTTAGGAGAAAAGGAGACTCTGCCAGTAATTCTGTCAGCCAATTTGACAGCAGATCAGGAAGTAGCCTTGTTGAAGGTTTTGTCGAAGCACAAGGAAGCTATTGGCTGGACAATTGCGGATTTAAAAGGGATTAGTCCCACGACGTGCATGCACCGTATCATCACTGATGAAGGAACAAAGCCTGCAAGAGACACGCAACGCAGATTGAACCCAAACTTGAAGGAAGTCGTGAAGAAAGAAGTGTTGAAATGGTTAGACGCTGGCATTATTTATCCAATTTCCGACAGCGAGTGGGTCAGTCCGACCCAAACTATGCCGAAGAAGTCAGGAATCACCGTGGTGGACACCAAGGATGGTGACAAGGTTTCCACCAGTCCTGTCACACCCCGATCCTTGGCGGAATCGATCAAGGCGTGATATATTGTTCAAAGTCTCATGACAACTATGTTATAATATGATTAGATTCAATTAAGTACTAAGTATGCAAACAAAATCCACAACATACAAATACAAATCCAAATACAACAACATTTATTACATGAAATTTAAATAGTATTGTGGGTTTCTAAGGTACACCCTACTTTTCATCAACTTCATTCTTCAAATCTGCATCATGGGTAAAAACAGGTCAACTACGAGAGTTGGTGAGTAATCTAGTTTTATTAAAGAAAATTGTGAGTTTGAATAATTTGAAATTTGTTTTCTTTTGAAGTTGGCAAACAAGTGTTATTGAGATAACAATTTATAAATCAAAAATTGATTAACAAATGATAACAACAACAATAAGTCCTCACCCTATATATACATATAAGTATATATATAGGATGGAGCATCTAATCATCATACACACTCAACCACGTGCAATCAATCACCTTAGCGTCCCAAGGCGGGGTGGTCAACCCAATAGCGCTATTATTGTCCATAACGTACCTCAATAATACAGACATAGTCACGGAGATTAGACTAAAAATGGTAATGCACTACAAGTACATGTAGCATAAACAAACAATAATTATACAAATAATGATTCACATATAAATGTCCCAACAATGTTTCAATGGTGAAAAAAATAATAAAATGAAGTTGAAACATATTAAAACCACATGATACACCCCAAAAGTATTTAAAATTATAAAATATAGGGTAGATTACTCACATTAGTCCAATAAGGAATGCGCGTGTTGTACGATAGACGGCTCGGGTCAAAACGACGTGGAACCTATTATAATTAATAGTTTTGGTTTAGGAATCGATAAATGAGAATATAGTATTAATAAAAATAATTAGACACATATTATTATATTAGATGAATTAACAATTATCCAAATTTTGTTTTGAATATTAATGTATTTATATGTTAAATGAATTTTAAATTGAATTAATTACTTTGCTTAATTAATTTATATTTTCACTTTAGGAAATATTTTAATAATTTCTTATTAAAATAATAACTAGTCAAATTATAAGTATTTACAGATTTTATATATTATAAACAATTATTTATATGAAATAATCATTAAAATGCTTTTTTACATGCTTAGATATTTAGGAAAATGGTTTTAAATACTAAACAATAATGAAACATTCTGAAATTATCAGACAATAATTATTTCATAAAATAGTAATTACTGTAAAATTTTCATATTTTTCTTAACTGCTTTAGTATTTATTTAGTATTTTAATGATTAAACAACAACAAAATTCGGGAAAAATAATAAGTGATCCCTAAAAATTCTGAAAAATTAACCATAGTTTTCTAACATTATATTGCGCCTTTTGTAAATATTTTGGATATTTTGGACTAAGGGAAGTATTTCTTATGTTTTTCATTATTAACTAATCAATAAAATCATAAATAATAGGAAAATATTAAGATAAATTCATTAGACTTTTTATTTATGATTACAATGTTATATATGATATTCGGATAAGGTGTTATAATTTTTGGACATGTGTAGCTATTTATTATCAATTTAAACCATTAAATAAACATTAAATCAGGAAAAATAAGAAAACATTCTTACAAAAATCTGTAAATTTAGTAATGGAGTCTTTAATATGTGAATAAGGTGTGAAAAATATAAAATCCAGTTTTTAACATACATAACTATATTTTGCAATTTATTTATCTACAACAAAATAAAATACAAAATAAGCATCAAAAAGTACTATAAATACATGAAACTTTATAAATACACTTTACTCAATATATGGGTTGTTGCAAAATATTCCCAGAATTTATTGACTGCAAAAAGTATTTTATGTGAATTATTGCCTTATTTTAGTGCAATAATTATAGTAATTCAATAAAAATAAGTTATTTTCTGAAAATTTCTAGAACTTCTTATTTTATTGATGGGATCTTTAGAAAAATCAGGTTTATGCATAAAATGAGTTTTAGATATTTTGGTGGATTTAATTTGTTTCATGTATGAATTTGGAACTTTTAACAACATACCTTGATGAATGCTTCAATAGGGATGAAGATTTGAGTATGAGAGCTTGTTCTTGGCTGCAAAATTGATATTTCTTAGAAGAATTTAGAGATAGAGAGGGAGAGAAAGGATAGAGAGGGTTTGAGTGGTGATGAGAATAATGTGTGGGGAGAAAAATGAAAGGAAAGATGATGAGAGGTGTGAGTGAGAGACCATGGGAATAACTTTTGACTTTAGGTGGTCTTCATAATTTCCCACTAGTACAAGCATCTATGTAATACACTAATTAATATAAGAATTTTATAAAATTTAATGTAGAGTTTATAAAAATAGAGTTTTATAAAAAAATAGGTTATTATTTGATTATAACAATCTACTTTGATTTGAAGTTTAATTATAGTATTCAAGTTTGACTCTTTTAATTTAGTTAGAGTATCATACTTTGATTTGATTTTAATATGGTATCATAATTTAATTTGATTATAGTTATAACGTTATACTATGATATTTTGCTATTAACGTCAATTTATATCGAATTGTATAGGTTTTGATCCTATTAGCGTCAAGTAAATCTTGAGTAGGGTTTATTAAATTTCCCAATTGGGTTGGGTTGACCCGAATCCATTTTAGGCGGATGTCACAGTCTCCCCTACTTTAGGAAATTTCGTCCCGAAATTTAAGAAGAGAGTACCTTAAGAGAAAAGTTGTGGGTATTTGGTACGCATTTGATCCTCATGCTCCCATGTATACTCAGGTCCACGTGCTGACTGCCACCTTACCTTGACCAGGGGAATGCGACTTCTTTTGAGTTGCTGTTCCTTTCGGTCGGCAATTTCCAATGGTTTCTCGATAAATTGCATTGTCTCGTCGATTTGGATATCCTCGAGAGGAACATGAAGGTTCTCGTCTGCTAAACACTTCTTGAGGTTGGCTATATGAAATACTGGGTGTACTTTATTAAGCTCTATTGGTAGATCCAACTCGTAGGCTACTGGTCCGATCCTTTTCAGGATTTTGAACGGGCCTACATAGCGTGGTGCCAATTTACCCTTGCGTCCAAATCGAACCACACCTCTCCATGGGGACACTTTTAACATGACCATGTCACCCACGGTAAATTCAAGCGGTTTGCGTCGCTTGTCGGCGTAACTCTTTTGTCGGCTACGAGCTGCGAGAATGTTATTGCGAATCTGAGTGATTTTGTCGGTTGTTTCCTGGATAAGCTCAGGACCAACGATTGGAGAATCCACTATTGCGCGAATCACGTGGGACTCGCCAATTTCATGTCAGCAAATAGGAGATCGGCATTTACGGCCATACAAGGCCTCAAATGGTGGCATCTTGATGCTAGAATGATAACTGTTATTATAGGAAAATTCCACCAACGGTAAATGAGAGTCCCAGTTTCCTCCGAAATCTAAGACACACGCCCTCAACATATCTTCGAGTGTTTGAATTGTCCTCTCAGATTGACCATCGGTTTGAGGATGATAGGCGGTACTGAGATCGAGGCGGGTTCCCATGGCTGCTTGAAGTGATTGCCAAAACCGAGAGAGAAATCTCCCATCACGATCTGAAATGATGCCGAGAGGGATGCCATGCCGACTAACTATCTCGTCGATGTAAATTCGAGCAAGTTGTTCGACCTTGAAATCTTCACGGATGGGAAGGAAATGAACGGATTTGGTCAAACGGTCAATGATTACCCAAATGCTGTCGTGTCCCTTGGTGGTACGGGGAAGTTTGGTTACGAAATCCATGGCGATCGCTTCCCATTTCCACTCGGGGATTACCGGTTGGACCAATAGTCCAGAGGGTCGTTGATGTTCTGCTTTGACTCTGGAACATGTAAGACATTTGGCCATGAATAAAGCAATATCCTTTTTCATTCCCGACCACCAATAATTGGTTCTCAAGCCATGATACATCTTGTCAGCGCCAGGATGAATGGAATATCGAGTTTTATGGATTTCTTCCATCAGGAATGTACGAAGATTGTCGCGATCTGGGATCCATATGCGATCTTGATAATAGAAAATACCATCAGATTTACTTTCCAACTCCCCATCAATTCCCGTGGGCATGTCATTTTCGGTAATTGCCGAGTGTTGGGCTCCTCGAATTCGGTCACTGAGATTGGACAAGATAGGAGAACATATTAGATGAAATGCTTTGGCATGTTCTTTTCGGCTTAACGCGTCAGCTACGACGTTTGCCTTGCCCAGATGATAGCGTATTTCACACTCGTAATCATTTAGGAGTTCGACCCATCGTGTTTGTCTCATATTGAGTTCCTTTTGATTAAGAATATGTTGCAAGCTCTTGTGGTCGGTGAAAATTACGCATTTAGTGCCGTAAAGGTAATGCCTCCAAATTTTAAGAGCGAAAACCACGGCACCGAGCTCCAAATCATGATTCGTATAATTCCTTTCATGGATTTTGAGTTGTCGCGATGCGTAAGCTATAACCTTTCCCCTTTGCATCAAAACACAACCTAGACCGAGATTGGAGGCATCGCAGTATACCACGAAATCTTCGAATCCTTCAGGAAGTGTAAGAATCGGAGCGTCACACAATCTTTGTTTAAGGGTTTGGAAAGCGTCTTCTTGCTTGGGTCCCCAATCAAATGGCGTACCCTTGCAAGTGAGAAAAGTAAGCGGTAAAGCGATCTTTGAGAAATTTGAAATGAAACGCCGGTAATAGCCAGCTAAACCGAGGAATGACCGAATTTCCTTGGGGTTACGTGGGGCTTTCCAATTCTTAACTGCTTCAACTTTTACGGGATCGACTAAAATACCCTTGTCACTTACAATATGACCGAGGAATTGTACCTCATTTAACCAAAACTCGCATTTCGAAAATTTGGCATAGAGCTGATTTCCTTGCAATGTTTGGAGAGTTAGACGAAGGTGTCTTTCATGGTCTGCCTTTGTCTTGGAGTAAATGAGGATGTCATCAATAAAGACGATAACAAAACGGTCGAGATAAGGTTTAAATACCCGATTCATCAAGTCCATGAATGCGGCAGGGGCATTCGTTAGGCCAAAAGGCATAACGGTGAACTCGTAATGACCATAGCGGGTTCAGAAAGCGGTTTTGGGGATGTCTTCTTCCCGTACTCGAAGTTGGAGATAACCCGAGCGGAGGTCGATTTTTGAGAAACATGAAGCTCCTTGAAGCTGATCAAAAAGGTCGTCGATCCGAGGTAACGGATATCGGTTCTTGATGGTCAATTTATTTAACTCCCGATAATCGATACACATACGAAACGAACCATCTTTCTTTTTGATGAAGGGAACCGGGACTCCCCAGGGTGAAGTACTAGGGAGGATAAATCCCTTATCGGTTAATTCTTGGAGCTGACTTGCCAATCCTTGCATCTCGGTTGGAGCCAACCGATATGGAGACTTGGCTATGGGAGCAGCCACAGGAACGAGATCGATGCGGAACTCTAGCTCACGTACTGGAGGGAGTCCAGATACGTCATCGGGAAAGATGTCGGAAAAGTCTCGTACAATCGGAATATCTTCGATCTTCTTTTCTTTGACCTTTGTTTCCACCACATGGGCTAAGAAAGCCATGTATTCTTTACGTAGATACGATCGAGCTTGAGTACATGACATAAGACTAAGCTTTTTTGAACGAGTCTCGCCATAAATACGAAGACTTTGACCGTCGGCAAGAGGAATACGAATAAACTTCTCGTAACACACTATTTCAGCATGGTTTTGGGATAGCCAATCCATTCCCACGATGATGTCGAAGCTACCAAGTTCCATAGGAACTAAATTGACAGAAAATTTATGACCGCAAAAATCGAAAGTGCAATCTTGGATGACTGCATTGAGTGAAATGTTTTTTCCATTGGCGACTTCTACGGTAAAGTGTTCATCAAGTATCGTGCGAGGTGTGTGAAGTATGGGTTCAAATTCCAAAGACACAAAACTTTTATCGGCACCTGAATCAAAAAGTACTGACGCGTAGCAGTCATTTATGAGAAACGTACCATTTACGACCTTGTTATCGGTCTATGCTTGGGTTGCGGTAATGACAAATGCTCGGCCTTTGGGAGCTGGAACCTGCATTGTTGGATTTGCCTGGGCTTGAGTGTTAATGATATTGACAAGCCTAGGACACGCGTTTTTGAAATGGGTGGGGTCACCACAGTTGAAGCATGTTCCAGTTGGATACCAGGTTTGTGTTTGCTGATTTGAGGGTAGAGCGAATGGTCGCTGAGTTTTTGGTGCACGGCATGTGTCCGCCAAGTGGCCATAGCGACCACAAGTCGTACAAAGGCGACACGGGCTGGTGGACATATGGTGATAGTTACAATGGTTACAGAGGGGGTGAGGTCCGGTATACGGCTTTTTGTTTGGTTGGGTGACTTGGGTGATAGGAGCAACAGGGGTAATAACAGCATGGTTGTGGTGATGGCTTTTCCGCTTCTTTTTGTCGTGTCGGTGTGAGGACTCGGACTTGACAATTAAGGGGGTCTCAGGGGTCGGCTTTTCAGTTGTCATCTTTGAACCCTTGCGTGGGAGGACACCATCGTTCATATTATCCTCGTTGAGTTGACCTGCTATTTCAATAGCGGATTCCAGAGTAGATGGCCTGCTGCTGGTCACCGAATCACGGATCTGGCGCGGTAACCCTTTGATGTAGCGACGTATTGCAGTTTTCATAGGTTGAACCATGTGAGGTAGGAGTCTTGAAAGATCATAGAATCTATTAGTGTAGGTCGCGTTGTCTCCTCCCACCTGTTTCAGATTCCAGAATTCCTCCTCGAGAGTTTGCAATTAGCTGTCCGGGCAGAACTTTTCTATCATGCGTTCCTTTAGTTTTGACCAAGTCATTCCCAAGGCAACACCCTCTCCTTTTGCCCGTTTTTCTAGGTTCCACCATGAGAGAGCATGACCTTGGAGGCACCCTGTAGCGTGACGGACCATCAGGTCCTCAGGGCACTCGCTGTGGATGAAAGTACTCTCCATTTCTTCGATCCATGTGAGGAGTGCGGTGGCACCATCTATGCCTTTGAAGTAAGGCGGATTACAGCTACGAAAATGCTTAAACGAGCAACGATGAGTGGTTGCTGGATCTTGCGGCTGAAGAGTTTGAAGATGGGTTGCAATTGTTGGGATGACATTCGCTACCTCCTTAGCGATAAGGGCGGCTAGCCTTCGGTTGTTACGAGCAGCGTATGGGGGTCGTAATGCCATCTATGAGAAACACGCATATGGACTTGTGAGTTATTTGTAAATTGATTATGGAAATTAAGTTTGTAGACATTGTTGGGTAAAATGATTGTAAAACACTTGTTGGGCCATGGTTAGGAGTGTTGGGCACCTTTTGGGCTTTCCATGGGTACTAAATGTGAAGCATGTAGCAATTGCGTGGGCCCCCACAATACTAAGTTTTCACATGTTTTTCCCACTTCAAGGCCCATTAGGGAACTTAATAGTCCAATGAGTTGGCCATTTTGGAGTGTATCCTTTCGGATACGTTTGATAAGGTCGGGTATTTTGATGGCTCAAAAGTAATGTGAATGACGCGCTTTGGCCTATAGGTTTGAGAACTCTCGCCTTTGGTCCCCAGGTAAGCAAACTGGTCCCTCGGTTGATTGGGATGTATACGAATGCTTACCTAGTCAGGACTTTCGGGCTACCGACACCTCCCCCTTCCAGTTACTACGCGTCCATTACTTTGATCCTACCCAACTAGAGTGGATGACTTTTAATTTCCTATGAGCTCTAAGGAATATATATGTATATAAATTTTTATTTTGAAACCATTTGAGTATGTGTGTGATTTTAAGAGAAAGAGGAGAAAATTCACAAGTGTATGCACACATATAAGTGTCGTGAATAATACGTAAGCACATAAGGGAGCAATTAGCACACAAAGGTATTCCTAGGATTTTCTAAGTGCGAATTGCTTGCAGTTGTGTGTGCATTTTATAAACTAGCATACGAGAGGACCCTAGAGGCTATAGACTAAGTCAAGGAAATTAACCTAATTCCCTATAGTCAAGGGCTCTGATACCAATCTGTCACACCCCGATCCTTGGCGGAATCGATCAAGGCGTGATATATTGTTCAAAGTCTCATGACAACTATGTTATAATATGATTAGATTCAATTAAGTACTAAGTATGCAAACAAAATCCACAACATACAAATACAAATCCAAATACAACAACATTTATTACATGAAATTTAAATAGTATTGTGGGTTTCTAAGGTACACCCTACTTTTCATCAACTTCATTCTTCAAATCTGCATCATGGGTAAAAACAGGTCAACTACGAGAGTTGGTGAGTAATCTAGTTTTATTAAAGAAAATTGTGAGTTTGAATAATTTGAAATTTGTTTTCTTTTGAAGTTGGCAAACAAGTGTTATTGAGATAACAATTTATAAATCAAAAATTGATTAACAAATGATAACAACAACAATAAATCCTCACCCTATATATACATATAAGTATATATATAGGATGGAGCATCTAATCATCATACACACTCAACCACGTGCAATCAATCACCTTAGCGTCCCAAGGCGGGGTGGTCAACCCAATAACGCTATTATTGTCCATAACGTACCTCAATAATACGGACATAGTCACGGAGATTAGACTAAAAATGGTAATGCACTACAAGTACATGTAGCGTAAACAAACAATAATTATACAAATAATGATTCACATATAAATGTCCCAACAATGTTTCAATGGTGAAAAAAATAATAAAATGAAGTTGGAACATATTAAAACCACATGATACACCCCAAAAGTATTTAAAATTATAAAATATGGGGTAGATTACTCACATTAGTCCAATAAGGAATGCGCGTGTTGTACGATAGACGGCTCGGGTCAAAACGACGTGGAACCTATTATAATTAATAGTTTTGGTTTAGGAATCGATAAATGGGAATATAGTGTTAATAAAAATAATTAGACACATATTATTATATTAGATGAATTAACAATTATCCAAATTTTGTTTTGAATATTAATGTATTTATATGTTAAATGAATTTTAAATTGAATTAATTACTTTGCTTAATTAATTTATATTTTCACTTTAGGAAATATTTTAATAATTTCTTATTAAAATAATAACTAGTCAAATTATAAGTATTTACAGATTTTATATATTATAAACAATTATTTATATGAAATAATCATTAAAATGCTTTTTTACATGCTTAGATATTTAGGAAAATGGTTTTAGATACTAAACAATAATGAAACATTCTGAAATTATCAGAAAATAATTATTTCATAAAATATTAATTACTGTAAAATATTCATATTTTTCTTAACTGCTTTAGTATTTATTTAGTATTTTAATGATTAAACAACAACAAAATTCAGGAAAAACAATAAATGATTCCTAAAAATTCTGGAAAATTAACCATAGTTTTCTAACATTATATTGAGCCTACTGTAACTATTTTGGATAATTTGGACAAAGGGAAGTATTTCTTATGTTTTTCATTATTAACTAATCAATAAAATCATAAATAATAGGAAAATATTAAGAGAAATTCATTAGACTTTTTATTTATGATTACAATGTTATATATGATATTCGGATAAGGTGTTATAATTTTTGGACATGTGTAGCTATTTATTATCAATTTAAACCATTAAATAAACATTAAATCAAGAAAAATAAGAAAACATTCTTACAAAAATCTGTAAATTTAGTAATGGAGTCTTTAATATGTGAATAAGGTGCGAAAAATATAAAATCTAGTTTTTAACATACATAACTATATTTTGCAATTTATTTATCTACAACAAAATAAAATACAAAATAAGCATCAAACAGTAATATAAATGCATGAAACTTTATAAATCCACTTTACTCAATATATGGGTTGTTGCAAAATATTCCCAAAATTTATTGACTGAAAAAGTATTTTATGTGAATTATTGCCTTATTTTAGTGCAATAATTATAGTAATTCAATAAAAATAAGTTATTTTCTGAAAATTTCTAGAACTTCTTATTTTATTGATGGGATCTTTAGAAAAATCAGGTTTATGCATAAAATGAGTTTTAGATATTTTGGTGGATTTAATTTTTTTCATGTATGAATTTGGAACTTGTAAGACCCGTATCCTGATTATAACATATACTTAAAATAAGAGTGTTAGGAATTATATGATCATTGGTAGTTATAAAGCTAAGAAAAACTTTAGTTACAATTTCATATGAAAATCAGCATTTTGTGTCGTTTTTAGAAAAATCATAATTAATTCTAGAAAAATCATTTGGACCTCAAACCAGTGCACAAAGTTTACAAATTGAGTCTAGTACAATTACCAAAAATAATAGTAAGCTTGAAAATGACATTATCTATGGTAAAAAAATGCAATCTTTACTGATTAGTTCGGAATTGACAGATTAGATAGTCTGTTTTCAAAAATTCATAATAAATCATAGAAAAATCGTATAAATACGTAAAATACATCCCTGAAAAGGTATTGAGATGAATTTTCTGAATATCAAATAAAAACGTGAATTTAATGGGTTTAAGATCGGCTAAACCAGTCTTGAACAGACTGATTCTAGAAGCCCTTTAATTTCAAAAAAATTATATTATTAAAATCTTTTGTCAAAAGTGTCATGCCATTTTTTATTCAAGAATTCAAGTATAAATACCCCCCAAAACATCTCATAAACAACACCAACAAATCTCAATCCAATATATAGAGGTTTCTAAGCACTAGAGTGTAAGAAGTGAGTGGAAGGAAGCTCAAAAGCCTAGCGAAGAAATTATAGGTTCCGACGACTGGTCATAAGTTAAAGTTGAAGGAAATACAAAGCCGAGAAAGATAAACGAAATAGTCAACTATAATCAGGTGAGTCTTCTCACTATACTATAGGTGATATTGCATGCGTAGGAAGGAAGATATGTTAGACTAAGGTGATCTTACCTGTTATGATAATTGTATGAATTATTGCTATGATAATGATTGTTTGTGGACGGAACGGGATAGCCCGCGAGCCAATAGGCGGAACGGGAATAGCCTGCGAGTCATTAGACGGAACGGGATAGCCCGCGAGCCAATAGGCGGAACGGGAATAGCCTGCGAGTCATTAGACGGAACGGGAAAAGCCTGCGAGCAATAAGACAGAACGGGAACTGCCCGTGAGTCTTCAGCGGAACAGGGATAGCCCGCGAGTCTCACAGACATATGAATGGTTATGATGTGTTGTATGTTATGTGATGGATCGTATGGTATTTTGAGGAACTCACTAAGCTCCGTGCTTACCCTTTCCCTATATAAACTACTGTTTCAGGTACATCAGGTACCATGGATGGCAAGGCGTGACGTGTATACACTGTGCTGCTTCATTGGAGGATTGTTTTTGAATTAATATTCTGCTATATTGTGTTTTTGTTAACTTCTGTTAATCCTGGGGTGTTTTCATTAAACTTATAATTTATGAAATTTTATGAAAATTAATTAAGTGGCTTTTCTTATATTGAAGTGTTCGTTTAAATTTTTTTTTAATTTTACCCTAAAATTTTGGGATGTTACAAGTTGGTATCAGAGCACAGCTTGAGAGAATCAGGCTCACTTAGTGAGTTCTGGACTCAAGTTGAGGCTTAAGAGTTTTCTTAAAACATTTTTACGAAAAAAAAGATGTTTTATGAAGGGTGAACTGAAGACACAGTGTGTACCGCCAGCCGACGCCAGTATGAGAAAAGGGTTAAGTATTTAATATTGTGGATGTTAAAAAAAAAACATATGGTATATGTTTGCTGAAATGCCTGGTAGAGATCACACATTGTTGTATTATTATCTGCTATTTGCTAATAGAACTGTATGCTAGTGCCGATAGGTTGCTTAGAGATTTCCACTAAGTTGTATACAATATGGACTGAATAGTCATAGAATGTGTGAGTTGACCTTATTGCATGTTCCTTGTTTGGTTGTTGCCTTAGGGAAGATTCTCTTATATGAAAGACTGTTTAGTTCGATATTGTATACAACTACGTTCGCGAAACAACCTGTCATCACTGGAGGAAGTTCCGTCTTAGTTAGAATAGTAGGGTGGGGGTGGGATTCCAAGTATTCCTAGAAGGGTTGACATATGCCTTATAAGGGCATATGTGTTAAAATTATCGGTGAGAAGCGAATTGGATATTTCGAGACGGGTCTTGGAACGGACATGGATAGGTGTGGAAGGTAGTAGTAGAGCTCCTACTATCGAAAGCACAGGATCCGCGTTCGAGTCGGGAGTTCGTCACGAAGGATCCAAGGAGCTGAGTATGTGAGTGTCTAGCATAGTTGACTTAAATGCTAGTGTAACGTGGTAAACATTTATCCATTCGATTGTTGAATGTTGATTGTGAGGTTCAGTAGGAACAATTAAGATGTAATCATACCAGTTTGGTTGGACCGATCATGCTTAAGTTGATTACTGAGCTTAAAGACTGTTGAAAGGGAGAGTGTCAAAGTGCTATTGTGGTAACTATTTTTCATGCAACTAATGGGCACACAAGTCTAGAGGATGCAAGGGTGAGTTTTCCAACTCACGGTCAAAGAGGTGCAAGCGGCGCCTGAGATGATAGCGGGTATTTTTGAGTCATGCTGTGTAATAGTGGGGCTACCTACCCTTGTATTGATCTTGCTTGAGTGATTGATCAGGTCGTGTGGGTTGAGAGTCTGGATCACTCGCTCGTGATTGAGGTAACTGACGATAGAGGTGTTGACTAGGGTCGCAAGCGGATGAGTAAGATATGGTGGTTGATGTAAACGTCTTTACATTATCGAAACATGTTTATTGAGATGGTGTTTGCCCCTGATGCAAGTTGTTGGCTGAGCAGAGTGGGCTTGGTTTTTGTTCGAGAGTAAGGGCTCGTAAAAAAAATTATAAATCGAATAAACAGACTTGGACTTTATTCCAAGTGGGGGAGGAATACAAAATTAAGGGAACAACAGGAATATTATATTGAATCGATGAAATTATTAAAATTATAGTAACACGTCTATATATTTAATTCATTACTACAACTTATTATTAATACATTAAGAAAAGTTTACAGAACTACTAACCTACAAAGCCTCAAAAATTCTCCTCACTCGAAGACTCGAGTAAACCAGGGTTAATACTACTCATACCAGAATTAGATGGCGGAGATTGCTGCTGTGTATGAGTTATTGATGAAGTTTCCCCCTTTTCCTGAATTTTTCTTTTCCTAAATACAACCTTATGAGCAGCTTGTATTAGCTTCTTTGTGCCGTCTGTTAGACCCGATTGTGACCCTTCAATTATCGCTTCTTTTTCTCTTTTTAGGTTGGGTATTAAATCTCCCGATAATTCTGTTGCCTCAATAAATTCATTACCAAATTCCTGTGGCATAAATAACTTTAGTAATTTCAACCTTATGATATAAAGGAATTAAAAAAAATGTAGTTCTTTACCTCAGCACGATCAATAAGGGTTTGCAAACTCGTAAGTTGTCGTTGGGGCCAATGATTGATACCTAATTCTCTACAGCGTTTTTTTAATTGTGTCGTTCCAATGTTGAGTTCCTTCGCAGCTTTCTCAATTGGTTCGCTGAAGTGTTCAGCTATTATTTTCCTACTTAATAAGTGCCTGAAACCTCTTCCACTGCCACCTGCTACGTTTTCTGAACTAGAAGGTTCAAATCCAATTGTATTGTTATCATTCTGGATCATTTGAACATGATCCTGATTTTCTGACCCAAAGATGGACATTGATTTATTAAAGCCAGTGGTTTCTATTGGTAATAATTGTTGGTTTTCAACTAAAATACCAGGATTTTGAAATCCTTCTAGGTTCCTTTGAATCACCTGAAGGTGATTTTGGTATTGAAAACCAACCCCAAACTTGGGATTCATATCAATATTGATGTTATCAATCGTCTGTAATTGATTGTCATTTTGAATGTCAGCCATGAATCCTTGATTCATGGGGATGATCTCACTACTCATTGAGGGTACGTCGATGAATGGATTGTACTCAGTTAGACCATCCACAAATGGGTCTACAAATAACACATGTCAAATGATAAAACAAAATAGAATACTTATAAATGGATCATTCAAAAGAATTTAACCTGGTAGAAGGCATGGAGTCTGATCAAGTGCAAAGTCAAGTGCAAAGTCAGATGCATGCACCAGATCATCTGAGTTAATGTTCAACTCGGGAAAAATTTCCGGCTCATCGTGGAGTTGCTCTATTGGTAGTATATTTGGAAGACTGTACCATAATTCAAAATCAAACAAAACATTAGAAAGGTAATCGAAGTATGGATGATAGATGTCTAGAATGTTAGAGTCACCGAACTCTATTAAGAATGCTTGGTTTGAAGTACCCTCTCCTTGCGGAAAACCAGGTCCAGGGTTCGACAGATCGCCCATTGAAGATCTGTTTTCCATGACTCGACTTTAAATATGAGTTCGTTTACGAACAAACTAGTGATAAGAGAGGATGAGACTGAAAATGAATGATACTACATACCTGTATATATAGTATCTTGCAGCTG
The DNA here is from genome assembly GCA_023525715.1 of Cichorium intybus. Lineage (NCBI taxonomy): Eukaryota > Viridiplantae > Streptophyta > Magnoliopsida > Asterales > Asteraceae > Cichorium > Cichorium intybus. The sequence goes on along the minus strand of CM042017.1, from coordinate 56,978,173 downwards.
GAACCGAAAGGACACACGGAACTGAAAGGACACCTCACGAAATTCAAACTAACTACAGTAGATGCGACTTTTCACTACCCCAAATGACATTTTTTCAAAATTCCCTGCTTGACTCTGGCGAGAACGAGATAATAAAGAGACTTTTGAAATAAAACAAAATTTTATGTCTCCATATAATGGAAATAGTTTAAAGAGTGTTCGGTACTCCAAAAAAAAAAAATAATAATAATAATAATAAAATAATAATAATAATAAACTTACAAAAGATGATGTAAATTTTATATTTCGGTGAAACAGAAATATTTGGAGATTCTACAAAAATAGACTTATTTAGCCAAAAAGTATTTAAAAGAAATGTTGAATTGAGACAAATGTGTGTTGAAATATGACGAATTCATATAAATACGAAATAGTGTTAAAATTAGGTATTGCAAGGTTAAGTATGTATATAGGTAGATTAGAAAGTACTAAATATGTACTGTAGATAGTAGCCGGTCAAGTCGATGTGTGGGACTGTGAGAAACAGTTAGAGTTTTTTTTTTTTTTTGTACATCTAGAGTAATTAGAAGAAAAGAAGTATGGAGTGAATGAAAATAATATGACCTTAAGCATTATTACAGATGTATGTGAATGTTGAAAGGGAAAGATAATTAAATCTTGTAAAGTTTCGGCAATAAGACGAGGATGTTTTTTTAAGGACACAAGGACTCGATGGGAAATACATAGTAGAGGCGTTTGAGAATGCGGATTTCGGGACGAAATCCAAATAAGTGGGGGAGACTTGTAAGACCCGTATCCTGATTATAACATATACTTAAAATAAGAGTGTTAGGAATTATATGATCATTGGTAGTTATAAAGCTAAGAAAAACTTTAGTTACAATTTCATATGAAAATCAGCATTTTGTGTCGTTTTTAGAAAAATCATAATTAATTCTAGAAAAATCATTTGGACCTCAAACCAGTGCACAAAGTTTACAAATTGAGTCTAGTACAATTACCAAAAATAATAGTAAGCTTGAAAATGACATTATCTATGGTAAAAAAATGCAATCTTTACTGATTAGTTCGGAATTGACAGATTAGATAGTCTGTTTTCAAAAATTCATAATAAATCATAGAAAAATCGTATAAATACGTAAAATACATCCCTGAAAAGGTATTGAGATGAATTTTCTGAATATAAAATAAAAACGTGAATTTAATGGGTTTAAGATCGGCTAAACCAGTCTTGAACAGACTGATTCTAGAAGGCCTTTAATTTCAAAAAAATTATATTATTAAAATCTTTTGTCAAAAGTGTCATGCCATTTTTTATTCAAGAATTCAAGTATAAATACCCCCCAAAACATCTCATAAACCACACCAACAAATCTCAATCCAATATATAGAGGTTTCTAAGCACTAGAGTGTAAGAAGTGAGTGGAAGGAAGCTCAAAAGCCTAGCGAAGAAGTTATAGGTTCCGACGACTGGTCATAAGTTAAAGTTGAAGGAAATACAAAGCCGAGAAAGATAAACGAAATAGTCAACTATAATCAGGTGAGTCTTCTCACTATACTATAGGTGATATTGCATGCGTAGGAAGGAAGATATGTTAGACTAAGGTGATCTTACCTGTTATGATAATTGTATGAATTATTGCTATGATAATGATTGTTTGTGGACGGAACGGGATAGCCCGCGAGCCAATAGGTGGAACGGGAATAGCCTGCAAGTCATTAGACGGAACGGGATAGCCCGCGAGCCAATAGGCGGAACGGGAATAGCCTGCGAGTCATTAGACGGAACGGGAAAAGCCTGCGAGCAATAAGACAGAACGGGAACTGCCCGTGAGTCTTCAGCGGAACAGGGATAGCCCGCGAGTCTCACAGACATATGAATGGTTATGATGTGTTGTATGTTATGTGATGGATCGTATGGTATTTTGAGGAACTCACTAAGCTCCGTGCTTACCCTTTCCCTATATAAACTACTGTTTCAGGTACATCAGGTACCATGGATGGCAAGGCGTGACGTGTATACACTGTGCTGCTTCATTGGAGGATTGTTTTTGAATTAATATTCTGCTATATTGTGTTTTTGTTAACTTCTGTTAATCCTGGGGTGTTTTCATTAAACTTATAATTTATGAAATTTTATGAAAATTAATTAAGTGGCTTTTCTTATATTGAAGTGTTCGTTTAAATTTTTTTTTAATTTTACCCTAAAATTTTGGGATGTTACAGAACTTTTAACAACATACCTTGATGAATGCTTCAATAGGGATGAAGATTTGAGTATGAGAGCTTGTTCTTGGCTGGAAAATTGATATTTCTTAGAAGAATTTCGAGATAGAGAGGGAGAGAAAGGATAGAGAGGGTTTGAGTGGTGATGAGAATAATGTGTGGGGAGAAAAATGAAAGGAAAGATGATGAGAGGTGTGAGTGGGAGACCATGGGAATAACTTTTGACTTTAGGTGGTCTTCATAATTTCTCACTAGTACAAGCATCTCTATGTAATACACTAATTAATATAAGAATTTTATAAAATTTAATGTAGAGTTTATAAAAATAGAGTTTTATAAAAAATAGGTTATTATTTGATTATAACAATCTACTTTGATTTGAAGTTTAATTATAGTATTCAAGTTTGACTCTTTTAATTTAATTAGAGTATCATACTTTGATTTGATTTTAATATGGTATCATAATTTAATTTGATTATAGTTATAACGTTATACTATGCTATTTTGCTATTAACAATCTACTTTGATTTGAAGTTTAATTATAGTTTATTAAATGTCACAAGGCCCGTAATTGTATGGAGGGTGTGTATTGATTATCGGAAGCTGAATGCCGCAACTTCAAAGGACCATTTTCCGCTGCCTTTCATCGATCAGATCGTGGAGAAGTTAACCGGACAGAAATATTATTGTTTGTTGGATGGTTATTCGGGTTATAACCAAATCGCTATTCACCCGGAGGATCAGGCAAAGACGACGTTCACTTGTCCTTATGGTACTTTCACGTTCCAGAGGATGCCATTCGGTTTGTGTAACACTCCAGCAACGTTTCAACGACGCATGATGGCGATATTTTCCGAGATGATCGGTGACGCATTAGAGATTTTCATGGATGATTTCTGTATCTTCAGGTCATCATTCGACGCTTTCTTGAATCAACTTGAAAAAGTTCTGGAGAGATGTGTGGAGTCGAACCTGGTGCTGAGCTGGGAGATGAGCCACTTTATGGTTAGGTAAGGAATAGTCTTAGGGCATGTAGTTTCGGAAAGAGGATTTGAGGTGGATCGGGCGAAGGTCAAGGTAATTTCTGAAGGGTTTCTATGCAATCAATGAACAAATAGTAACTTATGGTTCACATGCAACCCTAATATGATCTATGTTTTCTTCTATGAAGACTATAAACTAAAACTACAGGCAACAATTAAATATTAAGGTCAAAACTGAGAAAACCAACCTTTTGATCTAATGATCCTTAAAGCTAGTAGCAAAATGATCCTGCCTCAAATGCAAGTCACACCCAAGCAAGGAGAAGACAATCCAGCAGAGTAAGGATAGAGAGAGAGATGGCGTGAACTATGGGGAGCCAGGGTGTTCCTTATATAGCCTCCACAGGCTACACCTGAAACCCTAAAGAGCCTCCTAAGTGGGCAAGCCTGCAAGCCACTTGGACCAGGCTTCTAAAACCCTAGAAGGGTTTTCGCCAAACCCTAGGAGGAACCCCAGGGTGGCGCCACTTTTAGCCCCTGGCTTTTCTCTTGCCAGTTATTCAACTATTGAATAAATACAAGTCAGCCCCTGTACTTTAATTAATTAATTTAATCACTAAATTAAATCCAATTAATTCTAGATTAAATCTCAATTAATTAGTATAGTTTCTAATTAATATAGTAACACTTAAATATATTAATAAATCATTTATATATTTTCTATTGATTTATTAAACACTTAATAAATCAATCTTTCTCTCTACTGAATTGTACATCAATCCTCCAGCTATGAGGGCAACCCAAATGGACTTAGCTTCTATTAACAAGATAATTACAATTATAAGTCATGACTTAGACACCAAATCTAACAGTCTCCCACTTGGATAAGTCTATGATTTTAATTGTCTGTTACCTTCTGATTAATACCAGTTTCCCAGAAACTATTCCTGAACTCTGACCCAGTCAGTTCTATCCAAAGATAAGTGATCAGATGATCCTCCGTCCAATAAGATATTTCCAGACTCCAGACATGGATTAAAATCAATCCGGGTCTGATACTCTGTTTCTCGATTTCAGATTCGCATATGACTTTTGAGACTACTAATTGAACACATCAATTCAGTCCCGGTTGGCCAACACTTTCAGTCAACTTCAAAATCATCGAGAGGCCCACAGATATCTGTTTCCCATCGGGTCAGGGGACGGATAAGTTTCGACTTATATGTCCATAACTATTACCAGTCAGAATACTTACAACAATGTGTTTTATAACACCGAGTTACCGGCGTGTTTGCACATTATCAATAAGCAACTGCCTTGCAATCTACAGATCATATCTCTCCACTTAAAGATCAAAGGATATTATCGTCTTAACATTGCTCGTGATGAAATCCATGAAGCAATCTGTTAAGCGCGGGTTTATCCAATACTCAAATCTCTATTTTCTAAGTACTCATGAACGTTGTAGCAGTCTTACTGCAATGTCTACATCCTTAGACAATCTACAACTGATTCATGACAGTCTCCGTTCATACTTACTTCCTAACAGTATGATCGACTATGGAATTTTAAATAATCCAATTATTAAGGAAGTTTAAACATGCAAATATTGAAACACAATCACAAACAATTGACGAAAGTAGTAAACAATACTCATTTATAAATCTCCATTATAAAATCACTTAGTCAATTACATTTGAAATTGTTACAAGTTTCAGAACCTATCTAATTAGTAAAACTAATATCATCCTTCAGTCCAATGCTCTGAGCATGCTGATTGTGCTTGATCCTACTCAGAGCCTTAGTCAAAGGGTCTGCATGATTATCTTCTGATGATACTCGCTTAACCAGTAAGTACCCTTCTTCTACTGGATGTCGAATGTAATGGTACTTTCTGTCGATATTTCTGGACTTTACATGATCTCACAGTTCCTTTGTCAAAGCGACTGCTCCTTCATTATCGCAGAACAGTTCCATCGGCTCCTGAATGCTCGGGACAACTCCAAGATCCCCGATGAAATTCTTCAGCCAAGCCGCTTCTTTGGACGCTTCACTCGCTGCGATGTACTCTGATTCGCACGTTGAATCAGCCACCGTTTCTTGCTTGGAACTTTTCCAAGTGACCGCTCCACCGTTCAAAAGAAATACCCAGCCCGACTGGGACCATCCACTGTCCCTATCTGTCTGAAAGCTGGCGTCTGTATATCCACTCACTTTCAAGTCATCACTGCCACCAAGGACTAACACCATGCTCTAAGTCCTTCGCAGATACTTGAGTATGTTCTTAACCGCTATCCAGTGTGTCCTTCCAGGATTACCCTGGTACCGACTAACCATGCTCAATGCAAAGGATACGTCGGGACGAGTACATGTCATAGCATATATGATCGACCCTACTGCCGAAGCATAAGGTACCCGACTCATCTCAGCTATTTCCTCATCGATACTCGGGCTTTGAGTCTTACTCAATTTGGCATTACTCTGGACTGGTAGTTCTCCCTTCTTGGAATTTTCCATGTTAAACCTCTTTAACACCTTTTCCAAGTATGTACACTGGCTCAAACCTATTAACTTTCTTTTTCTATCTCTTAGTATTCTTATCCCGAGAATATAAGCAGCTTTTCCAAGGTCTTTCATGGCGAAACACTTCCCGAGCCAAGCCTTAACTTCTTGCAAGGTCGGAATGTCGTTTCCCATGAGCAGTATGTCATCCACATACATCACCAGAAAAGTGACTATACTCCCACTAGCCTTGACATATACACAGGACTCATCCTCACTTCTAGAGAAACCAAACTCTTTGACTTTCTCATGGAAGCAGAGATTCCAGCTGCGAGACGCTTGCTTCAATCCGTAGATTGACCTTTCAAGCTTACATACTTTATAAGGGTGCTTGGTGTCTACAAAACCCTCTGGCTGATTCATATAAACATCATCAGTCAGTTTCCCATTAAGGAAGGCAGTTTTGACATCCATCTGCCAAATTTCATAATCATGAAATGCAGCTATGGCAAGCATTATCCTGATTGACTTAATCTTGGCTAGTGGTGAGAAGGTTTTATCATAGTCAACCCTCGGGGTTTGAGTGAATCCCTTCGCAACCAGCCGAGCTTTATAAGTATGTACTTTACCATCCATGTCGGTCTTCTTCTTGAAGATCCACTTGCACCCGACTGTCTTACGACCCGACACATTGTCAACCAAGTTCCAAACTTGATTGTCATACATGGAGTTAATCTCGCTGTCCATTGCCTCTTTCCATTTGGCAGACTCGGGGCCCGCCACCGCTTCATGGTAGTTAGCTGGCTCATCCAAATTAGTCAATGTACGATCACTGACCAACATGTCACCATCCGAAGTTATATGAAAACCATAAAACTCGGGTGGCATACTAATTCTACCCGAACGTCTAAGGGGCAATGATATGTCGGTTGGTCCAACAGGAACCTCTTCCTCATGTTGGTTGCTAGTTTCTACTGAGGTTGGTTCATCGGGCGTCTCCTGAATTTCTTCGAGATCGATCGTACTCCCACTGTCCTCTTTGGAAATGAGTTCTCTTTCTCGAAAGAATCCTCGTCTTGCTACAAAGACCACGTCCTCGCTCGATCTGTAGAACAAGTATCCAAAAGACTGTTTCGGGTAACCGATGAAGAAACACCTTTCACTTCTTTCCGCGAGCTTGTCTGAAGTCTCTCGTCTTACGAAAGCTTCACAGCCCCAGACTTTGATGTGTGCCAACGAGGGAACTTTCCCCGTCCACATCTCGTGTGGTGTTTTAGCAACCTTCTTGGTTGGGAAAAGGTTAAGGATATAGGCGGCAGTCTCTAAGGCATACCCCCAGAAATGGATTGGAAGCGAAGCTCGACTCATCATGGAACGAACCATGTCCAACAAGGTTCGGTTTTGCCTTTCAGCAACACCGTTCAACTGAGGTGTTCTTGGAGGCGACAACTGTGAAACAATTCCACATTCCTTAAGATAATCGAGAAACTCGATACTAAGATACTCACCGCCTCTGTCGGATCTAAGCATATTTATCTTTCTGCCCAGTTGATTTTCTACTTCGTTTTTAAACTCTTTGAAGTTTTCAAAGGTATCTGACTTATTCTTGATTAAGTAGATATACCCGTATCTACTAAAATCGTTAGTGAATGTCACATAGAACCGTGTGCCTTCCTTTGTGGTTGTTCTGAAGGGACCACACACATTTGTGTGTATGATGTCCAACAGACCTTCACCTCTTTCAAAGGAACCTTTGAATGGTGATTTTGTCATCTTACCAAACAAGCAAGATTCGCATACATCGTCAGACCCGAGGTCGAAAGATTCCAACACTCCATCCTTTTGGAGTTGGGCGATGCATTTCTTGTTGATGTGGCCAAGGCGACAATGCCACAAGCACGCCCTTTCTATACCGCTCGAAGAATCCATGGCTAAAACATTTTTACCATAATTATCAACACACACAATAGTTTCATACACTCCATCACAAGGCATAGCATTAAATATAAAAACATTATCTTTGAAAACAGAAATTGAACCATTCAATTTATTAAATTCATAATAAAAACCTTGTTTGAACAATGCATGAAAAGAAATTATGTTCTTTGTCATATCAGGCGAATAGCAACAATTATTCAAATCTAATCTAACATCATTACTAAGCGCTAATCTATAGACACCGATCTTGGTAACAGGTGACGTTCGCCTATTGCCCATGACCAGGTTCAATCTACCGCGCTCCAGCTCCCTACTTTCCTCTAGGCCCTGCAAATCAGAACATATATGAAAACCACATCCTGTATCAAGGACCCAAGAACAGGAAGATGAGTTATTAGAAATTGTGTATGTACCTGCTTGTGAAGGTTTCACTTTACCGTCCTTAATATCCTGCAGATACGTCGGGCAGCTTCTCTTCCAATGACCCTTTTGCTTGCAGTAAAAGCAGTCGGCGTCTTTGGGGTTCTGGACATGTGGAATGCCGGAAGACTTGCCTTTCGGGGCATTGCTGGATGACTCGACATGGGTCTTTTCTCTCCAGTTTTGCTTAGGAGGGCCTTTCTGTTTCTTTCCCTTTCCAGATCCAATAGCCAGGACAAGCGGGTTGATCGGGAGCACACTCTTGCCCTTCATCCCATCCTCGGCAGTACGCAGCATGCGGTGGAGTTCAGATAGAGTCGCCTGAATGTTGTTCAAATGATACGCCAGTGTGAACTGGTCATAAGAACTGGGTAGAGAATTCAGCACAATGTCAACTGCCAAATCCTCATGAACAGGCATCTCCAGCTTCCAAAGTCTTTCGACATAACCCTGCATTCTTTGCACATGAGTGCAGATGGACTCTCCATCCTTGGATTTGCCATTCGTGAAAGACTTCACCACCTCACGCCTCTCGATGCGCTCTTGCTTACGGAACTTTTCCGCGATCTCCTTGTGCATCTCGTAGGGCCAGTAGTCCTCATAAATCCTCTGCAGCTCAGGGTTCATGGTAGCGATCATGATGCAGGCCACTTTGGTCGCATCATCAGAGTGTTTGGTGTACGAGGCAACTTCCTCGAGAGTAGCGGTTTCAGTGTCAATGTCAACCAGCTCGGTTTCCAGAACATACTCTTTATGTTCATACCTAAGAGCCATTTTCAGATTACGGATCCAATAATTATAATTGGTGCCGTCCAACGTCACCTTAGAACATAGTGACAGGATCGAGGTGACATGACCGGAGTTAGAGTGGGGAATGGATTGGTCAGAAGCCATCTGAATAGGAAGAAGGTAGTTTTAATTAGATAATATAAATAATCCTCATATTCACTCAAGAATAAATATAAGGCTAGGATCCTACAATAACAATCTACAGTATTGAAAAGAGATGCCGTAATCTTTATTGCAAATTTTATAAGGTAGGCGAATGACGATTCAACCAATTCCACCGCGGAAACATAATCAAATTATAATGGAATTCCTAGTTTCTTTTGAGATTTACCGAACTGTTCGATGGCATGTTTTAATCTCGGGAATGCCCCACTGTTTGTGACTGGGATACTGAGGATCACAAAACGGGTGTGAATAACCATGCAAATTCGCTTGGTACTCTCGAAGTCAATTGCCATCTCTAATTGACGTGCCGATTAACCACACACGCTCCGTCAATAATAACAAAATCGAGAAACCCATTGCGACTCTTTGCGGACCCCAGTTGGCGTGCCGGTTAACCACACACGCTCCACCAACGTTCCACAAAATGCAATGTGCAATTTCATGGATTAGCACCAATTCACATTTTGAACCTAAAGTAACTAGATTGGGTTTTTGTTTAAAGTTCTAGTACTTTCAATTATAGCATTATACTTTTAAGAGGCTTAGCGGTTCTATCAAACCGTTCGGCGAAAGACACTCGACTGACCAGGAGAGCGGTGGGTAAGAGTCTATACCCATTAGACTACCATTTTATAGGCAGTCTCCTTATACCCTCTTTAGAGGACAGTTTTGTGAATGAGGCCTACTAACGGTAAGACTAACCAATTTTTCTTATATATAAATATTAGCTTTTAATCATAAATATATAAGATATATTTTAATCTTATTAAAATATTTTAGAATTAATTTCATACTAATTTTCGCAAATTTTAACTAATTTTTTTGAAAATTTAAATTGATTCTTTAAACTGATTTAATTGATCTTTTAATTAACAATTAATTAAACTAATTAAATCAAGTAAGGCCAAGCACAAAATTAATCCAATTAATTTCCTAACCTTCCCCATTAAAATTGGAATCTATCAAGCAAGGGAAAGGGGTTCTAGTTATTTAATTAATCCAATTACCAAAAATAACAACATACTTTCCAAAGCAAGCAAACGGGAGGGACTAAGGAGCTTGGCGGCTAGGGTTAGGAAACCCTAGCCTTGAAATGGACAAGGCCATCTCCCAAGGGTTTAATTTCGCAAATTAACCCTAGGACTTAAACTGTTTAAGTCAAATCACAAGAAAACAAGCTAGCTCTGATACCACTGAAAGATTTCTATGCAATCAATGAACAAATAATAACTTATGGTTCACATGCAACCTTAATATGATCTATGTTTTCTTCTATGAAGACTATAAACTAAAACTACATGCAACAATTAATTATTAAGATCAAAACTGAGAAAACCAACCTTTTGATCTAATGATCCTTGAAGCTAGCAGCAAAATGATCCTGCCTCAAATGCAAGTCACATCCAAGCAAGGAGAAGACAATCCAGCAGAGTAAGGATAGAAAGAGAGATGGCATGAACTATGGGGAGCCAGGGTGTTCCTTATATAGCCTCCACAGGCTACACCTGACATCCTAAGGAGCCTCCTAAGTGGGCAAGCCTGCAAGTCACTTGGACCAGGCTTCTAAAACCCTAGAAGGGTTTTCGCCAAACCTTAGGAGGAACCCCAGGGTGGCGCCCCTTTTGGCCCCTGGCTTTTCTCTTGCCAGTTATTTAACTATTGAATAAATACAAGTCAGCCCTTGCACTTTAATTAATTAATTTAATCACTAAATTAAATTCAATTAATTCTAGATTAAATCTCAATTAATTAATATAGTTTCTAATTAATATATTAACACTTAAATATATTAATAAATCATTTATATATTTTCTATTGATTTATTAAACACTTAATAAATCAATCTTTCTCTCTACTGAATTGTACATCAATCCTCCAGCTATGAGGGCAACCCAAATGGACTTAGCTTCTATTAACAAGATAATTACAATTATAAGTCATGGCTTAGACACCAAATCCAACAATTTCTACACTGCCGCCTCCGACATCAGTGAAGGGGGTGAGATCATTCTTGGGACACGCAGGATACTACAGGCGGTTCATCAAAGACTTTAGCACCATTTCCAAATCTCTTTGCGGTCTTTTGTTGAAAGACGCGCCATTCATTTTTGATGAAGAATGTGTCAAAGCATTCAACATCTTAAAAAATAAATTGGTCGAAGCTCCCATTTTGAAGCCTTCCGATTGGACTCAGCCCTTTGAGGTCATATGCGATGCAAGTGATTATGCAGCAGGTGCAGTGCTAGGACAAAGAATTGACAAAAAGCCCGTAGTCATCTGCTATAAATTTTCTGGCCACGGGAGCCATGCCTGCACACTGGACGAAGCAAAGGCAGAAACAGTTCCGCACATACGCAAAGAGATTCATCTGGGATAACCCTGACCTTTTTAAGGTGGGAGAAGACCAGATAATCCGACGATGTGTGCTTGATGACGAGATCGGTGAAGTATTACACCACTGTCATGCGTCGGCCTGTGGGGGCACTTCAGTGGAAAGAAGACAGGATATAAGATCTTGGAATCTGGGTTGTACTGGCCGATGATATTTAAAGATGCATACAGAACTACCAAGGAATGTCTGAACTGCCAGCAGCTGGGAAACATTTCAAAGCGTGATCAAATGCCGCTGAACCCAATCTTAGTGGTAGATATCTTTGACGTGTAGGGAATTGATTTTATGGGACCGTTCCCCACCTCGCAAGGATATGTCTACATTCTGGTGGTCGTCGACTATGTTTCCAAATGGATCGAAGCAGAAGCAACCCGCACAAATGATCATCACGTGGTCTGCAAGTTTGTCAAGAAGAACATATTCACTCGCCATGGAGTTCCACAAGTAATCATCAGTGACGGGGGATCGCACTTCAAAAATTTCAAGTTTGGACGACTGCTGAAACATTACGAGGTAAATCATCGTATTGCAACACCATATCATTCGCAGACCAGTGGTCGGATAGAAGTCTCTAACCGGCAGATCAAGGAAATTCTTCAGAAGACAGTCAAGACAGAGAGGAAGGATTGGACACAACGATTAGACGATGCATTGTGGGCATACAAAACTGCCTATAAGACACCGATTGGAACTACACCCTATCAGTTGGTTTATGGGAAGGGCTGTCACTTGCCTGTGGAGCTAGGCACTGTGGGCAACCAAGCAGGTCAACGTGGACTATGATGCAGCCGGAAAGGAACGGAAATTGCAACTTTCTGAATTGGAGGAACTACGGCATGAAGCTTATGAGAATGCTGCTACATATAAGTCAAGAATGAAGGGGTATCATGACGCTAAGCTCAAGCTGAAGACTTTCATGGTGGGTCAAAAGGTGTAGCTCTACAATTCAAGGCTAAAAATGTTCCCTGGCAAGCTGAGAAGCAAGTGGAATGGACCATACGAGGTCGTCAGCGTTACAGAATACGGTGCCGTGGAAATCTGAGACCTCAAGGGAGGACCACCATTCAAGGTCTATGGGCATAGGCTAAAACCTTATGTCACTGCAGGTACATTCCAGAAGCTGGAGGTGGAAACGGTATAATTTGTGACAGATGATCCAAAATATACTGTGTAGCCAGGTAAGTATACGTTCGGCTGAAGACGTTAAACTTAGCGCTTGTCGGGAGGCAACCCGATCATCATGTGTATAATTTGCACTTTTCTTAATGTTGATTGTATTTAATTGATCACGATAAGAAAAGAACAAGTGTGGGGTCAATTTTGTCAATATTGGGATTTTTACAAATACGCGACGCGGGGGCTTTGCGTCTACGCCGCGCGTAAGAACGTTATGCGATTGTTGATAAGGCTGAATTCGATGTCCGAGTCGCGGGGGCTTGTAATCCGCGTCGCGGTCTTATCGGAATTTGAACTACAGATAATCACCAAAACAGAGTTTTAAACAAACCCAAAACCCCAAACTTGCATAAATTCGGAATTGCAAAACTTTTTCAGTTTCTTACAGTAAATCAATCCTCTACAACCCGTAATCGCAACTTCATCATTCTTCTAATCAACATATCAAGTAAGTACTCTGAATTTCTATCTTTTTCTTCAAGTTCTTGGAAAATCATGAAATCAACTGTGTATTGCAATGTAGCGTTTCTAGGACCAAATTGATGATGTCAAATAGTTTAGGACAATGTATGCGATATAACCTAGTAATAGAATTGCAAAATTGATCTGTTATAGTGTTAATTAGCTAATTCTGTTCTGAATTTCATACGTCGCGTCACGGCGGTTCACACCGTGCGTCGCGGGGTATGAATATTCATATGGTGCGACGTGGCTATTTATTCCCGCGTCGCGGATGATGCTAAACAGTACCTTATTTCGAATTTTATGGTGAATTTTGTAGGCACAATGTCTTCTTCTGGTAGTTCTGACTCCATCGGCTAGAACTCTGTACTACACGAGTTTCCAGGGTCCTTAGCTACAAATTTCAGAATCGCAAAACTATATTTCCGCACAAAAGGATCCTACCCCGCAAACAGTCAACTGGGAGTTGACCCGGGATTCTGGTATTTTGGAGCACTTGGAGAACTGGTTGGTTCAAGGAGGATATGAGGCGAACGAACTTATCTATACATGCCGAGCAATTGAGGCAATGTTCCAAATGGACGAGCCCGTGTACCAAGAGGTGTTTCTCCAATTCCTCTCAAGTTTCGATTTTGATCATAGACCGTTGGGCATGGAGGATGGCGATGCCATCAACTTTCGGCTGGGGAACGAGAACAAAAATTGCAGTCTACGGGAATTCAGATACCGTCTCGGGTTGTACACGCAAGAAGAATCAGAGGGAGACGGGTTCGAGTTGTTCCACAGGCGAGCCAACTACGCCCCGGAAGACACATTTTCATACACTGATTTCTATTTCATCCACCCGGTATCACGAGAATACCATATCGGAGAGCCAGATGCACTTACCATCGCACCGTATGCTACACCGGTTAATATCGACGATGTTGTGGCCGCGTGCTGACACGGACCGGGTCCTACCACGTGAGTTGCATCTCATGTGGGCTTTGACAAGGAAGCTACAGACATGTAACATCCCGTACTTTATCGCCGATTACTTCAAGCAGCTTACAGACGCACCTCTCAAGTATATCGTGATTGGCGGTGGGCATTTCGTGACGCGGTTGGCGCGTTCTTATGGGCTGTTGTCACCACACAACGTCCAACAGATGGAGGTCATTCCTCCCGTTATATTCAGCCCGCCAACCACTACTTCGCGGGACATTATCTAGGTCGATGATGGCGTTACATTTGTTGACCGATCACCATTCCCGGCTCTGCGTAGCGAGCCATCAACATGGCGGAAATGACCAAGGGCAGCGGTTTGCTTACCTCAGTGCATCGCCCCCGCGACTATGGAGTCAAGATTCTTGGCGGATGAAGTGAAATCTATACATCAGACCCTATATAGCCAACAATTGGAACACAATGGTTTATGGACGACCGTGCGGGAAATTGATCGGCACACGGATAACACGCATACACAGCTCACTTGGCTATCGAAATGTGTGATCAAGCTCCTTGACCATTCCAAGGAAGAAGAAGAAGAACCCGAGGAAGAGGAAGATCCTGAAGAGGATGAGGAGGATGACACCGCTGACAATAGAGGAAAAAGGGTCTTTTGTATTTATTTTTTGCTTATTTTGTTCATTTTTACATTCTTTTAGGTTTAGGACAATTGGTTCGTAGAAGTTAGGATTATAAGTTTAGGTGTGTGAATAAGCCTTCGGGCAGTAATAAAAAGTAATAAAATTAGGTAATTCTGTGTTGGAAAAACTTTTACGAATGTTTGAAATTGGTTCAAAATTCTGAAATATTTTTATGTACAACGGGACGTTGTACGGTTTTAAGTGTGGGGTGTGGACGGTCGAAGGAGTTTGTTTTTGAATTTTTTGCGAGAAATTGACAAATTTTTCAAAAAAATTTTACCATTTTGTCAAAAATTTTAATAGATTGTAATTTTGAAACTAATAGTTTTGATTGTTATAGCTGTTAGTTCTATATGCCCAAGGATGATCATAAAATGATATTACTAATAATACATCATCCTATAGGGTCACACCAACAACAAGTTTGACACCAATTGATCATTTAGAACGTTAAATTTGATTTAACATCAAATGATACTAAACTTGCAATTTAATCTTATAGGTTATTATTATTTGAGGTAATAATAATAACTACAAAATTAAAGGTCGATTAGTAATTCATATGTGATGAATTAATTAAGTGTAACAATTAAATTGTTTAAATTGTTAAACGATTTAATTGATTTATAAGTAAGCCTTTTATTTAATTTAATTGGTAAATTAAATAAAATATATATATATTGTTATATATATATATATATATATATATATATATATATATATATATATATATATATATATATATATATATATATGTATATATATATAATTATACAATTAAGATTGTATATTTAGATGGTTTATTTATGTATATGATTATGGGTTAAATGTTATCCCATTTAAGAAATAAGAAGATGTATTATTTATAAGCTTTTATTATCTAAGTTTTATAAATAATAACAACCAACTAGCACTTCATTTGTCATCATAAAATCAGCCATATTGGAAGGAAAAGAATGCATTAAGAACTTAAAAGAAAAGGAATATGCTTTGTGTCTTCTAGCTTTTGATTATAGAAATCAAATGGGACTTTCTTTTAAGCTAGTTGCATGTGCTTTTCTTTTCCTTGGTGTGATATATGTTGGCCACGATTTTGAGGGTGTTTGTACATCATTCTTGCTTCAAGAAATCAGCCAAAAACTCTCCTTAAGTTCTTAGAAAAAATTGGTTTTTTGGTTTTATAAGAAAAGGAGTCATATCTTGCAAGTTGTGGAACTAGCATTCAAGGGTGTTCAAGCTTGTGGTGGATCAACTATAGAGGGATTCTAATTTGATTCCTAGCTATCAAAATCATCCAAACCAAACCCAAGAACAAAGGTTATGATCTTGAACTTAAACTATGTTTGTTCTTCATCTTATCTCTACATGCATGTAGCATGATCCTCTTGAAAATGGAATTTGTGTTCATGATTTTATGCTTCCGTTGCAAACTCTTGTTTTTGAAACTAATTACATGAACCATGATTTCCAACAATTGGTATCAGAGCCATGGCTATATTGCATGTTTAGATAATAAGTTTATTTGGATAAACTTGGTTTTTGGAAGCCATGAATGTTCATCTTCTTGAATGAAAGTTTCATGCATGGCTTCTTTGGCAACATGCAAGTATATTATCTATGATTTTATGTAACCAACTATATCTTATGATTAGCATGCTTTTGGTTACATAAATTGTTGCCTTAGAAAAACAAAGTGTTGATTTTCTTATGATTTTATATGATAAAATGGTGCATAAACAAGCCAAGGACCATATGATGCATGTTTTGTGTTTATATTCGATATGGTTGTAATCTATTCATTTATTCAAATGGTTTGTAATAATAATTAGTTATTTCCTTCTTAATATTCATTTTGTAAATATTAGAATAGTTGTATTTTATTTATTTCACAAAATGTAACAAGAGAAGGAAGTAAAAGATCAAGAGAAGATTGCACCCAACAGCAGCACTTTCTGAAGAGCTGCTGTCCAGATTTCAAAATTGTTTTGAAAGTGTTTTTAAAATTCATATATTGGTTATTTGGTGATATACTTGTTGGTAACTTTAATATCTAGTATATACATTAAGTTTCAACAAGTATTAGCATCAATATACCTAAGAATGAATTGAAAAATGCAACAAAAACCACAAAAGTTTTTCCTGCTGCCCCTGGATTTCGCAAGTTTTCAAGGGGGCAAAGAAAATTCATAACTCACTCAAGGATGTCAAGAAATGGTGGTTCAAGTGTCTTTTGGTGATATAAGAAGCTTGGCAAAATTGTAGCCAAATCGAAGATCATTTGGTTGAGTTTTTGTCACCCTTTTGTCCCTAGGTTTGGACTTGATATTTCATGTGTGGCTCACATGAAATATCAAACTAGTTGGCTTGTGTTTATGCACCCATGCATGCTTGTGATGTTTGAATGTTTTATTATGTTATGTTGTGGATGAAAATAAGATTTTGCATGCTAGACAACCTAGATAATTAAACATAATCATCAAGGAGTTTGTATTTTCAAAAGTTGACATTTAAAACATAAGACGTGATAAAATTGGTTTTATTAAAATGGGTTTTGTTATAAAACCTATTAAGTCAAGTTTTGAAAATGATTGAAACAAGTAATAAAATGGAGATTTTATGAACTCTTACAAACTCCAACCCTAAGTAATAATGGTAATTATTTAGGATTATAAATTGGTTCTAATATATGTGATCAAACTCAAACTTAATATTGGATATTAATTGTAATCTTGACCACAAACAAAGAATCAATAAAATGGAGATTTTATGATTTAGGAACCAATTAACAAAATAAGATTTAATGGTACCATGTTCATTGGATGCATGCAATCTACATGATACCATATGTTTTTCAAAATTAGAATTGTAAAACATTCAAATCCCTTATGAAATACGAATCAATGCCGTCCCTCTTAAAGACACTCATGTATCACTTGTATTTCCTTGTGGGATAAAGGATACCTAACCACTTGGAATCTTCTTGTGATACAAGAAGTAGTTTTGCAATATTGATGGGATAAAGGACACCTAACCATTAATAGTTGTCAAAACTACACGTCCGTTTAAGTAGGATGATTCGTTTGGAAATCTCTTGTGATAAAGGTCACCTAAGCATTAGAAATCCAAGGCATAGATGGGATCAAACATGCCAAACTTATAAATGTTATAATCGGATCCCATAACTCTAGAAGTTATATTTGGATATAATTGGTAAACCGTTACCTACCTTGTTGATTCGAATAGGCGGGATAAAGGATACCTAACCACTTATTCGTGATGCAACTTGGATTCTAGACCTTAATTAATTAAAGTTTATGAAACAAGCAAGGGTATTAATTATTAAGGACTTAATATCATAATTTACTAAATAGAACCTTGTTAAAATTTTGTAGATGGCACCAAACAACACACACTCGGCTCCTAACAAAACCTCACTACGGTCTCTACTTGAAGGAGAAAAACTTAACCATACCAACTTCTTGGATTGGCACCGTAGTGTGAGAATTGTTCTCAAACAAGAAAAGAAAGAATATGTTCTCAATGAACCACTTCCAGAAGAGCCCCCTGCCATTCCTAAGCCCGCACACGATGCATGGCTTAAAAAGATGGATGATTCCATCGATGCATCATGCCTCATGTTGGCAACCATGATTCCTGACCTTCAGAAGGATTTGGAGAATCATTCAGTCTATGACATGATTCATCAACTAAAGGAAATGTTCCAACAACTTGCAAGAACGGAAAGGTTCGAAACTGTTCGGGCTTTCCATGCTTGCAAGATGGAGGATGGGCAGTCGGTAAGCTCTTATGTGCTCAAAATAAAGAGTCACATTGATCATTTGGCATGTCTTGGAGTTGTGATGCCCGAAGATCTAGCAACGGATATGATCCTTAACTCCTTGACAAAGTCCTTTGATCCTTTTGTCATGAATTTTAACATGAATGGTTTAAACAAGACTATCCCGGAATTACATGGGATGCTAATTACCGCGGAAAAGAATCTGCCTAAGAAAACCAGTCAAGTTCTCATGATCAAGGAAGGTGGCACAAAGAGAACTAGACCAGAACACCCCACCAACTCCAAGGGCAAGGGGAAAGCAAAAGCTTTCAAAGGTAAGGGCAAGAAAGTTGTCCAACCTTCTAATCCGCCCAAGAAGAAGGCAAAGGTTGCCAAAGAAGACACATGTTTTGAATGTGGCAAAGCTGGGCATTGGAAGAGAAATTGCCCTACTTATCTTGCGGAGTTGAAGAAAAAGAAGGCCGGTGAAGGCACTTCAGGTATCTATGTGATAGACGTAGAACTTTATAATTTATCTCCTAACACATAGGTATTTGATACTGGTTGTGGAACTCACATATGTAATATGTTGCAGGGGTTCAAAAGGAGTAGGCAACTGAAGGCAAATGAGGTAGTACTTCGGGTTGGAAACAATGCAAGGGTTGCGGTGGATTCAATTGGAAGTTTTAATTTATTACTACCTAATGGCTTGTGTGTGACATTGTTGAATGTTTACTATGTTCCTAGCTTGACTAGGAATATTATTTCGGTTGCTAAATTAAGACAATGTGGATTTGATCTTTCCTTTAATAATGATGATATTTGTGTTTACAAAAATAATGTATTCTATTTTGAGGCTAGGCCTTTAAATGGAATTTATGAAGTAAACCTTGATGAAAAGACTAACAATGGCTCTTTATACCACACTTTCACCAAGAAACCCAAATTTGATTTGAGTCAAACCTATCTATGGCATTGTCGCCTTGGGCATATAAACAAGAATCGCATATCCCAACTTCAAAAGAGTGGACTTTTGAAGGCAAATGAGAATGACTCATTTGATATATGTGAATCTTGTTTACATGGCAAGATGACTAAAGCTCCTTTCTCCGGAACCAATGAGAGAGCAAAGGACTTGTTAGGAATCATACATACGGATGTATGTGGTCCTTTCAAGCCAATGACTAGATATGGTGAAAGATATTTCATCACCTTCACTGACGACTTTAGTCGTTTTGGATATGTTTATTTGATTAAACATAAACATGAGGCGTTTGAAATGTTCAAAACGTTTCAAAGTGAAGTGGAAAATCAACTCAACAAAACAATTAAAGTTCTTCGTTCTGATAGAGGAGGTGAGTACTTAAGTACAAACTTTATGGATCATTGTAAGACTTGTGGAATTGTTTCACAACTTACTCCACCTGGAACACCACAACATAATGGTGTGTCTGAGAGGCGGAACCAAACACTATTGGATATGGTTCGATCCATGATGAGTAGAAGTACTCTACCTTTATCATTTTGGGGTTATGCTTTACAAACAGCTGCTCGTCTCCTCAATATGGCACCTACTAAAAAGGTAGATAAAACACCTTATGAGATATGGCATGGAAGGGTTCCATCTTTATCCTATCTCAAGGTATGGGGTTGTGAAGCTTATGTTAGACAAGAAGCTTCAAACAAATTAGAACCCCGTTCAACTAAATGTATCTTTGTAGGGTATCCGAAAGATTATCTTGGATACTATTTCTAGAATCCCATCGAGAATAAGATATTTATTTCTCGAAAAGCTGAATTCCTAGAAAACAAGTTTCTGACGGAAGAGGCTAGTGGGAGGTTTGTGGAACTTGAGGAACTTCAGGAACCACAACCTGATACACAAGAAGTTGAATCTAGCATTCAACAAGAAATTGTTGAACCTGAACAAACGGTTGATCAGGAACAAATTGTAACACAAGGTGTTCGTAAATCTGGTAGGGTTCGAATTGAACCAGAAAGGTATGGTTACCTTTTGATGGAAGAGGAATGTTATACGATAGATTCTGATGAACCCGTCAACTATCAGAGTGCAATATCAGATCCTGAATCTGATAAATGGCTTGAGGCCATGAACACTGAGATGCAATCCATGCACGATAATCAAGTTTGGAACTTGGTTAATCTTCCCACCAATTGTAAGACTGTTGGGAACAAATGGGTTTTCAAGAAGAAAATCGACGTGGATGGAAATGTTCACACTTTTAAGGCTAGACTTGTCGCTAAAGGATACTCACAGACTCATGGTATTGACTATGATGAGACCTTTTCTCCAGTGGCAATGATCAAGTCGATTAGGATACTTTTTGCCATAGCCGCGTACTATGATTATGAGATATGGCAAATGGATGTCAAGACCGCTTTCCTTAATGGATACTTATTAGAAGATGTCTATATGGATCAACCTGAAGGTTTTGTCGATCCCAAGCATCCAAACAAAGTGTGCAAGCTTAAAAGATCTATCTATGGATTAAAGCAAGCGTCTCGAACATGGAACATCCGTTTTGATGAAAAGATTACGAGTTTTGGATTCATCAAAAATGAGGATGACTCCTGTGTTTACAAGAAAGCTAGTGGGAGCATTGTCATAATCCTAGTATTGTATATAGATGACATACTTTTATTTGGAAATGACATCCCAACCTTAAAAAGTGTCAAAGCGTTCCTTGAGAGTTGTTTCTCAATGAAGGATCTAGGGGAAGCTGCTTATGTATTAGGCATAAAGATCTATAGAGATAGATCTAAGAGACTTATTGGTCTTAGCCAAAGTGTATATATTGATAAAATCTTGAAAAGGTTCAAGATGCAAGACTCCAAAAGAGGATTCTTGCCAATGCCGCATGGCACCATCCTAAGCAAGTCTCAGTGCCCAAACACTAGGACTGAACTTGAAAGGATGAAACATGTCTCATATGCTTCGGCAATTGGGTCCATCATGTATGCCATGTTTTGCACAAGGCCCGACGTCTCATGTGCCTTAAGTATGACTAGTAGGTATCAACAGAACCCAGGTGAAGCCCACTGGACTGCTGTAAATAACATTCTTAAGTACTTGAGAAGAACTAAAGATATGTTCTTAGTTTACGGCGGTTTGGAAGAAAGCTTAAAGGTAAAGAGTTACACTGACGCAAGCTTCCAAACAGATAGGGATGATTCGAAATCTCAATCTGGGTATGTCTTTATTTTAAATGGAGGAGCCGTGTCTTGGAAGAGTTCCAAACAAGAAGTGATTGCACAATCCACTACAGAATCAGAATATGTTGCTGCTTCAGAAGCTGCTCAAGAAGCTGTCTCGATGAGAAAGTTCATAGAAGATCTAGGGGTTGTTCCTTCCATTCGAGACCCTATAGAAATCTTCTGTGACAATCTAGGTGCTATAGCTCAAGCAAAGGAACCTATATTACATCAAAAAACCAAACACATTCACCGAAGGTATAACTACATTAGACATGAAGTTAAGAATGGTGAAATTAGTATTCACAAGGTTCATACAGATCAGAATTTGGCAGACCCATTCACGAAGCCTTTACCCCAAACTAAGCATGAAAGTCATGCTAAGGGTATAGGACTCCGTTTTTCTAATGAATGGATTTGATTTGTGTTTAATGTTTTATGAATATGAACTTATGTAAACGACAAGAATTATGTAATATTTGTGACGTGATGTTTCATTCATAATTATTGTTTTTTATTAGCATGTTTAATCCTTGAATAATTTAGTTATTCTAAACGTCCATAGTCGATCATAGTTGTGGGAGCAATTATGAAGTAAGACTAATATGAATTGGATTGGTTGACTTTTATGGGTAAAAGTAGCAAAAGGTTGCAACCAAATTCATAGGTACTTGTCAGTGAACAAGTATTGGACTTGACCCGTTTCAAGATCACTCCATGGATCATCATCATAAGTGATTCTTGAATAAAGGTATTATCATTGTATCCTTTGACCTGAGATACATATTTGGGACTCAAGTGTAGAGTGTACTATGCTTTGATATGGTTTACTGTTGTTCTTGAAATACAGACAACCATAAAGGCCATACTCATGCATAGTACTAACTATATGAGGGGCGTATGTAGTCAAGACAGGATTTGTTCCTCTTATGTGTTGAGAGTTAGACATCTAAGGCGCCTGATTGAAAGTTGAACATAAAATGAGAATGATTAAGATCCATGTCTCATGTTCAACAAGATGTCTGTGACAAAGGGATAATTGATAGATAACCGTATACATCAATTAGAGCCTCGTGTTTTCTGAAGAATTGAATGTTGTTGAATGGCACAATGTCATGTGTTATTGGGGGCAGTGAAATGTTGCTAGACGTTTACCACTGTCGATATCATTCTATGATGCAACCTTGTGCAAGTGGGAGATTGTTAGTTCTATATGCCCAAGGATGATCATAAAATGATATTACTAATAATACATGATCTTATAGGGTCACACCAACAACAAGTTTGACACCAATTGATCATTTAGAACGTTAAATTTGATTTAACATCAAATGATACTAAACTTGCAATTTAATCTTGTAGGTTATTATTATTTGAGGTAAATAATAATAACTACAAAATTAAAGGTTGATTAGTAATTCATATGTGATGAATTAATTAAGTGTAACAATTAAATTGTTTAAATTGTTAAACGATTTAATTGATTTATAAGTAAGCCTTTTATTTAATTTAATTGGTAAATTAAATAAAATATATATATATATTGTTATATATATATATATATATATATATATATATATATATATATATATATATATATATATATATATATATATATATATATATATATATATATATATATAATTATACAATTAAGATTGTATATTTAGATGGTTTATTTATGTATATGATTATGGGTTAAATGTTATCCCATTTAAGAAATAAGAAGATGTATTATTTATAAGCTTTTATTATCTAAGTTTTATAAATAATAACAACCAACTAGCACTTCATTTGTCATCATAAAATCAGCCATATTGGAAGGAAAAGAATGCATTAAGAACTTAAAAGAAAAGGAAGATGCTTTGTGTCTTCTAGCTTTTGATTATAGAAATCAAATGGGACTTTCTTTTAAGCTAGTTGCATGTGCTTTTCTTTTCTTTGGTGTGATATATGTTGGCCACGATTTTGAGGGTGTTTGTACATCATTCTTGCTTCAAGAAATCAGCCAAAAACTCTCCTTAAGTTCTTAGAAAAAATTGGTTTTTTGGTTTTATAAGAAAAGGAGTCATATCTTGCAAGTTGTGGAACTAGCATTCAAGGGTGTTCAAGCTTGTGGTGGATCAACTATAGAGGGATTCTAATTTGATTCCTAGCTATCAAAATCATCCAAACCAAACCCAAGAACAAAGGTTATGATCTTGAACTTAAACTATGTTTGTTCTTCATCTTATCTCTACATGCATGTAGCATGATCCTCTTGAAAATGGAATTTGTGTTCATGATTTTATGCTTCCGTTGCAAACTCTTGTTTTTGAAACTAATTACATGAACCATGATTTCCAACAATAGCAATTAGTATTTTTCGAGAAATACTGTTTAGTTATTATCATGCTATCTATTTAGTCAAATAAGTTGAGTTTTAGGAGTTAGAAGATTGGAGTATTTTAGGCTTGGAATTTAGGAAGGGACTGTCAATCAATGGCCTTTGTTGTTCGAGCCGGTAGGTCTAAAATGGGTGGCCTCGAAGAGGCACTTATGCACCTTACCACCTAAGATCGTCTGGTTTGGGATGGTATTTCTGAAAGCTCGTTAAATGGAAAACATCGAAAGTCATGGACATTTCATTAACGGCCTTTAGAATCTGAATGAGTACGTACACTCTTTTGTGGACAGAAAATTTGTAATCAAGGGTTCTCTAGAAAGTCGTGAATTCCAAAGAGTATTCTGGTTATGTTTGCAAAAACTAGTTCAATCTAACTCTGGTGACAATAAGCTTTGAAATTGAACACATTCAAAAATGTTTAAGTCTTAATTAGAATATCTTAAAAACACTCTTGCTTGGGGACAAGCAAGGCACAAGTGTAGGGTGTTTGACAACGCCTAGTAATATCAAGTATTTCAGTCGTTGTTAGGCCCTATTCTTGGTGATTTTATATCATATATACATTGGTATTTCTCACTTTTTGTGCTAGTGCTTGTTTGCAAAGAAATGTTATAAACAGGGACTAAAAGCGGAAAAATGGAAGAAGTTTTGAAGATAAAGACAAATCAGTTGAATGAACATGCGCGCCGCGGGAGTGAAGGTATGCACGACGCGCCACATCAACGATGAGGCGGTGGAGAGAAATTCAAATAGCGAAAAATCGGGGATAAGCCAGTACGCACGACGCGGCTATGAGCTTTACGCGCCGCGGATTCTAATTTTCCACAACTATAAATAGAGGTCATTAGGTCGAAATTCACAGGCAAGGAACGACCCCTAAGGTGGACTTATGGCTACTTTGACTCAAGTTTCGGAATTTCAGCAACCATTCGTGGTATTTATTATGTTTTCTTTAATTTCATTATTAGTTTATAGTTATTTATTTTCGAATTCCAATACTTTCAATGTTTTGTTTTGAAGTTTAATACAAGTAATCATTTGGGTCATGGTTTTATTGCACTTTTTAGTTTTTATTGTGTTTGAATGCTTGTTGAATGCAATTTTTTGGATTGTTCACTTCTGGATTCTAAACCTTGTTTCTGATTTCAGTAAGTAACATTAGTTGGATCTTAGTTTAATTTATGTTTGATTTGGATTTGGACCTTGGATTTGGAATTGTCTTGTTTATTTGTTTTTGGAAAAGTAGTACTAGTCCCTCTGGCTGTAGCATGACACTACAGTTGGTAAGCTATCGTCCTATCTTGACCACGAAACTTCTGTGGATCGACCCTTACTACCGCTGTACTAGTGTGTATGAGAATTATTTTCTTATTTTTAACCGCATAACGACTGCTGCGTTGTCAGCCACTAGCCGTGTCGGCCTAGCAAACTAATCATAAGCGCCACAAAGATCGTCCAATAATTACAAGGGTCCGCTGTCGAGCTGACACCTTGGTCCCCTAAAAGCAACTCCCTCTCACAGGTACGCCGATATATAATGGTCGGAAGCCTCACACGTAACAGATCATCATCGACACTCGTGCTTTCAGTCACTCTCGCTATCGAATTCGTATCCTCGTTCCTTGAACTAACTTAACCGTCGGAGCGCTCTCGGGACCTCCATTGACTCCAGAAGTCCTTCATATTCCTTTCTTTCATTTGACTTTTCTCCTTCTGCAGCCTCTTGTTTTACCTCCATTGACTCCAGAAGTTTTTCTGATTCCGTTTGTAGAAATTTCGGCATATACCGTTGCATCAATTCATCCACAACATTGATTTGATAGCATTCCAGCTCTTCTATCGTGTTGTTACTAGCATCGAAGACATTGATTATGGTCTGCTGATTTCCGAAAGAGATTCCCATGTCTCCTATGCGGTAATCAATCTGAGTGTTTGCTGTTGCAAGAAATGGACGCCCAAGTATAATCATTGGTTGCTCCTCCCTAGTAGCTTGGTGGGTGTCCAAAACAAGGAAATCTATTGGATAGTAAAAATTTCCTACCTTGATGATGACATTAGATAACATTCCTCGTGGTATTTTTGTGGACTTATCAGCAAGCTGTAGAATGACGTCTGTGTTTTCCAAAGTCCCACATTCATGCTTATCGAAATGTTTCCCAGGAAGAATGTCAACACTCACACCTAAATCCAACAAAGCCTTCTTGACATGGATATCCCCTAAATCTTCTGATATTAAGGGAGCTCCTGGGTCCTTCATTTTTGGTGGTAAACTGTCTAAAATTATTGAGCTAACATATTCGGTCATTTCAATCTTCTTAGGCAGATGAGCTAAGATTTGCTTTTTATGGATGCACATGTCCTTCAAGAATTTGGCATAAGCTGGCACTTCTTTGATCAACTTGACTAGCGGAATGGTGACCTTGATTTGACTGAACAATTCCCACATTTCCTCTGTCTGAGGTCCTCGCTTATCATATGGCTTGACTGCTGGCTTTTCCAATGCTATAGGAAACGGCGCAGTACCACTCGATTCTTCTACCTCCCATTTCCTCTCAGATTTCTTCATCTCTTCTTGTGTCTTCTACTCTTTTTTCTCTAATTCCTCATTTTCATCGAAAATGATTTCGATATCACTATCGTCCTCATTCTGTGGAGCAACAATTTTGTTATCCACCTTCTTTCCACTTCTTAATGTGATAATCTCGTTCACTTGATCTTCCTTAGGCTGAGTTTTTGGGCATATATATTGTTTGATGTCTTCCCTCATCTTGAGAAGTTGAGCTCCCAATATCAACAATGCTTGCGTATTGGCGTCTTTTTCCTGCTTAACTTTGACCATGTAGTTATATATTTTATCCACTTTATCTTCTATCTATGATTTTGGTGGTGATATCGGAGGTTGATGATCCCCTTGTGGCTTACTGGTGCCTCTTTGATTGCTGTTTTTGAATGGGCGCGATGTGTTTCGAAATTGTCCATATCCGTGTATTTGATTTACCTCTTTCTGTGTCATTTTGCACTCACCGCAATAATGGCCAACTTCGCAGCAGTTGTTGCAAATAGTGTGACCATGCAACACATATGCTCCCCTTTCCTCCTTGAGTGTTGAGAGTAATTGATTGAATTTCTTTGTAATAACTCTTATCTCAGTCTTTATTTCCTTTTTCCATGTGTTCTCCATTCCCATGCTTGTTGTAGTATTTATCCTATCCTTCAGAGATTCATTAGTCTTAAACCATTGCTGAGTTGTTCTAGGAATCTCCATGCTGTCTCTGAATCTTGCATCATGATTGTACCTCCGGATGACACGTTGATCATGGCTTGACTCGTGCTGTAGACACCATCATAAAAGAATTTGACCAATTGCCATTGTGGAAACTCATGGTGTGGACAAGAGCGCAACATGTGACAACCGTCAAAAATTCGAATCGGTTCTAGATTTGAATAAACCAAATTGCACGTGTAGACACTGTGACATCTGTCATTCGGATCATTCTTTGACTTAGTTCAGTTACCTTAGACTTATTATTTTGACTTTATTATAGACATAGGCCAAAAACCCTTTAAATTCTTGAATCCAATTAGAATCTAGATTGAATATGCTTGACTAGTACAATTCAAGTGAATTGTTCGGTTTCTGCGGAAAATGCCAGTAAACGGTTAAAAACAACTGAAAATATCTTTTACAGTTAAAAATAATTATGAACAACTTAAAATAAAGTGAAAATATTAAATTTCACATTATAATTATGAGGTTTTAAATTGGTCATAAAAACCTTTAAATGTCTTAAAAACTCAAATTTTATAAATTTGATGCTTAAAAATTTTATAAATTTCACCATAAGACTTATATTATCAAATTAAATTAATTAAATTATTAAAAATAATTAGGAATGCAAAATTTTGGTTCCTAGAATTTATTTAATAATTATGAGACTAAATAAGTCATCTTTTGACAAAACTTTTATAAAAATGATTAAGTTTTTATAAAATATTAAAAAAAATTAAAGAAATGGGTGAGGGAGTCCCATGAGCCGGCCATACATCCCCTCCCCCATGCATGTGTCATCTCTTTCTTCTATCAATTGAACCAAGACTACACTCCACCATTTCACTTTACATCTTCTCACATAACACTCAACAATTATTTCTCTCAAGACTCTCTCTTCTCTCTCTCTCTACATCACCGGACCCAAAACACTCTCTTTGAGCTAAAAAATCAGATTATACAATGTGTTCTTCAAAGGTATAACTCATACACATGCTTCTTATTTCACTTTATTCCATTTTCTTATGATTTTATGCACATTTCTACACTTCTACATCTTTCTTTTTGAAACATATCACGGGGTATCATAAACCCACGACATTTTGATGATGATGATGGTAGAAATTCACATAAACATCAAGAATGTTGCATGCATGTGAATTTCCATGACCAATCTATGTCAAAAATCATTAAAAATGCATGTTTTCAAATGTTTTCAACAAAAATAGTGACATGCATGGTAAATTCATGTATGAATCTGTTTTGGAACTTTTAAGACACATGCATGATGCTTAAACCTTCATGCATGTGCTCCTCTTAATGGATTAAGTCATAAAAACCAAAGTTTGATGCTAAAAACCTTCAAAAATGAATGAAATAGCATAAATCTATAAAAATATCTTAGACAATATTTTTATCCTGGTCCGATTTATGGTGAGAACCTATGAACATGAAATAATTAACTGGAAAATTTCAAGGTCTAACTCGAAAGTATTGATTTTATTAAAATATGACAATAATTCATATAAATTACTTGTCGGATGAAATAAAATCTGGGAAAATTGCAGCTGAATCTATACAGTTCTTGTACAGTTCCCATAAAGTTTCAGACCTTTTTGAGTATTTTAGATATACATTTTGATTTATTGTGGTTTTACATAAATAAATCTATAAATTGGAAGATCCTCTGTAAAAGTGACAAAAAAAATTTTCAAGACTTCTATATAATGTAAGAGGTCTGTATAATGTTTTCTAGAATTTTTCAGAACCAATTAATTTTATTTTCACGAATTTATATGTTTTTGGCAAAATAATGAATAAAAATAGAGAAAACAGGGGACAAATGTTCTAAAAATTCTAAAAATGGGTCTAGACACTTAATAAAATGTACTCCTCTGGAATAAAAATTTTGAACCCTTAAATAAATCGTTTACTAATTTTTCTTGATTTTTATTTGAATTAAGACACTAAACGTATAAAACCGGAATTTGCAAAATCACAAGAATTGGATTATTTTAATTCCAAAACATATTTTGATGATTTTTACAAGTGATATAAGTTATATAACAGAGGCTCACATATAATGAACAAATTTATAAATTATTTTCTATTATCCATGAATTTTGGAGTATTTTTCAAGGAAATTATTGGAAAATAAATAAATTAAAATGTGTAAAAATTATGAAAATTTTAAATAAATCTTATTTTATGATAAGAAATGACTTTACATAGTTGGTAACTATTAATATTCATATATAATGTTTTTGTAAATATTTCATGACATTGGACACGTTTGAACGACATTACGTGAATAATAAGACCCGAATTGTAAAATTCGTCATTTTAAATGGCCCACAAGTAAAATAATATGTACAAAAATTCATATTTCTGAATAAGGTAAATTGTTATATGAATTCAACCTTTGAAACAAATAATGGCCTTTTCTAAATGGAATTAAGCATATTAATGATAGATAGCTAATCTAGAATCTCATTAGTGTATTTCCCTTATCATAGGTTCCCGATGAGAAATACGTGGATTGTTCGCAAGCATCAATAGTGCCATTTCATATCACAGTGAGTATTCACAGCCCCTCTTTACTGTTTTATTATTTTGGGGTGGAAAATCATGATCGTACTATTTTATGTTCGTTGTTCTAAATTGTTCGTTCAATATGTTCTTTTGTGTTGAGGTATGTAATATGTTCATATGAACTTTGAGAACTTATCGTACTACGTCCCTGTACATAACTATTTAATTCTTTGAGCCGATGGTCATTATGGATAACACGCTATTAGGAACTGACAATGTAACACCCCTTTTCTCAAACCATATTTAAGATACAAATACAGTTTTCAAACATATTTTACAACTCGTGACTATAAAAATAGCCACTTAAATTTGTGTTTTATTTTACAAACTTAAACTCGAGGGGTATTACAGACTCAATACAGATAACCATAATTTAAACTTACAGTGTACAAAACGGTCCCAACTTCAACCTTCGCTCCCTTCACCTAAGTACATAGCATTTCAAAAAACATAGTATACGTGAGACATAAAGTCTCGTGAGTAATATGGGTTTAGACCCAAAACGTTTCTATTCAAAACTTGAAATATTAAAAGTACACTGCTCAAAACTGATTTATATCATAAAACTCAAAATATCATTTCTTCTTTACTTTCAAACTTTAAAAAGACTTTCTTTCTTAAAACTGCTTTCTTTCTCATTTTCTCGTGACCAACTGAAACTTATGAATTAAGTTAATTAATTCATTCTACTAGCTCCCCTCGCGGAACAGAACAGATCTGTCCACTCGGTTATGCTCATTCTGTCTCCCTTTTGTGACTTGGAACAAATTCAAGCACAAGGGTATACTAAGCTAGACAACTACTTCGCGACGGGAGGTACCATCCCAGTAGTGTCTTCTGATCCCCCGATTATGTGGGTGATCCTAGTCCGGACAACTGGCTCATACTTCTTTCTTTCTTTAATTTTTACTTCATTTCATCTCAAATTGGTCAAAATGGGACACAATTTGTAAACAACTCTTACTCAAACATTTTATAACTCTTTACTGAAAATACTTTCAAAAACTGATTTTGACATCTTAGTTCACATAAGGAACTCCTTTCAAAATACTTTGCAAACTATACTTTAAAAATCTGTTCAAAACACTAAGCCCTTGTATAGAGCTTCTTTCAAAACTATTTTCCAAACTTTAGTATTTATAAACATTTGGAAATCTTACTTTTCTGAAAATAACATTTTGCTATGTACTATAGAAATCCTCATAAAACTCACCTTGATTCTACTACGGTTCACTAGTCTTCACGTACGCCTTTTCCTTTCCCGTGCTCAATAACGTTCGAAGCACCACCTATACAAGTAGTATATATAAATACTCAATATAATTAACTCTATCATGTTAAAGTCTCATATGATACAACTCCAGGTTGTAATAGATGTATAACCATTAATAAACTCATTTTACGGTTTTCTCCGAAATACGCGTAGATTGCTACAGTACCCCCCGAGGGGTCGTATTTCAGTTCCGACTCTTTTCCATGAAATCTTAGGCCATATTAGACTTGTGTTTCAAATTTGGAGTTCATTGGACAAGTCTAGCTCAAATTCTAAAAATCAAGTTTTGACGTGAATAATGATTTTAGCCACTGCCGCTACAGTAACTTTTCCGCAAGGTCGGATTACGGATTTGACCATTCCCGACATGTTCTTATACCATTTTAGGGTTATGGCGAAAATTTCAGATCAATCGGACATGTCTAGCTATGGTTTCTAGCGTTTGGATTTCTAACATTTTAAACATTTTTGGTCCCTGTCTAAAGGGCACTGTAGCACGCAGTGCACTGTAGCACGCAGTTTTGGGGCATTAAGCTCTTATTCCAGGTCTTAATCACATGGGGTTTGTTCCTTGACTCAAACCCTTAACTAATAACAAGTTTTAAGCCACTAGAAACAGCTTAATCATACCAATTCATGATTTAGGGTTCTTGAGCAACATTTCAATTTATCAACAATAGCAATCTACTTTGCTATTTTTAAGATATGTTCTTACTACATGAACATGTTTAAGCCCAGAAATCACATACACTTCATGAATTATGACTGAAATTACAGATTTCAGTCCACTCCATGGAAACTCATCAAGAACACACAAAAACCTAGGTTAAAGCAAAGGAATTCTTACCTCTTTTAACTATGGAATCACTGATTCCAATGTTTCCTTTGATTTCTTGGCCAATTCCTTGATCTCTTCTTCTTCCTCTCGTGTTCTTCCTGCACACCTTTAGTTCTCTCTAGAGACTTCTATTGTTTCTTAGATAATAGAGGAAATAACTCTATTTTAGGTTTATATAATTAGTATATAAAACATTTGCATTTTTGGTCCTTTGGTTTCTAACTTCTCTTCAAAAATGGTCCAAAGGTCACAACTTTACCATTTATGCTTCATTACTTCCAACTTAACATTTTCTTGACATTTTTGGTCATTTTCATGTCAAATGACCAATTTGCCCTTTTTGGCCATATGTCACTATTTATGCGACAAAACTCCAAATTTCATATAAACTTTTATTTCTTATTATATTAAATTACAAATACCTATTATTACACATAATAGTCGTACAACGTGACAAAAGACGGTTTTACCCTTTTTGACTTTTTTGCGGGTTCTTACAGACAATTCCTCACTCACTTGGACTTTGAGGTGCATATTACCATTTACTTATGTCGCGATAAACATAAGTCTTGATAGGGCGTTGTTCAGTCATAGGTTTGGTTGTGGACTCATTGTTCAAATTACATACATACACAAATTGTTTTATTTAGCAACGAACTTCTATTATGGAAACATTTATCAATGTTCAGACTTTCACAAATATTTGAAACGTTGTTCTGTTACGCATGTGTTGTTTTTTCGAATATGTTGAAATTTTCTTTAACAGTTGTTCAAAACTTATTGTAAATTGTAATGCTTTTTAATACTATGGTTGGTGTTGTCTTTAACTTTTGCGATGAGACCCTTTTGTACTGTCGTATCCTGTGTTTCCGCTTTAGCGGGGTGTGACGCAACAACTCCTTCAATCTTTCAAAAGCGTCGTGAAACGCCTCTCTTGACTTTTGCTGAAAATCTTGTATAGCTCTTCTCACTTCAGATGTCTTACTTGTAGGATAGAACACTTGCAAGAACTTAGTCTTTAACTACTCACATGTAGTGATACTGTTGGCTGGCAGTGATGTGAACCAGTACTTAGCCTTGTCCTTGAGTGTGAATGGAAATAATATAAGCCTAAAGGAATCTCTGTTGGCATTCCTAAGTATATTTGCATTTGCTATAGCTAAGAACTCATAAAGATTGTTATAAGGATCATCCTGCTTATAACATCTAAATTTAGGCAATACTCCTAGTAATGTGGCCTAATCTCTACCTGACAATCTATGTTTTCAGGGAAAAATATAGGCGAAGGAACGAAATTAACATCATTTTAAAGCTCATTATTATAGTACTGTTGTCCTCTCCACTGATTGTTGTGCTGCTACTGTCGTGGAGGTCCTCGACCTTGATTCCACTGGTTGTTGTTGTAATTATGGTTGGGCATCCAACCATCGTCTCCATCTTTATATTCCAGGTCTCCCAACTGAGCCTAGTGGTTCTGCGGTTGTTGTTGTTGTACAGGTTGCTATGGTATGGGTTGTTAAGGTATTTGTGGTGATTGTTGAAATTGTGGTTGTGGAATCTACAGCTGTTGGTGTTGGCGTGGAGCACCATCATAGTTTGGTACCCCCATGGCTGCGCAACTTTTGCAGGTGGTCCATAAGAATTGGGTATGGATTGAATAACAGGCTGAACTCAAGGTTGGGCTAATGATGGAAAAGGAATAGGGGCTGAAGTTGTGTTGCCACCACTAGCGCTTGTGGAAGCTCCATTGGTATTTACCGAAACTGGGGGCACAATCAGCTATCCCCCTGTTACCTCGCCATGCAGCTCATGGGTAACACCTTCAATCAAGATTTCATCAGAACTCATGTTGAACAATCGTTTGCGAATACGATTCCTTCGTGTAGTTCTTTCAATCTCAGAATCAAACAAAAGAGGTGACGTTTGTTCACCTCGATGAGTGTGCATGCACAAAATGCAAGCAACCGTAAAAAACAATCAAAACTACTAAATACTAAAAGCAAACAAATGATTGACACAATGTGTCAAGCGCACAACTCCCCGGCAACGTCGCCAAAATTTGACGGCTATGCAATCGTTGATGCAGTCAAAAATACAATTTAAAACCTTACAGTCCACTACTAGCGGTAAGTAAGAGTCATACCAAGGAGTTCCTGGTTGG
The DNA here is from genome assembly GCA_023525715.1 of Cichorium intybus. Classification (NCBI taxonomy): domain Eukaryota; kingdom Viridiplantae; phylum Streptophyta; class Magnoliopsida; order Asterales; family Asteraceae; genus Cichorium; species Cichorium intybus. The sequence goes on along the minus strand of CM042017.1, from coordinate 56,943,983 downwards.
CACTTTGTGTCAAAACTCGACCAATCTATAGTGTCACTCTATAGACGGTTCCTATTCATACACTTAGAGAACCGAAAGAACTCAAAAACACGGAAATCAAAACCAATGATCTATGCCTAAACAATAGATCTCAATCAATCAAACCAAACCAATCTAATCTCAAGATTCAATTCAGAAATCAGAAACCAAACAGTAAACAATACCGAAATCATAACTTGCACGAAAATGTAATCAACTATAAATTGCATTAAATCAAAACCCAAACCAGAGCCAAATGCTTCTGAAAACCGGAACAAATCCAGATCCACATGGTCAATGGTGTTATACAATCCAGAACCCTTGATCACACGTAACAAAGAAAAACCGAAAAACGATAAAATAACTAAAAACTAACCAACTATGAGATCTACTGCTAAAGCTACGAATTTCTGAGTCAAAGAAGCTTGAGTGTCTCTTAAATGTGCAATCTTTGCTGCCGAATCACGAATTGGGAACCTCTATTTATAGTTGCGTGTTTGGCCTATACGAGTCACCACATAGCCTTCTATGTGGTGCGGGTCAACCTTATCCCCCCAATGTTCGCACTTCGAATTTTGAATCTTCACCCGGTGAAACAGCTCACTGCGTCGCGTCTTTCCTTGGCTCACGGCGCGCGTGTTACTTCGACTTGAATCCAGCTTGCTTCCAACTTGGCACTAAAGTGAGTGATATTGGTCATTTCAGGAATATATTTCATGTAAAACCCTGCTCAATAACGACTATAATGCTCGATATTACTAGGCGTTATCAACACGCGCTGTTCCTGACGTTGTGACGGTATTAATTCTTTCTCCTTGCATTAAATTTTATGATTCTTCTTGTCATATTTTTTATATTTTATTAGGTACGTTCCTAGTCAATTCTGTTTCGACCCTGGTATTGTTTGATTCGGGGCGAGTCACTCTTTTGTGTCCTACTTCAAACAAATTCATTGAATCTCAATGTCTTAGTTTAGACATAAAGGATGCAGAGGAGGAGATGAAGTCATATTTCAAACATATTCGATTCACCCCTACCTGTAACAACACCTCAAAACGACATCTTATATTCAAATTGATTAAAAACAAAAACCCAAACTCAAACCTAGATCTTATTATCAAATAAGAACACGCACAAAGGTAAACAAAAACACACAACCTATTCGACCATTAGAGTGTTAGCCAAAAAGAGAGAGACCGACTGAAGATAGAGAGAGACCATTAATGTAAACACAAACCTGAAAGAAAGAGATATACAGAGATACCGACTCTAGGTTGTTGTTCAGAGCTTGAAGGAAACATAGTGTGGACCAGATATGGCAAAGCGTGGGGGTCAGCGATGGCAACATCTCGTGGTTCAACGTTCAAGCTTCGTCATAGTGTTTGGTGATTAAGATCGGCGTATTGTGGTCTAATGATTGAAGCCCCTTGGTAGCGTTTGGTGGTTCAACGATGGAGGGCTCCTTGACAACGTTTGGTTGATTCAAACCGATAGGAGAAGAAGGGTTTTTCGATCTTGTATTTTTTTTCTGATTAGGCCGATTCAAGCAAATGAGAGAATGTTTTTAAGACACAATAGGCTAACAACGTTTAGTCGTATGGGTTTTCTAGATTAAAGGTGGAGAGAATGAAGAAAGCATCGGCTGGCAGTGAATTCCCAAATTTGTATTTATGAATCAATCTTTAAGTTGTGTTACATAGAGAGGAGGGCAGAGAAGAAGAAAGCACAGGCGTTTGATTGGAAACGGGATCAATGGCCCTAACACACATTTGTCCAATCCATCTGATATACAACATGACAATCTGTATGCATTTGTGCTTTCTCTACCGGGTTCAAGCATATGTTCATTAAGATATTGTATTATCTTAAAAATTAAGACAATTGTTATAAATGCTTTATATAATGGTATATATATATATATATATATATATATATATATATATATATATATATATATATATATATATATATATATATATATATATATATATTATTGCAACTACCAGATGTGGGACTCCAACAAGACAATATAAGTGTGTTTGGGTTACCGAAGGAATTAAATTACCGAATTCATTATATTGCATAATCGACTGTCAAATGGACATGATTCTTCATATTTCATATTTAATCGATTTCATACTTTTTAAGAACCAGAGAAGGGATTCAATCATATCGAAACAAATCAAAAAACAATACTTCAGTAACTGAAGTTCAGTTATAGCAAGAAAAAAGCATTTCTATATAAAATACTTATTTACTTTTCATTACTAATCTTCATTCCATTTCTTGCCATCTAGTTGTCTGACAATTTGTAATTCTTACATTTTCCGATTCTTTTTGACAAATTTCAGTTGTTATAAGAAAACAGTCTACAAACCGAACACCTCGACAAATTTTTTCAAACAGTAAGTATCTACAAAAAACCATGCAACAAGGACAAGACTAGATCTCATCCCATTTCTTACTGAATTCAATTTCATTTCTTGCCATCCAAGTGTTCGACAAATTACGATCACATTCCAATTCTCTCGACAAATTTCATTAAATTAAGAAAAAAACATTGTACAACCCGAACACCTCCTAGCATTCCAACAAATTTTTTAAACAATACGTACCTAAACAAAACCACAAAATAAGTACAAAAGAAAACAAGAAAAGACCAATCAAAAACGGCCACCCAACAATGCTCACACCAAACCAAGCCATAACAATAAACGGTAGGAACGATTTAACAAACGCCGTGGGACCCACCCACCGCCCCTTAAACAGTACAAGAGCCGCGACATTCATCATGTTCCAATTCATCAATCCGCGATAACAAATCCGATTCAAAATATTGGCAACAAACGAGTGGCAATTACACGTGAAGAGGTTATAGGATTTGTGCTCAAAATGGCGCCTACTTGCCCGGACCGCGTCGTCCCAACTAATCGCGGTCCCACTTTCCGCATGCTTGTAACGGTGCTTACATGTGTGGCTCACGAGGTTAGCCGGGAAGCAACACTGATACCAAGAGTTAAACTTAAACTATAGTTTGGTTTACTAACCGTAACCGTACAACAATAGTAATAGTAAGAGTAAATTAAAAAATTGGTCGATATGCTTTACTCAAAAGTGCAAGTTTCGTCCGATTTTTATATGTCTAATCAAACAACATGTTTTCATTCAGAGGCAGTCCATTCGAAGAGTCTGAATCATTCAGACCTCTGAATGATTCAGATGCTGCCAAACAGCCCCTTAGTAAAACGCAGTGAACAAATCCGCAATAAAATGCAAACTTAAGGACAACTTCGGGAAGATTTCAAAAACCAAACCAAACATGCGCTTTTGAGAAAGGCACAGGGACCAAATTTATAATTTACTCCAAGATAACGAGATAGTAAAGAGGCAACACTGTCCAAAAAAAATTATGATACATACATTTATGTTAAAGTACAGTCCCAATTAGAGATGAGCATGGTTGGGTTGGATTTGGTTTTTGTTTAAAGATTAATTGCAAGAAATAGCAACATACTTTAATATATTTGTTTATTATACATCTTACTCATTTTACTTTATGATCAAAGCCAATTACAGCAATTTTTCAAAATACAAAGTAATTTTTGTTGGTCTGTATGAGTAGCCTTTTCAATATACAATGTGCTAACAAGACAAAAGTTGAAAAAACAATGTTATAATTGGTAGAATTTTAAAAGTACAATGTTATTATAAGAAAAATATCGTAATAGAAAAAAATGAAAGTAAGACGCTATAATAACCAAATACATGGTACCGGTACCATGTATTTGGTTATTATAGCGTCTTACTTTCATTTTTTTCTATTACGATATTTTTCTTATAATAACATTGTATATGTACTGGTGTCAACGGGACAACTGCAAACTTTTTGTCCCAACTAAAAAGGTGAGACATGATATCTCTTGCGCAAAAGACCAAAATACCCTCATCAATGAAAATAGAGTCTGTTTACATTGTTGAAGAAATAAAGTTGTACCTGTTGTCGGTCAAGTTGAATGTATCGAGCCACACCACCATAAGCAAAATCATCAACATTCACAAAGTTTGACCCCGAAAAGTCAACTATGGCTCCATCTTCCATGCACAAACCGACATGCCCAATGAAAGGTACCAACCACGAGACAATTGGAAGTGGGGTCCACACCAAACAACACGGAAACCTTGCTTTTGTCACATTGATTTCGGAAAGAGGCCACAAATCATGCTCTATATCTTTACTATAACTTGGATCTTCAACATCAATTGGTAATACTGCTATTTTCATAGAAGTAGCTGTCAGGTCCATAAAATTAAGCCTATGGCCCTGTAACAAACACAAAACACGGTTGACTTGACCCTCAGGAAAAAGATAAATGTTTGACCAAATTTAAATATTTCTATGGAAGATACTAATGTATGTTCTGAAAAGAACGTTAGAGATTTCACATATGTATAAAATATATGACAGGTACTGTTTCCTTTTACTTAATAGACTTAATGGAGAAAAGAGTTAATTTAATACATTGTTTTCTTCTTAAGTGCATTATATATGGAGTCTTTTATCATCTTGCAAGTTATGGGATTATAATTAGGGTTAAATGCACGTTTATGAGATAATGTTTCATCTTTTTCCCAAATTTTGCAGCAAAGTGGTTTTTTGGATGAAACTATACAGCAACATTTCATTGAAGGACCAAAATATGAAAGATCGTAAACAGGAATCAGTTACATCGAGACTTCATGTTTCACAAGTAAATGTATTTTTGAACTTACATGGAAGCATTACGAACTGTTTCGGTGTTAAATCACAACAAAAATAAGATCAATTTTGCATTTGAAGATCACTTTGTTATACATCAATTCGCAGCTCTTTAAAGGACGAAGGGAGTTACAGTAATTCAACAGATTAAACTCATCAAATTCAACATCCAAATCTATCTTCTATATCACAATAATCCAATAAAAAACCCCAAATTGCCCATCAAGAACAACTAAACTGAGACAGACTCACAAAAAGGTCAAACAAGGTCCATGTAATTGATTGAATCCCCAAAGTATATGGTTAAACAGAATCCAACGAAAAGACAGAAGACAAAATCGAATGAAAAAGTAAGACCCGAGCAGAAATGAAGTTACCTGTCAATGGCGAAGGACATCGGTGATGAACAACAAGGTAATGAGATGCATTTAAGCATGAGGGGGCGAGGATCATAAGAAGTTGTAGGGGGAAGAAACAAGAAGCATGTGAATTTAAGGGGAAGCTAATAAGTAAATTATCCGTGAGGGTTTATTTAATGCGTGAAATGGAAAATCGACCGTGAATTTGAGATTTGAGATTGGGTCCAATGGGAAGGTGCATGAACCTAGAAACATGTCTCTTTTGACTTGTTTTGGCGGTGGCCCCCATAAATTGACTTTCCTCTCAGTGTGTCACTGTAGTTAGAGGTGCACAAACCGGATTTTTTCCGGATCGTAAACCGGATCGTAAACCGGATCGGATCCAGTCAACGAAGTCAAAACCGGATTTGAGGTGAAACCGGATCGGATCCAAACCGGATTATACACAAAAATCCCGATCCTATACAAACCGGATTGAAACCGGATCGAAACCGGATCACAACCGGATCGAAACCGGATCGGATCTCAATCCTGTTTTTAAAAATCCGGTTTTTTGGAGCAATTTTCATTGTTTTTTTGAAGCAATTTTCATTGTTTTTTTATTTTTTTTTGGCTTTTTTTCAAAGGAATACATAAAGCAATAAACTAATACATCGTGAAACAAAAAAACATAAAACTTAAAACATCTTCGTCATCTAAGCGTGAACTTTTTGTAATTGTCGTCGTCGTAGTCGTCGTTGCTTGGTTGCTTGGTTTTAGTCCTCATTATTATACATCATGTTGTGCAATTCTTCCTCATAAGCAAGTTCTTGTAAGGTAAGTGGTACCGACAATCCCATTGCTATTTCTTCTTCATGGATTTCCTTTTCAACCTCCTTTATTTCGCCTTCAAGTGGTGAAATGTGTTGTATGCGTTCCATGCCATCTAAGTAATCTTTCAAACAAATGCACACTTCAACCGACAAAGGGGTGAGTTTTGTTCTTCTTGGTGAAATAACCCTGCCACTAACAGAAAAAGCAGATTCCGAAGCTACCGTAGAAGCTTGGACGGTTAGTACATCACGCGCTATAGCGGCTAGAATCGGAAATTGGGATTCCTTTTCTTTCCACCAAGCCAAAATATCCAAATTCTCAAACTCCTCAACACTTAGTTGTGACAAAAAATCCGATGCAATGTACCTTCCGAGCTCACTACTAGGAGTGCTAGACCGAGCTCGTTTGGTATTTTCATTTCTTAAAGTGTTATAGAGTCGAATTGTTTCGTTATTATCGTGAGAAGTGGATCCGGAAGCCCCCGAATTTCGCATCATGTCATGAATGTTTGTTGAACCATATTTTGTTAAATAAATTTGAAACAAACTTTGGAAAACATTGTTAAACCTCGATATTTCTTTTGATGCAAAATCAATGTCGTCGTCTAATAAGCCCAAATCGAAAGCAATATTATAAAGTAAAGTCTCAACCCCGCCAACGTTAAGAGTTGGGTTTAAAGCGGCGGCACAAGTTATAACGGGAGGCATATTTTTGAAATATTTTATAAACTTTGCTTTCATCGGTTTCACCATGTCTTCAAACATACCGCCTCTCATTTCAAATTCGTTGATTTTCGAAGTCATTAAAAATATTTGATTTAAAACTAGACAACTTGTGGGATAATAAACTCCGGATAAAAAAGTAGTTGCTTTTTTAAAAACTCCAAGCAAGTCGGTAACAAGCTTGATAGTATGCCAACTCGATTCCGGATAAGGCGTAACCCGATTCCGTTCCGCAAGGTGGTCATGAAACATTTTTAAAGTATCTTTTTGACGTAAAGCACATTCAAACATGTTGCAAGTGGAATTCCATCGAGTGGGTACGTCCCAATTCGGACCCAACCAAACGGCATTCGCATCGGCACAAAACTTCATATATTTATGATATCGAGCGTTACTAGAACTAAAAATGTCACGTAGCATATTTTTGAAAGTATCTTTTATATCGCCAATGAAACTTAGCCCGTCTTGCACCACCAAATTAATGATATGTGCAACACATCGACTATGGAAAAAAACACCGTCGCAAAGCGGTTTATATTTTAATTTTAGTTTTTCAACCGCGACGTTGTTATTTGATGCATTATCAAATGATATTGAAAATACTTTTCCTTCTATTTTATAAGTTTTGATAACATAATCTAAATTTTGATATAAATTTTCACCGGTGTGTGGATATCCAAACAATTCAAACGTAATCGTACGCTTCATCATTTGCCAACTATTGGGATTTACCCAATGAGCGGTAACGCAAAGGTACGAATCTGGTGAACCATGCGGAGCCGTCCAAACATCACAAGTTAAATTTATACCGGTATCTATATTTTGAAATCCTAGAATCATTTCATTTTTTGCAACTTTCCACATTTCTATACAATCGCGTTGAAGGGTCGTACGACTTACATGGGTGTAACGCGGTTGTAGAGTTTCTTGAATGAGTTTTGTCAATCGGGGATTGTCGAAGTGGTCAAAAGGCAAGCTTTCTTGAATCACAAACTTCGCCATCCGATCACGAACGCGAGCCGCTTCGTAATGCCATAATGTAGCTTCACTCGTCATTGTTGTTTGATCATGATCCGAACCAAATTTCACCGCTTTGCAATACATATTCATATGATTTCTCAAAGTTGTATTTCCATCTTCTCGAAAAAAAGCACCACATTTCTTGCACCGCGCCTTTTTTGGACCGCTAGACATTACACACAAATCGTAATTACACCAAATCTCTTGGTTTCTTTTCGTCGGTTTGATTGCAACAACCGTAACGTTGCTTGACGAATCTCCAACACCAACGGAAGATTGTGATTGTCCACATCCGGAACCGGTACCGGAAGCCATTTCTTGAGAGTTTTTGTGTTTTAGAAGTGGTTTTTAAGAGTTTTGAGTTAACAACAACATATATGATGTATATATAGGATATAAAGGGTATTAAAGGCCAAATTCCGTCACTTATGAAGCTCCAAACGGTCACAAGACCGTTCCCAACGGCTATAATTTCAAAAAAAAAAAAAAAAAAAAAAAAAAAAAAAAAAAAAAAAACCGGCTATAACTTTTCTGGAAAATCCGGATCGAAACCGGATCGTAACCGGATCGAAAACCGGATCGACAGGAACCGGATTCAAACCGGATTCAACGGATATAATTTCAAACCGGTAGGATCCGGCGGATCGGATTGGAAACCGGATCGGATTTTGGCAAACCGGATTGAAACCGGATCGGATTCGGATCGGATACCGGATTCGGATCGGAATCCGGTTTTTTTGTGCACCTCTAACTGTAGTACGGTTCGTGGGTTGGGCTTTTCATTAGACTAAACGGAATGGAAGCTACAAGTTCAACGGCATTGACATGGAAGGTTGATGCTGTCGGCATCACCACTCCGTGATGCCGGCATGGGTCAGCGGCGTTCTGGTGTAGGCAACAAAAGCGAAGGTATTCCAAAAAAAAAAAAAATTAGTTTTTAATCTAAATCCATAGGCATCCACCCCACTTTAGTGGCATACAACTTCAATTTCGTAGGCATCTACGTGGCGCTTACGTGGCAGCCAATGCCGATGGTTTCATAGGCAACCACTCCGCTTGGGGGATTAAAGGTGGGGAGTAGTTTCCTCCCATCCTATCGAACTCACTCGTCACGTCAGCTTTTCTCTTTACGCTTTTCTCTTTACTCTTACTTTTATCTTTCTTCATCTTTCACCCATAGAAGCAGTTCCTACTGAACCCACGATGCCACATCGTATTTTCGATTATTATATTCATTTATCGATTAAAAAATTTATTAAATACATATTAATTAAAACTAAAAAGTCAAATATCATTTAATTAAAAAAGCACACCAATACAACACAAATAAAAACAACCTAAATACTGGAAATTAAATCCTAAATCCGAGAAATTAAAACCTAAATACGGTGTATGTGTGTGTATATTTCTCCACATACTACCTTATATAGATGGTTTTGTCATCAAGAGCGATTCTTCAAATTATTAAACAATCTCTTACATGGTTATATTTTAATACTGAAATTCAATTATCAAACAGGATATAGATATAGCAATTGGAGGTCTCTGCTGCAAGTAGCTTTACGGAAAAGGATGGTGAACAGGATATATGTACTCAAATTTATTAATTTATGTGCTTTAAGAACTTGATAATGCTAACCTTCTTCTAAATACCAAATCTTTTTTTCGAATCTTGTTCGATTTTATTTAGAGTTGTTACCTTGAAGATGCATCTTCCGTTTTCTGGATAAGAGGATCTATAGGAACTTGAGAACATAGCTGTGAGATTTGAAAACAAAGATTTATACTAGTTTATGGGATTTGGATGGGCACCAATGAAAACATTGGAAAGATGGTCAGTTTTGAAAATTTGTAAAGTGAGTGGGTTTTATTGATATTTTCCAAAACATGGCGTTTATATGGTCGCTTCCATCTTAATCTCTTATGGATTGATGCTCACTCTGGAGTTAATTAATTTCTACTTTTTGTGTTGTAGAGCTCCTAATTAATAACTATACAGTTTAATTTTCACTTTGATACCAAAGTTTCAAGTTTTTCATGATTATAACAACCAATGAACCGAAACATTGCTATAATCAGGAATTTGGATGAAGTATGTTCCAATTACCTACCGAATATAGGTTGTTCTAATGAATTAAATTCAAAGTACGTTGCAATAATCAAAAATAAGTTGAAAGTGTGTTGTTTTATAAATAAAATCCAAGGTACATTGCTACGATTTATAACTTTGATTAAGTACCTTGCTATTTCTTGCAATAGGCCACCATGTTGGAAAGGTTTCATTTGTATCTGTAAGATAAACTATGTTCACATCTTTTCCAGCATAGGAATATTCTGATCTTGAAAAGACACAAAAAATTCCTTTTATTTCACCATCCCACACTTACCCGTGATTGAGATCTCTTATGGTGCATGACATGACAAAACAATCTTGAGTTAAGATTTACCTAGTATATATATACACTATCCGAACCGATTAAAAATCAGATTAAAAAAGTGGTTTGTGCACATCTACCTATAGACGCCAATCTATAGAAGAATCATTCTCATTTACTTGTTTTTCATTTAAACAAATTATATTTTATGCTAGTAAAATATTATGTCCGCATTCCCTCTAAAATGGTAACACTGTTTAAGGATGTATGTTCACTAACGCTTTCCATATGTTTCTCATGTAATATTTCTTCCAAAATATTGGTTATTAGTTATTTTCACACTTAAGCCCTACAATTTTTCCAATGGAAAATTTTAGGTTAAGTAACTAAATAATCCAACAATAATAATACACCCTGAAACGAGATCTTTTAGACAGAATTTGTAAACCTTATACATTTCTTTTAGAGGGACACCGTCAACCTATTGCATAAGAATGACACTGTCCACAAATCCTCATACATCAATATGCATTTAAATATCAAGGTCTATGAATACTATAGTGGTTTTTCCAAAGTTCCATTTTTATTATTATTTAGAAATCAGCTCGATCCTATTTCAACTTATTTATTCATAATATTTCTACGCTTTTAAACATTTCCTAAAACACCCAAATTCATTTACCTCATAAAAACTCAAATATTACAATTCCACTCGTCATGGACTTCAAATTGGTTGATAGGAGAGTTCTCTCACATACCTCATCACAGCCAGGACACATCAAAACAAACCCATAAAATATAAACTCGTTTGTTTGGACACGTGATTAAGAAAAACACCATTTCTATTTACCTTCCTTTGCTAAACCTAAAACAATTCCTACACAAATAAATAATGTCGTTAAGTTTCAACACATAAACGTTCTCCAAATTTTCACTAAGCTTTACCGCAAGAGACCCCTCATAAGTTTCCAAACACTCGTAAACGTTTATTTCCCTTCTCTTGCTCAAACAATCACATCAAAATAAAACACATTCCTTTCCATGGTACCCAACATATCACCCCCTTGTAACTGCACTTGGCACAGCATGTGGTTTGGCTGTGTTTGGTTGTGTATCGATCATTTTGATTGAAACTAACCTACACTTCCCAATCCACTCGTTTTTTTTTTTCTTTTCGTTTTTTCTTTTTTTTTTTTTTAATCTACAACAATATTGGCTATATTTTGATCCCCGAATGTATGGATAGGTACAATAGTGAATAGTGTGTTATTGAGCTGTTTTGGGTTTTGTTCTTTCTGTTGAGAGTTGCCTGAGGCTTCTAAGTCGGGCAATGATCTCTTTGAATGACGGCCGTAAATGTGGCTCCCTGTACATATAAAGTGAATTTTAATATTTTGCATTAAACGCGTTTATTAAAGATGATTGACTTACAGATGCCAGCAATCGGTTATTATTCGTGCAACCACAGGATCCACATGTTCCGGAATGTCCAGGTGTCTGAACTGAAACCCAACAGCACCAACAACCTGCATTGAGTTCATTTCTGTCCAAGGTATGCGCAAAGTTGCCAACTCCCATAGAATTACACCAAAGCTATATACATCACACCTACACATTTTTCAACATGATCTAGTAAGATTTACTGAAACATGTACTTGTGTATAAAAATAAAGTTGTGAAATTACAAAAACGCCACTTACTTTTCGTTGGACGGTTCATTCCTCAACACTTCTGGCGCCATCCATTCCGGCTGCAAATATGACATGTCATCAGTACAATAAGTTTGTGCTTGTTAGAGAGGACGGTTTTTGGGCCTATGAGGATGAGGAGGGCATTTATGTCTTTTGCATACCCTGTCCCACATTTTTTTGGATGGGACAAAAAAGTTGAAAATTTTGTCCCATTTACATGTCATGTTCAATTTGTCCAGTCAAACAGGGCCTAAAAGAATATATTCAAACTTCTGTACTTTTTACTTAATTCAGAAAGAACAGCTCGGAAGAGAAATTGTATATATATACAATTCCGGCAACTTTAGAAGGGATCAATGCTAACATACATTCACCAATTTGCTAACATGCACCACAGTATCAAAATGTTTTCTTTTGCCCCTTTTAGTTTACACTTTTACATTTTTTTGCCAAAAGCTTCCTTTTTTTCACATTTGCCACATCCAAATTTTATTTATTACAATTTCTGCCGTTATCATTTTTTTTACGTTTTTGGCCAATTTTATACTTTGCGACATCCAGATTTCTATTTTTACAATTTTCATTGTGTTTTTTTATACAAATTTAGTTTTTTAGATGATTATTTTTTAAATCCTTTGTGTTTTTTTAGTTTTTTACAATTTTCGTTGTGTTTTTTTATACAAATTTAGTTTTTTAGATGATTATTTTTTAAATCCTTTGTGTTTTTCTAGTTTTTTACAATTTTCGTTGTGTTTTTTATACAAATTTAGTTTTTTAGATGATTATTTTTTAGATCCTTTGTGTTTTTTAGTTTTTTACGTACGCTTGTACTTTTTTCGGTTTTGTATATTTGTTTTTATGTTTTCTTTTAATTTTTTCGATTTTACAAATCATTTTTCTTTACTAGATTCTTTGTCCAAATTGTTTCATCATATTCATTTTTCATATTGAAATTTTAAAAAACAAGACTTTCCCAATTGCATCCTAACTCTTTACAAATTTGCACTCATATACCTTTTTTCGTTTCGACAAGTGTGTGTTGTCATTTTCTTAATTATTCGTAAAACATCATTTATCCACTTAATGAAAAAAAAAAAAAAAGCTTAAAAATTTAATCATAGCATGCAACATGATTTTAGAAAAAAAAAAACTTACAGTTCCAGCAGTAGATTTTGAAGACAAAAAGGTATTGTGTTTCATACGTGACATCCCAAAATCACATACCTACATACATCAAAAACAAATAAATGAAAGTAGGTTGATAGTACTTGAACCCTAAAACCCAAAATTAGCATACTAGAAAGGAAACAGAAACACTAACCTTAACAACCCAATTTTTATCAACAAGAAGATTGGGTGTCTTTAAATCGCGGTGTACAATAACCGGATTGCTAGTGTGCAAATAGTTCATTCCTTTAGCCTACAAGCATTTACCAAAATGATCACAAATAAAACAGAGAAACTTTTAAAAATAAAATGTAGCTAAAATGTACCACATCAAGAGCCATACGCATTCGCCTCTTTTCATCAAGTTGGACACTTGAACGATGCAACAATTTAAATAAACTACCCCTGTATAAAAACAAATATATAAACAAGGTAATATGAGAAATTAAATTAACATGCAATAATAGCTTTTTTACACAAATGTCATTTTGTAACCTCCCTATTAAATTGTGACTATTATTTAAAATTTCTCTTACATAAGGACTACTTTTGTAATGTCAGTATTACACTTGGACAATTTTTGTAATATCACTATTATCTAGGGACCATTTTATAATATAGGGACTAAAACTCTTTTTGTACCATCAATTAGAAGGACTAAAATTGCAATTATCTCAAACTAAAAGTATAAGGACTATAGGTACCAAATTGTAATTACGCAAATTAAAAACTATAAGGATCAAAAATGTAATTATCCTAAATTAAAAACTATAAGGACTAAAACTGTAATTAATGTAAAGTATAAACTCCAAGGACTAAAATTGTAGTTATGGAATATTAGAAGTATAAGGACCAAACATGTAAATAACTCATTAATTAAAAACTATAAGGACTAAAACTGTAATTAATGTAAAGTATAAACTCCCAAGGACTAAAATTGTAGTTATGGAATATTAGAAGTATAAAGACCAAACATGTAAATAACTCATTAATTAAAAACTATAAGGACTAAATCTATAATTAATGTAAAGTATAAACTCCAAGGACTAAAATTGTAGTTATGGAATATTAGAAGTATAAGGACCAAACATGTAAATAACTCATTAATTAAAAACTATAAGGATTAAAACTATAATTAATGTAAAGTATAAACTCCAAGGACTAAAATTGTAGTTATGGAATATTAGAAGTATAAGGACCAAACATGTAAATAACTCATTTTACTTCCTTAATGGCAATTCTGTAATTTTCTAGAACTTTAGGGCTAATTTTCCTTATTTCCTCGTTTTTAGTAGGATATATAATGAAAGAAGCAGCGAACCTTGGTAGAAATTCGGTGAGTATGGAAAGATTTGGTGGACGAGTGACAGCTCCCATGAAAAGTACAACATTCGGATGTCTCAACCTTAACATGATCTCAACCTAGAAAACGGAACATCAAATCCTTGTGTAGAAGAGGAAGGGCATTTACGTCTTTTTGCACAGATAAATGAGAGTATGAAGACTTACTTCACCCTTGAATTGAGTGAGAGCATCGCCTGAGATATCTTGGTTCATAAACTTCTTCACAGCCACCTCCTGTTTCAAATAATGTTTATTAAATTAAGTAAAGTAGCATCTTATCAGTTGACTTTTCTGACTATACGCTACTGCATTTTTGTCTCAAGTAGATTAAAGAAGATTAGCCTTGATAAAGATTAGGGAAATCTCCAATAAAGTCCTAATATTTTAGCTCAGTTTATGAAAAAGTCCCAAATTAATTTTTATTTACAAAAAAAGACAGAAAACCGGCTAATGTATTCAAATTAGCCCCTTTTAACCTTTTCAGCAGGTTAACTTGCCACGTGGAAAGTCTATATGTTTTATCTTCAATAAAGTCTCAATATTTTGGCCCAGTTTACGGAAAAGTCCCAACATGTTTTATTTTCAGTAAAGTCCTAATATTTTGGCCCAATTTATGGAAGGTCCCAACATTTTAGCTCAATTTTACTTGGAAAACATTACGTATTTTTACATGTATCTACGTTTTTAATAACGTATTTATATGTTTAAAAATGTATTTTTATGTATTTATTAAAAATACTTAAAAGTAACGTATTTAATAATGTAAAAAAACATAAAAAATACGTCTTTAGTAACGTATTTATATGTCTTTAATAACGTAAAAATAATTAAAAAAATACGTAAAGAGTAAAAACAATGTATAAATACCTTTTATAAACGTAAATTGGGTCAAAATATTAGGACTTTATCGAAGATAAAACATGTTGGGACTTTTCCGTAAACTGTGTCAAAATATTAGGACCTTATTGGAGCTAAAACATGTAATTACCTACTGAAAAGGTTAAAAATGGCTAATTTGAAAACATTAGCCGGTTTTCTGTCCTTTTTTGTAAATAAAAATTAATTTGGGACTTTTTCATAAATTAGGCGAAAATATTAGGACTTTATTGAAGATTTCCCTAAAGATTATGGAATGAAAACTAGTAGATCATAAGGCTAGATTTAATTTGTCTAAAATAAGAAAAGATTTGGAGGCATCTTACAGTTCCATTCCATTCGGAACGATAAACCTCTCCATAAGAACCTGGAAGAAAGGGAATAGAATAAGATTATTAAATAGTAGAATATTAAGGTATTCCTTTTAAAGAAAATGGAAACAAAATTTATTAATTCTTACCAATACCAATGCGTCCTCCAATCTGAAGATCCTCCCATGGAATTTCCCACTCCTCATCAAGACTAATCCTCTCTCTGTGATTGGAGCAAGATGTATTGGATGTTTCCATCAATTTCAAGTCTAAATTCTTTACTGCAAATGACAAAGGACATTCATAAAATTGCTGAATGTTTTTGGATGGAATGATATATGTCACAAATATTGCAATTTGAATTAAACAGAATCTATCACGAGTTTGGTTGGCGGGAAATGGAACGGAACTCGATAATACAAAACTAAAAATCTTTTTTGTTTTTACATATTTTTTTTTGGGAAATCTCCAATAAATCCCAATATTTTGGCTCGTTTTATCAAAAAGTCCTAAATTAATTTTTATTAACAAAAAAGTCCCAAATTAATTGTTATTAACAAAAAAGGACAGAAAACTGGCTAATGTTGGGACTTTTCTGTAAATTGTGTGAAAATATTAGGACTTTATTGAAGATAAAACATGTAGTTTCTATCCTTTTTTGTTAATAAAAATTAATTTGGGACTTTTTTGTTAATAAAAATTAATTTGGGACTTTTTCATAAACTGAGCCAAAATATTGGGACTTTAATGGAGATTTCCCTTTTTTGTTTATCGTATATATAGTATACAACTGAACTTTTGTTTTTGTTTATCTCAATATATAAAGAAAAACTAGAAAATAAAAACATTATATTTTGGATACTTTATTTTCCAATCAAACCAAAAAAGTTTTCAGACATTTTTCCAAATTAACCATTTTGACATATTATATCAATAACATGTTTCACCGGTAATTTTCCAAATCAACCATTTTGTATATCTTGTCAAAATGATTTAATTTTAAAAGTAACTGAAACATTTATGGTTTGATTGGAAAAAAATCAGGTGTAAGTGGATATGCCTAGATACAACGGTTTTCTGTAATTTGCCCTATATATAATGAGGGTATTTTGGTCATTTATAAAAAGTGAAGAATAAAAAATCAGCAAATCTCTTACCAACTGCATAATCATTCATGACATCTTCACTTGTTCCTTGAGAAGGTAACCCATTAACATTAACAACCTCAGTAAAGGAAATAAGATCAGCATCCAACAAATGAAGGGTATTACGGACATTTGTCTCTCTCTCTCCCAATTCCCCATTACTTAAACTTATAAGCGATTCAGTAGATGGCCCACCGCTCTTTAACAACACAGCGTGCAGTTTCTGAGCAAAATCTGGATTTTTCGCAGCATTTATAACACATTTAGAAACATCACTAAGCTGCAATTTCTGAGCAGGTGAATTTCTTCCACCACCGCCGCCACCACCGCCACCGCCACCGCCGCCGCCACCTGGCGTGCCGTCATTTGACCTGCCAAGAGCCGGAAGTAGCTTACCAAAATCACTCTCAAACCGCTCGGTTTGTTTTCTCTCACTTCTAGTGTTCAATTGTGAGCCTATAATAGAAGATACTGCAAAATCTGATGGGACCACTTTAGCAAAACCATTTTCAGGGGAGACTAACATGGCATCAGTGCTTATATCCACTAGTGGCAATACTTCAACACTCTGAAGATTACAACTTGGCACCTCCACAGGGATTAGGGTTCCTGGAGCACCCATTAGATCGATAATGTACTCGCTGCATAAACAAAACAAGATGAGAAGGGCATTCACGTCATTTCCAAACTATAGTATTATGATAATATACCTCCCATTGTCAATCTTAATCAAGTTCACAGCTCCATCATCAGTGCCAGTATAATAGCTCCCTTTTACCAGACTACATGGAAGGTTGATCTTATCAGCCAGTACCTATCACCAAATGTATACTTTTTTTAATGCACATTAAACCATTAAACGTACAGTCTTTTCTAATGCACTTAAATATGTAGTTAATTATGTGCTTGAAAGGAGAAAAAAGATATTTAGTACCTTAAAGAGCAAGGCTCTATGACGTGAAAGTCCACATTCAATACAACCAAGGGGAAGTATGATAGTTTTAAGAGTGTTCCTTAATTCATAACTTCTGGTAGTCCAACTTCTCAGCATTTCATCTGCATCACTAACAGGACCACCCATTTGTGCAACAACGATATTAGCAATTCGCTGGATTAACCTACTTATAATCTCGCTTGTTCCTGAAGCCTGGCATTCCAGTGATATATTTGAGACTCTTTCCTCAAGTTGCTGCAGTTTCTTATCGGTTGTTCTGTCCACTAAAATGACTTCAAAATCAACATCATCGTAAATGGTTCTGGCTTGAAGATCCACTAATGAGGGCATCTTCCCTTGTGTGACTAAACTTGATGTAATCCCATATACGTCGTAAAACCCATCCATCACTTTCTCATCATAGTTCACAACGTTATTACTCTGCACATAACAAATACGATCATCAATCACAAATCGCGCCCCAAAGTCCAATTTAGGCACCTTTGTACAATAACTTATAGCTTGGCATTGAGATTAGATAACTAAATGTTGAACGCATTCATATTCTTATGAATATGAAGTTCATTGAAATCATTATAAACGAAACACTTAGGTCAAACATAGAAGTGGAGGAGTGAAATGCAAATGAGAAAATTATGATAGAATGCAATGAGTTAGAGCGATCTTACAAAACAACAAAACAAAATTAAGACCTCGAAATTTAAATTATCTTACCCAATACCGAAGCGAGAGAAATTCAACGAGGGATTCCGAAGGGGAACAGCCTAAACTTCTTTGCTTGGCGGCTTTAATTTGTGCCGTTTCAGCGTCGGGTTCACGCGCCTCCACGGATCCCGATGATACACTAATCGCCAGAGCAAGCTGCATCTGGAATTCGTCCTCGAAGTAATTGAAATCAACAGCGGAGGAGTCTGAGTTGTTGTTGTTGATGTTGATGTTCTCAACAGATAAAGCATCAACGGCACCGATTCTAGGTAATGGAGATGGAGAAGCCGACGAGTGAAACGGTGTTGTGTCTGTAGGCGGAGATGGCGTGTCGGTGGCGGTCAATCGGTTGTTGTGGTCGTTGAAACCACCACCGATGTGAAGCTTTCGCAGTAGATGCTTCATCTTTGACATGTCGTCGTTCGATTCACATGGAAAATACGCAATTACACAGAAGTCTGTCTGCTAAACCTGGGCAAGATGCACGGAAAGGGGAATCCTTAACCTGTGCTAACACTTGTTCGTCAAGCTACCCTGTGGCAAGGGGAATTAAATTAACCGCTCGATCTGCTCACCTCCTTCGTTTTATTTTAATTTCATTGGCCTATAACGTTTTTCCTTTTTCTTTTTCTTTTTCTTTTTTAATTTTTGGTACAATGGCTCTTTTACGAGTAAAGTTGCATTTATCATTTATTTATGTAATTAAACTCGGTACGGTTAGTTTTTTGTCATACAATAATCGGGACATATTCAGAAAACTCTTGTATTATAAATTTATTATGCGTATACCCGCAAGTTACGCAAGAGTAAACTTATAATGACAAAATATATTGGCAGATCAAATATGAATATTAACACTTGAAATCTGAAGAAAAAAAATACAAAATCAAATATAAATCGATCATTTCAATTGTATAAATAAAAATTTATCATCCAAAATTCGAACACAAAACATAAGCATGTCTTCTAAGTCAATTACTATAGACGGATCAACGTTAAAAATATAAGGAAATACATTTAAATGATTATCTCAAAAATAAAAATAAAAGATGGTAATAATAACATATATGTAGTCTACGATAAACATATTGATGTTGATCTTTTTCTGTAAGACTTATAAGTGTAATAATATCATTTAATAATTTCGTGAGGTACGTTTCGAATTGATAAATAATTACTACTTAGGAGTTGAAATGTTGTATTATAAAAATAATACTTCAATCAAATTAACATATACAATATTTCAATTTTTTTAATAAAAAACATTTAATTGACAAATATTTAATAAAAATATATTTATATATTTATATTACACTTATTATTAGAAAAAATTTCTACGTTTTGTTTTAGTATAAACAAACAGGAACGTTCAAAGTATATTTGTGTGTTTCCAACTTATCTTTTTCCTACATCTTTTTTTTTTAAACTGTAACGACTTAATCTAGTTATGTGAACTATATATATATATATATATATATATATATATATATATATATATATATATATATATATATATATATATATATATATATATATATATATATATATATATATATATATATATATATATATATATATATATATCGGGTCCCGTTCCGGTGAGGACTCTTTTTTCGGTAAGTACTCGTAAGGACACCTTAAAAAATTTGAAAAAAAATATAAAAAAAATACAAATTATAAAATCGAGAATAGTACTATATCATTATAAAAAAATTGGAAAAATTTTTTTGGATCATTGAAATACAGTAATGATCCAATTTGTTTTATTTTGTAGATCATTGTTTCATTATAAAAAAAATAATGATCCAAAAGTTTTTTTTCGAATTTTTTCTCTCCAATATAGTATTATGATCCATTTTATTATTTATTTTTTTTGTTTATTTTTTTTCAATTTTTTTAATGTGTCCTCACGAGTCCTCACTTTAACAAAAGTTGTCACCCGATCGCTTATATATATATATATATATATATATATATATATATATATATATATATATATATATATATATATATATATATATATATATATATATATATATATATATATATATAGAAGGAGGATCGTGTAGGAACCCAAAATCCGATAAGAACCGTGAGGACAAATCTGGACCTTTAATCTTGAAAAATGGGTGGATAAGATTCAATGTGAATAAAATATCACATCTTAAAAGCTTGGGGGCTAGTTGTCTAAAAATCAAAACTATTGGATGGATAATACAAATTAATAAGGGTAATATGGTAATTTGAACGAGACCCCCACCAGATTGTGACACTTGTCGCCATATGGTTTGCTGGGTTTTTTTATTCCCCCCATTTAGTTTTTGGGCCATAACTTTTTTTTCTAGGTAAAAAAAATTTTAAAAAAACCAAAGTTCTTAAAATTTAATTTTATACAAAATAAGCACCATCATGAAATTTTGAAAAAAAAATATTTTTTATTTTTTATTTTTATAAAAAATAAAAAATTATCCAAAAATTATGAAAATTTAAAAGATCATTCTAAACATCATTTTAGTAAGTTTTTAAAAACAAAAATTTGAAAAAAAAAGTTTTTTTAAGTGTTCATTTTTATATTTTTAAGTAAAAAACTCATCAAAATAGCAAAAAAATATACATGATCCAAAAATATTAAAACCACAATGTGTTTTATGATTCAAAACTTATGATCCAAGATTCAAAATTCGTTATGATCCAAGATCCAAAACTCGTTATGATCCAAAACGAGTTAAAAAACATATAACGACAAAATGATTCTAAACTTATGATCCAAGATGCAAAAAAACTATGATCCAAAAATACATAATCCAAAACGTTATGATTAAAAATATCATGATCCAAAATGATTAGATTACAAATACGAAAAAAACGTTAAAATTATGATTAAAAAATATTAAAAATTAAAAAATATATATCAAAAATGAAAAAAACAAAAAATTTCAAAATCGAGTACTGTAGCATTCAAAAAAAATAAAAAAAATAAAATAATAAAATAAGATAATAAAATAATAATATAAAATAAAAATCTAAAAACCGAGTATAATTGAAAAAAAATTTGAAAAAAAAAATTTGAAAAAAAATAAATAAAAAAAATAAAAAAAACGAAAAATGAAAAAAATGAGAAAAAAACCCACTTAAATCACGTTGGACGAACATGCGTCACATATGATCGTATCCTCGAGTCCGTATTTCGTTCCGTGGACATGCGTCGCACGTAATTGCGTCACGTCGAAGGAAGATGTTTGACGTTATTGCACTTAGGAGAATGATTGGACGAGAAATGTTATCGTGGTTCCTACCGGATTTTGGGTTCCTACCGGATCCTAACCCTATATATATATATATATATATATATATATATATATATATATATATATATATACATATATATATATATATATATATATATATATATATATATATATATATATATATATACATATATATATATATATATATATATATATATATATATATATATATATATATATATATATATATATATATATATATATATATATACCTTTATATTAACCGATAAGTCATAACTAACAATTAAGTACCATAAGTTAAAAAATCGGGTTGTAGTAGTTAATTAGTTAAAAGATGAAGAGGTTTAGCATTTAAATAAATTAATGTAGTAGTTAAATATTAGAAAGTCGAATAGTTGAGAGTTTCAATTGGATATGCTGTTTCAATTGGATATGATGTAAGATATAGAACGTTATCTTGCACTATATTGATTTGAATGACTTATACCAACATTGAAATAATGATTTTTATTTTAAGTCGATATAAAACATAGTAACTATTTTGAATTGTATTCAATTTAGTGTTTCTTTTAACTATATGTATGATTAATTAATTAAGATAGACATATTTTAAAGCCACGTTATTCAATTGATGTTTATCCGCGGGTTGCACGTGAATCAATTTAAATATAATATACAATTAGTATTATTTTTAACTATTGTGATGGTCAATTAATTTGAAAATAATTTATTTGTCTAATTTTTTAATTTTGGCATGATTATTTCAAGTATCAAACATTGTTTTTTGTTTGTAAGGAAACAATGTAATTTTAATTAAATGTTCAATTTAACTATTATTATTGTTAGTTATATTTAAAACTACATTTTTTAAAAACTTTTCATGATTATAAAAAATAGATTTCGGACAATATTTTAATTAATTTGGCATTGCAATTTAGGTTTTACATTTAAAAGGTTTAGCTATTTAAAAAATATTTTTTGGATTTTCTTTTATGTATAATTGAAAATTTGATTTATGTTTTCTCTTTAATGTTATATTTAAATTAACAAATTAAGTATAATATATCAATTATTCAAAAGTTATGATATTAAAATGATGATGTTTTACATACAACAATGTATTTAAACTTATAAAGAAGTATATCGTGTTAAAAATTAAAGTGTTAGTATTAGAAGTGGAATAATAAATAAGTTTTATATATCAAAAAATCAACTTATTATTGTATAAGGTAAATTATTTTTATCTTTGTAACAAATAAAATAAATTCAGTTTCTATTTGGTATTTATCAAGAAACAATACATATAGGATATAAAAAAAAATGAGCAAGCTCATATTTACCTACATTTAACATCTTCATATTTCATATATATATATGTTTTTTTCATAAATACATTCATTGAACTCGGAATCTCCATATTAGCTATTAAGAACACCAAAAAAATAATAGCAAAAACTATTAATAAATAGGTTGACTTATACAAAGTGGCATCTTCTAAGGTCGCATACTTCTTTTTCGTTCCATAAAAATACACACACCCCCTCCCAATGTAGAGTTTTATGTGTTATCAAGTCATAGTCTCCTCCATGCTATTCTTTAAATTCTAACAATATCATTTAGCTATGTCAACTATTTATATATCTACTAAATATATATATATATATATATATATATATATATATATATATATATATATATATATATGTTATATCTTAATTAATCACTACATCTCAAGAGTTTTATAACTTATGATATTGAATTGGTACTTATGACACATATTTCATATATATATATATATATATATATATATATATATATATATATATATATATATATATATATATATATATATATATATATATATATATGAAATAGGTGTCATAAGTACCAATTCAATATCATAAGTTATAAAACTCTTGAGATGTAGTGATTAATTAAGATATAACCTAGAAAAACTCTTGAGTGGTAGATGTTAATTAGTTGAAAGATGAAGTGTTGAGGGAGTTTGATCGGGCATTTTGGTTTGAAGTAAAATGTAATTAACTTGATAAATTAAGCTTTGTTTAACCAAAAATGGCCCTACTTTGATGGAATTGAGTGAAATACATGCAAGGATTAAAAACGGGAATTTTGGACGAAAACTACACATTAAACGGACACCGGAAGCGGGAGAAAATCAACAGCGTCCCAGGCAACATCCCAGACGCTGACCTGGAACTCTGACCCATTTTGAAGAGAAACGAAGCCAAGAAGATGGGGAAGCCCATCGGCGTCCTAGGTGGTGCCTGGGACGTTGGCCTAGGACGCCCAACGTTTTTGGAGCGTCTCGTTCTGGGCGTTGCTCGTCGTAATAGTCTGAAGAAAACACCCAGCGTCCCAGGGGCATTTGAGACGCTGGCCTGGGACGCCGCCATCAAACTTGCCCTAAATTGCCTTATTTAAGTCACTCTATATAATGGAACTTTTTCTTATAGACCCAAAGCAGCCTCCAGACGACTTTCACAAGGTTTTGGTACTTTTCTACGGTCCAAAACATCCCCAAAACACATTCAAACAATCCCAATCACAAATCCAACCTCTTTTGCATCAATATCAAGCCAGAGTTTCTAAATTTTTGAAGATCGAGACATGTTCATCATCCCCAGCATAGTGTTTGCATCAGTTCCAGTCATGAGTAGCTAAATCATCACGTGATCACAACCGAGAGTAGGTTTTGATTTCCTTTTCCAAGTATTGTATTTAGATTTGAACCTTTTAGATTCATGAACACAGTTTTTGGATTGTTTTCTTTTAAATCATATGATTAGACTACCATTGCTTGTTTTTAAACTGTTGATTGATTATGTGTAAGACAATTTTATTGTGATCTTACCTACTGTGCCAAATCATCCATAGTGGTGTGTAGGATGGAGGGTGCAGATTTTACATAGTTTGATCCCGGATTTAGTCAGTAACAGTACTGTTATGTCTATGTAATCTAAATGAACGCAAAATTAGTAGAATCTGATATAATACTGTGCTTAGGAATCATAACTGAAACCGGGTGTGATCACCTCTTTCTTTGATTGAATTAAAACTTTTTTGCAGTATCTGTTTTCTGAATTTGTTTACTTATAAATCTGTTAGAACTAGTTGTTAACCATAAGCTCCTCGTGGATTCGACCCTTACTTGCCCTAGCTAATTAGCGCGTTTAAGGTTTATTCTTGATTGCATCAACGACTGCGATTAGAGTTTCAAATAAATATAGTGCAAGTATTTGGATTATCTTGAACCACAATGATTTGAATTACCTCTATTATAAAAGTTATATATATATGTATATATATATATATATATATATATATATTTTTTTTTTTTTTTGCAAGTTAAGGATGAATCTACTACATGAGGAATCGTAATATACTACAGGCTACGCTAGGTACATTAGCTAAACTACAGTTCTTCGTAGTCTTCGCCTTCTCCGAGGAACCTGCACAGAGACTAGCCCCATTGACGCAGCAGCAAACCTTGGTGCATGGCACAAGCCCACCCCGTAAGGACTCCCTGCATGGCAACTGACTACTGGGTAAACCAGCAGCCCCGGGTACACAAACAACAGCTAGCACAGAGGCTACAAATGGAGCTTTAATATCTTTCGCTACCACTTGCACGCGGCAAGGTTCGAACCCACGACCTCGCATACGCGAGGCATGAGCCTTACCCGCCACGACCACCAATGAGTGTGTATGTATATATATATATATATATATATATATATATATATATATATATATATATATATATATATATATATATATATATATATATATATATATATATATATATATATATATATATATATATATATATATATATATATATATATATATATATATATATATATATATATATATATGAAGGGTTTTCTAGCAATCAATGAACAAATAATAACTTATGGTTCACATGCAACCCTAAGATGATCTATGTTTTCTTCTATGAAGATTATAAACTAAAACCTAAGGCCAATAATAATTTCTAAAGATCAAATTAAGAATAACCAACCTTTTGATCTTGTTCTTGAAGCTAGCAGCAAAATGATCCTGCCTCAAATGCAAGTCACACCCAAAGCAATGGAGAAGACAGTCCAACAGAGTAATCACAGTGGAAAATGGCGCAGGAAATTAGGGTGGCCAGGTGCCTCCTTTTATAGCCTCCAAGGGTTACAGCTGAAACCCTAAGGAGCCTCCAAATAAGAAAGCCTGCTGACTAAATGGACCAAGCCTTTTCTAAACCCTAATAGGGTTTCACCACCTATGGAGAAGCCTCCATAGTTGGCGTCACTTTTGGCCCCTGTCCAGTGGATAGTTATTTATTCAACTATTAAATAAATACAAACCAGTCCCTGCACTTTTAATTAATTAATTTAATCACTGAATTAAATCCAATTAATTCTAGATTAAATCTTAATTAATTATTATAGTTTCTAATTAATATATTAACACTTAAATATATTAATAAACAATTTAATTAATTCTATTGATTTATTAAACAATTAATAAATCAACCTTTTACTCTACTGAACTCTATCCTAACCTCCAGCTATGAGGGCAACCCAAATGGATTTTGCTTCAATTAACAAGATAAATATAAATATAAAGTCATGGCTTAGACACCTAATCCAACAGTCTCCCACTTGGATAAGTCTATGACTTTAATTTATCTTCTGATTAATAAACAACCTGCAGCTTCCAAGAAACTGCTGCCGAACTCTGACCCAGTCAGTTCTGTCCATAGATAAGTGATCATATGATCATTCGTCCAACAAGATATTTTCAGACATGAGACATGGATTGAGATCAATCTCTGTCCGATACTCTGTTTCCCGATTTCCGATTCTGCTTATGACTTTCGGACTTCTAATTGAACACATCAATTTAGTCCAGGCTGGCCAGCACTTTAGTCAACTTCAAAATCATCGAGCGGCCTACAGATATCTGTTTCCCATCAGGGTCAAGGAACGAATAAGCTTCGACTCATATGCTTGTGTCTTTTACTTATCAAATCGTACACAACAATGCGTTTTATAACATCAAGTTACTAATGCGTTTACGTATTATCAATGCACAACCGACTTGCAAATGTCAACTCATATGTCTCCGTTTTAAGATCATAAGATATTATCGTCTCAACATTGCTCGTGATGTAATCCATGAAGCAATCTATTGAGCGCGAGTTTATCCAATACTCAAATCTCTATTTCTAAGTACTCATGAACGTTGTAGCAGTCTTACTGCAATGTCTAACTCCTTAGACAATCTACAACCCAATTCACGACGGTCTTCGTTCATACTTACTCCCGAAAAGTATGAGCGACTGTGGACTTTTGAATAATCAAATTATCAGGGAAGTGAAACATGCAAAAGTGAAACATAAAATCTGACTGGTGGCTACTCTTGCCTAATTACCAAGTCTCCATGAGGTAATCACCAAGTCGGATTTTACATAAAACTATTATCGGTTTCTAGATTCCTTTTAAACTATTTAATTCGTGTTATGTATCTATGTCTACTTGACCTTTCACTCTTTCTATGTATTCAAATGTTATACATTAATACACTTCATCCGATTGGATATCCTTCCGATGATATTTCAATTTTGGTCATACTGTCATTCTCACTAACAACTCCATTCTATGTACTGTGACTTTACATGGTTCTCGGGATCTTTAGTCCACATGACCGCACCCTAAGACTATTTCGAGATGTTACGATGTGCCGGTGACCCACACCTGCTCCATCGGAATACTACCGAAACTCTTTAACCATTAAGTCCTTTTACTTATTTGAAACACTTTTTCAAATTATTAACATTCACCCTAATCATGTTCTAATGATTTCTCACGTATATACAGAATCCATTAAGTATTCCCAGCCAGGTCATATCCTGAATCTGACTCACTATGCTCTAAGCATAAAGTCATCAGGACATGTTCATGACACTTCTCATGCATCTTGGATCATGTTTACTGTGGCTAGCTCTATACTGATGACAACACTTATCTGATAGATGTCTATGGATTATGTGAGTATGCTGCACCATCTTTATATCTCTCATGCCAAATCATTACACTTTGCAATGATAGGAAACTCCTTTCCTGAACTATGAATCTTGAATCTTATCAAGATCATCTTGGCAGAGTTTTGATTTATCTCATAGACGTTTACAACCACCTGAGTATGTCGTATTTCTATTAAGTCTTTCATAGCGATCCGTCTCTTAACACCAAGTCATTACACTTTGTAATGGAAAGAGACATTTTCCTAGAACCGGTATGTAACATACATACAGTGATAGTAGATAACAGCGACACTCCCACTGGCTTTGACACGGTTATGGACTATTCACAAAGTCCAAAACTTTTGGCACATTTTGAGAATCCAAACCTTTCTGACATCTTAATGGAAATCTTTCAGCCCTTTCTCAAAATCCAATCCTTTGGCATATTTTTAGAATATGAATATCCTTTCTTGCGAGATGCCCGTGGGGAAATCCCGGGCTTATGTACCTCTGTATTGGAATACTCTTTGTAAGTCCTTACTAGTGTGCCGGTTATCCACACGCGCTCCACTAATGACTTACAATGTGCCATACGGTATCTTTTTGGATTTCATCTTCTATTGAGAGTGCTTCTCCCGGAATCAATTACTTGACTCTGAGTATCGTCTCACTCAACCAGATGTTCTGAAGGTACGTTTCTGTCCATGTTGCTTTCTTTTGATGATTAAATTACTCCCACTGGTTTTTAGACCAGGTGTAAAATCAATCAAACTGTCACATAGACTGTATCTCGTTCTAAGGTTCTCTTAATTGGCAGCAACCGGGCTCACCAACGCTTCCAAGTAGTCGGATTGTAAATCCGTACCAACTATAGTGTTTTACCACTATTCGGTATGTTACCCCAATCATAACTACTTATGATGGTGATCAGTACTACTGGTCAAGAGAAGATAATGTCAGTGTTGAAACAGAAATCTGATTTCTGCTCCAAGCCTAGTGATGACTAAAGGTTCTTTCACTTGGCTAATCCCGAACTCATTCAGGACTGTCCCAACTCCCACTGTTTCCTTAGAAACTGAGTTCTTTCTAAAAAGAGCTCTTTCCTTTTTTCAGGTACAGCGGGATAGCCTAGTGAAATGACGTTTCCGTTCAGGCTAGTCATGAGGTTCGGACGAACACTATAAGACCCTGGACTTCCAATGTACAAGTGAGACAATCCCAACTTTACATTTCAGACAGTGTATGTAAAACCTACTTAGTCGAAGGATGTGGTTGGAATATGGTTTGTATGGTCTGACTGGTGTAGTATTCAATTTATTGGAAACCAATTGGCAATGTATCTCATACATCGAGGATCGAACTGTTTCGACCAACGCTCCATCATCTTCCCTAAGACACATTACAACCATTAATGTTCTTGGAAGAGAATGAACTGTGAAACATTTCCCAGTTTATATTGTCACTCAGGTTCTGTGGATCTTGTACTTCCAATGAAGTCCTTGAACTGTTCAAGGTTTCAATTCAATCGCTTATTCTGATAAGCGTAGCCATATTCGTCATTCCGAGTGACAAATATCGCGAAGTACAAACAATTGTGTCTTATTTGAAGATTCGAGCAATACACAGTAACTGATGTGTTTGTTGCTCCTAATCTTGATGTCTTTTACATCTCTATGTAAATTTTATGACTTTGTTAATCTTGGTCAAGACTTGCAATCTTCAGTTGACTCTAAGTTAACTGATTCCAAAATCCTATCCTCTGGATCTTTGGGTGATTAATTTCTTGCCATTTGTGCTTTATTAAGAACTTAATCATCATCTGACTCTAAGTCAAATGATTCCAAAGTCCTGTCCAACTGGATCTTTGGTTGATTCATTTCTTGACACATTAAGAACTCAATTCATCAAGTGACTCTAAGTCAAGTGATTCCAAAGTCCTGTCCAACTGGACCTTTGGTCGAATTGATTCTTATAACATTTATCTTAACAATCATAAGGGACACAATTCCTAAAATCCAAACACTTGGATGCATTCAATATTCAAGTTATCACCAATCATGCATTCAACACAATCATACAACATTTCAAGGATAATTTCAAACAACAGGTGTTAAAAGAAAAACGACAATTTTATTAAAACAAAATCCTTGAACAATGTACTATATGATAGACAATGTCATACGCATCTAAAAGCTAATAACAATATTTCAATATCTAACTAAACTTCAAAACTGCATGAGCCGGAAATCCAATCCAAATGTGCTCCTATGCGCCAAAGTCCCGTACCTTACTGATTCACTGCATACAAACCAAAATGTGACTATCACATTATGCATCAAGGAATTATGGAACAGGAGTTTTGAGGTTTTAGATATACCTGAGTTTTTGATCTTGAAGCGTCTTCCAATCTTTCCGCGACTGTATCCGATTCTGTGGATTCCCAGTTTGAGACACGTCCAGACGATCTGGATCGTTTCTTGCTGCATCTTTTCACTGGACTTAATCCAGAAGTAGCTGAACCATTGGAGCTATGCATATCCAAGAGTGACTCGTATAAAGTCAACAGTGGACACATTTCCATAAAAGACTTTTTCCGGTCTTCCTTTCTATACGTCTGAATGAACAGATCGTACTCATTAGTCAGCAAAGCAAGTAGAATGTTAACACTCGACTCCTGACTCATGGAATAACCAAGTTTGTACAATTCGCCTATGTACGCTTCAATCTGAAGAACATGCGAATCGATGCTACTTCCTTCTTTTAGCTTGCACTCTGCAAGTCTTTTGAAGATCCTAGCTCGTTCCTCTTCAACCGGTTTTTGGAACTTTTCCTCAACCGATTGCATTAACTCATATGGCCCCAAGGATTCAAAATCCTTGCGGAACTCGGGGTCAATGGTCAATAGCATGAGGTCACGAATCTTCTCGGATTCATCAACTAAGAAGTCATGCTTATCATAAAGGCTCTTTATGATGACTTGTTCCGGTAGAACCGGGATCGGATACTCGGTGAGATGAAGCTTGCCAGCAATGACGAGAACCATTCTCCAATTGCGAAGCCATTCCTTATAGTTAAGGCTAGTCAGCCTTTCCATATTTGGTAGGTGCATTCTGATGCTCTCAGAAATGGGTGAAGGAGGAGAGGGAGGAGAAAAGACACTTGATTCAGACATCTACAATAAACAGAATTTTATTAGTTTAATTTATCCTGTTAAATAATTACCCAATTTATTATTTATTAAGGCTAGGACCCAAAATACCCCAACAATGATGTGAAGAGGGATGCCGTAATCACAAAATGATGGTCATTAAGGTAGATAATACACTTATCAATTTCATCTTATGAAATTCCTAGATCTGTTGAGACACATTGAACTATTCAATGGCATGTTTAGTCTCGGATGTGCCCCACTGTTTGTGACTGGGATGCCGAGGATCACAAATCGGGTGTGAATAACCATGCAAATTCGCTCGGTACTCTCGAAGTCAATTATCATCTCTAATTAACGTGCCAGTTAACCACACACGCTCTGTTAATAATGACAAAATCGAGAAAACCATTGCGACTCTTTGCGGTCCCCAGTTGGCGTGCCGGTAAACCACACACGCTCCACCAACGTTCCACAAATTGCAATGTGCAATTCCATGGATTAGCACCAATTCATATTTTTAACCTAAAGTATCTAGATTGGGATTTTGTTCAAGGTTCTAGTACTTTCAATTATAGCATTATACTTTTAAGAGGCTTAGCGGTTCTATCAAACCCGTTCGGCTAACGACACTCGACTGACCAGGAGAGCGGTGGGTGAGAGTGGACACCCATTAGACTACCATTTTATAGGCAGTCGCCTTATACCCTCTTTATAGGACAGTTTTGTGAATGAGGCCTACTAGCGGTAAGACTAACCAGTTTGATCTTATATATAAATATTAACTTTTAATCATAACTGGTAAGACTAACCAGTTGGCGTGCCGGTAAACCACACACGCTGCACCAACGTTCCACAAATTGCAATGTGCAATTCCATGGATTAGCACCAATTCACATTTTTAACCTAAAGTATCTAGATTGGGATTTTGTTCAAGGTTCTAGTGCTTTCAATTATAGCATTATACTTTTAAGAGGCTTAGCGGTTCTATCAAACCCGTTCGGCTAATGACACTCGACTGACCAGGAGAGCGGTGGGTGAGAGTGGACACCCATTAGACTACCATTTTATAGGCAGTCGCCTTATACCCTCTTTATAGGACAGTTTTGTGAATGAGGCCTACTAGCGGTAAGACTAACCAGTTTGATCTTATATATAAATATTAACTTTTAATCATAACTGGTAAGACTAACCAGTTGGCGTGCCGGTAAACCACACACGCTCCACTAACGTTCCACAAATTGCAATGTGCAATTCCATGGATTAGCACCAATTCACATTTTTAACCTAAAGTATCTAGATTGGGATTTTGTTCAAGGTTCTAGTGCTTTCAATTATAGCATTATACTTTTAAGAGGCTTAGCGGTTCTATCAAACCCGTTCGGCTAACAACACTCGACTGACCAGGAGAGCGGTGGGTGAAAGTGGACACCCATTAGACTACCATTTTATAGGCAGTCACCTTATACCCTCTTTATAGAACAATTTTGTGAATGAGGCCTACTAGCGGTAAGACTAACCAGTTTGATCTTATATATAAATATTAACTTTTAATCATAAATATATAAGATATATTTTAATCTCATTAAAATATTTTAGAATTAATTTACTCATAATTTTCGCTAATTTATTTCAATTTTTTCGAAAATTTTAAATTAATTCTTCAAGTTGATTTAATTGATCTTTTAATTAACAATTAATTAAACTAATTAAATCTAAGATAGATATTATAAATTAATCAAATTAATTTTATCTATTTAAGGCCCCTATAGTTCGAAAATAGCAAGCCAACAAATAAGGGTTCCAGTTATTTATTAGATACAGTTACCAAAAATAACAACCTACTTAAAAGGCAAGCAAATAAAGGGGAATCCAAGGGGTGGCGGCTAGGGTTAGGAAACCCTAGCCTTGGCAACGAAATTGGCCTCCACACAAGGGGTTATTTTCGATTTCCCCTCATAAAAACATAAATAGTTTATGCAATTTTATATCAAGCACATGAAAACAAGCCTATGCTCTGATACCACTAAAGGGTTTTCTAGCAATCAATGAACAAATAATAACTTATGGTTCATATGCAACCCTAAGATGATCTATGTTTTCTTCTATGAAGATTATAAACTAAAACCTAAGGCCAATAATAATTTCTAAAGATCAAATTAAGAATAACCAACCTTTTGATCTTATTCTTGAAGCTAGCAGCAAAATGATCCTGCCTCAAATGCAAGTCACACCCAAAGCAATGGAGAAGACAGTCCAGCAGAGTAATCACAGTGGAAAATGGCGCAGGAAATTAGGGTGGCCAGGTGCCTCCTTTTATAGCCTCCAAGGGTTACAGCTGAAACCCTAAGGAGCCTCCAAATAGGAAAGCCTGCTGACTAAATGGACCAAGCCTTTTCTAAACCCTAATAGGGTTTCGCCACCTATGGAGAAGCCTCCATAGTTGGCACCACTTTTGGCCCCTGTCCACTAGCTAGTTATTTATTCAAATATTAAATAAATACAAATCAGTCCCTACACTTTTAATTAATTAATTTTATCACTGAATTAAATCCAATTAATTCTAGATTAAATCTTAATTAATTAATATAGTTTCTAATTAATATATTAATACTTAAATATATTAATAAACCATTTAATTAATTCTATTGATTTATTAAACAATTAATAAATCAACCTTTTACTCTATTGAACTCTATCCTAACCTCCAGCTATGAGGGCAACCCAAATGAATTTTGCTTCAATTAAGAAGATAAATATAAATATAAAGTCATGGCTTAGACACCTAATCCAATAATATATATATATATATATATATATATATATATATATATATATATATATATATATATATATATATATATATATATATATATATATTTATACTTTTCTTATAAGAAATAAGACAAACAAAAAACGACAATCATTTACATATTTGAGATATTTGAGGTTTTAGTTGGTCATTTTCAAAAAAGTCAATATATTATGGGTTCATTAGCGATAAAATCATTGATTTTTTAACCAAAAAGAGAGTTTAAACTACTAAATTTTAGTGTATTCGTTTTGTCTATAGAGTATCTATTGTAATATTATTGTATTTTCTATTTTACTATAATAACATTGTATTCTCTACGGTGAGCAAAAACCAAACTGAAACTTAATAAGGGTGGTATGTGTTCATAATTATCAAATGCTTTTATCAAAATCTACTTTCGGCAAAATTATTGAAAGTCAAACATTGGCTATTATGATTCTTAGATTCTCATTATCAAAAAGAGAGTTTAAACTACTAAATTTTAGTGTATTCGTTTTGTCTATTGAGTATCTATTGTAATATTATTGTATTTTCTATTTTACTATAATAACATTGTATTCTCTACGGTGAGCAAAAACCAAACTGAAACTCAATAAGGGTGGTATGTGTTCATAATTATCAAATGCTTTTATCAAAATCTACTTTCGGCAAAATTATTGAAAGTCAAACATTGGCTATTATGATTCTTAGATTCTCATTATCACAAGACGACATAACCATCAAAAGAAGACATCACTCTATCGTTACAAGAAGACATTTTCAAATTTAGAAAAGGCAAATTCTATATCTCCAAAAAGATCTTGTTGCAACACATAATATAAGACAAGATATCCAATATTATCAAAAGAAAGATTCAATGACAAGAATCGGATACCGCTCAACTCATTGTAGACATTATATATTCAACTTGAAGTTCAAAGTTAGGGCATTCGAAAAAAATTCTATAATATTCCAATATTTAGCATATGTCTAGAAAAACCTCATTCATTTCTTTATCCATGTCCAGATGTTCAAAATATTTATATTTTCATATTATCCTTTCTCCTAATTGTGATCCAAATTCAAATCAAGAAGGTAATTTTTAATCATATTTATGTTTTCTCATGTTTATTTTTTAAATTATATTTTACACTAACACACTTATGTATATACGTTTATTTTGCATCAATATATACTCCATTTGCATTTCTGCAATATATACACTTATTACACTATATACACTTATTAAGCTATATACACTTATTACACTATATGGTATTAGAGCCAAGTGATGATGGAAGTATCTCAATAATTTTGAATCTATATTTTATAAGAAAATTATGAGTTTTAATAAGAATGATGCATAGTCGAGACAACTGATTGGTTGGATTAGCGTAAGACGCGCAGATATGGTTGTAAGTCGCGGTGCCAGACCACGATTATCGTCAGGAGGATTCCTCTCTGTTCATAATTATTAAAATAAGTAAGTTTCTTGTAGTATTTTAATTCATAATTATTTGATATATGGACAAGCTTTCACGTTTATTATCTAAAAAACATATACATTGAAAAAATATCATTGAAGAACAAGAGGTTGATATTAATAATGAAATAAACGTTATTGAAAAACATATTTCAGACATAGAACTAAGCTTAAATGATTGGACCATACCTAAATAAAGTATTGATACAATTAAAAGATGAACTTTTGACTATTTTCAAGGATATTCAATAAAAATGATAGATAAACTTTTTCTATTGGTCAAAATCAACAAAACTTAAATTTATTATACATAAAATCGATTCTTCAACATAGACAAAAATACAAATTTTACATGTAAGATTAGTACAAATTGCAATTAAACATTTATTTGGAATCGGTGTTGATGCCCCGGTCCTAATCATTTTAAGAGATGAGAGACATAAAGATTTTTCAAAATTCTATATTAGCGATGGTAGAAACAAATATTGCTAATGGACCGATTTACTTTAATTGTTATCCTGTTTTTTTCTGTAGGATTATTCGATAAAATTATTTTAGATACTTTGGTTTTAACTATTGAAACAAAAAAATTCAGAATTTAAAGATAATACTAAACATTTAGCAATAATTTATCGTGTTTGTTAAAAAAGTATGACAACTACGTTAGAACTAAAAAATGGAACGATTATTTTTCAAGCAAATACAAATCTTTTTTCTTTGTATTTTTAGCAATAATTTATCGTGTGTCAATAATAGTAGGAAGTTGAAGATTTGAAAGTTTCAAATACATGTGGTTCAATATAGATATTATATCGTGAAACATATTGATTTTGATCATTTCTATTATAATATTTATAAAGAAAAGATATCTTCGTATAGCTATATAAATATAGATTGTTAATTGATTTAAAACTCGCTTTGGAACTTTTCAATTATTATAAAATATAAATTTTAGATTTTGTAAGTTAAGTTTATGTTTCTATTTCAGTTTTATATTTAACACTTTAAAACACCATGTTATAGTTAAACACATTAAACAAAAGGTTCCAACATTACCATGTTTAAATCTTCCTAATCCTAATGCATAGATCATAGTTGAGACGGATGCTAGTGATATTGGATTTGGAAAAATCTTAAAACAAAAATTGCCAGAAACCAAAAATGAGCAATTAGTAAGATATTTTTCTAGAGCTTGGAACAACACAAAAAAAATCATTCAATCGTTAAAAAATAAATTTTAAGCATTGTTCTATGCATAAAAAAGTTCGAAGATGATTTGTTTATGGAACTTTTTTTTACTAGGAATTGATTATCAATCTGGAAAATCAATTTTAAAAAAAGATGTTAAAACCATCATTTCAAAACAAATATTTGCTAGATTGCAAGCACTTTTAGAAATATTGATTTTACTATTGAATTTATCGAAGGAGAAAATAATTCCTTCCAGATTTCTTATCACATGAACTTTTACCGGGAAAACGAGTTCTTCCTTCTCAAATTCTTCCATTAAGCCTATTGTTACTCAAAAAATTGTTCCATTCCCTCCTAGACCAAACCGTTTTTCTCCATTAACTCCTCACAAAAAATCTCAGTCTTTTACTAATGTTCTCCAAAATAAAGATTCTAAGCTTATTATTTCAAACGTATCTTCAGTAAAACAGTTAGTCCTTTCAGTAAAACTACTATTATCAAATCCCCCTCTATCAAAGTATCAAAACCAATCATTTCTAATCCAAAACCTTATATATTCTAAATCAAAATGTTCAAAGAATTCAAATTCTTGAGGATTTTCATATTTCTAAACTAAATCAAGGATTTCGTGTTCTTAGTGACTATTTATTTGGCCATGGTAGAACTTTCTATTCAGATCCTTACAAAACCAAAGAATATTATCAAACCATTTTAGAAGAATCCGGTTTTGTTCGTTTTACTCATCGTTCTAATTCTCAAAAAGATTTATTGATTATAGCAAAGCTCAAATATTCAAGATTTTGTCTCCGGAAAATTAGGGAATAACTCCTTATGCCGAAAAAGCATTGATCAACATCCCGGCTTACCCTCGATTTTCCTACTACGATTATCAAGAAGCCTGGTTCAAAGTCTTCTTCATCAAAAATTATTCACATTCCTAGTTTTTTTATATAAGTTTCAAATGAATATCCAAAGTGCTTTTTCAAATGGTATATATTCATGGGTTTATTACCAAATTTCCTCCCCTGATGAAGTTGTAATTGGTTTTCTCAAATTCAAGGAGTTATTTGAGCAAAGTATTACAGATTTTGAATATATGTAACAATTTACAATTCTTTTCAAAATCCCCTGGATTATGTCATGGGCTTGTCATTTTCAAGAAGCCCAAGATGTTAAATAAACCATGGCTTAATCGTCAATTTTGATTAAAATGATGGGATAAGTTCAAAATCAGTCAGGCTAATGAAAAGGCAGCGACTCAACATTTTCAATATTGTATCATCCACAACAACATGAAACAGAAACAATCAAGATATCTGAGTCAGACCTAGTTCCCATAATTCTTGGTGCTACTGGTTCATCTTAAGAAGAACTCCAAAGATTATTACAAGATATTAGAAGATCTCTTACTGAGTCAGAAGAATCACCTTCTAAAATCATGCAAGATGCTCAAGATTCATTTGATGATGCATATGAAGATTAATTTATTACGGGTTTTTGTGTTTATCTTCAATGTAAAATATTTCCTTTCGGGTGTTTCTCAAGAATTATTGGATTCTCAAAATGTGTGTGTCTCAAATAAGGGTGGTGTGTGTTCATATCAATTGATTCCTAAACATACGTGAATTCAAGTGTACTTGTTTCAATCTTTCTATGAAAATTGAAGACGAATGGTCTTCTTTCTTTTTCTTCTTCTTATATCAAAAAACTTAATCCTTGAATTCTTGGAACCGATTAAGCTTCAAAGAGATAGTGTATAAAATTAGATGATACTATGTATCAACCACATACGACAACAAAACCCTAGTTACATTCGGTATAAAATCATGATTGTTGACTTTTCACATGGAATCGGAAGTGATTGAAGATAGAAGAAAGTTGAATCTGACTAACAGAGGTAAGGCTTTGTTGCATTCGGTACATATAAACAACCCTAGTTACAAATTGTTTACTTGTTATGTTAATTGTCGATTATTTGTTACATTCAGTACATTTGTTTATTGGCATTTAGGAATCCCCTAATTACCAGTTTCTATGTTAGAAGGAATTTTCAAATTGAAATTTTATTGGTGTACTATTTCAATTTCATAACTAATCATTGGTGATTACGATTCTTACTCAATAATTGATTGTGTGGGTGTTAATCAACAAACTGTGTGGGTCATGTTTCGATTCATACTCAATCATTGATGACTACGATTATTAGGGTTTACCAATTAATAATCATCGATCATTGTGCGGGTAATGATTGGATTTCATAATCATTCTATATCAGAAGCAATCTTGAAATTGAAGTTATATTGGTGTATCCAATCAATAATCACTGATGATTAAGCTTATTGGGGTTTAACCAAAACACAAACTAAATTTGATTATATATGCATATTAATATGTTAATTTACTATTGTTAACCAAAATTTCAAAAGTTTTGAAAAGAGTTTTGTATATGGGTGTTAATCAGATTATATTTTTTTGTAAAAGGACAAAATATAATGCAGTCACACACTTGCTCTAAACAAGAATCTGTAACTGAGGAGGCGACATTATATCACTGGTAATTGAGGAGAGGACTTTATGTATTATGTATAATGGCAAAATATATGGTTGTTACTTTTTCCCTTCACGATATCTAATAATTTTGTTGTAAGATTGTTTGTTCAATGACACAGTTTCTATATTTCGCACTAAGAATCAATTTCAACAACATAGGCAATGTAGTTTCAAGTAGATTTGATTGTACTTTTATAATTCTAAAACATTTTATTTAATAATATGTAATAACATTATTAAAATAATGGGTTTAAGAGGGTATATTAGCTCATGAACATACCATTATACTAAAACCAAAGCTAAAAGTAAACACTAAATAAGTATTATTAAGTAATAAGTTGAAGTATGATCTAAGTAGGGATTACTGATGATGTATGTAGGTTGATTAGGAGAGTTCATCTTAGTTCAAACTCATGGTATTATACATACATTTTTCTATCATGTGAGTTACACTAACTTGCCTATTATGGTAATGATGTATGTGTATGTAAGTTGTTGTCCATGAAGTATCAGTGGGAGAAGTGGAAATCGTGATATGTATTATGTAGTGTGTATGTTGTATGTAGTGAGACTGACCATAAAAGACTCGAGGGGAGAAGTGGTTAGTCAGCTGGTCGCGAAGGACCCGTAGGGAGAAGGGACAGCGGCTAAGGAAATGAGGATAGCCCTTCGGGGAATCGGCATGTGCTTAGGAGTTAGTACCAAAAATATGTGTTTTAGGATTATGTGATGTAGTTTTCATGGTATGTGAATGTATGAATGCATGATGTGAATGCATATGATTGATATAATGTGTGAGTAATGTGTAAGCTTGCTAAGTGTTTTCCGCTTACCCGTTGTTTAATAACACTTTTCATGTTAAAAAGGGTTAGTTGTGGAAAAAGAGCATGAACCGAATGTTCGAACTCCTACCGGTTTTTTAAGTTGAAAGACTTCTGCTTTTAGTAATTCATAAGTTTATGTTTTGGAGTTACACCAAGTACTCTGATGGACTTTGATTTAAAGTTTTTGTGAAAGATTTTAATTGAACATGCATTTATTTAGTTTTATTATTTTAAAGTTTTAAAAAAATGGGCGTTACATCATATTACGGATCTGATACAACCTCTAAGTAGTGAGCATGATCACAATGATACCCTAATTTATCAATCAATTGTTTAGTTGGGTGAAGGATATCCACCCAAGGGGAACCTGTGAATCCAATAGGAATGTTAGAATTCCAATGCCCATCTTTGCCAAAGATACTTTTAATGCCACGAACCCAAAGAGCTTATTTATTAGCTATAAATCTACATTTCCATTTGAAAAGTAAAGCCTTATTAAAAGCAAACAAACTCCCCACCCCTAATCCACCATTTGCTTTAATAACCAACACCTTAACCCAGTTGATTTAAGTGACCCCCTGGGGATCGGCTCCCATAAAAAACCGATTCCGGATAGATTCTAAAGAATCTATAATTTTCATAGGAACTCTAAATAGGTTCACAAAATACGAAGCCATAATTTCAAGAATAGATTTAATAATCGTAAATCTTCCACCAATCGAAAGCAACTTGATTTTCCATTTTGGAAATCTGGAAGTGAATTTATAGACCATCTCTTTCCAACTGTCGATTTTTGTCATATTTGATCAGACTAAGAAGACCAAGATACATGAACAACAATTTTAATGACACACATCCAATCAGAACGACAATTTGTTCCATTTCCATATAGTTAACATTAAAGCCGAAAAATTTACTTTTGTTTATGTTAATTTTCAGCCCTGACGCAAGATGAACGCATCTCAATAATATGATATTACTTAAGATGTTATCTTTCAACCATTCACCCAAGAAAATAGCGGCATCTGCATAAAAATGGGATTGTCAATTCGCCTAGACAGTGAATTCATGGAGCATCTCTAATTATGGCATGAAAGCCTTCCTTGGCTAAAATGAATAAAAAACTTTTTGTTCTCATCCCCTTCAATCTAGATCACTCAACCGGTTAATACAAGAAAGCTTCTCCTTTGCTTCCGACGATATAGATATGTCGCTCTCAAATTTGTGATCATAGTCGCTAATTTTATTTCTTAAGCCCTACTCTTGAAGCATTATTTGTGCTATGTTGACCTTCAATCCAAATCTGAATATTTTTTTAAACAATTGTAGTTTCTTAAAAGAAATCATAGCGTTTTGTGCCACCACTGAATTGTCGCCCCAAAACTTCTTCACGACTTCATTAAACCTTCCATATCTAACCATAAATGGAAAACCCGGAATGGAGTTGGACCATAATCATTTACCCAATCCTATAAAAGAATTGTTCTATGATCCGAATACTTATGCTCTAAAATCATTCACGTTATGCGAGGAAAATAATCAAAAAGAACTCTAATAGAAGAAACCTATACAATTTGTTCATTTTAGATGTTTTTTATTAGACCACGTGAAATTGTACCCGCTAAGAGGAATATCCACCAACTCTGCATTAAGAATGAAAATTGTTGAAATTATTGGCCAAAAGTTGATTAAACACGTACCCTTGCCTTTCTTTAGCATTCCTAACCACATTAAAATCTCCAATTATTAACATATCACCATCATATCTATGTATCATTGACAATACCTTAATACATATAATCTTTTACCCACACCATCTTTCGGTGCATAAACATTAACAATAAATATTTTCATGTTATTTGACAACCAAGTACCATCCATAGCAACAAAATAATCACCACATTCAATTTTATGTCTTTGGAATTTTGACGGATCCCAAACACACAAACTACCACCCGAGCATCCTCTCGAACAACTACAAGTAAAATCAAAGAACATGTTACCCCAAACTTCATGAACAAAAATACAAAATTAATCTACTCATCTTCGTTTCTTGCACCCCAAGAAGTTAATCCTTTTTTTACAAAAATCTTTCACCCACTCTCTCTTTTCCCTACCCCTATTTCATAATTTCACATCTAGATCTCCATTTCTTTTAATGATCTCTTCCATGTCTTTTTCACAGCCACACAACGCATTCCATATCCCAAAGTTCTATCATAATTTATATTTGCATCAAGACTTTCAAGCACCAAAAATCCACATTTTTCTAGCCTCTGATCTTGAGAAGCATTCATTTAATTGCTTTTTAGAAGAGGGGACACGGATTAGGTTTGGCATACCATCTCGCGACTTCGAATACGAACTGTAATCAACAACGACCTGGACCAATGATGCTTGAGAACTTACAACAACAACGTTTTTTCCGTTGCTTACTCCTTTACATCACTGAATCTAAGTGAATTATCAACATCTTTTGACTGATTTTGGTCTGAGATGTCTTCCCCACTATTTGGAGTGAAGCCCGGAGGAAATTATGGTGTGTGGCTACTATTACTCCTCTTCATATCTTGCATTATGTTGGGTTGTTAAGTATCAGCACCAACTGATCATCAGCATTAGCTGATCAGTTAACAGCACATTAGAATCTGATGTTGTCAAACAAAAGGATTACACGCTGCTACTGATGAGTTTGTCTGAAGACTATCAGTTGAAGTGTACTTTGTACATATCGTTTTTTTGTAGTTTATCTAGTTTCCATACTTATCATGTTTATAGTTGGGAGTTCCCTGATTTGTAGGGATACTCCAAATATACGTAGCATAGCAGTTGTATAAATACATAGCTAGGGTTTCTGTAATCGTGACTTGATTTTAATCAAAAGGATCTCTGTGTGAGATCAAAGGTTTTTCTGTGTTGAAATTACTGCCTTGTTCTTGTCTTTATTCTTGGTTGATCGATCATTGTTTTCTAACAACTGGTATCAGAGCAGGTTCTCTATCATTCAAGAATGTCTTCCTCGTTTTCTTCCACCTCTAGCAACAAGATCCCTCCGTTCGATGCTAACAACTTTGGCATGTGGAAGAGCAAAGCTCTCATGGTTCTTGAAACCATGAACTTTCACATGCCGGATATTCTCAAAACGGCCCATATGTTCCTCACTTCACTGTTACCAAAGATGGCGTTCCCGGTGAGAAAAAGGCCACTGCTGTTCATGAATTCACTGAGGATGACAAGCGTCTTGTCAATCTTGACACACAAGCCAGAGCTGCTATTGGTAACTCTCTCCCATATGAGATTTATCATCTGGTTCAAAATTGTATATCTGCTAAAGAGATGTTAAGCACTCTTATTGTCGCCTTCGAAAGCACTGCTGAAGTGAGAGATGCACAGGAGAATACCCTTAATCGGAAGTACGAACACTTCTTTGCGTACAAAAACGAAACCATCACTCAGACTTTCAATCGGTTTAATTGCCTGGTGAATGACATGAGAAGATTCAACATTGTCAAACTTGACTCTGTTCTTGTTGTTAAGTTCCTCGACTCTCTGGATGACAAATGGGAACATCATGTCGATGTTCTAAAAAATAGTGAGAAGATTCGTGTAACGCCCGGTTTTCAGCCTGGAATTTACAAGATAATATCACAAGGGATCGTCCCATGATCCAAGCCAAGCGTTACCTATCCTGCAAAACCACATAAAATAAAGGGGTAAGCTATAAAGCTTAGTGAGTAATCTAATCACAGTATGACCTATATGGTCACACACGTTACAGGATCACCATTCCTGCCAGCTTCACAATCCTATCCGACTCGTACTTCACACTGTGAAACTACCGTATTACCCGACGTCACTCGCTATACAGTATTATCCACTGATACCCACTATCATCCACTGATACTCACTATTAGACTGTCCCACACAGTCTTATCTTACATCGTCACGACTCACCTCTTCACCTCTTTTTATTTATTATTTGGTATTAGTTTTCACGAATTCTTATACTGTCTCACGGTATACCCACTCACTTAACGACTTTCTCATACAAGTATGGTCATAGTACATCTATGATTACCTCGTGTTTTATTAGTATATGGTAAATCTTGCAGTCCCCTGACATGCATTATATACCATTACTTAATCACTCTGCTCAGTATCATCTTGTGACACTTTCGGATTTATAACTTGGACTTGTCCTCACGATAACCTACCTGTTTCCCACATAAGTATTATTATAATACTTTACAGTTTTATATTTCCTTCAATAATTCCAATATGGCACTTCATGATTTATCAAGTAAAGAACGGCCAGGTAGAAGATTAGTTGGGGTGGCAGGATCCTTTCAGCATTTTAGCCTTTCGGAAAATCCAACAACCAGATCCCAAGTAATCGGCCTAGTCACCGTCCTCGTAAGTAAATCAATCGGCATTACCCTTGGAATTATGAATTATTGGAAATAAGTCTATTACACCCCTCGTATTTTATAGTTTAACACATATAAACTATTAGGGAGATACGGTAGCGATTACTCACCTGAGGTTGGAGTTTTCTCGGAGTCCTGTCGCATTTCCCGTTCCGAACCG
This sequence comes from Cichorium intybus, assembly GCA_023525715.1. Classification (NCBI taxonomy): domain Eukaryota; kingdom Viridiplantae; phylum Streptophyta; class Magnoliopsida; order Asterales; family Asteraceae; genus Cichorium; species Cichorium intybus. The sequence continues at coordinate 56,899,843 of CM042017.1, read as the reverse complement.
CTGACAGTTCCCGAGCACCTTGTTGTTAGCTACCACTCGTTTCTCACCTCCCATCATCCTCCCTTAACGTATTTTCCTTACCAGAACACTCCTCTATATCGTATATGTGTTTGGTGTTTGTTCTGCCTCAAAAATGAGGCTTATGCCTCGTATTTATAGGCCTCTGGACCTCCGTCGCGACGCGATCCAACCCCAAATCGCGTCCCGATCTCATACGTAAGCGCTTACTTCATCACGCACTCAAATAACACTACCGACAAAGATCGCGTCGCGATCCCATACCCCGTCGCGTCGCGATCTACAAAATTTTTACCACTTAAACTAGACTCAATTTGCAAACTTTGTGCACTGGTTTGAGGTCAATCCGATTTTTCTAGAATTAATTATGATTTTTCTAAGATCGGCATACAATGCTGATTTTTATAACTAATGTTTTTCTTAGCTTATAATGACCATAACATCATTACCTGGTTACACCAAATGATATAACGCTCTTACTTTTGATCTAAAATTCTATCTCGGACACGGGTGTTACAATTCTCTCCCCCTTAAAAAGATTTCGTCCCCGAAATCTCCATCATCGACTATATTTTGTTTCTTTCACCACATCATATCACAATCTCTGCTCTTCACAACCTCAACAGCTCAACTATTCGTCCTTTCATCGACCCTTCACGGTATCGAGTCACAAAAATTCACCAGACACCCAACTGCATGTGTGTTAGAACTGTCGGCCAATAAAGCCATCACAACACTTGTATGTGGTCCCACCACAATTACTGCTCATACGATTATCACAACACATATGTGGTCCCACCACATATACTAGTAATGTGGCCCCGCTAAATAAGTGGTCACAACCACAAGTACTAGCAATCCCACAGAATAAATGGTCACACTACAGGTACCAGTGGCCCCACGGAATAAGTGGTCCCAACCACAAGTACAAGTAGCCCACAGCATAAGTGGTCCCAACCACAATACTAGTAGCCCCACCTAATAAGTGGTCCCAACTACAAGTATAAGTGGCCCCACAGAATAAACAGCTTTTCGCTCTAAAGGCTTAACAGCTAACACACACAACTGTACAGCTCTGCAACCAACCTCATGACAACAAGAATCCTCATATCAGCTCAGCCTTCACATACAACTACAAAATCTCCACCCACAATATGATACCATATCCATAGTTATCACCACCTAATACTCACGTACTCGTCCCCTTCTGAACCCTCTACAATATCGAGTCCCAAAGACTCAACGTACACCCTAGAACTGCCGACCGATTAGGTCATCTCAACACTCACTAAATTTGTATTTACTTCTCTGAGTAACTACTCACACTTCTCTTTTTAAACAGATGCTTTTTATTTAAAAACATTTACTCTTTTGATTTCCATTAGTCATAACAATGACTTCTTTAGTCGTAAAATGACTCTTTTTTAAGGATTATTCATTTCACACTTTGTCATAAAATAAATTTTTCAGCAAAATAACTCTTTCTTTGAAATATCTCTCTACTTGTAAAATTCTGGTCATAAAATAACCTTTATATCAGTAGAAAAATCAACTATGTTTTGGGTAAATACCCCATTACATTCTTTGGTTATAACCTCACCTTTATTTGTTTAGTGATGTTTGAATTGTCCCTGGTACTTAGACATTAACTAAGTAAAATAGTACCCTTAATTCTTCTAGAATGGAAGGAATAAATTAATCCATCCTAGTCTTATGTTTACTCAGGACATCTACCAGCCTTACTTCTTTTATGCCTCCGGTGAATTTTCCACATAATCTACTCTACCCAGTATCTCAAGTTATACTCTCCTGCTAAATATTCTGAGCCGCGTATACTCAGTACGTCGAGTCATACGTATCTGCTCAAACTCAACCTACTCAGCACTCAGAGCCGCGCATACTCTGTATGTCGAGTCATGCGTATCTGCTTAAACTCCACCGCTCAGCACTCGGAGCCGCGCATATCCTGTACGTCGGATCATGCGTATCCGCTCAGTGCATCTTGCGAACATCTCTATGTTGCTCAGTATGTCGAGCCACCCTTTATCTCTCAATTTCTCAACCCCATATTATCCACATGCTAGACTTAGACATGTCTAGTACCACCACATACCTCAACACTTGTCTCATTTAGAGATTGTATAACTCTTCACGAACTCATTTCTTATAGTTCTTACCATCTCACATCCAATCATCACATATATTTATCACTTTTTCTTTGCTATGGCTGTCGCCATATATTTTCATAAATCCACCTACCAACTCGTACTTTTAAATTTTTTTTATTTCAACTTATACTTTTTCAAAACATTTTCCAAATTATTTTGGACTCAGCTTCAGATCAGCTTATCAAAATCCTTCGTATTTCTCAGCTATACCCTACTTTTCAAATTTCCCAAAAATTTTCTTTCAAATCAACTTTCAAAACTTTTTATTTGACAAAATTTGCATCTGGATTTACTTTTAATACCTTTCCCGTATTTGGGAAAATACCACACAAACTCACTCATTTTCTCTAGTTCTTTTTATCTCTGAAAGAGTTTACTAACATTTTTATTATCATGTTAGAATAAACTGCTTTATCTACGTTCGACTTTTATCACAATATGTTTGTGATTTTTATATTCTAGCACTCAATTCTATTAATTTGAGTCTAGGGATCTTATCCTAGTTCACTCAAATCTTGGCTCTGATACCAACTTGTAACGCCCGGTTTTTCAGCCTGGAATTTACAAGATAATATCACAAGGGATCGTCCCATGATCCAAGCCAAGCGTTACCTATCCTGCAAAACCACATAAAATAAAGGGGTAAGCTATAAAGCTTAGTGAGTAATCTAATCACAGTATGACCTATATGGTCACACACGTTACAGGATCACCATTCCTGCCAGCTTCACAATCCTATCCGACTCGTACTTCACACTGTGAAACTACCGTATTACCCGACGTCACTCGCTATACAGTATTATCCACTGATACCCACTATCATCCACTGATACTCACTATTAGACTGTCCCACACAGTCTTATCTTACATCGTCACGACTCACCTCTTCACCTCTTTTTATTTATTATTTGGTATTAGTTTTCACGAATTCTTATACTGTCTCACGGTATACCCACTCACTTAACGACTTTCTCATACAAGTATGGTCATAGTACATCTATGATTACCTCGTGTTTTATTAGTATATGGTAAATCTTGCAGTCCCCTGACATGCATTATATACCATTACTTAATCACTCTGCTCAGTATCATCTTGTGACACTTTCGGATTTATAACTTTGACTTATCCTCACGATAACCTACCTGTTTCCCACATAAGTATTATTATAATACTTTACAGTTTTATATTTCCTTCAATAATTCCAATATGGCACTTCATGATTTATCAAGTAAAGAACGGCCAGGTAGAAGATTAGTTGGGGTGGTAGGATCCTTTCAGCATTTTAGCCTTTCGGAAAATCCAACAACCAGATCCCAAGTAATCGGCCTAGTCACCGTCCTCGTAAGTAAATCAATCGGCATTACCCTTGGAATTATGAATTATTGGAAATAAGTCTATTACACCCCTCGTATTTTATAGTTTAACACATATAAACTATTAGGGAGATACGGTAGCGATTACTCACCTGAGGTTGGAGTTTTCTCGGAGTCCTGTCGCATTTCCCGTTCCGAACCGCTGACAGTTCCCGAGCACCTTGTTGTTAGCTACCACTCGTTTCTCACCTCCCATCATCCTCCCTTAACGTATTTTCCTTACCAGAACACTCCTCTATATCGTATATGTGTTTGGTGTTTGTTCTGCCTCAAAAATGAGGCTTATGCCTCGTATTTATAGGCCTCTGGACCTCCGTCGCGACGCGATCCAACCCCAAATCGCGTCCCGATCTCATACGTAAGCGCTTACTTCATCACGCACTCAAATAACACTACCGACAAAGATCGCGTCGCGATCCCATACCCCGTCGCGTCGCGATCTACAAAATTTTTACCACTTAAACTAGACTCAATTTGCAAACTTTGTGCACTGGTTTGAGGTCAATCCGATTTTTCTAGAATTAATTATGATTTTTCTAAGATCGGCATACAATGCTGATTTTTATAACTAATGTTTTTCTTAGCTTATAATGACCATAACATCATTACCTGGTTACACCAAATGATATAACGCTCTTACTTTTGATCTAAAATTCTATCTCGGACACGGGTGTTACAATTCTCTCCCCCTTAAAAAGATTTCGTCCCCGAAATCTCCATCATCGACTATATTTTGTTTCTTTCACCACATCATATCACAATCTCTGCTCTTCACAACCTCAACAGCTCAACTATTCGTCCTTTCATCGACCCTTCACGGTATCGAGTCACAAAAATTCACCAGACACCCAACTGCATGTGTGTTAGAACTGTCGGCCAATAAAGCCATCACAACACTTGTATGTGGTCCCACCACAATTACTGCTCATACGATTATCACAACACATATGTGGTCCCACCACATATACTAGTAATGTGGCCCCGCTAAATAAGTGGTCACAACCACAAGTACTAGCAATCCCACAGAATAAATGGTCACACTACAGGTACCAGTGGCCCCACGGAATAAGTGGTCCCAACCACAAGTACAAGTAGCCCACAGCATAAGTGGTCCCAACCACAATACTAGTAGCCCCACCTAATAAGTGGTCCCAACTACAAGTATAAGTGGCCCCACAGAATAAACAGCTTTTCGCTCTAAAGGCTTAACAGCTAACACACACAACTGTACAGCTCTGCAACCAACCTCATGACAACAAGAATCCTCATATCAGCTCAGCCTTCACATACAACTACAAAATCTCCACCCACAATATGATACCATATCCATAGTTATCACCACCTAATACTCACGTACTCGTCCCCTTCTGAACCCTCTACAATATCGAGTCCCAAAGACTCAACGTACACCCTAGAACTGCCGACCGATTAGGTCATCTCAACACTCACTAAATTTGTATTTACTTCTCTGAGTAACTACTCACACTTCTCTTTTTAAACAGATGCTTTTTATTTAAAAACATTTACTCTTTTGATTTCCATTAGTCATAACAATGACTTCTTTAGTCGTAAAATGACTCTTTTTTAAGGATTATTCATTTCACACTTTGTCATAAAATAAATTTTTCAGCAAAATAACTCTTTCTTTGAAATATCTCTCTACTTGTAAAATTCTGGTCATAAAATAACCTTTATATCAGTAGAAAAATCAACTATGTTTTGGGTAAATACCCCATTACATTCTTTGGTTATAACCTCACCTTTATTTGTTTAGTGATGTTTGAATTGTCCCTGGTACTTAGACATTAACTAAGTAAAATAGTACCCTTAATTCTTCTAGAATGGAAGGAATAAATTAATCCATCCTAGTCTTATGTTTACTCAGGACATCTACCAGCCTTACTTCTTTTATGCCTCCGGTGAATTTTCCACATAATCTACTCTACCCAGTATCTCAAGTTATACTCTCCTGCTAAATATTCTGAGCCGCGTATACTCAGTACGTCGAGTCATACGTATCTGCTCAAACTCAACCTACTCAGCACTCAGAGCCGCGCATACTCTGTATGTCGAGTCATGCGTATCTGCTTAAACTCCACCGCTCAGCACTCGGAGCCGCGCATATCCTGTACGTCGGATCATGCGTATCCGCTCAGTGCATCTTGCGAACATCTCTATGTTGCTCAGTATGTCGAGCCACCCTTTATCTCTCAATTTCTCAACCCCATATTATCCACATGCTAGACTTAGACATGTCTAGTACCACCACATACCTCAACACTTGTCTCATTTAGAGATTGTATAACTCTTCACGAACTCATTTCTTATAGTTCTTACCATCTCACATCCAATCATCACATATATTTATCACTTTTTCTTTGCTATGGCTGTCGCCATATATTTTCATAAATCCACCTACCAACTCGTACTTTTAAATTTTTTTTATTTCAACTTATACTTTTTCAAAACATTTTCCAAATTATTTTGGACTCAGCTTCAGATCAGCTTATCAAAATCCTTCGTATTTCTCAGCTATACCCTACTTTTCAAATTTCCCAAAAATTTTCTTTCAAATCAACTTTCAAAACTTTTTATTTGACAAAATTTGCATCTGGATTTACTTTTAATACCTTTCCCGTATTTGGGAAAATACCACACAAACTCACTCATTTTCTCTAGTTCTTTTTATCTCTGAAAGAGTTTACTAACATTTTTATTATCATGTTAGAATAAACTGCTTTATCTACGTTCGACTTTTATCACAATATGTTTGTGATTTTTATATTCTAGCACTCAATTCTATTAATTTGAGTCTAGGGATCTTATCCTAGTTCACTCAAATCTTGGCTCTGATACCAACTTGTAACGCCCGGTTTTTCAGCCTGGAATTTACAAGATAATATCACAAGGGATCGTCCCATGATCCAAGCCAAGCGTTACCTATCCTGCAAAACCACATAAAATAAAGGGGTAAGCTATAAAGCTTAGTGAGTAATCTAATCACAGTATGACCTATATGGTCACACACGTTACAGGATCACCATTCCTGCCAGCTTCACAATCCTATCCGACTCGTACTTCACACTGTGAAACTACCGTATTACCCGACGTCACTCGCTATACAGTATTATCCACTGATACCCACTATCATCCACTGATACTCACTATTAGACTGTCCCACACAGTCTTATCTTACATCGTCACGACTCACCTCTTCACCTCTTTTTATTTATTATTTGGTATTAGTTTTCACGAATTCTTATACTGTCTCACGGTATACCCACTCACTTAACGACTTTCTCATACAAGTATGGTCATAGTACATCTATGATTACCTCGTGTTTTATTAGTATATGGTAAATCTTGCAGTCCCCTGACATGCATTATATACCATTACTTAATCACTCTGCTCAGTATCATCTTGTGACACTTTCGGATTTATAACTTTGACTTATCCTCACGATAACCTACCTGTTTCCCACATAAGTATTATTATAATACTTTACAGTTTTATATTTCCTTCAATAATTCCAATATGGCACTTCATGATTTATCAAGTAAAGAACGGCCAGGTAGAAGATTAGTTGGGGTGGTAGGATCCTTTCAGCATTTTAGCCTTTCGGAAAATCCAACAACCAGATCCCAAGTAATCGGCCTAGTCACCGTCCTCGTAAGTAAATCAATCGGCATTACCCTTGGAATTATGAATTATTGGAAATAAGTCTATTACACCCCTCGTATTTTATAGTTTAACACATATAAACTATTAGGGAGATACGGTAGCGATTACTCACCTGAGGTTGGAGTTTTCTCGGAGTCCTGTACCATTTCCCGTTCCGAACCGCTGACAGTTCCCGAGCACCTTGTTGTTAGCTACCACTCGTTTCTCACCTCCCATCATCCTCCCTTAACGTATTTTCCTTACCAGAACACTCCTCTATATCGTATATGTGTTTGGTGTTTGTTCTGCCTCAAAAATGAGGCTTATGCCTCGTATTTATAGGCCTCTGGACCTCCGTCGCGACGCGATCCAACCCCAAATCGCGTCCCGATCTCATACGTAAGCGCTTACTTCATCACGCACTCAAATAACACTACCGACAAAGATCGCGTCGCGATCCCATACCCCGTCGCGTCGCGATCTACAAAATTTTTACCACTTAAACTAGACTCAATTTGCAAACTTTGTGCACTGGTTTGAGGTCAATCCGATTTTTCTAGAATTAATTATGATTTTTCTAAGATCGGCATACAATGCTGATTTTTATAACTAATGTTTTTCTTAGCTTATAATGACCATAACATCATTTCCTGGTTACACCAAATGATATAACGCTCTTACTTTTGATCTAAAATTCTATCTCGGACACGGGTGTTACAATTCGCACCAAATCTTTAAAGCCTATTTGGCAATCTCCGTAGCCATGAGGAGATTAAGGCTCAGAGGAAGGAGATTATGAGAGATAGTCAGCGTGAAAGGTCAGCTGCTTTATTCTCAAAGAATCAGGAGGATGCTGAGTCTGAGATTGCTGGTGGTGAAGAGTCAGATGCTGAAGATGAAGAGTTCAAGCATATGGCAGACCTTGCATCCCAAGCGGCACTAATTGTAAAACAGTTCAATTAGTACAAAGATAGTAGACGAAATAGGTCTCAACGTTTCTCCGGTGGATCTAAGCCAAACTTCTCAAACTTCAAGAAGTCCATCAGTGACAGTCCTAAACTCACTGGTGACAAGAGGAATGATGGAAAGTGCTTCAACTGTGGAAGTACTGAGCACTTTGCTAAGGAGTGCAATGTGAAGAAAGGAGACTCAAAGGATGAGTCTTATGAAGTCAAGTACAAGAGACTTGTTGCCTCTCTCAAAAGGCAAAACCTGGGATCCAAAGTGCTGATTGCTGAAGAGGAGAAAGAGAAGTGGGAAGAGGAGGCTGATTCCTCTGATGATGAAAATCAGAACATGTGTCTGATGGCTGTGACTGGTGGGTCTACTAAAGAGTCAAGCAGCAGTACAAGTGCTGCTAATGCTGACATGGTCAAAGATTGTGACTCCTCTATGTATCAGGTCAAAGATTTTGTTAATTTATCATTAAATGGAAAAATAAAAGCTTTTGAGTATTTGAGTGTTTGTCTTGAAAACTCTAACTTTAACAGATACCATCTGATTCTTGAAAATGAAAAACTAAAAAATATATTAAAAAACAAAGATCTTGACTATTCTAAACTAAAAAATGAATGTCGTGACCTTATTTTGTCAAACAAACTGATTTTTGAGGAAAAACAAGCTGCTGAAAATATAACTAAAAACATTCAAATGATCATCAAGAACTGGACCCATTCTCACAAAAAGGTTTCAAAATTAATAAATGATCAGATATCTTTTCAGGCCACCAAAATTCTTGGTGGAGATTTTGAATCTGCTGTCAAGATTTTAAAAAAATTGAAACTGAACCTGTTTTTCCCTCAAAATGAGTTGATTAATGATTTCAAAAGCAAATTTGTTCCATCAGGTTTTCAAAAAGAAACAGAACTCATTGAGAAACATTGTTCTTTTGACAAAGAAGGTGACATCAACATTCAAACCAAAATCAGTGATATTGATCCCTCTTTAAAAGGATCTGAACAGGAAAATGTTGGTGTTAGTACTAAAAATCTCATCAGATTTCCAATCTCTGATGGTGAATTTCATACTGTCACAAACATTGCCTGTGAAGCTCCTGAGTGCCTCACATCTGCTGCTGCCTTTGATGGTTCCAAAAAGAAATTTACCTTCCCAAAAGTAGCAAATAAATTCAGATTTTCAAAAGCAAAGAAATCTAAACCCATCAGAACCTGTTATAGATGTGGTGATTCATCTCATATGGTAGATCAGTGCATTTTTGAGTCAAGGTCTGACAGGAATATGAACATTATGACTCGATGTGATAAATGGACCAAAAAGGAAAATTCTTTAAACTGTCTTCCATCTGAATGTTATAATATTCTATCTTGTTTCAAACCCATTTCCAAATGGATTCACTAAGGTTCTCACATGTGTTTTAGCAACTGCAGGGCCAGGAAAATATTTGGTATCTTGACAGTGGATGCTCTCGTCATATGACTGGATACAAGTCCCTGTTGGAAGATTTTGAAAAGAAAAATGGCCCAGTAGTTACGTATGGTGACAATAGTCATAGTCTAACCAAAGGATATGGAACCATTCATTGTAAATCTGTTGAATTTTCTAATGTATCTTATGTCAAAGGTCTTAAACACAATCTCATCTCCATCAGTCAGCTGTGTGATGCTGATTACGTTGTCTGCTTCAACAAGAAGGAAGGAAATATCATCAACGCTGCCAAAGAAGTGGTTCTCTCTGCCAAATGTTGTGATGACATCTACATCCTGGATATGTTCTCAGCTGATCAGTCTCTGAAGAGGTGCTTCTTCTCTCGAGCACAGTCTCACATTAACTGGCTCTGGCACAAACGTCTATCACACTTGAACTTCAAGAATATTTGCAAGATTTCCAAAAACCAGCTGGTTCGTGGTCTTCCTAAGATGAATTTTGTCAAAGACAAAGTGTGTTCAGCATGTGAAAAAGGTAAACAGGTCAAAGCATCTTTCAAATCCAAACAATGTTCCTCCATTGTATCTCCCCTCAACTTGATACATATGGATCTCTTTGGACCTGTTCCTGTGGCATCTCTTGCTGGTAAGAAGTACTCTCTGGTTATTGTGGATGAATTCACTCAATACACCTGGGTCATGTTTTTAAGGAATAAAAGTGATGTTGCTTCTAAAATCATCTCCCTAATCAAGCAATCAGAAGTTCTCTTCAATCTTAAGGTAAAGCAGCTAAGAAGTGATCATGGCACCGAGTTTCGAAATCAAACTCTGGAAGACTTTTGTGAAGAAAAGGGAATACTTCAAAACTTCTTTGCTGTGAGAACTCCTGAACAGAATGGTGTTGCTGAACGAAGAAATCGAACATTAATTGAAGCTGGGAGAATAATGGTAGTTGATGCTGGTCTTCCTCTGTCCTTCTGGGCTGAAGCTGTGAACACTGCTTGCTATACTCAAAACAGATCTATCATTGTTAAAAGACATGGAAAGACAGCCTATGAAGTGCTGAAAGGTCGATCCCCTGACATTTCTTAATTTCATGTTTTTGGTTGTGCTTGTTTTATCTTAAAACAGGGGGAGCAGCAGTCAAAGTTTGAAGCTAAGTCTGACGATGGCATCTTCTTGGGTTATTCAGCTGTTTCTAAAGCCTTCAGGGTCTTCAATGTAAACAAAAGAAAGGTGATTGAATCTATTCACGTTCGATTTGATGAATCATCATTTTCTCATCAGCATGTGGATCACGAGCACTCAGTCCTTGAAGAACTTCTCAGTCCCATTTCATCAGCTCCACCTGATTCATGTCCTGCTCCTGCTGTATTGTCTTCTACTGCTGATCCTTTATCACCCTTCTCTACTGACATGACTCCCCATGAGTTTCACTCTCCTGATGAGATCTCTCTTGAATCCTCTACATCTCCTGAAGCTCCCTTTGATGACTCTGTTCCACCAATTAATGCTGAAAGCGGAGATCCCTCTCATTCACCACCTATTCCAACTGTTAAAGATCATCTCATCACTCAAGTCATTGGAGATTTCACATCTGGTGTCCGCACTAGAATACAAGTCTCCAGTAACTTTTGTCTCTATGTGAACTTCGTCTCTCTAGTTGAACCAAAGAAGGTGGATGATGCTCTTCTTGATGCTGATTGTATTAAAGCTATGCAGGATGAACTGCATGAATTTGAAAGACACAAAGTTTGGACTCTGGTTCCTCGTCCTCAGGGAAAGACCATTATTGGTACTCGATGGGTCTTCAGAAACAAGATGGATGAAGATGGTATTGTCATCAGAAACAAAGCTCGCCTTGTTGCTCAAGGATTCACTCAGTTGAAAGGATTGGACTATGATGAAACGTTTGCTCCCGTTGCTCGTCTGGAAGCAATCAGACTGTTCCTTGCTTTTGCTTCATTCATGAAGTTCAAAGTGTTTCAAATGGATGTAAAAACTGCCTTCTTACATGGTGATCTTCCTCAAGAAGTGTATCTAAAACAACCCCTGGCTTATGCAATGACTCTTTTCCAGATCATGTGTACCGATTAGACAAAGCTGTTTATGGACTCAAACAAGCTCCCAGGGCCTGGTATGACACTCTGGCATCATATCTACTTGGAAAAGGATATCACAGAGGGGCTATCGACAATACTCTATTTATAAAAAGATCAGGTGATGACATTATTCTTGCTCAAGTCTATGTCGATGACATTATCTTTGGTTCAACCAATGATAATCTGAGTGAAGAATTTGCTACTGTTATGTCATCAAAGTTTGAAATGAGCATGATGGGTGAGCTGTCCTTCTTCCTAGGTCTTCAAGTCAAGCTGTCTTCTCATGGAATCTTCATCAGTCAGAGCAAATATCTTCAAGATATGTTAAAGAAATTCTCATTTTCTGAATGCAAACCAGCAAAGACTCCTATGAGTACTTCAGTGTCTCTATCTGCTGATCCCACTGGTGTTGATGTAAATGCTTCATCTTACAGAGGCATGATTGGATCTCTTTTCTATCTGATTGCCAGTCGTCCTGACATTGTTTTTGCCACCAGCATGTGTGCCTGCTTTCTAGCTAAGCCTAAAGAATCTCATCTCAATGCCGTCAAGAGAATCTTTCGCTATCTCAAGCACACACCTTCCTTGGGTCTCTGGTACCCATGTGAGTCTTCCTTTGATATAGTTGGCTTCACTGATTCTGATTTTGCAGGCTGCTCCTTGGATCGTAAAAGTACCTTTGGAGGGTGTGAATTACTGGGAAGTCGTCTAATCAGCTGGTCAAGCAAGAAGCAATCATCAGTTGTGTGCTCAACTGCTAAGGCTGAATATGTAGCTGCTGGTAGATGTTGTGCTCAAGTACTATGGATTCAGAACCAACTGATGGATTATGGATTCACTCTGTCAAAGACTCCCATCTGCTGTGATAACACTAGTGCTATTCTCATCTCGCGAAATCCAGTACAACACTCAAAGACGAAGCATATTGAGATCAGACACCACTTCATCAGGGACATTATTCAGAAAGAGAAGATCGAGCTTCTATACATTCCAACTGAGCAACAACTAGCAGATATCTTCACCAAACCCCTTGATGAACAAAAGATGTTATTCTTCATTGGTGAATTAGGAATGATTTCTTAGTAAACTGTTTATTTTTGTTTCTTAGTGTATTTCTTTATTATTTAAAAAAAATCTCAAACAAAACAAACTTTCTTCCATTTCATTTACAGTTAATTTCTTACATTCTTTTATTACATTTTTTCTTCCTACCACTACTAACGTTTGAAGTACTGCCATAACGAAGGATTCCCCATTGTGTACAGCTGATGAACCCTAAGCTCATTTTCATCCATAAAAAGCTGAAGTTCTTCTGTGATATTCAAAACATATTGCTTCTAGTCTGTAACTCTCAAGACAGTCGCTGGCCACCAACCTCTCTTATACCAAACCTCCACCATGTCAAAGGGCTTGAAATCCACCAGCACTCTTGGTGGCACTGGCTGAAGCGCACCCCACCCACATGAAATCCTCATATGTCTTCCTGTTACACTGTCAGTCAAAGTGGTTAACTTTATCTCATACCTGTGTAGCTAGATGCCCTCGATCAGTCCTCCATAAGTTCCACCTTGAAACTTCCCTTCCTCCAACATCTTCACCTCTACCTTGTCCCAGCGTTTAAATGAAGTCTCAGTCATTTTCAGTACTCAAGTGTATTTTTTTTGTATATTGTATTTGTGTGCTTTGATTCCCTGATTCTTGTTTCCTTTTATAGACTCTAGCAGTGATTTCGAGACTTCCGTTTTTGGGCGATTCATTTCTCCTGGAATAAATACTTGATGTGACAAATCACCTTTTAATCTTCTCAAGGTGATCCTGTCAGAGTTCTTCGATTTGACGGTGATCATTGATCTAGTCTGCAACTCTGACACCTACGTCCCTAGAAGCATGCTGCTGTATGTGTCTTAAGTCTCGTTTCTTAGTTGCAAGACTGGCCTTGAGATGTAATAGAGCCACTCACTCTCATCAGTGTTCCAGCACAGTCTATCCACTAATGAGAGATTGCCCTCTCCCTCTGTTAAAATTTTTTGTTTGGGCGTGAGTGATATCTTTCTCTTTTGTTTCTTCCAGACTTTATCCCTGGAAACATGCTGCCGCATGTCAAAGTCTTATGTCCTGCTGAGACATTAAGCACTGACCCGCCTCATTAGTTGATCAATGTATCAACTGATGACTGTATTATTTGGTCTTGAAAAGACAAAGGGTTTCTTTCTGTTGAAATTTTCTTTACCAGACCCTGTCCCTAGACGCTGCTGCTGCATGCACGCCCTGCAAGGCATTTGATCCCTCCATGTGCTGATGCAAAGTCTTCAGCACATGCAGTACTGGCTGGTCCACTTAGTCAAGGGATCGTTTGGTCATTTGTTGTTGAGATTAACCGTTCACACTTCCGCCTTTATCTCTCGTATCTCAGCCATAGATCTTGACCATTGATGATTGCCACCTGTCCCTGACATTTTGGCTCCATAATCATCATAAGATCTCCTCCCGATCTTTTCGCCTTCCTTATCTGTACCGCCCCAATTTCAAAAATTATAAAATTTCATTTATTACCAAGGTTCCAAAACATTTATTCCAAAAAGTAAAACTGTTCAACATATTTATTAAACCAACAGTGGAAAGATTTTAAAATCATAACATAGTTTCATTAAAATAAATCTCTTGTATGCGATGCGCTGCCGTCAAGCCTTGCCCTTCCCTTTGTTATTTGCATTACCTGAAATGTTATAAAATCAACAGGTAAGCTTAAAGCTTAGTGAGTCCACAAACTACCATACATGCCCACATATTAAACAACCCGTCCTCGAGAACGACCCGACCCTACCCGCCATACAACAGCTACGGGCGTCCACCATACAACAGCTATGGACACGGGAAGGTTCTACCCATCATACAACAGCTATGGGTTCCCGGTTATGGCCCAGCCCATCATACATATGGGACAAGGCAATAGTCTAACTCGTCATACAACAGCTACGAGGGGACACGCATTAGTACTGAGCCCAACAACACATAACCACAGATATAGAGCAAATCATATAACTGTAAATAACATTCAAGATGCCTAACATGCAACATCATATAGTAAGGTGAGGATACTCACCTGATTCGAAACCGCACATATATACTTTAATATCCCCACTTAGCTCGTCCACACACCTATATCCCACATACACAACATGTCAAGCACTGACTAAACTCCTATAGACTTGCCTAAAGGTCAGTCCCCACGTTTGGTAACCATCACTTGGTCGAAACCAAGATTTTGGGTTAAACAGCCACTCGCCGCGGCGTGGCTTCTTACCCTACGCATCGCGGCTATCTCCGCATAGTTACGGGGCTTAGCTGAACCCGCATCGCTGACATAGCCTGTCCGCGCCGTGGACTCGTATTAATCCAAAGTCTTCTAAGCCCTAAATCAGTTCAGTCATCGGCTAGGGTTTCATTCCATACCCTTCCTGGGATCAGAAACTACCCTAAGATCACTTCCTCATGGACATGCAAGTCCATGCATGTCCTTGATCCAAACCCTAAGTGTTACAAGTCACCTAAGACTACTAACCAAGGGATAACACCTTAATACGAGATAAAATGAAATATCAGAAGGTAGATCCTCTTACCTTGCTTATGGAGAACAGGGGAACGCACTCGATCGACTACAAGCCTTTCCCTACTTTTGTATCTCTTCCTTCAAACCTTCAAAGCCTTGGAACCAAAGAGCCTCTGATGAAACTAGTCGACTCCACTCTAGGAATTTCCCAAAAACCCGAACCCTAGGGCTGGGACCCTTTATATAGGCATTTAAATCCGAATTAGGGTTTTTCACATTAGCGGCGCACCGCGCCGCGGTTTCTTCCGAACCGCGCCGTGCGTACAAGTCCTTCGCGATTACAGATCCTTCCTAAAGCCGCGCCGCGGATTAGTCTTGGCCGCGACTCGGCGGACCGGGTCTTACAATTCTCCCCCACTTAATTGGATTTCATCCCCGAAATCCGCGCCTGCAAACAATTCTGGGTAATGCCTTAGCATTTCCTCCTCCGGTTCCCAAGTCCACTCGGACCCTTTACGATGTTGCCACTGCACCTTAACTAATCATATTGTTTTATTTCGTAAAGTCTTTATCTTCCTTTCAATGATGGCAATTGGTCGCTCCACATAATTTAGGCGTTCGTCTAATTGAATATCCTCCAAAGGCACTATTGTAGATTCCTCAGTAATGCACTTCCTGAGTTGCGAAACGTCGAAAGTGTCGTGAATCTGACGAAGCTGCTCAGGCAGCTCCAACCGGTAAGCTACCTTACCTACTCGTACGATGATTCGATAAGGTCCAATGTACCTAGGGCCAAGCTTTCCTCGCTTCCTAAAACGAATGACTCCCTTCCAAGGTGACACCTTAAGAAGAACATAATCCCCAACTTGAAACTCGAGATCGGACCGTCGCCGATCTGCATAACTTTTCTGTCGACTCTGAGCTGTTAACAACCTCTCCCGAACCTTCTGAATTAGCTCGGTAGTCTTGAGTACTACCTCATTACGACCCAATACCTGCTGACCAACCTCGCCTCAGCAAATAGGAGTCCGACATTTCCTTCCATACAACATCTCAAAGGGAGCCCTGCCAATACTCGCGTGATAACTGTTATTATAGGAAAACTCAGCTAGAGGGAGATGGGAATCCCAACTCCCGCCAAAATCGATAATGCATGCCCTAAGTATATCCTTCAACGTTTGAATCGTCCTTTCACTCTGCCCATTCATCTGAGGGTGATATGCCATGCTGAAATGTAGGCGAGTGCCTAATTCCTCATGAAACTTCTTCCAAAATCTTGACGTAAATCGGACATCCCGGTCGGATATCACCGAGACCGGTATACCGTGTCGAGAGATAATCTCATCTACGTAGACCTTAGCCAATTCCTTTGCAGAGAAGGCTCTTGGATGGGGAGGAAATGAGCACTTTTAGTCAATCTATCCACGATAACCCAAATGGTGTCCATATGTCGAGGGGTCCTTGGCAACTTCGTGATGAAATCCATTGTGATATGCTCCCATTTCCATTTTGGGATCTCAAGAGGCTACAATCTACCATGAGGACGTTGGTGCTCGGCCTTGACCCTACGACAGGTCATGCATCTTTCAACAAACCAAGCTACTTCCCTCTTCATGCCTGGACACCAATAATATTAGCGCAGATCCCTATACATTTTAGTTGTTCCCGGGTGGATAGAGAACTTGGATTTATGTGCCTCCTCCAATAGGGTTTGACGAACCCCGCCCAGCTTCGGTACCCAAATTATCTCATGTCAAGTTAACAAATCTATACTATCTTTGACCATAGCTGCCAACTGACCCACAATTCTTTCACATTTTTGATTTTCGCTCTTGCTTGCTTCCACCTGAGCCTTCCTTATCAGCTCGAGCAACGGTGTCACAATTGTCATCCTTAGACAAACGCCCCGAAGGGGTGTACCTGAAGTCTTACGGCTTAACGCATCCGCTACCACATTGGCCTTTCCAGGGTGATAGTGTATCTCACAATCATAGTCTTTCAACACATCCAACCATCTCCTCTGTCTCATATTGAGATTGGTCTGATCCATCAGATACTTCAAACTCTTGTGGTCGGTATAAATGGTACACTTCACTCCATACAAATAGTGTCTCCAAATCTTGAGAGCGAAAACCACTGCTCCCAATTCCAAATCATGAGTAGGATAGTTAGCCTCATGGGGATTCAACTGTCGCGAGGCGTAAGCAATCACCCTGCCTCGTTGCATCAAGACTGCTCCCAATCCTAAGATAGATACATTACAATAAACTACCATATCCTCCATGCCTTCAGGCAAGGTTAAAACTGGAGCTTCACACAATTTCTGCCGTAAAGTCTCAAAAGCCTGTTGTTGCTCCTCACCCCACCGAAAAGCAGTGTTTTTCTTAGTTAGCCGAGTCAAAGGTACCACAACCTTTGAGAAGTCTTGGATGAAACGACGATAATATCCAGCCAGACCCAAGAAACTTCTAATCTCCGAGGGAGTCTTCGGAACCTCCCACCGCATCACGACCTCCACCTTAGCCGGGTCTACCATGATTCCTTGCTCGTTGACGATGTGACCCAAAAACTGGACCTCCCGCAGCCAAAAGTCACACTTGGATAATTTTTCATAAAGCTTCTCCTTCCTTAAGGTCTCCAATACTTCCCTTAAATGTCGTTCGTGTTGCTCCCTACTCCGAGAGTAAACTAAGATATCGTCAATGAAAACTATAACCGACCAATCCAACATCGGTCGACACACCCGGTTCATTAAGTCAATAAAAGCTGCAGGGGCATTGGTCAGTCTAAACAGCATCACTACAAACTCGAAGTGGCCGTACCTTGTCTGAAAAGCCGTTTTCGGGATGTCTTCCTCCCGTACTCGCATTTGATGGTATCCTGACCGCAAATCAATTTTTGAAAACCACAAAGCGCCCTGCAGTTGATCGAATAAGTCGTCGATGCGAGGTAATGGATATCGATTCTTCACCGTAAGCTTGTTCAGCTCACGATAATCTATGTACATCCTATTGGAACCATCCTTCTTCTTAACAAATAAAATAGGCGCTCCCCACGGTGAGAAACTGGGTCGAATAAATCCCTTATCCAGTAATTCCCGAAGTTGAATAGACAACTCCAGCATCTCTGGAGGCACAAGTCGATACGGTGCTTTAGCTATCGGAGCCGCACCGGGAGTTAAGTCGATCTTAAATTCCACCTGTCGATCTTAAATTCCACCTGTCTCTCTGGCGGTACGCCAGGCAGGTCTTCGGGAAAAACATCAGGAAAATCCCGAACCGCCGGTATATCACCTGCTTTCTGTTGTGGCTTCTTTTCCCGCGCGTCTAAAACATAAGCCACAAGTCCCGAACCTCCATGTTGAAAATGTCTACGTGCCCTAGCAGCTGAACAGAAAACTGCACCTTGATTCTTTCTCTCGCCCTGCACCACCAGCTCTCCCCCACTTGGGGTTTGAATCCACACACGCTTGTTCTTACAATCTATCCATGATTCATGCTGACCCAACCAATCCATACCGATGATGACTCGAGAGTCACTCAACGGTATAGGGATGAGATCGATCGGAAACTTTATTCCTTGAATCACTACTTCACATCCCCGATAAACACTAGTCGCTTGCACGCTCTTATCATCCGCAATTTCTACTTCTAACGGGCGATGAAGAGTTCCTAAAGCAATACCGAAACCCTTTCCCAGAACGGCAGACACAAAAGAATGACTAGCACCCGAATCAAACAGTACAAAGGTAGGCGTAGAGTTGACTAAGAATGTTCCTAATCAAAGCATAATAGACACATTAACTACACACACCACAAACACGAGGCAAGTAAAGAAAGAGTACCCGTGACGACTGTTGGATTAGGTGTCTAAGCCATGACTAATAATTAGTATTTATCTAATTAATAATAGCATAGTCCATTTGGGTTGCCCTCATAGTTAGAGGATTGGTAGAAAGTCCGGTAAAGAGAAAGATTGATTTATTATGTGATTAATAAATCAATAGAAATTAAATAAATAGTTTATTAATATATTTAAGTGATAATATATTAATTAGAAACTATAATAATTAATTAGAAATTTTTCTGGAATTAATTTGAATTAATTTGGCAGTTAAATTAATTAATTAAAGGTGCAGGGACTAAAACTGTAATTATTCAATAGTTGAGTAAGTGACAGTTTTAAGTGAGTGTGGTGTTGGCCGAAAATATATATATAGATATATATATTTTCGAAAGATATATATATATATATATATATATATATATATATATATATATATATATATATATATATATATATATATTTACAGATAAATATGGTTTGAATGATTAAAATAAAGGTTTTATCTTAATTCGAATTCAAAAAGGTTTATCTGTAACGTTTATATGATAACCACATGGAGCCTATAAATAGGGAGGCTCACAAACCCTAAACCTGCGATTTTTGACTCTCTCTCTCTCTCCCAAGAATTTTCGGCCAAGACTCCAGCTAGGGTGTGACTGCATTTGAGGCAAGAGATTTATGTTGCTTTGCTTCCAATTTTCACTAAAGGTTGGTTTTTCTTAATCTCTTCTTTTAGTTTATATTTTCTGGGCCTTTTAGGATTTGTTAGATGTTTTACTAGAAGAAAACTTAGATCTATATAGGTTGCATGTGAACTTAGGAATTTTAGTTCATAGTTGCAGAAAACCTTTCAGTGGTATCAGAGCATTTTGGTTTGTTTTCTTGTTAAATTGCTATAACTGTATCCTGTAAATTAGGGTTTATTGTTTCTAAACCCTAATGTGGCCTTTTCAAAATTAGGGTTAGGGTTTCGAAAACCCTAGCCCCTCCCCTCCTGCTTGGCGTGATTTTAGGTAAGGTTTAGAAGGCTTTCTATTTTTGGTAACTTTAATTGTTTAAATAGATAAACCTTAAACCTCTTATCCTAATAATCGAAAATTAGGGGATAAGGATAGGTTTAAATTAATTTGATTATTTTGTGACACCTATCTGCAAAATTAATTAATTTAATTAATTGTTTAATTAAAAGATAATTAAAAGGACTTAATTAATTTCGATTAAATTGTTTTTAATTCCGAAAATTAATAGATAAAATCTAGTAATATTTTAAAAGGTTTAAAATATCAAATTTAATTAATTTAATTAATTGGTTAATTAAAAGATAATTAAATCGGGTTTTAATGGTTTAATTTAATTTTAAATTTAATAGCTTAAATCGACAATAAATTAAAAGATAAACCAGAAACAATTTTTTAAAGGTTTAAAAAATTACATCTTATATATATTATAACTAGGAAGTTATTTTTTATATGTATGAGATTAAATGGTTAGTCAAATCATTAGTAGGCCTTATTCACGAAGCTGGTCTATAAAGTGGGTATAAGGAGACTGCCTATAAAATGGCTGTCTAATGAGTGAACACTTTCGCCCACCGCTCGCCTGATCAGTGGAGGGTCGTTAGACGAACAAGTTTGATAGGGCCGCCTAATAATCACTAAAATTATAATGATTCAAAGTACTAGAACACTTAATAAAATCTCAATCTAGTTACTTTAGGAAAAATGTGAATTGGTGCTAACCCATGAAACTGCACATTGCACTTTATGAAACATTGGTGGAGCGTGTGTGGTTTACCAGCACGCCAATTGGGGTTCATAAAGAGTTGCAATGGGTTTCTCGGGTGTTGTCATTATTGATGGAGCGTGTGTGGTTTACCGGCACATCAATTAGAGATGACAACTGACCCCGAGAATACCAAGCTAATTTGCATGGTTATTCACACCCGGTTTGTGATCCTCGGTATCCCAGTCACAAACAGTGGGGCACATCCGAGATTAAAACATGCTATTGAACAGTTCAATAAATCTCAAAGAATCTAGGAATTCCATTTTAATATGATTATCTTTCTGCGGTGGAATTGGCTGAATCGTCATTCGCCTACCTTATAAAATTTACAATATTGATTACGGCATCCCTCTTCGAGATTGTAAATTGTTATTGTAGGATCCTATCCTTATAATTATTATTGGGTTATTATAAGGATTAATATTAATATCTAATTAAAACTATCTTCTTTTATAGATGTCTTCTGCTGATCAAACCGCCCCCCAATCAAACTCTAATGTTACCTCGATCTTGTCATTATGCTCCAAAGTTACGTTGGACGGTACCAACTATAATTACTGGATCCGTAACATCAAGATGGCTCTAAGGTTTGAACATAAATAGTATGTTCTGGAAACCAAGCTAGTCGAAATTGACCCTGATACTGCAACTCCCGAAGAAATCGCTCAATACTCAAAACATTCTGATGATGCAACCAAAGTGGCTTGCATCATGATAGCTACAATGAACCCAGAATTGCAAAGAATATATGAAGACTACTGGCCCTATGAAATGCACAAAGAGCTGGCGGAAAAGTTCCGCAAGAAGGAGCGTATAGAAAGGCGCGATGTAGTCAAAGCTTTCACCAATGCAAAGCCAAAGGATGGAGAGTCCATCTGCAACCACGTGCAGAGGATGCAAGGATACGTGGAAAGGCTTAGGAAGCTTGAGATGCCAGTTCACGAGGATTTAGCTGTAGACATAGTGCTAAATTCTCTTCCTAGTTCATATGACCAGTTCACGCTGGCGTATCATCTGAACAACTCTCAGGCCACTCTGGCCGAACTGCATCGCATGCTCCGCACCGCTGAGGACGGAATGAAGGGTAAAAGTGTACCCGCAGCTAATGAAGTCGTCCTGGCCATTACGGGTGGAAAGGGGAAGAAGAGAAAGGGCCCTCCTAAGCAAAATTGGAGGGAAAAGGTCCATGTTGGGACATCCAGCAGTGGGACAAAACCCAAGACTTCTGGCATTCCTCACAATGCCAATCCCAAGGAAGCTGAATGCTTCTATTGCAAAGCACGGGGCCATTGGAAGAGAAGCTGCCCAACATACTTGCAAGACTTGAAAGATGGCAAGGTCAAGCCGTCTTCAGTAGGTATATACACTATCTTTAGAAACTCACCATCTTCCAGTTCTTGGGTCCTTGATACAGGATGTGGTTTTCACATTTGTTCTGATTTGTAGGGCCTAAGGGAAAGCAGGGAGGTGGAGCATGGTAGACTCAACCTGATCATGGGAAATAGGAGATCGTCGCCTGTGACCAAGATCGGGACTTATAGTTTAGTGCTTAGTAGTGGTGTTTGTTTAGAACTATTTAATTGCTGTTATTCGCCAGAAATGGCAAGGAATATTATTTCGTTTCATGCGTTGTTCAGACAAGGTTTACATTTTTCATTTGATAATACTAATGGTTCTATCTCTGTTTTTCAAAATGGCATTTCTGTATTTACTGCTTTACCTTGTGATAGTGTGTATGAAACTGTGCAATGTGTAGACAATTTAGGTCATAGTGTAAAGTTTATTGATTCTTCTAGTGGTGTAGAAAAGGCGTGCTTGTGGCACTGTCGTCTTGGGCACATTAACAAGAAACGCATCGCCCAACTCCAAAAGGATGGAGTGTTGGAATCATTCGACCTCAAATCGGATGATGTATACGAATATTGTCTTTTGGGCAAGATGACAAAATCACCTTTCAAGGGTTCCTTTGAAAGAGGTGAAGGTCTTTTGGACATCATACACACAGATGTGTGTGGTCCCTTCAGATCTACCACAAAAGACGGCACACGGTTCTACGTGACCTTCACTGACGATTTTAGTAGATACGGGTATATCTACTTAATCAAACACAAGTCAGACACCTTTGAAAAGTTCAAAGAGTTCAAAAATGAAGTTGAGAATCAATTGGGCAGGAAGATAAAGATGCTCAGGTCCTACAGAGGCGGAGAGTATCTTAGTATCGAGTTCCTAGACTATCTGAAGGAATGTGGAATAGTTTCACAGTTATCACCTCCTCAGACACCACAGTTGAACGGTGTTGCCGAGATACGTAACCGAACATTGTTAGACATGGTTCGTTCCATGATGAGTCGAGCTTCACTTCCCATTCACTTCTGGGGGTATGCCTTAGAGACTGCCGCCCACATCCTCAATCTTGTCCCTACTAAGAAGGTTGCTAAAACACCTCATGAGATATGGACGGGGAAAGTTCCCTCGTTAGCGCATATCAAAGTCTGGGGTTGTGAGGCTTTCGTTAGACGAGAGACTCACGATAAACTCGCAGAGAGAAACGAGAAATGTTTTTTCATTGGATATCCCAAACAGTCCTTTGGATACCTGTTCTACAGACCGAGCGAGGACGTGGTCTTTGTAGCGAGACGGGGAGTTTTTCGAGAGAGAGAGAACTCATATTCAAAGAGGACAGTGGGAGTACCATTGACCTTGAAGAAATTCAAGAGTTACCCGATAATGCAACCTTAGGAAACTAGCAACCAACAAGATGAAGAAGTTCCTGTTGGTCCGACTGACATATCCTTACCTCTTAGACGCTCTAGTAGAGTTAGCATGCCACCCGAGTTTTATGGATTCCATATAACTACGGATGGAGATACGTTTGTCAGTAATAGGACACTGATAAATTTGGATGAACCTGCTAACTATCGGGAAGCGGTGGCGAGCCCTGAGTCTGCCAAGTGGAAAGAGGCAATGGACAACGAGATCAAGTCCATGTATGATAATCAAGTTTGGAACTTGGTTGACAATGTACTGGGTCGAAAGACAGCCGGGTGCAAGTGGATCTTCAAGAAGAAGACTGACATGGACGGAAAGGTACACACTTTCAAAGCAAGACTGGTTGCGAAGGGCTTTACTCAAACCCCAGGGATTGACTACGACGAGACCTTCTCACCAGTGGCTAAGATAAAGTCAATTAGGATTATGCTGGCATAGCTGCATTTCATGACTATGAAATTTGGCAGATGGACGTCAAAACCGCTTTCCTTAATGGGAAGTTGACTGAGGATGTTTACATGAATCAGCCAGAGAGTTTTGTTGATGCAAAGTATCCTGACAAAGTGTGTAAGCTTGAGAAATCTATCTATGGGTTAAAACAAGCTTCTCGCAGCTGGAATCTTTGTTTTCATGAGAAAGTCAAAGAATTTGGTTTCTCTAGGAGCGAGGATGAATCTTGCGTATATGTCAAAGCTAGTGGGAGTATAGTCACTTTCCTGGTGCTGTATGTAGATGACATACTGCTCATGGGAAACGACGTTCCGACCCTGCAAGATGTCAAGTCTTGGCTCGGAAAGTGTTTTACCATCTAAGACCTAGGGGAGGCAGCCTATATTCTCGGGATAAGAATATTGAGAGATAGGAAGAAGAGACTAATTAGACTTAGTCAGAGCACATACTTGGAAAAGGTGCTGAAAAGATTTAGTATGGAAAATTCCAAGAAGGGAGAGCTACCAATGCAAAGTAATGCTAAGCTGAGTAAGACTCAGAGTCCAAGTACAGACGAGGAAATTGCGGACATGAGTCGGGTACCTTACACTTCGGCTGTGGGGTCAATCATGTACGCCATGACGTGTACTCGTCCCGACGTGGCTTTTGCCTTGAGCATGGTCAGTCGATACCAGGGAAACCCTGGTAGCACACATTGGACAGCGGTCAAAAACATACTCAAGTATCTGCGAAAGACGAAGAACTTTGTTTTAGTCCTTGGTGGCAGTGACACCTTTAGAGTTGACGGGTATACTGATGCCAGCTTTCAGACAGATAGAGAGAACGGTCGGTCTCAGTCGGGCTGGGTATTCCTGTTAAATGGGGGAGCAGTGACTTGGAAAAGTTCCAAGCAAGAGACGGTGGCTGATTCAATGTGTGAATCAGAATACATCACAGCGAGTGAAGCGGCAAAGGAAGCGGCTTGGCTGAAGAACTTCATCGGTGACCTTGGAGTAGTCCCGAGTATTCAGGAGCCTATGGAACTGTTCTGCGATAATGAAGGAGCGGTTGCTTTGACAAAGGAACCGAGAGATCATGGAAAGTCCAGACACATCGACAGAAAGTACCACTACATAAGACATAGGGTAGAAGAAGGTCACCTCATAGTAAAGAGGGTATCATCAGAAGATAATCCTGCAGATCCCTTGACAAAGGCTCTGAGTAGGGTTAAGCACTATCAGCCTGCACGACGCATAGGATTAACAGATGATATTAGTTTTTTGTAATTAGATAGGATTTGAAACTTGTTGCAATATAAATGTAATTAACTTTGGTGAATTGATAATATAGTTTTGTTGATAAGTATTTGATACTACCATTTGTTGATTGTTTATTATTGTGTTTCAATTTTGCATGTTTACTTCCTGAGTAATTTAATTATTATTCAAATATCCACAGTCACTCATACTTTTTAGGGAGTAAGTATGAATGAAGACTGTTATGAATAGTTTTGTAGATTGTCTAATGAGTTAGACATAGCAATAAGATTGCTACAATATTCATGAGTACTTAGAAAATAGGGATTTGAGTATTGGATAAACCCACGCTCAACAGATTGCTTCATGGATTTCATCATAAGCAATGTTGAGACGATAATATCTTTTGATCTTTAAGTAGAGACATATGAGTTATGTTTTACCAAGCGGTTGTTCATTGACAATGCGAAAACACATCGGTAACACGGTGTTATAAAACGTGTTGTTGTGAATGATTTAACTAGTAAAAGACATAAGTATATGAGTCAAAACTTATTCGTCACTTGACCCTGTCGGGAAAACAGATATCTGTAGGCCTCTCGATGATTTTGAAGTTGACTGAAAGGGTTGGCCAACCAGGACGAAATTGATATGTTCAATTTGTAGTCTTAAAGTCATATGCAAATCAGAAATCGGGAAACAAAGAATCAGACCAGGATTGATCTTAATCCATGTCCGGAGTCTGAAAAATATCTTGTTGGATGGAGGATCATCTGATCACTTATCTTTGGACAGAACTGACTAGGTCAGAGTTCGGCATCGGTTTCTAGGAAGCTACAGTTGCTAAATTAATTAGAGGGTAAATTGGTAATTTTAGTCATAGACTTATCCAAGTGGGAGACTGTTGGATTAGGTGTCTAAGCCATGACTAATAATTAGTATTTATCTAATTAATAATAGCATAGTCCATTTGGGTTGCCCTCATAGTTAGAGGATTGGTAGAAAGTCCGGTAGAGAAAAAGATTGATTTATTATGTGATTAATAAATCAATAGAAATTAAATAAATAGTTTATTAATATATTTAAGTGATAATATATTAATTAGAAACTATAATAATTAATTAGAAATTTTTATGGAATTAATTCAGCATTTAAATTAATTAATTAAAGGTGCAGGGACTAAAACTGTAATTATTCAATAGTTGAGTAAGTGACAGTTTTAAGTGAGTGTGGTATTGGCCGAATATATATATATATATATATATATATATATATATATATATATATATATATATATATATATATATATATATATATATATATATATATATATATATATATATATATATATATATATATATATATATATATATATATATATACATATATATATACATACATATATATATATATATATATATATATATATAGATATATATATTTTCGAAAGATATATATATTTACAGATAAATATGGTTTGAATGATTAAAATAAAGGTTTTATCTTAATTCGAATTCAAAAAGGTTTATCTGTAATGTTTATCTGATAACCACATGGAGCCTATAAATAGGAAGGTTCACAAACCCTAAACCTGCGATTTTTTACTCTCTCTCTCCCAAGAATTTTCGGCCAAGACTCCAGCTAGGGTGTGACTACATTTGAAGCAAGAGATTTATGTTGCTTTGCTTCCAAGTTTCACTAAAGGTTGGTTTTTCTTAATCTCTTCTTTTAATTTATATTTTCTGGGCCTTTTAGGATTTGTTATATGTTTTACTAGAAGAAAACTTAGATCTATATAGGTTGCATGTGAACTTAGGAATTTTAGTTCATAGTTGCAGAAAACCTTTCAACGACGTCGGGCGCATCCTGTGCCTCCTCGGCGGTCATGACGAATGCTCGACCCTTGGTCTTAGGGGCTTCCTTTTTCCCCTGCCTACCATCGGTAATTCGGAGAGTAGTGGGTGCTGGATTCTGAACCACTCCCTGTGTCAGACGGGGACACTGGGCCTTGAAGTGGCCTACCTGATTACAATTAAAACAAATCTTGACCTCCTGACGACAATCTTTAGCATAGTGGCCCTCCTTTCCACACTTATGGCATATTAACACCCAACAAAGCCCCTCATGATTCCTTCCACACTTACCAAACTTACCATGGCTCCTTTGCCCTTGCTTTCCCTGATCTGCCCCTTGAAATTTCTTTGACGCCTGCTGAGTCTGAGTAGGTGCCGGACGCTTCTGCCTTTGTTGGGTTTCCAATTCCAACTCTCGGGCCCGAGTGGCCGCGATCATATCAGTAAGAGTTTGGTGCCTAGCAGCAGACACAAATTCTTGAATGTCTGTACGAAGCATCACCAAATATCGAGTCATCCTCATGCGCTCAGTTGCCGCAAACTCTGGACAGAAGAGTGCTCGCTCATTAAACTTTTTGGTGATCTCCCTCACCGTCTCAGTGGTCTGGGTCAGATTCAGGTATTCTTGCGCCAAGCACTCCATTTCCACCTGTGGAACATACTCCAGTTTGTACTGTTCCTTGAATTGCGGCAACATAATAGCATCCAACTGAGCAAGGGTGAGATCTTTCGTTCGTATTTCCCACCAATCTTTCGCACCCTCTCTCAGAAGATTCATCGCAAATGTTACCTTTGAGTTCTCAGGACATGAACAGGTGCGGAAGGCACCCTCTACCGCGGAAACCCATCGCATGCTGACAATCGGATCCCTGCCCCCATCGAACATCGGAGGCGAACAAGCCGAAAAGTCCTTATAGCTTGCATCCCTGGCCCTTGACGTGCCTTGAGTAGCCAGTCGCTCCTCGAGCATTGCCCATAGCTCAGACTTAATCGTACCAAAGAACTGAGGTATCGTAGCCAATACTTCTCGCGAAACCTCCTCCGCTATCAAGTTGCGGAGATTTTCATCAGTTGACCCTTCCGCGTTCGAGGCACCCGCATCTGCCCCACCGTTACTTCGTGTGATTGCCATTCTGAAATGCGCAATAATTTTGATATCAATATTCGGGTCACTCCTATCTACCGAGCCACTTGACTTTCTAGGACTTTGGTTGACTATTCTTGGCTCAAGCGTGAATCCTGTGCTTTCGGTAGTACTGGCCTGGTACTACCTTCCACACCTATTCGCCCTTATTCCAAGTTCATCAACCGTCCTCCTAAAATGTCACACATACACCAAAACCACTTCCTATGAACCTTGCGATCATGCACCGTGGTGCCTAGTCTTTTGACCTAACTCTCCATCCCACACGTGCCTAAGAGAACTACTGCTAATGTCGTCGAGTCGCCTCACGGACGCACAGCCGTACACAATCGGGAATAAGATAGACGTTTGGAATAACTGATCTACCCTAAAGTCACAACCAAATAAGGAACAGCCAGTAAGGCCAGACCAAGAATTCTTAGGCTATCTTACCCTAATTGTATATAACCTACCAGCATTCACTAAGCAACCTAACGACAGTAGCATAAAATTCCAAAGCAGCACATATGGCACAAAACAGTCTACAGAGTATATTATCTAGGCAATTTTTACATCCTAGCATAATACATTTTATCACATAACATAAACTTGGCATGGGTAATTGGGAATCACAAAACTTACTTGAGCTCGGCTGACGGTTCACATCGCATCTTCTTTCACTTTAATTTAACTTTCCAAAAACATTTTCTTGACAAAATCGCTCAGTCCTAAGTTTGAGTTTGGATTCCCAATACAGTTCATCCAAATCCCTCAAACCAAGGCTCTTATACCAATTTGTAACGCCCCAATTTCAAAAATTATAAAATTTCATTTATTACCAAGGTTCCAAAACATTTATTCCAAAAAGTAAAATTGTTCAACATATTTATTAAACCAGCAGTGGAAAGATTTTAAAATCATAACATAGTTTCATTAAAATAAATCTCTTGTATGCGATGCGCTGCCGTCAAGCCTTGCACTTCCCTTTGTCATTTGAATTACCTGAAATGTTATAAAATCAACGGGTAAGCTTAAAGCTTAGTGAGTCCACAAACTACCATACATGCCCACATATTAAACAACCCGTCCTCGAGAATGACCCGACCCTACCCGCCATACAATAGCTACGGGCGTCCACCATACAACAGCTATGGACACGGGAAGGTTCTACCCATCATACAACAGCTATGGGTTCCCGGTTATGGCCCAGCCCATCATACAACAGCTATGGGACAAGGCAATAGTCCAACTCGTCATACAACAACTACGAGGGGACACGCATCAGTACTGAGCCCAACAACACATAACCACAGATATAGAGCAAATCATATAACTGTAAATAACATTCAAGATGCCTAACATGCAACATCATATAGTAAGGTGAGGATACTCACCTGATTCGAAACCGCACAGACATACTTTAATATCCCCACTTAGCTCGTCCACACAACTATATCCCACATACACAACATGTCAAGCACTGACTAAACTCCGATAGACTTGCCTAAAGGTCAGTCCCCCACGTTTGGTAACCATCACTTGGTCGAAACCAAGATTTTGGGTCAAACAGCCGCTCGCCGCGGCGTGGCTTCTTACCCTACGCGTCACGGCTATCTCCGCATAGTTACGGGGCTTAGCCGAACCCGCGTCGCTGACATAGCCTGTCCTGAAAGGTTTTAAGCAAATCTATGAACTAAAACCCTAAGTTCACATGCAACCTATGAGGATCTATGTTTTCTACTATTGAACATATAAATATTTCCTAAAAGGCCACAAGAAAATTGCTAAAGAAATATATTCAGAAAAAACTAACCTTTAGGATTTTTCCTGAAGCTGAGCAGCACAAGTGTCCTGCCTCAAATGAAGTCACACCCAAGAGCTAGGGAGGTAGGTCACGAAATTTAGAGAGGGAATATAGTAGAATTGGCATAGAAAAGGGTTCCCCCAGGGTCCCTATTTATAGCTTCCAGTTGGCCAGTAGATAAGCCTTAGAGATAAACCTTTTTGAATTCAAATCAAGATAAACCTTTTATCATTTGATTCAAACCTATTTATCCTAACTTATTAATTTCGAAATTATATATATTCCATATATAATTTCGTGGTCATCTGGCCTACTAAAACTGTCACTTACTCAACTATTGAATAATTACAGTTTTAGTCCCTACACCTTTAATTAATTAAATTAATCACCAAATTAATTCCAATTAATTACAGATTAATTTCTAATTAATTAATATAGTTTCTAATTAATATATTATCACTTTAATATATTAATAAACTATTTATTTTATTTCTATTGATTTATTAATCACATAACAAATCAATCTTTCTCTCTCCAGAATTTCTACCAAACCTCTAGCTATGAGGGCAACCCAAATGGACTTTGCTACTATTAATTAGATAAATACAAATTATTAGTCATGGCTTAGACACCTAATCCAAATGTCCGCGCCACAGACTCGTATTAATCCAAAGTCTTCTAAGCCCTAAATCAGTTCAGTCATCGACTAGGGTTTCATTCCATACTTCCTGGGATCAGAAACTACCCTAAGATCACTTCCTCATGGACATGCATGTCCTTGATCCAAACCCTAAGTGTTACAAGTCACCTAAGACTACTAACCAAGGGATAACACCTTAATACGAGATAAAATAAAATATCAGAAGGTAGATCCTCTTACCTTGCTTCTGGAGAACAGGGGAATGCACTCGATCGACTACAAGCCTTTCCCCACTTTTGTATCTCTTCCTTCAAACATTCAAAGCCTTGGAACCAAAGAGCCTCTGCTGAAACTAGTCGACTCCACTCTAGGAATTTCCCAAAAACCCGAACCCTAGGGCTGGGGACCCTTTATATAGGCGTTTAAATCCGAATTAGGGTTTTTCACATTAGTGGCGCACCGCGCCGCGCGTACAAGTCCTTCGCGATTCCAGATCCTTCCTGAAGCTGCACCGCGGATTAGTCTTGGCCGCGACTCGGCGGACCGGGTCTTACATTATCGCCCACGCTAAAAAATACATTCCCTAAATATCTCTCCACAAACACACATTTTTTTAAATTCCTTAAACCCTCTCTCCCACGCAAACTTCTCCCTCACCTTAAACCCTAATTAGCCTCTCTGCAACATCAACAAAATGTCTCGACTGTTCGAGTTTGCTCCTTCCTCTGGTCTCTCCAAAGCTGCTGCATCTCCCGCTTCAAATGTTCTCATTCTCTCAACAAATGTGGCAGGCATCTTCGTTATTCCTCCAAAGTTCAAAGATCAGGGTTTCGAGAAGTTCGTCGACTTCTTGAAAGGGCATCCTCTCAATTTCGCCATATCGGGTATGCTAGAAGTCTTTAAACCCTCCTTGGTTGCTGAGTTTTGGTACACTTGCAACTATATTGCTGATTCCGACTCAATCCATGGAACAATCAGCAATGGTCGAACTCAGGTCTCTCTCTCCGTTGACATTTTCAGATGATGTCTTCGTCTTCCCTTCTCTGCTCCCTTCTCCGATCTTCCATCTGAAGAAGATGCAAAAACAGTTGTGCATTTACTGGGGTATGATTTTGGTCTTGTTGGGAAGTGAGATGCAGAGAAAACGATTCTTCGTCAATGTTTTCCTGCAGGTTGGAAGTTTTTGACAGGGGTCATTGGAAGATGTCTAGGGTACAAGCAAAGTAGCCTAGACCAATTGAATACGTTTGAACTTCGTCTTCTGTATGGGATGGTTCTCAACAAGAATCTTGATTATGCTCGTCTTCTCTTTGATTAGTTGGTATTTCTTGTGTCAAGCAAGACTTGCACAAGTTATGTCGCCTTTCCGAGATACCTGGCTCTGGCTCTAAGTTTTGAGTCAATGGAATATGTTTCCGCTGCTAACTCTGCATGCACTCTTCCATCGTTGTCACCAAAGATCTTTGGTCCATCTGCTCCGACAGCAAGAGACCCCTCCATGCTTGCCTGCATGACTGGATGGATTTCTACACCACATCAGGGGGTATGTCTCTCAAGAACCACTCATTCTGTCCTTCCACCAGTGCCTCTTGCAAACCCTGAAGACTCTACATCCTCTGGGTCTCAACCTCCTGCATCTCAGAGAACTCCTTCGACGTTCCCAACCACCCAGGCGTCTCCATCTAAAGAAAGCTCTTCAGACGCTGAAAGCACTCAGTTTGATTCTTCTTCTGACCCATCAGGTTCTTCATCTGAGTCCTCGTCTGACTCCATAGATCCTGAGACTACTCCAGCAGCTGTGTCTGCAAATGTGTCGCTTAATCCTCAGACATTTTTGTCAGTACGAATGATTACATCTCCAGTATGAGGGTCTGGACATATTCGCTTTGCTTCTCCTGAACCTGAACCTGAACCAAATGTTCAACCTGAAACCCAGGAACCAACTCCCAAAGTTAATGTCCCTCCTGCATCCCATCACAAATACTTCTCCTCTCCTGACCCTGGACCATCATATGGTCCTGCACCATCATCTGGTCCTGTCCCCTCATCCTCTTCATCTCAGCTGGATGATATTCAAGCCTCTCTAAAGACCCTGCTAGAACATCCCAGAACCAATCTTCTCGCCTTCAACAACTTGAAACTGATGTGGCCTATCTAAAAGAGCTGTTTTACTGGTCCTTGGTGAATGAGATGCCTGAAAATGCTTCTGCTGCTGATTTGCCTCCCTCTCCACCACCTGGTCCTGATGGCACTGCTCACCTGTACATGCCTCCACGTTCATCTCCACCACCTCCACCGCCACCACCAGCACCACTAGAACCTCCACCGCCACCACCACCACCACCACCTCCACCTCCACCTCCACCTCCACCACCACCACCACCACCACCTTCTGATGATGCCAAAAAGGGGGAGAACTCATCTGGGCCGCACAATCCTCCTTCACAAGGAGACATTGCTTCAAGGATTATGGCTCATTCTGAGGGGGAGCAGGCAGAAAATCCTGAAGGACTTTCTGTTCTTCGACTCTCAATCATTGCTTCTGCTGAGGGGGAGCAGGAGTCTAGAGAAAGCTCTGACAATGACGAAGAAGCAAATTCTGAGGGGGAGCCAGAGGTGGCACATGCCTCTGATATTGATGACGAAGAAGGCTTTTTCGATATGCCTTATCATGCTGCTCATATTGCCGTTCTATATCCAGGTCAACCCTTTCCTATTGAGAACCCAAATACCTCTGCTCTTGAAAGTTCCTCTATTCCAAGTGCTGATCACCTTTCAGCCGACGTGTCTGATGATGATGCCCCCTGGTTTTCAAAAGAAAACGCCGAACTGAGTCCTCCTCAGTTCCTAAAACATCCAAACATCAAAAGACTTCCTCTCAAATTCTCAAGCTGGCTAAAGAGTGGTGCATGTCCCCTGCACAGGTTGAAGAAATAGCCACTGAACATAATCTGGTCATGACAAACCGGATCATATGTTCAAAGGATGCTAAGATGGCTAAGCAAGTTGTTCAAGAGGAAGGGGGATTAGTCAGCAGCAAGATCTTCTGAGCAGTTTTAATTCCATGACTATGGAACAAAGAAAAATCGCAAGTAAAGCTGAAAGCGCAAATAGAAAAATTGATCTGGAAAGGTTTAAAGGTGTGTTTCAAGAAGGCGCTCTATGCTTCCAATCGTCAAAGTGGGATATTCCAAGAACAAAGGGGAACTAATCCTAAAGCTTCATCTTCAGAGGAAAGATAAAGAAGTACTTGTTCCTGAACAAGTATTTATTCATGAAGTAGGAAGTTTTGGGTTCACTAAATGGGAGGAAATGCTCTTTGCAACAAGAAGACATAAGGGGCTGTACGCTGAAGAGCTTCGTGGTGCTATTAAAATATGGATGGACAAGGTTTATAGTCTCCTCATCCCTGCCTCTGCTCGTTCTGATAAGCCATGCACGTCTGGTCCAAAGAAACGAAAAAGGAAGTCTCATGAAGTTTATCATCTGGCTCTCTATGGAACTAAGGACTTCAACAACATTCCTCCTCCTGGTGTTCCTACTGAAGCTTACACTCTGGTCAGGACTCCAGTCCATGGAATGACCTATGAAGACGAAAACGGAAAGATGTATTTCATGTGCACTGCTGATCTGAAAAAGGCCTCTACTGAACATCTTTTCAATCTTCGTCTTGAATGCTTCAAGGCCGAGTCAGCTGAAGGTTTTCATATGCTGATATCTAATGAACTAGGAAGAAGAGAGCCTCCGCTTCATGTTCCTGAGTACAAATGGATCAAGCCTGAGATCCTCTCTGAGGCTGAGTATATTGCTACACTTGGCCAATCCTCCTTCAGTTGAAAAGTTTTGACATCATCAGATTAGGGGAGATTGTTGGGCTGTTACGTATCAGCACCAGCTGATCATCAGCATCAGCTGATCAGTTAACAGCACATTAGAATCTGATGTTGTCAAACAAAAGGATCACACGCTGCTACTGATGAGTTTGTCTGAAGACTATCAGTTGAAGCGTACTTTGTAAATATCATTTTTTTTTGTACTTTATCTAGTTTCCATACTTATCATGTTTATAGTTGGGAGTTCCCTGATTTGTAGGGATACTCCAAATATACATAGCATAGCAGTTGTATAAATACATAGCTAGGGTTTCTGTAATCGTGACTTGATTTTAATAAAAAGGATCTCTGTGTGAGATCAAAGGTTTTTCTGTGTTGAAATTACTGCCTTGTTCTTGTCTTTATTCTTGGTTGATCGATCCTTGTTTTCTAACACATTCTTTGTACATTTATTTCATAATCTTCCCCACAACAACTTGTAAAATTGTTTAAAGCATATTTTGCTTGTAATTCTTCATTTATAAACGTATTTGGCAGACCACTTGTATTACTTCTTTCATCTTCTTCGTTTTTAACATATTCCCCTTCCTTTTCCTCAATCTCTATATTGTTGCTTTCATCATGAAACATGCATCGATCCTTTTTGTATTCTTCCACGTCTATTTTTTAAAGGTAGAAATCCAACTTGTCACCTTTTTAACCCGAATTACACGTTTCTTGCCTTCAACATCCACTGTTGTATTTTCTAAAACAATGGACATAATTTGAGTTTCCATATAGACCCTAGTCGAATAAAAGTTCTCATATTCATCACTATCAAAGTAAACAGTTGTGTCCCATTTTTTGCCACCTTTTAAAACAGATATTGACTTTACACCTTTAAAGGCATTCCTTCAATATCAATCTACATAAATCTCTTTGTTAACATGAAATCACGTGACCAATGGATGAGTTCCTAGAACCAATTTTGTACGCCGACGTTTTCATGAAAGCTTTTAGTATAAGAAACTAAATTAAACTCAAATAAGACCCATCACCCTCCAATGTACTTCGACTTCAAATCATCAAACCCCTCGGTACGACACAAGTTCAACATAGTAGGAATTGTATAAAAAAATTTTGCCTCCCTGGTCAACGTCCTCCAAGCCCCAAACCCTAAGGGTTTGCGATTTTCTTTGACATGTTATTCTTGAAATGAATTTAAATATGGTGTTAGTGTTTAAAAATAGGTATATTTGACATATATTGTTTACCGATTAAAAGAATTATCAACTTATGAGATATTTTGACAAAAGAAGCATGTGACGTCACATAATTGTTGGGGATAAAGATAGACTTTTTCAAACAGATTCAAACTAGAGATAAGATACACACAAACTTGATTTTTATTCCAATCAGATATCAAGATGCCTACATTTACCTTAACTATATATACATGAGTAACGGTTATTTCCAGGCCATCACATCGTTGCAGTGTAACAACACAACCCTTCATAAAACGGTGATACTTAACAGTAACTAACATATTAACAGATTTTAACTAACAATATAGGTTAATTCCTAACATACCCCCTTAACTAGATTGTTTACAGAAACATACATTCATCATCTTGAATCTTTTAATTTTCAAGCATCATCATCCATCACATTGTTTCTTTATTACAAGGACATCATCATCATTATACTATGCATCATCCACTAAAGCTTCAAGTTCCTCAATTGCCATGAACATCGTATCTCTATCTTCATTTTCTTTTTCACAAATGAAATTTGCATCTTTACTCTCATCCTCCTTTCATTTATTTCAGTATTTCATAACGTGTCCAAGTTTGTGACATTGATATCATTTAGTTTCAGACAAGGATCTTACATGTTCATTCTCTTTTGAATTGAAGGCTTGTTCCGAAAGGTTGTCATCAAAATTCTTCATTCGTAGTTCATCGGATTGAAGTATTCCCAAGAGATTTTCAAGTGATAGTGCTGCTAAATCCTTCGATTCTTCTATTGCCACAACTACATATTCAAACCTTTGCGTAAGGCTTCTAAGAATCTTCTCAACAACTCACCTATCTTCAATTTTCTCCCCATTTATCCTCATCTGATTTATCGTAGCAATTACCCGGTTATAGAATCTTTCAACAGATTCAGATTCCTTCATCTTCAATCCATCAAATTCACAGTGTAAAGTTTGAAGACGCGCCATCTTCACTCTATCTTCCCCTACATACATGTTGTATAGGGTATCCCAAGCCTCCTTAGAGGATTTTGAGTTTGCAATCCTTTCAAATATTGCCTCATCTACATCCTGGTAAATGAGAAACAAGGCTTTTCTATCTTTCTTCTTATTGTCCTTAATCTCTGTCAATTGTTGGGCGGTCAAATCAGTTTGTGTTGTGAGTTTACGTACACCATCTTCAACAATACTCCACAGGTCATGAGATTCTTATGAAACTTTCATTTGTATGTTCCACTGGTAGTAGTTCCTGCCATTTAATTTTGGAAGTTAGGGTTGAACGAGATTATTGTTGTACGTAGCCATGAAGAGAGGAATGAAACGGGATTGCTTTTTAATAGGAACGTAACTGCTGCTCTCATACCACTATGTTGGGGATAAAGATAGAGTTTTTCAAACAGATTCAGACTAGAGATAAGATACACACAAACTTTTTTTTTTTTTTATTCCAATCAAATATCAAGATGCGTACAATTACCCTAATTATATATACATGACTAATGGCTATTTTGTAGCCATCACAAACCTTTCACTGTAACATCACAACCCTTCACAAAAACGGAGACACTTAACAGTAACTAACCTATTAACAGATGTTAACTAACAATCTAGGTTAATTCATAACAAGGTCAACCAACGTCTCCAAGCCCCAAACCCCAAGGGTTTGCGATTTTCTTTAACGTGTTATTCTTGAAAAGAATTTAAATATGTACGTGTTTAAAAAGAGGTATATTTGACATATATTGTTTACTGATTAAAAGAATTATCATCTTATGAGATATATTGACAAGAATTATCGACTTATGAGATATTTTGACAAAAGAAGCATGTCACGTCACATAATTGACTGTGGCATGTGAGGCATACATTCATTCCTGCCATTACTTGATTCATAATGCATCTTGAGGACGTTTATTCCTGATCGGTTGATTGTTTGGCATTTGATTGTGATTTGTACCCTCGGTTTTCCATTATTATGAACCATTATCGGTAAGAAATCATATGTTGCAACACTATGGCAGAAAGCCATAATTACCATTTACCAGAAACAATTATAGACCATGAACACACCAATAAGATGGAAAGTGGCATTATTAATCGTGGATAAATATGAAATTCGTATATACAACAACAACCTATATTAGAACCAAGGTAAGAATATAAAGCCATTTTGTTTTTGAGAAACAAGATTGCCTAAGCGGTGGCTGCCGCCTTCTCCTCCTCCTCATGTGGCGGCTGAAGTGTGCAGATAAGGTTACGATCACCATACACATTATCTACACGGCCTGTCACCACAAACCAACCAAATTCCATTAACGATGAAACCACAAATCTCATAAAAAAAAAAAACTTTATTTATTAGAATAACAACATATTATGATATTTATTTATTATAAATCGATGGAGAGACATACATGTAGTTGGCCAAAACTTGGCAGCACGAAGCCAAGGAGCCGGAAAAGCCGCGTATTCCCGAGAGTAGGGTTTTGTCCACTTGTCCGCCATCAGCACTTGGAGGGGATGTGGAGCTCCCTGTGAATCCAGTTTTATATAAACAAAATTAATTTCTTTTGAATTATTAGTCTTATAATAACGAGAATTTAATTCCAAAATACCTTGATAACATTGTTGTTGATATCAACGTTTCCTTTCTCGATTTCCGCAATTTCCTCTCTAATCGAGATTAACGCATCACAAAACCTGTCTAACTCTGCCTGCACTTCCATAATTTTAATGTGTGTCGTCACGTTCTCGAATAATTTTTAAACATCAATTATGCAAATGTGACATTATTTAATGGAAAAAAGAAAACAACAGTTTCAATATACCTTGCTTTCGCTTTCGGTAGGTTCAATCATTAGCGTCCCAGGAACAGGCCATGACATTGTGGGGCCATGAAATCCATAATCTATCAGACGTTTAGCGACATCTTCTGGCTCTATCCCAGCTGTCGTCTAAATTATCAAACACAGAAAACAAACGTTACGCTTCATATATTGTCTACATCTTTCGTGTTAACTCAAACTTTCTTAATTCTTACCTTTAATGGTCTCAAATCAACAATAAATTCATGGGCAACGGTTCCATTCACACCGCGGAAAAGAATCGGGTAGTGACTCTGAATGTAATCCAAAAAAAAAAAAAACGCATTAGTTTCACAAGTAACACACCCGATAACAATTTTTTCAAACTTTTTCTACTTGTATCCTTTTTTACACTACAAAACGTTACAAACAATTTTTATGATGTCTTAATAAGAAATTTTTTTTTTTGTATAATTGGGTAGGTTTTTCAAAATACAGTGAAAGTATACTGTTGTCTTAATAAGAAATTTAATATCATGACTCTTACGAGTCGAGTCACGAGTAAAAAAAATTACATTTCGAGTCACGAGTTGACAACTATGGTTATAATAGAAAAGAGACCTCGAGACGTTTAGCCATGTAGTTGGCATTCAAGATGGCTATCTTTGATGCATCTGTAAGTCCTTGAGATCCCATCATGGCAATGTAAGTATACGATATGGGCAAAATAAGTGCAGAACCCCACGGTGCTGCTGAAATGGTGCCAAGTGGCTGAGCCGTTTCAGGGGCCGGTAAGCCACCTGTCGCAACCTAAACAACCATTAATTATCATCATTACTCATTATTATCTTCAATTGTGTCAGGGTTTAGGGTTTAGGGTTTAGGGTTTACCACTGGATGAGAAGGCAAGTAGGGTGCCAAGTGTTTCTTGACGCCAATGGGACCCATTCCGGGCCCACCTCCGCCATGTGGAATGCAAAATGTCTTGTGAAGGTTTAGATGACAAACATCAGCACCGATCCAACCAGGACTAGTCAAACCCACCTGCAACAATACGGGTCAATATTGGTTGTTTTTTTAATATGGATCAATTTTGTAAGCAATTGATGTATTAATTATAATTACAATAATACTATTAAGATAATGATATGATTTTCCTATATGAAGTGATTTTATGGTTTCAAGTTTTATTCATTTGACCCATTGGAGATGAAATATGACACAAATCAACTCATTCCTAAGTAAATTCTTTAAAATTGTCACCTCTAGGACTACCATAACACAAAAGTTTCAGCTTATGCACTACAACTTCCATTTTTTGTTTACTACAATTTTAATCAAGAAATTTATGATTTTTTTTTAGAAATATAAAAAATTAACATAATGAATTCTAATTTAAACCCAAACAAGATTTTAATTATTTGCTAGTTATTTTACAAAAGAAAAATGTAACTTAATCACAATCGTGAAATTTTAAAACAAAATATTAGTGTCACAAAAATTTACATAATACATAATAATGGATTATATTGCAAAATTTTCATTTCATTCCATGATGGAATGGAAAAAAAACACTTTATGGCTAATGACTGAACATTAACAATATAGAAGAAATCACATTCCTTCAAGAATAGTCCATCCCATAGAATAAAAGAAACAATTTTATTATTATTATTATTATTTTTTTTTTTTTTGCATTCCTATGGAATAAGCCATTCCATGCCTTTCCTGATTCCACCAAACAGCACTCAATAACTAAAAAATATATCATGTTTCAGACACCATTTATCCAAAAGGCACTAACTGAAAAAAAAAAAAAAAAAAAAAAAAAAAAAAAAAAAAGCTGTATTGAGTCAATTATTTAATATACCTGTGCATTCATATTCGCTCCATCCATGTAAACCTGACCTCCATTGTCATGAATAATCTTGCAAATTTCATCAATACCCTCTTCATAAACTCCATGAGTCGAAGGATACGTAACCTGAAATTTATCGAAACAAAAGAAGCTAATGTTTATTCCCGACACTTTCAAAGGTGTCGCAATAAGTATTTATTTATTTTCACAAATATATTATGTATACCATTAAAGCAGATAGGTTGTCCTTGTTTGCTTCAGCAGCCTTTTGTACCTCCTCAATATTAATGTTACCTTTAGCATCGGTTCCAACTGTAATGATTTTCATTCCACACATAGCAGCACTTGCGGGATTTGTTCCGTGTGCTGATACGGGAATGATGCATACATTTCGATGATGATCTCCTCTTGCCTGTAGTTTATTGAAGTATTAGTTGTAGACACAAGGGTAAAACGGTCTTTTACTCTCATTAAGACGGTTAGATAGATCATTTAAGAAAAACAGACTTTTTTCTCCAAACAGACATCAGTTATCTTTCAGCATGTAATTGGAAAAAGAATAAACCGATAAGCTTAAATTGGTGTTTATTTTTTTTTTGACTATATGCTGAAAGAATATTAATGGAAAAAGTCAAGGAATTCCCGAACCATGCAAAAAATAGCAAAAAAACTTGTATTTATTTGCTTGTTATAGCATCCTACTTTCATTTCATCCTATTGTAGCATTGTACTTTGAAAAAGTACAAAGCAATTCACTGCTACAAACAAGTAGATTCCTCAAAGTACAATGCTATGATTGGGTAGATTATTCAAAGTACAATGTTTTGATACGGAAGATTTTCAAAATATGGCATCGTAATAGAAAGAAATGGAAGTAGGATGCTATAATAAACAAATAAATGGAAGTACGTTGCTATTTCTTACATTTAGCCCTTTTTTCCTTTCCATTTGGTCAAATGATCAATATCATTTATCCGGACAGCACTTAAAATGTTAAAAGTTAAACCAAACAAAAATTAACATGAAAACAAAGAAACAGGCCCTAAAAAAACTATATAAGCCAAACTTAATCTGCAAAAAATGTTTTATATTATTATACCATGTGATATGCTCGGATAACCATGAGCCCAGCATACTCTCCAGCCGCACCAGCATTTGGTTGCAAAGAGAACGAATCAAATCCGGTAACCGTACACAACATATCACCCAAATTCTTAAACATTTCCTGAAAATAAACAACAAATTATAAATTAGACAACAATATATATATCTTAAAGAAACACCTCGTTTGTTACACACAAGTGAACAAGACAGATGGCCTTGTAATTGAATTGTGTTTGGCATGCATTAGACTATGATGTCAATGGGACAAAATTTGCAATTTTTTTGTCACACCCAAAAATGCGAGACATGGCTTTTTGCTCGATCTCTCGTTTGTGCAACAGACGTGAATGCCCTTCTCGTCCTCGTCATCGAAAATAGCCCTAGACAGCTTGTCTAGTCCAGTACTGTCCCATGTAACAAACGCAGCCAAAGTGAAAAAGGCATGGCGATTACTTGATATCCTTCTGCTTGTTCGGTAGGTGCAAAAGGATGCATATTTGCAAAGGCGGGCCATGTCACCGGCATCATCTCTGTAGTTGCGTTAAGCTTCATTGTGCATGACCCCAATGGAATCATACTGTGGCATAACGATAGATCCTTTGACTGCAATTTGCTGATGTATCTTAGTAGTTCATGCTCCGTGTGGAAACTAGTCAAGTCAAAAATGTCAGGAAAATATCGGTAAATTGTCAGATATGGGAGTAGTGATTTGCTGATAAACCCCATAAACGAGTTTAAGGCTGTGTTTGGTAGCATCAGAATCATTCAGATCTGAACCATTCAGAGGTCTGAATCATTTAGAGGCTCTTACTCATTCAGACTTGTCCCTAACCCTTAATGGTTCAGAGGCCATTAAGAGGCTCTTACTCATTCAGATGTGATAAATTTACGAATCAAACGCTCTTATTCATTCAGAGCCTCTTAATCATTCAGATTAAGAGGCTATCAAACACAGCCTAAGTCAAAAATATCATATATCATTCATAGGTACTTAAGAAGAAGTTAGAAAGAAACATACGAGTTAAAAATTGGATGTGTCATGTATGGAGTCTCCCTCACAAGCCCTGAAGGGATAACATCCTCAACTTCTGGTGCTAGAGATGCAGCAGTGAACGTCACCTACAATCAACAAGAATCTCTATAACTTGTTTTCCATAACAAAACACTTGGTACTGTGTTTGACATGTGTTGGACTGGACTAAGAATGATGTCAATGGGACAAAAATTGCAATTTTTTGTTCCACACAAAAAGGAGGAACAAGGTAGGACAGGGAATCGTTCTCGATTGCTCATCTGTGCAAAAAGACGTAAATGCCCTTTTCATCCTCATCCAAAATAGTCCTAGAAAGTTGGTCTAGTACTGTCATCTGTCAAGTCCTTCCCATGTAACAAATGCAACATGAATGAACACAACACTCACCGGTTTCCCCAATGCAAAAACTTTAAACAAAGTATCGACGTCCTCAATGGTGGTTGTTTCATCAAACGAGACTGTGATCTGAGAGCAACAAGATTTCAATTATCTTCACTAATGAAGGCGTGTTCGCTAACATTAAAGTTTAAGGTTACTAAATGACAACATACTTTTTCATTTGTCCCATCCAGTTTCGTTCTAGTCCCCAAACTTTCTAATTTTGTTCCTTAGTAACCTCGATGGAACAAAATTAGAAAGTACAAGGACCTAGGACGTACAAAAGAAAGTCCAATGACCTGGATTAGAAAGTAGATTGTCATTTAGTCAACACTAGAAACATACGGTGTTTTTGTCGACAATACGAAGATTCATCTTGTTTTTGTAAGCTGCTTCTGCTATTGCACTTGAATCGGCACATTTTATCTTCACGGTGTCGAAAAATGGAAGACCCTGGACTTCTACTGTCCCAAGTTTCTTCAGTCCAGCAGCAAATGTAGCAGCAAGTCCATGGGCTCTTTGTGCAATCGTCTTTAGGCCTCCAGGCCCATGGTATATACCGTACATAGCAGCCATGTTTGCAAGCAATGCCTACATAATAACAAAACGTTGAACTTCCAAAAAAAGGAAAAAAAAACACACACACACAATGATACCTGAGCCGTACAAATGTTGCTGGTGGCTTTGTCCCTTCTGATATGTTGCTCTCTTGTCTGCATCGCCATACGTAAAGCAGGTTTGCCGGTAGAATCTACACTGACACCGATAATTCTTCCAGGCATCATCCGCTTGTACTCTTGTGAGGTTGCAAGGAACGCTGCATGAGGACCGCCATAACCCATCGGAACTCCAAATCTTTGAGCCGAACCCACCACAATATCGACTCCAAATTCACCGGGAGGTTTTAAGATGGTCAAAGCCAACAAATCGCTAGCCATGACGACCTTCACACCGTTCGCATGTGCGTTTTTGACAAATTCGTTGTAGTCTAATAACTCACCTTCGGTGCCGGGATACTGTACCAGAACCCCACAAACATCGCCAGATGAATAATCGAAATCTTTTAGATCAGATGTGATTACTTTAAGATCGAAACCATCTGCTCTGGTTTTGCAGATGTCGATCGTTTGTGGGTGGCAATTGCTTGCGATGATGAATGTTTTCTTCTTATTCTTCTGGATATTGTTGCACATCGCCATGGCTTCTGCAGCTGCGGTTCCTTCATCGAGTAATGAAGCATTTGACATTGGTAAACCAGTAAGATCCGTAACCATGGTTTGGAAATTGAGCAGGGATTCGAGTCTTCCCTGTGCGATTTCAGCCTGGTAAGGAGTGTATTGGGTGTACCAACCAGGGTTTTCCATAATGTTCCTCAAAATCACAGGGGGAACGGATGTGTTGTAATAGCCCATACCAATAAACGACTTAAACACCTTATTTTTCGAAGCTAATTCTTGCATATGTGCAATCATTTGAGATTCGGTTAAGCCTTCATCGAATTTGGGGAACTTCATGGAATTAATGCGGATCGATTTAGGTACAGTCGCTTCAATGAGTGAATCGAGACTAGAGAAGCCAACGAATTCGGCCATTTTGGTTTGTTCTTCTGGGCTGGCGGAGTTATGGCGGCGTGCGAAAGTATCACTAGGTTTCAGAGCTTCGACTGATATGGATCGATATTGAGAACCGAATCCATGAATGTTTCTTTCTGATCTGACATTTCTGTCCCGAGAAAGGTATTGAGATAACGAGGAAACATACCTCGAAGATGAATACAACGCAGGAGATGGTGAGTTTTGCTTGGTTTGTGATACCAGGCGCTTTAGGATTGCTTTGTTTGCTAGCCTGCGTGCACGCTCCATTGTGTATGGTGAATTCGAATTGAACTTGAATGTAATCAAGCTCAAATGAAGAACACCCTTTACACCCACTTCAAGAGAAGTGGATTATAAAAAGGAAGAGCTTCAATGCTCTCTGT
This sequence comes from Cichorium intybus, assembly GCA_023525715.1. Taxonomy (NCBI): domain Eukaryota; kingdom Viridiplantae; phylum Streptophyta; class Magnoliopsida; order Asterales; family Asteraceae; genus Cichorium; species Cichorium intybus. Next base: position 56,854,859 of record CM042017.1, on the reverse strand, counting down.
TTTTATGCTCTTTTATTTTAGTATTTCATGAGTAGGAGTGGGTTGGTGATAAGGGGTTGTTATTGATCTCACACACATACATATATATATAAATAATTTGTTTGTGGACTAGGTAAGGAGAAGTTATGGTTTCGATCCCTGAGCTATACATCGATTGCCACATTTGGTTACTTAGTTTGAGTAAAAAAAAATTTTGTATCTTGGTTATCATCGTAAATTCATTACTATATTTGTTAAAAATACATAAAAAAATTCTAAAGTGTCCCATTTTATTTAAACCATAGTGAGTTTAATTTGTTTGGAATTAATTATTATACTTGAAAAAAAGCAGAGAACAAAAGGCACAAAATTATGTTCGAATATTTTTGGATCATATGTATTAACTTTTTCTCCTTTTGTTAGTACTTTAAGTATTTGTAAGAATATTTGTTGATTATGTGTTTTAATGAATAAATATACGAAATGATGGTAAAATTGAGCAAGGGCCAAATATGACCGAAAATGAGATTGAAAGACAGAATACGGCATTTGGTGTATAGCATGGGATCCATATGATAAATCCCGAGTATTATAAAATTGTTGGTAAAGACCATGGGTTGCAACTTGCATAGGAGAAAGTTGGTGGAGGTGTTGGTTGAGTGCGTATGTTAAGTGAGACTGCACACCAACAAGTTGAAGAAAATGACGACCCTGCCACACGTGACAATGAAGCAATCAATCTCTCTCTCTCTCTCTCTCTCTCTCTCTCTCTCTCTCTCTCTCTCTCTCTCTCTTCAACATATCTTTCTAAAAAATTGTCACCCTTTATTCTTTTTATTTTTAATTAAAAAATAAATTTAAAATAAACTAATAATTTTAGAACTGCAATGGTATAACTAAAATGAGATGTTAAGTGACGCATGATTTTTTTTTAACTAAAATTGAAAATTAAATAATTACATTTCATATTTTCTACAATATAAGTATTCATCTTTAGAATGGTTTTAAAGACGGGTCCGAAAAAATATGATCCGCCTGCTTCATCATCAAATATAAATACATCCTTTTTTTTTGCTTTTCCTTGCTTGTTTTTCCTTCTTGATTGCATTTTGTTTTTTCAATTTCACACGCTTGTTAAAAATCGTATGCAATCTGATCAATTCGTTCATCGTTCATCAAGCTATATGGCGAAGCTTTCTTTTTTGCGTTTTTCTCTCTAGCTCTTGGACGGCTACCTTCTTCCGTGTCAAACTCATGATTCTTGTTAGGATTCTTGTTGTGATGAAATTTGATATTCGAAGTACTTGTGTTCCTGTCCGAAGACTGTGGTGTATGCGAAGTTGGAGACTGATACGAAGCCGGTGATTATACGAAGTTTGTGTGCTTATCGGAAGACAGTTTGTACTTATCTTTTTATCAGAGATAATGTCTAGGGTTTTCATACTTATCTGTAACTAATTGGATTGAGTGTTTATCCAATTAGATCTTAGTATTTAAACACCCATAACCCTAGATGTTTAGTACTTACTTTTTACACAGTCGTTTATTTATTGTAACGTTCTTAATAGTTGCTCATCATAAAGATTTGGAACACTATCTTTTTACATTGAATAAAATCATTCGACTGGTTGAATATTCATACACTTGTGTTCTCGTTGTTTTGCCTTTGTTCTTAATTTAATCTTACAAGTGGTATCAGAGTAGGTTGTTTGCTGATCTGATATTGAATCCACTATTGTTCTTGAATCCACTATTCCGTGTTTCAGATATTTTAATCTTGATAATTTTCCAGCAACAATCTAATCTTTCAATGGCCTACAACGCTATGATGAATTACGCGGCACTACTTGGTTCCAGCAACAACAAGGTGTTGGATTAGGTGTCTAAGTCATGACTTTACATTTGTATTTATCTTGTTAATAGAAGCAAAGTCCATTTGGGTTGCTCTCATAGCAGGAGGATTGATGTAGAAGTCAGTAGAGAGAAAAGTTGATTTATTAATTGTTTAATAAATCAATAGCCATAAATAAATAGTTTATTAATATATTTAAGTGTTAATATATTAATTAGAAACTATAATAATTAACTAGAAATTAATCTAGAATTAATTGGATTTAATTTAGTGATTAATTTAATTAATTAAAAGTGCAGGGACTGGTTCTGTAATTATTCAAAAGTTGAATATTGACCGGCTAGTGTATAGGGCTGGAAGTGGCGAGATTTTGGTGGTGACACCATAAATCTCGAAACCCTAATTAGGGTTTAGTAAAGCCTTGCCCAATTGGTAAAAGGCTTACCAAAGATGGGCTCTAGGGTTTTAAGATGTGCCACCTGAAAACTATAAATAGGGAATCCTAGGGAAACCCTAGCCTGCGCCAACTCTCTCTACCAGAAGAAACTCTGCTGTCTTCTCTCCTCCATTGCTTGGGTGTGACTCCATTTCAGGCAGGACACTTGTGCTGCTGGCTTCTGGATCAAGAATCAAAGGTTGGTTCTTTTGTTTTATACTTTAGAAATAATTGTTGGCCTTTAGGTTTTATTATATGTTCATTAGAAGAAAACATAGATCTTATTTAGGGTTGCATGTGAACTTAGGAATTTTGTAGTTCATTGTTTGCTAGAAACCCTTCAGTAGTATCAGAGATATGACTTGTTTTCTTGTGAATTGATATAAAATGTTTATGTGATCATGAGGGTTTTTGAAAATAACCCTTGGGAGGCCATAAATACCTGTTGGCGGCTAGGGTTTAGCAAACCCTAGCTTCCCATCCTTTTTTTTGCGATTTAGATGCCTTATTTGGAAGTAGGTTGTTATTTTTGGTAATTGCTGTAAATTAAATAACTGGAACCCTTTTCCCATGCATGCTAAATTTCGAAATTAAAGGGAAAGGTTAGAAATTAATTTTATTAATTTTGTGTTTCCCCATACTTGATTTAATTAGTTTAATTAAATTGTTTAATTAAAAGACCTATTAAATCACTTAACGATTTAATTAAAATTTTCCAAAATTCCATTTAAATTAGCGAAAATTCTAGAAAATTAAATCTAAAATATTTTAATAAGATTAAAATATATCTTATATATGTATGATTAAAAGTTAATATGTATATGTAAGATAAAACTGGTTAGTCTTACCGTTAGTAGGCCTCATTCACAAAACTGTCCTATAAAGAGTGTATAAGGCGACTGCCTATAAAATGGTAGTCTAATGGGTGTCCACTCTCACCCACTGCTCTCCTGGTCAATCTAGTGTCATTAGCCGAACGGGTTTGATAGAACCGCTAAGCCTCTTAAAAGTATAATGTTGTAATTGAAAGTACTAGAACTTTGAACAAAATCCCAATCTAGTTACTTTAGGTCAAAAATGTGAATTAGTTGCTAATCCATGAAGTTGCACATTGCGCTTTGTGAAACATTGGTGGAACGTGTGTGGTTAACCGACACACCAATAGGGGTTCACAAAAAGTTGCAATGGGTTTCTCGATTTTACCATAATTGATGGAGCGTGTGTGGTTAACGTGCACGTCAATTAGAGATGGTAATTGACTTCGAGAGTACCAAGCTAACTTGCATGGTTATTCACACCCGGTTTGTGATCCTCGGCATCCTAGTCACAAACAGTGGGGCACATCCAAGACTAAACATGCCATTGAATAGTTCAATGTGTCTCAACAGATTTAGGAATTTCATCAGATGAAATTGATAAGTGTATTATCTACCTTAATGACCATTATGTTGTGATTACGGCATCCCTCTTCACATCATAGTTGGGGTATTTTGGGTCCTAGCCTTAATAAATAATAAATTGGGTAATTATTTAAAATGATTAATTAAACTAATAAATTCTGTTTATTGTAGATGTCTGAATCAAGTGTCTATTCTCCTCCCTCTCCTCCTTCACCCATTTCTGAGAGCATCAGAATGCACCTGCCAAATATAGAAAGGTTGACTGGCCTTAACTGTAAGGAATGGCTTCGTAATTGGAGACTGGTTCTCGTTATTGCTGGCAAGCTACATCTCACCGAGTATCCGATCCAGGTTCCATCGGAACAAGTCATCATAAAGAGTCTTTATGATAAGCATGACTTCTCAGTTAATGAATCCGAAAAGATTCGTGACCTCATGCTATTGGCCATTAACCTCGAATTCCGCAAGGATTTTGAATCCTTGGGGCCATATGAGTTAATGCAGTTGGTTGAGGAAAGGTTCCAAAAACCAGTTGAAGAGGAACGAGCTAGGATCTTCAAAAGACTTGCAGAGTGCAAGCTAAAAGAAGGAAGTAGCATCAATTCGCATGTTCTTCAGATTGAAGCATACATAGGCGAATTGTACAAACTTGGTTATTCCATGAGTCAGGAAATGAGAGTTAGCATTCTACTCGCTTCAGTGACTAGCAAGTATGATCTGTTCATTTAGACGTATAGAAAGGAAGACCAGAAAAGGGCTTTTATGGAAATGCGTCCACTATTGACTTTGTACGAGTCACTATTGGATAGGCATAGCTCCAATGGCTCAGGTACTTCTGGATTAAGTCCAGTGAAAAGACGCAGCAAGATATGATCCAGATTGTCTTAACATGTCTTAAACTGGGAATCCACAGAATTGGATACAGTTGCGGAAAGATTGGAAGATGCTCCAAAGTCAAAATCTTTTGAAAGCTCATGTATATCTAAAAACCTCAAAACTCCTGTTCCATAAAACCTTAATGCATAATGTGATAGTCACATTTTGGTTTGTATGCAGGGAATCAGTAAGTTACGGGACTCTAGCGCATAGGAGCACATTTGGATTGGATTTCCAGCTCATGTAGTTTTGAAGTTTAGATAGATATTAAAAATCATGTTCTTAGCTTATTAGATGCATATGACATTGTCTATCATCATATATTACATTGTTCAAGGATTTTGTTTTAATAAAATTGTAAATTTTCTTTTAACACCTGTTGTTTGAAATATCCTTGAAATGTTGTATTAATGTGTGAATGCATGATTAGTAATAACTTGATTATTGATACATCCAAAGTCTTTGGATTCAGGAATTGTGACCCTTATGATTGTTAAGATAAATGTTATAAGAATCAATTCAGCCAAGGGTCCAGTTGGACAGGACTTTGGAATCATTTGACTTGGAGTCACATGATGAATTGAGTTCTTAATGTGTCAAGAAAAGAATCACCCAAAGATCCAGTTGGACAGGACTTTGGAATCATTTGACTTTGAGTCAGATGATGATTAAGTTCTTTATAAAGCACATATGACAAGAAATGAATCACCCAAAGATCCAGAGGATAGGATTTTGGAATCACTTGACTTAGAGTCAACTGAAGATTGCAAGTCTTGAACAGAATTAACAAAGTCATAAGTTTACATAGAGATGTAAAAGACATTGAGATTAGGAGCAACGGACGCATCAGTTGATGTGTATTGCTCGAATCGTCAAATAGAACACAATTGTTAGTACTTCACGATATCTGTCATTCGGTATGACGAATATGGCTTCGCTTATCAGAATAAGCGATTGAATTGAAACCTTGAACAGTTCAAGACTTCAAAAGAAGTACAAGATCCACAGAACCTGAGTGACAACATAAAACTGGGAAAATGTTTCACAGTTCATTCTCTTCCAAGAAACATTAATGGTTATAATGTGTCTTAGGGAAGATGATGGAGCATTGGTCGAAACAGTTCGATCATCGATATATGAGATACATTGTCAATTAGTTTCCGATGAATTAAATACCAAACCAGTCAGACCATGTAAACCATATTCCGACCACATCCTAGACTAAGTAGGTCTTGAAGACATTGTCTGAAATGTAAAGCTGGGATTGTCCCACTTGGACATAGAAAGTCCAGGGTCTGGTAGTGTTCGTCCGAACCTCATGACTAGCCTGAACCTGATCAGCAATGTCATATCACTAGCTATCCCTTTGTACCTGTAAAAGAAGAGCTCCTTTAGAAAGAATTCATGTTCTAAGGAAACAGTGGGAGTTGGGACAATCCTGAATGAGTTCAGGATTATCCAAGTGAAAGAACCTTTAGTCATCACTAGGCTTAGAGCAGAAATCAGATTTCTGTTTCAACACTGACATAATCTTCTCTTGAACAGTAGTACTGATCACCATCATAAGTAGTTATGATCGGGGTGACATACCGATTGGTGGTAAAACACTATAGTTGGTACGGATTTACAATCCGACTACTTGAAAGCATTGGTGAGCCTGATTGCTGCCAATTAGGAGAACCTTAGGAGGAGATACAGTCTATGTGACAGTTTGATTGATTTTACACCTGGTCTAAAAACCAGTGGGAGTAATTGAATCATCAAAGAAAAGCAACAGGACAGAAACGTACCTTCAGAACATCTGGTTGAGTAAGACGATACTCAGAGTCAAGTAATTGACTCCAAGAGAAGCAATCTCAATAGAAGATGAAATCTGAAAGGATTCTACATGGCACATTGTAAGTCGTTAGTGGAGCATGTGTGGATCACCGGCACACTAATAGGGACTCACAAAGAGTGTCCCAAAGCAAAGGTATATGGGCCCGGGGTTACCCCACGGGCATCTCGCAAGAAAGGATATTCAGATTCTCTAAATATGCCAAAGGATTGGATTTTGAGAAATGGCTGAAAGATTTCCATTAAGATGTCAGAAAGGTTTGGATTCTCAAAATGGGCCAAAGTTCTGGATTTTGTGAATAGTCCATAACCGTGTCAAAGCCAGTGGGAGTGTCGCTGTCATCTACTATCTCCATATGTGGGTTACATACTGTTTCTAGGAAACGTCTCTTTTCATTACAAAGTGTAATGACTTGGTGTTAAGAGACGGATCGCTATGAAAGACTTAATAGAGATACGACATACTCAGGTGGTTATAAACGTTTATGAGATAGATCGAAACTCTGCCAAGATGATCTTGATAAGATTCAAGATGCATAGCTCTGGAAAAGGAGTTTTCCATCATTACAAAGTGTAATGATTTGGAATGAGAGATATAAATAAGGTGCAACAAACTCACATAATCCATAAACATCTATCAGATATATGTTATCGACAGTATAAACCTAGCTATAGTAAGTATGATCTTGGTAAGATAGAAGATGCATGAGAAAAGTCTCCGAAAGGAAATAGTTACTGAAAGTCGTGACACAAGGATTATAAGTAATCCTAAGATTCCAAAAGAGTTTGGAATAAGATTAGATCGGATTCCACGAGCTTCTTGGATCGATCAGAAGTGTCATAAACATGACCTGATGACTTAATGCTTGAAGCATAGTGAGTCAGACTCAAGATATGACCTGGATGGAAATACTTAATGGATTCTGTACATACGTGAGAAATCATTGAAAAGTGATTGGGGTGAATGTTAATAGTAATTTGAAAAGAGTTTCAAATAAGTAAAAGACTTAATGGTCAAAGAGTTTTGTTGGTGCTCCGATGGAGCGCGTGTGGGTCACCGGCACATCGTAACATCTCGAAATAGTCTTAGGGTGCAGTCATGTGGACTAAAGATCCCGAGAACTATGGAAAGTCATAGTACCCAGAATGGAGATGTAAGTGAGAATGACAGTATATGACTAAATTAAGATATCATTGGAATAATGTTCGATTGGATAAAGTGTATCATTGTAAGACATTTGGATACATAGAAAGAGTGAAAGGTCATATAGACATAGATACATAACATGAATTAAAAGTTTAAAAGGAATCTAGAAACCGATAATAGTTTTATGAAGAATCCGACTTGGTGATTACCTCGTTGAGACCTGGTAATTAGCAAGAGTAGCTACTAGTCAGATTTTAAGTTTCAATTTTGCATGTTTCACTTCCCGAATAATTTGATTATTCAAAAGTCCATAGTCGCTCATACTTTTCAGGAGTAAGTATGAACGAAGACTGTCGTGAATTGTTTTGTAGATTGTCTAAGAAGTTAGACATTGCAGTGAGACTGCTACGATGTTCACGAGTACTTAGAAATAAAGATTTGAGTATTGGATAAACCCGCGCTCAATAGATTGCTTCATGGATTACATCACGAGCAATATTGAGACGATAATATCTTATGATCTTGAGGCAGAGACATATGAGTTGAAATTTGCGAGTCGGTCGTGCATTGATAATGCATAAATGCATCGCTAACTCGATGTTATAAAATGCATTGTTATGTGCGATTTTGATAAGTAAAAGACATAAGCATATGAGTCGAAGCTTATTCGTTCCTTGACCCTGATGGGAAACAGATATCTGTAGGCCTCTCGATGATTTTGAAGTTGACTAAAGTGCTGGCCAGCCTAGACTAAATTGATGTGTTCAATTAGAAGTCTTAAAGTCATAAGCAGAATCAGAGATCGGGAAACAGAGTATCAGACGGAGATTAATCTTAATCCATGTCTCGTGTCTGAAAATATCTTGTTGGACGAAGGATCATATGATCACTTATCTATGGACAGAACTGACTGGGTTAGAGTTCGGCAGCAGTTTCTAGGAAGCTGCAGGTTGTTAATTAATCTAAGGATAAAAGAACAATTAAAGTCATAGACTTATCCAAGTGGGAGACTGTTGGATTAGGTGTCTAAGCCATGACTTTACATTTGTATTTATCTGGTTAATAGAAGCAAAGTCCATTTGGGTTGCCCTTATAGCAGGAGGATTGATGTAGAAGTGGGTAGATAGAAAGGTTGATTTATTAATTGTTTAATAAATCAATAGTAATAAATAAATAGTTTATTAATATATTTAAGTGTTAATATATTAATTAGAAACTATAATAATTAACTAGAAATTAATCTAGAATTAATTGGATTTAATTTAGTGATTAATTTAATTAATTAAAAGTGCAGGGACTGGTTCTGTAATTATTCAATAGTTAAATATTGACTGGCCAGTGTACAGGGGTGGAAGTGGCGAGATTTTGGTGGTGACACCATAAATCTCGAAACCCTAATTAGGGTTTAGTAAAGCCTTGCCCAATTGGTAAAAGGCTTACCAAAGATGGGCTCTAGGGTTTTAAGCTGTGCCACCTAAAAACTATAAATAGGGAATCCCTGGGAAACCCTAGCCTGCGCCAACTCTCTCTACCAGAAGAAACTATGATGTCTTCTTTCCTCCATTGCTTGGGTGTGACTCCATTTGAGGCAGGACACTTGTGTTGCTGGCTTCTGGATCAAGAATTAAAGGTTGGTTCTTCTGTTTTATACTTTAGAAATAATTGTTGGCCTTTAGGTTTTATTATATGTTCATTAGAAGAAAACATAGATCTTATTTAGGGTTGCATGTGAACTTAGGAATTTTGTAGTTCATTGTTTGCTAGAAAACCCTTCACAAGGCACCAATGCTGATTCGTGAACACTATGATCAATGGACTGATCGTATGGATGATCACCTATCTGGTATTGATGAAGATCTTTTAAGATCATTGAAGGAAGGTCCGTTCACTGCTAATGTTCAAACCATGTTTGCTGCTAAATCTGGTGAAACTACAACTCCTCCTGTTGATACTGAAGTCGTTATTGCTGCAAACAAGAAGAAGATCAAGAATGACAAAAGATGCATGCGAGAATTGAAAAGTGGTCTACCTCCTGTTGCCTTTAACCTAGTCCGAAGGTCAAAATCAGCAAAAGAGATTTGGGACAGACTGAAGATGCAATACGAAGGTAGTGATGTCATGAAAAAGAGCAAAGTCAACAACATTCTGGCTGACTTAAGCAACTTCAAACAACTAGAGAATGAGAAGATTGATCAGACGTTCGAAAGGTTTACTGATGTTGTCTATGAACTGGAGAAACATGGAGTTTCAAAGACTTCGTATGAAACAAACTTTCGTTTCATGCAATGTCTCAGAAGGGAGTGGAAGCAATCACCATGATGGTGAGAGCTCATGAGAAGATCAATTCCTACTCACTAGAAGAACTTTATAATCTGCTCAAATCATACGAATATGATGTTTTAGATGAAGCTGTCGATCTTCCCAATGCTGGCACTCTTGCCTTTGTTTCAAAAACTGAATCCGATGAGGTCACTGAAGCTGATGATGAAGGTGATGAGGATGAAGAAAGTGATACGAAGGCTCTATACTCCAATAACAGTAGAAACATTCAAAGACGCCCACAGAACAAACCTACTCTCAATCGAAATTTCAATAATGGAAAACAGCCAACAAAACCGGCTGAATACTCCAAATCAAAGTCTGATACAACTCCTCAACTTGAGAAGAAGTTGTTAGGTGATTCTGGATACGACTGTAATTACTGTTATGGAAAGAATCATCTAGCCAAAGACTGCATGCTGAAAAAGGCTAATGAGAAAAAGGAAAGAGTCAAAGATGAAGCATACTATACGAAGAAACTGGAAGAGGTTCGGGCGAAGACTCAAAGCCTGTCACTCGTTGCTCCTAATAGTGGTGATGGCACTTACCAGATATGGTCATCTGGTTCGGATGACGATGAAATTTGCAGACCTACTCATGGGGCAATGTTTGCTGCACATACTGGTCATGGCATATGGTCCGAAGATGACTGTTTGGATAAAGAGGAAGAAAGTAAGATTATAGGTGTCTGTCTAATGGCACAAGGAACAAACTCCTCGTCCAATGCTCGCCTTACCATTCCAGAACAGGCTCTCTTACTTCAAAACTTTAATGTTCCTGAAGAACTTTTTATCAATGACCTTAACAAAATTACTTCTGACTGTCTGTATATGAATCAACTACTTGTTTAAGCAAATAGTGATGCTTGTCAGGAAAAGGAGGAAGTAATTTCGCTCAAGGGAAAGCTCATAGGAATGTGTGGGGCATTAGAGAAGAGTCAAATGAGAATAGATGTTTTAGAAGAAAGTAGGGAACAATACGTCAAGAATAATGAACTATTATTAAAACAAAGGAATATTTTTTTGTGAAACTGCTAAACGTTTATATGCATATATTACACGTATTTATTATTCTTCGGATATTGCTTTAGATCATCACAAAAAGTTGTTACCTTTTATTGAGTTTAAGCTACAAGATGTAGATTCTCTTTCATATGAATGTGAATCTATTGTTTCATCAATTGAAACGCCAAACCCAACCTATGCTCATGGTGTTGTTCCATTTGAAAAATTTTTAAGCTTTAATGATCTGTTAAAAGTAATGGATAAATCTTTACCCACAGTTCCTCTAGCAACTAAAAGTAATTCTGAGAATGTTATTGTTAATTCTTCTGATGATGATTCTGATTCTGACATTGAGGAAATAGACTGCGTTGACTTATCTCAACAAAAAACTTCCTTAGTCTGTTCCTCAAACAAATCTGAATCTTGTGCAACTAAAGAAAGCAGCAATATTAGCTCTTTGGAGGTTACACATGACTCTTTGGATAAACCAACTAAATCTTTTCAAATTCTTGATACTTCTGCTGATTACACAACATTTAAAGCTGATAAATCCAAAAGACTTGTTGAACTAGCATGTACGTATCCAAAAGTTGCTAACTTCAAAAACACAGTTTTTATTAAACAAGGTGTAAAACTTGAAGAGAACTGCGAACTGCTTTCGCTAATGAAAAACGATAATGTAAATGTCACATCTGAAGGTTTCTTCTCATATGATAAAATGCTTGAAAATACGCTAAATGCAGAAATGGAGTTCAAAATCAATAAACGAAAACAAGAAATGCATCAGATGAAAAACACCTTCGGACGTCGTAATCAAAATCTTTCAAATAAGCAGAAATTTTCAAACAATCATGCTTTCTCAAATAACCAAAACTTCACAAATAATAGAAAATTTTCAGTTAATCGAAATCAAACAAACAATCGACCTTCTCTGTTGAACAACATAAACAATTTTACGATAATAGACGAAGGAGAAACTATCGTGATTCCCAAAACAAAAAGAAAGCATTTCAAAATCAACAAAAATCATCTACTGTCAACAACTCTTCCATAAAACCTCAAAAATTTGTTTTCGAACCTGTGAAACCTATTTGTTCAAACTATAAGTATGAAAAAGCAACAAAGAAAACTTTTACAAAGGGAAGAAACTTAGTTGACACGTTTCATGTTTGGCTTAACAAGAATATGGATCTGTTTAAAGACAAAAGCCTCACAATTCAAGATTTCAAACTTGCTTATGAAGAGTTTCTATGCGAATCTACTCAATGTAGTACTTCGTCTGGGAAATCTCTCCTTTCAAACCAAAAATGGGTTCCTGTAAAACCAAACCCACTTTCAACTTTGAGTCCTAAAAAGCAAAATCCAAAGAAAATTTTGAAATGGGTTCCAAAAGTCACTAAGACTCACATAAATGAACCCTGTAGTGAGTCTAATATTGCATCAACTTCTGGCACCAAAAAGGATGATATGATTGCATCATGGATCTATGATCCGAATACTTACCCTCAAGGACCCAAGCCATGTTGGGCACCTGAACTCTCTCTCTATATTGTAGGTAATGATCGATGAGCAATACGATAAGGAATTGTATATCGACAGTGGTTGCTCACGACACATGACAGGGAGGATAGAGTATTTACGGGATTTCAGAAGTTTAGAAAATGGGGGAGATGTTAAGTTTGGGAACAACAAAACTTGTCCTATAAGAGGTTAAGGGAAGATAACCAATGGAAAATTTACTATCAATCGAGTTGCATATGTAGAAGGATTAAAGCACAATTTAGTCAGTGTTTCTCAACTTGTTGTGGGAACAGGCTTAAAAGTCTCATTTGATGAAGCTGGAAGTGTGATTAAAAAGAAAAAGACCAAAGAAGTCCTGCTAAAATCTTCAAGGAAGGGTGAAATGTATCCACTGGATATGAAGTCAATTGTTGGAACACCGTCCATCTGTCTTCTCTCAAAAGCCCCTTCGGATCTCAGCTGGTTATGGCATCGCAGGCTATCTTATCTGAACTTCAAGAATATCAACAAGCTGGTTCCTCTTGACCTTGTCCGAGGTATGCCTAGACTGAAGTTTGATAATAACACATTGTGTGCTGCTTGTGAGCATGGGAAGCAAAAACGACAAGCTCATCCGATTACCATACACTCCAAGATCACTGAACCTCTTAAACTGCTACACATTGATCTTTGTGGTCCTTCAACGGTTGAATCTCTTGGAGGAAAGAAATATATGTTAGTTATCATGGATGACTTCTCAAGATTCACATGGGTAATCTTTCTACGACAAAAGTCAGACACATCTGAAAAGCTGATAGCTTTCATCAACCAAATCGAACTTCATCTCAAGAAACTGGTACGAGCTATCCGAAGTGACATTGGCACTGAATTCAAAATTTTAACTATTGACTCGTATCTGAAGGAGAAGGGCATCACTCATAATTTTTCAGCCCCTATACTCCACAGCAAAATGGTGTAGTTGAGCGAAGAAATAGATCCTTATGCAGCAAGGACCATGCTTGACTATGAGAATCTTCCAATGTACTTCTGAGCCGAAGCTGTTGCAACTGCATGCTTTACTCAGAATCGATCCTACATTCATAGACGCTTCAACACAACTCCATACAAAGTCATTAACAAAAGGAAACCAAATGTTAAATACTTCCATGTATTCGGTTGTCGATGCTTCATCATGAGACTAAAACCTGGTACTACGAAGTTTGCATCCAAATCTGATGATGGTGTTTTCCTGGGCTATTCACACTCTGCAAAAGCATATCGTGTGCTAAACAAGACAACAAGGATGATTGAGGAAACTTTCAATCTGACGTTTGATGATTCTTATATAAAGAAATCAGACACACTTTTTCCTCGTTCCTCTATATTTCCAGAACAACCAAACGATGTCATACCTCTGGACTCCTTCAATCTTGATTTCTCTTTCCTATTTGACAATCCTGATCATGCAATTGATGTTGAAGCAAATGCTAAGGACAATAATATACCATAAATCAACAAGCTCACAGACGATAGTCCCACCACCGAATCATCAAAAGATAACAATCTTCGGTTGAGGGGGAGTCAGACACAACTAAGCAACAAGATCCTTCGGTTGAGGGGGAGTTTGATACATATAACCCAAAGGATTCTTCGGTTGTAGATGACTCTTCTACATCAACATCATCTAATTCAAAGGATGCTCACTCTAAAGAACCACCAACCTCATCTTCAAAACAAATCCCTTCTCTATTCGAGGGGGAGTCATCTGACAAGCCAGCTTCTATTGAGGGGGAGCAACAAATTCCTGAAAATACACATGAAGATAATCAGTCGACTTCGGATTATCCTTCAGACACAGAGGAAGTGCATGGAGAAACTCTGCCGGAATACGATCCTGCTTACCCACCTCTTGAAAAATAGATAAGAGATCATCCGAAGACTCAGGTAATTGGTAATCCAGATGAAAAGGTACTTACTCGATCTCAATTAAAAGCAAAGCAAAATGAATTAAATAAACGATCGGATTACTGCATGTTTAACGTTTTCATCTCAAAAGTCGAACCTAAAACTGTAAAAGAAGCTTTTCTACACTCAGATTGGGTTGAGGCCATGCAAAGTGAGTTGGCTGAATTTGAACGAAACAAAGTGTGGCATTTAATTCCAAAACCAACCAACTCCTCTGTAGTAGGTCTCAAATGGGTTTTTCGAAACAAACTTGATACAGAAGGTAACATTTTCCGAAACAAAGCTAGACTTGTTGTCAAAGGATATTGTCAACAGGAGGGAATCAATTATGATGAAACCTTCGCTCCTGTTGCTAGACTTGAGTCCGTCCGAATCTTTTTGGCATTTGCTGCCATAAAAACTTTGATGTCTACCAAATGGATGTCAAATGTGCTTTTTTAAATGGTGAACTTGAGGAAACAGTATATGTGGAACAACCACCTGGTTTTATAAACGAAAAATACCCAAATCACTGTTATATCCTTGACAAAGCAGTCTATGGGTTAAAGCAAGCACCAAAGGCATGGTACGAAACTTTAACCCGCTTTTTAAAACAATCAAACTTCAAACAAGGCTCTGTTGATCCCACTCTCTTTAGAAAGAAAGTTGGTATTCATCTCATGTTAGTTCAAATCTACGTGGATGATATCATCTTTGGATCAACAGACCCTGAACTTTCAAAAGATTTCGAAACCCTAATGAAAAGTAAGTTTCAAATGAGCATGATGGGGAAGATAAATTTCTTTCTTGGACTACAAGTTAAACAAACATCCGAAGGCATCTTCATCAATTAAGAAAAATATACACAAAGCCTGTTGGAAAAATTTGGGATAGAAAACTGCTCAAATACGAAGGTTCCCATGACTGCTGGTACAATACTCACACCTTCGCTTGACAAACCTGCGGTAGATCAAAAAGTCTACATGAGCATGATCGGTTCTTTACTCTACTTAACAGCCAGTCGCCCATATATATCATGTTCTCAGTTTGTAATTGTGCATGATATCAGGTAAATCCAAGAGAACCTCATCTAGCAGCAGTGAAGACCATCTTTTGCTACTTACATCGAACTCCTACACATGGTTTGTGGTACCCTGCCAACACAAGCTTCTTTCTTCAAGCCTACTCCGATGCTGATATAGGGGGATGTGCACTTGATCGTAAAAGCACTTCCGGGGGATGCCAGTTTCAAGATGGCAAGCTCATCAGCTGGCAATCGAAAAAGCAAACATGTGTTTCCATCTCCACAGCCGAAGCAGAGTACATAGCTGCTGCTGCATGCATTTCTCAGATGATATGGGTTCAAAGTCAACTAAGAGATTATGCTATCCACATGCGAAGAATACCTCTATTCTGCGACTCACAAAGCGCCATATGAATTTGTCACAATCCAGTTCATCATTCGAAGACCAAACACATTTCTCTCCGATATCACTTTATTAAAAGTCATGTAGAGGAAGGAAACATTGAGGTCCATTTCGTTCATACGAATGATCATTTAGCAGATATCATTACCAAAGCCCTTGATGAAAAATCGTTCACACGAATCATTCATGGGCTAGGCATGCTTGAGTCATCCGCAGTTCCAAACACATAATCAGCTACGTACCTTCAATCCATAATTTTTTTAAAGTGTTTTTTGAGAATTTTAAACTTTTAAGTTTTTTTTTTTTGAGAATTTTAAACTTTTAAGCCTCTTTTTTCTTAGGTTTTTTTTGTTTTTTTCTATTATTTTAGAAAATTTTCTTGTTATCAGAAGCGATACTATTCATAAACGAACCTTCGGTTCCGTTCGGATAAGGTTTTTCTAAAAACATTCAAAGTACATAAGTCACTATTTACATCCGACGCTTCAGTTCACTTCTGATTACACTTAAATACTAACTTGTGCCCATAGCAATGTACATGTTTCTTACGTCCGAATCCAAATATTTCAAAATCTCATCCACAATTAAAGGACAAAATGGGGTTTTTAGAATCTGTTAAGCATATCTCATTGCACTAAGGGATATTTGGGACTCGAATTGCAACATTGGTAACACTTCGGATGATCTGATCATGGTTAAAGACCTTTTGACATGTCCATACTTCGTACAAGCCTAAATGTATCCCTCATGTCTTACTTGCACCCAGTGGTTCTATCCTTCGCATAAGCACATAACTAATCAAGAAGACTTAGTCTTTTCAGGATATGTTCTAAGTGTTGCATGGTAGTAAACATCTGACAACTCCTGATACGAAACAATAAATCTTAATGTCTATTTCTACAAAAAATTCATTTCTGCTAGTATATAAGTTGAACTAAAAAGAACACTGAATGTGTAAGATCAAATTAAGAACAAAGGCAAACAACGAGAACACAAGTATTTGAGTATTCAATCAGTCGAATGATTTGTATTCAATGTAAAAAGGATAGTGCTCCAAGTCTTTTAATGACGGGCAACTATATGGATCATTACAAAGAATAAATCGACTGTTCTAAAGTACGTACTAAACATCTAGGGCTAAAGGTGTTTATATACTAAGATCAAATTGGATAAACACTTAATCCAATTAGTTACAGATAAGCATAAGGACCTTATACATTATCAATAACAAAAGATAAGTATAAAACGTAACAGTCTTCAAATAAGCATGTAGACTTCGTATCAATCATACGCTTCGTATCAACCTTCACTTCGCATACACCAAAAGCTTTAGACAGGAACATAGATACTTCGGATATCAAAATATCATCACAATCAGAATCCTAACATTCTCCCCCTTTGTGGTGAAGATGCCAGGTATCTAAAGTCTATAACATACGAAAGGCTTTGCTCAATTCCCTTCGAATCTGTAGCCACCACTTCAGATGTGTGCACAACTCTATCTTCGCATCATCTAAGTTTTCATTATTCGCCATCACTCTAGCTATCATTCCTTCCAAAAACGTTGAAGGAAACTTCTCTTTTTCATCCATGTCAAAGAACATCTTTTTCAATGGACTTTTCTTTGTAAGCTCTCCCTTGTAAACTACTCCCCATGGTTTCTGAAGAATATTTCGATCACTGATTTTGTCTATGCCTGTTAGTTCTTTATCAACAGCTGAAATAGATTGCTTAAAAAGTTTTGCAATTTCTAAATCATACAGGGTGAAGTTTCGAAGATATGAACCCATAAATCTTCCAATTATCCTCTGACCTCTAGTAAGACCAACCTGCTGGGAGATTCTTATTTGTGTCAGGCCGTAAAGTCTTTCAACCAGTACCACGAAGTCATTTGGGTTCATGAGCGGGAAATCAGCAACAGTAAAAGAACTCTCTATTTTCTGTTCACCTCTTCGGACATGATAGGTGAAGTTCTGATATATATATCTTCAAAGAGTGGTCCAGTCTCTATTCGGTCAATCCCAACAATCTTTAAGCAAGACAAGACATCAGTTTGATCAGCAGCAAGGTTCGCGTGAAACCTAGCTTTTTGCTCTTGAAATTTTCTTTTCTCAGCTGGATCAAACTCAACATCATAGACATTAGCAGCAAATAGCTTTGGATTGAATGGGATATCTAGTTGCAACTCTGTTGTATTCTCATCGCTGAATGACACTAGTGGCAAACGATCAAACACTTCCATAGTGGTAAAAGCCAAATTCATTATTGTCTCATATGTCCAGATTTTGTTCACTGGACCCAAGACCTCCTTCTTTCATGCTCTATCTCTTGAGATTACGTACAGATGCCTTAGCTTTTCGTACTCTTTTTCCTTCTATTTCTTCTCTTTTAGCAATCTTCTTTCCTTTATCGACTGCAGGGCCAGTCTCAGGAGGTACTTGAGAAGTTGTCATTTTTGTAGAGGTGGATGAAGGTGCAGTACTTGCTCTGATTTTGATTCCACCAGAGAATCTTTTTATGAGGCTGGAGGTGGATTCGGTTGTCATCAGAGTTGTTCTTCCCCAAACAGGAGGAACAGTTGTTGAAGGTGATGTTGTGGTGATTGTTGCTGAAGAGGGTGGTGATGTGAATCCGAAGAATGGTTTTGTAGTTTGGGTAGCAGTGGTAGTTGTTGTTTGAGTGAATGGTGCGAGGGTTGTAATGGTTACTATTGGGGCAAAGGTGATGCGTGTTTGTCTTGTTGGTCGAGGCCCTTCTCCCCTTGTGACGAAAGCACTGAGGGCTTCGGAGCACCTGGTAACCGACTAACAAGTGTAAGAAGTGGTGCAATATCCTTTCGGATGGAGTCGGTGGTTTGAGAGACCAAAATTTTCATTTGTTGATTGGTTATGTTCTGTGCTTCTCTGTACGCATTTAACTCTTGCACCTTTGGTTCATAAATTGCAATGGTTTTCTTCGCATCCTCAACATCTTTCCTTAAACTTTGCAATTGGACATCAAATTCCTCAGCAGCTCGTTTAGATAGATTCTCAACCGAAGTAGACAGTGAAGTAAGCTTAGCTTGAACTTCTGTATGGGCAGAATTGAGTTTGGTGACCACTTCGGTGAGTTTGGAGGTATGTTGTTCTTGGATTTGCTATGACTTCTCTTCTACAATCTGTTCAACTGCCTTGCATCGCAGTTCAACCTTTTCCAAAACATTTCTTGGCATCTGGTTAACATCGGTTCCCACAACCTTGACTGCCTCATCAATCTTTTTGGTGACTTTCTTTGTACTGGTTTCCTCGAAGGACGTAAGCGATTCCACCAAGTGATCAGTAGATACCGCTGACCCTTTGTCCGATGTGTATGTGGTCTGTGCTCGGATCAAAACATTCAATTTTGCATTGAGTTGGCGGAATTGTTTCATTGACACCAGGTTCGTGTCTAGTTCATCATCATCTTCGTCTTGTATGTTTATTGGGGCTGTTTAAAAATAATCTTCCTCTTCTTTTTCGGTTTCGTAGGAAGAGGGAGAATCAGCCAAGTCATCCATAAAAAAAGAATGAAGCGGAGGTGGTACTTCGGTTGTTGTAATGAAAACTGGTGTTGTATACTTCGGTGGTGGTGATGGTGGAGTTGTGGCAGTTGGATTTCCGGATGTAAGACTTGTGTCCACATTAGATGTCTGCACAGGGGTCTCCATATGACTTGTCTCCACACTAGATGTTTCGACAGTGGTCATATGTTCGAATACCACTGGCTTTTCAGTTAAAGATACATAAGGATCAGAAGGAGGTACCGTAGTAGTTGTTGTTTCGGTTGGAGATGGAGGAATGTTGGTATCTTCCTGATGAGAGTGTTCCTTCTCTTCTTCTTCGTCTTCTTCGGATCGAGGTGTTGTTGGTCGTGTCGATTGAGCAGGCTTCTTTGAAGGCTTAACTGCTTGAGTTTTCCTCCTTGTTCTGGACTTCTTTGCTGGGGCTTCGGATGGTTCAGTTGTGCCTTTTCGTTTGCCACCCTTAGCTTTCGGAAGTTCGGATTCGATGACCCGTGTGAAAACCCTGATGGGTGCTGGTGCGGTGATCGTCTTGCGGTACTCGATCAAGGTTAGATTATCGTCTGGAACCTTGCACAACATCGCCTCAGGAATTTGAGCAATAAATTCCATCCGGTCATCCGAAGTTGAGCTTGAAGGAATCTGGACTTGATGGAAATCATGAACAGGTAGGTCTGAAGGCACTGGTATCTTTTCGCGTGCATATGCAGCTTAGACAATTAGTGCGCAGAACCGTGTGCATGCGATGTCTATTGCTCTCTTCGCATGATTCAGATATGTAGTAAAGTCTGTCCATAGTGTCGAAGCATAATCCACTGGAACGTTGTATTAGATGCCATAGTGAAGTTGCAAGAACGTGTATGATGTGGAATCAAGGCCCAAAGTTCTGCCAGAGAGACTTCGTAGGATTACGCTGAAGAAGTAACCCCAAACTGAAGGTAATTTGTTCTTCTTAAAAGAACTCATTGTGCGTGTGATTGGAGTGTGCCCCATCTCGTTCAGCATACTCAGCATTTCAGACTGAGAGGCCATCTGAAACCTTCCAGACACTGGGAGTTGAAGAATCTTTGT
This sequence comes from Cichorium intybus, assembly GCA_023525715.1. NCBI lineage: Eukaryota > Viridiplantae > Streptophyta > Magnoliopsida > Asterales > Asteraceae > Cichorium > Cichorium intybus. The sequence continues at coordinate 56,834,530 of CM042017.1, read as the reverse complement.
GAATTGCTCCTTCTTGACTGTTATTGTCTTCTTGGTTTTATCGGCAGTTACGATTTCAAAAGACACCGACTGACCATCTGCATTCAGACGTGCAGTATGGTGTGCCCTGTTCACCCATAACTTTGGAACTTGTGGATTTGCAGTCATGGCGTGTGCTAGAGGTGAATGTCTCAGACAAACGACCAACATTGCCATTGTAGACGAATATGCTTCCGGGTCAAGGTTTGCAATGTGATTAGCAGACATAGGGTTTAGATCTGGAACTGAATCAGCATCTCCAGCGGTGAAAGAAATATCGTCGGTAGCCATCTGGATTGATTTTGAGTGTCGAGAGTTTAGGAGCCTTGGGAATTTTAGTTGCAGGTTTAGAGAAATTTGAAACGGAAGGGATGAATGAAGGGTTTGCTTGGTTTATATAGTATGTTTATGAGTGGAGAGAGAATGTGCATTTAATGCGTGTGTTTGAACGGTCAGTGAGGATCCCAGGTAACCGTTGTGCTCGATTCCTATTGTTCCTGCATCTCCCAATGCAAAACAGGATCAGTGAGGATCCCACGTATCTCGTTGAATCGCAACAGACATAATTCGTATTTGATTTAATAATAAAGAAATGGGGCTAATAAATAAAAAATATTTTTGGCTTTTTTGATTTTTAAAATGTACAACCGAAGTCTGCTCATAATGCAGACATGCCATCCATCCAAAGTGATAACACAAGGATCCATTTAATTTGGGAAATTATGATTTTTGGGTCAGTTTAAAGGATGAGAGCTAATTATTCAAGGAAGTCCTTGTGACACATTCATATCCGAACGAGAGTAATGTAATGTGCATTCATATGGATAGCTGAACCCAGTGTAAGTATTCCACCATCGCCTTTATATCAACATTGTTGTCTGTTATAAGATTCTAAGTATTACGTAGAGTAACCTTAGATGACACATCCTGATACGAAGATTTACATATCCGAGTTTCTGATTTGAAGTAGGATGGGATTTAAAAAAAATTATCTCTATTAACCAGATGGAGTATTTGGACACGCTTTTCGGATGACAAGCCTTTGAAAATTGTGCACTACTCCACCCTTGTCACCGAAGACGGCTTACTGAGATGTTCATACCCCCAATCCGATTCTCAACTGTGTTACAGGAGATCCTGATTGTTGCATTGAAGATAGGGGGTACGCCTTGAGTATTTCGTATATTGCTAATCTTAGTATTGTTTCTTTATTGTATCCGAAGATAGACTTGAAGTATTGTGAAAGTGCCTTTCTAGCTTTTCTTTGCTTTTGAAGTATTTTAACGCTTTTGTGCTTGTAGCATTTATTGCTCTTTATTATTTCAAGTATTGTGCAAGTATTGTGAAAGTATCCGAAGATAGACTTGAAGTATTGTTAAATTTGCATTAAGTTTCTTTTCATCGTATCAGGAATTGTCAGATGTTTACTGCTACGCAACACCTGGAACATATCCTGAAAAGACTAAGTCTTTCTGATTAGTTATTTGCTTATGCGAAGGAAGAACCACTGGGTGCAAGTAAGACATGAGGTTTACATGTAGTCTGGTACGAATTATGGACATGTCAAAAGGTCTTTAACCATGATCAGATCATCCGAAGTGTTACCAATGTTGCAGTGCGAGTCCCAAATATCTCTTAGTGCAATGAGATATGCTCAACAGACTCTAAAAACCCCGTTTTGTCCTTTAATTGTGTTTTGATATTTTGCAATATTTGGGTTCGGATGAGATAGATATGAACAATGCTGTGGGCAGAAGCAGTATTTAAGTGTAATCAGAAGCGAACCGAAGCATCGGATGTGAATAGTGACTTATGCTATCCGAATATTTTTAGTAAAAACTTTATCCAAACGGAACCGAAGGTTCGTTTATGAATAGTTTCGTTTCTGATGACAAGAAAATTTTAAAAAAAAATTAAAAACAAAAAAAAAACTTAAACCTATTCAAACTTAGGAAAATAAAAAAACTTAAAATGATTGAAACATTTACAGAGATTTTTGGTTGAAGGTACTTAGCTGATTATGTATTTGGAACTGCAGATGACTCAAGCATGCCGTAGCCCATGGATGATTCGTGTAAAGGCTTTCTGATCAAGAGCTTTGGTGAAGATGTCAGCCAGCTGATCATTCATATGAACGAAATGGACCTCAATGTTCCCTTCCTCTACATGACTTTTAATAAAGTGATATCGGAGAGAAATATGTTTGGTCTTCGAGTGTTGAACCGGATTATGACAAATTCGTATGGCACTTTGTGAGCCACAGAACAGAGGTATTCTTCGTATGTGGATAGCATAATCTCGTAGTTGACTTTGAACCCAGATCATCTGAGAGGTGCATGCAGCTGCGGCTATGTACTCAGCTTCGGCTGTGGAGATGGAAACACATGTTTGCTTCTTCGATTGCCAACTGATGAGCTTGCCATCTAGAAACTGACATCCCCCTGAAGTGCTTTTACGATCAAGTGCACATCCTCCCAGATCAGCATCGGAGTAGGCTTGTAGAAAAGAAGCCTGAATTGGCAGGGTACCATTAACCAAGAGAAGGAGTTCGATGAAGATAGCGAAAGATTGTCTTAACTGCGGTTAGATGAGGTTCTCTTGGATTCGCCTGATATCGTATGCAATTACAAACTGAGAACATGATATCAGGTCGACTGGCAGTTAAGTAGAGTAGTGAACCAATCATGCTTCTGTAGACCTTCTAATCAACCGCCGGTTTGTCAAGTGAAGGTGTGAGTCGTGTACCAGCAGCCATGGGAACTTTCGCATTTGAACATTTCTCCATTCCAAATTTCTCCAACAGGCTTCGTATGTATTTTTCTTGGTTTATGAAGATACCTTCAGATGTTTGTTTAACTTGTAGTCCGAGAAAGAAGTTTATCTTCCTCATCATGCTCATTTGAAACTTACTTTTCATTAGGGTTTCGAAATCTTTTGAAAGCTCAGGGTCTGTTGATCCGAAGATGATATCATCCACGTAGATTTGAACTAACATGAGATGATTACCAACTTTCTTTCTAAAGAGAGTGGGATCAACAGAACCTTGTTTGAAGTTTGATTGTTTTAAACACCTAGTTAATGTTTCGTACCAAGCCCTTGGTGCTTGCTTTAAGCCATAGACCGCTTTGTCAAGGATATAACAGTGATTTAGATATTTTTCATTTATAAAACCAGGTGGTTGTTCCACATACACTGTTTCCTCAAGTTCGCCATTTAAAAATGCACATTTGACATCCATTTGATAGACATCAAAGTTTTTATGTGCAGCAAATGCCAAAAAGATTCAGACGGACTCAAGTCTGGCAACAGGAGCGAAGGTTTCATCATAATCGATTCCCTCCTGTTGACAATATCCTTTGACAACTAGTCTAGCTTTGTTTCGGACAATGTTACCTTCTGTATCAAGTTTATTACGAAAAACCCATTTAAGGCCTACTACAGAGGAGTTGGTTGGTTTTGGTATTAAACGCCACACTTTGTTTCGTTCAAATTCAGCCAACTCACTCTGCATGGCCTCCACCTAATCCGAGTGTAGAAAGGCTTCTTTTACAGTTTTAGGTTCAACTTTTGAGATGAAGACATTAAACATGCAATAATCTGATCTTTTATTTAATTCATTTTGCTTAGCTTTTAATTGAGATCGAGTAAGTACCCTTTCATCCGGATTACCAATTACCTGAGTCTTCGGATGATCCTTTGTCCATTTTTCAAGAGGTGGATAGGCAGGGTCATATCCTGGTAGCGTTACCCCATGTACTTCCTCCGTATCAGATGGATAATCCGAAGTCGATTGATTTTTGATATTGCCTCATTTATACATATATTTCGGGCAATATCGAGTGCTTAAACACGTGTTATTGGTTTAACATCAAGATAAAAGGTACTTATTCATTTTAATTACCAAAACACAGGAAAAATTGTTGTATGAATAAGAAGGAGCTGAATTTAAGCTTTAAAATGAGAAAAAAGGAGTAAAAGACCCTTCGGGAAGGAAAGAGCTGAATAGAGCGAATATTGGGCGAAAAAAACGAAGAAAGAAGTCCATCTGGACCTAGATCGCGACCCGATCTCAACCATGATCGGGGCCCGATCTACTAACGAATAAATGACTATTTGCTGACAAGAAGATCGCGAAAATAAAAGAAATCACGTCCCTACAAATATCGCGACCCGATCACCATGTGGATCGCGACCCGACCCACCAACTACAGCCCACTGAGTCGGGAAAGTGGCCAGCTAAGAAACGCACTTTGCTTTACATCGCGACCCGATCCCCTATAGGACCGCGACACGATCATGTCTGGACAGGACTATAAATAAAGGCCTTCTCTTGTTGTTTGAGACACACCTACACTCCTATAACTCCAGACCTGGAGAAATTCACTCTCTATACTCCTCATCTCAACCTCTCATATCAAGGAAAGAAGCTTTGCTAGCGGATAGCCTCGAAGGATCAAGAAGCATCATAGCTTGGATATTCGGTTTGCTTACTTATGTTTAGCTTTCTTAATTATTCCGTGTGTTGCATGTTCATGATTATGGAGTAATTTACTTGTGCTTTTACTTAGAATAGATGAAACTTATAATTTTGTTTTGATTGATATAAATTGGATATTGCATGTTTTATAATTTACTTTACATGTTTATTTAACCAACTTATGTATATTGAGAATCTCTCTTTGAAACTTATTACTGAGTTATTTTAGTTTAGATGACCATTCTTACTAAATTAACTTGTATCATAATATATATGAACTATATATATATTTATGACTAGTGATTGACCAAATCCTAGGTTAAGTTACAAAGAAGGAATCTTATATGCATATGTCCCATCTGTATAAGTTGACCAAACTATACAACTAATTTTGATTTTCATGACCATTAATATCAAAAACAATAAATAAATCATGCAGAGTACGAATAAATCGAATGATTATTTGGAATAGTTAGTTACAGGACCAATGGAATTAATACCCTTTTAATCATAAAACTGGATTGTTGGACCAAGGCATCCGATTAATTTAGAACTCGGTATTTAACTTGTTAATATCCATTGCACATTATTATCAATCAGAATATTATTATAAGAAGTAATCACCTCTGAGTAAAAGCATATTTGTTCAAACTTTCTATTCAGTTTATCTTCAACCTTGTTGTTATTTGTTATCACCACCTTTTCACAATATCAATTACACAATTTCCCCCCTCTTATCTCTTTTATATTATTATAAATTATTAATTGATAAGTGATTTTCTTAAATTTAATCCATTTCCATTGGGTTCGACCCGGATTTACCATTACTATATTATAACCGATTATGTATACTTGCCTAGTTGCGTTGTTTTCATTCATGGTATTTCCCTGTTTATAAATTTAAAACTTATGCGAAGCAATTACAAAGATTATATTTGAATCCTCAGTATTCCAAAAACTTGTGGTATTATTTTGGGGATATAAATATGTATGTTTGAAAACACATCAAGTTTTTGGCGCCGTTGCCGGGGAATACAGTTTTAAGTGCAAGAAACCATTTATTAATATAATTTATTTTATTATTATTCTAGATCTCACCCTGTTGTTCCTGAGATAGTGTATGACCAGGAGTTCAAACTCTCATTTAACTCCACAGTTTCAAGAACCGGAACGAGAATTTCGCAGACGACTAAGACAAGCAAGATTAATGGCAGACATTGCAAATCTCTCCTTGGAAGAATATTCAAGTCGCACACAAGAAGAAATAGGCCAAGGACTAGTTCGTCCCACAAATCCAGATGGAACACATTTTGAAATAAAAGGCCAATTCCTTCATCTTCTAAGGGAAACTTTGTTCACAGGAAAAGATGTTGAAGATGCCAACCAACACGTGGAATCTGTCCTTAAAATAGCCGATTACTTTCATATTCCTGGAGTCACTAAAGATGCTGTTATGTTAAGAGTATTTCCAATAACATTCCAAGGAGCAGCAAAAAGATGGTTAAAAGCTGAACCCCCAAGAACAATAAAAACTTGGGAAGAATTAAAAAATTTATTTATTAAACAGTTTAGCCCACCTTCTAAAATTGCCAAAATGAAAGCAAAAATCCAAAATTTTCAACAACGGGACGATGAAACACTTTATGATGCATGGGACCGTTATAAAGAAATGCTCCAAAATTGTCCACAACATGATCTTAATCCACATCAAGTTGTGCAAACTTTTTATAATGGAATTAATGTAACTACTCGTCAAATGGTTGATTCGCAGGGTCCAATTCCAAAGAAAACTCCAGCAGACGGATATGCATTAATTGAAGAATTAGCCCAACACTCGCATCAGTGGCACTCTTCAAGAGACTCATCCTTAAGAACGAAGCCAACAGATGAACAAGCCGATGGATTAGCAGCCTTCAATGCCAAACTAGATGCTTTGGGACGATACATGAAAAAAGTAAACCAAACAATCCATGCCATTCAGGTCGGATGTGACAACTGCAGTGGACCACATCTTGCAAAAGATTGTCCACTTGATGAAGATGGAAAGAGAAAAGAAAGTGTTTGTTATTCATCCGGAGATCGATTTGATGAAAGAAGGCAACGAAATAATAACTGGAAGCCTTATGAAGAATACAAAAAGGATCAAGCAGAGAAGTATAAGCAAAGTGGGCAAGGATACTATCAAAGAGAACCACCATTTGATCCACAAAGACAACCCGAGAAGAAACCAAGTTTTGAAGAAATGATGTCTAGAGTTGCAGAAGCTTCAGACAAAAGACACAGATCAACCGAAGAATTAGTAAAGAAAATGGGAGTAACTACCGAATCTGCACTCCGAAACCAACAAGCTTCAATTTTAAATATTGAAACCCAAGTTGGTCAAATTTCGCGAGTTTTGCATGAAAGATTCCCAGGTACATTACCGAGCAACACAGAACAAAATCCTAACGCACATGTCAAGGCAATTTCAATTAGAAGCGGTAAGATTTTAGAACCATCAATTCCCATAAACACTAACTCTTCTTCTAAAACGCAGGAATCTGAAAAACTACCAGAAAAAAATGAGGAAGAAACAGAAGAAAGACCACCGCCCACACCCATCAAAAGTTATAAACCACCAGTTCCATACCCACAATGTCTTAAAAAGGAAAAACAAGAAGAAGAATACAGAAAATTTTTAGAACACATAAAATCATTGCATATTAATATACCTTTTGTTGAGGCCGTTGCACAAATGCCTAAATATGAAAAGTTTTTAAAAGATCTTCTTTCAAATCGAAAGAAACTTGAAGAAGCATCTAATGTGATTCTAAATGAGCAATGCTCAGCAGCAATGTTGAACAAACTACCTAAAAAGATGACTGATCCAGGAAGTTTGACATTACCATGCCAATTTGGTAATTTAACTTTTAGTCATGCTTTAGCAGATTCAGGTGCAAGCATTAACCTCATGCCATATTCATTTTACTCTAAGCTTGACTTGCCTGAACCCAAACCAACACGAATGGCGATCCACCTGGCAAACAAATCAATAACATACCCAAGGGGGATAGTGGAGGATTTGTTGGTAAAGGTAGATAAATTTGTTTTTCCTGCAGATTTTGTTGTTCTAGACATGGAAGAAGATGAACAGGTTCCAATAATTCTGGGAAGACCATTCTTAAGCACAGCAAGAGCTTTAGTAGATATCCGTGAATCTAAGCTAACACTTAGAGTTGGAACTGATGCTATAACATTTGGAATTGATCAATCAATGAAACATTCCAAAACATGTGATGATGCGGTATATTTCATTGATACTTTTGACACTATTTTGGAGAATGAATTGCAGGAACTGGAGAAATGAAATTTGGAAAGCATGATGCTAATGGAAGAAGAAGAATTTAATGCCAACGAAGAGATTGAGAAATTAGAAAAACTACTGAAAGAAAAAAAAGTGCCTAGTGAAAGAAATTCATCTACAACCAATAAGAATCAAGATTCAGAGCCAAAGACTCCTAATCTCAATACTCTACCTCCTCATCTTGAATATGCTTATTTAGATGAAAAAATGCAAATGCCCGTAATAATAAATGCTTCTTTGTCATTTGCAGAAAAACCGAAACTGGTGGCTGGAAAATCTCTGATATAAAAGGAATAAGTCCTTCATATTGTTCGCATAAAATTTTAATGGAAGATGAAACAAAGCCAAAAATACAACCCCAGAGACGTTTAAATCCCAAAATGCAAGAAGTTGTAAGGAAAGAGGTGGTTAAATTGCTAGATTCAGGAATAATATACCCCATTTCAGACAGTCCTTGGGTCAGTCCCATTCATGTAGTGCCGAAAAAAGGTGGAATAACCGTCTTAAAAAATGAAAAAGACGAATTAATCCCCACAAGAACAGTAACCGGTTGGAGAGTATGCATAGATTACCGAAAATTAAATGATGCTACTTGCAAAGACCACTTTCCATTACCGTTTATTGATCAAATGCTTGAAAGGCTTGCTGGCAAAACTTATTATTGCTTTTTAGATGGGTTTTCAGGGTATTTTCAGATCCCAATCGATCCGCTGGATCAAGAAAAAACCACCTTTACATGTCCCTATGGAACTTTTGCATACCGAAGAATGCCATTTGTACTTTGGAATGCACCAGCAACATTTCAGAGATGCATGACTGCCATATTTCACGAAATGGTAGGGGATTTTATGGAGGTATTTATGGATGATTTTTCTGTATTTGGAGATTCTTTTGATGAATGTTTAAACAGTCTTGATAAAATGCTTGAAAGATGCGAGAAAACTAACTTGGTGTTAAATTGGGAGAAGTGTAATTTCATGGTTCAAGAAGGGATAGTTCTTGGGCACAAGGTGTCAAAGCAAGGAATCGAAGTGGACAAGGCTAAAGTGGAAACTATCTCAAAATTACCACCCCACTACAAACGTGAAGGGAGTAAGAAGTTTCCTAGGACATACAGGATTTTACCGTCTATTTATAAAGGATTTTTCAAAAATAGCGAGACCTTTAACTCAATTACTGTTAAAAGAAGCAAAATTTGAATTTTCAACAGATTGTTTAAATTCTTTTAACACTTTAAAAGAAAAATTGGTCTCTTCTCCTATTCTGATTGCACCAAACTGGAATTTACCCTTTGAATTGATGTGTGATGCAAGTGACTATGCAGTAGGAGCAGTTCTCGGACAAAGGCTGGAAAAACATTTTCAACCTATCTTTTATGCTAGTAAAACCCTTAATCCAGCACAAGAAAATTATACAACAACAGAAAATGAATTTCTAGCAGTGGTTTATGCATTTGATAAATTCAGGCCATACCTAATTTTGTCTAAAACAACTGTCTTTACAGATCATTCTACTTTAAAATACTTGTTTTCAAAACAGGATGCAAAACCGAGACTTATACGTTGGATCCTCCTGTTACAAGAATTTGATCTAGAGATAAAAGACAAACCAGGAATGGAAAATGTAGCAGCAGACCACTTGTTCAGACTGGAAAACCCAAGGATGGAGTAGCTAAAGGAAACAGACATCAACAATAATTTTCCTGATGAGTACTTACTGAATTTAGACACAGAACTTCCTTGGTACGCTGACATAGTTAATTATTTGGCTGCGGGAGTACTTCTTAAAGGAATGACACATCAACAAAAGAAGAAATTCTTTACAGATGTGAAACATTACTTCTGGGACGATCCATATCTGTTTTGAATAAATGCGGACAACATAATAAGAAGATGTGTTTATGGAAAAGAAATTCAGAGTATTCTAGAACATTGTCATCAAGGACCAGTTGGTGGACACCATAGCGCAAATTACATAGCAAGAAAGATATTTGAAGCCGGATTTTATTGGCCAACAGTTTTCAACCACACCAAGAGGTATGTTAAAGAATGTGATTCATGCCAACGAGCAGGAAACATCTCATCCAGGAATGAAATGCCACAGGTAAGTATACAGGTTTGTGAAATCTTTGACATTTGGGGAATCGACTTTATGGGACCATTCCCAATTTCAAGTGGAAACAAATATATTTTAGTTGCTGTTGACTATGTGTCAAAATGGGTTGAAGCGCAGGCTTTACCAACTAATGACGCACGAATCGTAGTAAAATTTCTTAAAAAATTGTTTTCACGATTTGGTGTACCAAAAGCTCTAATTAGTGACCGGGGGACTCATTTTGTAAACGCACAACTTGAGAAAACTCTTAAAAAATATGGAGTTCAACACAGATTTGCAACCCCTTATCACCCACAAACCAGTGGGCAAACTGAGGTCACGAATAGAGCAATAAAGAGAATTCTGGAAAAATCAGTTGGTATAAATAAAAAAGAATGGTCTATTAAACTCGATGATGCTTTATGGGCTTTTAGAACAGCATACAAAACACCTATTGGTACGACACCATATAGGTTAATATACGGTAAAGCATGTCATTTACCTGTGGAAATAGAACATAAAGCATACTGGGCATTAAAAAACTGTGATTTAGATAAAGCCAATATCCGTTCTAACCGTTTAATGCAGATAAACGAGTTAGAAGAATTGAGGAACGAGGCATATGAGAATTCGTTAATTTACAAAAATCGCAAAAAGAAATGGCATGATGCAAGATTGCAAAGAAAGACAGAAATTGCACCAGGAGATCAGGTACTTTTATATAACTCAAGATTGAAATTATTTCCAGAAAAACTCAAGTCAAGATGGTATGGGCCGTATAAAGTGAAAACCGTATTTCCATACGATACTGTTGAATTGTTAGACAAGAACAACATAAGCTTCAAGGTTAACGGACACCGGGTGAAGCACTACGAGCAAGGAGTCCGTTACGAGGATGGAGAGGATGTACCCCTCTCAAACATTTAAAAATCTAAAAACAGGGTTACGGGTCTTGCTTTCGACCCAGATAAGGAAAGCGATGCAAGGAGGAGACCATGATTTTTATTTGTTGGATTGTAACAATTTAAGACGATTTAATTTTATGTTGTGTGATATATATATATATATATATATATATATATATATATATATATATATATATATATATATATATATATATATATATATATATATATATATATATATATATATAAATGAATAAATGAAATCATCAAAATGCAAAGGAGGAAAGGATATGCCACTGTCAAAGATCGCGACCCGATCCATGAGAATATTGAGGCGCGATCTCAGCGTCCAGGAAAAGCCAAAGGCCCGTGTTTTTGACGATCGCGACCCGATCCCATATAGGATCGCGATCCGACATAGCGGCAGAGGTAAATAGAAGATCGGTTCATTCCTTTTCACTTTTACCCCACATACACACTTCGCATCCCGATCTCCCACGGTAAATCGCGATCTCGAGTCTTCCGTTTTTCCAGAAATTAAAATTTGTCATTCCAGATAAATGGCAGGGAGACGAGGACAGAATCAGCCACCTGAGGATTTACTAACGCATACGTGGCTACTATTTCCAGCCACGATCAACGAAGCAAGACGACAGCGGTACTTTGGCGAGTTGACAAAGATTCATAAGAAAGAAATTGACGTGCCCCCATCATTGGACTGGGACTTTGCAGCAACAGTCGGGCTGGACACCCGTCTAGCAGCTTTCACTACAAAAATACACGCTGCTTCCGGTTTCCACTGTCACGCTTGGGACAGGCTCTTCCATTTCCAGGAGCCGATTTTTCTAGAGATTACTCTAGAGTTCCTATCCACCGTGCAGTTTGAGCAGCACAAAGAATTGACGGATAGGACTGCACTCTCCTTCAGGCTGGGAGGAGTTAGCCGAGAGTGCAGTGTAGTAGAACTAGGGATACGCCTAGGTCTATACACGAGGGAGGAGACAATCTCTGCTGGTTTTTCCACATTCTTTGAGGCTTGCCTCAAGTACCAGCCCGAAGAGTTCCATTTAGGAGATGTTTGGGATCTGCTAGCCGATGAGGTTTACGATTCACACACCGCGGTGGAGAGCCGTATCCGCTCCCCTATCCACCGTCTGCTTCATAGACTCGTAGCCACTACGGTTAATCACCGTAGGGGCTGCGAGAAGGTACCAGTCGACGATGTATTCTACATGTGGTGCCTACTTTCAGAGGGTGTGTGCCTCAATGTCCCATACACACTTGCAGTCTTTCTTTCCAGAAAAGCGAAGGGGGCGAAGGGTAAAATCCGCATTAGTGGAGGGCATTTTATTTCCCGACTAGCCAGGTCTTACGATGTGTTCTCATCACCTCACGCGCGGGGACTCACGAGGTCGGACCCGCGATTCATGTAGAGGATCTACCTGGAGCTGATGAGAGTGATCGGTCGAGACGATCACGACGCTTTGGTCATACTAGAGGTTAACCCTGTTGAGCAGGGTCACGACATGGAGGATCAGCCTAATGTTCAGCCAGAGCCGGAGCCACAACTAGAGCCACAGCACCAGCCAGCCCCCAGAGCTCATCGTCGTCGTCGACAGAGGTCTCCAGTTCAGCCTGATATCCTGGAGCAGGAGACTCACTTACGCTACTTATCCCAGCAGATGAGCAGCATGGATCTGAGGTGGGAGAGAGACATGCAGAGGATAGAGCGCGACATTTTGAGGAGACAAGTACATGACCAGTGGATGTCGCAAACCATGCTGGAGTTCTACCAGAGTCAGGGTTTCCAGCCCTCCAATCCTTACCCGACTTATGTTCCTCCTGTCCCCACTTGGTTTGTACCACCTGACTATCTACAGGATTTTGGCGATGGCACTGTTGCTTCAGGTTCTGCATTTGATGATGTTGAGGATTAATTTTATTTTTTTTGTGTATTTAAATACTTTGGAATTATTTTGGTTTTATTTTTATTTCGTGGTGTGTTTAATATTTTTCTGAGTATTGATGCAGAATTTGGTTTGGATCAGACGCTGACAGTAAGTTCAGCAATTTTCTTCTGTGGAAAAATGTCCTTTAAACAACACGACTCACTACCTAAGGGGAGTCCATTCCAATTAAACTCCTATTTGATTTAAATGATATATACAATAAAAAAATTATTCTATAAAATAAGTGTAGGGTAAGAAAGTCAAACTGCAATGATTAACCGAGCCAAGTCAAAATTTTTATCTTAAAACATCTTTTCCAAAATTGAACACTAAGAAGGTAATTGTTAAGAAAAATGTTTTGAAAATAAATTCGTAGGTTAAACTTGATCTTATGCTCTTATTTTTTTAGTTTTTCATTATTTCATATAAAATTTAATTTTGTAAATGACAAATAGTTAGGATGTAATTTACAAAATCTTTTGCATAAATAACGAAATAGACCCGTTGAAAATTAAGTTTTTGTCAAAACAGGTTGAGTCGGTTTTCCTACGCGCACGAATGTTATCCTATTACTAAATTGAGGAAAATAAGCCTCGATAAAAGAGCATAAAATGAGAAAAAAATTCTCAATAAATCTAATGTGATAAAAAGCGAAAGTCAAGTAATGTTACACCATAAGATTGAGACTCAGGAAGGAAATTCAATCAGTGGCCTTTGACATTCGAGCAAGTAGACATAAAATGGGGCCCACAGGCATTTCTACTCCTTATTACCTAAAACCAACTGGGTTGGGATAATATTGTCGAAAGCTCGCTACACGGGTGTCATCGAAAGTCATGGAATTTCCTTAGTGGCCTTTGGAATTTGAATTAGTAAACTCTGTACAGTTGTGAGTTGAAAATTTGTAATCAAGAGTTCCATAGAAAGTCACGAGTTTCAAAAGTGCGAAAAAAATGGAGATGATAAGTTAATTTGATAAATTTAGTCCAGCATAATTTTTAATGGGAAACTTAACAAAAGATCATGAGGTAAAAGAAATTTTTAAGGGTGTATTCAATGTTATGTAAAAATGATTGTCTTTCAATCTAAAGACTTGTCATTAATAGAAAGAGATTTTATGTAAAATTTTGGAAAGTTAGAAATACGTACATAAGACTAGGTATAATCTACTATGTTTATTCTTAAAACTTTATTCTTAACATCGGTAACTAATGCTAGATCTGTGATAGCAATTGGAAAGTTGTTTGGAAATCAAATTTCTTAGATGGGTTTTAAATTGTAGTTTGCTTGAGGACAAGCAAAGTTCAAGTGTAGGGTATTTTGATATTGCCTCATTTATACATATATTTCGGGCAATATCGAGTGCTTAAACACGTGTTATTAGTTTAACATCAAGATAAAAGGTACTTATTCATTTTAATTACCAAAACACAGGAAAAATTGTTGTCTGAATAAGGAGCTGAATTCAAGCTTTAAATGAGAAAAAATGAGTAAAAGACCCTTCGGGAAGGAAAGAGCTGAATAGAGCGAATATTGGGCGAAAAAAACGAAGAAAGAAGTCCATCTGGACCTAGATCGCGACCCGATCTCAACCAAGATCGGGGCCCGATCTACTGACAAATAAATGACTATTTGCTGACAAGAAGATCGCGAAAATAAAAGAAAATCACGTCCCTACGAATATCGCGACCCGTTCACCATGTGGATCGTGACCCGACCCACCAACTACAGCCCATTGAGTCGGGAAAGTGGCCAGCTGAGAAACGCACTTTGCTTTACATCGCGACCCGATCCCCTATAGGACCGCGACGCGATTATGTCTGGACAGGACTATAAATAAAGGCCTTCTCTTGTTGTTTGAGACACACCTACACTGCTATAACTCCAGACCTGGAGAAATTCACTCTCTATACTCCTCATCTCAACCTCTCATATCAAGGAAAGAAGCTTTGCTAGCGGATAGCCTCGAAGGATCAAGAAGCATCATAGCTTGGATATTCGGTTTGCTTACTTATGTTTAGCTTTCTTAATTATTCCGTGTGTTGCATGTTCATGATTATGGAGTAATTTACTTGTGCTTTTACTTAGAATAGATGAAACTTATAATTTTGTTTTGATTGATATAAATTGGATATTGCATGTTTTATAATTTACTTTGCATGTTTATTTAACCAACTTATGTATATTGAGAATCTCTCTTTGAAACTTATTACTGAGTTATTTTAGTTTAGATGACCATTCTTACTAAATTAACTTGTATCATAATATATATGAACTATATATATATTTATGACTAGTGATTGACCAAATCCTAGGTTAAGTTACAAAGAAGGAATCTTATATATGCATATGTCCCATCTGTATATGTTGACCAAACTATACAACTAATTTTGATTTTCATGACCATTGATATCAAAAGCAATAAATAAATCATGCAGAGTACGAATAAATCGAATTATTATTTGGAATAGTTAATTACAGGACCAATGTAATTAATACCCTTTTAATCATAAAATTGGATTGTTGGACCAAGACATCCGATTAATTTAGAACTCGGTATTTAACTTGTTAATATCCATTGCACATTATTATCAATCAGAATATTATTATAAGAAGTAATCACCTCTGAGTAAAAGCATATTTGTTTAAACTTTATGTTCAGTTTAACTTCAACCTTGTTGTTATTTGTTATCACAACCTTTTCACAATATCAATTACACAATTTCCCCCCTCTTATCTCTTTTATATTATTATAAATTATTAATTGATAAGTGATTTTCTTAAATTTAATCCATTTCCCTTGGGTTCGACCCGGATTTACCATTACTATATTATAACCGATTAGGTATACTTGCCTAGTTGCGTTGTTTTCATTCATGGTATTTCCCTGTTTATAACTTTAAAACTTATGCGAAGCAATTACAAAGATTATATTTGAATCCTCAGTATTCCAAAAACTTGTGGTATTATTTTGGGGATATAAATATGTATGTTTGAAAACACATCAATTTTCTTCAGGCGAAGTGTTAGGAATTGGTTGTTCACTTTCAACCGAAGCTTGGTTGTCACTTGACTCCCCCTCAGCTGAAGCTGGCTTGTCAGATGACTCCCCCTTAACTGAAGCTGGCTTGTCAGATGACTCCCCTTCAACTGAAGTTGTTTGTACTGTAGATGGACTTGGTGGATCGGTTGAATGTGCTTCTTTTGGGTTAGATGTACTCGACGTTGTAGTTTCTTCTTCAACTGAAGGATCCTTTAGGTTGGATGAACCATACTCCCCCTCAACCGATGGATCTTTTTATGTAGGTGTCTCTGACTCCCCCTCAACTGAAGAGTGCTTATTTATTGATTGTCCGTTGATGGGACGATCATCGGTAAGCTTGTTGATTTCTGGTATATTATTGTCCTTTCAATTTGCTTCAGCATCGATTGCATGATCAGGACTGTCAAATAGGAAGGAGAAATCAAGATTGAAGGAGTCCAGAGGGATGACTTCGGTTGGTTCTGGAAATATAGAGGATTGAGGAACGAGAGTGTCTGATTTCTTGATATAATGATCGTTAAACGTCAGATTGAATGTTTCCTCAATCTTCCTTGTTGTCTTATTTAGTACTCTATAAGCTTTCGCAGAGTGGGAGTATCCCAGGAAGACACCATCATCTGATTTGGATGCAAACTTCGTAGTACCAGGTTTGAGTCTCATGATGAAACATCGACAACTGAATACATGGAAGTATTTCACATTTCGTTTGCTTTTATTGATGACTTCGTATGGAGTGATGTTGAAGCGTCTATGAATGTAGGACCGATTTTGAGTGAAGCATGCAGTTGCAACACCTTCGGCCCAAAAATACATTGGAAGATTCGCATAGTCAAGCATGGTCCTTGCAGCTTCGCATAATTATCTATTTCTTTGCTCGACTACACCATTTTGTTGTGGAGTATAAGGGGCAAAAAAATTATGAGTGATCCCCTTCTCCTTCAGATACGAGTCAATTGTTTGGTTTTTGAATTCAGTGCCATTATCACTTCGAATAGCTCGTACTGGTTTCTTTAAATGAAGCTCGATTTTCTTGATGAAGGCAATGAGTTCTGCAGGTGTGTCTGACTTTTGTCGTAGAAAGATTACCCATGTGAATCATGAAAAGTCATCCACGATAACTAATATGTATTTCTTTCCTCCAAGGGATTCGAACGTTGAGGTACCACAAAGATCAATGTGTAGCAGTTCAAGAGGCTCAGTGATCTTGGAGTCTATGGTAATCGGATGAGCTTGTCGCTTTTGCTTCCCATGCTCACAAGCAGCACACAATGTGTCATTATCAAACTTCAGTGTAGGCATACCTCGGACAAGGTGAAGAGCAACCAGCTTGTTGATATTCTTGAAGTTCAGATGAGATAGCCTGCGATGCCATAACCAGCTGAGATACGAAGGGGCTTTTGAGAGTAGACAGATGGAAGGTGTTCCAACAATTGGCTTTATATCCGGTGGATAGATTTCACCCTTCCTTGAAGATTTTAGCAAGACTTCCTTGGTATTTTTCTTCTTGATTACACTTCCAGCTTCGTCGAATGAGACTTTTAATCTAGTCCCCACAACCAGTTGAGAGACACTAACTAAATTGTGCTTTAATCCTTCTACATAAGCAACTCTATTTATAGTGAATTTGCCATTAGTGAATTTTCCATATCCTTTTATGGGACAAGTTTCGTTGTTTACAAACTTTACATTTCTTCCATCTTCTAAACTTCTGAAATCCCTTAAGTACTCTATCCTTCCCGTCATGTGTCGTGAGCAGTCACTATCAATATACCATTCCTTATCATACTGCTCATCGATCATTACCTACAATTTAGAGAGAGAGTTCAGGTACCCAACATGGCTTGGGTTCTTGAGGGTAAGTATTCAGATCATAGATCCATGAAGCGATCATATCATCCTTTTTGGTGCCAGAAGTTGAAGCAATATTTGACTCAATGGAGGGTTCAATTATTTAAGTTTTAGTAACTTTTGGAACCCATTTCAAAATTTTCTTTTGTTTTTGCTCTATAGGACTCAAAGTTGAAAGTGGGTTTGGTTTTACGGGAACCCATTTTTGGTTTGAAAGGAGAGATTTCCCAGACGAAGCACTACATTGAGTAGATTCGCATAAAAACTCTTCATAAGAAAGTTTAAAATCTTGAATTGTTAAGCTTTTATCTTTAAACAAATCCATGTTCTTATCAAGCCAAACATGAAACGTATCAACTTGGTTGCTTCCCTTAGTAAAAGTTTTCTTAGTTGCTTTTTCGTACTTTTTGTTTGAACAAATAGGTTTTGCAGGTTCAAAAACGATTTTCTTAGGTGTTATTGAAGAGTTTTTGATTTTAAAAGATTTTTGTTGATGTTGAAGTGCATTCTTTTTGTTTTAAGAATCACGATAGTTCTTTCTTCGTCTATTATCATAAAATTGTTTATGCTTTTCAACCGAAGATTGAGTCTTTATTTGATTTTTATTTGTTGCAAAGATTCTAGTATTTGAAGAATTTCGATTATTTGGAAATTTCGATTGTTTGAAACATTTCGATTGTTTGAAAAACTTCGGTTGTGTGAGATGTTTTGATTATTGTGACGTTCGAAGGTGTTTTTCATCTGATGCATATATTGTTTTCGTTTATTCATATTAAATTTCATCTCAGCATTCAAAGTGTTTTCGAGCATTTTATCAGATGAGAAAAAACCTTCGGCTGTTACATTTATATTGTCTTCTTTCATGAATGACAGAAGTTCGCAACTATCTTCAAGTTTTACACCCCTTTTAATAAAAACGGTCTTTTTAAAGTTTGCAACTTTTGGATACGTACATGCTTGTTCGACAAGTATTTTGGATTTATTATCCAGGTATTCTGAGTAGTTATCCGAAGTACTAAGAATTTGAAAAGTTTTAGTTTTATCATCCGAAGAGATCTGTTTAACCTTAGGAGAATTTTCTTGATGTGTATTGGTACTTTCTTTAGATACGGATTTTCAAGAACATACTGATGAAGTTTTCTTTTGTGATAAATCACTACAGTCTATTTCTTCAATATCAGAATCAGAATCAGAGTGATTTTCAGAAGCATCAACAATAACATTCACAGTATCACTTTTCTTTGCTAGAGGAATTGTGGGTAGAGAGTAGTTATCCATTACTTTTAATAAATCATTAGGACTTAAAATTTTTTCGAATGGAACAATACCAAGAGTATAAGTTGGGTTTGGAATTTTAATTGATGAAACAATATATTCACATTCATATGAAATAGAATCTACATCTTGTAACTTAAACTCAATAAAAGGTAGTAAATTTTTATGATGATTCAAAGAAATATCAGAAGAATGATAAATATGTGTAATATATGCATATAAACGTTTAGCTATTTCACAAAAATGTTCCTTTGCTTTAATAACAATTCATTATTCTTCATGTACTGTTCCCTACTTTCTTCTAAAATGTCTATCCTTAATTGACTCTTTTCTAATCCCCACGCATTCCTTCCAGCTTGGCCTTGAGCGAAGTTACTTCATCCTTTGCCTGACATGCATCACTATTTGCTGAAACAAGTAGTTGATTCATATGCAGACAGTCAGAAGTAATTTCGTTAAGGTCATTAATAAAAAGTTCTTCAGGAACATTAAAGTTTTGAAGCAAAAGTGATACATGTTCGGAATGGTAAGGCAAGCATTGGACGAAGAGTTTGTTCCTTGTGCCATCAGACAGACACCAGTTATCTTGCTTTCTTCCTCTTCATTCGAATTTTCCTCTTCGAACCATATGCCATGGTCGGTATGTGCAGCAAACATTGCCCCATGAGTACGTCTGCGGATTTCATCGTCATCCGAACCAGATGACCAAATCTGGTAAGTACCATCACCACTATTGGGAGCAACGAGTGACAGGCTTTGAGTCTTCACACGAACTTCTTCCAGTTTCTTCGTATAGTATGCTTCATCTTTGACTCGTTCCTTTTTATCATTTGCTTTCTTTAGCATGCAGTCTTTGGCCAGATGATTCTTTCCAAAGCAATAGTTACAGTCGTATCCAGAATCACCTAACAACTTCTTTTCAAGTTGAGGAGTTGTATCAGACTTCGGTTTGGAATATTCAACAGGTTTAGTTGGCTATTTTCCATTGTTGAAGTTTCTATTGAAGTTAGATTTGTTCTGTGGTCGTTTCTGAAAGTTCCTGTTGTTGTTGGAGTATAGTGCCTTCGTATCACTTTCTTCATCCTCATCACCTTCATCATCAGCATCAGTGATATCATCGGATTCAGTTTTTGAAACAAAAGCAAGAGTTCCAGCAATGGGTGTATCAGTGGTTTCATCAAGAACATCATACTCGTATGATTTGAGCAGATTATAGAGTTCCTCGAGTGAGTAAGAGTTGATCTTCTCATGAGATCTCACCATCATGGTGATCTGCTTCCACTCCCTTCGGAGACATTGCATGAACCGAAAGTTTGTTTCATGCAAAGTCTTAGAAACTCCATACTTCTCTAGTTCGTAGACCACATCAGTAAACCTCTCGAACGTCTGATCTATCTTCTCATTGTCTAATTGTTTGAAGTTGCTGAAATCAGCCAGTATGTTGTTGACAATGCTTTTCTTCATGACATCACTTCCTTCGTATCGCATCTTTAGTCTGTCCCAAATTTCCTTAGCTGACTTTGACCTTCGGATCCGATTGAAGGCAACAGGAGGCAGTCTACTTTTCAACTCTCGCATGCATCTTTTGTCATTCTCGATCTTTTTCTTGTTTGCAGCAATAACAGCTTCTGTATCGACTAGAGGAGTAGTTGCTTCACCAGATTTAGCAGCAAATATAGTCTAAACATTAGCAGTGAAAGGACCTTCCTTCAAGGATCTTAAGAGATCTTCATCGATACCAGACAGGTGATCCTCCATACGATCAGCCCACTGATCGTAATGCTCAGGTGCCTTGTTGTTGGAACCAAGTAGTGCTGCGTAGTTCATCATAGCGTTGTTCGCGTTGTAGGCCATTGAAAGATTAGATCGTTGCTGGAACATTATCAAGATTAAAACTCTGAAACATGGAAGAGTGGATTCAAGAACGATTTGAAACCACGAATCAAAGGAAAGGATTTAATCTTAATATCACATCAGCAAACAACCTGCTCTGATACCACTTGTAAGATCAAATTAAGAACAAAGGCAAACAACGAGAACACAAGTATTTGAGTATTCAATCAGTCGAATGATTTGTAATCAATGTAAAAAGGATCGTGCTCCAAGTCTTTTAATGACGAGCAACTATATGGATCGTTACAAAGAATAAATCGACTGTTCTAAAGCACGTACTAAACATCTAGGGCTAAAGGTGTTTATATACTAAGATCTAATTGGATAAACACTTAATCCAATTAGTTACAGATAAGCTTAAAGACCTTAGACATTATCTATAACAAAAGATAAGTATAAAACATAACAGTCTTCAGATAAGCATGTAGACTTCGTATCAATCATACGCTTCGTATCAACCTTCACTTCGCATACAGCAAAAGCTTCGGACATGAACATAGATACTTCGGATATCAAAATATCATCACAATCAGAATCCTAACAGAATGCTACAAGACAATAAGAATCATAATAATTCCAATACAAAGGGAAAAAGCTAGAAAAGCACTTTCAAAAACTAAGTATCCATCTTCGGATACACCAAAGGATCCACACAAAGTTTATCAACATACGAAGTACTCAAGGCGTACCCCCTGTCTTCAGCGCAACAATCAGGATCTCTTGTGACACAGTTGAGAACCAGGTTGGGGGTATGAACATCTTAGTAACCCATCTTCAGTGACAAGGGTGGAGTAGTGCACAAATTTTAAAGGCTTGTCATCCGAAACGAGTGTCCAAATACTCCACCTGGTGAAACGAGATAATTTTTTTTTCAAGAATCCATAATACTTCAACTCAGAAACTAAGAAAAGTACATAGTAGTATCAGGATGTGTCATCTAAGGTTACTCTATGCAATATTTGGAAATTTATAACAACCAACTAAGTTTACATAAAGGCGATGGTGGAATACTTATACTGGGTTCAACTATCCATATGAATGCACCTTACATTACTCTTGTTCGAATATGAATGTGTCATAAGGACTTCAAAGAATAATCAGCTCTCATCCAATGAACTGAACCAAAAATCATAGCTTACCAAAATTGAATGAATCCTTGTATTATCACTTCGGATGGTTGGCATGACTAAACTATGAGCAGACTTCGGATGTACATTCCAAAAATCAAAAACACCAAAAATATTTTTTTCATTTTCATTTTTTTATTTCTTTATAAGATACTAATCATGGTTGTTGGGGTTTAACGAGAAATCCGGGATCGTTACTGATCTTGTTTTGCATTGGGATATGCAGGAACCAATAAGCATCCAGCACAACGGTTACTTGGGGATGATGCAGCTGTCACACCGATAAGAAGGGAATGTCCCCTCAACTTACGGATGACGTGGAGAAACCCCATTCGACCTTTCAAACACGCACATTAAATGCACCTTCTGTCTCCACTCATCATCACGGTATATAACCGGAGAAACCCTTACATTCATCCCTTCCGCTTCTAAATTCTCTGAACCTGCAACTAAGAATTTACAAACATTCCCAACTCTCAAAAGTCAAAAACACTCTCAATGGCCACCGATGATATTTCATTCACAGCAGGAGATGCCGATTCAGTTCCAGATCTTAACTCCATGTCAGCAAACCACGTTGCAAACCTAGACCCTGAAGCTTACTCGTCAACAATGGCAATGCTGGTAGTATGTCTGCGACACTCACCCCTTTATCACGCCATGACGGCAACTGCTCAAGTTCCAAAGATATGGGTAAACAGGGCACACCATACTGCACGTCTGAATGTAGATGGTCAATCGGTGTCCTTTGAATTTATAACTTCCGATGAAAACAAGAAGACGATTACAGTCAAGAAGGAGCAATTCGCAAAAATCCTTCAACTCTCGGTGTCTGGACGGTTTCAGATGGCGTCTCAATCTGAGATCTTGAACATGCTTAATGAGATGGGGCATACACCAGTGACTCGCTCAGTGAGTTCTTTCAAAAAGAACAAATTACCCTCAGTTTGGGGTTACTTCTTTAGCGTAATCCTACAAAGTCTCTCTGGAAGAACTTCGGGCCTTGATTCCGTATCCTACACCTTCTTGAAACTACACTACGGTATATACTATAATGTTCGAGTTGATTACGCTTCAACCCTTTGGACCGACTTCACTACTTACATGAATCATGCGAAGAGGGCAACAGACATCGCATCCACACGCTTCTGGGCACTAATTGGCCAAGCTGTATATGTACACGAAAAGATACCAGTGCCTTCGGACCTACCTGTTCATGATTTCCATCAAGTCCAGACTCCTTCAAGCTCAACTTCGGATAACAGAATGAAATTCATCGCTCAAATTCCTGAGGCGATGCTGTTCAAGGTTCCAAATGATAATATTACATTGATTGAGTACCGCAAGACGATCACCACACCTGCACTCCTCAGGGTTTACACACGAGTCACTGAATCCGAACTTCCGAAAGCTAAGGGTTGCAAACGAAAAGGTAACACTGAACCATCCGAAGCCCCAGACAAGAAGACCAGAACAAGGAGGAAAACTCAAGCAGTTAAGCCGTCAAAGAAGAAAACTGCTCAATCCTTAAGACCAACTACACCTCAATCCGAAGATGACGACGACGAAGAGGAAGAATATTCTCATCCGGAGGATACCACCATTCCTCCATCACCAACTGAGACAACCACTACTACGGTACCTCCTTCTGATCCCATTGTTTCTTCAACAAAAAATCCAGTGGTGTCCACATATATGACCTCTGTCGAAACATCTAATGTGGAGACAAGTCATATTGAGACCCCTGTGCACACATCTGATACGGACACAAGTCTCACATCCGGTAATCCAACTGCCACAAACCCACCATCTCCGCCACCAACGAACACCACACCCATCTTCACTTCAACAACATAAGTACCTCCTCCAATTCACTCATTCTTTATGGATGACATGGCTGATTCTCCCTCTTCCCATGAGACCGACAAAGAAGAGGAGGATTATTTTAGAACAGCCCCTATAAATATACAAGACGAAGACGATGATGAACCAGACACGAGCCTGGTGTCAATGAAACAATTTCGCCAACTCAATGTGAAATTGGATGTTTTGATCCGAGCCGAGACCACGTATACTTCGGAAAAAGGGTCTGTGGTAACTACTGATCATCTGGCGGAGTCATTAACCTCTTTTGAGGAAACCGTCACCAAGAAGGTCCACACAAAAATAGACGCAGCAGTCAAAGTTGTTGAAACCGATGTCAAGCAGATGACACGCAATGTTTTGGAGAAAATCGACTTGAGGTATAAGGTGACAACGCCTAGTAATATCACATATTTTAGTCGTTGTTGAGCCCTATTCTTAGTGAAATTATATCATATACATCGTGGTATTCTCACTTTTCGTGCCAGCACTTGTTTGGAAAGAAATAATGGAAACAGGGACTAAAAGCGTGCAATTTGGAAGAAGTTTGAAGATCAAGGAAAAATCAGGAAAAGACGTACTCACGCCGCAGAAATCATCAATGCGCGACGTGGGTATGAGGCAGTGGAAAGAATTCAAATTCCGATAAAACGGGGATAAACCCCTACGCATGACGCGGGATCCATCAATGCGCGGCGCAGTCTCGAGATTTTTGCAACTATAAATAGAGGCTTTTAGGTCGAAAAAACTAGCGAAGACCTGGTGTTAAATCGACCCCCAGGGCTCTTTGACTCCGAGATTTAGTTTCAGCAACCATCTTTTGGTATTTTCGTGTTTTTATCTTTAATTTTCAATTAGTTAAATAGTTAGTGATAGTGGCTAGTGTCTTTAGGAGTGACAACCATTGACATTGAGTCTTTGTTTATGTTTTTAGATCTTTTGGTTACTGTTTTGCATCATTGGATTTGAGTTTTGAGTTAATGAATCATTTGGTTACAAGTAATTGCTTCTTTTCGATGTTTTATGCTTGTGAATGAATTGTTAGATGTTTGGAGTGTGTTTGATGTTTGATTTGCCTTTGTTTGCTTCTGATTTGGAGATGTACTTCTGATTTTAGTAAGTAACAAGGTTTGGTTGGTAGTTTAGTTTAGTTCATGCCTGCTTGGAATTGTTTTATTTTATGCGTTTTGGGATTAGTTGTCAAAGGTTAGGAACTAGGTCCTCTGACTGTAGCGTGACACTGCAGTTGGTAATCTGTCACCTGTCTCGACCACGTAACTCCTGTGGATCGACCCTGACTTCCACTGTGCTAAGTGTGTGTGTTAGGTATTTTCTTATTTTTGACCGCATGACGAACTCTGCGATGTCAAATTTTGGCGCCGTTGTCGGGGAGTTGTGAGCTTGAGAATAGGTGATTTGTAGGACTTTTTAGTTTTTGATTTTTTTGGTTAGTAGTAATTTTGGTTTTTGATTTTTCGGGCGTGTTGCATTAGTGCATGCATACCCGTAGGGGTGAGCAATTATCCCCTTTGCATTTTGACTCAGAGATTGAGCGAACTGCGCGTAAGATCCGTGTACATAGGCGTTTAAATACAATGAGTTTTAGTAATGTCAGTATAGTATAGTGAGTGTTGCCCAGGAACACTCGGGTGAGGCAACGGGGATGTCATTTATTCCCCCGGTTTCAGAATTCCACATTGGGAGCACGAGTGCTACTGGTGGTGCAGCTTCAGCCCCTGTACCTATACCTTCATGCACTCCGCCGTCGATTCCATCATTTCAACCTTTATCCCAACCACAATCCACAAAACCATTTACATCTGCCATGTCTTGGGGAGCGCCGACCCGCGATGACACCCCAGTATCTAGACAGCAGACACCCATTTCCCAACCCATTTCACAACCAGCACCAGTACTTTTTAAACCACAAACCACATTCCAACCTATACCACCGCAACAACAATACCAACAACCACCTCAGCAACAGTACCATTATCAAGAAACTGAGGAGAGGTATGATGAAGAAGACAAAGGATGGGTTCCACCAGCACCACAGCAACCATGGAACCGAGGTCGGGGACCTCCATGAAGAGCACAGCAGCATCAACCACTACAAGGTCAGCAGAGATATAACGATCAGCACTTTTACGATAATCCTGCTCAACCCTTGTATTTTGCACAACCGAGGGGGCAATCGGTTGCATCGCACTTCCAACCACGGGAGTACGATGACTCGTCGCCCATTTACATTCCTGAGGATATAGAATCTCAAGTAGAAATTAGGCCTCAGTTGTTAGGGATATTACCAGAATTTAGGGGTACAAACAGGATGACCCATACAATCACTTGTATGAATTTATAGCAATAGCCAATGCTAACACACCTAGGAACAATAATAAGAACATTTTTAAACTAAGATTGTTCCATTCACTCTTAAAGACAAAGCCAAATATTGGTTTACGTCTTTGCCATCGAATAGCATTACTACATGGGACCAACTCAAAGCTAAGTTCTTAGAAGAGTTTTATCCGGCAAACAAGACGACGGAAATCAGGAGGACCATTTAGGATTTTCAGCAGAAGCCTGGAGAAGCTTTTCATTAAGCATGGGATCGTCTAAAGGAGTTGATGAGGTCGTGCCCTCATCACGATATTCCAAAGTGGCAACTGGTCAAGGTATTCTTTGAAGGAGCAAGTGAGACGAACCAAGCTATGATTAACGCATCATCTAGTGGCACTATTATGATGCAAGACCCGGAGGAGGCTTGGCGGTTTTTGGAACAGTTAAGTAATGGCTTCAAGGAGAATTTCTCTACAAGGAAGACGGTAGGCACAGCTGCAGTAATAGGAGCCGATGCCGACTGGAAAAAGGATGTAAAGAAGGAGATAAGCGAGCTCAATAAGAAATTTGATAGGCTTGTGTCTACTTTGCAGAATGGACCTCAGAGTCAGCCACAAGGAGGTCAAGGAGGACCAAAGACTCAAGAAGCAAATCAAGTCTATGGTCAGGGTCAAGGTCAATATGGCAATGGAAGACCCTATAGACCATATAACCAAGGTCAGCAGAATTTCAATAACCAGAGGCAGAGCAACTACCAAGGGCAGTCATCCAACCCGCCCAGGCAGCATCAACAGGCAAACAATAATGGCAATGCCAATGGAAATGGCAGCAGCAACAATAGGGGGCCCAATAACTCCATCAACAATGCCCCAGGGACGCAGGAGGATCTGGTCGCGAAAATGTATGAAATGTTCAACACAACACAACAGCAATCGCAGGCCAATGCGAAAGCCATCGTCAATATGGAGAGGCAAATTGCCCAAATGGCTGAAGACCAACGAAAAAGAGATAATAGGAAGCTGCCAAGTACCACAGAAGTCAATCCGACCCATGGTCAGCGGGCCGGAAAGGAACATGTCAACACTGTCGAGGCTGAATGGAGGAAAGTCACCCTGGAAGATCTGCTAGAATCGGGAAATGAGGCAGAGAGTGAAAAAGAAGAAGAACTTAAGGAAAAAGTGGAACGCCTAGTAACATCACATATTTTAGTCGTTGTTGAGCCCTATTCTTAGTGAAATTATATCATATACATCGTGGTATTCTCACTTTTCGTGCCAGCACTTGTTTGGAAAGAAATAATGAGAACAGGGACTAAAAGTGTGCAATTTGGAAGAAGTTTGAAGATCAAGGCAAAATCAGGAAAAGACGTACGCGCGCCGCGGAAATCATCAATGCGCGACGCGGGTATGAGGCGGTGGAAAGAATTGAAATTCCGATAAAACGGGGATAAACCCCTACGCACGACGTGGGATCCATCAATGCACTGAGAGGTCTCGAGATTTTTGCAACTATAAATAGAGGCTTTTAGGTCGAAAAAACTAGCGAAGACCTAGTGTGAAATCGACCCCCAAGGCTCTTTGACTACGAGATTTAGCTTCAGCAACCATCTTTTGGTATTTTCATGTTTTTATCTTTAATTTTCAATTAGTTAAATAGTTAGTGATAGTGGCTAGTGTCTTTGGGAGTGAAAACCATTGACATTGAGTCTTTGTTTCTGTTTTTAGATCTTTTGGATACTGTTTTGTGTCATTGGATCTGAGTTTTGAGTTAATGAATCATTTGATTACAAGTAATTGCTTCTTTTCGATGTTTTATGCTTGTGAATAATTGTTGGATGTTTGGAGTGTGTTTGACGTTTGATTTGCCTTTGTTTGCTTCTGATTTGGAGATTTACTTTTGATTTCAGTAAGTAATAATGTTTGGTTGGTAGTTTAGTTTAGTTCATGCCTGCTTGGAATTGTTTTATTTTATGCTTTTTGGTATTAATTGTCAAAAGTTAGGAACTAGGTCCTCTGACTGTAGCGTGACACTGCAGTTGGTAATCTGTCACCTGTCTCGACCACGTAACTCATGTGGATCAACCCTGACTTCCACTGTGCTAAGTGTGTGTGTTAGGTATTTTTTTATTTTTGACCGCATGACGACCGCTGCGATGTCATAAGGCAGTGGAAAAACTAGTCGAAGAGCAAACCCAGCAAATTTAGGACCAACATACATCCAAACTCACGGAAGTGGTCAACAACCTCAATTCTGCCCATACAGAAGTTCAAGCTAAGCTTACTTCATTGTCTATTTTGGTTGAGAATCTCTCAAAATGAGCTGCTGAGGAATTTGATGTTCAGTTGAAAAGTTTGAGGAAAGATGTCGAAGATGCGAAGAAAACAATAGCGGCATATGAACCAAAGGTACAAGAGTAAAATGCGTACAAAGAAGCGCATAAAATAAGTGACCAGCAAATGAAGATTTTGGTCTCTTAAACCACAGACTCCATCTAAAAGGATATTGCACCACTTTTCACACTGGTTAGTCGATTACCGGGTGCTCCGAAGCCTTCCATGCCTTCGTCACAAGGGGGAGAAGGACCTCGACTAACAACACGCCAAACACACATCACCTTTGCTTCAACAACAACCATTACAACCCTAGCACCACTCTCTCAAACAACAACTACCACTGCTGGTCCGACTACAAAACCATTGTTTGGATTCACTTCAGCACCCTCATTAACGACAATCTCCACAACATCACAATCTACAACTGTTCCTCCTGTTTGGGGAAAAACATCATCAACCACATCTGAATCCACCTCCAGCCTTATAAAAAGATTCTCTGGTGGAATCAAAATCGGAGCAAGTTCTACACCTTCATCAACATCAACAAAGACAACAACTTCTCAAGTTCCTCCTTAGTCAGGCCCTTCGGTTGACAAAGGAAAGAAGATTGTTAAAGTATTGTCTAAAACTGAGGAGAAGAAACTGAAAGCAGAAGAGTACGAGAAGTTGAGGCACTTGTACGTAATCTCAAGAGACAGGGCTAGAAAGAAAGAATTCTTGGTCCAGTAAATAAGATATGGACATAGGAGACGATTATGAATTTGGCATTTACAACTGTGGAAGAGTTTGACCGGTTGCCACTTGTTTCATTCAGTGATGAGAATACAACAGAGTTACAGCTAGACATCCCATTCAATCTGAAGCCCTTTCCTGCAAATGTCTATGACATTGAGTTTGATCCGGCTGATAAGAGAAAATTTCAAGAGCAAAAAGCCAGGTTTCATGCGAACCTTGTTGTTGATCAAACACATGTCTGGTCTTGTCTAAAGATTTTTGGGATTGACCGAATCGAAACAGGACCACTCTTTGAAGAGATTTACTAAAATTTCACCTATCATGTCCGAAGAGGTGAATAGAATATAGAAAGCTCTTTCACTGTAGCTGACTTTCCCCTTATGAACCCTAATGACTTCGTTGTACTTGTTGAAAGATTCTACAGCCTGACACAAACGAGAATCTCTCAGCAGGTTGGTCTTACAAGAGGTCAAAGAATAATTGGAAGGTTTATGGGTTTGTATCTTCGAAACTTCGCTGTATATGATTATGAAATCGCAAAAACTTTTCAAGCAATCTGTTCCAGCTGCGAATAAAGAACTTAGAGAGATAAATAAAATCAGCGATGGAAAGATTCTACAAAAACCATGGGGAGTAGTGTACAAGGGAAAACTTTCAAAAAAGAGTCCACTGAAGAAGCTTTTCTTTGATATGGATGAAAAAGAGAAGTTTCCTTCTACATTTTTGGAAGGAATGATAGTGAGAGTGACGGTGAATAATGAGAACTCTGATGATGCGAAGCTAGAGGTGTGTACTCATCTGAAGTGGTGGTTACAAATTCGGAGGGAATTGAACATAGCCTTTCACATGTTATAAACTTCGGATACCTGGCATCTTCACCACAAAGGGGGAGAATGTTAGGATTCTTGTTGTGATGAAATTTGATATCTGAAGTACTTGTGTTCCTATCCGAAGATTGTGGTGTATGCAAAGTTGGAGACTGATACGAAGCTGGTGATTATACAAAGTTTGTGTGCTTATCAGAAGACAGTTTGTACTTATCTTTTTATTAGAGATAATGTATATGGTTTTCATACTTATCTGTAACTAATTGGATTGAGTGTTTATCCAATTAGATCTTAGTATTTAAACACCCATAACCCTAGATGTTTAGTACTTACTTTTTACTTAGTCGTTTATTCATTGTAACGTTCTTAATAGTTGCTCATCATAAAGATTTGGAGCACTATCTTTTTACATTGAATAAAATCATTCGACTGGTTGAATATTCATACACTTGTGTTCTCGTTGTTTTGCCTTTGTTCTTAATTTAATCTTACAATTCTCCTCGTTAAGGTCAGACCCGACATGTGTGTCCGACGATGTTGTGTAAGTGGTATTTGATGTTTTTATTCATTTCGAATCTCCCTCCATTTTTGGAACCCCCCCTTCCATTTAGGTGCTACTTCAACAATTTTCAAAAAATTTATATACTTAAACAGATTTTAATTATTATCTGAACTGAAAATCGAAAGTACGGTTTATAAAATGTCTTTGTCGCTTTGACGTTTATTTGTAAAAGTATCATATATCTCGTTGAATTTCATAACAAGTTTGTTAATGTCTCGATATGTCGTGTATAGTTGGTCTTTTTACAATAATCCACACAACCTAGTGCGTTTGAAATACTTGTGTAATATGTGCCCAAAAATGATATCTCGCTTGCGTATTCCGGCTGTCACGTCCTCGGGTACATCGACTTGTGCCCATGCTAAAGTTTTTTCCTCACGGGGGTTTACGATTGAAGAGCGGTGGTACAGGTAGGCTCGACAGGCTTCTTGGAGCTTTTCCTTTTTAGTGGGGCCGGTTTGAGTTTGGGTATAGAATCTGGCTTGGATTTGTGTTGGGTTTCAAGTATAGAATAGGGTTCGGATTCGGTGATAGGGCTGGGTTGGGTTTCGGGGACATATTCAGTTTGCGATGACAAGTTGTATGGGGGAAAATAAATGGGTGAATGGGGTTTGTTAATGATAAAATGTAGGTTGCATCTCGATATAATGAAATTGCAGGGGTGAAAAAACGATGACGTTCCATTTGTAGGATATATGTGAAGGGTTTTGTACAATCTATGAACTATAAATTTCCTAAGTTCACATGCAACCCTAAGAAAGATCTATGTTTTCTTCTATGAACATATAATAATATAACCTAAAGGCTAACATCTAATTCTAAAGATCAAAACAAGAATTACCAACCTTTGGATCTTGTTCTTGAAGCCAGCAGCACAAGTGTCCTGCCTCAAATGGTGTCACACCCAAGCAATGGAGGAGAGAAATCAGCAGAGTAATTTTGTGATGAAGTTGGCGCAGGTTTTGAGCCTCTAGGGGGTTCCTTTTATAGCCTCCAGGTGGCTACAGTAGAAACCCTAGAGGAGCCCCTTAACGGACTAGCCTGTTATCCATTTGGGCAAGCCCCCAAAAACCCAAACTAGTGTTTCGAAATTATGGAGATGGCGTCCAAAATTTCGCCCAACTTGAAGCTTCCACTGGCTAGCCTTTTATTTGACAACGCCTAGTGATATCAAGTATTTTAGGCGTTGTTGAGCCCTGTTCTTGATGAAATTATATCAAATATGTCTGGGTATTCTCACTTTTCGTGCCAGGACTTGTTTGGAAGAAAAGAATGGAAACAGGGACTAAAAGCATGCAAAAGGAAGAAGTTTGGAAAAGAATGAAAAATCCAGGAAATACGTACGCGCGCTGCGGATCTATGAAACGCGCGACGCGGTCTTAAGTCGGTGTAACACATTCAAATGACGAAAAAACGGGATCTGATAAGTACGCACGCCGCGGATTCTTCATTTGCGCGGTGCGGCCTCGAGAAATTTGCAACTATAAATAGAGGCAATTCCAGCCGAAAACCCTAGCAAAGACCGGGTGTAAAATCGACCTTGAAGCTCTTTGACTCCAAGATATCGTTCCAGCAACTACTTAATTGGTATTTTATGTTTTTGAATTTAATTTCCTTTTAGTAGCAAGTAGTAATTGTAGCTAAAGTCTTTGGGAGTGACAACCACTGACTTTGAGCACTTTAGGTTTTTGTTTTAGCATCATTGGGTACTGTTTGGATGTTTGGAATCTGAATTTGGTTAATGAAAGCATTTGGTTACAATTAAACTTGGTTTATGAGTATTTTGACGTTTTGGATGTTTGTTTGTGTTCGGATTGTTTGAATTGTGTTTTGGATCTTGTTTTGGCCTTGTTTGGGACTATTTCCTTTGCTGAAATCAGTAGCCAAATAGGTTAGCTTAGGTATTGAACTTTGGCCAGTACTTGTTCAGTTGGACTATAGCTATTGGTTTAGGTTATACCTTGTGATTGTTTGGATGTTTTGGATGCCTTTGTTTGCTTCTGATTCAGAGATGCACTTCTGATGTCAGAAAGTGACTAGGTTAGTTTGAGTTGAGTTTAGCTTATGCTTGGCTTGACTTTGTTTGGTTATTGCTTTTGGGTAGTTGAGCACTCAGAAACTAGGTCCTCCGACTGTAGCGTGACACTACTAGTTGGTAATCTGTCATTTAGTCTAACCACGAAGCTCCTGCGGATTGACCCTGACTATCACTGTACTAGTGTGTGTGTTAGGTTTTCTTTATTTTTGACCGCACGACGACCTAGGCATGTCAAATTTTGGCGCCGTTGCCGGGGAGCTGTGCGCTTAGATTAGGTGATTTGTAGGACTTAGTTTCTGATTTTTGATGTTTGATTTTAGTTTGCTGATTTTTGGTATGTGTACATCCTTATAATGGGTGATTACATGTACCCAGATCAGTATTATGAAGATTATGAAAATCCGGCCGACACCTTTTACGAGGATGATTGCTACAATGGATCACCCGATGACAATGGATGGCGGACCGATGAGTCATCTAAACCTGAAAATTCTGTAACTTGGGCCCAACTTTGGGTACTCTGGTATAACACTCACCAAGAGCAGAAGGACCAGACTGATGCTCTTTTAAGTTTGCAAGCTTCTTTAGATAGGTTAGAGAAAAGTTGGAAATGTTCACCACCTTCGCCAGAACCGGAGACGAGTAATTTTTATACCAATGATAATGTGTGTGAACTTGCATCACCTGAATATGGGATGGAAGGGCATGCACCATGGGAAAATCAAGAGACCATTGAGAGGGTCGAAAATGTTGTTGAGGAAGAGGTTGTAGGTGACAATGCTACCTATGACTCAACAACTTTTGATGTTTTTGATGTTTTTGAAAATGTTGATAATGTCGAGCTGGTGATGAGTGAATCCATACCATCACCGGACGATTTGATTGATGAGGATGTTGTGGAGGAGGCTGTAAGTGATAGTACAGACCCCAGCCCAACCATCCCCGAAATTGTTGAAGTTGTTGATACTATTGGGGAAGGGGGTGTAGATGACAATACTACCCCCGAACCTAGAATTTTTGAAAATTTTGAGTCTTTTGAAAGTAAGGATCTGGTGATGGGTGACTTTGTACCACCACCAGATCAAACCAGTCACTCACTCTTGGTACCGATCCACCAGTTGGACGATGATCAAGAAGATGATACCGATGAGTTGGTCTTTGAAAACAAGAAACATGATTTTATCACCACTCATGATCCATTCATGAATGGAAAATTAGATGTAATCAATACTATCGATGAGGACATATGGAAGCATCCTGATATGTTGCCTTCCGATTCCATTCGATTGGAAAATTTTTATTGGTACTGCAAACCAAAATTGCAACCTGAAGATAGCATGCGAGACACTAGCAACCGGGGTGTGAAACAACTACTAGAAGCGACCCTGGGCGCGCTTCACGTCAAGCCAGTGATTTTGAGGAGATATAGAAGGAAGGACCGAGCTTGGAGGTTCAAAGCTACTTCCAAGCACTCGCGGGAAATCATCAGAAGACGGCAGCTGGGTAGCAACAGGAGAACCAACAAGCCATTCGACCCAGGAAAGTTTGAGGAGCAGTGGGTCAACAAAGGGATGGTGGTAACTGGAAATCAGTGAAGGAAGAAGGCATACGATCCACCGTAGCTGTAGAATGATTGTACGTCTGGCTGAAGACGTTAAACTTAGCGCTTGTTGGGAGGCAACCCATCGTGTCATAGGTTAGGTTTTATATTTCTTAGAATTAATTAGGAAAATACATCAATCTTCTGCAGGTATTAGTGGTCTAAAACAAGTGTGGGGTCGTATGAGAAGTTTTTAAAATTTTGAAGACCGCGCCGCGGGTTTTTGAATTACGCGACGCGGGGTCCTAAACCAACCCGATGCGCAGGGTTTGATTTGGTGACACGCGCGACGCGCAAAGTGCAAATGCGCGACACGGGGAACGATCAGTCGGTTTTCTCCTATATTAAGGTAAGCCGCGACTCAACACACACCTCACACGACTCGGAGCTCTGATCGAAGAATTTCTCTCGCGTTTTTTCTTGCTCATTTTATTTCTACTACCAAGGTACGCTATTCTAACTATCTATTAGTTGTTAAAACTAGCAATTAGGTAGTTAATTTTAGTGATTTGTCCAGAAAAGTTCAAAACTTAGAATCGCTAATGCTAACTCATGGGGTGTTTGTTTTGCCAAATGGAGACCCTAGATGAGTTAGTCGACACTTAGGCTACCTTGTCGTATGATTGGATCGAGTTTTGGCAGGTTAAATCGTGAGTTTGATTCGGGGTTTTGCAAACAGCCGCTCGCCGCGATGCGCCTTGCTCTTGGGCTGCGCCGCGGTGCGGTATGGAAGAAGGGACTAATTTTGCAAAAAAATTTCTTTTGTGGCTATGTATCTTTTTTGCAGATGATGTTCAGATTAGATCACCCTTTCCTCCAGTTCCCAGAGGGACTGGCCAGCTCAGCGGAGTATATTTTGCGGAGAGATGCACTGACTGGTCGCCGGGTTCTTGAGGCAACAATCATTGACAGGGATATTTTGAGAGACGCCGGACTCTAGGGTGCGATCGAGCCATTCCTACATCGCACCTGGACTCATGAGGAGGCGTCATTCACATGCCGGGGCAGGGACAGGATTATGGCCACCGAGGAGGACGTCGTCTACACTGAGCTGCTATTGGAGTTCCTGTCCACCATCCACTTCGCACCTCGGGCGTCAGACCTACGTTCCAGGATTATACGATTTTGATTGGGAGGTGCACAGAGGGAGTGCAACCTCCGGGAGTTCGGGAGGAGAGTCGGGTTATACACTCTAGCGGACCTCCAGCATCACCATTTCATGCAGTTCTTCGGGGCGTGTATCCAGGGGCAGCCGGAGAGGTCCGGCAACATGGAGATTTGGACACCACTGTCTAACGCTATCCACGAGGCGGGGACCTCGAGGGAGAGCCACCTCCGCGACCCAATCCACTGCCTCATGCACCGTATCGTCTCCACCTCCATCATGTAGCGAGAGGGGGCGAGAAGGTGTCCGGGGAGGACATGACATTCTTCTGGGCTCTCCTCGACCCGTCCCGATTCCTCCACCTCCCCTACGCCCTCGTAGTTGCTCTCTCCACTCACTCGACGGGAGCCTCCACTAGCAGTCATTGGCCCGGGGGTATTTCATTACCTGCCTGGCCCGTTCATATGGGATCCTTACTGCCGCCGTGGCCGCTTCTTTGACCGCGCTACCTCCGTCTCGCACTACAGCACGCACTCTTGAGAGGATGCGGCTCATTGAGCAGCAGCCCCCGGGGTAGTTCATCCGGGCACCTACAGAGCCTCCCCAGGTACCCCAGTCGGCATAAGCTCGGCCAGGAAGGAGACGCCGGAGGCCAGAGCCAGCACCAGCAGCCCCGGCAGAGTCACAGCCGCAGGAGGACCCAGCGGCCATGCACCGACTGGAGGCTAGAGTCACGAGGATAGAGGACCAGCTCGAGTGGATCGGGGAGGTACTTCTACAGATTGCATCAGCGCAGGGTA
The DNA here is from genome assembly GCA_023525715.1 of Cichorium intybus. NCBI lineage: Eukaryota > Viridiplantae > Streptophyta > Magnoliopsida > Asterales > Asteraceae > Cichorium > Cichorium intybus. The sequence continues at coordinate 56,798,355 of CM042017.1, read as the reverse complement.
TGCGCCCCCGACCATTCCCAGCCAGAGCCCACGATCACGAGGCTGGATCCTCCAGGCTACCTGGTGGTGATTGATGTACTTTTTCTTCTTTCTTTTCCTTTTTCTTTTTTGGGATATATGTACAAAACTTATGACACCACTATCTGTATTATGGTTATAATTTATTTGTTATGTTTGCTTTTAATTTGTTTGTTGAGTTACGCATGATATACCAAATAGGAAGGAGTTGTCTCAGACAAGTGTGGGGTCACCGTGCCCCCTCCACTTGTCTTGACCACCGGCGTGTTCACTGTAGCGCTACAACTCCAGCATACGAAATCAGGGATCCGTTTGTTCGCAATTATACATGTGATACTGAGCACCAAGCAATCTATCATCCAAAAAGGGGTAACTCTTTCTCCCTTGTTTTGAAATAATTTTTGTACAACGGGGACGTTGTACAGTTTTAAGTGTGGGGTGTGGACGGTCGAAAGAGTAGTTTTTTTTGAAACGAATGGTTTGTGATTGTGATAGCAATTAGTATTTTTCAAGAAATACTATATAGTTGTGATCATGCTATTTGTTGAGTCAAATAAGTTGAGTTTTACGAGTTTAGAAGATTGAGTTGTTTTAGGATTGGAGTTTAGGAAGGAAATCTCAATCTGTGGCCTTTGTTGTTCGAGCCGGTAAGTCTAAAATGTGTGGGACTTATGCACCTTACCACCTAAGATCGTCTGGTCTGGGATGGTCTTTCTGAAAGCTCGTTACATGGACAACATCGAAAGTCATGGACAATTCCTTAATGGCCTTTAGAAACTGAATGAGTAAGTACACTTCATTGTGGACAGAAAGTTTGTAATCAAGGGTTCTCTAGAAAGCCATGAATTCCAAAGAACGATTCAATTATGTTTTCGCAAACTATTCCACTCTAACTCATAAAACAATAAACTTTGAAACTGAACACAGTCAAAAATTGTTTGAGTCTTTATTATAATTTGTTAAAAACTCTCTTGCTTGGGGACAAGCAAGGCATAAGTGTGGGGTGTTTGACAACGCCTAGTGATATCAAGTATTTTAGGCGTTGTTGAGCCCTGTTCTTGATGAAATTATATCAGATATGTCTGGGTATTCTCACTTTTCGTGCTAGGACTTGTTTGGAAGAAAAGAATGGAAACAGGGAGTAAAAGCGTGCAAAAGGAAGAAGTTTGGAAAAGAATGAAAAATCAAGGAAATACGTATGCGCGCCGCGGATCTATGAAACGCACGACACGGGCTTAAGGCGGTGTAACACATTCAAATGACGAAAAAACGGGATCTGATAAGTACGCGCGCCGCGGATTCTTCATTTGCGCGGTGTGGCCTCGAGAAATTTGCAACTATAAATAGAGGCAATTCCAGCCGAAAACCCTAGCAAAGACCGGGTGTAAAATCGACCTTGAAGCACTTTGACTCCAAGATTTCGTTCCAGCAACTGCTCAATTGGTATTTTATGTTTTTGAATTTAATTTCCTTTTAGTAGCAAGTAGTAATTGTAGCTAAAGTCTTTGGGAGTGACAACCATTGACTTTGAGCACTTTAGGTTTCTGTTTTAGCATCATTGGGTATTGTTTGGATGTTTGGAATCTGAATTTGGTTAATGAAAGCATTTGGTTACAATTAAACTTGGTTTATGAGTATTTTGATGTTTTGGATGTTTGTTTGTGTTCGGATTGTTTGAATTGTGTTTTGGATCTTGTTTTGGCCTTGTTTGGGACTATTTCCTTTGCTGAAATCAGTAGCCAAATAGGTTAGCTTATGTATTGAACTTTGGCCAGTACTTGTTCAGTTGGACTATAGCTATTGGTTTAGGTTATACCTTGTGATTGTTTGGATGTTTTGGACGCCTTTATTTGCTTCTGATTCAGAGATACACTTCTGATGTCAGAAAGTGACTAGGTTAGTTTGAGTTGAGTTTAGCTTATGCTTGGCTTGACTTTGTTTGGTTATTGCTTTTGGGTAGTTGAGCACTCAGAAACTAGGTCCTCCGACTATAGCGTGACACTACTAGTTGGTAATCTGTCATTTAGTCTAACCACGAAGCTCCTACGGATCGACCCTGACTACCACTGTACTAGTGTGTGTGTTAGGTTTTCTTTATTTTTAACCGCACGACGACCTAGGCGTGTCATTATTCAACTATTGAATAATTACAAAACCAGTCCCTGCACTTTTAATTAATTAAATTAATCACCAAATTAAATCCAATTAATTCTAGATTAATTTCTAATTAATTATTATAGTTTCTAATTAATATATTAACACTTAAATATATTAATAAACTATTTATTTATTTCTATTGATTTATTAAACGATTAATAAATCAACTTTTCTCTCTACTAACTTCTACATCAATCCTCCTGCTATGAGGGCAACCCAAATGGACTTTGCTTCTATTAACAAGATAAATACAAATATAAAGTCATGGCTTAGACACCTAATCCAACAGTCTCCCACTTGGATAAGTCTATGACTTTAATTTATCTTCTGATTAATAAACCACTTGCAGCTTCCTAGAAACTGCTGCCGAACTCTGACCTAGTCAGTTCTGTCCAAAGATAAGTGATCTTATGATCCTTCGTCTAACAAGATATTTTCAGACATGAGACATGGATTGAGATTAATCTCTGTCCGATACTCTGTTTCTCGATTTCCAATTCTGCTTATGACTTTAGAACTTCTTATTGCACACATCAATTTAGTCCAGGCTGGCCAACACTTTAGTCAACTTCAAAATCATCGAGAGGCCTACAGATATCTATTTCCCATCAGGGTCAAGGAACAAATAAGCTTCGACTCATATGCTTGTGTCATTTACTTGTCAAAACCGTACACAACAATGCGTTTTATAACATCGAGTTACCGAGGCGTTTACGCATTATCAATGCACAACCGACTCGCAAATTTCAACTCATATGTCTCCGCTTCAAGATCATAGGATATTATCATCTCAACATTTCTCGTGATTTAATCCATGAAGCAATCTATTGAGCGCGGGTTTATCCAATACTGACATCTCTATTTCTAAGCACTCGTGAACATCGTAGTAGTCTTACTGCAATATCTAACTCCTTAGACAATCTATAAACCAATTCACGACAGTTTTCGTTCATACTTACTCCCTACAAGTATGAGTGACTGTGGACCTTTGAATAATCAAATTTTTCAGGAAGTGAAACATGCAAAAACGAAACACAAAATCTGACTGGTAGCTGCTCTTGCTTATTACCAAGTCTCCTTGAGGTAATCACCAAGTCGGATTCTTCATAGGAGTATTATCGGTTTCTAGACTCCTTTTAAACTTTTTAATTCATGTTGTGTATCTATGTCTATATGACCTTTCACTCTTCTATGTATCCAAATGTCTCACATTGATACACTTTATCCAATCGGACATTCTTCCGATGATATCTCAATTTGGTCATATATAATCATTCTCACTAACATCTCCATTCTGTGTACTATGACTTTCCATGGTTCTTGGGATCTTTAGTCCACACGACTGCACCCTAAGACTATTTCGAGATGTTACGATGTGTCGGTGACCCACACGTGCTCCATTGGAATACCAACGAAACTCTTTAACCATTAAGTCCTTTTACTTATTTGAAACTCTTTTCAAATAATTATTAACATTTACCCCAATCATTTTCTAATGATTTCTCACGTATGTACAGAATCCATTAAGTATTCCCAACCAGGTCATATCCTGAATCTGACTCACTATGCTCAAAGCGTTAAGTCATCAGGATATGTTCATGACACTTTTGATCGATCCAAGAAGCTCGTGGAATTCGATCTAATCTTATTCCAAACCCTTTTGGAATCTTAGGATTACTTACAAACCTTGTGTCATGATTTTCAATAACTATTTCCTTTCGGAGACTCTTTCTCATGCATCTTGAATCTTACAAAGATCATGCTTACTATGGCTAGGTCTATACTAATGATAACATCTATCTGATAGATGTTTATGGATTATGTAAGTATGTTGCACCTTCTTTATATCTCTCATGCCAAATCATCACACTTTGTGATGATTGAAAACTCCTTTCCTGGGCAATGCATCTTGAATCTCATCAAGATCATCTTGGCAGAGTTTCGATCTATCTTATAGACGTTTATAACCACCTGAGTATGCCGTATTTCTATTAAGTCTTTCATAGCGATCCGTCTCTTAACACCAAGTCATTACACTTTGTAATGAAAAGAGACGTTTCCTAGAAACAGTATGTAACCCACATATGGGGACAGTAGATAACAGCGATACTCCCACTGGCTTTGACACGGTTATGGACTATTCACAAAATCCAGAACTTTGGCACATTTTGAGAATCCAAACCTTTCTGACATCTTAATGGAAACCTTTCAGCCCTTTCTCAAAATCCAATCCTTTGGCATATTTTGAGAATCTGAATATCCTTTCTTGCGAGATGCCCGTGGGGTAATCCCGGGCCCATGTACCTTTGTATTTGGGAAACTCTTTGTGAGTCCCTATTAGTGTGCCGGTAATCCATACGCGCTCCACTGACGACTTACAATGTGCCATGCAGTATCCTTTCGGATTTCATCTTCTATTGTGAGTGCTTCTCTCGGAATCAATTACTTGACTCTGAGTATCGTCTCACTCAACCAGATGTTCTGAAGGTATGTTTCTGTCCATATTGCTTTCTTTTGATGATTCAATTACTCCCATTGGTTTTTAGACCAGGTGTAAAATCAATCAAACTGTCACATAGACTGTATCTCGTCCTAAGGTTCTCTTAATTGGTAGCAACCGGGCTCACCAATGCTTCCAAGTAGTCGGATTGTAAACCCGTACCAACTATGGTGTCTTACCACCAATCGGTATGTCACCTCGATCATAACTACTTATGATGGTGATTAGTACTACTGCTCAAGAGGAGATTATGTCAGTTGTAGAACAGAAATTTGATTTCTGCTCCAAGCCTAGTGATGACTAAAGGTTCTTGCACTTGGCAAATCCTGAACTCATTCGGTTCTGTCCCAACTCCCACTGTTTCCTTAGAATTTGAGTTCTTTCTAAAAGAGCTCTTCTTTTTCAGGTATAGCGGGATAGCCAGTGATACGACATTGTTGATCAGGTTTAGGCTAGTCATGAGGTTCGGACGAACACTACAAGACCATGGACTCTCTATGTCCAAGTGGGACAATCCCAGCTTTACATTTCAGACAGTGTCTTCAAGACCTACTTAGTCTAGGATGTGGTCGGAATATGGTTTATATGGTCTAACTGGTTTAGTATTTAATTCATCGCAAACTAATTGACAATGTATCTCATACATCGAGGATCGAACTGTTTCGACCAATGCTCCATCATCTTCCCTAAGACACATTATAACCATTAATGTTCTTGGAAGAGAATGAACTGTGAAACATTTTCCCCGTTTATGTTGTCACTCAGGTTCTGTGGATCTTGTACTTCCTTTGAGGTCCTTGAACTGTTCAAGGTTTTAATTCAATCTCTTATTCTGATAAGCGAAGCCATATTCGTCATACCGAATGAAAAATATCGTGAAGTACAAACAATTGTGTTCTATTTGACGATTCGAGCAATACACAGCAACTGATGCGTCCGTTGCTCCTAATCTCAATGTCTTATGACTTTGTTAATTCTGTTCAAGACTTGCAATCTTTAGTTGACTCTAAGTCAACTGATTCCAAAATCCTATCCTCTGTATCTTTGGGTGATTCATTCTTGTCATATGTGCTTTATAAAGAACTTAATCATCATCTGACTCTAAGTCAAATGATTCCAAAGTCCTATCCAACTGGATCTTTGGTTGATTCATTTCTTGACACATTAAGAATTCAATTCATCATGATACTCTAAGTCAAATGATTCCAAAGTCCTGTCCAACTGGACCTTTGGTTGAATTGATTCTTATAACATTTATATTAACAATCATAAATGACACAATTCCTGAATCCAAACACTTTGGATGCATTATCATTCAAGTTATTACTAATCATGCATTCAGCACATTCATATAACATTTCATGGACAATTTCAAACAACAGGTGTTAAAAAGAAAATCGATAATTTTATTAAAACAAAATCCTTGAACAATGTAATATATGATAGACAATGTCATACGCATCTAATAAGCTGATAACATGATTTCAATATCTAACTAAACTTCAAAACTGCATGAGCTGGAACTCCAATCCAAATGTGCTCCTATGCGCCAAAGTCCCGTACCCTACTGATTCCCTGCATACAAACCAAAATGTGACTATCACATTATGTATCAAGGAATTATGGAACATGAGTTTTGAGGTTTTTAGATATACTTGAGCTTTCAAAAGATTTTGACCTTGGAGCATCTTTCAATCTTTCCGCGACTGTATCCGATTCTGTGGATTCCCAATTTAAGACATGTCCAGACGATCTGGATCGTTTCTTGCTGCGTCTTTTCACTGGACTTAATCTAGAAGTAGTTGAATCATTGGAGCTATGCCTATCCAAGAGTGACTCGTATAAAGTCAATAGTGGATGCATTCCCATGAAGGCCCTTTTCCGGTCTTCCTTTCTATACGTCTGAATGAACAGATTGTACTTGCCAGTCAACGAAGCGAGTAGAATGTTAACACTCATTTCCTGACTCATGGAATAACCAAGTTTATACAATTCGCTTATGTATGTTTCAATCTAAAGAACATGCGAATCGATGCTACTTCCTTCTTTCAGCTTGCACTCTGCAAGCCTTTTGAAGATCCTAGCCCGTTCCTCTTCAATTGGTTTTGGAACCTTTCCTCAACCAGTTGCATTAACTCATATGGCCCCAATGACTCAAAATCCTTGCGGAACTCGGGGTCAATGGTTAATAGCATGAGGTCACGAATCTTTTTGGATTCATCAACCAAGAAGTTATGCTCATCACAAGAACTCTTTATGATGACTTGTTCCGGTAGAACCGAGATCGGATACTCGGTGAGATGAAGCTTGCCAGCAATGACCAGAACCAGTCTCCAATTGTGAAGCCATTCCTTACAGTTAACGCCAGTCAGCCTTTCCATATTTGGCAGGTGTATTCTGATGCTTTCAGAAATGGGTGAAGGATGAGAGGGAGGAGAATAGACACTTGATTCAGACATCTACAATAAACAGAATTTAATAATTTAATTAATCCTTTTAAATAATTACCCAATTTATTATTTATTAAGGCTAGGACCCAAAATACCCCAACTATGATGTGAAGAGGGATGCCGTAATCACAACATAATGGTCATTAAGGTAGATAATACACTTATCAATTTCATCTTATGAAATCCCTAGATCTGTTGAGACTCATTGAACTTATTCAATGGCATGTTTAGTCTCGGATGTGCCCCACTATTTGTGACTGGGATGCCGATGATCACAAACTGGGTGTGAATAACCATGCAAGATAGCTTGGTACTCTCGAAGTCAATTACCATCTCTAATTGACGTGCCGGTTAACCACACACGCTCCGCCAATAATGGTAAAATCGAGAAACCCATTGCAACTCTTTGTGAACCCCTATTGGTGTGCCGGTTAACCACACACGCTCCTCCAATGTTTCACAAAGTGCAATGTGCAACTTCATGGATTAGCAACTAATTCACATTTTTGACCTAAAGTAACTAGATTGGGATTTTGTTCAAAGTTCTAGTACTTTCAATTATAGCATTATACTTTTAAGAGGCTTAGTAGTTCTATCAAACCCGTTCGACTAACGACACTAGACTGACCAGGAGAGCGGTGGGTGAGAGTGGACACCCATTAGACTGCCATTTTATAGGCAGTCGCCTTATACCCTCTTTATAGGACAGTTTTGTGAATGAGGCCTACTAACGGTGAGACTAACCAGTTTTATCTTACATATAAATATTAACTTTTAATCATAAATATATAAGATATATTTTAATCTTATTAAAATATTCTAGATTTAATTTATTACAATTTTCGCAAATTAATATGAATTATTTGAAAATTTAAAATAAATCTTTAAGTGATTTAATTGGTCTTTTAATTAAACAATTTAATTAAACTAATTAAATCAAATATAGGCATCACAAAATTAATCAAATTAATTACCTATATTAAAACCCTAGATTTCGAAATCAGCATGCAAGAGATAAAAGGTTTCATTTATTCATTAGATAACAATTACCAAAAATAGCAACCTACTTACCAAGCATAGCAATTTTCGCCAAAAGGGGGTGGAGGCTAGGGTTTTCAAAACCCTAGCCACAAATGTCGACCAAAGCCTTCCAAGGGTTATATTTTTCGCAAAAAACCCTTGGTCAAGCAACCAGATATATCAAATTCACAAGAAAACAAGCCAGCTCTGATACCACTGAATGGTTTTGTACAATCTATGAACTATAAATTTCCTAAGTTCACATGCAACCCTAAGAAAGATCTATGTTTTCTTCTATGAACATATAATAATATAACCTAAAGGCCAACAATTAATTCTAAAGATCAAAACAAGAATTACCAACCTTTGGATCTTGTTCTTGAAGCCAGCAGCACAAGTGTCCTGCCTCAAATTGTGTCACACCCAAGCAATGGAGGAGAGAAATCAGCAGAGTAATTTTTTGATGAAGTTGGCGCAGGTTTTGAGCCTCCAGGGGTTCCTTTAATAGCCTCCAGGTGGCTACAGCAGAAACCCTAGAGAAGCCCCTTAATGGACAAGCCTGTTATCCATTTGGGCAAGCCCCCAAAAACCCTCACTAGTGTTTCAAAATTATGGAGATAGCCTCCATAATTTCGCCCAACTTGAGGCTTCCACTGGCTAGCCTTTTATTCAACTATTGAATAATTACAAAACCAGTCCCTGCTCATTTAATTAATTAAATTAGTCACCAAATTAAATCCAATTAATTCTAGATTAATTTCTAATTAATTATTATAGTTTCTAATTAATATATTAACACTTAAATATATTCATAAACTATTTATTTATTTCTATTGATTTATTAAACGATTAATAAATCAACTTTTCTCTCTACTGACTTCTACATCAATCCTCCTGCTATGAGGGCAACCCAAATGGACTTTGCTTCTATTAACAAGATAAATACAACTATAAAGTCATGGCTTAGACACCTAATCTAACAATATGGTGGTGGTGGTGATTCATTTGATGTAAAAATGTTTCTTGTCCCTCTTGATTTCCTTTGACTGGGCTTTTGATGTGTTTGGTGAATTGTTTGGAGCCATTGAGAATTTTTATGGTGGTAAAAATTATAAATAAAGAATATTGTTTGTTATGTAGAAAGTAAAGAAAGAATATTGTTTGTGGTGTAAAATTATTTCTCGATGTCTTCGATTTCCTTTGATCGGGCCTTGATGTTTTTGGGGAATTGTTTGAAGCCTCAGTAATCCTTTATTTTGGCTTAACATGTTCTTTAATCTCATATTGAGTACTAATATCAACACTAGGTTCTCCATTGTTGGAATCTTGAATTTCTTCAAGATCAATCTGGATCTCACTTTCCTCTTGGATATCATCTACTTTTCAAGGAAGACTGCCCTTTGAGAAACAAAGACTTTGTTCTCAGAAGGCATATACAAGAAATATCTAAAAGATCCAATAGAATATCCAACAAAATAACACTTCTCTTATACGGGTTCATGTTTTTCTTGAGCTTCATGACAAAACGTACGCCTAACATCCTCAAGCTTTAAAATATGCTAGTGATGGTTTAATACGACTCCATAATTCAAACAGTGTTTTGTAAACTATTTGTTGGTACAACATTCAGGACTTTTTGTACAAGCTTCTAGGTTATATGCCTAAAATTTTAAGAATATTGTAGTACAACCCATCATTGATCGGACCATATCAAGTAATGTTTGATTTCTCATTTCTGCTTCATCGTTGTGTTGTGGTTTCCTAAACGGAAATATGAGAGATGATCGTTAACCTCTCGACTAAGATACTCACCACCACTATCGGATCTGAGAATCTTAATTTTTTTCTTAGCTGATTTTCTACTTCGTTTTGGGAACTCATGAACACCTAAAAGGTTTATGACTTATGTTTAATAAGAAAAACATATCCATACATGTCGAAGTCATTAGTGAAGCTCACAAAGTACCTTTGACCTTGTTTGATAGCTAATTTGAACGATCTATATACATCAGTTTGTACAAGTTCCAATATATGTTTGCCCCTCTCACAATCCCTTATGAATGGTACCTTTGTTATATTTTCTAATAGACAAGACTCAAGTTCATCATAAAGAATTTTGGTCAATCTGCTTAAGCGATGTGTTTCTTGTGTATATAGTCAATATGACAATGCCACCAATATGATTTATCTAAAACATCTTTGAATAAATCAATGCTAAATATGCTTATACTAGTTTCATACATGTCATTACAAGGATTTTCTTTAACTTAAAAATATTGTAAACTAAAATTGAACCATTATCAACACCAACATAAAAGTCATCTCTATATAATGTATAAAATGAAATAATGTTTTATGCATATTTGGCGAGTATAAAAAATTTAACAAAACCAAAGATAGACCACTAAAAAGTTGAAGGTCAAAATTCACAATCATATGGATTGATGTTGTTGCATGTTTCCCGTAATTAGGTCTAGCTCCCCATATCTCAATTTCCAGCTTTCCCTTAGTCCTTGCATATTAGTACAAATGTGAGTATCGCATCCTGAGTCCAACACCCAAGAGTTACAAGTTAAAGTATTACGGAGTTCAATCATAAATATACATGAGCCACCAAACCCTTTGGCTTTGAGCTTCTTTAGCTCCTCCAAGTATTGCAGAAAGCTACACCTCCAATGTCCTGTCTCCTTGTAATGGGAACATAAGGCTTCCTGAGGATAATTTGATAGAGGTATCTCATGTTGATCATTAACCTTCTTAAACTTCAGGATTAAAGTTAGTTCGACCAACTTTGCCCTTCCCTTTTCTCTTACAATTTTTTGGCTTATTCTTTTGATACCTCATTCTCTTATAGTCCGTATGGGAATACTTGAGCTGGAGTGCTTTATTTTGACCATGTTAGACTTGGAGGGCTACAACATGATATTCAACTCCATGATAGACCTTTCCAGATTGTTCATATAAAAGTTGAGAATGCACTTATTGTATGAACGTGGAAATGAGTTGTGGATTATATATGTAGCTGAAACACCCTCGCTTAAGGCTTTTCATAAAACATCATTTTAACCCATGGTTTATCATCATTATTTCAAAAATCATCCTTTAGTAAAACTTCAATTTCATCATCTTCAAATAAGTCATTTTCTTTCAAAACCATTATAAAACACATGTGGTTTAATGAGTAATAATTTAGGTTTAAGTTGCGGAAAAAACACCATTTGGTCCCATTTTAGATAAAGCATTTTTGTTTATAAAGTAGCGAGGTTGTAACAATTTAACTACCATTACACAGCTTAAATGAAACCACACAAACCGTGGCCTTCTAAACGTCCAGCTCTTCTAAAGTCATCTAACTCCTCAACCTGAGTACACATCAAAATAAGTTAGGCAATTGAAATGCCTAGTGAGCTTACCCGAGGTTGACCCATTTCGAGTAGGCAGTGAACTACCACACTCGGGACAAACCCCCAAAAAATATGATTTTATTCACACTTCAAAAGTTACTTAAAACACCATAAGGATTTACTCAAAATAGATAGTTATGATATGCAAATGCAATGCATGATGCAACTATCCCAAACCCACGTCCATCTCATAAAAGTCCAACTCACCTCAATGGCACCTACCTAAGTTCACGAATGACACGCACGAAGCATGCCACTCGATCCCCGTATAGGCAAAACTAGGACTAGTGGCCATCACACTAGCCCTATGAGGGTTAGCAACTCCCTCAAGCGGTTCCCTATTGTCGGGAACGGTTTTCCCTAAATCCGGGACAAACATCTCATTTTGGGCATTTTGCCCATGATTTCCCTAAATTCGGGACAATCATGATTTCCCTAAATCCGGGAGAATCATCTCATTTTCGTCATCAGGTTCACTCGGTCAATCCCATCCTATAGGCAATGCAATGCACAAATAGGATGCTCAAAACATCTTTCAAAACATTATCATCATCTTTATTTGAAAACATCTTTAGAAGACTCATTTTCATGCTATGCACAAGTAATAATCATATAACACATTGCACATAATAACATGCATGAAAAGTATTTGATAACACACACAAAAGATAGTTGGAGGGATATGTACTCCCGGTAAACTCATCTGAAGGTCAACTGACGAGTCAACACTAACTCCACACAAGGTTGATGCATATGGAGGCGCTCCTAGACATCATCTCATCCATCAAATCATCTTACTTGAGTGCTAGCTCAAGTCCTTAGTCTCACCTCCAAGTCACTACAATATATCCCCTTCCTACAATACAAGAACGGAAGATATCATACTTGTTTCATCTAAAAGTCACATTATAATTGCTTCTTTAGAACCAAGAAAGGACAATCATCCAACATCTAAAATGAAGTCCTTGACCTTCTAATATAAGGAAAATCTTAGTTAAAACATTCCCAAAGTTTGGCATCAAAACAAGGACCCAAGGCCTAACCCATAAGGCTTAAAACCCAAAAATGAAGAAAATGTGGAAAACCCTCTGACACGGGTCGTGCTCCCCGGACACGGGCCGTGTCAGGACCAGCAGATTACACAGACCCTTTTACACGGGCCGTGTTCTACAACACGGGTCGTTTTCTGCACGCTGTAGCTTCATTTTTGCTAATTTTAACCCCCTTTTGACCCAAATGAAGTTCCAAATCAACCAAAGACCAATTATACATGAAAATACACATTTAATAACTCATTCCCAAGTATTCAACTCCCAATCCAAGTGTTCATGAATTAATTCAATGGAAATCACAATCCATGATCTTATTTCTTAGCAAGTGATTCATGAACTATGTTCCAAGTCAATCATTACACTTAACACCATCAAGTACCCAATTAGTTTCTTAACTAAGGTTATCCCTTAAAGGGAGTCATTCCCACATAACTCTAAAGAATATAGCCTCATGGAATTCCCAATTCCAATCATTGGTCCAAATGGTTAAAACCCATGGAATACCCAATTCTAATCCATCAATTGATAACTAGAAGTGGAGATTCCTTCTTCCATTTCATGGAATCATTAGAAAATGATCCTTACTCCACTTATACTTTCAAATTGATGCAATTAACCCATTCATCCATTAAACAAGAGATCCATTTATCATAATCATGAATAAAACCCATTTCAACACTCAATTCCCATTTTCTAGTGATTCAAGGTTTAAGACTTCAAATCAAAGGTTGGAATCCTTAAGGAATCATTAGAAATGAATCCCCTCATCCAAAACTACCATAAACATCCATCAATTTCTAGATTCCTCAACAATTCATCAAATCCCCAATTTCTAGGGTTCATAACACCCACTTGAATCTAACAATTGGTCTTAGATCATCCATGGATTGAATGTAGACTCCAATAACTTAGAAACATCAAATAAACATTGGGAAATCATAGGAATAACCTCATTCCACCATAAATCTCGAATTGGGTCAAAACCCCAAACCCTAACTCGAATTCAAAGCTAGAAGATGAAGGTTTTATACCTTAGATTGGCTAGGAACTTGAAGAGCTTGAACCATCTTCCATCTCTAGCATCAAATCCTCAAGAACCCTAGAAAAATTGCCACTCTCACCCTCTCATTCTCTCCAAATCGTGATTTTGCTGAAATGGGGAAGAACCCCCATCAAAACCTCACATACTTTAAGATTTGGCAAGAAGGGTCCCTAGAGTTTGGTCTTACTTCACCCAACACTCATAAAGTCAATTTTTCTAACTAGAAGTCTCTAAATTCACACTTATGCCCCTAATATAAATATTCAATTTCACTTGAGTCATTGACTAGGTCAACACTAACCCTTAGTTTCCCAACTTGACACAAATGGTCCCTTACACTAAAATTCTTCATAATTTAGATCCTTAATATTAATTCAAGGAATTATTTGACCTAATTTAAACTCCACATCAATTCCTTCATAATATCTCCTAATTTTCCAAACCCATGACTAGTCAACTCTACTTAGGGTAAGTTTGGCCAAATTGACACTTTTAGTCTTTATGACAAAATTTCTCACATTTGGTTACAATTTGATTTTAAAACTATATTTGGCTCTTTTATTTGCAATATAAAATATAACGAAGTATTAAATTTATTGATTTATTTGTTTTCTTTATTTACAAAATAAGTTTTATTTGTTGGTTTAAGCCCAAAACTCCTAGGCCCAAAACACGGATGTTACAATTATCCACCCCTTAAAAGGATTACGTCCCCGGAATCACCGATAAGGAATTAAGTACCCCTTTCCAAAAACTCAAGGTTATTCATGTTTTTAGCTTTAAAATATTATAAAACTCGTAGTATTATAAATTTCACTTTGTAAATTGTTTTACTTCAAAAATTACTTATCTCGGGTTTCTTTTCAAAAATGTTTTCCTTTAAAGCATACAATTATCAAACTTGAATTTTTTTCCACTTGACCCCTTGCTCTACAAAAAGATCGGAACACTCAACTTTGCGATAAATGTTTTGAAAGCATCGTTCTTTATGGGATGACTTTAATCAACCTTTGTGAAAAGAAAATACACTTTCGAATTCGTACAGTTTATATAAAACAATAAAGTTTCAAATTTATCTATGGCTATATTTTCATTGAATTTATTAACAAAATTCCAAAGAGATCAGCAATCCCGGGTATTCCTACCGATTCATGATGGCCCTTTGTCATTTATTTCTATAAAAGTCTTGCATTTTGTAACATATACTTGTTCAAAATTGTTTACAAAAATTTTCTCAAATTTTTAACAATACTTTTGAAAGTATTGGCGTCATGTCATTCTTTAATTCTTATTAGGATAGGTTATTCACTACTTCACATACCCCAATGTGATTAACGGTTTGATCCTATGGCCTCTAGTCTCATCATGCATCCATGTCTATTCACCCTAACATGAATCAGTAAATCACTATTCTCATAAGGTTCCATTGGTCACTAAGCCATCACTAACTACCAATGAACCTGATGATCTAAGTCTTTCTTGCGCCTTACATTAATGTTTCTCTAGTTCAGGCATTAAGGCGCAAACCATGCTACTCTTACATACGCTTAGTCTTCTAGAGCTAAGGCAAGGTCACCAGCTTGAACACCAAAAGATGTCGGTTGGGTCTCAAGAGAAGGTAAAGGTAAGGAAGAAAGGTTTAAGGGTTACGACAAAGAATTTCTTCAACAGCTCGAAGTCTTCACCTACCACCAACTTCACTGACACCATGCTCATCATGCTCCTTGCTTGCCCAAGGTTGACACTACGATTCCACTAGTCTCCTAACACTCCTTCATCCCTTAATCGACTCCTCAAGGTCCACCACCTTGTAAATCTCACTACTCTTCGAGCTTCATCCAATATAAGTTGTCCCTTTATTCGCCTTCTATCATGCTTAGAAGTTGCTATTCACACTAAGTTGCTCCTCATGTTGCCATGTACTCCTGATTCTTCAAGGTTACACTTCATATCCACTTAATAATCCTCATGCATGCATCCTCTTGCCAAGAATATTCATCATGCCAAACCGAATTCACTAATTAAATGGTTAGAACCTTAGTCACAAGCAAACACTTACCACTAAGTCCTAAAGGCCAACTACTTAAGAGGTCAAACATCCTTAAAAGCATCACAGTTTAAGTCTAAGCACTACTCCTAGTACCTAGTTCGCTTAAACTCATGCTCTGATACCAAATTGAAACACCCTCGCTTAAGGCTTTTCATAAAACATCATTTTAACCCATGGTTTATCATCATTATTTCAAAAATCATTCTTTAGTAAAACTTGAATTTCATCATCTTCAAATAAGTCATTTTCTTTCAAAACCATTATAAAACACATGGGGTTTAATGAGTAATAATTTAGGTTTAAGTTGCCGAAAAACACCATTTGGTCCCATTTTAGATAAAGCATTTTTGTTTATAAAGTAGCGAGGTTGTAACAATTTAACTACCATTACACAGCTTAAATGAAACCACACAAACCGTGGCCTTCTAAACGTCCGGCTCTTCTAAAGTCATCTAACTCCTCAACCTGAGTACACATCAAAATAAGTTAGGCAATTGAAATGCCTAGTGAGCTTACCCGAGGTTGACCCATTTCGAGTAGGCAGTGAACTACCACACTTGGGACAAACCCCCAAAAAAATATGATTTTAATCACACATCAAAAGTTACTTAAAACACCATAAGGATTTACTCAAAATAGATAGTTATGATATGCAAATGCAATGCATGATGCAACTATCCCAAACCCACGTCCATCTCATAAAAGTCCAACTCACCTCAATGGCACCTACCTAAGTTCACGAATGACATGCATGAAGCATGCCACTCGATCCCCGTATAGGCAAAACTAGGACTAGTGGCAATCACACTAGCCCCATGAGGGTTAGCAACTCCCTCATGCGGTTCCCTATTATCGGGAACGGTTTTCCCTAAATCCGGGACAAACATCTCATTTTGGGCATTTTGCCCATGATTTCCCTAAATCCGGGACAATCATGATTTCCCTAAATCTGGGACAATCATCTCATATTCGTCATAAGGTTCACTTGGTGAATCCCATCCTATATGCAATGCAATGCACAAATAGGATGCTCAAAGCATCTTTCAAAATGTTATCATTATCTTTATTTGAAAACATCTTTAGAAGACTCATTTTCATGCTATGCACAAGTAATAATCATATAACACATTGCACATAATAACATGCATGAAAAGTATTTGATAACACACAAAAAAGATAGTTGGAGGGATGTGTACTCTTGGTAAACTCACCTGAAGGTCAACTGACGAGTCAACACTAACTCCACACAAGGTTGATGCATATGGAGGCGCTCCTAGACATCATCTCATCCATCAAATTATCTTACTTGAGTGCTAGCTCAAGTACTTAGTCTCACCTCCAAGTCACTACAATATATCCCATTCCTACAATACAAGAACGGAAGATATCATACTTGTTTCATCTAAAAGTCACACTATAATTGCTTCTTTAGAACCAAGAAGTGACAATCATCCAACATCTAAAATGAAGTCCTTGACCTTGTAATATAAGGAAAATCTTAGTTAAAACATTCCCAAAGTTTGGCATCAAAACAAGGACCCAAGGCCCAACCCATAAGGCTCAAAACCCAAAAATGAAGAAAATGTGGAAAACCCTCTGACACGGGACATGCTCCCCTGACACGGGTCGTGTCATGACCAGCAGATTACACAGATCCTTTTACACGGGCCGTGTTCTGCAACACGGGTCGTGTTCTGCACGCTGTAGCTTCGGTTTTGCTCATTTTAACCCCCTTTTGACCCAAATGAAGTTCCAAATCAACCCAAGACCAATTATACATGAAAATACACATTTAATAACTCATTCCCAAGTATTCAACTCCCAATCCAAGTGTTCATGACTTAATTCAATGGAAATCACAATCCATGATCTTATTTCTTGGCAAGTGATTCATGAACTATGTTCCAAGGCAATCATTACACTTAACACCATCAAGTACCCAATTAGTTTCTTAACTAAGGTCATCCCTTAAAGGGAGTCATTCCCACACAACTCTAAGGAATATAGCCTCATGGAAATCCCAATTCCAATCATTGGTCCAAATGGTTAAAACCTATGGAATACCCAATTCCAATCCATCAATCGATAACTACAAGTGGAGATTCCTTCTTCCATTTCATGGAATCATTAGAAAATGATCCTTACTCCACTTATACTTTCAAATTGATGCAATAAACCTATTCATCCATTAAACCAGAGATCCATTTATCAGAATCATGAATAAAACCCATTTCAACACTCAATTCCCATTTTCTAGTGATTCAAGGTTTAAGACAACAAATAAAATGTTGGAATCCTTAGGGAATCATTAGAAATGAATCCCTTAATCTAAAACTACCATAAACATCCATCAATTTCTAGATTCCTCAACAATTCATCAAATCCCCAATTTCTAGGGTTCATAACACCTACTTGAATCTAACAATTGGTTCTAGATCATCCATGCATTGAATGTAGACTCCAATAACTTAGAAACATCAAATAAACATTGGGAAATCATAGGAATAACCTCATTCCACCATAAATCTAGAATTGGGTCAAAACCCCAAACCCTAACTCGAATTCAAAGCTAGAAGATGAAGGTTTTATACCTTAGATTGGCTAGGAACTTGAAGAGCTTGAACCATCTTCCATCTCTAGCATCAAATCCACAAGAACCCTAGAAAAAATTGCCACTCTCATTCTCTCCAAATCGTGATTTTGCTGATATGGGGAAGAACCCCCATCAAAACCTCAAATACTTTAAGATTTGGCAAGAAGGGTCCCTAGAGTTTGGTCTTACTTCACCCAACACTCATAAAGTCAATTCTTCTAACTAAAAGTCTCTAAATTCACACTTATACCCCTAATACAAATATTCAATTTCACTTGAGTCATTGACTAGGTCAACACTAACCCTTAGTTTCCCAACTTGACACAAATGGTCCCTTACACTAAAATTCTTCACAATTTAGATCCTTAATATTAATTCAAGGAATTATTTGACCTAATTTAAACTCCACATCAATTCCTTCATAATATCTCCTAATTTTCCAAACCCATGACTATTCAACTCTACTTGGGGTAAGTTTGGCCAAATTGACACTTTTAGTCCTTATGCCAAAATTTCTCACATTTGGTTACAATTTGATTTTAAAACTATATTTGGCTCTTTTATTTGCAATATAAAATATAACGAAGTATTAAATTTATTGATTTATTTGTTTTCTTTATTTATAAAATAAGTTTTATTTGTCGGTTTAAGCCCAAAACTCCTAGGCCCAAAACACGGATGTTACAGTAGCCAACTCCCATGTAATCGCAAAGGCTAGAAGCTCTAATGTAGTCAATGCACATATTCATTTTGAGGATGTGAACACTAACACTCACATATTCCTACATCTCGTGACCAACGATAACTTTTACATTATCAAATATCTCTTATCGAGCATGTTCTTGGAACATGGCCTTGAGCTACACGATCATGCCAAACATCCCAATATTCTCAAAGCTCTTTTGGGGCTATGGAACCATGGTCAATATCATGAGACATGATACCTTAGCTGTGTCACTAAGACGAGCATCATTTACTCACCTTGGCTTGGTTAGCTCGTCAAGACGAATCCCCTGCCTTGATCGCTTCCATTCTAACCATTTCTTATTCTTGAGTTCCTATATTCTTATCCTTATATGAACAACTTGAAGCTAATTCTCCTTGAATATACTCTTGATCTTTAAAGAATCCACCAACAGCACACTAACACCCCAAATATGACAACTAAAAATTTTGTAAATGGAAAGTTAGTATAAATATATTTGATGTGGAAAAGGCCTGATATTCATGATTATCAAATGTACAATAGAAGGGAAAATGGTCCAAGGAGGTAAAATTATGGGAATGCTATTGTTAAGACTTTTTATTAAGTCATTTTGAGATATTATTTCAGTTAGAAATTAGGTCTTAGCGACCCAAGAGCAAAAAGCGGAATAAAGGACCAAAAGTGAAAACTTTATTTAACAATCTTTAAAAATTTATATCTTAAATATAAAAGGAATTGAGAAAAAAAGTCCTAAAGGAGGCTTTGGTAATATTTGAGATAACAAGGACATAGGAAAAATATTCAGGCCATTTGGACTCATAACGAAGAAGTTATGAAGGTTTCAAAATGGTCAAAAAGTGACAAAAATGACCAATTGGTAATGTTCAAGGGTCGGTAATGAGAAATATATAAAGAATTAGACTTAAGCCAGTAGGGAAAAGTTGTAGAGCACATTCCCACCTCTCTAAAGGTATAAGACTTGTTAAAATCGGATATCACATGAGCAAGTTATGGCTAGATAAAGATCATGAAAAATAATAATAAAAATGCTGAAATAGTTTCTAAGGCATAGACCTAGGGGCTTTTTGGGAATTTACATAATTTGGCCAATTAAATCAGAACCCGGTTTTGGTACTTTTGTCTGTGTGCGCGTTTACTTGTTTTTGAGATACGACCCCTCCCCCTCTTGATCATTCACAAACATGCACCAGAAATCAGAAATCGGGAAGTAGCTTTGGTGATCATGTGGCTCAGCAGTTAGTCCGGGAAGAAAGAGGACTTGATCAACAGCAGGGACTGTTGAAGCATTTTCATTCTATGGCTGAAAAACAAAGAAGGGTTGACAGTGCAAATCGAAAGATTAACCTTGCCAAGTACGATGATGTGTTCTCTAGAAGACACTTAGTGTACCCAATTATGAAAGTTCGGTACTCCAAAGTTAAAGAGGATAAAGTTCTTCAACCGCATTTCACTAGAAAGAAAGATGATACTTTAATTCCTGAATAAGTCTTTATTTCTGGGCTAGTAAAATATAGATACACTGAATGGGTAGAGATTGCTAAGCTAATCAAAAATTATAAGGAGATACCCTCTCAAGAACTTCGTGTTGCCCTCGACTCCATGATAAACAAAGCTTATAGGTTGAACCTTGTTCCTGCTTTCAGCCCTACCTGCCAAGGAGTCACAGCCTGTTCGGAAAAGGAGAAGAAGGAACATTCACATTCGGCAACATCTGATTCCTTATGGATCTAAAGATATCAACAATATTCCTCTTGCTGGTGTTACCCCTGAACCTCTCAAGCTGATTTGAAGCCCTGCACATGGTATGTTCTATGAAGACTCCAACGGGAAGTTGTGCTTCATGAGGACCATTGACATCTCAAAGGCTTCCATTAATCATCTCTTCCGCTTTTACTGTGATTGTAAGAATGCAGAAAGTGCTGAAGGTTTTCAGTATCTGCTGGCTCATGAGTTGAAGAAGAGAGAACCCCAGCTTTATTCTCCTAAGTACAAAGAGATCAAGCCTGAAATTCTAACTGAGTCTGAGTATGTTGCTTCTCTTGGAAAATTCACATTTTGCTGAAAGTTTTGACATAATCGGATTAGAGGAGATTGTTGGGCTGATCAGCGTCAACGTATGAATCTGATTAATGTCAAAGGGTCTCTCACACTGTCAAGCTATACCAGTGTCTTATCATCAGCGGCAGCATGAAGATTGTTTAATTATGTATACTTTGTAATTATCCTGTATTTCCATAGTTATCTTGTCTATAGTTGGTGTTATCCCTGATTTGTAGGGATACACCTGATACATAGTTTTTCCTTTGTATAAGTATACAAGCTAGGGTTCTTTGTATGGTATCGATATACCTCTTATTTAGATCTCTGTGTGAGATCAATATATCATTTTCCTGTGTGAAATACTTCATGTTCTTGTGTGTTGATCCTGTTTGTGTTGTAGCAGATGTTGAAGTTAATAACTTAAATGACACTGTGAAAACACTTACCAAATAAGTGTGCCCCTCAACAAAGAATATCATGAGGGCTTCATCAAACAAGAAACTAAACTTAATAGCAACTAGACATAACTCTTGCAAAAATAAAAGTACTCGAACCAAATGCCATCCTACAATACCATGTTGCTACCTTCCAAGTGCATACTGATTGTGCACTTGAGAAGACAAAAGAGAAAAATAAAGCTCAACTTCAGCCATTGGTGTCCTTGGTTTTGCACCTACCAGGGAATGCTCCAAATCAAACGATACTGACCGTGTCACAAAGCAAACGATGCTGACCATGTCACAATAGGGAGATTCTTCAAGACTAAGGCCTCTACCAAAAGTCACCACTACTTCAGTATCTCATCTGACTTCAGCATCAATCATATCATCTTCGGCAGTCACATTGATCCCAATTCCTTCACATTCGTTTAAAACAAGAATCTTAATTGGATCGGTTGGACCAGCATCCTCCATGTTTTAACCACAACCATCGTCACCATTTCCTCTGTCCAGTCGTCGATAGAAGGCAAAGGAATTTTGGAAGAATTGAGAAGAAAAGAAACAAAGCAAAGGAGAAATGGGAATATCTTCGCCAAATAATTACAATAGCCATGAGTATAATTAGAAAAGCACACGACCTAGGCCCGGTTGATAAGATCTGGATTGCAGAAACTATCGAGATATTTGGCTTCAGAGTAATTGGTTATTTTGAACAAGTGCTTGTAATAAGTTTATCGGTGATCAACTCCAATGATTGTCAACTAGATCTTCCCTACTATCCCAAGACGTTCTCCTACCCATAGTTTAATATCAAGATTGGGAAAGTAGGCGGTCCGACCTTCAGAGATTTAAAGTTTAGATTCCACACTAATATTATAAAAAACCGAAATGAAGTATAGAGCCTAAAAAAGATCACCAAATTGGTGTTAATGGAAAAGGCTGAATACTTTGAAGGAAATTTTCAAAATTACAAGTTTAAAGTATGGAAGGGGTTCAACAATGATGTTCATGAATTCTCTGTTTCAAATGTTCGAGTCATGAATCCCCAAGATTTCATTGTTCTATTGAAAATGATGAGCCAATAATAGATTAAACATCAAGTGGTTGATGTAAAGACATTTGATATAGCCTACAAGCATGTCAAGGGATTTCTGAATTATTATATATCCGCAGTGGTTGCTTTGATATTTTCATTGCAAAGGAATTAAACATGTCTTTATCGAAGCAAAATACATATATGGATGTCATAAAAAAGTATCAAGATGTCGAGATACTAAAAAAGCCTTGGGGATAGCATACTTGGCAAGAAAGTAAATTGCCCAATCCAAAAAGTATTTTTTTATGTTAACTTTAAAGGGAAGTACACTACTGACTTCCTTTAGGATATTTTGAAGCAAATCAGAAAGGAAAATAGTTCCAAAGAAATAAAGGAAATCACGAAGCAATTGACATGGTGGATTGTGATACACTATCCTCAATGTCGTGCCTCTATGCATATGACTTCGAATAATTGGAGCCACTTTGTACAAAGGGAGAGATTGTTGGGAATAAATATTTTTTCGAAGTTCTCGCAATGATCAAGACCGAAGTTGTTTGTCTCGCAGGCCTACTTTTTAGAGTTGCAATGTTGTTCAAATTTCGAAGTAGGGTAGGTTTGCAAAGCTCCTTCAGTATTCTCTTGTATTCATGCCATCTAGGCTATAGTGCTCCTAACTTATTGTGTATATTAATAAGAGTGTGTATGTTAGTAAGAGCATGTATGTTGATTTTATTGTATCCTAAGTGTCATGATTGTATTAGTTAAAGGATACACCGCCTATGTCTTGTTCACATATGTGGTTATCCTTATAGTTTAGGGCGATCATAATAGCTGCTCTTTGCTTTTCTTGTAAATTGAGCACTATCCTTGTACCTTATCATTCGTAATCATTAAACATATTGTATTATTGAAAAATATTACTGATTGTTCATTATTTTACTCTTGATTGTATTATTCATTGAATTGATTTCTTATAATCAAGGATCAAGCTAAAAGAAAAAAAATAACATACCATAAAACCTATTTCTACACTTTATTAAAAAGTTCTTAGCAATGTAACACAATCCAATAATTTTTAATTTTTTTAAAAACTTATTGTGTATAATTAAGTATTATTTTATTTAGACATGTAAGAATATACATATACTTTTATTTTATTCCAAAACAAACTGTATATTTATGTTAAATGTGAAAAGAGATAATATAAAAAATAAAACTATAATTTCAAGAAAAATAGATCAACATTTATTTTTATCTATTAAAAATTATATATTTAGATAAATCTTATTTATTAGAGAAAAACTTGACTTAAAAAAATAAGTCTAGCAATTTGGCGAGACATGCGGCACATGTGGTGGATCAACAATGGCATGGCCATGGTAATTTTTTTCTATATTTTTAAATTTGTCTGGTTTGTAAATATATCAAACTAGTAGGCTTTATCCCGCGTTTTGCGGCAGCTTTACAAATCTTATATTTTCGACTGAATAAAGTAATACAAAATGTTAATATAAAAATTATAGAAAGAAATAATATTAGAAAACAAATGTTCAAAATACACACAAAAAAAGATTGAAAAAAAGTTAGCGTAAATATTATAAGAAGTATTTGAGAATTAGAAGAAAACTAAAAAAAAGAAGACCAAATTCGCAAAAAGATTTGAAATTGGGTCCAAGTTGTGAAATATTAAAACATGGATGTGTTAGGTTTTCTGCAAATCTATGAACTAAAACCCTAAGTTCACATGCAACCTAGATTGGATCTATGTTTTCTTACTTTGAACATGTAACTAATTCCTAAAGGCCAAACAAAAATTAACTAAAGGAATAAATCAGAAAAACTAACCTTTAGTTGTTTCTTGTAAGCTAAGCAGCACAAGTGTCCTGCCTCAAATGAGATCACACCCAAGCTAGGGAGGTAGGTCACGAAATTTAGAGAGAAAATAGAGTCAAAAGTCGTTCCAAATGGTGTGCATGGGGCTCCCTATTTATAGATTCCAACCGATAACCAGATAAGCCTTTAGAGATAAACCTTTTTGAATTCAAATAAGATAAGCCTTTATCTTACAATTCAAATCTATTTATCCTAACTTATTATCGTCGAAATTATGTATTATCCCATACAAAATTTCGTGGTCTCTTGGTTTACTATAACTGTCACTTACTCAACTATTGAATAATTACAGTTTCAGTCCCTGCACTTTTAATTAATTAAATTAATCACCAAATTAAAACCAATTAATTCCAGATTAATTTCTAATTAATTAATATAGTTTCTAATTAATATATTATCACTTTAATATATTAACAAACCATATATTTAATTCTTGTTGATTTATTAATCACATAATAAATCAACCTTTCTCTCTACCGAACTTTCTACCAAACCTCAGCTATGAGGACAACCCAAATGGACTTTGCTACTATTAATTAGGTAAATACAAATTATTAGTCATGGCTTAGACACCTAATCCAACAGTCTCCCACTTGGATAAGTCTATGACTATAATTACTAATTTAACCTCTAATTAATCAGCAAAATGTAGCTTCCTAGAAACTGCTGCCGAACTCTGACCTAGTCAGTTCTGTCCATAGATAAGTGATCAGATGATCCTCCGTCCAACAAGATATTTTCAGACATGAGACATGGATTGAGATAAATCTCTGTCTGACACATTGTTTCCCGATTTCCGATTTTGCATATGGCATAAGACTTGTAACTGAACATATCAATTCAGTCCTGGCTGGCCAGCACTTTAGTTAACTTCAAAATCATCGAGAGGCCTACAAATATCTATTTCCCGTCAGGGTCAATGGACGAATAAGCTTCGACTCATATGCTTATATCTTTTACCAGACAAATCACTCACAACAGCACGTTTTATAACATCGAGTTACCGATGCGTTTTCATACTATCAATGAACAACCGCCTCGTAAATTATAACTCATATCTCTCCACTTCAAGACCATAAGATATTTATCGTCTCAACATTGCTCGTGATGTAATCCATGAAGCAATCTATTGAGCGTGGGTTTATCCAATACTCAAATCTCCATTTCCAAGTACTCATGAATGTTGCAGCAATCTTATTGCTATATCTAACTCCTTAGACAATCTACAAACCAATTCATGACAGTATTCCTTCATACTTACTCCCTAAGTGTATGAGCGACTGTGGATATTTGAATAATCCAATTATTCAGGAAGTAAAACATGCAAAAGCGAAACATAAAATCTGACTGGCAGCTACTCCTGCTTATTACCAAGTCTCCACGAGGTAATCACCAAGTCGGATTTATCATAACTATTATTGGTTTCTTATGCTCTATTAAACTTTCAATTCGAAACTTTTATATCTATGTCTATTTTAACTAAATGACCTTTTTCACTCTTTCTATGTATCCAAGTGTCTAACACTTATACACTTTATTGCAGATAATCCAATCGGATACTCTTCCGATGATATCTCAATTTGTCATTCTGTCTTGCTCTCTCACAACTCTATTCCGGTGATGTGTACCGAGACTGCCCATGGTTCTCGGGGTCTTTAGTCTACGTGACTACACCTTAAGACTATTTCGAGATATCATGATGTGCCGGTGAACAACACGCGCTCCATCAGAAACCAACAAAACTCTTTAACCATGAAGTCCTACAGCACCACGTCCTGGTGTAACCAATTACTGATTTAAAACTCCTTTCAAATCATTCACCCTAATCTTTTAACAATGATTTGTCACGTGTGTTCAAAATCCATTTAGTATTCTTAGCCAGGTCATGTCGTGAATCCAACTTACTATGCTCTAAGCATCAAGCCATCAGGATATGTTCATAACACTTCTGATCGGTCCAAGAGGCTTGTGGAACCTGATGTAATCTCATTCCAAACCTTTTCGGAATCCGAAGATTACTAATAATCCTTGTTTCATGACGTCCGAAAACCATTTCCTTTCGGAGACTCTTTCTTATACATCTTGAATCTCATCAAGATCATATTCTCAATGGCTAGGTCTATACTGTCAGTTTCATCTATCCGATAGATGTATGTAAACCATGTGAGTATGTTGCACCTTCTTTATTTCTTTCATGCCAAGTCATTACACTTTGCAATGATAGGAAACTCCTTTCCTAGGGTTATGCATCTTGAATCTCATCAAGATCATATTGGCAGAATCTCGATCTATCTAATAGATGTTCACAACCACCTGAGTATGTTGTATCTCTTAAAGTCTTTCATAGCGAACCGTTTCTTAACACCAAGTCATTACACTTTGTAATGATAAGAGACATTTCCTAGAACCAGTATGTAACCCACATACAGTGATAGCAGATAACAACGATACTCCCACTGGCTTTGACACGGTTATATGACTCTTTCGGACTATTCACAAAATCCAGAACTTTTGGCACATTTTGTGAAACCGAAATCCAAACCTATCTGACATATTAATGAAAATCTTTCAGCTATTCACAAAATCCAAACCTTTTGGCATATTTTGAGAATCCGAATATCCTTTTTTGAGAGATGCCCATGGGACGAATCCCGGGGCCATGTACCTTTTGTAATGGCATGCTCTATGTGAGTCCCTATTAGTGTGCTGGTAAACCACTAACGACTCACACTATGCCATGCAGAATCCTCTCGGATTTCATCTTCTATTGAGAGTGCTTCTCTCGGAATCAATTGCTTAACTCCAAGTGATGACTCATTCAACCATATGTTCTGTAAGTACATTTCTATGTTCCCTTCTTTTGATGATTCAATTACTCCCACTGGTTCCTAGACTAGTTGTAAAATCAATCAACCTGTCACATAGACTGTGTCTTGTGCTAAAGTTCTCTTATTTGGCAGCAACCAGGCTCACCAATGCTTCCCAGTAGTCGGATTACTTGTCCGTACCATCTTTAGTGTTTTACTACTAATCAGTATGTCACCCAGGTCATAACTCCTTATGACGGTGACCAAAACTACTGGTCAAGCGAAGAGAGGGTATGTCAGGTTTAACAGGAATCCGATTCCTGGTCAAAGCCTAGTGGTGACTAAAGGTTCTTTCACTTGGCTAATCCTTGAACTCCTTCAGGATTGTTCTTACTCCCATTGTTTCTTTAGAACATGAGCTCTTTCTAAAAGGACTCTTCTTTCAAAGGATAACCGGAATGGCCAATGAAACGACATTGCTGATCAGTTTCAGGCTTGTCATGAGATTCGGATGAATACTACATGACCCTGGACTTTCTATGTACTAGTGGGACGATCCCAGCTTTACATTTTAGACAGTGTCGTCAGAACCTAATTAGTCTAAGATATGGTCGGAATATGGTTTTTGCGGTCTGACTGGTTGAATATTCAATTCATTGAAATACTAATCGGAAATGTATCTTATACATCGAGGATCAAAATTATTTCGATCAATGTTCCATCGTTTTCCCTAAGACATATTATAACCATTAATGTTCTTGGAAGAGTATAAACTGTGAAACATTTTCTCAGTCTATGTTGTCACTCAGGTTCTGTTTGTAAGAACCCGCGAAAAAGTTGTAAAAGGGTAAAACGGTCTTTTGACACGTTATAAGACTATTGTGTAAAATAATATGTATTTGTAAAATAATAATATAAGAAATAAAAGTTTATATGAAATTTGGAGTTTTATCGCATGAATAGTGAAATATGGCCGAAAAGGGCAAAATGGTCATTTGACATGGAAATGACCAAAATGTCAAGAAAATGCTAAGTTAGAAGTTAATGGAACTTTGGTTGCAAAGTTATGGGTCTTAGGACCATTTTTGAATGAAAGTTGAGATTTAAGGGACCAAAGTGTAAATAACTTATAAAAATTAAATATCAATGATATATGAGAGTTATCCTCTCATAATTGTGGAACATTACAGAAGATACGAGAGAGAGAGAGCTAGAGAGAGAGCAAGGAAGAAGAAGTTCTTGAAGTTTTGCCAAGAAATCAAAGAAAACAACATTGGAATTGGTGATTCCAAAGTAAACAAGGTTAGTAATTGAAGTTTCTACCCAAGCTTTTGTGTGTTCTTGATGGGTTTCCATGGAGTGGACTGAAATTTGTAATTTCAGTCATAATCCATGAAGTGTATATGATTTCTGGGCTTAAACATGTTCATGTAGTAAGAACAAATGTTAAAAATAGCAAAGTATGTTGCTATTGTTGAGAAATTTAAATGTTGCTCAAGAACCCTAAATCATGAATTGGTGTGATTAAGGTGTTTTTAATAGCTTAAAACTTGTTATTAGTCAAGGAACAAACCCCATATGATTAAGAACAGAAATAAGTACTTAATGGGTGAAAACTGCGTGCTACAGTGCACAAATCGCGACTGATCAGGAGCCTGCCCAGGCGCCAGGCGCAGTGCGCCCAGGCCAAGGGCGGGGTGCGCCCAGGCGCAGTGCGCCCAACCCTGGCGCAGTGCGCCTTCAGACAGGGACCAAAAATGTTAGAAATTTCAAATACTAGAAACCATAGCTAGACATGTCCGATTAGTCTGAAATTTTAGCCATAACCCTAAAATGGTATAAGAACATGTCGGGAATGGTCAAATCCGTAATCCGACCTTGCAGAAAAGTCACTGTAGCGGCAGTGGCTAAAATTCATATTTATGCCAAAACTTGATTTTTGGAAATTGAGCTAGACTTGTCCAATGAACTCCAAATTTGAAACACAAGTCTAATATGGCCTAAGATTTCATGGAAAAGATTCGGAACTGAAATACGACCCCTCGGGGGGTACTGTAGCAATATACGTGTATTTCGGAGAAAACTATAAAACGAGTTTATTAATGGTTATACATTTATTATAACCTGGAGTTGTGTCATATGAGACTTTAGCATTATAGAGTTAATTATATTGAGTATTTATATATACTACTTGTATAGGTGGTGCTTCAAACGTTATTGAGCACGGGATAGGAAAAGGCGTACGTGAAGCTTAGTGAACCGTAGTAGAACCAAGGTGAGTTTTATGAGGATTTCTATAGTACATAGCAAAATGTTATTTTCAGAAAAGTAAGATTTCCAAATGTTTATAAATACTAAAGTTTGGAAAATAGTTTTGAAAGAAGCTCTATACAAGGGCTTAGTGTTTTAAACAGATTTTTAAAGTATGGTTTGCAAAGTATTTTGAGAGAAGTTCCTTATGTGCACTAAGATGTCAAGATCAGTTTATTGAAAGTGTTTTCAGTAAAGAGTTATAAAATGTTTGAGTAAGAGTTGTTTACAAATTGTGTCTCATTTTGACCAATTTGAGATGAAATGAAGTAAGAATTAAAGAAAGAAAGAAGTATGAGCCAGTTGTCCGGACTAGGATCACCCACATAATCGGGGGATCAGAAGACACTACTGGGATGGTACCTCCCGTCACGAAGTAGTTGTCTAGCTTAGTATACCCTTGTGCTTGAATTCGTTCCAAGTTACAAAGGGGAGACAGAATGAGCATAACCAAGTGGGCGGATCTGTTCTGTCCCACGAGGGGAGCTAGCAGAATGAATTAAGATACTTAATTCATAAGTTTCAGTTGGTCACAAGAAAATGAGAAAGAACGCAGTTTTGAGAAAGAAAGTATTTTTAAAGTTTGAAAGTAAAGAAGAAAAGACATTTTGAGATTTATAATATAAATCAGTTTTGAGCAGTTTACTTATGATATTTCAAGTTTTGAACGGAAATATTTTGGGTCTAAAACCCATATTACTCACGAGACTTTATGTCTCACGTATACTATTTTTGAAATGCTATGTACTTAGGTGAAAGGAGCGGAGATTGCAGTTGGGACCAACTTATGTACTGTAAGTTTAAATTATGGTTATCTGTATTGAGTCTGTAATACCCCTCGAGTTTAAGTTTGTAAAATAAAACAAAAATTTAAGTGGCTATTTTATAGTCACGAGTTGTAAAATATGTTTGAAAACTGTATTTGTATTTTAAATATGGTTTGAGAAAAGGGGTGTTACAGTTTTGGTATCAGAGCCATAGTTTAAGCGAATTAGGTTGGAATACCATCCTAGGCTTAAACTAGCAAGAGTAGTAGTAAGGTGCCTTAGTAATATAGAGGTACACTTAGACTTATAGACGTTATAGAGTGAGTATGACTATTATAAAAGTGCAGTCAAGATAAGGAGATAACATGCTACCACTTACGAAATACTATATAGAATTGCGTATTAAACAGATAATTTGTTCATCTATATAGTAATGGAAGGCAGAAGACAAGCTGACAGGGGTGAGGGCAGTCACACTTCCTCAAGAGGAAGTGAACCACATGTTATTCGAAATGATGAGGTTGAGCCAAACCCACCACCACAACCTGTCACTATGGAGGCAATTCAGTTTCTAATCAATAACTTACGAAATGAGCTGAGACAAGATGTGAACAACATAATCGACAGCAGAATGGGTGAACCTAGTGCCCAATCATCACAAGAAGTCTCCAAGAAGACGACTGAGGAAGCGGTTAGTGGAGGGAACAAGAAGGAAGAAAAGGGCTGCTCTTTTAAGTCCTTTATGGCTTGCAAACCGCCTGAATACCATGGCAGTTTTGAGCCCAAAGTGACAATGCGATGGGTCCGAGAGATTGAACAAGTGATGCAAGCAAGCAAATGTGGAGAAAACGATCGAGTTAACTATGCCTTCCAGCAGTTGAAGGATGATGCTTTGGTGTGGTGGAACACCAAATATGAAAGCTTGGGAAAGGATGTTGTATATGGTTGGTCATGGACAGAGTTTGTTTCGTGTCTCAAAGATAAATTCTGTCCCACGCGAGATTTGGAGAAAATGAATGAAGATTTCTTAACAATAAAGAAAGGAGACTTGACGGTGGATGAGTATACGAAGAAGTTTTGCGACATGTTACCTTTTGTGGGGGAGTCTTGCCCCAGTGAGCGGTCCCGAATTAACCGCTATGTCCGGGGTTTGCCATGGAATTATGAGTTAGAAGTAAAGAAAGCTGAAACATTTGATGGGGCGATCAATGCTGCCCGAACCGTGGAGGATGTGGGGAAACGAAGGAAGGAGGAAGGACCTGGTTTTAGTGTCAAGAGGAAGACAGTTAGTAGCAGTGGATACATAAAGAAGAAAGGGAAGATGAGTTCAAGTCAGAGCCGACAGGGAAGTGTAAAGAAGTGTGAGAAATGTGGGAAAGAACACAGTGGCGAGTGGCGAGTGCCGAGCGGGATCAAACGCCTGTTTTAATTGTGGCGGACTCGGTCACAAAGCGAAAGACTGCAAAGCCAAGAAAGCCTGTGAAGTGGAGTGCTTTTCATGCCATCAGATGGGGCACTATAGTTTCAACTGCCCAAACAAGGGAGGAGAAACTGTGGTGTCAACAGCTCAGAAGAAGACAGAACCCCAGAAGGTGAAGACTAGAGCTTTTCAGATCACCAGGGAAGAAGCGAAGGAGACTCACGATGTGGTCTCAGGTATACTACTAATCAACTCGACACCTGCATATGTCTTGTTTGATTCCGGGTCTACATATTCATTTGTGTCCCATGGGTTTGGAGCTAGATTAAAAGTCCCATTAGAATTGTTAGATCTAGTTTTTGAGGTAGAAGTGGCGGACGGGAAATTTGTTGAAGTTCAGCATATGTACCGAGATTGTGAACTTGACATTAATGGCAAGAAGTTCCGACTTAATCTCCTTCCCATTGGAATTAAGTCCTTTGATGTAATAATTGGGATGGATTGGCTTGGTGCAAATGATGCGAAGATAGCTTGTGGACAGAAGAGGGTGTCTGTTAAAACCCTAGGAGCAAAAGTGTACGTATATGGAGAAAGAAGAAAGCACGTGCCAAGTGTCATCAGTGTAGCTAAGGCTCGAAGGTGTATCAGGAAAGGATGTGTATCTTTCCTGGCCTATGTGATGACTGAAGACAAAGTAAAACAGACGTACAAAGACATAGAAGTAGTAAAAGAATTTCCAGAAGTTTTCCCGGATGAATTACCAGGCTTGCCACCGGAAAGGCAGGTTGAATTCCAGATAGATCTTGTTCCAGGAGCTTCCCCAATAGCACGAGCACCGTACCGGTTAGCACCAACAGAGATGCGGGAATTAATGTCCCAGTTGCAGGAGTTACTAGATAAAGGCTTCATCAGGCCTAGTTCTTCTCCTTGGGGTGCTCCAGTTCTCTTTGTAAAGAAGAATGATGGATCAATGCGGATGTGCATTGATTACAGAGAATTGAACAAGATTACCATCAAGAACCGTTACCCGTTGCCCAGAATAGACGATTTGTTCGACCAGTTGCAAGGGGGCAGATTATTTCTCAAAAATTGATTTGAGATCTGGGTATCATCAAGTCCGGGTAAAAGAAAGTGATGTAGAGAAGACAGCGTTCCGTACACGATACGGGCATTACGAGTTTTTAGTAATGCCATTCGGTCTTACGAATGCACCAGCGATGGACTTAATGAATCGGGTCTGTAAACCATTTCTAGACCGGTTTGTTATAGTGTTCATAGATGACATACTGATATACTCAAAGAATAGAGAAGAGCATGCAAGTCATCTGCAGTTAGTACTTGAGACTTTGAAGTGAGAACAATTATATGCCAAGTTCTCCAAGTGTGAGTTTTGGATGCGAGAAGTGCAGTTCCTTGGACATGTTGTTTCTATCCAAGGCATAAAAGTTGATCCAGCAAAAGTTGAAGCAGTGATGAAATGGGAGCCACCTAAGACGCCAACAGAAGTTAGAAGTTTTCTCGGTCTTGCCAGGTATTACCGGAGATTTATTCAAGATTTCTCCCGAATAGCAGTGCCACTTACACGACTAACCCGGAAAGAAGAGAAATTCAGATGGCAAGAGGAACAAGAAAGAGCTTTCGCTACCTTAAAAGAGAAATTGTGCAACGCGCCTGTCCTTACGTTACCGGATGGGACAGAAGACTTTGAAGTATACAGCGATGCCTCGCATCGGGGGATTGGCTGTGTGTTGATGCAAAGAGGGAAGGTTATAGCATACGCTTCCAGACAGTTGAAAGATCCAGAGAAAAAGTACACAACCCATGATTTAGAGCTTGCAGCGATCGTATTTGCCTTGAAGATTTGGAGACATTACTTGTATGGAACAAAGTGCAAGCTATTCACCGATCACAAGAGTTTGCAGTATGTGTTCACTCAAAAAGAGTTGAACATGAGACAGAGCAGATGGCTAGAACTGATCAGTGACTATGATTGCGACATTGTATACCATCCGGGTAAAGCAAATGTAGTAGCAGATGCATTAAGTATAAAAGCTCCTGAGAAAAGAATCAAGGCAAGATCAATGCGCATAGAACTGGTGTCCAGCACTATAGAACAGATTAAAGCAGCTCAGCAGAAAGTTGCAGAAAGTGGGGACTTAAAAGATGAAAAACTAGGGAAAGATATGCAGTTTGAGATCAATAGTCAAGGACTAAAGACTTTCGGGAACCGTATTTGGGTACCGAAGGCAGGAGGATTGAGAAAGCTGATCTTAGAAGAGACGCATAAGTCAAAGTATTCCATACATCCAGGGAGTACCAAGACTTATCAAGATCTGAAAAGATAGTATTGGTGGCCTGGAATGAAGAAGAGGGTAGCTAGTACATCTCCAAGTGTGTCATTTGTGCACAAGTCAAGGCGGAACATCAGGTCCCGCATGGGGATGCTCAGTCATTGCACATTCCAACCGAAAAGTGGGAAGATGTAACCATGGACTTGATTGTCGGGTTACCAAGAACAAGAAGAGGTTATGATAGCATATGGGTCATAGTAGATCGGTTGACCAAGAGTGCACTATTTCTAGCCATAAAAGAAACTACTCCATTGGAGCAGTTAGCTCAGTTGTATAGAGATGAAGTATTTAGAAGATATGGTGCACCGTTGTCTATTGTGTCAGACAGAGACCCTAGATTTACCTCTAACTTTTGGAGAGCCTTACAAGATAAAATGGGGACAAGAATTCAGCTAAGTACAGCGTATCATCCACAAACGGATGGTCAGAGTGAACGAACAATCCAGACATTAGAAGACATGCTACGATCATGCGTGATGGATTTTGGAGGTAGTTGGGATGAACACCTGCCATTAGTGGAGTTTGCATACAATAACAACTACCATTCTAGCATTAAAATGCCACCTTTTGAGGCATTGTATGGTAGAAAGTGTAGAACTCCTTTATGCTGGTCAGAGGCGGGTGAAACGAAGCTTACCGGGCCACAGATTGTTAGAGTGACTAATGAGAAGATCGGAGTAATTCAAGCCAACATGAAAGCAGCACAAGATCGGCAAAGGAGTTATTCGAATCTACAGAAGAGACCGTATGACTTGCAAGAAGGGGATCTGGTGATGATAAAAGTATCGCCATGGAAAGGAGTGGTTAGATTTGGCAAGAGAGGAAAGCTGAGTCCAAGGTATATTGGACCTTTTAGAATTCTGAAGAGAGTTGGGTTACAGGCGTTCAAACTGGAGTTACCACCCGAACTTAGTGGAATACATGATACTTTTCATGTATGCTACTTGAAGAAGTACTTTGGTAAAGAAGAGCTAGTAATACCGTACACAGACTTGAGAGTGGAGACTCCAAGCAAACTGATTGAGGAACCCGAAGCCATCCTAGAAATGCAGACTAAGAAGCTAAGGAACAAAGAGATTGACCTTGTACTAGTCAAATGGAAGCATCCCTTAGGGTCAAACTTGACTTGGGAAACGTTAGAAGAAATGAAGAGAAGATATCCGAACTTTACAGATTACGAAAAAATTCTGAGGACGGAATCCGCTTAAGGCGGGGTGACTGTAAGAACCCGCGAAAAAGTTGTAAAAGGGTAAAACGGTGTTTTGACACGTTATAAGACTATTGTGTAAAATAATATGTATTTGTAAAATAATAATATAAGAAATAAAAGTTTATATGAAATTTGGAGTTTTATTGCATGAATAGTGAAATATGGCCGAAAAGGGCAAAATGGTCATTTGACATGGAAATGACCAAAATGTCAAGAAAATGTTAAGTTAGAAGTTAATGGAACTTTGGTTGCAAAGTTATGGGTCTTAGGACCATTTTTGAATGAAAGTTGAGATTTAAGGGACCAAAGTGTAAATAACTTATAAAAATTAAATATCAATGATATATTAGAGTTATCCTCTCATAATTGTGGAACATTACAGAAGATACAAGAGAGAGCTAGAGAGAGAGCAAGGAAGAAGAAGTTCTTGAAGTTTTGCCAAGAAATCAAAGGAAACAACATTGGAATTGGTGATTCCAAAGTAAACAAGGTTAGTAATTGAAGTTTCTACCCAAGCTTTTGTGTGTTCTTGATGGGTTTCCATGGAGTGGACTGAAATTTGTAATTTCAGTCATAATCCATGAAGTGTATATGATTTCTGGGCTTAAACATGTTCATGTAGTAAGAACAAATGTTAAAAATAGCAAAGTATGTTGCTATTGTTGAGAAATTTAAATGTTGCTCAAGAACCCTAAATCATGAATTGGTGTGATTAAGGTGTTTTTAATATCTTAAAACTTGTTATTAGTCAAGGGTTTTAGTCAAGGAACAAACCCCATATGATTAAGAACAGAAATAAGTACTTAATGGGTGAAAACTGCGTGCTACAGTGCACAAATCGCGACTGATCAGGAGCCTACCCAGGCGCCAGGCGCAGTGCGCCCAGGACAAGGGCGGGGTGCGCCCAGGCGCAGTGCGCCCAACCCTGGCGCAGTGCGCCTTCAGACAGGGACCAAAAATGTTAGAAATTTCAGATGCTAGAAACCATAGCTAGACATGTCCGATTGGTCTGAAATTTTAGCCATAACCCTAAAATGGTATAAGAACATGTCGGAAATGGTCAAATCCGTAATCCGACCTTGCGGAAAAGTCGCTGTAGCGGCAGTGGCTAAAATTCATATTTATGCCAAAACTTGATTTTTGGAAATTGAGCTAGACTTGTCCAATGAACTCCAAATTTGAAACACAAGTCTAATATGGCCTAAGATTTCATAGAAAAGAGTCGGGATTGAAATACGACCCCTCGGGGGTACTGTAGCAATATACGCGTATTTCGGAGAAAACTATAAAACGTGTTTATTAATGGTTATACATTTATTATAACCTAGAGTTGTGTCATATGAGACTTTAGCATTATAGAGTTAATTATATTGAGTATTTATATATACTACTTGTATAGGTGGTGCTTCAAACGTTATTGAGCACGGGAAAGGAAAAGGCGTACGTGAAGCTTAGTGAACCGTAGTAGAACCAAGGTGGGTTTTATGAGGATTTCTATAGTACATAGCAAAATGTTATTTTCAGAAAAGTAAGATTTCCAAATGTTTATAAATACTAAAGTTTGGAAAATAGTTTTGAAAGAAGCTCTATACAAGGGCTTAGTGTTTTAAACAGATTTTTAAAGTATGGTTTGCAAAGTATTTTGAGAGAAGTTCCTTATGTGAACTAAGATGTCAAAATCAGTTTTTTGAAAGTGTTTTCAGTAAAGAGTTATAAAATGTTTGAGTAAGAGTTGTTTACAAATTGTGT
This sequence comes from Cichorium intybus, assembly GCA_023525715.1. NCBI lineage: Eukaryota > Viridiplantae > Streptophyta > Magnoliopsida > Asterales > Asteraceae > Cichorium > Cichorium intybus. The sequence continues at coordinate 56,761,316 of CM042017.1, read as the reverse complement.
CCCATTTTGACTAATTTGAGATGAAATGAAGTAAGAATTAAAGAAAGAAAGAAGTATGAGCCAGTTGTCCGGACTAGGATCACCCACATAATCGGGGGATCAGAAGACACTACTGGGATGGTACCTCCCGTCGCGAAGTAGTTGTCTAGCTTAGTATACCCTTGTGCTTGAATTCGTTCCAAGTTACAAAGGGGAGACAGAATGAGCATAACCGAGTGGGCGGATCTGTTCTGTCCCACGAGGGGAGCTAGCAGAATAAATTAAGATACTTAATTCATAAGTTTCAGTTGGTCACAAGAAAATGAGAAAGAAAGCAGTTTTGAGAAAGAAAGTATTTTTAAAGTTTGAAAGGAAAGAAGAAAAGACATTTTGAGATTTATAATATAAATCAGTTTTGAGCAGTTTACTTATGACATTTCAAGTTTTAAACGGAAATATTTTGGGTCTAATACCCATATTACTCACGAGACTTTATGTCTCACGTATACTATTTTTGAAATGCTATGTACTTAGGTGAAAGGAGCGGAGATTGCAGTTGGGACCAACTTATGAACTGTAAGTTTAAATTATGGTTATCTGTATTGAGTCTGTAATACCCCTCGAGTTTAAGTTTGTAAAATAAAACAAAAATTTAAGTGGCTATTTTATAGTCACGAGTTGTAAAATATGTTTGAAAACTGTATTTGTATTTTAAATATGGTTTGAGAAAAGGGGTGTTACACTGTTGATCTTATACTTCCTTTGAAATCCTTGAACACTTCAAGGTTCCAACCAATCGCTTATTCCGATAAGCGAAACCATAATTGTCAAACTATTTGGCAAAATATCATGAAGTATAACTAACCGTGTTCTGTTCGAAGATTCGAGGAATACACAGTAACTTATGTGTCTGTTGCTCAAGATCTTAAGGTCCTTTACATCCCTATGTAAATTTATGACTTTGTTAATATTGTTCAAGACATGCAATCATCACCTGACTCCAAGTCAACTGATTCCAAAATCCTATCCATTGGATTTTTGGGTGATTCATTTCTTGCCACAATTAATCTTATTAAGCACTCAATTCATCATGTGACTCTAAGTCAAATGATTCCAAAGTCCTATCAAACTGGACCTTTGGTTGAAGTGATTCTCATAAAATTCACTTAAACAATCATAAGGAACACAATTTATAAATCCAATCCCATTGGATGTGTCAACATTCAAGTTATTACCATTTATGCCATCAACACATTCACACAACATTTCGAGGACAATTAAAACAATCATGTTTTAAAAGAAAAATATTTTATTAAACCAGAATTATCCTCAGAACAATGTACTATGCGAATCCATGTCATATGTATCTATAAACTAATAACAAGAACAAATATCTAGCCTTACTCCAAAAACTACACGACAACATCCCGCATCCTACAGAGTCCGTGCATACAGATCAAATGTGAGAAACACATCATGTATCAAGGAAATGAGGATCAGGTATTCTGAGTTTTAAGATATTACTGAGTTTGCCAAACGATTTGGCTTTGGAGCATTTTTCCAATCTTTCTGTGACTGTGTCCCACCTTATGGATTCCCAGTTTGAAACATCGAACAATCGGTCCATCTGTTTCATTTCTTGATGCACCTTAATACTGGACTCAATCCTGAAGCAGCTGAATCAATCGAAACTATGCTTCTCCATGAACGACTCATACAGAGTCGACATTGAATGCATTTCCACGATTGTCTTATCCGGTTACCCTTTCTGTTCATCTGGATGAACAGATCAGCGAGTCGAGCTAATGCTTAACTCCCAATCACAAGGGAAACCAGTTTTATACTGTTCGCCTATGTATCCCTCAATCTCTGGAAGACGCAAACTGGTGCTACTTCCTTCTAGCTTGCAACTTCAAGCTCTTTGAAGATCCTAGTTTGTTCCCTTTATTCAACTAGTTCACGGAACCTTTCCTCAACCAGCTGCGCTAACTTATCTGACCCCTGGAATTCTAAATCCTGCGGAACTCGGGGTCAATGATCAATAGCATAAGGCAACGAACTTCCTTGGACTCAATAGTCAAGGAGTCATGCTCATCACAAGCTGCTGTGTGATGCCATGTTTGGGAGCGGACACTCAGTCGGATATGGTTTGCCAGCAAAACTAAGAACTATTCTCTAATTGCAAAACCATATCACACAGTCAAGGCCAGTCAGTCTTACCATATTTAACAGGTGCTTTTTGAAGCTCTTAGAAATGGGTGAAGGAGGGGAAGGAGGAGAATGACACTTTTTTCAGAGATATATAAAATTTGAATTTATTAGTTTAATTAATCATTTTAAATAATTACCCAATTTATTATTTAACAAGGCTAGGATCCAAAATACCCCAACTATGCTGTGAAGAGGGATGTCGTAATCACAACACAGTGGTCATCAAGTTAGTTACCATTTATCAATTTCAGTCTTATGAAATTCCTAGATTTGTGAGATTCATTTAACTGTTCAATATCATGTTTAATCTCGGATATGCCCCACCGTTTGTGACTGGGATGCCGAGGATCACAAACCGGGTGTGAATAACCATGCAAATTAGCTTGGTACTCTCGGGGTCAATTACCATCTCAAATTGATGTGCTGGTTAACCACACACGCTCCATCAACAATGATAACACCCGAGAAACCCATTGCCACTCTTTATAAACCCCTATTTGTGTGCCGCTAAACCACACACGCTCCACCAACGTTTCATAAAGTGCAATGTGCAATTTCATGGATTAGCATAAAATTCACATTTTTCCTAAAGTAACTAGATTGGGAATTTTTATAAAGTGTTCTAGTACTTTGATCATTATACTTTTAATGATTAAGCGGTCCTATCAAACCCGTTCGGCTAACGACCCACCACTGATTAGGCGAGCGGTGGGTTAGAGTGGACGCCCATTAGACCACCATTTTATACGCAGTCTCCTTATACCCACTTTATAGATCAACTTCGTGAATGAGGCCTAGTATTGATTTGACTAACCAATTTATCTTATACATATAGTATTAACCTTTAATAATATATATAAGATGTATTTTAAACCTTTTAATAATACATATAGTTTATCTTTTAATTTCCTGAAATTTTAACTATTAAAATTCAAATTAAATTAAACCTTTAAATTCGATTTAATTTATCTTTCAATTAAACTATTAATTAAATTAATTAAATCTAAATATTTTAAACCTTTTAAAATATTTGTGGTTTATCCTTTAATTTTTTTCGACAATTTAACTATTAAATTGAAATTAAATTAAACCTTTGAATTATCTTTTAATTAAACAATTAATTAAATTAATTCAAATGTAGATAGGTTTCACAAATTAATCAAATTAATTTAAACCTATCTCAAACCCCTAATTTTTTGAAAAACAAATAATGGGTTTAAGGTTATCCATTTAATTAAACAATTAAAGTTACCAAAAATAGAAAGCCTTCTATACCCTAAGTCAATTTCGAAAATTACCAAGGGGAGGGGATAAGGTTTCTAAAACCCAAAACCTAAATCGATTGCCCTATTAAGGGTTTAGAAACAAAAACCCTAAATTTTAGGAAAAAACTATTACATCAATTTAACAAAAAAACAGCCAAATGCTCTGATACCACTATTAGGTTTTCTGCAAATCTATGAACTAAAACCCTAAGTTCACATGCAACCTAGATTGGATATATGTTTTCTTACTTTGAACATGTAACTAATTCCTACAGGCCAAACAAAAATTAACTAAAAGAATAAATCAGAAAAACTAACCTTTAGTTGTTTCTTGCAAGCTAACCAGCACAAGTGTTCTGCCTCAAATGAGATCACACCCAAGCTAGGGAGGTAGGTCACGAAATTTAGAGAGAAAATAGAGTCAAAAGTCGTGCCAAATGGTGTGCATGGGGCTCCCTATTTATAGGTGCCAACCGATAACCAGATAAGCCTTTAAAGATAAATATTTTTTAATTCAAATAAGATAAGCCTTTATCTTACAATTCAAATCTATTTATCCTAACTTATTATCATCGAAATTATGTATTATCCCATACAAATACATAATTTCGTGGTCACTTGGTTTACTATAACTGTTACTTACTCAACTATTGAATAATTATAGTTTCGGTCCATGCATTTTTAATTAATTAAATTAATCACCAAATTAAAACCAATTTATTCCAGATTAATTTCTAATTAATTAATATAGTTTCTAATTAATATATTATCACTTTAATATATTAACAAATCATATATTTAATTCCTGTTGATTTATTAATCACATAATAAATCAACATTTCTCTCTACCGAACTTTCTACCAAACCTCCAGCTATGAGGGTAACTCAAATGGACTTTGTTACTATTAATTAGGTAAATACAAATTATTAGTCATGACTTAGACACCTAATCCAACATGATGGACAACATCTTGTCAAAAACAATTTAATTTAGGTGTAAAGTGTAAAAAAATAAATATCACTATAACTAAATTGTAAATAATATTAAAGTGTTTTGCAAAATTTGAATGGGATTTTAAAAAAGCAATGGAGAGGGTTCGAACTTGACCCCACCAAAGAAAGCAAACAGCTCAACCACTTAAACTAGACAGAATTTTGTTATATTCTTAACGTTTTTAAAATATAAACTGTTCTTAAATCGCTGATATCATTCTTCACAAATTGTATGAGTTAGAGTAAATTACATAAACACTCCCTGAAGTATCCCAAAACTAACAGAGAGAACCCAACTATCCGATTTTCACTATATGAGTCACTAAAGTTTGTCAAATCCTACAAATCGTTCGTGATGTATCCAAATAGTTCACAGGTCCATATAAAAAGACTTTTTTGCCCTTTTCATTTTGTTTTTTCTTTTTCTTTTTACCCTTTTGTTTTTCTAAAAAATAGAAAATAAAAAACCACCCACCCCCACCCCCACGTCTCTCTCTCTCTCTCTCTCTCTCTCTCTCACTCTTATAAAGAAACGGATGAAAAGATGCAGATCTCCCCCTTCTAACCCATCACCATCATCATCTTCTCCAACGTCAGCTTTGATCGGAAATCGTCACATGCGTTTGACCAAATATCCAATTGTTTTACCACAGGTTCTTCATCATTGTACAAGTTTAAATGACCCATGTTTGATGCATCTTGAGATGAATCAGATTTCCGGTGGACAGCACTTAATGTGAAAACTCCTAAAAGTAAAAACCTCCCATCTTTGATGCATCTTGAGATGAATCGGATTTCCGATGGTATGTGGTAATGAGAATGCTAATAACTGCAAATCGGAATGATTACCAAATGATTTGAACTCAAAACACGGAATGCTAATAACTGCAAATTGGAATGCTAATAACTGCAAATCGGAATGATTACCGAACAAACGGAAACTGGATTGAAGAATCCGAATGATTTGAACTCAAAAAAGAGAAAAGCTGCAACTTCAACCCCTCGTTGACGTCTCAATCCGTGTACCGATTACCAAATTAAATTTCCCTCCCGCTTCTCCGGCCACCTCCGCCTGTGGCGGCGCTACTCCTCCTCTTTTCTTGAACAAACAACACAGGAGGATACATGGGGTTGAAGAGCTGTAACCAAGCAGATCGAGATTACCGACGATGGCAGCAAACTGGCGTCTCCGTGACCTACAATCGAAACCCGGCAACAGGATCTGCATCAATTGCTCCGGCAAGCACCGAGATCCGGCTCCTTAAAATGGAATCAGGCGGCATTGGATAGCTTGGAAAAAACCCGGTGCGGCAAAGTGGGTGAATGTTGTTTCGTCCTCTTTGGGTGACAGTGTGGTTATTTTTTTTAATAAAACAAATAATAAATTAAAAGAAAAAAAAGAAATTAAAAAGAGTATTTTAGTCTTTTTACTTTACTCAGGAACCGATTTGTTGTATTTTGCAAACCTTAGTGACTCATATAGTTAAAATCAGATACTTGGGTTGTATTTGTTAGTTTTAAGATAGTTCATGGAGTGTTTCTGTATTCTACAAGTTATATAATAACTTTTGAAAATATTATAAAAAAATAAAGCGAGAAGTTGATGTAAGACCAATCGGTAAAACCAAATTCCACCATATGGTACGGTACTTGCCATGTGGCATTGCGGTGGATGTAATTACACCGCCATGACCATTAAAACCTCCACATTTTGCCCTCGCTCATTGTAGAATTCCACTGCATCAAAATCTCTCCTACTTTTTCCTTTGCACTTTTTTTATTTGTATACAAAACGAGGAAAGAATAAGAGAAAATAATGTGACGAGTTGAATATCAAAGAAATACACGCGTGGTGAAGCAACATCCCTTGGTCTAAAACAGAAAATGATGTCTCCAGGGGTCGGAAGAATTTGTAAAAAACTTTAAAAAATAATAAAGGGAATAATATATATTTCATTTCACAATTCCTCGGTGGAATTGTTAGATCCGTATGCAACTTCAGGGTTTCAATTACGGGGAAAATATATTTAGTTACCGCAAACAAAATTTTTAAACCTAAAACCGAAAAAACCAAATTCAGATAGTTTTTATGATAGAAACCCAAAGTTATGTAGGATTGATTTCGGGTTTATATAAAAACCAAATTGCAATTCATGCTCAATCCTAAAGAAACCAACTACCGGTTTTTTTTAACCATGTCCAATTTTCTTAGAATAAATGTAATGTTTAAACTTATCTAGTTTAATTTAAAAAATGACATTTTATTAGATACTTATAATATATTTTTTATAATTAACGGTAAGAAAATTACGAACCATAATCAGATGCGTCAATATCTTATCATGATTGTTAATTAATAATAAACACATAAAACTTTAAATAAGAACGCAAACATTTTATAGACAACATGGAATCAAAAAACATTATATGTTTCATTAAGATTATAGAAGTGACAACTTTTTTTATTGGAATTGCATTTATTATTAGAGTTCGAGTGAGACAAATGCTCAAACATGTGGAGGGCATCGAGTTCAAAGTGGATTGGGCATGAATGGATGAAAGTGAGATTGGATAAATCATGGAGGTAACGGTGACGGGTGAAAAATATTGCGGGGTGGCAGTTTTTGTTTCATACACTTGCATGACTCCTTTTTTTTCTTCTACATATATTATCGATCATCCAAAACACAAAAGTTCTGGCAGCCTGAATAAACTTATCACAGCCGGTGTAGTTCCTAATTATACACATCAACACAAACAATAGCCCTTCCCTTTTTCATGTTTAAAGTTCGAAAACGATAAAATACATAAAAGATATGGACAATATATAGAAAAACATGTTAGACATCGTGTATAAGACGGTTGATAATCAATTATTTAGTTTATTGGATATTGGATGGATCGTCTAAATTCGTTTTCCATGATTAATATCACAGCCGGTGTAGTTCCTAATTATACACATTAACACAAACAATACTCCTTGCCTTTTTTATGTTTAAAGTTCGAAAACGATAAAATACATAAAAGATATGGTCAATATATAGAAAAACATGTTAGACATCGTGTATAAGACGGTTGATAATCAATAAATTAGTTTATTGGATATTGGATGGATCGTCTAAATTCATTTTCCGTGATTGATATATCGACCCTGCGCTTGTGTTGCTGAAAATCCAATCTTTGGATAATTCTCCAAAGACACTCTCCAATTCAGACACGAAAAGAAACAACATTATTGGATAAAGTATGAATCTTCAAGATTTTAAGAGAGTCCCGGAATTAGCGAAATATAAGTATATTGACTCATACATCTGAAATATGGATAAATATCACAAAATTATTCGTTTAAAAACAATTAATAGCAGTATTTTCTAGAAAACTATCAACTAACTCGACGTTGTATGGAATAACTTATCAGGCTAGTCAGCATGGCTGCCAAAAGCTGTGTTGGCCCTAGATAATGGAATAAACACAGGTTGAGAACGCAACAATGGAAAAACTGAATATCTTTATTAACCAACTCTGAATGCATGGAGAATAATATGAGGCACTGACACGTAGCAGCCGTTAATGTGGTCAAAAATACAAAATAAAAACCTTACAGCTCACTAGCTAGCGGCAAGTAAGGGTCGAACCAAGGAGTTTGTGGTTCGCACTTTGTGTCAAAATATTACCAATCTATAGTGTCACTTTATGGACGGTTTCTGTTCTTACACTCTATCCTGAACAACACAAAACTACCGACCTTCAACGAGGCAAAAGACCATAACCAAACAATCCAACTAATCTGATGTCGAGATTCAACTCGGAAATCAGATCCAATGATCCAGAAACAAATAATCAACAAACGGACAATTGTAAACTAAAACGCAGAACAAGGATTGAATATAAATAACTAAAGCCTTGCATTCAAACTAACCCTGATTAGAGCCGAATGCTTTTGAATTTAGGTGTCCAATCCAACTTCTACGGTCATCGGTGTTCTACAAATCAGAATCCATAATCTCGCAAGAGTAAAACAAATACGATAAATCAAAACTAAAACTAAAACTAGCCAACTAATGATTGTAAACTGAAAAGCTACGAAATTTCGAGTCAAAGATGCCTGAGTGTCTCTTAAAGGTCTGATCTTTGCTCCCGAAAACCGAAGTGGGAGCCTCTATTTATAGTTGTGGATTTGGCCTATATGCGTCGCGGGATGATCTTTTTCGCTGCGCGAGTCAACCTTAGCCCCCATTGTTCGCACTTTGTGTTGAAGATTATTTTGTGCTTAAGTGTAATCCTCATCCGAAGATCTTTTGTATGCGAAGCTTGAGTCATGTACCTGAAGGTTCGAAGGTTTTACACTAGAGGATCCGAAGGTTATTGTGTAACAACCCTTATCCTGAGAGCACGTGGGTTGTTAGACACGCCTACGTTTATACTGCTCTCTTATTGGCTAATAGTGATACGTAATCAAATAGAATATTCCTTGTACTATTAGTCAGTTATTTTGTAATCTGGTATCCTTGATCACGTATAAATATCAAGGATACCACACTAGGCCGAGTGTGAGTTTGAGTATTATCAATTGTAAAACCCTCACAAGTAATACAAAGCATTCGGCACTCTGTTTACTCAATTGTTCTTATTAGTTGTTCTTGAGTTTGTTCATTGATTCAATCCTTCAGATATCTTATTCATATGTAGTCATTGATTGAATTTCGTTTCTAACACGTGGTATCAGAGCAGGTTTAACTCAAAAACTTGTTGATAGAAATCTCGTTTTCACTCTTACAGTTCTAGATCAAGATCGATTCCTAGATCTAGGTTTCCGTAATTGTATTCAAAATCTATTACTCATTTTTCTGTAAAGAACTGTTTGAGAAACTCAATAACAATGACTGATTCAACAACAACCTACGCAAATCTCATCTCATTGGTTCATCCAGCAAGGCACTAATTATCGTTCCAACATACTACGATTATTGGGCAGACCAAATGGAAGATTATTCGATTGGACTGGATGAAGATCTCTGGAGATCAGTGACAGATGGACCTCATACACACATTGAAGGTCGTTTTGTTGTAGCAGAGGAAGATGATGCTGAAGTTCTTACAGCTGCTGAGCTGAAGAAAATTAAAAACGATGAAAAGGGCTATGAGAAAATTGCGTAGTGGACTTGGTCCTGATTTTAGACACCATATCTCTGGTTCTAAATCATCCAAGGAAATATGGGATCGCCTGGCAATCAGATTTGCTGGTGATAAACCTCTCCAATCAAGCATGGTTCAAGAAGTTTCTAGCTGATTTGGGTAACTTCCAACTACAAGAGAATGAATCCCTAGAGCAAACCTACGAACGATTCAGCAGCTTGATCTATACACCGGAGAAGTATGGAGAAAATCGAAGTCAACAAGAGATCAAAATCAAATTCTTGTACTGTCTGCAGATGGAGTGGAGACCAATCATGCGTATGGTGAAATCTCATGAAAATATCAAGGAGTATCAACTTGTAGCACTGTATAATCTGATTAAGTCACACGAGCCTGGTATTGTTGGAAGAAGGAGTGAGAATGTTGGAACCTTAGCTCTTGTTTCTAAGGTTGAAGATGGAGAGACTGAAGATGAACCAGATGGCTACATGGTGAATGACAGTGGAGAGACGGTTGCTTTGTATGCTGCAAACAACGGAAGGTTCAAAAAGTCTTATGTGAACAAAAACAATTCTCGAAACCCATTTGTGAAACCCTTTAAAAAATCCTCGTATGTTCCTAAACCCAAACCTGAGATCTACATCCCAAAGGAAGAAAACACCAAACCTTCGGCTCTGAAGACTTCAGATCCGACGGGTTCCAAAGCTAACAAAGAGAAAACTGACGAGAAGAAGGTTGCTGGTGACTTAGGTTATGATATTAATTACTGCCAAGGGAAGAATCACTTCGCGGAGGATTGCATGCTTCGTAAGAAGAACGAAAAGAAATCCCAAGTCAAGGATGAAGCCTACTATGAGATGAAATTAAATGAGGTCAGAGAGAAGACAAAGGATCTTGCTCTTATGGCTTCGGAAGGCAGCATGGGAACATACCAGGTGTGGTCTTCAGACTCAGATGACGATGAAGTACGAAAGCCTACTCACAGCGCCTTTATCGTTGTTGATGCTGGTAAGAGCTTTCAGAAAGGTGCTTCCTATGAGGACGAAGATGAAAATGGTGATGGATGCCAAGGATTGCTGATGAAGAAGGCGAAGGTGTTGGATGATTCTTCGGATGATGATGAACTCTACTTTATGGCAAGGGAATGCCCGTCCAACAATTCCTGAACAGGTATCAAAACTTATTTCTTCTTTTAAAATTCCTGCATCTAAATACTCATATGATATTGCTGAAATTATTCGTGATTGCTCTGTCATGAATAAACTGCTAATTGATGCTAATAATAGAGCGAATGTCAGTGAGGAGGAGATTCTTCAGTTGAGGGGGAGTGTAGAAAATTTGATGCTGTCCATAGAAAAGGCCAACCTAAGAATCTCAATGATAGAAGAAAATAGGAAAAAACACTTGAATAATGGTGATGTGATCTTAAAACAGAGGAACATATTTTGTGCTACTGCGAAGAGATTGTATTCACACGTCACACGAATCTATCACTCTGCTGATGTTTCTAATGATCACCACAAGAAACTTTTACCTTTCATTGAGTTTGATTTGAAGAGTGTTGACAATATTTCTTATGAATATGAATCAATTATTTCTAGATCCGAAGTACCTAATACTTCGTACAAGCATGGTTTAATTTCAGTAGAAAAATTCTTGAATGCTAATGATCTATTGAGAACTTGAAATTATTACCAAATGAAGTACCAATTCTTATGAAATCAATTCCTCAAATTGAAAATGAACCAAAAGTTACTGTTGAAACAGAATCTGATAGTGAATCGGATATGGAGGAAATTAAGTGTTCTTTAATTGCATTAAAAACATCCTCTGTATCTGTATCACCCTCCGAAGGTATCTCACAATTATCTTCGATTGACAAAGGCAAAGAAAAAATTTATTGTGAATATGAAACAACTGAAATTTCAAAGAAACACAAAGAACTGGTGAAAACCAAAACACAAATTTCAGATGAATGTGTCTCTCATGAAGATTATCTTAAAGACAATTCAAAAAGACTAGTACATGTGGCCTATGTTTACCCAAAGGTTTCTTATTTTAAAAACTCAATTTTCGTACGACCTGGTGCTTCGCTCTTGGTTAATAATGATTTAGTTAAAATTGTTGATGAGGATAACTCCACACTTACTGTGGAAGGATTCTTCTCATCTTCGAAAATAGTTGAAATCAATTTGAACGAACACTTGGAAGTAAAAACTAATGTTCGAAAGCAAGATTTGTATGGTCACAACATTTATAATCGTTTATGTTATGAACAAAACAAAATTCCAAAACATTTGACTCATCTTTTGAATAACAAAAATCAAAATCAAAATTCTTCAGATAGAAATTACAAACAAATTCAAATCATGAATGAGACTGTGAACCGAAGATGGATGTTTTTGAACTAATGGAATCTAATGAATGTGTTCCACTTGCAAAATTCATTGAGAATGAGATTTAAAAATCCATAATTACATTTTCCAAACCAATGATACCAAAACCCATGATTTTGAAAAATCCTCAAAATATGGCATCCACTTCGAAAACAAAACCAGCTATTGTGCCTTGAAAATCGAAAACTAAACCAATAGTTGTGATTTCAAAAGGAAAACAGTCTATTAATCACGTGAAAACAAAGCCAATCTTTGTACCAACAAAATCTATTGCTAGGAATACTTCAACCTCCGGAACAAAATTTTTTTCAAAACAAGTTGATACGAAGGCTTCAATCTCAAAAACAAATGAATTTTCAAAACCCACCTTCGTACCGACAAAACCAAACTTTCCAAATCCAAAATACCAAAAACCTTCAAAGAAAACTTTTTCAAAGGAAATAATTTGGTTGATACATTCCATATGTGGCTAGAAAAGAATTTGGATATGTTTAAGGATAAAAATCTTACATTAAATGATTTTAAACTGGCCTACGAAGAATACTTGTGTACTTCTACGCTATGCAGTTCTTTGTCTAGAAAATGAACAATTGAAAAACCAAAATCAAATTGGAAAAAGGATGACTTAATGAAAAATCTTAATCCAAAATCAAAATCTTCTAAGTCATCAAAGTCTTCGAAAACCACAAAAACAAAGAAAACATCAAAAACCAACACTTCCAAATCATCCAAACAAGTTTGGGTTCCGAAGATTACAAATATTTCAAAATCCACTTCTTCGAAATCTTCAATACGTACTGAAAGTTCTTCTGACTCATTTTCTGGTTCATCTTGTTCTTCTCATGAAACATCTGAAAACATTATAATCTTTACTGCAAACGACATATCCGAAGAAGCAGTTGAAAAATGGATTCAAGAATCCTTCGCTTACCATGAGGACCCAAGATTGACTGGGTACCAACTTCTCATTGACTGATTATATGTAATGTCTAACGAGCAGTACGATTCGAAATGGTACATGGACAGTGGCTGCTCAAGACATATGACAGGGAAGAAGGCATATCTAAGGGACTACAGAACGTTGGTGGATGCGGGAAATGTATGCTTTGGTAATAATGAAACATGTCCTATTCGTGGTTATGGCAAAATTACGAATAGACAATTTACAATAAATCGAGTAGCATTTGTTAAAGGATTGAAACATAACCTAGTGAGCATCTCTCAATTGGTTGTTGGCACTGGCAATGCTGTAACACTCAACAATCAAGGGAGTATTTTCACGAAGGAAGCTACGAAGGTGGTGTTGCTGAAGTTAGAAAGGAAGGGATCAATGTGTAAGACTAATTTAAGAACAAAAGCAAACAACAAGAACACAAGTGTATGAATATTCAATCAGTCGAATGATTTTGTTCAATGTAAAAAGATAGTGCTCCAAATCTTTATGATTAACAACTATGAAGGACGTTACAATGAATAATGCGACTGTGCAAAAAGTACGTGCTAAACATCTAGGGTTGATGGTGTTTATATACTAAGATCTAATTGGATAAACACATAATCCAATTAGTTACAGATAAGAACACAACATAACAGTCTTCTGATAAGCACACCAACTTCGTATCATCACTGGCTTCGGATCAACCTCTCACTTCGCACACTTCAAAAGCTTCTGACAGGAACATAAGTACTTCGGATATCAAATATCATCACAATCAGAATCCTAACATTCTCCCCCTTTGTGGTGCAGATGCCAGGTATCCGAAGTCTATAACATATGAAAGGCTTTGCTCAATTCCCCCCGAATTTGTAACCACCACTTTAGATGAGTACACAAATCCAGGTTCGCATCATCAGAGTTCTCATTATTGACCGTCACTCTTGCTATCATTCCTTCCAAAAAGGTAGAAGGAAACTTCTCTTTCTCATCCATATCAAAGAATAACTTTTTCAGTGGACTTTTCTTTGTAAATTTTCCCTTGTAAACTAATCCCCATGGTTTCTGTAGAATTTTTCCATCGCTGATTTTAGTTATCCCTGTAAGTTCTTTATCCGCAGCTGGAACAGATTGCTTAAAAAGTTTTGCAATTTCATAATCATATAGCGCGAAGTTTCGAATATACGAACCCATAAACCTTCTAATTATTCTCTGGCCTCTTGTAAGACCGACCTGCTGGGAGATTCTCGTTTGTGTCAGGCTGTAGAATCTTTCAACAAGTACAACGAAGTCATTTGGATTCATAAGGGGAAAGTCAGCCACAGTGAAAGAGCTTTCTATCTTCTATTCACCTCTTCGGACATGATAGGTGAAATTTTGATATATTTCTTCAAAAAGTGGTACTGTCTCAGTTCGGTCAATCCCAACAATCTTTAGGCAAGACCAGGCATGTGTTTGATCAGCAGCAAGGTTCGCATGAAACCTGGCTTTTTGCTCTTGAAATTTTCTCTTCTCAGCCGGATCAAACTCAATGTCATAGACATTTGTAGCAAAGAGCTTTGGATTGAATGGGATATCAAGTTGTAACTCCGTTGTATTCTCATCACTGAATGACACTTGTGGCAAACAATCAAACATTTCCACAGTGGTAAAAGCGAAATTCATAATTGTCTCATATGTCCATATCTTGTTCACTGGACCCAAGACTTCTTTCTTTCCAGCCCTGTCTCTTGAGGCTACATACAGATGCCTTAACTTTTCGTACTCTTCAGCTTTCCGTTTCTTATCCTCAGACTTAGACAGTTCCTTAGCAATCTTCTTTCCCTTATCAACCGAAGGACCTGTCTCATGTGGAAGTTGAGAAGTTGTTATCTTTGTTGAAGTGGATGATGGTGCAGAACTTGCTCCGAATATACCACCAGAGAATCTTTTTATGAGGCTGGAGGTGGATTCGGTTGTTATTGGTGTGGTTCGTCCGCAAACTAAAGGAACTGTTGTTGATGGTGACGTTGTGGAGATAGTTGCTGAAGAGGGTGTTGAAGTAAATCCGAAAGATGGTTTTGTCGTTGGACCAGTGGTGGTAGTTGCTGAAGAGGGTGCGAGGGTTGTGATTGTTGCTGTTGGAGCGATGGTGATGCGTGTTTGCCTTTTTGTTAGTCGAGGCCCTTCTCCCCCTTGTGACGAAAGCACTGAGGGCTTCGGAGCACCTGGTAACCGACTAACAAGTGTAAGCAGTGGTGCAATATCCTTTCGGATGGAGTCTGTGGTTTGAGAGACCAAAATTTCATTTGCTGGTCACTTATTTTCTGTGCTTCTCTGTACGCGTTCAACTCATGCACTTTCGGTTCATATTCCGCAATGGTTTTCATCGCATCCGCAACATCTTTCCTTAAACTTTTCAACTGGACATCAAATTCCTCAGCACTTCTTTTCGAGAGATTTTCAACCGAAGTAGTTAGAGAAGTAAGTTTGGCTTGAACTTCTTTGTGTGCACTGCTGAGATTGGTGACTACTTCGTTGAGTTTATCGGTATGTTGATCCTGAATCAGTTGTGATTCTCTTCAACAATCTTTTCAACTACCTTGCATCGCAGGTCAACCTTTTCCAAAACATTTCATGTCATCTGTTTGACATCGGTTTCCACAACCTTGACTCCCTCATTAATCTTCTTGTTGACTTTCTTTGTGATGGTTTCCTCGAAAGATGTAAGTGATTCCGCGATCAGCAGTTACCCCAGACCCTTTGTCCGAAGTGTACGTGGTCTGGGCTCGGATCAGAACATTCAATTTCGCATTGAGTTGGCGGAACGGTTTCATTGACACCAGACTCGTGTCTGGTTCATCATCATCGTCGTCTTGGATGTGTATTAGGGCTGTTTCTAAAAAATTCTCCTCTTCTTTGTCGGTTTCATGGGAAGAGGGAGAATCAGCCATGTCATCCATAAAAAATGAATGAAGCGGAGGAGGTACTTTTGTTGTTGTAGTGAAAATAGGTGTCGTATGCTTTGGTGGTGGTGATGGTGGAGTTGTGCAGTTGGATTACCGGATGTGAGACTTGTGTCCACATTAGATATATGCATATGGGTCTCAATATGACTTGTCTCCACATTAGATGTTTCAACAGTGGTCATATGTGCAGACACCACCGAATTTTCAGTTAATGAAACAAAGGGATCAGAAGGAGGTTCAGTAGTAGTGGTTGTCTCAGTTGGTGATGGAGGAATGGTGGTATCCTCCGGATGAGAGTATTCTTTCTCTTCTTCTTCATCATCTTTGGATCGAGGTGTTGGTGGTCTTGAAGATTGAGCAGGTTTCTTCTTTGATGGCTTAACGGCTTGGGTTTTCTTTCGTGTTCTTGACTTCTTGGCTGGGGCTTTGGATGGTTCTGCTATGCCCTTTCGTTTTCCACCCTTAGCTTTCGGAAGTTCGGATTCTATGACTCGTGTGAAAACCCTGAGGGGTGCAAGTGTCATGATCGTCTTCCAGTACTCGATTAAGGTAACATTATCATCTGGAACCTTGCACAACATTGTCTCAGGAATTTGAGCGATAAATTCCATTCTGTCATCCGAAGTTGAACTTGAAGGAATCTGGACTTGATGGAAATCATGAACAGGTAGGTCCGAAGGCACTGGTATCATTTTGTAGGCATATACAGCTTGGACAATTAGTGCCCAGAATCGTGTGGATGCGATGTCTGTGGCCCTCTTCACATGATTCAAGTATGTGGTGAAGTTTGTCCAAAGGATTGAGGCGTAATCAACAGGAACATTATAATATATACCATAGCGTAGTTGCAAGAATGTGTAAGCCGCTGAATGAAGGCCCGAAGTCCTGCCATAAAGACTTCGTAGGATAACGCTGAAGAAGTAACCCCAAACTGAGGGTAATTTGTTCTTTTTGAAAGAACTCATTGTGCGTGTGATTGGTGTATTCCCCATCTCGTTGAGCATGTTCAAGATCTCAGATTGAGTTGCCATCTGAAACCGTCCCGACACCGGGAGTTGAAGGAGTTTCGCGAATTGTTCCTTCTTGACTGTAATTGTTTTCTTGGTGTCATCGGCGGTGACAATTTCAAAGGACACCGATTGACCATCTGCATTCAGACGTGAAATATGGTGTGCCCTGTTGACCCATAACTTTGGAACTTGAGCACTTGCAGTCATGGCATTGGAAAGAGGTGAATGGCGCAGACATACAACCAGCATCGCCATTGTAGAGGAGTAAGCTTCAGGGTCGAGGTTTGCAATGTGGTTTGCCGACATAGGGTTAAGATCAGGAACAGAGTCAGCATCTCCTACTGTGAATGAAATATCATCGGTGGCCATGGTAATTGATTTTGAGTTTTGATAGTTGGTCTTTGGAAATTTTAGTTGCAGGTTCAGAGAAATTTGAAATGGAAGGGATGAATGGAAGAGTCGTTCCGTTTATATGCTACTTTGATGAGTGGAGAGAAAATGTGCATTTAATGCTGGTGTTTGAACGGTCGAATGGGGTTCGTCCACGTCATCCGTAAGTTGAGGGGACATTCCCTTTTTATCGGTGTGACAGCTGCATCATCCCCAGGTAACCGTTGTGCTAGATTCCTATTGGTTCCTGCATCTCCCAATGCAAAACAGGATCAGTGAGGATCCCATGTATCTCATTGAATCCCAACAAACATAATTTGCATATGATATAATATTAAAGAAATAGAACTAGTAAAATAAAAAATATTTTTGGCTTTTTCGAGTTTTGGAATATACAACCGAAGTCTGCTCATATTTCAGTCATGCCACTCATCCAAAGTGATAACACAAGGATCCATTCAATTTTGGTAAAGTATGATTTTTGGTTCAGTTCGAAAGATGAGAGCTGATTTTCTAGGAAGTCCTTATGAAACCTTCATATCCGAACAAGATTAATGTAATGTCCATTCATGTGGATAGCAGAACCCAGTGTAAGTATTTCACCATCGCCTTTATATAAACTTAGTTGGCTGGTCTAAGTTTCCAAATATTACATAGAGTAACCTTAGATGACACATCCTGATACGAATAGTTACTTTGCTTAGATTCTGAGTTGAAGTATTATGGGATTCTTCAAAAAAAATTATCTCGATTCACCAGATGGAGTATTTGGACACGCTTTTCGGATGACAAGCCTTTGAAAGTTGTGCACTACTCCACCTTTGTCACTGAAGACGGGTTACTGAGATGTTCATATCCCCAACCCGGTTCTCAACTGTGTCACAGGAGATCCTGATTGTTGCATTGAAGACAGGGGGTACGCCTTGAGTACTTCGTTTATTGATAATCTTATTATTGATTCTTTAGTCTTTCCGCCGATAGACATTTTCTTTTTGAAAGTGCTTTCCTAGCTTTTTCCTTTCCATTGGAATTATTTTGATTCTTTTGTGCTTGTAGCATTTAGTGCTCTTAATTATTTCCGTTTATTCATGTTAGGAATCTTGCAAAAATGAATTTTTCATAAATAGCTTCATAAATCCCATTAGTAAAAATTGACATTAAATTTATTGCTTCGTATCAGGAGTTGTCAGATGGTTACTACCATGCAACACTTGGAACATATCCTGAAAAGACTAAGTCTTCTTGATTAGTTATGTGCTTATGCGAAGGATAGAACCACTGGGTGCAAGTAAGACATGAGGGTTACATATAGGCTTGTATGAAGATTGGACATTTCAAAAGGTCTTTAACCATGATCAGATCATCCGAATGTTAGGAACCGGACCGGGTACACGCAGCGGAAATACACTATCACACACACAAACTCACGAAAATAAAGCAAGAAGAACACAAGGATTTTTACGTGGTTCGGATTCGGTGCAAATCCTACGTCCACGGGCTACAACTAGAGAAATCTTATTAATACTCACAAGATTACAATTTATAACTCTTGTTTTGAGCTCAAGTGGTGCATCATCTAACTTACCTATTGATGCTATTTATATATGTTGGAAGGTAATGTGAAATCAAAACAAAAAATTAGGCTACCTAACAAGATTCACCAACTCTTCTTTGACATTCACCAACCTCACCAACCAAGTGAAAAATCTTCACTTTCACATAACAATCTCCCACTTGAAGATTTTGAACAACGTAGTCCAACTCCAGTAATCTTAAAACAACCAAGTCTTCCAAGCCTCCAGCTTCCAAGAACAAGTTAAACTTAGTCCAATTTCTCTAATTACAGCCACCCCTCATCTTCAAGTACTAGAAGGACTCGTTGAAGCTCCCACTAGCTCCAACTCAGCCGTGGCTAAGCCCACCACTGACTCATCCTCTGTCTCAACCGGTTTGGACACTCCACCAGCTCCAGAGATACACCGAGGACCACTAACACTCTCCAAACTTTGCAAACTTCCAACAGGAGAGAATTTTCCAGTCTTAGTCTTTAAAACCTAACGGCTCTTTGTAACTGTACCAGGAACACACCCCGTGCTCCCACTGTCACAAAATCCCCTGAATGGTTTAGACTTTTCGACTCGTTCAGCTAACATCCCCTTGGCTCCAGAATTCATGTTTGCAAAATGAAATCTCTTAGCACTGGATTTAGCGAAGCAGATTTTGTCATGCTTAATGGGGACGGTCATACTTCCCTCAGCAGGTATCTCAACCATATACAATGACCCACGCTTCATACCTTGAGCAATCACCGAATTACCATTGACCACCCTCTATTTACCACCACCAAACCTTACTTCCAGTCCTTGTTTATCCAGCTGACCAACAGAAATCAATTTCTTCTTCAGCTCCGGAATCACCCTGACATTCTTTAGGTTCCATGTAGTTCCCAATGAAGTAACCAGATCAATATCTCCCATGCCCGTTACTTGAAGCATCTCGTCATTTGCTAACCGTACCTTCCCAAAATCTCCTTTTTTAGATTCACCATCGTTTCTCCGTTGTCCATGGCATGCAACGAAGCCCCTGAATCCATGACCCAAGAGTCTACAGAACTTTCCATACTTAGTATCAGTGCATCATCCTCAGACACACCCTCAGCACCAGTAATGTTCAATTCTTTCTTTGGACATTGACTCTTAACATGTCCCACCTCCTGGCAGTTCCAGCACTTCACATTCTTCCAAGTTCTAGATGAACTTCTTCCCCGACTCCCACTGCTCCCACTATTCCTGCTATTCCCTCTACCTCTTCTGATATTTAATAACTCAGAAGAAGAAGATCCATCTTGATTCTTGCGTCTGACATCCTCGCCAAGAACCAAATCTCTAACCCTTTCAAAAGTCATACCACTGGTCCCCACTGAACTTGTAACAGCGGTTACTGTTCCAGACCAGCGATCAGGTTGTGAAGCTAGTAGCAGTGAAGCTTGGGTCTCGTTATCAAATTTAATTCCCACAGATAACAATCTGGACAGAATTGAATTTAGATTGTTAATGTGAACCGTAACTGAGCCTTCCTCATTCATCCTTGTAGTGAACAGCTCCCTCATCAAGAACACCTTGTTAGCCGTCAACGGTTTCTCATACATGTTCGTCAGAGCATCCATCATACCACGTGCCGTGGTTTCCTTCATGATGTTGAAAGCAACGCTCCTTTCCAACGACAACGTAATAACCGCCTTAGCTTTCTTGTCCTTTGAGTTCCACGCATCTTTGCCAGCTTTTTCCATTTTCTCCGGTTTGTCTCCAAGTACCACGTCCAAATCTTTCTGACATAGCAATGCTTCTAATTGCATTTTCCACCAGCTAAAGTCAGTACCGTTGAACGTCTCGATTACAACCTTGTCTTCAGCCATTACGATAAACAAGAGACAAATCTTTTATAGTACTTTTGTGTGACAGAACAGTACCCTTCAAAGTACCAAGACACCTTTAATACGATTAATAGAAATTAGTTTATGATGTGGAAGATCAGACAAAACTGCAACCACAGAGCATACTCTAATTTCTAAAACCGAGACCTCCTTCGAAACCCGAAGCTCTGATACCAGTTGTTAGGAACCGGACCGGGTACACGCAACGGAAATACACTATCACACACACAAACTCACGAAAATAAAGCAAGAAGAACACAAGGATTTTTACATGGTTCGGATTCGGTGCAAATCCTACATCCACGGGCTACAACTAGAGAAATCTTATTAATACTCACAAGATTACAATTTATAACTCTTGTTTTGAGCTCAAGTGGTGCATCTTCTAACTTACCCATTGATGCTATTTATATATGTTGGAAGGTAATGTGAAATCAAAACAAAAAATTAGGCTACCTAACAAAATTCATCAACTCTTCTTTGACATTCACCAACCTCACCAACCAAGTGAAAAATCTTCACTTTCACATAACACCGAAGTGTTACCAATGTTGCAATTCGAGTCCCAAATATCCCTTAGTGCAATGAGATATGCTTAACAGACTCTAAAAACCCCGTTTTGTCCTTTAGTTGTATATGAGATTTTGCAATATTTTGATTCGGATGAAAGAGACATGTACGTTGCTATAGGCAGAAGTCAGAATTTTAGTGTAATCAGAAGCGAACCGAAGCGTCGGATGTGAATAGTAACTCATGTACTTTGAATATTTTTATTTAAACCTTATTCGAACTGAACCGAAGGTTCGTTTATTAATAGTATCACTTCTGATAACAAAAAATTTCTTAAAGAAAAACTTAAAAAAATTTCAGAGGAAAAAAAAACAAAAAAACCCTAAAAGTTTAAAATTTTCCTAAAAAAACATAAAATTCTTAAAGAAAAGAAAGAAAAAAAAGAGAAAAAAAAGTTTTTGGATTGAAGGTACTTAGCTGATTATGTGTTTAGAACTGCTGATGACTCAAGCATGCCTAGCCCATGAAGGATTCGTGTGAATGCTTTTTCATCAAGGGCTTTAGTGAAGATATCTGCCAGCTGGTCATTCGTATGAACGAAATGAACCTCAATATTTCGTTCCTCTACATGACTTTTAATAAAGTCATATCGGAGAGAAATGTGTTTGGTCTTCGAATGCTGGATAGGATTTTGACAAATTCGTATGGCGCTTTGTGAGTCACAGAAAAGAGGTTGTCTTCGCATGTGGATTGCATAATCACGTAGTTGACTTTGAACCCAGATCATCTGAGAAGTGCATGCAGCAGCAGCTATGTATTCGGCTTCGGCTGTGGAGATGGAAACATGTGTTTGCTTTTTCGAGTGCTAGCTGATGAGCTTGCCATCTAGAAACTGACATCCACCCGAAGTGCTTTTATGATCAAGCGCACACCCTCCCAGATCAGCGTCGGAGTAGGCTTGAAGAAAGAAGCCTGAGTTGGCAGGGTACCATAAAGCAAGAAAAGGAGTACGATGAAGATAGCAAAATATTGTCTTGACTGCAGCTAGATGGGGTTCTCTTGGATTCGCCTGATATCGTGCACAATTACAAATTGGGAACATGATATCTGGGTGACTGGCAGTTAAGTAAAGTAAAGAACCGATCATGCTCCTGTAGACTTTCTGATCAACCGCAGGTTTGTCAAGCGAAGGTGTAAGTCTTGTACTAGCCGCTATGGGAACCTTCGCATTTGAACAGTTTTCCATCCCAAATTTCTCCAACAGGCTTCGTGTATATTTTTCTTGGTTTATGAAGATGCCTTCGGATGTTTGTTTAACTTGTAGTCCGAGAAAGAAATTTATCTTCCCTATCATGCTCATTTGAAACTTGCTTTTCATGAGGGTTTCGATATCTTTTGAAAGTTCAGGGTCTGTTGATCTGAAGATGATATCATCCACGTAGATTTGAACTAACATGAGATGATTACCAACTTTCTTTCTAAAGAGAGTGGAATCAACAGAACCTTGTTTGAAGTTTGATTGTTTTAAAAACCGGGTTAAAGTTTCGTACCATGCCTTTGGTGCTTGCTTTAGCCCATAGACTGCTTTGTCAAGGATGTAACAGTGATTTGGGTATTTTTCGTTTATAAAACTAGGTGGTTGTTCCACATACACTGCTTCCTCAAGTTTGCCATTTAAAAAGGCACATTTGACATCCATTTGGTAGACATCAAAGTTTTTATGAGCAGCAAATGCCAAAACGATTCGGACAGACTCATGTCTGGCAACAGGAGCGAAGGTTTCATCATAATCGATTCCCTACTGTTGACAATATCCTTTGACAACTAGTCTAGTTTTGTTTCGGACAATGTTACCTTCTGTATCAAGTTTATTTCGAAAAACCTATTTGAGACCTACTACAGAGGAGTTGGTTGGTTTAGGAATTAAACGCTACACTTTGTTTCGTTCAAATTCAGCCAACTTACTCTGCATTGAAAAGCTTCTTTTACAATTTTAGGTTCGACTTTTGAGATGAAAACGTTAAACATGCAGTAATCCGATCGTTTATTTAATTCATTTTTCTTTGCTTTTAATTGAGATCGAGTAAGTACCTTTTCATCTGGATTACCAATTACCTGAGTCTTCAGATGATCTCTTGTCCATTTTCCAAGAGGTGGGTAAGCATGATCATATTTTGGCAGAGTTTCTCCATTCACTTCCTCTGTATCTGATGGATAATCCGAAGTCTACTGATTGTCTTTGGGTGTATTGTCAGGAATTGGTTGCTCCCCCTCAACTAAAGCTGGCTTGTTAGATGACTCCCCCTCGAATTGAGAAGGGGTTTGTGTTGAAGATGAGCTTGGTGGTTCTGTAGAGTGAGCATCCTTTGAATTAGATGATGTAGATGTTGAAGAATCCTCTACAACCGAAGAATCCTTTGGGTTGGATGTATCACACTCCCCCTCACCCAAAGGATCTATTTGCTTAGTTGTCTCCAACTCCCCCTCAACCGAAGGATCTTTTTGCTTAGTTGTCTCTGACTCCCCCTCAACCGAAGATGGCTTATCGTTTGAAGGTTCGGTGGTGGGATGATCGCCGGCTAGCTTGTTGATTTCTGGTATATTATTGTCCTTTGCATTTGTTTCAGCATCTATTTCATGATCAGGACTGTCAAATAGGAAAGAGAAATCAAGAACGAAGGAGTCCAGAGGTATAATATCGGTTGGTTGTTCTGGAAAAATAGAGGAGCGAGGAAAGAGTGTTTCTGATTTCTTTATATAATGATCATCAAATGTCAGATTGAAAGTTTCCTCGATCTTCCTTGTTGTCTTATTTAGCACATGATATGCTTTCGCAGAGTGTGAGTAGCCAAGGTGTACACCATCATCAGATTTAGATGCAAACTTCGTATTACCAGGTTTGAGTCTCATGATGAAGCATCAGCAACCGAATACATGGAAGTATTTGACATTTGGTTTCCTTTTGTTAATGACTTCGTATGGAGTGTTGTTGAAGCGTCTATGAATGTAGGATCGATTCTGAGTGAAGCATGTAGTTGCAACAACTTCGGCCCAGAAGTACATTGGAAGATTCGCATAGTCAAGCATGGTCCTTGCAGCTTCGCATAAGGATCTATTTCTTCGCTCAACTACACCATTTTGCTGTGGAGTATATGGGGCTGAAAAATTATGAGTAATGCCCTTCTCCTTCAGATACGATTCAATTGTTTGATTTTCAAATCTAGTACCATTGTCACTTCGGATAGCTCATACTGGTTTCTTTAAATGAAGCTCGATTTGCTTGATGATGGCTATGAGTTCTGCAGGTGTGTCTCACTTTTGTCGTAGAAAGATTACCCATGTGAATCGTGAGAAGTAATCCACGATAACTAATATGTATTTCTTTCCTCCAAGAGATTCAACCGTTGAGGGACCATAAAGATCAATGTGTAGAATTTCAAGAGGTTCAGTGATCTTGGAGTCTATGGTAATCGGATGAGCTTGTCGTTTTTGCTTCCCATGCTCGCAAGCAGCACACAATGTGTCATTATCAAACTTCAGTGTAGGCATACCTCAGACAAGGTCAAGAGCAACAAGCTTGTTGATATTCTTGAAGTTCAGATGAGCCTCCGATGCCATAACCAGCTGAGATCCGAAGGGGCTTTTGAGAGTAGACAGATGGAGGGTGTCCTAACAATTGGCTTCATATCCAGTGGATACATTTCACCCTAGATTGTGTTTTAGTCCTTCTACATATGCTACTCGATTGATAGTAAATTTTCCATTGGTTATTTTCCCATATCCTCTTATGGGACATGTTTCGTTGTTTCCAAACTTGACATCTCCTCCATCTTTTAAACTTCTGAAATCCCTTAAGTACTCTATCCTCCCCGTCATGTGTCGTGAGCAGCCACTGTCGATATACCATTCCTTATCGTACTGCTCATTGATCATTACCTGCAATTTAGAGAGAGAGTTTAGGTACCCAACCTGGCTTGTGTCCTTGAGGGTAAGTATTCGGATCATAGATCCATGATGCAATCATATCATCCTTTTTGGTTCCAGAAGTTGAAGCAATATTTGACTCGATGGAGGGTTCAATTATTTGTGTTTTAGTGACTTTTGGAACCCATTTCAAAAATTTCTTTGGATTTTGCTCTTTAGGACTTAATGTTGAAAGTGGGTTTGGTTTCATAGCAACCCATTTTTGGGTTGAAAAGAGAGTTTTCCCAGACGAAGTACTACATTGAGTAGATTAGCATAGAAACTCTTCATAAGCAAGTTTGAAATCTTGAATTGTTAAGCTTTTGTCTTTAAACAGATCCATATTCTTGCCAAGCCAAACATGAAACGTGTCAACTAGGTTGCTTCCCTTGGTAAAAGTTTTCTTTGTTGTTTTTTCATACTTATTGTTTGAACAAATAGGTTTGGCAGGCTCGAAAACAATTTTCTGAGGTTTTATTGAAGAGTTTTTGACAACAAACGATTTTTGTTGATTTTGAAATGCTTTATTTTTTTTTGGGAATCACGATAGTTTTTTCTTCGTCTATTATCGTAAAATCGTTTGTGTTGTTCAACAGAAGAAGGTTGAGTATTTGTTTGATTTCGATTAACTAAAAATTTTCTATTATTTGTGAATTTTCGATTATTTGAGAAAGCTTGATTATTTGAAAATTTGCGCTTATTTGAAAATTTTTTATTATTACGACGTCCGAAGGTGTTTTTCATCTGATGCATTTCTTGTTTTTGTTTATTGATTTTGAACTCCATTTCTGCGTTTAAAGTATTTTCAAGCATTTTATCAGATGAGAAGAAACCTTCGGATGTGACATTTACATTGTCGTCTTTCATTAGCGAAAGCAATTCGCAGTTCTCTTCAAGTTTTACACGTTGTTTAATAAAAACTGTGTTTTTGAAGTTAGAAACTTTTGGATACGTACATGCTAGTTTGACAAGTCTTTTGGATTTATCAACAATAAATTTTGAGTAATCAGCAGAAGTATCAAGAATTTGAAAAGATTTAGGTTGATTATCCGAAGAGTCATGTGTAACCTCCGAAGAGCTAATGTTGCTTTCTTTAGTTGCACAAGATTCAAATTTGTTTGAAGAACAGACTGAGGAAGTCTTTTGATGAGATAAATCAATGCAGTCTATTTCCTCAATGTCAGAATCAGAATCATCATCAGAAGTATTAACAATAACATTCTCAGAATTACTTTTAGTTGCTAGAGGAATTATGGGTAGAGATTTATCCATTACTTTTAACAGATCATTAGAACTTAAATTTTTTTCAAATGGAACAACACCATGAGTATAAGTTGGATTTGGAGTTTCGATTGATGAAACAATAGATTCACATTCATATGAAAGAGAATCTACATCTTGTAGCTTAAACTCAATAAAAGGTTACAAGTTTTTGTGATGATCTAAAGCAATATCCGAAGAATGATAAATACGTGTAATATATGCATATAATCGTTTAGCAGTTTCACAAAAAATATTCCTTTCTTTTAATAATAATTCATTATTTTTGATGTATTGTTCCCTACTTTCTTCTAAAATATCTATTCTCATTTGAGTCTTCTCTAATACCCCAAGCATTCCTTCTAGCTTTCCTTTGAGCGAAATTACTTCCTCCTTTGCCTGACAAGCATCACTATTTGCTGAAACAAGTAGTTGATTCATATGCAGACACTCAGAAGTAATTTCGTTAAGGTCATTAATAAAAAGTTCTTCAGGAACATTAAAGTTTTGAAGTAAGAGTGATACCTGTTCTGGAATGGTTAAGCGAGCATTGGATGAGGAGTTTGTTCATTGTGCCATCAGACAGACACCAGTAATCTTGCTTTCTTCCTCTTCATCCGAACTCTCATCTTTAGACCATATATCATGGCCGGTATGTGTAGCAAACATTGCCCCATGAGTAGGTCTACGAATTTCATCATCATCCGAGCGAGATGACCAAATCTGGTAAGTGCCATCACCACTATTAGGAGCAACAAGTGACAGGTTTTGAGTCTTCGCCCGAACCTCTTCCAGTTTCTTCGTATAGTATGCTTCACCTTTGACTCTTTCCTTTTTCTCATTTGCCTTCTTCAGCATGCAGTCTTTGGCTAGATGATTCTTTCCATAGCAGTAGTTACAGTCATATCCAGAATCACCTAACAACTTCTTTTCAGATTGAGGAGTTGCATCAGACTTCGGTTTGGAGTATTCAGCAGATTTTGTTGGCTGTTTTCCATTATTGAGATTTCAATTGAAATTAGATTTGTTCTCTGGCCGTTTCTGAAAGTTTCTGTTGTTATTGGAGTATAGAGCCTTCGTATCACTTTCTTCATCCTCATCACCTTCATTATCCGCTTTAGTGACCTCATCGGATTCAGTTTTTTAAACAAAAGCAAGAGTGCCAGTATTGAGAGGATCAACAGCTTCATCCAAAACATGATATTCGTATGATTTGAGTAGATTATAGAGTTCTTAAAGAGAGTAAGAGTTGATCTTCTCATGAGCTCTCACCATCATGGTGATCTGCTTCCACTCCCTTTGCAGGCATTGCATGAATCAAAAGTTTGTTTCATGCGAAGTCTTTGAAACTCCGTGTTTCTCCAGTTCATAGACAACATCAGTAAACCTTTCTGAAACTCCGTGTTTCTCCAGTTCATAGACAACATCAGTAAACCTTTCGAAAGTCTGATCAATCTTCTCATTGTCCAGTTGTTTGAAGTTGCTGAAATTAGCCAGAATGTTGTTGACTTTGCTCTTTTTCATGACATCACTACCTTCGTATCACATCTTTAGTCTGTCCCAAATCTCTTTTGCTAATTTTTACCTTCGGACCAGGTTGAAGGAGACAGGAGGTAGACCACTTTTCAATTCTCGCATGCATCTTTTGTCATTCTCAATCTTCTTCTTGTTCGCAGCGATAACGACTTTAGTATCAACAGGAGGAGTTGTAGTTTCACCAGATTTAGCAGCAAATCTAGTTTGAACATTAGCAGTAAACAGACCTTCCTTCAATGATCTTAAAAGATCTTCATCGATAACAGATAGGTGATCCTCTATACGATCAGCCCATTGATCGTAGTGTTCAGGAATCAGCATGGGTGCCTTGTTGCTGGAACCAAGTAAAGCTGCGTAATTCATCATAACGTTGTTCATGTTGTAGGCCATTGACAGTTTTAGATCGTTGCTGAGAAATTATCAAGATTAAAACTCTGAAACACGGAAGAGTGGATTCAAGAACGATTTGAAACCACGAATCAAAGAAAGTAAAATAATCTCAATATCAGATCAACAAACAACCCGCTCTGATACCACTTATAAGACTAATTTAACAACAAAAGCAAACAACGAGAACACAAGTGTATGAATTTTCAACCAGCCGAATGATTTTATTCAATGTAAAAAGATAGTGCTCCAAATCTTTATGATGAGCAACTATGAAGGACGTTACAATGAATAATGCGACTGTGCAAAAAGTACGTGCTAAACATCTAGGGTTGATGGTGTTTATATACTAAGATCTAATTGGATAAACACATAGTCCAATTAGTTACAGATAAGAACAAAACCCTAGACATTATCTCTAACAAAAGATAAGTACAAAACATAATAGTCTTCTGATAAGCACACCAACTTCGTATCATCACTGGCATCGGATCAACCTCTCACTTCGCACACTTCAAAAGCTTCAGACAGGAACATAAGTACTTCGGATTTCATATATCATCACAATCAGAATCCTAACACTATGTTTCCCTTGAATCTAAAGCCAATAACGGGTGGACCTTCGTTGTGCCTTTTATCCAAAAAAAATTCAGATATCAGTTGGTTATGGCACCGAAGGTTAGCTCACTTGAACTTTAAGGCTATCAACAAGTTTGTAGCGATGTATTTGGGTCGTGGGATGCCAGCTCTTAAATTCGATAATGATACACTCTGCTCTACATTTGAACATGGCAAACAAACCAAGCAGAAGCATCCAACTGTGATCAATCCAAAGATCACCAAACCTCTTTCACTTGTATATATGGATCTTTGTGGTCCATATGCGGTTGAATCAATCGGGAAGAAGAGATATATTCTTGTTATTGTTGATGACTTCTCACGATTCACATGGGTATTATTCTTAAGGAACAAATTTGATGCTGCAGAAGAAATCATCAACTTCATCAAGAATATGGAAGTAATGCTAAACAAGACGGTCCGAATGGTGCACAGTGACAACGGGTCCGAATTTAAAAATCAAACCCTTGATCGATTTCTGAAGAAAAAGGGGATTACACACAATTTTTTAACTCCTTATACACCACAACAAAATGGTGTGGTGGAACGTCGTAATCGCTCCTTACGTGAAGCAGCTAGAACAATGCTTAATTTTGGCAGTTTGCCCATGTACTTCTGGGCCGAAGCTATTTCAACAACTTGCTTTACACAGAATAGATCCTACATTCACAAGCGGTTCAATATTACACCTTACGATGTTCTCAACCGAAGAAAACCAAATGTCAAATTTCCTCACATCTTTGGTTGTTGGTGTTTTATTCTAAACTTGAAAGATCGTTTAACCATGTTTAATGACAAGACTGACGAAGGCATTTTTCTTGGTTATTCTTCAAATTCCAAAGCCTACAGAGTCATGAATAAAAGAATTCGAAAATTTGAAGAAACCTTCAACCTTTCATTAGATAACTACTATATCAAGAAATTTCAACATGCCTTTTCGATGTCATCCATTTTTCCAAAAACTGTTGTGGATGCACTGTCAATCCTGTCCTTTGATGCTGACTTCCAACTTCTTTTTAATCCACCAGTACGAGCTGCAGAATCTAAAATGAAGGCACCAGATAACAATGTGTCCGAACATTCTAAGCTAACTGATGGTCCCAAAGATTCACCTTTAAGCATTATACAAAAACCATCTTCGGTTGAGGACGGGTCTTCCAATAGATCTGAAGACGGCTTTGGTTTCGAGGGGGAGCTTAACAATGCAAATCTTAACAATCCCTCACATGAATTTTCTCACATCATGTCCCTGTATCCAACTGTTCAGGGGGAGCTAGAAGCCTCAATGACAAATTTTGCAACTTCTTCGGATCATGGAAGAACAAACACCCCACCTGTTGCAGTCGAGGGGGAGCAAATTCTAAACTCTTCTTCCACTTCCTCAAACACAAATTCTCCTTAAACAAATGTTACAAACAAAACAACACAAGAAAACATAATAACTTCATCAAAAGTCATGTTGAGGAGGGGAATATTGATGTTCACTTCATCAACACCACAGAACAACTGGCAGATATCTTCACAAAAGCTTTAAATGAAGTATCATTCACACGAATCGTTCGAGGGATTGGGAATGATTGATGGATCCACTCTTTCCTAAACATCATATTTGCATTTTATTTGCCTTATCTTTTTCCTTATCAAAGTTACTAATAATGTTTCTCTGAAGCATTAACAACATTCGGAACCCTTCGGAACATCAAAACATCTCAATAAAATGTTATGAATGTTAAAAATCTAAGAAACAACAACTGTCTTTATATCACATAGAGTTGATTTTTCAACCAAGGACATTGCTCTGTAGAAAATATGTGGATATTGCAAAACAAAGATCATTCAAAGAGAAAAAATCAATTTTCAATAATGCAAATGACAAAAACTGACCTTCTTTCTTGAAAAATCTGATTAAAGGACAAAACTTTGATTTTAGATTCTGATAACCATACCCAATTGCACTAATAGGTATTTGGGAATCGAATTGCAACAAAGGTAACAAAACAGAATTTGGAGTGAGGGTAAGGTTGTTTTACAAAACAAAGTGTTGTGTGATTTCAATATCCTTAACAACTTGTCTATCAGCAAGCTCCCTATTGAACTCGAAGGCATACTTCTCTTTCTTCAATGAAAATATAAGGAGCTCCTATAACATAGTTGAGTACCTTCTAGAGAGTATGAACATCTCAAGTAATCTGTCTTAAATGACATTGTTGAGGTGCTGTATGGATCACAAAGGCTTGTCATCAGAGAAACATATCCAAACACCTTGACTGATGTAATAGGATATATTTTTCAAAAGATTTTCAATGTTCAATCCAAAACCTCAAACTTTAAACAACCTTCTGATGCTCAACACAAAAGTAAAAATGTTTTCAATTTTAACATAGTGGTTGCTAACCTCCTTTTACAAGAGAATTTTGAATCATCAAAATGGACATCAAATAACTATACAAAATGCAAAATTAATTTTAACTCAGGGTGGTTGGACTTAGACAATACTTGACTGATGTTAGATCAAACAGACTTCAGACTGAAAAATGGACTTCCAACATGATTCGAATGCTTCTGAATATGAACATGCTAAATCTTGATTTCATAATCATCAAGGAAGAAAAGGTCAAAGTCATAATGCATTCATACAAGAAAAATTGCATCTTGATCTTCGATGTGTTACTAATCTTTCTTCAAAAAACATCTTTTTATCCGAAAAGATAAAGTAATCATCCGAATATTTGCATTAATCATAAAAACTCAACATGCGAATGTCAACATATCACACAACTATCTTTTGTGATCCGAAGATAGTTAATGTTAAATGATTTGTGCATTTATGACACCTCAAAAGACAAACATTCTTTAAAATAAATCATCGTTCAGAAGAATTATCTATGACTCAGCAAATCTCGCAAAATCATAACAAAAAGATACTTTCTGAATGGCAGTTGAATTTAAACTTTTTCAAAACCATGATGACTGACACAATGCCGCACTTTTACAGGGTTAGTGGGACGTTACGGTGTTGATGTGGCATAATCTTAGTGGACCGTCCAACACGCGCATTTAATGCCCATTGGGACCACAAACTGTATAAATACCACAGCATCACACCGTTCAATTCTTTACGAGATCAATTTGTTCAAACTTCCCCTATAAAAACTCTTTTAAACCCTCACTGTTCATCATCTTCTCCGATCAATCAACATCCATGGCTACTCCTGCATCTGAAGGTTCATCCCAAAGCCCTGAAGATATTCCATTCCCAGTTCTTAAAAACCATTCTGCAAACTTTCTTCTATGACCTGATATCAACCTTTACCCCAAACCAATCGATGCCTTGGTTGAATATCTGAAACATTCAGTTCTTGGATATGCTCTTACTGCTAGTCTGGCTATTCCGGCTACGCTTGTTTATAGGGCACATTACACCTCGATTGCTGTCAACAAAGCTGAGAACATTATCGATTCAGTTACTTATGGAGTACTGAATGCGAATAAATCGACCAAACGTATCCAGCTCTCCAAAACTCGATTTGCAAATGCCCTTCACCTTCCCATCATTGAAAAACCCATTGTACCATCCCCTGAGCAGATTGTGGAGATGTTCAACTCCATGGGCTACGAACCACAACTGCAGAACATTGCAAGCTTCAAGAAGAAGAATCTTCCCACTCTGTGGAAGTTCTTCTTTGGGATCTTTCTCAGATGTCTATCTGGCAAGACATCAGGCTTGGACTCTGCAAGCCAAACCTTCATGAGTCTTCTCTATGGAATTTACTATGATGTCCAGGTAGATTTTGCTTCCATTCTCTGGATCGATTTTTGCTCTCATATAAATCATCCCTTGAAGGGAACTGAGATCTCCAATGCCAGATTCTGGGCAATAATCGTCCATGATTATTATCAAAGAGCAGGTTATCCCTATGACCCATCTCTTCCTCTTATGCGATACGACAATATTACTATCCCTTGTGCAAATGAGAATCCTTCGGGCTTCAGTGCCCAGATTACTCAGAAGATGCTTGCAAAGGTACCTTTATGGAACATAGTGGTCGATGCCTATCGACCCACCCTTATTATGCCATACCCTACCCACACCTCAGCTGCAGAAGCTCAGCCAGAAATCCGCACAAAATCAAAAGGAAAGAAGAAATTGACTGGTGGAGCAAGTGGTCCGAAGGCTATAAAGAAGAGAAAAACTTGGGAACCCCCACAAACCAAAAGAACCCAACCCAAACGAACAAATAAGCAAGTAGTTGTTGAAGTATCTTCGGATTCTAACAGAACTCTATCCGAAGATATCTAAGCTGAAGAAAAAGAAGAACACCAGTCCTCTCCCATCAAAGAAACATGCATTCCTTCATCTCCACCAACTACAGCCCCTCCAACATCTACCATAACAAGTTCTACTCCAATCACTACAATCATACAAACCACACCTTTGGATGTTCCCCAATCTCCACAACTACTGAAACACTCATTACCTCCACCATTCAAACTACAGAACCACTAATCACATCTTCCAATCCTCTATTCAACATACCTTCTGCTGGAATGAGTACCTCATTGCCAGATTTTGAATTACCATAAGGTTTTAGTTTTGAGTATACCTCCACTTTGTTCCAACAGCCACCACAAATTACAGAAGAAGCGGTCGATGCTTATCATATGACTCCTGTCACGTTGGAAGAGACTGATGATGACAATCTCAATGACGGAGATTTTGTTCTTATCAAACAGTACAAGACTCTCAATACCAAGCTTGACATCCTTCTTCAAACCCAAACTGGTTATGATCCGAAGAAAACCACTGAGGGTGATGTAGTTGCTAAAATAGATAAAGTGGAGAAAGAACTTTGTGAGAGAGTTGATGTGATGATTCAACAATCAGAAAAGAGGATACTGGATCAGCAGGTTAGGATCCAGAGTATCCTTAAGCAAAAGTTAAACTTGGCGGTAACGGAAGTAGAAACGAGGCACATATTGCTTCGTGAAGAGACTGAGAAGAAGATGAATGACTTGGTTGGTAAGATTGAGTCCTCAAACATCGACTTGATGAAGGCTCTGGGAGACCTTCAGACTAAGGCTCAATCCTTCAACACTCGATACAAAATTCTTTTTGAAAATCAACTGCAAGTGGCAAATGCAAAGGTTGAAGAGCTGACTGCTGCTCAATCAGCATCCACGATTGTAAGATTTGCTGAAGATCTTTAGAAGACAAATTCTGCAATAACCAGCGATCTTGTCAACAAGCTCAAACTTCCTCTTCAGCCACTTATAAATGTTGCTAATCGCATGGCGCATGCTCAAGCTGCCCAATCTAGACCAAGAGCAGTTGCTTAACCTGATCCTGCAGTTCATCATTCGCAAGTGGGAGAAGCCAGTGGTTCGTGGTCTAGTGTCCTTACGTCTGCAACAACAACAACCTGACATCGCAGCGGTCTTCATGCGGTCATAAATAAGAAAAACCTAACACACTCACTTAGCACAGTTGAAGTCAAGGTCAATCCACAGGAGTTACGTGGTCAAGTCAGGTGATAGATTACCAACTATAGTGTCACACTATAGTCAGAGGACTTAGTTCCTAAACGTTTGACTACTGATCCCAGAAAACCTAAACCAAACAATCTCAAAACAAGCATAGACTAAGCTAATCTTCAACTTAAACCTAGTTACTATCTGAAATCAGAAGTACATCTCTGCTTCAGAAGCAAACAAAGGCATCCAAAGAAATAAACAACCACAAGGCATAAACTGAACCAATAACTAAAAGTCCAAATGACAGTCACTGGCTAGAGTTCAAACCTAAAAACTAACCTAGTTGGCTACTGAAATCAGCAAAGGAAAATAGTCCAAACAAGGTCATACAAGCATCTAAACACAAAAAAACATCCAAAACCAATAACAAGCATCAAAACACCGAAAAACCAATATTACTTGTAACCAAATGATTATTATAAACTCAAAACGAATTCCAATCATCCAATACAGTAACAAAGACTGAAAAACAATAACCAAAATGCTCAAGGTCAGTGGTTGTCACTCCCAAAGACCCTAGCCACTAATGCTAATTACTAAACTAAAAGAAATTAAATATAAAAACCTGAAATGCCAAAAGGTAGTTCCTGAAAACGAGTTCTTGGAGTTAAAGAGCCTCTACGGTCGATTTTTCACCAGGGTTTTGCTCGGGTTTTCGGCTGAAAACACCTCTATTTATAGTTGCAAACTTTACGCAACCGCGCCGCGCATTTATGGTTTCCGCGACACGCGTAGGGTCTTATCCCCGTTTCTTCGGACTTTGAATTTGTTCCACCGCCTTGTATCCGTGTCGCGCCTTCTTGATTTCCGCGGCGCGCGTACGTATTTTCCTGATTTTTCCTTCTTCTCCAAACTTTCTCCAATTTGTACGCTTTTGGTCCCTGTTTTCATTCTTTTCTTCCAAACAAGTACTGGCACGAAAAGTGAGAATACCACGATATATATGATATAATTTCACTAAGAATAGGGCTCAAGAACGACTAAAATATGTAATATCACTAGGTGTTGTCAAACACCCCACACTTGTGCCTTGCTTTTCCCCAAGCAAGAGAGTTTTTAATAAATTCTAAGTAAGACTCAAAAAAATTTTGACTGTGTTCAGTTTCAAAGTTTATTGCTTTATGAGTTAGAGTGAAATAGTTCGTAAAAACATAATCAGAGTGTTCTTTGGAATTCATGTCTTTCTAGAGAACCCTTGATTACAAATTTTCTGTCTACAATGAAGTGTACTTACTCATTCAGATTCTAAAGGCCATTAAGGAATTGTCCAAGACTTTCGATGCTGTCCGTGTAACGAGCTTTCAAAAATACCATCCCAGACCAGACGATCTTAGGTGGTAAGGTGCATAAATGCCTCTTTGAGGCCACCATTTTCGGACCTACCGGCTCGAACAACAAAGGCCACAGATTGACATTTCCTTCCTAAATTCCAATTCTAAAACACTTTAATCGTCTAACTTCTAAAACTCAACTTGTTTGACTAAACTAATAGCATGATAACAACTACATAGTATCTCTTGAAAAATACTAGTGCTATAAACAATCACAAACCATTCGTTTCAAAACTTACAATTTATTAAAAAATTGAAAAAGTTGCTAAAATTTTGAAAATTCGGTCGTTTCCGCAAAAATTTCAAAAAGTACTCTTTCGACCGTCCACATCCCACACTTAAACCCGTACAACGTCCCCGTTGTACAAAATTTATTTAGAACAAGGGATAAAGAGTTACCCCTTTGGATGGTAGATTGCTTGGTTGGTACTCGGTATCACAGGTACAAATTCGAAAAAAAATGTTCCTCGATTTCGCAATCTGGAGTTGTAGCGCAACAGTAAACACGTCGGTGGTCAAGACAAGTAGAGGGGGCACGATGACCCCACACTTGTCTGAGACAACTCCTTCCCATTTGGTATAACATGCATGACTCAACAAAACATTAATTGCAAACATACCAAATAAAATATACACAAGCAAAAAGATAAAAGTGTGTCATAGATACGGTACATATATCCCAAAAATGAAAAAGAAAAATAATACATCAAGTGCCACCTGGTGGCCTGGAAGGTCCAACCTCATGGTCATGGGCTCAAGCTGGGAATGGTTGGGTGTGCTGGCCCTATGCTGATGCGAGCTGTAGAAGCACCTCCCCAATCCACTCTAGCTGATCCTCCATCCTGGTGACCCTGGTCTCCAGTCGGTGGATGGCCGATGGATCCTACTGCTGTTGTGGCTGTGGTGCTGGCTCTGGATCTGCTGGTGCGGGCTGCTTCCTGCGTCTCCTGCCAGGCTGGGCGTATGCTGGCTGGGGGTCATAGACAGCCTCTGTCGGTGCCCTCACACACTGACCGGGCCGCTACTGCTCGATCAGCCCCATCTTCTCTAGGGCCCGCGCTGTAGTGCGGACTGGAGGTATAGCGGTCAGGGATGCCATAGCCGGAGCAGTAAGAATCTGGTACAAACAGGCCAAGCAGGTGATGAAATACCCACGGGCCAATAGACTACTGGCGGATGCGCCCGCCGCACGGGTGGACAGGGCAACGACTAGGGCGAACGGGAGGTGAAGGAACCTGGATGGATCAAGGAGGACCAAGAGATATGTCATGTCCTCGCCGGACACCTTCTCGCCTCCCTCCCGATGCATGATGGAGGTGGAGATGATCCAATGCATGAGTCTATGAAGTGGGTCGCGAAGATGACTCTCTCTGGATGTCCCTGCCTCATAGTAGACGTTGGACAGCGGTGTCCAAATCTCCGTATTGGCAGCCCTCTCGGGCTGCCCCTGAATACATGCCGCCAAGAACTGTGTGAAGTGGCGATGCTGTAGGTTTGCCTCTGTGTATATGCCAGTATGCATCCCGAACTCCCGGAGGTTGCACTTCCTATGCACAACCCCCAATCTGAATCGTATAAGCCTCGAACGGGCCTCCTGAGAACCCGGTGCGTAGCGCACAGTAGAAAGGAACTCCAGAAGGAGCTCGGTGTACACCGTATCCTCCTGAATGGCCATGAGCCTATCCCAGCCCCGGAAAGTAAATGAAGCATCCCCATGGGTCCAGGTGCGATGCAAAAACGGCTTAATCTCTCCCCAGAGCCCGGCGTCCCGAAGAATGTCTCTATCGATGGCGGTCACCTCAAGGACCCGGCGACCTACGAGGGCCTCCTTCCGTTATATATACTCCACTAAGCTATCCAGCTCGGCTGGGAACTGAAGGAACTGGTGATCTAATCTGAATGCCATCTGCACAAGAAAAATTTTTGCAATTTCAGTCCTTTTTCTTCCCCACCGCACCGCGACGCGGCCCAAGAACCAGGCGCGTCACGCCGAGCGGCTGTTTTCAAAATCCGAACCCAATTTGAGTTTTAACCTGTTTAAGCTCAATCCAAATACACCACAAGGTAGCATAGGTACTGACTAACTCGTCTAGGGTGTCTATTTGGCACACCAAACACCCTATGAGTCAGCATTGGCGATTTCTAAGTTTTGAAGTTTTTGGAGAAATCATCCAAATTAACCCCCTAATCATTAGTTTTAACAAGTAAAAGCTAGTTAGCATGACGTACCGTAGTAGTGGGAATGAAATGAGCAAGAAAAAATGCAAGAAATTTTTGGTGATCAGAGCTCCGAGTCGTGGTGTGTGTGAATAGTGTCGCGGCTTACCTTAATATCGAAGGAAACCGACCGATCGATTCCCGCGTCGCGCATATGAACAACCCGCGGCGCGCGTGTCACCAAATCAACCCCTGCGCATCGGGTTGGTTTACGATCCCGCATCGCGTACATGAGCAAACCGCGACGCGATCATTAACATTTTCAAATTCTTCACATGACCCCACACTTGCCTTAGACCACTAGTACCTACAATTAATGATGATATTTTTCCTAATTATTTCTAAGAAATACAAACCCTATTCTCTGACACGATGGGTTGCCTCCCAACAAGCGCTAAGTTTAACGTCTTCAGTCAGACGTAGTATTCCTACTACAGCTACGGTGGATCGTATGCCTTCTTCCTTTGCTGATTTTCAGTCACCACCGTCCTTTTATTGTCCACATATTCCTTCCACTTCCCTGGGTCGAATGGCTTGCTAATCCTTCTGCTGCTACCCGGTTGCTGCCTTCTGATTAACTCCCGTGGATGCTTGGAGGTAGCTTTGAATCTACAAGCTCGGTCCTTCCTTCTATATCTCTTCAAAGTCAAAGGCTTGACATGAAGCGCGCCCAGCGCCGCTCCCTATAGTTGTTTTGCGGATCTCATTTTTCCAGTGTGCCACTTGCTATCTTCAGTTTGCAATTTAGCTTGCAATGCCAATAAAGATTTTCCAATCGAATGGGATCGGAAGGCAACATATTGATATGCTCCCTAATGTCCTCATCGATGGTATTAATCACATCTAGTCTTCCATTCATGAATGGATGATGAGTGGTAATCAAATCATGTTTATTATTTTCAAATATCAATTCGTCAGCATCAACTTCTTGGTCATCGTCCAACAGGTGGATCGGAACCAAGAGTGAGCGACTGGATCTGATGGTGGTACAAAGTCACCCATCACCAGATCCTTGCTTTCAAACTTCTCAATTTTTCAAAAATCATAGGTTCGGGGGTAGTATTGTCATCTACACCCCCTTCCCCAATAGTATCAAAAATTTCAACAATTTCGGGAATTGTTGGGCTGGGATCTGTACTGTCACTAACAGCCCCCTCCACAACATCCTCATCAACCAAATTGTCTGTTGATGGAATAGATTCACCCAACACCAGATCAACATTACTGATACTTTCAAAAACATCAAAAACTTCAAAGGTTGCTGAGTCAGAGGAAGCATTGTCACCTACAACCTCTTCCTCAACAACCGTTTAGGCCATCTCAGTGGTCTTTTGACTTTCCCAAGGTGTATGCCCTTCCATCACATATTCAGATGATGCAGGTTCACATGCCATATCATTGGTATAAAAATTACTCGCCTCAGGTTCTGGCGAGCGTGATGATCATTTCCAACCTTCCTCTAACTGATCTAAAGAAGCTTGCAATCTTACAAGAGCATCAGCCTGGTCCTTCTGCTCTTGGTGAGTGTTATACATGAGTACCCAAAGTCGGACACAAGTTGCAGAAGTTTCAGGCTGAGATGACTCCTCAGTCCGCCATCCATTGTCATCGGATGATCCATTGTAGTAATCATCCTCGTAATAGGTGTCGGCCAGATTTTCATAATTTTCATAATACTGATCCGGGTACATGTAATCGCCCATTATGAAGACGTACACATACCAGAATTCAAAGAACTAAAATCAAACATCAAAAATCAAAAGCGAAGTCCTACAAATCACCTAATCTTAAGCTCACAACTCCTCGGCAACGGTGCCAAAATTTGACATCGCAGCGGTCGTCATGCAGTCAAAAATAAGAAAAACCCAACATACTCACTTAGCACAGTGGAACTCAGGGTCGATCCACAGGAGTTACGTGGTCAAGTCAGGTGATAGATTACCAACTATAGTGTCACGCTATAGTCAGAGGACTTAGTTCCTAAACTTTTGACTACTGATCCCAGAAAACCTAAACCAAAC
Source organism: Cichorium intybus (assembly GCA_023525715.1). Classification (NCBI taxonomy): domain Eukaryota; kingdom Viridiplantae; phylum Streptophyta; class Magnoliopsida; order Asterales; family Asteraceae; genus Cichorium; species Cichorium intybus. The sequence continues at coordinate 56,721,246 of CM042017.1, read as the reverse complement.
AATCTCAAAACAAGCATAGACTAAGCTAAGCTTCAACTTAAACCTAGTTACTTTCTGAAATCAGAAGTACATCTCTGCTTCAGAAGAAAAAAAAGGCATCCAAAGAAATAAACAACCACAAGGCATAAACTGAACCAATAACTAAAAGTCCAAATGACAGTCACTGGCTAGAGTTCAAACCTAAAAACTAACCTAGTTGGCTACTGAAATCAGCAAAGGAAAACAGTCCAAACAAGGTCATTCAAGCATCCAAACACAAAACAAACATCCAAAACCAATAACAAGCATCAAAACACCAAAAAACCAATATTACTTGTAACCAAATGATTATTATAAACTCAAAACGAATTCCATTCATCCAATACAGTAACAAAGACTGAAAAAGACTAACCAAAATGTTCAAGGTCAGTGGTTGTCACTCCCAAAGACACTAGCCACTAATGCTAATTACTAAACTAAAAGAAATTAAATATAAAAACTTGAAATGCCAAAAGGTAGTTGCTGAAAACAAGTTCTGGGCGTCAAAGAGCCTCTACGGTCGATTTTTCAACAGGGTTTTGCTCGGGTTTTCGGCTGAAAACACCTCTATTTATAGTTGCAAATTTTACGCAACCGCGCCGCGCATTTATGGTTTCCGCGGCACGCGAAGGGTCTTATCCCCGTTTCTTCGGACTTTTAATTTGTTCCACCGCCTTGTATCCGCGTCGCGCCTTCTTGATTTCGGCGGCGTGCATACGTATTTTCCTGATTTTTTCTTCTTCTCCAAACTTTCTCCAATTTGTACGCTTTTGGTCCCTGTTTTCATTCTTTTCTTCCAAACAAGTACTGGCACGAAAAGTGAGAATACCACGATATATATGATATATTTTCACTAAGAATAGGGCTCAACAACGACTAAAATATGTAATATCACTAGGCGTTGTCACAACCACAGCAACAACAACAACAGAAACAACATACGAAGTGGTTTCCTTGGGAAGGCCACCAATTTTCCCACCACCAAATGTGACCAAAGGTTTAGCGATCCGCCCTGAATCTTCGGGTCCTACCTTTGCAACGATCACATCTTCGGTGGCCGGTGGTTCAGGTGTTGGAAATCATAGTTCATGTAATTAGTTTCAAAAACATGAGTTTGCAACGGAAGCTTAAAATCATGAAAACAAATTCCATTTTCAAGAGGATCATGCTACATGCATGTAGAGATAAGATGAAGAACAAACATAGATTAAGTTCAAGATCATAACCTTTGTTCTTGGGTTTGGTTTGGATGATTTTGATAGCTAGGAATCAAGTTAGAATCCCTCTATAGTTGATCCACCACAAGCTTAAACACCCTTGAATGCTAGTTCCACAACTTGCAAGATAGAACTCCTTTTCTTGTGAAACAAAAATCTAATTTTTGCTAACTATCAAGAGAGCTTTTAGAGAGTTTCTTTGGCTGATTTTTGAAGCAAGAATGATCACTATACCACCTCTAAATCTCGGCCAACATATATCACACAAAAGAAAAGAAAAGCACATGCAACTAGCTTAAAAGAAAGTTCCATTTGATTTCTATAATCAAAAGCTAGAAGACACAAAGCATCTTCCACCTCTTTTAAGTTCTTAATGCATTCTTTTCCTTCCAATATGGCTGATTTTATGATGACTAATGAAGTGCTAGTGGGTTGTTATTATTTATAAAACTTAGATAATTATAAGCTTATAAATAATACATCTTCTTATTTCTTTAATGGGATAACATTTAACCCATAATTATATATATAAATAAACCATCTAAATATACAATCTTAATTGTATAATTATATATATATATATATATATATATATATATATATATATATATATAACAATATATATATTTTATTTAATTTACCAATTAAATTAAATAAAAAGGCTTAATTATAAATCAATTAAATCGTTTAACAATTTAATTATTACACTTAATTAATTCATCACATATGAATTACTAATCAACCTTTAATTTTGTAGTTATTATTATTTACCTCAAATAATAATAACCTACAAGATTAAATTGCAGTTTTAGTATCATTTGATGTTAAATCAAATTTAACATTCTAAATGATTAATTGGGCGTGAAACTTATTGTTGGTGTGACCCTATAGGATCATGTATTATTAGTAATATCATTTTATGATCATCCTTGGGCATATAGAACTAACAATCTCCCACTTGCACAAGGTTGCATCACAGAATGATATAGACAGTGGTAAACGTCTAGCAACATTTCACTGCCCCCAATAACACATGACATTGTGCCATTCAACAATATTCAATTCTTCAGAAAACACGAGGCTCTAATTGATGTATAAGGTTATCTATCAATTATCCCTTTGTCACAGACATCATGTTGAACATGAGACATGGATCTTAATCATTCTCATTTTATGTTCAACTTTCAATCAGGCGCCTTAGATGTCTAACTCTCAACACATAAGAGGAACAAATCCCGTCTTGACTACATACGCCCCTCATATAGTTAATACTATGCATGAGTATGGCCTTTATGGTTGTCTGTATTTCAAGAACAATAGTGAACCATATCAAAGAATAGTACACTCTACACTTGAGTCCCAAATATGTATCTCAGGTCAAAGGATACAATGATAATACCTTTATTCAAGAATCACTTGTGATAATGATCCATGGAGTGATCTTGAAACGGGTCAAGTCCAATACTTGTTCACTGACAAGTACCTATGAATTTTGGTTGCAACATTTTGCTACTTTTATCCATAAAAGTCAACCAATCCAATTCATATTAGTCTTACTTCATAATTGCTCCCACAACTATGATCGACTATGGACGTTTAGAATAACTAAATTATTCAAGGATTAAACATGCTAATAAAACACAAAATTATGAATGAAACATCACGTCACAAATATTACATAATTCTTGTCTTTTACATAAGTTCATATTCATAAAACACTAAACACAAATCAAATCCATTCATTAGAAAAATGGAGTCCTATACCCTTAGCATGACTTTCATGCTTAGTTTGGGGTAAAGGTTTCATGAATGGGTCTGCCAAATTTTGATCTGTATGAACCTTGTGAATACTTATTTCACCATTCTTAACTTCATGTCTAATGTAGTTATACCTTCGGTGAATGTGTTTGGTTTTTTAATGCAATCTAGGTTCCTTTGCTTGAGCTATAGCACCTAGATTGTCACAGAAGATTTCTATAGGGTCCCGAATGGAAGGAACAACCCCTAGATCTTCTATGAACTTTCTCATCCAGACAGCTTCTTGAGCAGCTTCCGAAGCAGCAACATATTCAGATTCTGTAGTGGACTGTGCAATCACTTCTTGTTTGGAACTCTTCCAAGACACGGCTCCTCCATTTAAAATAAAGACATACCCAGATTGAGATTTCGAATCGTCCCTATCTGTTTGGAAGCTTGCGTCAGTGTAACCCTTTACCTTTAAGCTTTCTTCCAAACCGCCGTAAACTAAGAACATATCTTTAGTTCTTCTCAAGTACTTAAGAATGTTCTTTACAGCAGTCCAGTGGGCTTCACCTGGGTTCTGTTGATACCTACTAGTCATACTCAAGGCACATGAGCCGTCGGGTCTAGTGCATAACATGGCATACATGATAGACCCAATTGCTGAAGCATATGGGACATGTTTCATCCTTTCAAGTTCAGTCTTAGTGGTTGGACACTGAGACTTACTTAGGATGGTGCCGTGTGGTATTGGCAAGAATCCTCTTTTGGAGTCTTGCATCTTGAACCTTTTCAAGATTTTATCAATATATACACTTTGGCTAAGACCAATAAGTCTCTTAGATCTATCTCTATAGATCTTTATGCCTAATACATAAGCAGCTTCCCCTAGATCCTTCATTGAGAAACAATTCTCAAGGAACGCTTTGACACCTTTTAAGGTTGGGATGTCATTTCCAAATAAAAGTATGTCATCTACATACAATACTAGGATTATGACAATGCTCCCACTAGCTTTCTTGTAAACACAGGAGTCATCCTCATTTTTGATAAATCCAAAACTCGTAATCTTTTCATCAAAACGGATGTTCCATGTTCGAGACGCTTGCTTTAATCCATAGATAGATCTTTTAAGCTTGCACACTTTGTTTGGATTCTTGGGATCGACAAAACCTTTAGGTTGATCTATATAGACATCTTCCAATAAGTGTCCATTAAGAAAAGCGGTTTTGACATCCATTTGCCATATAATCATAGTACGCGGCTATGGCAAAAAGTATCCTTATCGACTTGATCATTGCCACTGGAGAAAAGGTCTCATCATAGTCAATACCATGAGTCTGTGAGTATCCTTTAGCGACAAGTCTAGCCTTAAAAGTGTGAACATTTCCATCCACGTCGATTTTCTTCTTGAAAATCCATTTGTTCCCAACAGTCTTACAATTGGTGGGAAGATTAACCAAGTTCCAAACTTGATTATCGTGCATGGATTGCATCTCAGTGTTCATGGCCTCAAGCCATTTATCAAATTCAGGATCTGATAATGCACTCTGATAGTTGACGGGTTCATCAGAATCTATCGTATAACATTCCTCTTCCATCATAAGGTACCCATACCTTTCTGGTTCAAATCGAACCCTACCAGATTTGCGAACACCTTGTGTTACAATTTGTTCCTGATCAACCGTTTGTTCAGGTTCAACAATTTCTTGTTGAATGCTAGATTCAACTTCTTGTGTATCAGGTTGTGGTTCCTGAAGTTCCTCAAGTTCCACAAACCTCCCACTAGCCTCTTCCGTCAGAAACTTGTTTTCTAGGAATTCAGCTTTTCGAGAAATAAATATCTTATTCTCGATGGGATTGTAGAAATAGTATCCAAGACAATCTTTCGGATACCCTACAAAGATACATTTAGTTGAACGGGGTTCTAATTTGTTTGAAGCTTCTTGTCTAACATAAGCTTCACAACCCCATACCTTGAGATAGGATAAAGATGGAACCCTTCCATGCCATATCTCATAAGGCGTTTTATCTACCTTTTTAGTAGGTGCCATATTTAGGAGACGAGCAGCTGTTTGTAAAGCATAACCCCAAAATGATAAAGGTAGAGTACTTCTACTCATCATGGATCGAACCATATCCAATAGTGTTCGGTTCCGCCTCTCAGACACACCATTATGTTGTGGTGTTCCAGGTGGAGTAAGTTGTGAAACAATTCCACAAGTCTTAAGACGATCCATAAAGTTTGTACTTAAGTACTCACCTCCTCTATCAGAACGAAGAACTTTAATTGTTTTGTTGAGTTGATTTTCCACTTCACTTTGAAACGTTTTGAACATTTCAAACGCCTCATGTTTATGTTTAATTAAATAAACATATCCAAAACGACTAAAGTCGTCAGTGAAGGTGATGAAATATCTTTCACCATATCTAGTCATTGGCTTGAAAGGACCACATACATCCGTATGTATGATTCCTAACAAGTCCTTTGCTCTCTCATTGGTTCCGGAGAAAGGAGCTTTAGTCATCTTGCCATGTAAACAAGATTCACATATATCAAATGAGTCATTCTCATTTGCCTTCAAAATTCCACTCTTTTGAAGTTGGGATATGCGATTCTTGTTTATATGCCCAAGGCGACAATGCCATAGATAGGTTTGACTCAAATCAAATTTGGGTTTCTTGGTGAAAGTGTGGTATAAAGAGCCATGGTTAGTCTTTTCATCAAGGTTTACTTCATAAATTCCATTTAAAGGCCTAGCCTCAAAATAGAATACATTATTTTTGTAAATGCAAATATCATCATTATTAAAGGAAAGATCAAATCCACATTGTCTTAATTTAGCAACCGAAATAATATTCCTAGTCAAGCTAGGAACATAATAAACATTCAACAATGTCATACACAAGCCATTAGGTAGTAATAAATTAAAACTTCCAATTGAATCCACCGCAACCCTTGCATTGTTTCCAACCCGGAGTACTACCTCATTTGCCTTCAGTTGCCTACTCCTTTTGAACCCCTGCAACATATTACATATGTGAGTTCCACAACCAGTATCAAATACCCATGTGTTAGGAGATAAATTATAAAGTTCTAGGTCTATCACATAGATACCTGAAGTGCCTTCACCGGCCTTCTTCTTCTTCAACTCCGCAAGATACGTAGGGCAATTTCTCTTCCAATGCCCAGCTTTGCCACATTCAAAGCATGTGTCTTCTTTGGCAACCTTTGCCTTCTTCTTGGGCGGATGGGAAGGTTGGACAACTTTCTTGCCCTTACCTTTGAAAACTTTTGCTTTCCCCTTGCCCTTGGAGTTGATGGGGTGTTCAGGTCTAGTTCTCTTTGTGCCACCTTCCTTGATTATGAGAACTTGAGTGGTTTTCTTAGGCAGAGTCTTTTCCGCGGTAATTAGCATCCCATGTAATTCCGGGATAGTCTTATTTAAACCATTCATGTTATAATTCATTACGAAAGGATCAAAGGACTTTGTCAAGGAGTTAAGGATCATATCCGTTGCTAGCTCTTCGGGCATCACAACTCCAAGACGTGCCAAATGATCAATGTGACTCTTCATTTTGAGCACATAAGAGCTTACCGACTGCCCATCCTCCATCTTGCAAGCATGGAAAGCCCGAACAGTTTCGAACCTTTCCGTTCTTGCAAGTTGTTGGAACATTTCCTTTAGTTGATGAATCATGTCATAGGCTGAATGATTCTCCAAATCCTTCTGAAGGTCTGGAATCATGGTTGCCAACATGAGGCATGATGCATCGATGGACTCATCCATCTTTTTAAGCCATGCATCGTGTGCGGGCGTAGGAATGGCAGGGGGCTATTCTGGAAGTGGTTCATTGAGAACATATTCTTTCTTTTCTTGTTTGAGAACAATTCTCACACTACGGTACCATTCCAAGAAGTTGGTATGGTTAAGTTTTTCTCCTTCAAGGAGAGACCGTAGTGAGGTTTTGTTAGGAGCCGGGTTTGTTGCGTTTGGTGCCATCTACAAAATTTTGACAAGGTTCTATTTAGTAAATTATGATATTAAGTCCTTAATAATTAATACCCTTTCTTGTTTCATAAACTTTAATTAATTAAGGTCTAGAATCCAAGTTGCATTACGAATAAGTGGTTAGGTATCCTTTATCCCGCCTATTCGAATCAACAAGGTAGGTAACGGTTTACCAATTATATCCAAATATAATTTCTAGAGTTATGGGATCCCATTATAACATTTATAAGTCTGGCATGTTTGATCCCATCTGTGCCTTGGATTTCTAATGCTTAGGTGACCTTTATCACAAGAGATTTCCAAACGAATCATCCTACTTAAACGGACGTGTAGTTTTGTCAACTATTGATGGTTAGGTGTCCTTTATCCCATCAATATTGCAAAACTACTTCTTGTATCACAAGAAGACTCCAAGTGGTTAGGTATCCTTTATCCCACAAGGAAATACAAGTGATACATGAGTGTCTTTAAGAAGGACGGCATAGATTCGTATTTCATAAGGGATTTGAATGTTTTACAATTCTAATTTTGAAAAACATATGGTATCATGTAGATTGCATGCATCCAATGAACATGGTACCATTAAATCTTATTTTGTTAATTGGTTCCTAAATCATAAAATCTCCATTTTATTGATTCTTTGTTTGTGGTCAAGATTACAATTAATATCCAATATTAAGTTTGAGTTTGATCACATATATTAGAACCAATTTATAATCCTAAATAATTACCATTATTACTTAGGGTTGGAGTTTGTAAGAGTTTATAAAATCTCCATTTTATTTCTTGTTTCAATCATTTTCAAAACTTGACTTAATAGGTTTTAAAACAAAACCCATTTTAATAAAACCAATTTTATCACATCTTATGTTTTAATTGTCAACTTTTGAAAATACAAACTCCTTGATGATTATGTTTAATTATCTAGGTTGTCTAGCATGCAAAAATCTTATTTTCATCCACAACATAACATAATAAAACATTCAATCATCACAAGCATGCATGGGTGCATAAACACAAGCCAACTAGTTTGATATTTCATGTGAGCCACACATGAAATATCAAGTCCAAACCTAGGGACAAAAAGGTGACAAAAACTCAACCAAATGATCTTCGATTTGGCTACAATTTTGCCAAGCTTCTTATATCACCAAATGACACTTGAACCACCATTTCTTGACATCATAGAGTGAGATATGATTTTTCTTCTGGCCCCTCAATACTTGCGACAGCCAGAGGCAGCAGGAAGAAGTTTTGTGGTTTTTTGTTGCATTTTTCAATTCATTCTTGGCTATATTGATGCTAATACTTGTTGAAACTTAATGTATATACTAGATATTAAAGTTTCCAACAAGTATATCACCAAATAACCAAGAAATGCATTTATAAAAGCCCTCCTTAACAGATTCGAAATCTGGACAGCAGCTCTTCAGAAAGTGCTGCTGTTGGGTGCAATCTTCTCTTGGTCTTTTACTCCCTTCTCTTGTTACATTTTGTGAAATAAATAAAATACAACTATTCTAATATTTACAAAATGAATATTAAGAAGGAAATAACTAATTATTATTACAAACCATTTGAATAAATGAATAGATTACAACCATATCGAATAAAAACACAAAACATGCATCATATGGTCCTTGGCTTGTTTATGCACCATTTTATCACGTAAAATCATAAGAAAATCAACACTTTGTTTTTCTAAGGCAACATCTATGTAACCAAATGCATGCATACATAAAATATAGTTGGTTACATAAAATCATAGATTATATACTTGAATGTTGCCAAAGAAGCCATGCATGAAACTTTCATTCAAGAAGATGAACATTCATGGCTTCCAAAAACCAAGTTTATCCAAATAAACTTATTATATAAACATGCAATATAGCCATGGCTCTGATACCAATTGTTGGAAATCATAGTTCATGTAATTAGTTTCAAAAACATGAGTTTGCAACGGAAGCTTAAAATCATGAACACAAATTCCATTTTCAAGAGGATCATGCTACATGCATGTAGAGATAAGATGAAGAACAAACATAGATTAAGTTCAAGATCATAACCTTTATTCTTGGGTTTGGTTTGGATGATTTTGATAGCTAGGAATCAAGTTAGAATCCCTCTATAGTTGATCCACCACAAGCTTGAACACCCTTGAATGCTAGTTCCACAACTTGCAAGATAGAACTCCTTTTCTTGTGAAACAAAAATCTAATTTTTGCTAACTATCAAGAGAGCTTTTAGAGAGTTTCTTTGGCTGATTTTTGAAGCAAGAATGATCACTATACCACCTCTAAATCTCGGCCAACATATATCACACAAAAGAAAAGAAAAGCACATGCAACTAGCTTAAAAGAAAGTTCCATTTGATTTCTATAATCAAAAGCTAGAAGACACAAAGCATCTTCCACCTCTTTTAAGTTCTTAATGCATTCTTTTCCTTCCAATATGGCTGATTTTATGATGACTAATGAAGTGCTAGTGGGTTGTTATTATTTATAAAACTTAGATAATTATAAGCTTATAAATAATACATCTTCTTATTTCTTTAATGGGATAACATTTAACCCATAATTATATATATAAATAAACCATCTAAATATACAATCTTAATTGTATAATTATATATATACATATATATATATATATATATATATATATATATATATATATATATATAACAATATATATATATATTTTATTTAATTTACCAATTAAATTAAATAAAAAGGCTTAATTATAAATCAATTAAATCGTTTAACAATTTAAACAATTTAATTGTTACACTTAATTAATTCATCACATATGAATTACTTATCAACCTTTAATTTTGTAGTTATTATTATTTACCTCAAATAATAATAACCTACAAGATTAAATTGCAGTTTTAGTATCATTTGATGTTAAATCAAATTTAACATTCTAAATGATCAATTGGGCGTCAAACTTGTTGTTGGTGTGACTCTATAGGATCATGTATTATTAGTAATATCATTTTATGATCATCCTTGGGCATATAGAACTAACATCAGGTTCAAAACCTGAGGACAAGGGAAAGGGTATTCTGATTGTTCCACACATGGAACAAGCTCATAAAGCAAGAGAGGAGGAATTTAATAGAATGCTGCAGATAAACGCCATGGCTGAAAGCAACAAAACATGGACTATAGAGACTATTGAAGCCGTCTGATTTGCAGATTTTGATGTCTTTAACAGACTCCCTCTCAAGAGATTTTCAACAGCAGCCACCTTGGATAACTAACTCGACCTTCCCTACAATCCAAAAACTTTTGCATTTTATCAGTTTGTATGAACCATCCCTGATGATGAGTTAACAGCCTTCAAGATAAAGAAAATAAACTTTCATGCAAAATATGTACAAGAACCAAATGTGGTATGTAGCTTGAAGAGGATCGTCAAACCCATCTCCATCAAAGAAGGAGAGGTTTTTGAAGGATTTCAAAACTACGATTTCTTTGTCTTGAGGGGTTCGAAAGAAGAAGGATCAAAATTCACCATAGCTGACTTTCCAATTGTAAACCCTCATGATTTTGTGGTGATTCTTGATCTGATGAGAGATTTTCCACCCTTTGTTGCAAATTCGCCAATTGTCTTCAACGCAGCCAGAAATCATTTCTTGGCATTTCTTCGGAATTACGTGTTGCGTTTTGCCAAGTTTGATATAGAGATTGTTGAATGATTCAGAAAGTCCCTTGCTCCCCTAGTTTACACTATTCAGAATCTTGAAAGATTTAAAAATGGGGAGATACTTGAGAAGCCCTGGGGAGTGGTGTTTAAAGGGTTGTGAAAGGACGAAGTGGTGGTATGTAAATTCTTTGAAGTGGACTACAAGGGTCTTTACCCTTCTGTACTGATAAATAACATCATGACTCAAGTGAACACATGCTCGTTTAACTCTTATGAAAATAAGAAGAAAATCAGAGAACACCTTGCATGGTGGTTGGCAGTTAGATACTGCTTAAAACAAGTTCACAAGAAACATCTTGCACAATAGCTTCAGATGCACTTCACACAAAGGGGGAGATTGTTGAAGATTATTTTGTGCTGAAGTGTAATCCTCATCCGGAGATCTTTTGTATGCGAAGCTTGAGTCATGTACCCGAAGGTCCGAAGGTTTTACACTAGAGGATCCGAAAGTTTTTGTATAACAAACCTTATCCTAAGAGCACGTGGATTGTCAGACACGCCTACGTTTATACTGCTATCTTATTGGCTAATAGTGATATGTAATCAAATAGAATATTCCTTGTACTATTAGTAAGTTATTTTGTAATCTGGTATCCTTGATCACATATAAATATCAAGGGTACCACACTAGGCCGAGTGCGAGTTTGAGCATTATCAATTGTAAAACCCTCACAAGTAATACAAAGCGTTCGACATTCTATTTACTCAATTGTTCTTATTAGTTGTTCTTGAGTTTGTTCATTGATTCAATCCTTCGGATATCTTATTCATATTTAGTCATTGATTGAATTTCGTTTCTAACACTTTGAAATTTGAATCTTCATCCGGGTTAGACACTTGTCCGCGTCGCGCTCTTCATTCGTATGCGCGATGCGTGTCACTTCGACTTGAATCCAACTTTGTCTCCAACTTTGCCAACTTGTACACAATTTACCCTGTATTATCACTAAAATACACCACAAGCCCTTGACACTAAAAGTGTAATATTAGTATCCTATGAAGATAATCTAATTATAACGGGACTCAATAACACCTAAAATAACCAACATTGTCAGGTGTTATCAGACACACATAGAATAAACAAACTATATGAACTCTAATTGAAAGTTCACAAACACTTCCAATTCCTAACACGCCGAATTACGTATCAAACTAGACTACAATGACATAAAAACTAATAGATCAAAACATAAATTTGTGATATTGTTGTAATATTGATTCAGATAAATCTAATCATTATGTACTCATTTGAACAAAAGAGAACAAAACAATAATAAAAGCTTTCCTGCTACAACTTTCGGCGTGGCTTTCGTAGCCTCATGAAGACCGTAGAGTGCCTTATCCAGCTTGTAGACACTGTTAGGAAACTTTGAGTCAACGAAGCTCGGAGGTTGATTAACATAAATTTCCTCCTTGACCTTGCCATACAGAAAAGCTGTCTTGACATTCATTTGATACACGGTAAATCCCATATAAGACGCGTAAGCCAAGAATATCCGAATTGCCTCCAACGTAGCCACGGGAGCATACACCTCGGTGTAATCTAGTCCTTCAATCTGCCTAAACCTGCGAACCACAACACGTGCCTTATTTCGCATAATTACCCTGCTGTCGTCCTGCTTGTTGCGAAATACCCATCTTGTGTCTAACGACCTTTTGCCTTCGGGTAATTCCACCAGCTGCCAAACCTGCAGTTTATCGAATTGATTCAGCTCTTCATGTATTGCGTCCACCCAGCTTGGTTCATTGAGAGCCATCTCCACATTCTTTGGCTCGATTTGTGAGATGAAGCATGATTAAAGACACTCGTTGACATTACCACTCTGACTTTTGGTTTAGACCCCATCAGTCAGAGAACCAATAATGTTTTCAACTAGGTGATCACACTGAATTCTGGAAGGGATAGTATGATTGAGCGTTTCTGAAGAAACTGGAAGATTTGTTATGTTTTCAACTCTACCTGTAGCTGAATCACCTCTTTCTGAATTTCTGAAATTGTGTGAAGTGCTCGTCACATACTCATCAGGAATTCTCTCAGGAAAGAGAGAGTCCATGAGAGTAGAAATGAAAGGATCTACAGGGCCATAATTGATATCTCCTTCTTGAGTGGCAGATTTTTCAACAGCTGATGGTTCGTCAACAATCCTTGATAATTCAGCAGGAGCTTCATCAGTCACTGTAGTGGAATCAGGAGATACACCGTCATTCAAAATAATAGGATCATGAAATATCACTGACAGTTTGATAGGTTCAATAAGAATCTCCTCATCTTCCTCCCTATTGATTCCACTAAGACCTGGTTGTGTACCGGAAACATCAGAAAACAGATAAAACGGTTTAAACAGTTCAACGTAATTAAACAACCAGTCAGGACCGACACGGGCATCCGTTTCATTCTCCTCTAGCCAACGTACGTCAAAGGATTCTACAATCTGTTTGGTGACTTTATTGTAGACCCGATAAGCTGTTCGTCTGGCGTATCTGACAAAGTAATAGTCACAAGCTTTGGAGTTGAACTTTGGAGTCGCTTCAAGATGAAGAAAAGTGCAAGGACATCCAAAGGTACGAAAGTGAGCGACTGTCGGTTTGTGGCCGTAGAGAATTTCATATGGAGTCTTCATGCCATTCTTGTTGATGAGAACTCAAATCTGAACATAGAACGCAATATTGATGGCTTCAGCCCAGAAGAACACTGGCAACTTGGAATCACATAACATGGTACGAGCAGCGTCAATCAACGTTCGGTTTCTTCCTCAGCAACACCATTCTGTTGTGGTGTACGAGCAACATTATATTGACTCTGCACTCCTTTTTTTGCATAGAAGTGATCCAAGATAGCGTTCTTAAACTCAGTCCCATTATCGCATCGAATTCCCTTCAGCTTCTGGTTCGTTTGATTTTCAATGAGGGTGATGAATCTCTTGACCAGTTCTGCAGTTTCATTATTATGCTTCAAAAAGAAAACCCAAGTAAAACGTGAGTAATCATCAATAATAACTAAGAAATAAGAACTTTTGTTAATACTCAGAACATTGACAGGTCCAAAGAGATCCATGTGAAGAAGCTGAAGGAGCGAGTCAATGGAATTGACCAGCTTGGACTTGTGTGGCTTTCGATGATGTTTTCCTTAAGCACAAGCCACATATTTCTCGAAGGTAATGAAATCTTTAATTGGCAGCCCCCGGACTAGATCGTTCTTGGCAAGACGATTTAAATTATTTGCATTGACGTGACCCAAACGACGATGCCATAACATGGCATTCTGTTCAGGGACTTTCGAGAACAAGCAAGTAACGTTCTCTGGAGTGTTATGCTTCATGTCGATGATATATGGGTTGCTTCGACGTTCAGACTTCATAAAAATCCAATCTTCTGGTATGACAGCATCATGCTTCAGAATTAAGCATTCTTTCTTGGTAAAGTGAGTCGAAAATCCTCTGTCGCATATTTGGGAAATGCTCAGTAGACTGTGCTTTAGCTCTGGAACGAAGTTTACGTTTTCGAATTTCAACACACCGTTTGTCACAGTCCCCATCTGTGTGATCTTCCCTCTTTCACCTCCCGGAAAGGACACATTTCCACCGTTAATGTCTTGAATGTCGTGCAACTGGGATATGTCTCCTGTCATGTGCCTGGAACAGCCACTATCAACATACCAAGGTCTGATGATATTCCTCCATAGCTGCTCCTGCGCAAGATGTGGGATCAATTAGATTTGGGAACCCAGTCCATTCAGAAACTGGGTTGACCCTTACTATCAACACATTTAACAGAGTCTAAAATCATGTCATGCTTGTCAAAGAATGATGAGTTTACTGAATCCTTTGGAATGCTGCCTTTGGGAACCCATATGTATTATGATTTAAGTCTTTTGTCTTTTGACCAAATGGGAACATTAGCATTAGATTTTGAATCAGAACTACCTGTTGATTTAGGTCTATGTTTGTCCTTGGCAGTCTGAGTCTTAGCCTTTATATCATTCTAATTTCCATTTCTTGAAGGTGACTTAGAGGGTTTTCTTTTATAAGATCTCCCTCTTGGTACGTTTTTCCAACCGTGTGCATGGTATGGAACATACAAATGTTGAGGACAGTTTCTAACAATATGACCTGCAGTCCACTGTTAAAACAAGTTTGTCTTTTTAAGGGGGCTGAATGGGACGCGGTCCTGGTCCAGATTTTCTCAAAGCATTACCACAAGCATACACACAAGTAACATATTTTTTTAACAAAATTAAGTGGTTGAAATTTTTAAGATTAACATCACCACGAATTTTTGAAAAATTAACAGTTTTAGTGTCATGTTGCACAAAATCATTCAAAACATAAGAAGTAGAAACATTAGTCTTTAAACATTTTTTTATCAAAATCAAAATCATGCTTGTCCTCTTGGTTCCCATCCTTCACTTTCAATTTATCTGCACATGAGGTAGAAGCATCAGTATTGTTCATTTTAATAATCTCAGTCCCGTTGGATGAATTTCTCTGAACTGAAACATATTCAGTGGACTGCTCTGTTTCTTTGGTTTCAAGAGCAGGGGTATAGTTATCATTAAACGGAGGTGGAACACTATGATATCCAAGACGTTCACCATGCTTATTTGCCCATTTCGTTTGGTGTTCAATTATATATTCGACTGTTGCACTTGACACATCAAACTTTTTAAAATTAAATTCAGCATCTTTAAATTTTTCTTTCAATGCGTCAAGCTCAGCAATCAAACTGGCAATTTTTTCTTTTGCAAATTGATACTGACAACATTTCTCACTATATTCTTGTTTAATTCGTTTTAAGTCCTTTGTTTGAGCTTCTAACTTTTCCTTAAGTGGTTTTTGACCTTTCCTAAGGGTATAGCCTTCATACTTAAGGTCCTCTATTTGTCTAATTAAGGAATCATTGTGCTCACAATATTTATTAATCTTATCTACACAAGATTTAGAGCAATAAACTTCACTAACCTCTTTTGTTTCGGGAGTGGTGGAGACCATGAAAGCAAACTGCAACTCCATCATCTGTTCCTCAGCAAGATCAGCATCCTCATCAGCTTCAATCTGGGCAAGGTGAGCTCCTCCATCTTCTGTGAGGTTCAAAGCCTGCATTTGATCCTCTTAGGAAAATTGTTGAGCTACCAAAGCGCGCTCAGCATTTTGAGGAGCATCTCTGTTTACTTCAGTTGGCACCAGATTTCTCTTAGCATAGCTGTTTTCTACCCTTGGTTTGGTGCACTCACAAGCAAAGTGACCAGGCTCGTGGCAGTTGTAACACCTTAGATTACTCTTGTTAAAGCCCACCTTCTTCTCATCATTGACTCCCCAGTTGTTCCTTCCAGTGCGCTGAGTGAACTTTTTCGCCCAGAATACGGACATAGCAATGTGCCAGGAGATGTCCATTTCCTCAACATCATCAGGGTGAATCTGATCAAGTTCTCCAATCATGACCGGCTGGACAAGTTCACCAGCAACAAAGGCATTGTAGCAGTTCATGAAGCCCACCATTAAGGCCATGTTTTCTTCAGCTCCCTTGGCAGCAGCTGGAGCTGGAATAAATGATTGAGTAGCGGGGCTTGGAACAGGAGGAGCTGGAGATGCCATAGGAAGTTTGGAATGTGAAGGAATATGTTGTGCAGGTAGAGCAGAAAATGCACTGTTGGCGGATGCACTCAGATTTGCAGATGAATAAGAGTTGACATAATTGATCTCACGTTGCTTATCATCCATATCACAAGCTTTGATGATAGCCATAACTTCAGCCAATAAGAGCTTGTTCAAGTCTTTAGTCTTCTTAATCATTGATGAGTTTATAGCCCAGCTCCTTGGAAGGGAGTTCAGTAGTTTCTTGTTGATTTCAGACTTAGACAACACAATTCCAGCAGCAATAATTTAAGTGTTAAATATGATAAACCGCTGCAATTGAACCTCAAGCGCCTTTCCAAGCATGTGATTGAACATGTTGAATTTCTGGCGAAGCAAATCTTGCCTGGTGTTTCATGTCTTCATTACCCTCGTACACTTCAATTAAGGCTTCCCACAAAGCCTTGGCAGAGGTATACTCCCTGAAGCCTTGCGCAATTTCGGGAGACAAAGCCATGATGAGATGGGCAAGTGCCTTATCATCTTCCTCAGTTTTTTCAAAATCATCGTCCATGTATTGTTCGATTGGTTTTTCTATTTCAGTCTTTTCCTCATCACTCAAACTGATGGTAATTTTAACTGGACCTCGTCTAATACTTCTCCACACTTTACTGTCCTTTAACATACTACTCGAACCTAAATTTCCACTCGGGAAACCCATCAGCAGACAATAAACGAGGAATTCGAGTTATAGTTCCCATGATGGAATCTAAACCCGCATGCATGGTAGTAGCCAAATCCATTGAATATCTAGAACAAGTCTTGATCGAAAAATGCCAAAAACCAATATATCCTAGACCGAAATCAACAAACCGAAAACCAAGAATCCTGACAAAAAACGATGAGTATTGACCGAAAACCTTGAAATGATGCCGAAAACCTTGATTCTTGACCGAAAACCAAGAAAAGATGCCGAAAACCTCAAGTGCCGAAAACCTCCACAAACCCTAGAAACTGCACCGAAAACACACTTGGGCTGGCCGAAAACACGAGTGGGCTTACCGAAAACGTTTAAACCCTAACCGAAATCTATGCGCCGCCACCGAAAACTCCAAGAGTAGACCGAAAACACCAAATTCAGTGAAACCCTAACCGAAATCATTGTTCAGCCGCCACACACCTCCTTTTCAGATATGAAAAACACATTTTTGAGCAAAATTTTGAATTTTAAGGATCAAAAAGTGGGGTTTTCAAGAACAATGAAGAACATGAAGAACACCAAACACCCACATCTCGAAAAGATTGATACCAAACGACAGCATCAAGTGTCACCGCCGACGGCTATTCCGGCAGCCTGGTGGTCTGCCAACGGCAGGAAAAGAACCATATATTCACATTACTCTTATTGTGGGTGATTTTAGTTTCAATTTCAGATCTGTGCTTGGTTTTTGGACAAAGTTTTTAGGTAATTTCTATAATCCCTGATTAAAACTTGAAATGGAATTGAAATTTCATGATGCATGTTGAAAGTGAGTTATCATATGAGTTCAAGCATGCTAGAAAGATAAGAATTTGATAGCTTGGCTTGGAATACTGGAATTTTTGGTGGTATTGAACTCATAGACTTTAAAAGTCAAGTAATGGTATGAAAGAATCGAAAGTTTATAAAATGATAACGGACAATTTTGACAGCTTTGACTTTCTGTCAAAGTCAAACTTCTAGTGTAAAAATGGAATTACTGTTGGATTAGGTGTCTAAGCCATGACTAATAATTTGTATTTACCTAATTGATAGTAGCAAAGTCCATTTGGGTTGCCCTCATGGCTAGAGGTTTAGTAGAAAATCCAGGAGAGAGAAAGATTGATTTATTATATGATAAATAAATCAATAGAAATAAAATAAATAGTTTATTAATATATTATGGTGATAATATATTAATTAGAAACTATATTAATTAATTAGAAATTAATATGGAATTAATTGGAATTAATTTGGTGATTAATTTGATTAATTAAAGGTGCAGGGGCTGAATTGTAATTATTCAATAGTTGAGTAAGTGACAATTATAGTAGTTTAAGTGGTCAACGAAATTATGGAGGGATTATCCATAATTTCGATTATTATATGTTAGGATAAATAGATTTGAATTGATAGATAAAGGTTTATCTTATTGGAATTCAAAAAGGTTTATCTCTAAAGGCTTATCTGGTGGCCACTTGGAAACTATCAATAGAGACCCCTAGGCACCATAAAAGCCACAACTTTTTCCACTCTTCCCTCTCTCTGGAACTTTCGAAAACCCTAGTTTTGGGTGTGCCTTCATTTGAGGCAAGGCACTTGCGTTGCTTAGCTTGCAAGAAATAACTAAAAGGTTAGTTTTTTGATTTTATTCTTTAGTAATTTTTCTTGTGGCCTTTTAGGAAATATTTATATGTTCAATAGTAGAAAACATAGATCCTCATAGGTTGCATGTGAACTTAGGTTTCTAGTTCATAGATTTGCATAAAACCCTTCAGTGGTATCAGAGCTTTTTGGTTGTTTTCTTGTTGAATTGCTATAATTGTTTTCCTAAAAAATTAGGGTTTAAAAGCTTATAAGCCCTAATTTAGCCTAATTGATTTTAGGTTTAGGGTTTTGGAAACCCTAGCCCCTCCCCTCTATGATTTTCGTTTTTCTCCTTAGGGTTTTAGAAGACTTTCTATTTTTGGTAACTTTAATTATTTAAATGGATAACATTAAACCCATTATTTGTTAATTTTGAAAATTAGGGGTTTAAGATAGGTTTAAATTAATTTGATTAATTTGTGATACCTATATAGTTTTAATTAATTTAATTAATTGTTTAATTAAAAGATAATTAATGGTTTAATTTAATTTTAAATTTAATAGTTCTAAATTTCGAAAAATTAAAAGATAAAACTAGAAATATTTTAAAAGTCTAAAATAGTTGTATTTATTTAATTTAATTAATTGTTTAATTAAAAGATGAATTAAATCTTTTAAAGGTTTAATTTAATTTTAAATTTAATAGTTTAAATTTCCAATAAATTAAAAGATAAACCAGGAATATTTTAAAAGGTTTAAAATTCATCTTATATATATATATATATATATATATATATATATATATATATATATATATATATATATATATATATATATATATATATATATATATATATATATATATATATATTATAATTAAAAGTTAATTTTATATGTATTAGATTAAATGGTTAGTCAAATCAATAGTAGGCCTAATTCACGAAGCTGGTCTATAAAGAGGGTATAAGGAGACTGCCTATAAAATGGCGGTCTAATGGGTGTCCACTCTCACCCACCGCTCTCCTGACCAGTGGAGGGTCGTTAGTCGAATGGGTTTGATAGGACCGCCTAATCTCATTAAAAGTATAATGATATTATTCAAAGTACTGGAACATCTTAATAAAACCCAAATCTAGTTACTTTAGGAAAAATGTGAATTGGTGCTAATCCATGAAATTGCACATTGCACTTTATGAAACATTGGTGGAGCATGTGTGGTTTATCGGCACACCAATAGGGGTTCATAAAGAGTTGCAATGGCTTTCTCGGGTGTTGTCATTGTTGATGGAGCGTGTATGGTTTACCGGCACATCAATTAGAGATGATAATTAACCCGAGAGTACCAAGCTAATTTGCATGGTTATTCCCATCCAGTTTGTGATCCTTGGTATCCCAGTCACAAACAGTGGAGCACATCCGAGATTAAACATGCCATTGAAAAGTTCAATGAATCTCAACAGATCGAGGAATTTCATAAGATGAAATTGATAAGTGTTTATCTACCTTGATGACCATTATGTTGTGATTACGGCATCCCTCTTCACACCATAGTTGGGGTATTTTGGATCCTAGCCTTATTAAATAACATATTGGGTAATTATTTAAAAGGATCAATTAAACTAATAAATTTTGTTTCTTTTATAGATCTCAAGTATCAATTCTCCTCCTTCTCCTCCTTCACTCATTTCTGAAAGCATCAGAATGCACTTGCCAAATATGGAAAGGCTGACTGGCCTCAACTGTAAGGAATGGCTTCGCAATTGGAGACTGGTTCTCGGTATTGCTGGCAAGCTACATGTCACCGAGTATCTGATCCCGGTCCCACCGGAACAAGTCATCATAAAAGGTTCTTATGATAAGCATAACTTCTTAGTTGATGAATCCGAAAAGATTCGTGACCTCATGCTGTTGACCATTGACCCCGAGTTTCGCAAGGATTTCGAATCCTTGGGGCCATATGAGTTAATGCAACTGGTTGAGGAAAGGTTTCAAAAATCAGTTGAAGAGGAACGAGCTAGGATCTTCAAAAGACTTGCAGAGTGCAAGCTAAAAGAAGGAAGTAGCATCAATTCGCATGTTCTTCAGATTGAAGCGTACATAGGCGAATTGTACAAACTTGCTTATTCCATAAGTCAGGAGATGAGTTTTAACTTTCTACTCGCCTCGTTGACTAGAAAGTACGATCTGTTCATTCAGACGTATAGAAAGGAAGACCAGAAATGGACCCTCATGGAAATACGTCCACTGTTGACTTTATATGAGTCACTCTTGGACAGGCATAGCTCCAATGGCTCAGCTACTTTTGGATTAAGTCCAGTGAAGAGACGTAACAAGAAATGGTCGAGATCGTCTGGAAATGTCTGAAACTGGGAATCCACTAAATCGGATACAGTCACGGAAAGATTGGAAGACGCTCCAAATCTTTTGAAAGCTCAGGTATATCTAAAAACATCAAAACTCCTGTTCCAAGATTTCTTGATACATAATGTGATAGTCACATTTTGGTTTGTATGCAGGGAATCAATAAGGCACGGGACTCTGGCACATAGGAGCACATTTGGATTGGATCTCTAGCTCGTGCAATTTTGAAGTTTAGATAGATATTAAAATATTGTTATTAGCCTTTAGATGCATTTTGACATTGTCTATCATATATTACATTGTTCAAGGATTTTTGTTTTTAACAAAATTGTCAATTTTCTTTTAACATCTGTTGTCTGAAATTGTCCTTGAAATGTTATATGAATGTATTGAATGTATGATTAGTAATAACTTGAATGTTGATGCATCCAAAATGTTTGGATTCAAGAATTGTGTCATTTATGATTGTTAATACAAATGTTATAAGAATCAATTCAACCAAAGGTCCAGTTGGACAGGACTTTGGAATCATTTGACTTAAAGTCACTTGATGAATTGAGTTCTTAATGTGTCAAGAAATGAATCAACCAAAGGTCAAGTTGGACAAGACTTTGGAATCATCTGACTTAGAGTCAGATGATGATTAAGTTCTTTATAAAGCACATGTCGCAAGAAATGAATCACCCAAAGATCCAGAGGATAGGATTTTGGAATCAGTTGACTTAGAGTCAACTGAAGATTGCAAGTCTTGAACAAAGTTAACAAACTCATAAGTTTACATAGATATGAAAAGGACATTGAGATTAAGAGCAACGGACACACCTGTTGCTGTGTATTGCTCGAATCTTGATATAGAACACAATTGTTTGTACTTCACGATATTTATCATTCGATATGACGAATATGACTTCGCTTATCGGGATAAGCGATTGAATTGAAACCTTGAACAGTTCAAGGACTTCAAAGGAAGTACAAGTTCCATAGAACCTGAGCGATAACATAAAAATGTTTCACAATTCATTCTCTTCCAAGAACATTAATAGTTATAATGTGTCTTAGGGAAGATAATGGAGCATTGGTCGAAACAGTTCGATCCTCGATGTATGAGACACATTAGTTTCCAATAAGTTGAATACTATACCAGTCAGTCCATATAAACCATATTCCGACCACATCCTAGACTAAGTAGGTGTTGTAGACACTGTCTGAAATGTAAAGCTGGGATTATCCCACTTATACATAGGAAGTCCAGGGTCTTGTAGTGTTCATCCGAACCTCATGACTAGCCTGAACAAGATCAGCATTGTCATTTCATTGGCTATCCCATTTTAACTGTAAAAGAAGAGCTCTTTCAGAAAGAACTCATGGTCTAAGGAAATAGTGGGAGTTGGGACAGTCCTGGATGAGTTTAGGATTAGCCAAATGAAAGAACATTTAGTCATCACTAGGCTTGGAGCAGAAATCAGATTTTTGTTTTACAACTGACATAATCTCATCTTGACCAGTAGTATTGATCACCATCATAAGTAGTTATGATCGGGGTGACATATCGATTGGTGGTAAAACACTATAGTTGGTGCGGATTTACAATTCGACTACTTGGAAGCATTGGTGAGCCCGATTGCTGCCAAACAAGAGAACCTTAGGGCGAGACACGGTTTATGTGATTGATTGATTTTTACACCTGATCTAAAAACCAGTAGGAGTAACTGAATCATCAAAATAAAGCGACATGGACAGACACATACCTTCAGAACATCTGGTTGAGTGAGACGATACTCAGAGTCAAGTAATTGATTCCGGGAACAACACTCTTAATAGAAGATGAAATCCGAAAGGAAACTGCATGGCACATTGTGAATCGTTAGTGGAGCGCGTGTGGATCACCGGCACACTAATAGCGACTCACAAAGAGTGTCCCAGTACAAAGGTACATGAGCCCGGGATTACCCCACGGGCATCTCGCAAGGTAGGATATTCAGATTCTCAAAAATATGCCAAACGATTAGATTTTTGAGAAAGGGCTGAAAGATTTCCATTAAGATGTCAGAAGGTTTTGGAATCTCAAAATGTGCCAAAACTCTTGGATTTTGTGAATAGTCCACAACCGTATCAAAGCCAGTGGGAGTGTCGTTGTTGTCTACCATTTCCATATATGGGATACATACTATTTCTAGGAAACGTCTCTTTTCATTACAAAGTGTAATGACTTGGTGTTAAGAGATGGATCGCTATGAAAGACTTAATAGAAATACGGCACACTCAGGTGGTTGTAAACGTCTATGAGATAGATCCAGACTCTGCCAAGATGATCTTGATGAGATTCAAGATGCATAGACCCATGAAAGGGTTTTTCTATCATTGCAAAGTGTGATGACTTGGCATGAAAGAAATTAAGAAGGTGCAACATACTCACGTAATTCACAGTCATCTACTGGATAGATGAAATCACCAACATAGACCTAGCCATTATAAACATGATCTGATAAGATTCAAGATGCATGAGAAGAGTCTCCGAAAGGAAATAGTTTTTTGGAAATCATGATACAAGGATTATAAATAATCTTTGGATTCCGAAAGGGTTTGGAATAAGATTAGATCGGGTTCCACAAGTTTCTTGGATTGATCATAATGTCATGAAGATGTCCTGATGACTTGATGCTTAGGGCGTAGTAAGTTGGATTCAGGACATTGTCTAGCTGGGAATACTGGATGGATTGTTTAAACTCAAGTGAGAATTCATTAGGAAATGACTGGGGAGAAAGTGATAGGGTTAATTTGAAAGATTTTCCAAAGTGGTAACTATTAACGTCAGGACATGATGTTAAAGGACTTCATGGTTAAAGAATCTCGTTGGTATTCTGATGGAGCGCGTGTGGTTCACCGGCACATCATAACACCTCGGAATAGTCTTAGGGTGCAGTCAAGTAGACTAAAGACCCCAGAACCATAGGAAGTCACAGTACACATTACCAGGATGGAGTTAGGAGAGAAATTGACATGATAACATATTGAGATGTTATCGGATGAGCATCCGATTGGATCATCTGCAATAAAGTGTATAAGTATAAGATATTTTGGATACATAGAAAGAGTGTAAGATTCATAAAGACATAGCTATAAAAATTAGAATTGAAAGTTTAAAAGAAATCTTGAAACCGATAATAGTTTATGACAATATCCGACTTGGTGATTACCTTGTGGAGACTTGGTAATAAGCAGGAGTAGCTTCCAGTCAGATCTTTATGTTTCGCTTTCGCATGTTTTACTTCCCGGATAATTTAATTATTCAGAAAGGTCCACAGTCGATCATACTTTGGGAAGTAAGTATTGAATCAAGACTGTCATGAATTGGTTTGTAGACTGTCTAAGGAGTTAGACATAGCAATAGGATTGCTACAACATTCATGAGTACTTAGAAATAGAGATTTGAGTATTGGATAAACCCATGCTCAATAGATTGCTTCATGGATTATATCACAAGCAATGTTGAGACGATAATATCTTATGATCTTGAAGTAGAGAGATATGAATTATAATTTACAAGGCAGTTGTTCATTGATAATACGAAAACACATCTGTAACTCGATGTTATAAAACGTGTTGTTGTGAATAATGTGACTGGTAAAAGATATAAGCATATGAGTCGAAGCTTATTTGTTCCTTGACCCTGATGGGAAACAGATATCTGTAGGCCTCTCGATGATTTTGAAGTTGACTAAAGTGCTGGCCAGCCTGGACTAAATTGATGTGTTCAATTAAAAGTTCTAAAGTCATAAGCAGAATCGGAAATCGGGAAACAGAGTATCGGACAGAGGTTGATCTCAATCCATGTCTTGTGTCTGAAAATATCTTGTTGGACGAAGGATCATATGATCACTTATCTATGAACAGAACTGACTGGGTCAGAGTTCAGCAGCAATTTCTAGGAAGCTACAGTTTGCTGATCAATTAGAGGATAAATTAGTAATTATAGTCATAGACTTATCCAAGTGGGAGACTGTTAGATTAGGTGTCTAAGCCATGACTAATAATTTGTATTTACCTAATTGATAGTAGCAAAGTCCATTTGGGTTGCCCTCATGGCTAAAGGTTTAGCAGAAAATCCAGGAGAGAGAAAGATTGATTTATTATATGATAAATAAATCAATAGAAATAAAATAAATAGTTTATTAATATATTATGGTGATAATATATTAATTAGAAACTATATTAATTAATTAGAAATTAATCTGCAATTAATTGGAATTAATTTGGTGATTAATTTGATTAATTAAAGGTGTAGGGGCTGAATTGTAATTATTCAATAGTTGAGTAAGTAACAATTATAGTAGTTTAAGTGTTCAACGAAATTATGGAGGGATTATCCATAATTTCGATTATTATATGTTAGGATAAATAGATTTGAATTGACAGATAAAGGTTAATCTTATTTGAATTCAAAAAGGTTTATCTCTAAAGGCTTATATGGTGGCCACTTAGAAACTATAAATAGAGACCCCTAGGCACCATAAAAGCCACTACTTTTTCCACTCTTCCCTCTCTTTGGAACTTTCAAAAACCGTAGTTTTGGGTGTGACTTCATTTGAGGCAAGGCAGTTGCGTTGCTTAGCTTGCAAGAAACAACTAAAAGGTTAGTTTTCTGATTTTATTCTTTAGTAATTTTTCTTGTGGCCTTTTAGGAAATATTTATATGTTCAATAGTAGAAAACATAGATCCTCATAGGTTGCATGTGAACTTAGGTTTTTAGTTCATAGATTTGCATAAAACCCTTCAATTACTTGGGATATATTTGATGTATGTGGAAATTGATCTTGTACTTGTGGAATATCATAGGTAGTGAATTAGAAACACGAAAGAATAAAGAAAATGGGGTTACTTAGCTTAATTATAGTCAATTAGCAAAAAAAGGACAAATTTGACTTTTGATAAAAGTCTAAATGGGACAAGAAATGGAGTTGATGTTTGTGGTCAAGAAGCTAGAAAAATATGATTTATGGAACATGCTTACACCACAAGATGGTAACATTGAATTGGAAAGCCAAGAAATTCGTTAAACACCATGTAAAACGTCATTTGGCTATAAAAGACTATAATTAGACTATATTTTTTTTGTTAATTGGCCGTTTTAGGCCTAAGAAATAAAAGTTTGAAAATTTACCCCAAGAATTTAATAATATGATTCTTTGTCATGTAATTATACTAGGTCAAAAGAAAGATGATAGTTTGGGTCAAGAAAGAAGGTGTTTTGGTTAACTTTAAAAATGGATCGAAATAGTCGCGGTTTAACTAAAAAGTTACCATTTTAGCAAATACGAGCCCGTATGAGTATGAAATGAATTTATATCAACATTTATGTTTTGTTGGGTAGTTTTCGCAACAAAATATCTAAAACGTGGTGATGTTTAAAAATAATTTTTATTTTTATAATTTTAACGACAAATTTGCCAAAAATAGAATAAAAGAGCGAAACGAAAGATGTTTTGACATCAAGGTATTTACATTGTTTTATAAACATGCTAAGATCAGAAAGTTACTAAGATTTCATATTAAAACCCGCGAAAACAGAATTAGGCAAAGTAGGATGCCTAAATTGGAAAACGGTCAAAAAGTGTCGAAACGAAAAGTGGCTTAAAAGGTCCCATAAATCTTTACCAATGTTTTAAACACTATTAGTACATTGTTGGGTTTTATAACAATGAGTTGAACACAAGTTTACATGAACTTTGGACGGAATTGTCAAAATGGGACAAAAGGGTAAAATCGTCCAAAATGGTTTTATACCTTAAGAGTCATACTTGGACATTGGAATGGAACTAGATGATGACTAGAAATAGTTCAAGAATGATTAGAAAATTAGTATATGTTTAGTTGTCTAATAAGTTATAATCTTCTATTAGATTAATAGAGATTGAAGGATGCTTGGAAGTAGCGAATGACTAGACTTATGTGGATTAGTGTAGCTAGACGTATCTAGCTATCGATGTGAGTGCATGTGGCTTTTTCCCACTATGGGGGTACCCTTGGGTTTTAGTGCAAACTTTAAACTAAAAACCTAAGTTCACATGCACCTTATAGGGTCTATGTGTTTCACAATTAAACCTATATCTAAGGCCAATAATAAAACTAACTAAAGATGAACTTTATACCTTTGACCTTTGGAAGCTAGCACCACAAATGTCGTGCCTCTAATGGCTCACACCCAAGAACTAGCAAGCTAGATGAGCAAGAGAGAGCAAGGAGAGATCCTTGGAATTGGCGTGAATAATGGGGGTGCCCAAGGCCTCTATTTATAGCTTACAGGTGATAAGCAATAAGGAGAATAGCTGCCTTATTTAAGATCCTGATATGATAAGGCTTTTATCAGATAAAGGGATCTACTTATCACAGCCATATATAGCCTTATGGGCTGCGAAATCCACAAGGCTCCTGGCCTTGGATTTCGTCCAACCCGTTTCCAGGTTGTTCATTGCTCAACTATTGAACAATTACAATTCAGCCCCTGCACTTTTAATTAATCCAATTAATCCCAAATTTAATTCTAATTAATTTCTGATCAATTATTAATTAAATAATATGATTTCTAATTAATATATTATCCTTATAATATATTAATAAATCTTTATTTCTCTCTTTTAATTAATTATCTAGTCCTTTGCCAGTTATGACGGCAACCCAAAAGGACTGTGCTGCTATCAATTTAAGTATACTCCAAATTATAGTTATTGCTTAGACACCTTAATCCAACAGTCTCCCACTTGGATAAGTCTATAACTATAATTACATATAACTTAGCCTTGACAAGAAAATTGTAGCTTCCAAAGCCGCTGTCGAACTCTGACGCAGTCAGTTTATGTCTTAAGATAAGTGATTGTATGACCCTTCGTTCTACAAGATATCATTCAGATCTGAGGCATGGTACTTAGTCTGATTCCATGTTTCCTGATTACTGATTTGTAATGATATATGACTTCTAATCGAACACATCAATTAAGTCCTGGCCGGGCCCAGCACAATTAGTCATCACCAAATCACCGAGGGGCCCACAGATATCGCTTTTCCCGTTTAAGGCAAAAGGAATGAATAAACTTCGACCCATATGCTTGTGTCTTTTACTCGTCAAATTGTGCACAACAATACGTTTTATAACATTGAGTTACCAATGCATTTACACATTATCAATGGGCAACCGATTTGTAAATTTCAACTCATATGTCTTGGTTTCAAGATCATAAGATATTACCATCTCAGAATTACTTAGTGACAATTCCATGAAGTAATTCTCTAAGTGCGGGTTGATCCAATACTCAAATCTCTATTTCTAAGTACTCATGAATATTGTAGCAAGACTATTGTTATGTCTAACTCATTATACACTCTATAATTCAATTCATGACAGTCTTAGTTCATAACTTACTTCCAAAAGTATGATTGACTGTGGATGTTTGGATAATCAAATTATTCAGGAAGTAAAACATGCAAATTATGAAACACAAAAAATGTACTATTAATAATTGGTAGTTGACAATGCTTATAAGTAATTCTATATTATTTAATCACCAAATTCGATTACATCATTTTGTATCAAGTTTCAAAATATCTATCTAATTGCCAAAGGTCACCGATGAAATTCTTTACCCAAGCTGCTTCCTTAGAGGTTTCACTTACAGCTATATACTCTGATTCACAAGTTGAATCAGCCACTGTTTGCTACTTGGAACTTTTCCATGTAACTGCTCCACCATTTAATAGAAATACCCAGGCTGACTGAGACCGGTAATTGTCTCCGTCTGTCTGAAAATTGGCATCACTATATCCACTTACTCTTAATGTATCTTTGCCACCAACGACTAGGATCAGGTCTTTCGTCCTTCACAAATACTTGAGTATATTCTTAACCGCTGTCCAATGTGCCTTTCTTGGGTTTCCCTGATATCGACTGACCATGCTCAAGGAAAAGCCACGTCAGGGCGTGTACATGTCATAGCATAAATGATCGATCCCACAGCCGAAGCATAGGGTACTCGACTCATTTCAGCTATTTCTTCATCTGTACTTGGCCACTAAGTCTTACTCAATTTGGTATTGCTTTGCATTGGTAATTCTCCTTTCTTTGAATTTTCCATACTAAATCTTTTCAGTACCTTGTCCAAGTAAACACTTTGGGTGAGTCCAATCAGTTGCTTCTTTCTATCTCTCAATATTCTTATCCTGAGAATATAGACAGCTTCTCCAAGGTCTTTCATGGCGAAACACTTACCTAGCCAAGATTTCACTTCTTGCAGGGTCGGAATGTCGTTTCCCATGAGCAATATGTCATCAACATATAGCACCAGACAAGTGACTATCCTCCCACTAGCTTTGGTATATACGCAGAACTCATCTTCACTTCTAGAGAAACCAAACTCTTTGACTTTCTCATGGAAGCAGAGATTCCAGCTGCGAGAAGCTTGTTTCAATCCATAGATTGATTTCTCAAGCTTACACACCCTGTTAGGAAACTTTGCGTCTTCAAAAGCTTCTAGCTGATTCATATAAAAATCCTCAGCCAGTTTCTCTTTAAGGAAGGTGGTCTTGACATCCATCTGCCAAATTTCATAGTCATGAAATGCAGCTATGGAAAGCATTATCCTAATGGATTTAATCTTGGCTACTGGTGAGAAGGTTTCGTCAAAGTCAACCCTAAGGGTTTGAGTAAAACCTTTCGCGACCAGTCGAGCCTTGAAGGTGTGTACCTTTCCGTCCATGTCGGTCTTCTTGAAGATCCATTTGCACCCAAATGTCTTTTGACCCGGCACATTGTCAACCAAGTTCCAAACTTGGTTGTCATACATGGACTTGATCTCGTTGTCCATTGTCTCCTTCCACATAACAGCCTCAAGGCCTGCCATTACTTCCCTGTAGTTAGCTAGCTCATCCAGATTTACCAGTGTTCTATCACTAAGGAACGTGTCACTATCTGTAGTAATATGGAATCCATAAAACTCAGGTGGTGCGCTAACTCTACCAGAGCGCCTGGGAGGTAATGAACTGATTACCGGTTCAACAAGAACTGATTCCTCTGGTTGAAAGCTAGTGTCATTTATGGTTGCCTCATTTTCAGATTCTTGAATTTCTTCAAGGTCAATGGTACTCCAACTGTCTCTTTGGAATGTGAGATATCTCTCTCTCGAAAGACTCCCCTTCGTGCTACAAAGACCACGTCCTCGCTTGGTCTGTAGAACAAATATCCAAAGTACTGCTTTGGGTAACCAATGAAGTAACATTTCTCACTTCTGGCTTCGAGCTTGTCATGAGTCTCTCGTCTTACGAAGACTTCACAGCCCCAAACCTTAATATGTGCTAATGAGGGAACTTTCCCTGTCTACATTTCGTGAGGTGTTCTGGCAACCTTCCTAGTAGGCACAAGATTGAGGATGTGGGCAGGTGTCTCTAAGGCATACCCCCAGAAATGTAAAGGAAGAGAAGCTCGACTCATCATGGAACGAACCATGTCTAATAAGGTTCGGTTGCGCCTCTCAGCAACACCATTTAATTGTGGTGTTCTTGGAGGAGTCAACTGTGAAACTATTCCACATTCCTTAAGATAGTCTAGGAACTCGATACTAAGATATTCACCGCCTCTATCGGAACTGAGCATCTTTATCTTACTGCCCAATTCATTTTCGACTTCATGTTTGAATTCTTTAAATGTTTTAAAGGTTTCAGACTTATGTTTGATTAAGTAGATGATCCATATCTACTTTAATCATAAGTAAAAGTCATATGAAATCGATTTGCATCCCTTGTGTTAGTCCGGGAGGGTCCGCACACATCGGTCTGTACGAGATCGAGCAGACCTTCACCTCTTTCATAATATCCAGTGAAAGGTGATTTAGTCATCTTTCCCAAAATACAATATTCACGTTCATCATCTGGCCTTAGGTCAAATTGTTCCAACACTCCATCCTTTTGGAGTTGGGCAATGCGTTTCTTGTTAATGTGTCCAAGACGACAATGCCACAAGCATGCTTTGTCTATACCGACAAATGAATCAATTTGAAATACACTATTACCTAAGTTGTCTACACACATCACAGTTTCATACACACCATAACAAGGTAAGGCATTAAATAAAAAGACACCATTCTTAAATGCCGAAATATAACCATTCACATTATCAAATGAATATCTAATTCCTTGTCTAAATAAAGCATGAAATGAAATAATGTTTCGAGCCATATCAGGCAAGTAGCAACAATGAATTAAATCTAATTTAATATCACTTCTAAGCATGGGGCCATAGACTCCAATCTTGGTGACAGGTGACGATTGCCTGGTTCCCATGATCAGGTTCATCTTCCCATGCTCCATCTCCCTACTTTCTCTTAGTCCCTGCAGATCAGAACAAATAGGAAAACCACATCCTGTATCTAGGACCCAAGAATGAGAAGATGATGATTTGTCATGGATAGTGTATATACCTGCAGATGATGGTTTTACTTTCCTATCCTTTATGTCCTGCAAGTATTTGGGGCAGCTTCATTTCCAGTGTCCCTTCTCATTGCAGTAAAAGCATTCGGCATATTTGGGGTTTGAGACAGGAGGAATATCAGAACCAGATTTTGCCTTTAAGCCACTGCTAGATGACTCGGCATGGGACTTTTGAAGGGTTTTCTAGCAAACAATGAACACAAAAATCCTATGGTTCACATGCAACCCTAATAAGATCAATGTTTTCTTCTATGAAGATAATAAACTAGTATCTAAAGGCCAACAATAATTTCTAAAGTTTAAAACAAGAATTACCAACCTTTGAATCTTGTTCTTGAAGCTAGCAGCAAAAGTATCCTGCCTCAAATGCAAGTCACACCCAAAGCAATGGAGAAGACAGTCTAGCAGAGTATCTCTGGTTGAAGTTGGCGTGAACAATGGGGAGCCAGAGGGTTCCTTTTATAGCCTCCTAGGGTTACACCTGAAACCCTAAGGAGCCTCCAAGTGGGCAAGCCTGTTGACCACTTGGACCAGATCCCTAAACCATAATTAGGGTTTTCGCCAACCCTAGAGAAGCCTCCAAGGGTAGCGCCACTTTTTGCCCCTGGACTTCTCTTTGCCAGTTATTCAACTATTGAATAAATACAAACTAGTCCTCACACTTTTAATTAATTAATTTAATCACTAAATTAAATTCAATTAATTCTAGATTAAATCTCAATTAATTATTATAGTTTCTAATTAATATATTAACACTTAAATATATTAATAAACCATTTAATCAATAAACCAACCTTTTACTCTACTGAACTCTATCCTGACCTCCAGCTATGAGGGCAACCCAAATGGACTTTGCTTCAATTAACAAGATAAATATAAATACAAAGTCAGGGCTTAGACACCTAATCCAACAGTCTCCCACTTGGATAAGTCTATGACTTTAATTTATCTTCTGATTAATAAACAACCTGCAGCTTCCTAGAAACTGCTGCTGAACTCTGACCTAGTCAGTTCTGTCCATAGATAAGTGATCATATGATCCTTCGTCCAACAAGATATTTCCAGACACGAGACACGGATTGAGATCAATCTCTGTCCGATATTCTGTTTCCTGATTTCCGATTCTGCTTATGACTTTCGGACTTCTAATTGAACACATCAATTTAGTCCAGGCTGGCCAGCACTTAAGTCAACTTCAAAATCATCGAGAGGCCTACAGATATCTGTTTCCCATCAGGGTCAAGGAACGAATAAGCTTCGACTCATATGGTTGTGTCTTTTACTTACCAAATCGTACACAACAATGCGTTTGTAACATCGAGTTACCGATGCGTTTTCGCATTCTCAATGCACAACCGATTCGTAAATTTCAACTCATATGTCTCCGCTTCAAGATCATAAGATATTATCATCTCAACATTGCTCATGATGTAATCCATGAAGCAATCTGTTGAGCGCGGGTTTATCCAATACTCAAATCTCTATTTCTAAGTACTCATGAACGTTGTAGCAGTCTTACTGCAATGTCTAACTCCTTAGACAATCTACAAACCAATTCATGACAGTCTTCGTTCATACTTACTCCCGAAAAGTATGAGCGACTGTGGACCTTTTGAATAATCAAATTATTCGGGAAGTGAAACATGCAAAGACGAAACTTAAAATCTGACTGGTAGCTACTCTTGCTAATTACCAAGTCTCCACGAGGGAATCACCAAGTCGGATTTTGCATAAAACTATTATCGGTTTCTAGATTCCTTTTAAACTATTTAATTCGTGTTATGTATCTATGTCTACTTGACCTTTCACTCTTTCTATGTATTCAAATGTCATACATTTATACACTTTATCCGATCGGATATCCTTCCGATGATATTTCAATTTTTGTCATACCGTCATTCTCACTAACAACTCCATTCTATGTACTGTGACTTTCCATGGTTCTCGGGATTTTTAGTCCACATGACTGCACCCTAAGACTATTTCGAGGTGTTACGATGTGCCGGTGAGCCACACGCGCTCCATCGGAATGCCAACGAAATTCTTTAACCATATATCCTTTCGGAGACTTTTCTTCATGCATATTGAATCTTATCAAGATCATGCTTACTATGGCTAGGTCCATACTGATGACAACATCTATCTGATAGATGTCTATAGATTATGTAAGTATGCTGCACCTTCTTTATATTTCTCATGCCAAATCATTACACTTTGCAATGATAGAAAATTATTTCCTATGCAATGCATCTTGAGTCTCATCAAGATCATTTTGGCAGAGTTTCGATCTATCTCACAGACGTTTATAACCACCTGAGTATGTCGTATCTCTATTAAGTCTTTCATAGCGATTCGTCTCTTAACACCAAGTCGTTACACTTTGTAATGAAAAGAGACGTTTCCTAGAAACATAATGTAACACACATATGGAGATAGATAGCAGCAACACTCCCACTGGCTTTGACACGATTATGGACTATTCACAAAATCCAGAGCTTATGGCATATTTTGAGAATCCAAACCTTTCTGACATCTTAATGGATATCTTTCAGCCCTTTCTCAAAATCCAATCCTTTGGCATATTTTGAGAATCTGAATATCCTTTCTTGCGAGATGCCCGCGGGGAAATCCCGGGCCCATGTACCTTTATACTGGCATATTCTTTGTGAGTCCCTATTAGTGTGCCGGTGATCCACACGCGCTCCACTAACGACTTACAATATGCAGTATCCTTTCGGATTTCATCTTCTATTAAGAGTGCTTCTCTCGGAGTCAATTACTTGACTCTGAGTATCGTCTCACTCAACCAGATGTTCTGAAGGTACGTTTCTATCCATGTTGGTTTCTTTTGAGGATTACTCCCACTAGTTTTAAGACCAGGTGTAAAATCAATCAAACTATCACATAGACTGTATCTCGTTCTAAGGTTCTCTAAATTGGCAGCAACCGGGCTCACCAATGCTTCCAAGTAGTCAGATTGTAAATCCGTACCAACTATAGTGTTTCATCACTATTCGGTATGTCACCCCGATCATAACTACTTATGACGGTGATCAATACTACTGGTCAAGAGAAGATTATGTCAGTATTAAAAACAGAAATCTGATTTCTGCTCTATGCCTAGTGATGACTAAAGGTTCTTTCACTTGGCTAATCCTGAACTCATTCAGGACTGTCCCAACTCCCACTGTTTCCTTAGAACATGAGTTCTTTCTAAAAGAGCTCTTTCTTTTCAGGTACAGCGGGATAGCCAGTGAAACGACATTTCTGATTAGGTTTAGGCTAGTCATGAGGTTCGGACGAACACTACAAGACCCTGGACCTTTAATGTACAAGTGGGACAATCCCAGCTTTACATTTCAGACAATGTCTGCAAAACCTACTTAGTCGAAGGATGTGGTTGGAATATGGTCTGACTGGTTTAGTGTTTAATTTACGGGAAACTAATTGGCAATGTATCTCATACATCGAGGATCGAACTGTTCCGACCAATGCTCCATCATCTTCCCTAAGACACATTATAACTATTAATGTTCTTGGAAGAGAATAACTGTGAAACATTTTCCCAGTTTGTGTTGTTACTCAGGTTCTGTGGGTCTTGTACTTCCTTTGAAGTCCTTGAACTGTTTACGGTTTCAATTCAATCGCTTATTCCGATAAGCGAAGTCATATTCGTCATACCGAATGACAAATATTGTGAAGTACAACCAATTGTGTTCTATTTGGAGATTCGAGCAATACACAACAACTGATGTGTTCGTTGCTCCTAATCTCAATCTTTTTTACATTTCTATGTAAACTTATGACTTGTTAATTCTGTTCAAGACTTGCAATCTTCAGTTGACTCTAAGTCAATTGATTCCAAAATCCTATCCTTTGGATCTTTGGGTGATTCATTTCTTGCCACATGTGCTTTATAAAGAACTTAATCATCATCTGACTCTAAGTCAAATGATTCCAAAGTCATGTCCAACTGGATCTTTGGTTGATTCATTTCTTAACACATTAAGAACTCAACTCATCAAGTGACTCTAAGTCAAGTGATTCCAAGGTCCTGTCCGACTGGACCTTTGGTTGAATTGACATTTATCTTAACAATCATAAAAGGACACAATTCCTAAAATCCAAACACTTTGGATGCATTCAACATTCAAGTTATTACTAATTATGCATTCAACACAATCATACAACATTTCAAGGATATTTCAAACAACATGTGTTAAAAGAAAATTGACAATTTTATTAAAACAAAAATCCTTGCACAATGTACTATATGATGGACAATGTCATACGCATCTGATAAGCTAATAACATGATTTCAACATCTAACTAAACTCTAAAACTACATGAGCTTCAGATCCAATCTGAATATGCTCCTATGCAACAACATCCCACATCCTACAGAGTCCATGCATACAGAGCAAATGTGAGAAACACATCCTGTATCAAGGAACTAAGGATCAGGTGTTCTGAGTTTTAAGATATTCCTGAGTTGCCAAACTGTTTGGCTGTGGAGCATTTTCCAATCATTCTGTGACTGTGTCCCACCCTGTGGATTCCTAATTTTGAAACATCGAGGGACCGGTCCAGACGATCTAGATCATTTCTTGATGTGTCCTATTACTGGACTCAATCCCGAAGCAGCTGAATCAATGGAACTATGCTTCTCTATGAACGACTCATACAGAGTCAACATTGAATGCATATCCACGATTGTCTTATCTGGTTTCCCTTCCTGTACATCAGGATGAACGGATCAGCGATTCGAGCTAATGCTTTAACTCCCGATCAAAAGGGAACCAAATTTATACAGTTCACCTATGTGTCTCTCAGTCTTGTGAACATGTGAACTGGTGCTACTTCCTGCACACTCAAACTCTTTGAAGATCTTAGCTCGTCCTTTTTCAACCAGTTCATGGAACCTTTCCACAACTAGTTGTGTTAACTTATCTGACCCCAGGAATTCTAAATTCCTGCGGAACTCGGGGTAAATGATCAACAGTATTAGGCAACGAACTTTCCTTGACTTAACAATCAAGGAGTCATGCTCATCACAAGCTACTGTGTGATGTCATGCTTTGGGGAGCGGACACTCAGTCAGATATGGCTTGCCAGCAAAACTGAGAACTATTCTCTATTTATGAAGCCATACCATATAATTCAGGAAAGTCAGCCTTACCATATTAGGCAGGTGCTTTCTGATGCTCTCAGAAATGGGTGAAGGAGGAGAGGGAGAGAATAGACACTTGATTTAGACATCTACAATAAACCGAATTTTATTAGTTTAATTTATCCTTTTAAATAATTATCCAATTTATTATTTATTAAGGCTAGGACCCTAAATTCCCCAACTATGGTGTGAAGAGGGATACCGTAATCACAACATAATGGTCATTAAGGTAGATAATACACTTATCAATTTCATCTTATGAAATTCCTAGATCTGTTGAGACACATTGAACTGTTCAATGGCATGTTTAGTCTCGGATGTGCCCCACTGTTTGTGACTGGGATGCCGAGGATCACAAATCAGGTGTGAATAACCATGCGAATTCGCTCGGTACTCTCGAAGTCAATTGTCATCTCTAATTAATGTGCCGGTTAACCACACACGCTCCGTTAATAATGACAAAATCGAGAAACCCATTGCAACTCTTTGCGGACCCCAGTTGGTGTGCCGGTAAACCACACATGCTCCACCAACGTTCCACAAAGTGCAATGTGCAATTCCATGGATTAGCACCAATTCACATTTTTTATCCTAAAGTAACTAGATTGGGTTTTGTTCAAGGTTCTAGTACTTTCAATTATAGCATTATACTTTTAAGAGGCTTAGCGGTTCTATCAAACCCATTCAGCTAACGACACTCGACTGACCAGGAGAGCGGTGGGTAAGAGTACATACCCATTAGACTGCCATTTTATAGGCAGTCGCCTTCTACCCTCTTTAGAGGACAATTTTGTGAATGAGGCCTACTTGCGGTAAGACTAACCAATTTATCTTATATATAAATATTAACTTTTAATCATAAATATATAAGATATAGTTTAATCTTATTAAAATATTTTAGAATTAATTTAATTATAATTTTCGCAAATTTTTAAACAATTTTTGAAAATTTAAATTAATTCTTTAAGCTGATTTAATTGATCTTTTAATTAACAATTAATTAAACTAATTAAATCTAAGATAGATATTATAAATTAATCAAATTAACTTTATCTATTTAAGGCCCCTCAATTTTCGAAAAATACAAGCCAACAAATAGGGGTTCCAGTTATTTATTAGATACAGTTACCAAAATAACAGCCTACTTATAAAAGGCAAGTAAATCAAGCAAATCAGGGAGGAATAAAGGGGTGGCGGCTAGGGTTAGGAAACCCTAGCCTAAGCCACGAAATTGAGGCCATCCTAGGTGATGTTCATCGCAAAAAACACCAAGGAAAAAAGCAATTAAGCAGTTTATATCAATTTCACAAGAAAACAGCCTAAGCTCTGATACCACTGAAGGGTTTTCTAGCAAACAATGAACACAAAAATCCTATGGTTCACATGCAACCCTAATAAGATCTATGTTTTCTTCTATGAATATAATAAACTAGTATCTAAAGGCCAACAATAATTTCTAAAGTTTAAAACAAGAATTACCAACCTTTGAATCTTGTTCTTGAAGCTAGCAGCAAAAGTATCCTGCCTCAAATGCAAGTCACACCCAAAGCAATGGAGAAGACAGTCCAGCAGAGTATCTCTGGTTGAAGTTGGCGTGAATAATGGGAAGCCAGGGGGTTCCTTTTATAGCCTCCTAGGGTTACACCTGAAACCCTAAGGAGCCTCCAAGTGGGCAAGCATGTTGACCACTTGGACCAGATCCCTAAACCCTAATTAGGGTTTTTACCAACCCTAGAGAAGCCTCCAAGGGTGGCGCCACTTTTGGCCCCTGGACTTCTCTTTGCCAGTTATTCAACTATTGAATAAATAGAAACTAGTCCTCACACTTTTAATTAATTAATTTAATTACTAAATTAAATCCAATTAATTCTAGATTAAATCTCAATTAATTATTATAGTTTCTAATTAATATATTAACACTTAAATATATTAATAAACCATTTAATCAATAAATCAACCTTTTACTCTACTGAACTCTATCCTGACCTCCAGCTATGAGGGCAACCCAAATGGACTTTGCTTCAATTAACAAGATAAATATAAATACAAAGTCATGGCTGAGACACCTAATCCAACAACTTTCCCTTCCAGTTTTGTTTCGGAGGACCTTTCCCCTTCTTCTCTTTCCGATGTCCAATTGCCATTACGAGAGCATTGCTAGAAGCGGAGGATATATCTTTACCCTTCACGCCGGCTTCAGAAGTCTGTAGCATATTATGCAACTGTGCGAGAGTTGTCTCACTTTTGTTCGAATGATAGGTCAGAATGAACTGATCATAACAACCGGGCAACGAGTTCAGAACTATGTCAATAGCTAGTTCCTCGTCAAATTACACATTAAGCTTCATAAGTCCTCCACGTATCTTTGCATTTTCTGTACGTGGGCGCAAACAAACTCTCCCTCCTTCATCTTGCAGGCCATGAGTGCCTTGACTACCTCATACTTTTCTTGATGAGCTCGCTTATGGAACTTTTCCATAAGGTCCTTGTTCATCTTGTATGGTCAGTGGTCCTCATAGAACCTCTGCAATTCAGGGACCATAGTGGCGACCATGATGCATGCCACTTTGGAAGCATCGTCATAGTGTTTCTTGAAAGAGGCACATTCCTCAGGATTAGTGGTTTCTTGATCAATCTCGACGAGCTCCTTGTCAAGAACATACTATTTGTCCTCGAATCTGAGCGCCATCTTGATATTTCTCATCCATTCGTTATAGTTGGTCCCATCTAATGTCACCTTAGTACATAGCGAGAGGATCGAGGAGAAGTTGGTGTTATGGGTGGAGTGGAGAGCGGTGGGAGCAACAGGAGTATCAGGAGAAGACATCTATAAAAGAAGATAGTTATGATTAGATAGGGAAATCCTCAATATTTAACCTAATGATAAATATTAAGGCTAGGATCCAAACATGTAATTACACAACTTAGAAAAAGGAATTGTAAATTACATAAAGGTAGGTAAATGA
The DNA here is from genome assembly GCA_023525715.1 of Cichorium intybus. Classification (NCBI taxonomy): domain Eukaryota; kingdom Viridiplantae; phylum Streptophyta; class Magnoliopsida; order Asterales; family Asteraceae; genus Cichorium; species Cichorium intybus. Next base: position 56,681,680 of record CM042017.1, on the reverse strand, counting down.
CGATTTGCCAATCTCACTGCGGAAATAATCATATTAAGTGAAATTCCTAGATCTATGAGATTCATTGAACTATTCAATGACATGTTAAATCTCGATTATGCCCTTTTGTTTGTGACTGGGATGCCGAGGATCACAAACAAGGTGTGAATAACCATGTAAATCACATGGTAATCTTACTGTCATTTATCATCTCGATTGATGTCCCGGTTAACCACATGAGCTCCACCAACAATGATAATTGTGAGACACCCATCACCACTCTTTATGAATCCCTATTAGCGTGTCGGTTAACCACACGAGCTCCACTAATGATCCATAAAGCGCAATGTGTGATTTCATGGGTTTGCATACTATTTAATTTTCCTAAAGTAACTAGATTGGGTTTTTGTTAAAGGTTCTAGTAATTTTGTCTAACAACATCATACTTTTAATGAGATTAGGTTTGTCTTATCAAATCCGTTCTGCTAACGACACTCCACTAGTCAAGGAAGCGGTGGATGAGAGTGGACACCCATTCAACCGCCATTTTATAGACAGTTTCCTTATACCCCCTTATAGACTAGTTTTGTGAATGACGCATACTAGCGATTTGACTGACTTAATGTTATATAAAATATTAATCTTACAATAATATATATAAGATGTATTTTAAACAATTTAAAAGTCTTTGATTTAATTTATGTCTTTTAATTAACAGTTAATTAAATTAATTAAATCAAATATGGATTATAAAGTTAATCCAATAAATTTAAATCCTAATCCTTGCCCATTAGGTGCAATCGAAAATAAGGCCAAGGGGTTTCTAATTATTAATTAATCACATTTTCCAAAAATAGAAAACCCTAAAAGGAGGCCAGCAATTTTCGCATAACACAGGGTGGAGGCTAGGGTTTCAGAAACCCTAGCACAAAATCGATAAGCATGTGGGCAATGGTTTATTTTCGATAAACCCTATGTCCAAATCGCAAATATAGGGTTTAACAGAAAAACAACATTGCTCTGATACCACTGTTGGGTTTTAGTGCAAACTTTAAACTAAAAACCTTAGTTCACATGCACCTTATAGGGTCTACGCTTTTCACAATTAAACCTATATCTAAGGCCAATAATAAAACTAATTAAAGATGAACTTTATACCTTTGACCTTTGGAAGCTAGCACCACAAATGTCGTGCCTCTAATGGCTCACACCCAAGAACTAGCAAGCTAGATGAGCAAGAGAGAGCAAGGAGAGATCCTTGGAATTGGCGTGAATAATGGTGTGCCCAAGGCCTCTATTTGTAGCTTCCAGGTGATAAGCAATAAGGAGAATAGCTGCCTTATTTAAGATCCTAATATGATAAGGCTTTTATCAGATAAAGGGATCTGCTTATCACAGCCATATATAGCCTTATGGGCTGCGAAATCCACAAGGCTCCTGGCCTTGGATTTCGTCCAACCCATTAGGGTTCCAGGTTGTTCATTGCTCAACTATAGAACAATTACAATTCAGCCCCTGCACTTTTAATTAATCCAATTAATCCCAAAATTAATTCTAATTAATTTCTGATCAATTATTAATTAAATAATATGATTTCTAATTAATATATTATCCTTATAATATATTAATAAATCTTTGTTTCTCTCTTTTAATTAATCATCTAGTCCTTTGCCAGTTATGAGGGCAACCCAAAAGGACTGTGCTGCTATCAATTTAAGTATACTCCAAATTATAGTTATTGCTTAGACACCTTAATCCAACAGGTACATGGTAAATTCATGACAAACCTATTACGTGACTTTTAAATATTAAATGATATACAAATCGTTCTATGTATTTTATGATTATGAAAGTTTTATATGATGATTTTGAAATAATGTCTTGGCATCAAGCCTACAATGATTACAAAAGTATGTTCTGACATCAAGCCTACTCTGTTATTGAAATATCGTTTTGGCTTCAAGCCTAATGTGCTTATGAAAGATTTAAATTGTTAATGTTTATATTATTGTACATGCGTCTCATGGCATTACGTGATATTTTGTACAAAAGAAAATCAGTGTTTTTACGCATGCATAGAGTGTGATTGCATGAGTCATCGAGGTCCAGACACGTCCCCGTAACGGGACACCAAGACTCTACTGGGATGTTACCTCCCGTCGTGAAGTAGAAGTCTCCTAAGATGCCATTATAGGAAGATTTGTTCTCTTATTTTGGTAAGCTCTTGGTATTTATAGACCTTAAGATGCGGTATTTAACCGTAAGCTATTGTCACGAAAGTGACTTGGTCTTTTAGACCTTAAGATGCGGGCAGGCTAACCCATAAGCTGCATTTGTGTGAGAATCATGTATTGCATAGTTGCATTTTCCATGAATTATGATTATTTGAAAAAGAAAAAGAAACTATTTCTATTCAAAAGTGTATTTGTATGAATCACCTTTTAAAGGAGTTTTGGAAATAAAGAATAGCTTATATGAGTTGTTTTTGCAAAGAATTTTGGATGTAGATGTCACCTATATGAATTAGATTTTAAAGAAGTTTTTGGAAAGTAAAGGTCATTTATATGACTTATTTTACAAGGGATTTTGAAAAGAAATATGTGAAATATATGATATTGCTAATACAACCTTTTTAATAATGTTTTGAGTCTAAAACTCATGTAGCTCACGAGACGTTTTCGTCTTACATATTTTATTTTATGCCATGTATCCTAGGAATCGATGACCTAGCATTGAGTAGAATGTTGGAAGGACTTAGAAGTCACATCGAAGTTCGTCGATAGAAATGAGGATTGTATGATAGTAACCTCCCTAGTTGTTGGGGCGTGTATGCACGTAATTGTATATGCTTACTATGGTTTAGTTTTGATATGAAGTTGTAACCCCCGTAGTTGTTCAAACATTTTGACAACTTAATTGTTTTTGTTGGGACCTATATTTTTTATATAACTTAACATCATGAACGAAACAAAGTTTTTTTTATATGAGATTTTCCAACATAAAGTTTTATAAAATATTACACCATTTATGGTGTATGAAAATCGGGGTGTTACAAGTTGGTATCAGAGCCATAGTTTAAGCGAATTAGGTGTCGAGACTCGAACTAGGCTTAAACAGTGTGAGGCTTAAGTGAGAATGCGAACTTAAGATAAGATCGTAATCAAGAAAGCTAAGGCTTTGATAAGATGCATTGTAAGATAGGTTGATAAACCTAAGAACCTAATACAGGTTGCAAACCTATAGGATGGTTAGACTGTTGAGTTTAAGATAAGGCCGAACTGATAGGAAAGTATGTGTTTATTTTCTGAAATTGTTCACACTTATGTAAGTATATGCTTATAAGCAATGAGATTAAATGATGCATGTTAACAGTATATATTTTATGTGAACCAGTGAACCAGGAGACCTAGTAGTGATGCCAGAATCAAATATGTATAGGTGGTTATGATAATATGGGCCCGTATTATCATAATCACAGGATATGTATATGAGATTGATGGAATCACGAAGAAATCTTGGGAATCCGGTAGGAGATACATGTAGAAAGTAGTAAAGAAGATACAAAAAGTTTAAACGACATAGAATTGTTATACCTATGTAATAAGATTAAGTATGACTAAAAGTATGAAGGATAACATAGTGGGTATGTACCACCTCGCCTAGATACCTAAAATGAACAAATATGGCAACTGCTATGCTATGTATATATTAATTAGCACCATAAGCATACTTATCAGAGTAAGATGAAGTATGAATGAGAACCTAAAGAAGTATAAGGGGGTATATGTGACCCAAATGGGGATTATGAAACAAGTAATGAAGGGAAAACCGAAGGCGAAAGCATGGTATGTCCTTCAAGGACAATCATGGAAATTCAAGTATAGTTGTTAAAAGTTATGATTTTCTAGATGGTTAGAAGATGAAAGTAAGATGCCTAATCAAGGCAAGGAACCCAGGACGATAAGGCAAGCTAAAGATAAGAAATAGCAGCATAATCAAGAAGTAGGAAGTTTTGACTTCCAAACTCAAATGAGTACTGTAAGTTAACGCATCTAAAGGCTGGTCAAATGATTAAGACATAAGTATGATGACTTAACATGAAAAGATGACAAGTGAAGTTTCCCAAAGAGGGAAAGAAATGAAAATGAAAGAGTAACAAAGGTATGAAATTTGAAGTATTATACTCTATTATAGCTTCAGTGTTTGTTTAGACTTAAGTTATGAGTAAGGGTATAGAAGAATTCATGTTTGGGATGATGGAACATGACATGATAAATGTTTTAAGCTTAGTGTCAAGGTTTGGCAGCTTAAAGTGTCATGGTTGAGAATATAGAAGATTTAAGCAAGACGAGGATTGCAACGTGGTAGAAAGATGGTTGCCATTTTAGTTTATATAATTGAAAGGAGATTACCCAAGCTAGGGTATAGAAGAATGGGCATATAAATGGGCTTGTTAGTGTCATGATGCGCCTGTGTTGAAATCATAACACCGATATTGAGCATAATTCGATGTTCAAAAATAATTCTTCACAGACAAGATGCTAAAAAGAAGAGCGGGCACGACGCTTAGATGGACGCGATGCAACCTCGGAAGATAGTGACGCATTGGCTATATTAAGTTATAGATGCGTATATGTGGTGAATTTCTTGAAGGTTCTGTTGGATTAGGTGTCTAAACCATGACTAATAATTAGTATTTACCTAATTAATAGTAGCATAGTCCATTTGGGTTGCCCTCATAACTGGAGGTTTGGTAGAAAATTCGGTAGAGAGAAAGATTGATTTATTATGCGATTGATAATTCAATAGAATTAAATATATGGTTTATTAATATATTAAAGTTATAATATATTAATTAGAAACTATATTAATTAATTAGAAATTAATCTGGATTTAATTGGATTTAATTTGGTGATTAATTTATTTAATTAAAGGTGCAGGGACTGAAACTGTAATTATTCAATAGTTGAGTAAGTGGCAGTGTGAGTGAGTTCAGTGGCAATCGAAATCTATATATGGATATATAGATTTTCGATTTTGATAATTATAGATAAATAGGAGTTTGAATTGTAAGATAAAAGGTTTATCTTATTTGAATTCAAATAGATTTATCTCTAAGGCTTATCAACTGGTCATCTGGAAAACTATAATTAGGGGTCCCTAGACACACTATTTTCTATGCCAACTCTATACCCTAACTCTTGAATTTTCGATCACCATATACCTCAGCTCCCTGGGTGTGACTTCACTTGAGGCAGGATAATTTTGCTGCTTTGCTTCCAAGAAATCTAAAGGTTAGTTTTTTGGTTTTATTCTTTAGAAATTTTGTTGGCCTTTTAGGAACTTGTTATATGTTCAATTAGAAGAAAACATAGATCCTCATATGTTGCATGTGAACTTAGGTTATAAGTTCATTGGTTGTAGAAAACCTTTCATGGTATCAGAGCATGTTAGTTGTTTTCTTGTTGAATAGTTATAACTGTTTTTCTAATTAGGGTTTAAAGCTTATAAACCCTAATATTATGTGGATCGACTTTTAGGATTAGGGTTTTGGAAACCCTAATTCCCCCCCCCCCCTTTTGATTTTCGAAAATGGCATTAGGGTTTTAGGAGGTTTTCTATTTTTGGTAACTTTAATTGTTTAATTAAATGGATAACTGACATCGCAGCGGTCGTCATGCGGTCAAAAATAGTAAAATACCTAACACACACACTTAGTACAGTGGTAGTCAGAGTCGATCCACAGGAGTTATGTGGTCAAGATAGAACGACAGATTACCAACTATAGTGTCACGCTACAGCCAACGATATTGTTTCTACTTTTCCAAAAACCAACTAAAAACACAATTCCAAGACCAATGCCAAAACCTAACTCAAGCATGAACTAAACTAACCCAAATCAAATCCTAGACTAAAGTTCCTTACTGAAATCAGAAACTAAATTCAGAATCCAAAAGCAAACAATCAATCCAATATAATCAAAACACATCCAAACATCAATAATGCAAAACACATCCCGGGATGCTTCAAAAGTCGGACGGGACTCCGATATTTATAATAGTTCGAAATTAGGGTTTCCGCGTCGCGGCATAGCCTTTTCCGCGGCGCGCGTGTTGCCTTATCCCGACTTTTCGGAATTTAAAAGTCAAAAACGGAGATTTTATCTTTTTTGAGATTAGCGTCGCTAATCTAAGAATTAGCGTCGCTAATATGTGCTTCCAGAAGATTCCTCGCGCGCGTTCGAATTTTGAATATGAATTTTTCCCTCCTGCGAAGATTAGCGACGCTAACTATAAAAGTTAGCGACGCTAATATCTGCTGACTTCTTTTTATTGTCCGTTTTGCTCCGTAACTTCTCCAGAATTGCACTAAAACCCCTGCATTTACACTAAAAACATTCACAAGCACTTTGGCACAAAAGTAAGTGATATTAGCCAATTTAAGACATACATTTAGTCCAAAACAGGGCTTAACGGCAACTAAAATACTTGATATTACTAGGCGTCGTCAAACACCCCACACTTGTGCCTTGCATGTCCCCAAGCAAGAGAGTTTTTTTAACGAATTCTAATAGAGACTCAAACAATTTTTGAATGTGTTTAATTTCAAACTTATTGCCTTAGGAGTTAGAGTGAAATAGTTCGTGAAAACATAATGGGAATATCCTTTGGAATTCATGACTTTCTAAAGAACCCTTGATTACGAATTTTCTGTTCACAATGAAGTGTACATACTCATTCAGATTCTAAAGGCCATTAAAGAACTGTCCATGACTTTCGATGCTGTCCGTGTAACGAGCTTTCAGAAATACCATCCCAAACCAGACGATCTTAGGTGGTAAGGTGCATAAATGCCTTTTTCGAGGCCACCCTTTTCGGACCTACCGGCTCGAACAACAAATGCCACTGATTGACAGTCCTTTCCTAAATTCCAAACCTAAAATACTCCAATCTTCTAACTCCTAAAACTCAACTTATTTGACTAAACTCATAGCATGATAACAACTAAACAATATTTCTTGAAAAATACCAATGCTATAACATTCACAAACTATTCCTTTCATAATTATAACCTATTAAAAATTTTGAAAAATTGTTAAAAAAAAATTAAAATTTTATCCTTTCCCGCAAAAATTTCAAAAAACTACTCTTTCGACCGTCCACACCCACACTTAAAACCGCACAACGTCCCCGTTGTACATAAAAATGTCAGAACAAGGGAGAAAGAGTTACCCCTTTAGACGGTAGACTGCTCGATTGTCGGGACCATTTGTAACAGGGTTGACTGTCTGCGTCATTCACGATGAAATCCGGGAGTCGAGGCGCAGCAGTAAACACGCCTGCATAACACGAGTGTAGGGGTACGGTGACCCCACACTTGCGTTATGCAACTCCATCAGTTGGTGCAGCAGTCACAATTTGGCAAGATACTAACAAACATATTAAAAATTGCAAAATACACAAAAGAAAATTATACGTTGCGAGTTGTTGTCCTTGCTGATTCCCCATCTCCGCGACGCCGAATTGTCAAGGCCGCGACACGTAGACGCAATGAGATCCGGTGTCTGTCGATCAAATTGAAAGTCCGCGGCGCCGAATGAAGATGACCGCGTCACGAGTATGCACGAAAAACCCCAGATTTTTTGATTTTTTAATTTTAGTCCATTTTTGAAATTAATTGTACCAATATGTTCCTAAACTAGAGACTAACAAAATTCCTATGTTTAATTTCAGAAAAACAAGCTAAAATTGCCCTAATTTCTCATTTAGGTCAAAAACCCCAAATATGAACCCTAGATTTCTTGATTTTCGATCCAACCTGTTTTTATCAAATTGAACACACCAATAGCATCCTAAACTAACCACTAACAAAATCCCTCTGTCAATGTTCAGAAAAACAAGCAACAAAGCCACCAAATCGGGTAAAAACCCGAAGAACCCTAATTTCGACCCTAATTCACAAATTTCTAAAATTTTTGTTGTTTTCATCAAATTGATCCTATCACTAGGTAGCTAGGGCAGCGATTAAGAAACCCTAGGTGTCAATTGCATGAAACACGAACCAGAAATCGTTCGATTTGAGGATGAAAGGTCCGATTCGCGAAAACCCCAAAACCGAGCCCTAATTTTCGTTTTTTCGATTCGCGACCTGTTTTAGCTCAATTGATCATGCCAATATGTCCTATACCCACCGATTAACAAACCCCAAGCTTCAATTTCATGAAAAACAACACACAAATCGTTCGATTTGAGGATCAAGGGTTCGGTAGCTGAAAACCCAAAAATCGGCTCAAAAATCCGCGATTTGGCTTAATTTGGACATTTTAATCGTAATACAAAGTTGGGATACGTACCTTGGATGCTTAATTGAAGATTGATTGGATCAATTTCACAAAAAATAGAAAAATCGATGGGTCTCGGGTGGTGTTCGGCTCGACAGACGGAAAAAGGGGGGAAGGGGTGTCAATCTTAGCGACGAGAAGGAGCTGGAGAGTTGACCAACGTTTGACCAGGGGTTAGTGTCACTAATATTAAAATTAGTGGTGCTAACTTGTAATTTTCCATTTTTTCGCGATTTTTCCGTATTTTTAAAACCCGTTCGACCATCCCACACTCGAGTTATGCCAGGACATTTTGAAAAACATTTTCCAAGTGATATTTTGACAAAATAAGAACTAAAAATTAAAAACAAAAATTAAAAATACTTACCGAAATGCCGGGTTGCCTCCCGAAAGCGCTTCTTTGTTCGGTCTTGTAGCTGGACTGTCTTTATGCGGCTACGGTGGGTCGTACACCATTTGTATCCACTGAATTTCATTCACCACCGTCCCCTCGCTGATTCCATACTCCGATTTCCCCGGGTCAAATGGTTTGCCGGTTCCTCTGCTGCTGCCCGGTTGCCGTTTTCTGATTATTTCGCGCGAATGCCTAGAAATAGCTTTAAACCTCCAAGCTTGGTCCTTCCTTCGGTATCTCTTCAAGATCACAGGCTTGACATGAAGCGTGCCCAGTGCCTCTCCCAGTAATTGTTTTGCAGATTTCATTTTGCTTGCGTCTCGCGTGCTATCTTCAGTTTGCAATTTTGGCTTGCAGTACCAATAAAGTTTTCCAATCGAATGGGATCGGAAGGCAACATATCGGGATGCTTCCATATATCCTCATCGATGGTATTGATCACATCTAATTTCCCATTCATGAATGGATCATGAGTGCCAAAAAAATCATGTTTATTATTTTCAAAGACCAACTCGTCGGCATCATCTTCTTGGTCGTCATCCAGGTGGATCGGGACCAAGAGTGAGCGACTGGTTTCATCTGGTGAAGGTACAGATTCACTCATCACCATATCCTCACTTTCAAAATTCTCAAAATTTTCAAAAATTTCAGGAATTGTTGGGCTGGGGTCTGTATTGTCACTTACAGCCTCCTCCTCAACCTCCTCATCAACCAACTTGTCCGGTGATGGTATGGATTCACTAATCACCAGATCAAGATTATCAACATTTTCAAAAACATCAAAAGCTGTTGAGTCAGGGGAAGCATTGTCACCAACAACCTCTTCCTCAACAACATTTTCAACCTTCTCAATGGTCTCTTGATTTTCCAAAGGTGCATGTCCTTCCATCACATGTTTAGGTGATGCAGGTTCACACACCATATCATTGGTATTAAAATCACTCGCCTCGGGTTCTAGCAAGGGTGGCAGACATTTCCAACTTTTCTCTAACTTATCTAATGAATCTTGCAATATTTCTAGAGCATCAGCCTGGTCCTTCTGCACTTGGTTGGTGTTATACATGAATACCCAACGTTGGGCCCAAGTTGCAGGATTCTCAGGTTGAGATGACTCCTCGGTCCGCCATCCATTGTCATTGAATGATCCATTGTAGCAATCATCCTCGTAATAGGTGTCGGCCGGATTTTCATAGTACGCATACTGATCCGGGTACATGTAATCGCCCATTATGAAGACGTACACATACCAAAAATAAAAAAACTAAAATCAAACATCTAAAGAAACAACACTACTAATCGTCTATCCTAAGCGCACAACTCCCCGGCAACGGCGCCAAAATTTGACATCGCAGCGGTCGTCATGCGGTCAAAAATAGTAAAATACCTAACACACACACTTAGTACAGTGGTAGTCAGGGTCGATCCATAGGAGTTACGTGGTCAAGATAGAACGACAGATTACCAACTGTAGTGTCACGCTACAGCCCGCGGTATTGTTTTTACTTTCCAAAAACCAACTAAAAACACAATTCCAAGACCAATGCCAAAACCTAACTCAAGCATGAACTAAACTAACCCAAATCAAATCCTAGACTAAAGTTCCTTACTGAAATCAGAAACTAAATTCAGAATCCAGAAGACAACAATCAATCCAATATAATCAAAACACATCCAAACATCAATAATGCAAAATAACATCAAACTGAATGATTACTTTTATAAACCCAAATCAAACATCAAACCAATATCCAAACAATCAAATCAGATCTAAACTACCAACTATTTACTACTGAAATCAGAAAATACAAATCTAAACGAACATCGAGTAATCGATGGAAATCCCGATTGCGCAATACCTTGATATCGAGTTGATAAAACAAGAGAAAAATTAAATTACTAACCAAAATATTGATTCCCACTAAAAAACTGCGAAATTGTGCCTTCGTATCCCTCCTTTGTGTCCCGGGACGCTTCAAAAGTCGGACGGGACTCCGATATTTATAATGGTGCGAAATTAGGGTTTCCGCGTCACGACATAGCATTTTCAGCGACGCGCGTGTTGCCTTATCCCGACTTTTCGGAATTTAAAAGTCAAAAACGGAGATTTTATTTTTTTTGAGATTAGCATCGCTAATCTAAGAATTAGGATCGCTAATATGTGCTTCCAGAAGATTCCTCGCGCGCGTTCGAATTTTGAATATGAATTTTTCCCTCATGCGAAGATTAGCAACGCTAACTTTAAAAGTTAGGGACGCTAATATCTGCTGACTTCTTTTTCTTGTCCGTTTTGCTACGTAAGTTCTCTAGAATTGCACTAAAACCCCTGTATTTACACTAAAAACATTTCCAAGCACTTTGGCACAAAAGTAAGTGATATTAGCCAATTTAAGACATTTATTTAATCCAAAACAGGGCTTAACGACGACTAAAATACTTGATATTACTAGGCGTCGTCAATAACCTTAAACCTATTTGTTTGAATTCATAAATTAGGGGTTTAAAATGGGTTTAAATTAATTTGATTAATTTGTGAAACCTATCTACATTTGAATTAATTTAATTAATTGTTAATTAAAAGATAATTCAAGGATTTAATTTAATTTTAATTTAATAGTTAAATTTCAAAAATTAAAGGATAAATCCTATAATATTTTAAAAGGTTTAAAATATCAAGATTTAATTAATTTAATTAATTGTTTAATTAAAGGATAATTAAATCAAATTTAAAAGGTTTAATTTTATTTTAATTTAATAGTTAAAATTGTTAAAAATTAAAAGATAAACCTGAAATATTTTAAAAGGTTTAAAATATATCTTATATATATTATTAAAGGTTAATACTATATGTATAAGATAAATTGGTTAGTCAAATCAGTAGTAGGCCTCATTTACGAAGCTGATCTATAAGGTGGGTATAAAGAGACTGCCTATAAAATGGCGGTCTAATGGGTGTCCACTCTCACCCACCGCTCGCCTGATCAGTGGATGGTCGTTAGCCGAACGGGTTTGATAGGACCGCCTAATCATTAAAAGTATAATGATCAAAGTACTAGAACACTTTACAAAATCCCAATCTAGTTACTTTAGGAAAAATGTGAATTTGATGCAAATCCATGAAATTGCACATTGCACTTTATGAAACGTTGGTGGAGCGTGTGTGGTTTACCGGCACACCAATAGGAGTTCATAAAGAGTGGCAATGAGTTTCTCGGGTGTTATCATTGTTGATGGAGCGTGTGTGGTTTACCGGCACATCAATTTGAGATGGTAATTGATCCTGAGAGTACCAAGCTAATTTGCATGGTTATTCACACCCGGTTTATGATCCTCGGCATCCCAGTCACAAACGGTGGGGCATATCCGATATTAAACATGCTATTGAACAGTTCAATAAATCTCAAAAGAAACTAGGATTTCCATTATAATATGATTATTTTCCGCGGTGGAATTGGCTGAATCGTCATTCGCCTACCTTTATAAAATTTGCAAATAGATTACGACATCCCTCTTCTATGTTGTAAATTGTTATAGTTGGATCCTAGCCTTATTTTATATTGGGTTAATTTTAAGGACCGACAAGTATCTAATTAAACTTACCTTCTTTTATAGATGTCTTCTGCTGATCAATTCGTTCCCCACTCAAACTCCAATGTTACCTCAATCCTCTCGTTATGTTCAAAGGTTCAATTGAACGGGACGAACTACAATGACTGGATAAGAAATATCAAGATGGCTCTAAGGTTCGAGAACAAAGAGTATGTACTCGAGACTGAGCTTGTCGATATTGACCCTGAAACTGCTACTCCCGAGGAACTTGCCTCGTACCAAAAACATTATGATGATGCGACCAAAGTGGCCTGCATCATGATTGCCACAATGAACCCCAAATTGCAAAGGATATATGAAGACTACCGGCCCTATGAGATGCACAAGGAGCTTGCGGAAAAGTTCCGCAAGCAAGAGTGCATCGAGAGGTGCGAGGTGGTCAAGGACTTCACGAGCGGCAAGCCTAGAGATGGAGAGTCCATCTGCACTCACGTGCAAAGGATGCAAGGTAACGTGGAGCGGCTTAGGAAGCTTGCGATGCTTGTACACGAGGAGTTGGCCATTGACATAGTGCTTAACTCCTTGCCGAGTTCTTATGACCAGTTCAGGCTGACTTATCATTTTAACAACAATCCGTCTATCCTGGCTGAATCGCATCGCATGCTTAGGACTGCTGAAGAAGGAATGAAGGGTAAAAGTGTACCCTCGGTTAATCAGCCCGTCTTATCCATTGGAAGTGGCAAAAGAAAGAAACGGAAGGGCCCATCCTAAACAAAATTGGAGGGAGAAGGTTCAGGTCGGGTCGTCCAGCAATGGCTCGAGAACCAAGTCTTCCCACATTCCTTGTGTGGCCAACCCCAATGAAGCCGACTGCTTCTATTGCAAAGAGAAGGGCCATTGGAAGAGAAGTTGCCCAAAGTACTTGCAGGATGTCAAGGATGGAAAAGTAACACCATCGACAGCAGGTATATACACTATCTCTAAAAACTCACCATCTTCTAGTTCTTGGGTCCTTGATACAGGATGTGGTTTTCACATATGTTATGATTTGCAGGGCCTAAAGGAAAGCAGGGAGGTGGAGCACGGTATACTTAACCTGATCATGGGCAATAGGAGATCGTCCCCTGTTACCATGATCGGTGTCTATAGTTTAGTGCTTAGTAGTGATGTCAGTTTAGAGTTGTTAAATTGTTGCTGTTTGCCAGAAATGGCAAGAAACATTATTTCATTTCACGCATTGTTCAGACAAGGATTTCAGTTTTCTTTTTATAATAAAATTGGTTCAATTTCTGTTTTCAAAAATGGTGCTTTTATTTTTACTACTTTTCCTTGTGATGGTGTGTATGAAACTGTAGAATGTGTTGACAATTTAGGACATAGTGTTAATTATATTGATTCTACTAAGTGGTGTAGAAAAGGCATGCCTGTGGCATAGTCGGCTTGGGCACATCAGCAAGAAACGCATCGCCCAACTCCAAAAGGATTGAGTGTTGGAATCATTCGACCTCAAGTCGGATGATGTATGCGAATCTTGTTTGTTGGGCAAGATGACTAAATCACCTTTCAAAGGTTCTTTTGAAAGAGGTGAAGGTCTATTGGACATCATACACACGGATGTGTGTAGTCCCTTCAGATCAACCACAAAGGATGGCATGTGGTTCTATGTGACCTTTACTGATGATTTTAGTAGATACGGTTATATCTACTTAATCAAGCACAAGTCTGAAACCTTTGAAAAGTTCAAAGAGTTTAAGAACGAAGTAGAGAATCAATTAGGCAGGAAGATAAAGATGCTCAGGTCCGACAGAGGCGGAGAGTATCTTAGTATCGAGTTCCTAGACTATCTAAAGGGATGCGGAATAGTTTCACAGTTGACACCTCCCAGAACACCACAGTTGAACGGTGTTTTCGAGAGGCGAAACTGAACCTGTTAGACATGGTTCGTTCCATGATGAGTCGAGCTTCACTTCCCATTCACTTCTGGGGGTATGCCTTAGAGATTGCCGCCCATATCCTCAATCTTGTCCCAACTAAGAAGGTTGCTAAAACACCTCACGAAATGTGGACGGGGAAAGTTCCCTCGTTGGCACATATCGATGTCTGGGGTTGTGAGGCTTTCGTTAGACGAGAGACTCAAGACAAACTCGTAGAAAGAAGCTAAAGGTGTTTCTTCATTGGTTACCCCAAACAGTCCTTTGGATATCTATTCTACAGCCCGAGCAAGGACGTGATCTTTGTAGCTAGACGAGCGGTCTTTCAAGAGAGAGAGAGAGAGAGAGAGCTCATATTCAAAGAGGACAGTGGGAGTACCATTGATCTTGAAGAAATTCAAGAGTCATTCGATGACACAACCTTAGGAGAAACTAGCAACCAACCTGAGGAAGAAGTATCCTTACCTCTTAGGCTCTCCGGTAGAGTTAGCATGCCACCCAAGTTTTATGGTTTCCATATAACTACGGATGGGGACACGTTTGTCAGTGATAAGACACTGATAATTTTGGATGAGCCAGCTAACTACCAGGAAGCAGTGGCGGGCCCTGAGTCTGCCAAGTGGAAAGAGGCAATGGATAGCGAGATCAAGTCCATGTATGACAATCAAGTTTGGAAGTTGGTTGACAGTGTACCAGGTCGAAAGACAGTCGAGTGCAAGTGGATCTTCAAGAAGAAGACCGACATGGATGGAAAGGTACACACTTTCAAGGCAAGACTGGTTGCGAAGGGCTTTACTCAAACCCCAGGGGTTGACTATGACGAGACCTTCTCACTAGTAGCCAAGATAAAGTCTATTAGGGTTATGCTGGCCATAGCTGCGTTTCATGACTATAAAATTTGGCTGATGGACGTAAAAACCGCTTTCCTTAATGGGAAGTTGACTAAGGATGTTTACATGAATCAGACAGAGGGTTTTGTCGATGCAAAGTATCCTAATAAGGTGTGTAAGCTTGAGAAATCGATCTACGGATTGAAACAAGCTTCTCGCAGCTGGAATCTTTGGTTCCATGAAAAAGTCAAAGAGTTTGGCTTCTCTAGGAGCGAGGATGAGTCTTGCGTATATGTCAAGGCTAGTGGGAGTATAGTCACTTTTCTGGTGCTGTATGTTGATGACATACTGCTCATGGGAAACGACATTCCAACCTTGCAAGATGTCAAGTCTTGGCTTGGGAAGTGTTTCGCCATGAAGGACCTAGGAGAAGCTGCCTATATTCTCAGGATAAGAATATTGAGAGATAGGAAGAAGAGACTAATTGGACTTAGTCAGGGTACGTACTCAGAAAAGGTACTAAAAAGGTTTAGTATGGAAAATTCCAAGAAGGGAGAGCTACTTATCCAGAGTAATGCAAAGTTGAGTAAGACTCAAAGTCCGAGTACAGACGAGGAGATAGCTGACATGAGTCGGTTACCTTATGCTTCGGCTATGGGGTCAATCATATATGCTATGACGTGTACTCGCCCTGACGTGGCCTTTGCTTTGAGCATGGTCAGTCGGTACCAGGGAAACCCTGGAAGGGCGCATTGGATAGCTGTGAAAAATATACTCAAGTATCTGCGAAGGACAAAGAACATGGTGTTAGTCCTTGGAGGCAGTGATACATTAAGAGTTGAAGGATATATAGATGCCAGCTTTCAGACGGATAGAGACAATGGTCGGTCTCAGTCAGGCTGGGTATTCCTTTTGAATGGAGTAGCAATAACTTGGAAGAGTTCCAAGCAAGAGACGGTGGTTGATTCTACAACAAGTGAAGCGTCAAAGGAAGTGGCTTGGCTGAAGAACTTTATCAGTGACCTTGGAGTTGTCCCGAGTATTCAGGAGCCCATGGAACTGTTATGCGATAACGAAGGAGCGGTTGCCTTAACAAAGGTCACCTCCTTGTAAAGAGGGTATCATTGGAACATAATCCTGCAGATCCCTTGACAAAGGCTCTGAGTAGGATTAAGCATAATCAGCATGCTAGAAGCATTGGATTAAGAGATGATATAAGTTTTTGTAATTAGATAGGTTTTGAAACTTGTAACAATGTAATTGTATTTCAATTTTGTGATTTAATAATATAGATTTATTAATGAGTAATGGTTTACTAATTTTGTCAATACTTTGTCATTGTGTTTCATTTTGCATGTTTACTTCCTGAGTAATTAGATGACTCAAATATCCACAGTCGCTCATACTTTTAGAGAGTAAGTATGAAGGAAGACTGTCATGAATTGGTTTGTAGATTGTCTAAGGAGTTAGACATTGCAATAAGATTGTTGTAACGTTCATGAGTACTTGGAAATAGAGATTTGAGTATTGGATAAACCCACGCTCAATAGATTGCTTCATGGATTACATCACGAGCAATGTTGAGACGATAATATCTTTTGATCTTTAAGCCAAGACATATGAGTTATGATTTACTAGGCAAGTTGTTCATTGATAATACGAAAACGCATCGGTAAGTCGGTGTTATAAAACATATTGTTGTGAGTGATTTGTCTGGTAAAAGACATAAGTATATGAGTCAAAGCTTATTCGTCCCTTGACCCTAATGGGGAACAGATATCTGTAGGCCTATCGATGAATTTGAAGTTGACTAAAAGGGTTGGCCAACCGGGACTAAATTGACATGGTCAATTAGTAGTCTAAGAGTCATATGCAAATCGGAAATCGAGAAACAGAGAATCAGACCAGGATTGATATTAAATCTATGTCTTGAGTATGAAAATATCTTGTTGGACAGAGGATCATCTGATCACTTATCTATGGACAGAACTGACTAGGTCAGAGTTCGGCAACGGTTTCTAGGAAGCTACAGATGCTGATTAATTAGAGGTTAAATTGGTAATTATAGTCATAGACTTATCCAAGTGGGAGACTGTTGGATTAGGTGTGTAAGCCATGACTAATAATTAGTATTTACCTAATTAATAGTAGCATAGTCCATTTGGGTTGCCCTCATAGCTGGAGGTTTGGTAGAAAATTCGGCAGAGAGAAAGATTGATTTATTATGTGATTAATAAATCAATAGAATTAAATATATGGTTTATTAATATATTAAAGTGATAATATATTAATTAGAAACTATATTAATTAATTACAAATTAATCTGGAATTAATTGGATTTAATTGGTGATTAATTTAATTAATTAAAGGTGCAGGGGCTGAAACTGTAATTATTCAATAGTTGAGTAAGTGGCAGTGTGAGTGAGTCCAGTGGCAATCGAAATCTATATATGGATATATAGATTTTCGATTTTGATAATTATAGATAAATAGGAGTTTGAATTGTAAGATAAAATGTTTATCTTATTTGAATTCAAATTGGTTTATCTCTAAGGCTTATCAACTGGTCATCTGGAAAACTATAAATAGGGGTCCCTAGACACCCTATTTTCTGTGCCAACTCTATACCCTAACTTTGGAATTTTCGATCACCATATACCTCAGCTCCCTGGGTGTGACTTCACTTGAGGCAGGATAATTTTGCTGCTTTGCTTCCAAGAAATCTAAAGGTTAGTTTTCTGGTTTTATTCTTTAGAAATTTTGTTGGCCTTTTAGGAACTTGTTATATGTTCAATTAGAAGAAAACATATATCATCATAGGTTGCATGTGAACTTAGGTTATTAGTTCATTGGTTATAGAAAACTTTTTAGGTTCTTGGTTGTTTCCTAGGTACTTTTCATCTCCAGAAGCTAGAGATTCAAGATGAAGCTGATGCATTAAGCAGTCTAGTAAATGAAAGTATGACATCTATACGCGATGGTTAATGACAATAACTCATGATGTAAGTTGAAAATCACAACTTATTGAGAGCATTCGAAGTACCTTTGGGTGAGTAAGATTAATATGATGGTTGTGCTGAATTTAGCACATGGGTGATGGTAACTAGAAAAGTACTTCTTGTGCTATAATGAGGTTAGTATTTCCTCACAATGAGATAGTTATCACAAAGGTGATATTCTGAGTGGAAAGCTAATTGATTTAATAGAAATGATAGACTTATGTCGTCATATGTCGAGTTAGTAATGAACTAATGGAAATTGACATTTTAGTTATGTCAAAAGATTGTCATGAGATAATGGAAAGTAAGAATAAGAAAAGGGGAATAAATGATTAATACGTGGAATCATGTAGAAGGTTGGACCTTAAACGAAAATGCCCTTCATTTTCGTTTAAGGGGTAGATGGGTAGACCCCGGATGCTTAGCCATATAAACGATCATATGGATAAAGTAGTACAAGTTCAAGTCTAAGGACTTGATGATTTGATTGTAATGGAAGATTAGGAGTCGACCGAAAGACATAATAGGATAATAAGGCACGTCTGTCATCAAAGGGACGATGATATAAGGGATTGTATCCTAATATTGAAATAAATTGTTGCAAGAGCCATGTGAGTATAGCACGTCTGGCAATTGATCCGACCGTGATCGTTGACTAACAATTAACTGTCGACCAATGTTGACTTTAGAATATTGAAACGTACAAGTAAAGTTATCGATCATCATAGATGCATCTAGAAGATGAAAGATTGCTTGTGGAGTTTGCAAGTCAGGTAGCTGCAAATCCTCGAGTTATGAAGGGTGATTAAGAATTTTAAAGGCAATGATTGATGCAAAATTCATGAATAGTGATTGAACTATTGGTGCATGTGTAATGAAAGGAGTAGATGATTCCCTAATCACCTATAGTATCATCATTGCAGTAATACAAGAAACATGTTGACCAATTGGAGTAGTCAAAGAAAATTTAGAACTTAGTAAAGTTCAAATACTGAATAAGTGAATGATGAAAGAAATCAAAAGATATGAAAGACTCGTGAAGATAAGGCCTTACGACAGATGGATAATAAGAATGACAAAGTAGAATGCTACTTTTAGAAAATATTCAATTAACTATTATATAAATATAGGTACACTCCATCGTGGGAGAATTACTATGTTAAGGAAGCAATTATGCTTCAGTACCAAGGAATCAAGAGAAAGTAATTGGATAACATATTGACTTTGGAAAGTCAAATAGATTCACGACATAAAAGAAGTAATCATCAAGAATTCTAACAGAAATACATTTTAGTGATAATGAGTTAAGTGAATGAAACATGTGAAGTGAAAGAGGATAATGTCAAGAGGATAACTACTAAGGGTACTTCACAAAGCTATGGGAACTTGAAGTAAGAACTTCATCAAGGATGTAGTGAGAAGTTCTTATTCATATGAGATTATGTTATTGCAAGATAATCCCATCCTTATCTTAGTGCTTCCGAGGACGGAATCCGTTTAAGGGGTAGATATTTGTGACAACCAAAAAGTTTTACGTGCATAAGTTATAATTTGTCACTTAAGTGTATAATAAAGGGGCAAATGGTCAAAGAATGTGCGATTATTAGAAAATTATTGTTAAGACTTTTTATTAAGTCATTTTGATATATTATTTCGGTTAGAAATTTGGTCTAAGTAAGCCAAGAGCAAAAAGGGGAATAAAGGTCAAAAGTGAAAACTTTATTAAACAATCTTTAAAAACTAATATCTCAAAATATAAAAGGAATT
This sequence comes from Cichorium intybus, assembly GCA_023525715.1. Classification (NCBI taxonomy): domain Eukaryota; kingdom Viridiplantae; phylum Streptophyta; class Magnoliopsida; order Asterales; family Asteraceae; genus Cichorium; species Cichorium intybus. Next base: position 56,661,893 of record CM042017.1, on the reverse strand, counting down.
GAGAAAAAGACCTCAATGAGACTTTGGTAATATTTGAGCTACCAAAAACATAGGATAAAGATTCAGGCCTTTTTGAGTTATAACGAAGAAGTTATGAATGTTTTAAAATGGCACAAAGGTGACAAATATTGCCAAATGGCAATGTTCAAGGGCCTATAATAAAAAAAAATTAGGAAGATTGGGACTTAAATCATTAGGAGAAAGTTCTAAAGCTCATTCCCACCTTTCTAAAGGTCTAAAGTTTGTGAAATTTAGAAATCATACGATAAAGTTATGATACGATGAAATCAAGAAAAAATTGAAGGAACATACGATGAAAATATTTCTAAGGCTCAAGGGAGGGGCATTTTCGGAAATATATCAAATCAGGCCCACTTAAACTAGAACCCGGCTTTAGAGTGATACGGTGTACGCTTTTTCCTTTCTGATGTGGTTTCTCCCCTCGATAACACCAACACGCAAACAAAAGTCACACAAGATCAGAAAATCGATGGAGAAGAGAAGGAGAAATCGACTGAGGCAAGAAATCGTGATAGGGAAAGAAGGAATCGGCAAGAACAGAGCCTGAATCGAGCAAAGACGAGATCGAGCAGTGGGAAGAACGAGTCGAGCAGCAGCCTATCGACTGGTGGTGGTCGACCATCGAAAATCCAGAAGCAGCGGCGGCTGCTGGTGGCTGTCGGTGGGACAAGAAAAGAAAAAAAAACCCGACTCCAACCTTGTGATTTGCGATTCCAACAGAAACGAGAGAAAGAACGCAGATAAATGGGGAAAAGCTAAACGACAGCATCAAGGGTCACCGCCGGCGGCTATTCCGGCAGCCTAGTGGTCCGATGACGGGGGGAGAAGAACCACATTTTCACATTACTCTGATTGTGGGTGATTTTAGTCTCACTTTTAGATTTGTGCTTGATTTTTGGACAAAGTTTTGAGGTAATTTCTATAGGGTTAATGTCTATCAACTTTAGATTTTGATCTCATCTAGTCATTAGTTATTTTTTTATGCATTTTAGACCACTAAACTTACAAATTCAATGTCAAATAAGCCATTTTTTGGTATTTGAATGGGTTATCCGGTGGCCATGCCTACGTGGCATACCACGTGGCACTTACATAAACAAAATACGTCTGCGTGGCACCAATTTGACGACCATGTGAATTTTTCCATTCAAATCAAAAATTAAAAATTAACTTATTTAATATTTTGCTTTATTAATTTGTTACTATTAATTTACATCATTATGATTTATGAAGAATAGAAGATCATCAAGTCCAGGGAAAGTTCCAGATCTTGTTCTTGATTCTTGTCGAGCAATACCGTCAGGCGTCCACCCCTCCTACTACCACCCACCGGCTACCTTGCACCACCAAATTTCAAAAAGAAAACAGTAGATTTAGATCATTAATGGTTTACCAAGCATACGTATATGAACACGGATGGAAACCAAGATCAAATCGTAAAAAAAATGCAACTCGATATTTGCAATGTTTCTTTCTTCTTTTGTCTGTGGATCGAACTCCTAGTTCTGGATTCCAAGAAACTTTCTTCTTTTGTCTGTAGATCGAACTCCTAGATCTGGATTCCAAGACTATTGCAATGTTTCTTCTTCTGTCAACAAATCAAATCCCTCTTTAGGTCGAACCCAGATCTAGATATGATGATGCTTCTTTCTTCTTTAGTCTCTTAATCGAAATCCTTCTCTCCTCGAGTCTCTCTCTACATTGTTGCCATATTCTTTTGTTGCTCTATTTTTTTGTCGATCACCGCCCCTCCACCACCGACTATCAAATCTATGAACAAACCCTAAACTAACAGACCAAACATATAGATAAAGATGTTGATGTGTAGATGCGCAGGACCAGATTTGTGAACGGGATGAAAATGAAGATATCGATGTTGATCTCTAATGGGGATGAAGATTTGTGGATGAAATGAGATATGTAATATGTTTGAATAACGAGATTTATGCAGCGGTTGAAGATATCGATGTCGATCTCTAATGGGGATGAAGATATGTTTTTTTTTAATGTTTGAAGAACGAGATTTATGCAGCGGTTGATGCTTGATCCCCACTTTTCACATTAGTTAGTGGCAATTGATGATATTGCAAATTTTAATTGTAAACACCCCAAGATTATATTAGGACTTAGGAGTAATAAGTTTCGAGAAATCATAAGCATGGTTCTGTTCAATTTTTGTGTTTCTTCTTTTTATTAAATTAATATAAATAATTATCAATTAATATTAACTCTAGTAATTTTAAACTATCAAAAATAAAAAAAATTAACTAAAAATCCACATAGCTCTAACGTGGTAATTTATGGCATATAAGATATGCCATATCAGCCGGTTACTTGCTTAACCGGGAAAAAAATAAACTCAATGTCATAATTAGCAGGTCATCAATAAGTTTAATGACTTAGAATGCAAAAAAAAAAATTATTAGTGATCAAATGAGATCAAAACCTAAAGTTGATAGGGTAAGAGTGACATTAACCCAATTTCTATAAGCCCTAATTAAAACTTGAAATGGAATTAAGATTTCTTGATGCATTTTGAAAGTGAGTTATGATATGAGTTCGAGCATGCTAGAAAGCTAAGAATTTGATACCTTGGCTTGGAATACTTGAATAACTTGAATTTTTGGTGGTATTGAACTCATAGACTTTAAAAGTCAAGTAATGGTATGAAAGAGTCAAAAGTTCATAAAATGATAACGAACAATTTTGACAGCTTTGACTTTCTGTCAAAGTCAAACTTCTAGTGTAAAAATGGAATTACTTGAGATATATTTGATGTATGTTGAAATTGATCTTGTACTTGTGGAATATCATAGGTAGTGAATTAGAAACACCAATGAATCAAGAAACTGGGGTTACTTTGCTTAATTATAGTCAATTAGCAAAAAAGGACAAATTTGACTTTTGATAAAGGTCTAAATGGGACAAGAAATGGAGTTGATGTTTGTGGTCAAGAAGCTAGAAAAATATGATTTAGTGAACATGCTCACACCACAAGATAGGAACATTGAATTGGAAAGTCAAGAAATTGGTTAAACACCATGTAAAATGTCATTTGGCTATAAAAGACTATAATTAGACTATTTTTTTAATTGTCTTTTAGCCTAAGAAATAAAAGTTTGAAAATTGACCCCAAGACTTTAATAATATGATTCATTGTCATGTAATTATACTAGGTCAAAAGAAAGATGATAGTTTGGGTCAAGAAAGAAGGTGTTTTGGTTAACTTTAAAAATGGATCGAAATAGCCGCGGTTTAACTAAAAAGTTACAATTTTAGCAAATACGAGCACGTATGAGTATGGAATGAATTTATATCAACATTTATGTGTTGTTGGGTAGTTTTGGCAACAAAAATCTAAAAAGTGTGATGTTCAAAAATAATTTTTATTTCTATAATTTTAACGACAAATTTGCCAAAAATAGAATAAAAGAGCGAAACGAAAGATGTATTGACATCTAGGTATTTACATTGTTTTATAAACATGTTAAGATCAAAAAGTTACTAAGATTTCATACTAAAACCCGTGAAAACATAATTAGGCAAAGTAGGATGCCTAAATAGGAACACGGTCAAAATGTGTTGAAACGAAAAGTGGCTTAAAAGGTCCCATTAAGCTTTACCAATATTTTAAACACTATTAGTACATTGCTGGGTCATATAACAATCAGTTGAACACAAGTTTACATGAACTTTAGACAGAATTGTCAAAATGGGACAAAAGGGTAAAATCGTCCAAAATTGTTTTATGCCTTAAGAGTCATACTTGAACATTGGAATGGAACTAGATGATGACTAGAAATAGTTCAAGAATGATTAGACAATTACTATATGTTTAGTTGTTTAATAAGTTATAATCTTCTATTAGATTAATAGAGACAGAAGGTCGCTTGGAAGCAGCGAATGACTAGACTTATGTGGATTAGTGTAGCTAGACGTACCTTGCTATACAGGTGAATACATGTGCCTTTTTCCCACTATGGGGGTACATGGTAAAATTATAACAAAGCTTTTACGTGACTTTTGAATATTAAATGATATACAAATCGTTCTACGTATTTTATTATTATGAAAGTTTTATATGATGATTTTGAAAGAATGTCTTGGCATCAAGCGTACAATGATTACAAAAGTATTATTCTAACATCAAGCCTACTCTATTATTGAAAGATCGTTTTGGCTTCAAGCCTACTGTCCTTATGAAATATTTAAATTGTTAATGTTTATATTATTGTACATGCGTTTCATGGCATTGTGTGATATTTTGTACAAAAAAAAAAGCAGTGTTTTTACGCATGCGTAGAGTGTGACTGCATGAGTCAGCCAGGTCCGGACACGTCCCCATAACCGGACACCAAGACTCTACTGTGATGGTACCTCCCGTCGCGAAGTAGAAGTCTCCTAAGATGCCATTATAGGAAGATTTTTTCTCCTATTTTGGTAAGCTATTGGTCTTTATAGACCTTAAGATGCGGTATTTAACTGTAAGCTATTGTCACGAAAGTGACTTGGTCTTTTAGACCTTAAGATGCGGCCAGGCTAACCCATAAGCTGCATTTGTGTGAGAATCATGCATTGCATACTTGCATTTTGCATGAATTGTGATTATTTGAAAAATAAAAAGAAACTATTTCTATTCAAAAGTATTTGTATGAATCAACTATTAAAAGAGTTTTGGAAATAAAGAATAGCTTATATGAGTTGTTTTTGCAAAGAATTTTGGAAGTAGATGACGCCTATATGACTTAGATTTTAAAGAAGTTTTTGGAAAGTAAAGGTCATTTATATGACTTATTTTGCAAGGGATTTTGAAAAGAAATATGTGAAATATATGATATTGCTTATACAAGCTTTTTAATAATGTTTTGAGTCTAAAACTCATGTAGCTCACGAGACGTTTTCGTCTTACATATTTTATTTTATGCCATGTATCCCAGGAATCGATGACCTATCATTGAGTAGAATGATGGAAGGACTTAGAAGGTACATCGAATTTCGTTGATAGAAATGATGATTGGATGATAGTTACCTCCCTAGTTGTTGGGGCGTGTATGCAGGTAATTGTCTATGCTTACTATGGTTTAGTTTTGATATGAAGTTGTAACCTCCGTAGTTGTTCAAACATTTTGACAACTTAATTGTTTTTGTTGGGACCTAGATTTTTTTTAAATATGACTTAACGTCATGAACGAAACAAAGGTTTTTTTTATATGAGATTTTCCAACATAATGTTTTATAAAATGTTACGCCATTTAAGGTGTATGAAAATCGGGGTGTTACATGTTTGAAAATAGCAACGATAACTAGGTTAAAAGGTGGACCGCGTTGGCCATACATTAGTGTCGCTAAGATTAAAGTTAGCGGTGTTAATGTGCTTTTTTCCTTTTTTTTTTGAATTTTTGCAATACTTTTAAAATCTCGACCACTACCCCACACTCGTGTCAGATCGTGACATGTTTGAAAATTTTTCCGAGTGATATTTTGATAAAAAAAATTTAAAGATTAAAATTAAAATACTTATCGAAAAATCGGGTTGTCTCCCGAAAGCGCTTCTTTGCTCAGTCTTTTAGGTGGACCATCCTTCAGCGACTATGGTGGGTTGTACGCCATTTGTCTCCGCTGCATTTCACTCGCCACCGTTCCTTTGTTGACCCAGTGCTCCAGTTTTCTTAGGTCAAATTGCTTGTCGATTCTTCTGCTGCCGCCCAATCGCCGTCTTCCGATTAATTCGTGTGAATGCTTGGAGGTGGCTTTAAACCTCCAAGCTCGATCTTTTCCTTGGTGTCTCTTCAAGACCACAGGTTTGACGTGGAACGCATCCAGTGCCGCCCCTAATGATTGTTTTCCCATGCGTTTGTTGCTGGCATCTTAAATGTTGTGTGCAGTTTGCGATTTCGTCCTGCAGTACAACCGAAATTTTTCCAATCAGACGGGATAGGAAGGCATAATATTGGTATGCACCAGAATGTCCTCATCGATGGTATTATTCACATCTAATTTCACACTCATTAATAGATCATGAGTGGCGAAAAAATTATTTTTCTCGATTTCAACAACCTACATCGTCATCATCATCTTCCTGGTCATCGTCCAACAGGTGGATCAGTGCCAAGAGTAAGCGACTGTCATTGTCTAATGATGGTTTAGATTCACTCATCACTAGAGCTTGATTATCAAAATTATCAAGCAATTCAAAAGTTGCTGGGTAGGGGTAGTATTGTCATCTACAGCCCCCTCCTTGAGAAACATTTCGACCAAATTTTCTGGTGATGATATGGATTCACTCATCACCAGAACTTGATTTTCAAAATTATCACAAATTTCAGAAATTGTTGCGTCGGGGTAGTATTGTCATCGACAGCCCTCTCCTCAACAAACATTTTGACCATCTCAGTGGTCTCCTGAATCTCCGAAAGTGTATGACCTTCCATCACATATTCAGGTGATGCAGGTTCATCCACAACATCAATGGTACAAAAATCACTCGCCTCAGTTTCTAGCGAGTGTGGTTGTTGCCTCAGCTGCTCTTTCAGCTGACCACATTGATCTGCCATTGCCAAAATGCATTGCCATGATTTTCCTATACTTGGAGGATTTTGGAAAACAGATCCAAGGCCTGATCCAACTTCGCATTGCACGAAGGGTCCAGATCTTGGTCGTTCACAAAACACGAGTCATCGTAATTTCCAGATTGATTCGGATCCTCGGTCCGCAACTCATTGTCATTGAATTATTCATTGTAGAAATCATCCTCGTAATAGTTGTTGGTCGGGCCACCACATTCCCAACACGCATCTTGATCGGTGTACATGTAATCGTCCATTGTGAGGACGTACATGTAACGACCCGGCTCTCCAAAGCCTGAGACTTTACAAGATAATATCACCAGGGATCGTCCCATGATCCAAGCCGAGCGTGACCTATACCTGCAAAAACCACATAAATAAAGGGGTAAGCTATAAAGCTTAGTGAGTAATCGAATCACAGTATGGCCTAATTAGCCACACTCGTTTCACAGTTTTATTTTACTATACTTGACCGTCATTCGATTCTTTCCTTACTCGTACGTCATACTGTGAAACTACCGTATTACCCGACGGAACTCATTTCTCTCGTACTCTCTTACTATGTTTTTCTTTACTTTCTTCTACTATCTGGTAGCTTATGACGCTACCGTACTGTCTGCACTTTCTTCTATTTCTTGGTAACTTATAATATTACCGTACTGTCTGACGTTACTCATGTTTGGCATCACAAATCGTGATGTGTTTTACTACTATGTTACCTACTACTGTCATGTGGTGACTCATTCCTTACTACCTGTTATTATTTAACTTTCGGTATCACATACCGTGATAACTCACTCGTTCTCACTATCTTAAAATATTTTCCGGTTCCGCACCGGGTTTCTCTCGGCACTATCACTCTTTACCAAATTCATCATTTGGTAACTGTCTACACGATTTCCTATGCTGACTTTATGGGATATCCATATCCCTTCTAACTTACTAGACCAATACTGGTGCAACATATGGAGCTGGCACACAGTATCTACACGTTATCTTTTTCTATGTCATATGTCATCCTTCCGCATGGACACCACACTACTGGTTAACTACATTACTTAGTATCATCCCGTGATACACTGCTTCTCATGGACCAGACTCGTCATACGGGTCTGTAGCATACCTACTTTTCTCATAACTACTAACACATACATCATAACTGTACTATTATGCATTTCTTTTACCTATAGTTCAACACGTATAAACTACTAGGGAGATACGGTAGCGATTACTCACCTGAGTTTGGTGCTTTCCCGGAGTCCTGACACGGTTCTCGTTCCGGTCTCCCGATAGCTTCCGAGCACCTCAACGCTAGCTACCGCTGACTCCTTGCTTCTAACCATCATCCCTCAGCGTATTTTTCTTACTAGAACTTTCTTTTATAACGTATAGCTGTTTTGTGGGTGTTCTGGGTCGAAATGAGGGCTCTAACCTCGCATTTATAGGCCTCTGGTCGTTCGTCGCGACGCGATCTAGCCCTAGGTCGCGACCCGATCTCTGACGTAAGCGCTTACTTCATCGCGCACTCAACCGACACTGCCGACAGAGATCGCATCGCGATCCCATACTCCGTCGCGTCCCGATCTCTGAAATTTTTATCACTTAAACTAGACTCAATTTGCAAACTTTGTGCACTGGTTTCAGGTCAATCCGATTTTTATAGAATTAATTATGATTTTTCTAAGATCGGCATACAATGCTGATTTTTATATGAGATTGTAACTAATGTTTTGATCTGAAACATTATCCGTGACACGGGTGTTACAATCCTTCCCTCTTACAGGATTTCGTCCCCGAAATCTTAGTAATCTCTCAAACTAGGTTTTATGTACCTGTGTACACATTCTTCTACACACTTAGGTATTTTTTACCATACTACATTTATCATTACTTGTCTTCTCTTTCGTTACTCATACTTGCTTGACTTTATTTTTTTTTTTTCAGGTACAAGGGTTCCCGTACCTCTTACTCATTTCACAACATAGTTTTATGTTTGTTATATTTTCTACCAAATTACCATGGTTCCTTCGTGATTCCATCAGTATCAATACATATCATGGGATTACTATATGCACTGATTCTAATGTTACACTAGGTTTCCTGGCTCGCTGGTTCTTTTAACTTATATACCGCGTGGTATAACATACTTGTACTCTTTCTCTTTTTTATCAATCTCGTATATATTAGCTTTCTCATATAATTACTGTTGTGACTTTTACTGCTACATAACTACTTTCATACTTTCCAACTGAAAAATATCATTATATTTTGTTGCAGTTGGGTCTTTCGTTAAAAATTGTCTTTTTACTCTTTCTAGTCATAAGGCGACTCTATTGTTCTTTAAAATAATTTTTACATACTCTAGTCACAAAAATGACTCTTTTTAGAAAAATCTCCTTTTCACGACTCTTTTGTTATTTTGTTAACATTTCTATCATAGCTTTTGGTCATTTAAAGGGTACTTACTCTTCTTTGGTTGTAAAATAACCCTTTTTTTTAAAAAATAATTCTTCTTTTAACTGTTTCCTTTCTCTTAGCATAAGACCAACTGATACTCATGAAACTCATTCTACTAGCTCCCCTCGCGGGACAGAACAGATCCGTCTGCTAGGTTATGCTCATTCTGTCTCCCCTTTGTGACTTGGAACAGATTCAAGCACAAGGGTATACTAAGCTAGACAACTACTTCGCAAAGGGAGGTACCATCCCAGTAGTGTCTTCTTGGCTTCCTTAAATGGCGAAAGCCTGTCCGGACATCTTTCTCTTCTCTTCTCTAGTGTCATTTGTTTCAAATTGGTCTTAGCTAAACTAAAACATCTTTCGCTTTATATGAAGCGAATCTCATAGCTTTTCAAAACTCTTTTCAAATCTCATATCTTTTAAAACTCTTTTCTCAAACATAGTTCAGACTCGTAAAACATTTTAGCTCGTATGTTGAGCTACTATTTTAGCTTTTTATAAACTTCTTTCAAATCTTTTAGCTCTTACGTAGAGCTACTTTTATTATTACTTTTGTATTTTTTTTTTCTTACCTTTTCGATTTTTTAATCATGCTTTCAAAAATTTCTTATGGCTAGAAGCCAACTCGTTTCTTTATAGCTTTCTTTTACTTTCTCAAAACATTGTCTTGCTTTTCTTATTTACTCATTCCACTTTTTAATCATGTTCTTTTTATTTCTCAACTTTCTTACATTACTTTAGTATACTTCCTGTCTTCTTTGGTACTTTATATACCATTCTCATGTTTTAATACTTTCTTGTTTATATTTTTAACAAGCTAGCTTATCCCTGTTCTTCCTATCTTTTCTCCTTAAATTTCTAAGGAGTTTTTTAACACTCTTAGTTACTATGTATAGTTTGCTTTTTATCTTTATCTATTTTCTCATCACAATATGTTTGTGATGTTTACTCATCTCTCTCCTTATCACAATATGTTTGTGATATTTACCTATTATTAGGTAATCTGCATATACCTACTGATTTGAGTCTACGAATCTTTTCTACTGACACCTAGTTCACTCAAATCTCGACTCTGATACCATTTGTAACGACCCGGCTCTCCAAAGCCTGAGACTTTACAAGATAATATCACCAGGGATCGTCCCATGATCCAAGCCGAGCGTTACCTATACCTGCAAAAACCACATAAATAAAGGGGTAAGCTATAAAGCTTAGTGAGTAATCGAATCACAGTATGGCCTAATTAGCCACACTCGTTTCACAGTTTTATTTTACTATACTTGACCGTCATTCGATTCTTTCCTTACTCGTACGTCATACTGTGAAACTACCGTATTACCCGACGGAACTCATTTCTCTCGTACTCTCTTACTATGTTTTTCTTTACTTTCTTCTACTATCTGGTAGCTTATGACGCTACCGTACTATCTGCACTTTCTTCTATTTCTTGGTAACTTATAATATTACCGTACTGTCTGACGTTACTCATGTTTGGCATCACAAATCGTGATGTGTTTTACTACTATGTTACCTACTACTGTCATGTGGTGACTCATTCCTTACTACCTGTTATTATTTAACTTTCGGTATCACATACCGTGATAACTCACTCGTTCTCACTATCTTAAAATATTTTCCGGTTCTGCACCGGGTTTCTCTCGGCACTATCACTCTTTACCAAATTCATCATTTGGTAACTGTCTACACGATTTCCTATGCTGACTTTATGGGATATCCATATCCCTTCTAACTTACTAGACCAATACTGGTGCAACATATGGAGCTGGCACACAGTATCTACACGTTATCTTTTTCTATGTCATATGTCATCCTTCCGCATGGACACCACACTACTGGTTAACTACATTACTTAGTATCATCCCGTGATACACTGCTTCTCATGGACCAGACTCGTCATACGGGTCTGTAGCATACCTACTTTTCTCATAACTACTAACACATACATCATAACTGTACTATTCTGCATTTCTTTTACCTATAGTTCAACACGTATAAACTACTAGGGAGATACGGTAGCGATTACTCACCTGAGTTTGGTGCTTTCCCGGAGTCCTGGCACGGTTCTCGTTCCGGTCTCCCGATAGCTTCCGAGCACCTCAACGCTAGCTACCGCTGACTCCTTGCTTCTAACCATCATCCCTCAGCGTATTTTTCTTACTAGAACTTTCTTTTATAACGTATAGCTGTTTTGTGGGTGTTCTGGGTCGAAATGAGGGCTCTAACCTCGCATTTATAGGCCTCTGGTCGTCCATCGCGACGCGATCTAGCCCTAGGTCGCGACCCGATCTCTGACGTAAGCGCTTACTTCATCGCGCACTCAACCGACACTACCGACAGAGATCGCGTCGTGATCCCATACTCCGTCGCGTCGCGATCTCTGAAATTTTTATCACTTAAACTAGACTCAATTTGCAAACTTTGTGCACTGGTTTCAGGTCAATCCGATTTTTATAGAATTAATTATGATTTTTCTAAGATCGGCATACAATGCTGATTTTTATATGAGATTGTAACTAATGTTTTGATCTGAAACATTATCCGTGACACGGGTGTTACAATCCTTCCCTCTTACAGGATTTCGTCCCCGAAATCTTAGTAATCTCTCAAACTAGGTTTTATGTACCTGTGTACACATTCTTCTACACACTTAGGTATTTTTTACCATACTACATTTATCATTACTTGTCTTCTCTTTCGTTACTCATACTTGCTTGACTTTATTATTTTTTTTTTCAGGTACAAGGGTTCACGTACCTCTTACTCATTTCACAACATAGTTTTATGTTTGTTATATTTTCTACCAAATTACCATGGTTCCTTCGTGATTCCATCAGTATCAATATATATCATGGGATTACTATATGCACTGATTCTAATGTTACACTAGGTTTCCTGGCTCGCTGGTTCTTTTAACTTATATACCGCGTGGTATAACATACTTGTACTCTTTCTCTTTTTTATCAATCTCGTATATATTAGCTTTCTCATATAATTACTGTTGTGACTTTTACTGCTACATAACTACTTTCATACTTTCCAACTGAAAAATATCATTATATTTTGTTGCAGTTGGGTCTTTCGTTAAAAATTGTCTTTTTACTCTTTCTAGTCATAAGGCGACTCTATTGTTCTTTAAAATAATTTTTACATACTCTAGTCACAAAAATGACTCTTTTTAGAAAAATCTCCTTTTCACGACTCTTTTGTTATTTTGTTAACATTTCTATCATAGCTTTTGGTCATTTAAAGGGTACTTACTCTTCTTTGGTTGTAAAATAACCTTTTTTTTTTAAAATAGATCTTCTTTTAACTCTTTCCTTTCTCTTAGCATAAGACCAACTAATACTCATGAAACTCATTCTACTAGCTCCCCTCGCAGGACAGAACAGATCCGTCCGCTAGGTTATGCTCATTCTGTCTCCCCTTTGTGACTTGGAACAGATTCAAGCACAAGGGTATACTAAGCTAGACAACTACTTCGCGAAGGGAGGTACCATCCCAGTAGTGTCTTCTTGGCTTCCTTAAATGGCGAAAGCCTGTCCGGACATCTTTCTCTTCTCTTCTCTAGTGTCATTTGTTTCAAATTGATCTTAGCCAAACTAAAACATCTTTCGCTTTATATGAAGCGAATCTCATAGCTTTTCAAAACTCTTTTCAAATCTCATATCTTTTAAAACTCTTTTCTCAAACATAGTTCAGACTCGTAAAACATTTTAGCTCGTATGTTGAGCTACTATTTTAGCTTTTTATAAACTTCTTTCAAATCTTTTAGCTCTTACGTAGAGCTACTTTTATTATTACTTTTGTATTTTTTTTTCTTACCTTTTCGATTTTTTAATCATGCTTTCAAAAATTTCTTATGGCTAGAAGCCAACTCGTTTCTTTATAGCTTTCTTTTACTTTCTCAAAACATTGTCTTGCTTTTCTTATTTACTCATTCCACTTTTTAATCATGTTCTTTTTATTTCTCAACTTTCTTACATTACTTTAGTATACTTACTGCCTTCTTTGGTACTTTATATACCATTCTCATGTTTTAATACTTTCTTGTTTATATTTTTAACAAGCTAGCTTATCTCTGTTCTTCCTATCTTTCTCCTTAAATTTCAAAGGAGTTTTTTAACACTCTTAGTTACTATGTATAGTTTGCTTTTTATCTTTATCTATTTTCTCATCACAATATGTTTGTGATGTTTACTCATCTCTCTCCTTATCACAATATGTTTGTGATATTTACCTATTATTAGGTAATCTGCATATACCTACTGATTTGAGTCTAGGAATCTTTTCTACTGACACCTAGTTCACTCAAATCTCGGCTCTGATACCATTTGTAACGACCCGACTCTCCAAAGCCTGAGACTTTACAAGATAATATCACCAGGGATCAGGGATTGTCCCATGATCCAAGCCGAGCGTTACCTATACCTGCAAAAACCACATAAATAAAGGGGTAAGCTATAAAGCTTAGTGAGTAATCGAATCACAGTATGGCCTAATTAGCCACACTCGTTTCACAGTTTTATTTTACTATACTTGACCGTCATTCGATTCTTTCCTTACTCGTACGTCATACTGTGAAACTACCGTATTACCCGACAGAACTCATTTCTCTCGTACTCTCTTACTATGTTTTTCTTTACTTTCTTCTACTATCTGGTAGCTTATGACGCTACCGTACTGTCTGCACTTTCTTCTATTTCTTGGTAACTTATAATATTACCGTACTGTCTGACGTTACTCATGTTTGGCATCACAAATCGTGATGTGTTTTACTACTATGTTACCTACTACTGTCATGTGGTGACTCATTCCTTACTACCTGTTATTATTTAACTTTCGGTATCACATACCGTGATAACTCACTCGTTCTCACTATCTTAAAATATTTTCCGGTTCCGCACCGGGTTTCTCTCGGCACTATCACTCTTTACCAAATTCATCATTTGGTAACTGTCTACACGATTTCCTATGCTGACTTTATGGGATATCCATATCCCTTCTAACTTACTAGACCAATACTGGTGCAACATATGGAGCTGGCACACAGTATCTATACGTTATCTTTTTCTATGTCATATGTCATCCTTCCGTATGGACACCACACTACTGGTTAACTACATTACTTAGTATCATCCCGTGATACACTGCTTCTCATGGACCAGACTCGTCATACGGGTCTGTAGCATACCTACTTTTCTCATAACTACTAACACATACATCATAACTTTACTATTCTGCATTTCTTTTACCTATAGTTCAACACGTATAAACTACTAGGGAGATACGGTAGCGATTACTCACCTGAGTTTGGTGCTTTCCCGGAGTCTTGGCACGGTTCTCGTTCCGGTCTCCCGATAGCTTCCGAGCACCTCAACGCTAGCTACCGCTGACTCCTTGCTTCTAACCATCATCCCTCAGCGTATTTTTCTTACTAGAACTTTCTTTTATAACGTATAGCTGTTTGTGGGTGTTCTGGGTCGAAATGAGGGCTCTAACCTCGCATTTATAGGCCTCTGGTCGTCCGTCGCGACACGATCTAGCCCTAGGTCGCGACCCGATCTCTGACGTAAGCGCTTACTTCATCGCGTACTCAACCGACACTGCCGACACAGATCGCGTCGCGATCCCATACTCCGTCGCGTCGCGATCTCTGAAATTTTTATCACTTAAACTAGACTCAATTTGCAAACTTTGTGCACTGGTTTCAGGTCAATCCGATTTTTATAGAACTAATTATGATTTTTCTAAGATCGGCATACAATGCTGATTTTTATATGAGATTGTAACTAATGTTTTGATCTGAAACATTATCCGTGACACGGGTGTTACAGTACACATACATAAAATTAAAAAATAAAAATCAAACATCAAAATAGAAATCGAAAATTGACATAGAGTGTCAAGCGCCCAACTTCCGTCAAGGGCGCCAAAATTTGACACGTCGTAGTCGTTGACGCAGTAAAAAAATACTAAATTTATACCTTACGACTCACTAGCTAGCGACAAGTAAGGGTCGAAAAAGGAGTTCGTGATTGACACTTTGTGTCGATAAACCGATCTATAGTGTCACTCTATAGACGGCGGATCAAGAACACATGGGAACAACCGAAATCAAACAAAAACCAAAACAAACTCGATCTGATCGCAGATCAAGAAAACAATAGAAACTGAATGCTTGCTTTATAAATCAAAACCAAATCAAACCAATATTCAAATATCCAGATCCAAACTACCAACTATTCAACTACCGAAATCAGAGAACTATCCAACTAAACCAACATGACGTCGAGTGATCGACGGGAATTCCAATTGCGGAATACCTCGATACCGAGTTGATAAAAAATAATAGAAAAACAACTATCTAACCACATCTATCAATGCATCTAAGAAAAATCACGAAATCATGCTTCCGAATCCCTTCTTGATGTCCCCAGATGCCTCAAAAGTCGTAAGGGGGTCCGATATTTACAGTGGTGGAAAATAGGGTCCCCGAGGCACGTACAGGCCTTTCCTGTGGCCCGAGCCCTTCCAGATCCCGATATCTCGGAGTTTGGAATTTAAAAAATGAAGAATTTATCGTCTCGAGATATTAGCGTCCCTAACTTTAAGGGTTAGCGACGCTAATCCGTCATGCATTCCTCGATTTGCGTGATTTGAAATTCAAAAGCTGAGAAATATCCGCTTTGACCGTATTAGCGATGCTAACGAGGAGGGTTAGCCTCGCTAATCCTTCCTTCCCCAATTCGTTTGTCCATTTCGCTTTGTAACTTCTTTCAATTTGCACTTAAACCCTTGTATTTACCCTAAAATCATATCCAAGCACTTTGGCACAAAAGTAAGTGATATTAATCAATTAAGAAAGGTAAACTAAGTAAAGCACGACTCAATAACGACTATAATGTTTAACATTACTAGGCGTTATCAGCATCATTGAGTGACTCCGTGTAATTAGTCACCTACAACTAACATTGCAAAACAACAGGCATGACATTTTTGCACCTCATCACCACCCTCAACTCGTAGGGCTTGACAACCACTACACTACGCTATTGGTTATACTTATTTGTAATCATACAAGTACTCTCGATTTCTGTTTTCAGTTTTATTCAACCTTGTCAATCTTATTCAGTCACGACAACTTTTACCCATTTTATTTATTTCCCATATTTCAGTTGGTTGCACCCAATAACAATCCAATCTCGACTACCACATCGGTTCTTAATAGTTCGACCAATTATACCTGGTCACAGCTGATTTGGTCATCGCTTCAAATGTCAACAATGTGATTAGTCACACTTAATGGTGACTAACCTACATTATCCAACTTTCACTCTCCCTCAACCAGTTGTTAAATGGATTAGAAAGTCATAACTACTCAAATTACCAATAAAAAATTCGAGTTTTTCGCCAGCCTTGTTCAGAGGCCCACTGACGTTAGTTAGAGATCCACTGATATTCTTTTATCAAATACCACAATTCTCAACATGGGGACTAACATATACCTATACTACAATACAACTCTCTACTTTTACAAGTTAAGTACAATTTTTTTGCTCACCACCACAATCACCATAAGGTGATCAATTACAATTACTAGCTATCATAGTTAACTATACATAAATTCTTTAGTTATATTAATTATAATTGTTCAATCAAATGTAACTTAGATTTACTCTCCGGCCATTCAAGTATACTCAAGTTGTTCAGGCACACATAAGGTATACGCTAGTCACTGAGGCACGTACGTAAGCTGGTAAAACAATATTCTTCCACATAGGTCGTACTAAACTGTCCTCAACCGTCTTACTACCAGATCGCTAGATAGTCTGAACCATTATCAACTGTAATTAGCTCATTCCACAGCATTCAGCCACGGTCAAGACATGGTTATCACCGATTGATACCTCCTAACAATCTTCATTGTCACCATACAATCATATAATCTATTTATATATAACCAAGGGTATCTACTCAACATAGTAACATAAGACCTAGATCGACCACTACCCGAATTTCCACGATCTTGGCTATTTCTCAAATTCACCATTTTCTCGACAATAAGACAAAATGTCAGTTCATTTTCTCACATCTATCATTCCCCAAATTTAGTTACAAAGTACTCGTTATTTAAATATATTAAAATATATCAATTTTATATAAGACTTTCACATAACACACCTCCTAAGTTAGTATTAATCCTACAAACTTAATCACAACACTCTATGGTTTAAGTCTTGTAACCTATACTCAAGGCCTAATTCATTTAAACAACGAATCTAACGCCTCAATTTCGACACTTAGTATACCTAATAAATTTCAACTTATTTTTATAAAATTTACAACTTTTGTATACTCGTAACGTGGAACTACAAGATGTTATCTTTAAGAATCGCTTTTTGATCCGAGTTAGCCGCTACGTCATTCTAACCTGTAACACACCACAACAAATATGCGTAGGTTATAAAGCTTAGTGAGTAACCTCGTATACTATTAATCACAACAGTAGCAATGTATCAACGATGATAATACACATCACATTGTGTCTAATTTAATTATCTACAACAACTACATCTGCAAACATTGATAAGCTATTTAAGCACAACCAGTTACTTAGGCAATACACCTTACATACACTCGTAGTGTCCTGATCATGTGACCACTTCAACTATAATAGTTGTTCTGATCAGCTATAACCCAACCAGTAGTGTCAGTCATTATAAGCTATGACTTACTATCAACTCCTAGCCACACCAACAATCACTTGGCCACTAAGCCGCCTCTATTCTCAGCCATTGTAGTCCATCCCAACCGGACATTGTGACACCATGATTTAGTTGGTAAGTAAGTTTTAATATGCTTGTGATACTAAGAAAATTGCTAAAAGTATTAAGAATTTGAATAGAATGACCGAAAGGGTATTTTGGTCAATTATGGTAAATTCTTCGAAAATTTTAGTTTCATTCCTATTATTGATAATTGAAATCCGTGTAGGAACAAGTATATGTATGGAAATGATAAGTTAAGTAAAATGGTGGAAGTGTTGAAACACAAAATTTAGGTAGAAAGTCTGTCTCGGCAACTTAGCAGCAGGACGAGTATAGGTCGCGATGCTAACTCATAAGTAGGTTGCTATATTGGACTTGAATTTGAAAGTACAATGTTATGCACTTAGCAAGCTATGGGCTGAAATTAGCGATGCAAATGACTGACTGACTTAAATAAAATATCAGCCTAATGAGTTCATTTCTGGAAATTAGTTACCCCAAAACCATTAGAGCGGTGACGAGAACGAACCAGGGCCTTTGAACCTAAATTAGAGGAAAATTTTCAAGAATTCAGAGGGAGGAATTTGTAGGGGTTTTTTTAAGGTAAGAGTTCTACACTTTTCATGTTTCATGTCATAATCTTCCATTGAAATCGGTAGTTAGGGGTGACTTCCAGTTTACTTCCTCTGATGGTGAATTAAGGAGAAATTTGTTGAAAGTGTGTAGAAAAAAGGGGTTTAATCTTGAAAGGCTAGCATTAGGTGTAGTGTAATTACTGTCCCTGGAGTGTTAGTCCATTTGATTGCCTATGAAAGGCACCAGGTTAACATTCGAAGGCAGGTTAAGACCTTAGATGAAGGAGAAGACGATTGCATACTTAGCGGCGCTAAGTTTTGTGATAGTAGCGCTATGCATCGCAAACTTGGCTAGGATCGCGTAACCAAAATTGATGGCGACACGACCTATAGATCCTAGCGGTGCTGTCAGAATAATCATTAGATTTTTTATGAAATTGGTTTTATGGGTCCCTTAAGAGTACGTAAAACTATGTGAAATGAATTTGTCATGTATCAAGTACTTATGTGCACGTAATTGTCGTTACAATGTCGATTTTGGTGATTTTGGAGCTATAATACTTTCGTAGCTTACATCTAAGTGTTCCTACCCTATTGTTAGCTCATAATCTGAGGTGAGTAACTGTTATCTCACTGTCATACTTAGGTTGTGGTTATATTATGGTTTTGAAGCCTTTGTGGCTATATATAAGCCTTCGTAGCTCGTGGTTGATTAGCCTTTATGGCTATGGTGATAATACATTATGGGGGTCTGGTGAGCTTAATAATCGAAACCACAGGGGTTGAGGAGGGGACGGGAACTTGTGGTAGTTATTTGTGAAAGGTTTTATGCAAAACAACAAAACTTAAACCCTAAGTTCACATGCAACCTAATTGGATCTATGTTTCACTATTTGAACATATAACCAAATACCTAAGGCCAATAAAAAATTACTAAAAAGAATATAAAAGAAAATACTAACCTTTAGTTGATTTCTTGAAAGCTTAGCACCACAAATGTCGTACCTCAAATGGAATCACACCCAAAGCAAGGAAGTCGAACAACAGAATGTAGAGACAGAGAGAGAATGGTGCAAAGAATGGGGTACCAGGTGCCCCTATTTATAGGTTCCAAGTGATTATCAGATAAGCCTTAGAGATAAACCTTTTCGAATTCGAACTGAGATAAAACCCTTATCTCCAATATCTCTTTCGACTGATTGATACGTGCGTCACGGACCATATACATGCGTGTCGCGCGTGTCCCATTCAACTATTGAACAATCTCAAGTTTGGCCCTTATACTCTTAATGTAACGCCAAGACACTCTTTTTATGTAATATAATAAAAAGGGGTAAAATGGTCATTTTACCTTGGAAGGGTAAATTGGTCTTTTGGATAGAAAAGTATTTAGTTTGAAATAATATTTTGAGTTTTGGACTTAAAATGTTATAAAAAACTGATTTTTGGTCGTTTTACCACGAAAGGGTAATTTGGTCATTTGACCATGTGAAGGACCAAATATGCAAAATATTGTTGTTTGTGGCAAATGTATAAAGAATGAAAGTTTTATTGTAATAAAACTTGTTTATTGTGGCAAAAGTTCAAGAAAATGAACTTAAGGACTAAATTTGCAATTTCTGGAAGTATAAATAGTGGGAATGTTCTCCCATTTTGTGCAGATTTTAGAAGCTTACGGGAGAGGGCTTTTGTGAAGGATTTTCCAGAAATTGAAGGATTCTTGAAGGATTGAAGTGTGGAATTGGAATTATAGCTTGGAATTGATGATTCCTAAGCTTGAAAGGTTAGTTTTAATCAAGTTCTTGAAGTGTTCTTGATTTGGTTTTATAGAAACTGAAATTTGTACATTTCAGTTATGATTATGTGTTTAAATGGTTTAATACTTCCATTAAGTCATGCTAACAAGGACTTAACTCAAAAAAATGGAAGTAGATTGCTATTTATGATGAATTTGAAGTTTTAAGGTTGTTAGAACTAAGAACCCTAATTCTTCATTTTGATTGATTTAGTTGTTTTGAATGGTTGAAAACCTTGTTAAAGTATAAGGTTTTAGCCTAGAAACAAACCCCAAACGATTAAGGACTGGATTAAGGACTTAATGGGCTAAAATTGCGTGCTACAGTGCACAAATCGCGGCTGGACAGGAGACCTGCGCAGGCGCCAGGCGCGGTGCGCCCAAGCCCTGGCGGGGTGCGTCCAGGCGCAGTGCGCCCTGTCCTAGGCGTGGTGCGCCTCTAGGCAGGGGCCAGGCAGGGGATCAAAAATGCTAACTTTCGTTTGGCTTGTCCGTTTTAGCTCAAACTTGAACCGTAGGCTCGTTATGGTCTGAAAAGTTTGGGAAAATTTTTATATTGAGTTTTCGACCCCTCGGGGGCACTGTAGATCGATTCGAATGCCTCGGTGAATAGTAAAATTCATAAAAAGTTAGTAAACGGAAAGTTTATTAACTAGGCATTGTTTATAATGATATTGTATTGAACTCTATTGTATTAGAGTCAATTGAAATAATTATTAACCTATTATCATTTGATATATAAATGAATATATAGGTATGGGACAAAACGGTTGTGGTGCACGCAAAGGCAAGAAACAACCGGGATTTAAATACAGCTAGCATCAAGGTGAGTAATCTCACTGATATCATATGTGATATATGATGATTGAATTGTTACAGGTTGAAACAGCTTCGAGGGACGAAAACGACAAGTGTAAAATATATGTAAAAGACAAGACCAGATAAGCCGTGAGTCATTGCGATGACAAGAACGGAGTTGTGAGTCAATACATATATATATACACTATGATATGACAAGACCAGATAAGCCGTGAGTCTGATAAAGACAAGAACGGAGCTGTGAGTCAACAATAATGACATGACAATACCAGATAAGCCGTGAGTCTATTATAGACAAGAACGGAGCTGTGAGTCAGTCAATATTAATGGTACGACAAGACCAGATAAGCCGTGAGTCTATAATAGACAAGAACGGAGCTGTGAGTCAAACCTATATCAGACAATACCGGATAAGCCGTGAGTCATTTCGATGACAAGAACGGAGCCGTGAGTCTAGGCAACAACGGGTAAACCCGTGAGCCATAATTAATATTCTAGGTGCGGCCTTCGGGCTATGATATTCTGGTGCGGCCTATACGGCTATGATTATGGATGTTATATCCAACAGGTGCGGCCTACATGGCTATGACATTATTATATGGAAACGGTGCGGCCTTATGGCTATGATTTCGGGTTGTTGAACCCAAACTGGTGCGGCTTTCGGGCTACGATTCATACGATGGAAATGTTTTGGTACGGCTTGTATAGCCATGACAAATGATATGACTTATATAGTCATGATAAATGGTATAGTCAAATATGACTAAGAAAGATGGGACGGAAATAGTACAGACTTGACATGATTGGTATGCAAATAACAGACAGAATATGATAAAGTGTATAATTATCGGATGTGATTCGAAAATCACATGATATCACGATTCGGCCGGTAAGGCTATGCAGTAGGAGATGAAATCCTAAGATACATACGATTAGCCGGTAAGGCTAGCAGTCTGGGTCCGATATCCAGACCTATATACACGTTTGGCCGGAAAAGGCTATAAAACGGGATTTGATATTGACAGATGAAATGATAGATATATGTATCATATATAAAGGATTATATATGGATGTACTTATTATACACGTTATTTGCAGATATGATTACTCACTGAGCTTTGTAGCTCATACCGTTTGTTAATGTCCCTGCAGGTTAGCATGATACTGATAGGGGACAAGATAGAGTCCGTGACTTCGGAGTGAGACTCATAGATGCTGTAGTAGCAGCCCGGCTTCAAAGGAGATTATGGTATTATATACTCTCCTTGATACACTTGTACCCGTTTTTATAAAAAAAAATACCCCTTTGTTATAGTTTTATGTATTAAAACCTTGGTTTTAAATGAAAAATTTTTCAGGGGTGTTTTGTTTTAAAAGCCGGGTGTTACAAGTTGGTATCAGAGCCGTGGTTTAAGTGAACTAGGTGTCTATAGAGTAGATTCCTGGACTTAAACCCTGAGATAGTAGACATGATGCATAGTTAGGTGTATATAGATGTTATTATACATATATAACCTAACTGTTGCTAACTTCTGACGTATAAGAAGTATGAACTGTGAATCTTCTTGGAAGACATTTAGGGCGCGAAGCTATAGGAAATGGATCAAACTTTTCTCAAGACTCCGTTGTATGAGGAGCAAAAAGGGGACGAATAGCGGAAATCCACATGATGAGCAATGTTAGCTGATGTGGACAGATAAAGAAATCAGTTGCTCACCTTGGTTGATATTCAAGGTGAAAGAACAGTAGTTGAGATTACAAGAAAAGCAGAAAATATTAGTGGACTTCTCAGAAGAAGTTAAAACGAATTAGGTCTAACCTTAAATGGAAGGGACCAGAACGAAAAGATGATGTGATATAAGAAGTGCAGGAAAAGCACTCAGAACATTGTAGAGTTGAGACTCTACCTTTGACATGCTGAAATTGCAGGAAATGGGAGCAAATTGCTCGAGTTTATTGTATGGGACGGAAGTGGTTCCAGCGTGGAACTATAGATCACTTCTTTATGAAATACTCACATGCTAAATGTGGAGTAACGGGTGATGAACCCAGGAAAGAAAGAAGAAATGAATGGTTAGAAAGGACCAGTGGTATCTTGAGCATTCCAGCAGATTGTGGAAGAAGCTCGTGAGGAGACTGATATGATCTCCGATAAAATTGTTCAAAATATAACACGTGTATGTTATAATTGATCCAGGAAGCTATGCTTTGGATCGGTGACACTGATGTCTTGCTTGAATATTTCATCAACGATTTTGTTTGAAATTTTGGAAACAGCTATAGCAGATAGCTAGTATGTTCTAGATATTGAACACTTGGAAAGTAGTCTGCCTAGGATTTACCGGACCATTTTTCCCTATAAATCTAAAGCTGATGACTACCATTGAATCTGAAGCAATTATGCTTATGAATTGGTTAGCAATGAATTATGCTACCATGAATTGTAGAAATAAGAATAGTATGGTTCTTAAAACAGAAATGAAATGGATGGAAATCCATGGTAAATGACTATTGTTGAGAATACCGGTTATTTCCTTTGCTTAAACTCGGATAAGAGTTAGTAAAAGAATGATGTTGTAATTGGCATACATGGTATTGGCCAAGATAAATAAAGCAGTGATAGTAGTGTACTACTTTAAATAAATTCTCGGATGTTTCTTTTGAAAAGAACTTCCAGGATTTCTGCCAGATTGGCGAGAAGAGTTTATGATAAAGCTGATTTTGGGAGCCGTTTTTGATATATGGGCTCTTTATTGATTTGCATCCGTAGAGATGGCAGAGTTGGAAAATAACTAGAAGAAATTTTTGTATTAGGGTCTCTTATAACCGTATGTGTCATCGTATGGAGTCCTATCTTGTTTGAAAAGAAGAAAGACAAATTAATACATATGTGCATTGACTACTGAGAATCTGATATTCTCGAAACCAGATCGGAAATGAGGTACATTTGTACTAGATGTTGGAGTTATTTCACTGATTTAAGTGATATGTAATTCTCCAAGTATGAAAATTTGACTAAAGAAGTTTGATTCTTTGGGCATGTTAATAATGCCAAAGATGATAAAGTAGATCTAGTGGGAATGATACTGTGATAAGACAGAAACCGCCTTGGAATCTGACTT
Organism: Cichorium intybus; assembly: GCA_023525715.1. Taxonomy (NCBI): domain Eukaryota; kingdom Viridiplantae; phylum Streptophyta; class Magnoliopsida; order Asterales; family Asteraceae; genus Cichorium; species Cichorium intybus. Next base: position 56,637,746 of record CM042017.1, on the reverse strand, counting down.
AAATTAGTAGTAGTTCCTTGGATTGGCGGGTTACTAAAGGAGAGTTGTAGAAAACTGCTCCTTGACAGATGTTCAGTTGACTAAGGTTGACTAATAAAAGTATAAAGTCTGAGTGGTAGAAAGACCACAGGCATCTTGTAAAGGTTTGGAATAAACCTTGTGTGAGACTCTGATGTGAGCATTGATGCTAAGCGGAGAAGATAAATTGGATTATAGAAATGCATCCAGAGTTGACTGTAGATGCATGATATTGCAGTAGCAATTATGATTTGGCATTGAAGCTTTGGAAACACTATCGATATAGTGTAAAGCTTACTGTTTGTATGGATCATAAAAGTTTGAAGTACTTAATTGATCAAAAAGCAGCTGGATATGAGATAGCAAAGATAGATGGGTTACTTAAAGACTTCAGGTATGAAATCCTGTACATCTCGAAAAGGACAGATGTGGCTATAGATGCCTTGAATTAGAAAGAGTATCTTTTGAAAGATACAACCACATGCGTGAGTGTGGCAAATTGATTACCTGAACTGATTCGGGTAGCACAGAAAGATGTGTGCAAGTCTGAAAATGTGAAAAATTGAATAAATGATTGAATATTAGCAGAAGCTAGTTGGAAAATCACAGCGATCTAAACCCTTGGTGGTTGTGAATGTGGATTCCAAAGCAAAGTGGAACATGACGATCATCTTGAAAAGATGTATTTTGTATTAGATGTGCAGTATACCTGGAGCAATACCAGACTGGATAGGTCGATAAAACCTATGTGTTGGTGGCCGGGACAGAAGAAAGATATTGAAAGACAAGTGAAAAGTGTTTGACTTGTGTGTAACCACAGTCAAATCATTAGAAGCATACGGAAAATGTAACCGTTGTTAGTCCCAAAGAAGAAAAAAAAGGGGACGATATTATCATAGACTTTGTAATAAAGTCTCTGCAAGTACTTTATATTGACGAACAAAGCGACTTAGTGATGAAGACTCGAGAAGATGTGCTTGAAATTGCACAGAAGATTCTAGTAGAAGATGAGAAAATTTTCTATCTCTGATAGAATTTGCAAGAAATAGCAGCATACACGCTTGTAGTTTGATGACTTGTATGAAGAATGGTATGGAATACCGTGATATCCTTCGATTTTTGCAATGAAGATGTGGCAAAGCTGTTGACTAGATCCTAGTTTGTTACACAAACTGAAGAAAATACCTGACAGGTATGAACGCAATTGAAGAATGGTTAAGAAATTATAAAGTGGTGTGTGAATCGCCGAGTATAAGCCTTTAAAATTTCAAGTAAAGGAATATAGTAGTGCGAAAAGTAATCCTTTGGAAAGGTGAAAATTTGCTTGGGACGACAAGAAAGGAATTATGTAGTAATAATTTCAATAAGTACCTTATGATAAGATGAAGATAGTAAAGTAGATAAGGTAACCGGGACAACCGGAGGAAGGATATGCAACTGTGATTTAATCACAAGATAAGAAGACTAGTATGGTTAAGTGCTTAGGCAATACCATATAGATTCCGACATGACGTGGAAGACCGAAAGTAAAACAAAACGAGGATGACATACCCCCAACTCCTTGTATGATTTCGGGGACGAAATCTTTTGAAGGTGGGGAGAATTTGTAACGCCAAGACACTCTTTTTATGTAATATAATAAAAAGGGGTAAAATGGTCATTTTACCTTGGAAGGGTAAATTGGTCTTTTGGACAGAAAAGTATTTAGTTTGAAATAATATTTTGAGTTTTAGACTTAAAATGTTATAAAAAACTGATTTTTGGTCGTTTTACCACGAAAGGGTAATTTGGTCATTTGACCATGTGAAGGACCAAATATGCAAAATATTGTTGTTTGTGGCAAATGTATAAAGAATGAAAGTTTTATTGTAATAAAACTTGTTTATTGTGGCAAAAGTTCAAGAAAATGAACTTAAGGACTAAATTTGCAATTTCTGGAAGTATAAATAGTGGCAATGTTCTCCCATTTTGTGCAGATTTTAGAAGCTTACGGGAGAGGGCTTTTGTGAAGGATTTTCCAGAAATTGAAGGATTCTTGAAGGATTGAAGTGTGGAATTGGAATTATAGCTTGGAATTGATGATTCCTAAGCTTGAAAGGTTAGTTTTAATCAAGTTCTTGAAGTGTTCTTGATTTGGTTTTATAGAAACTGAAATTTGTACATTTTAGTTATGATTATGTGTTTAAATGGTTTAATACTTCCATTAAGTCATGCTAACAAGGACTTAACTCAAGAAAATGGAAGTAGATTGCTATTTATGATGAATTTGAAGTTTTGGGGTTGTTAGAACTAAGAACCCTAATTCTTCATTTTGATTGATTTAGTTGTTTTGAATGGTTGAAAACCTTGTTAAAGTATAAGGTTTTAGCCTAGAAACAAACCCCAAACGATTAAGGACTGGATTAAAGACTTAATGGGCTAAAACTGCGTGCTACAGTGCACAAATTGCGGCTGGACAGGAGACCTGCGCAGGCGCCAGGCGCGGTGCGCCCAAGCCCTGGCGGGGTGCGCCCAGGCGCGGTGCGCCCAGGCGCGGTGCGCCCAGGCGCGGTGCGCCCTGTCCTAGGCGCGGTGCGCCTCTAGGCAGGGGTCAGGCAGGGGATCAAAAATACAGCTAGCATCAAGGTGAGTAATCTCACTGATATCATATGTGATATATGATGATTGAATTGTTACAGGTTGAAACAGCTTCGAGGGACGAAAACGACAAGTGTAAAATATATGTAAAAGACAAGACCAGATAAGCCGTGAGTCATTGCGATGACAAGAACGGAGTTGTGAGTCAATACATATATATATACACTATGATATGACAAGACCAGATAAGCCGTGAGTCTGATAAAGACAAGAACGGAGCTGTGAGTCAACAATAATGACATGACAATACAAGATAAGCCGTGAGTCTATTATAGACAAGAACGGAGCTGTGAGTCAGTCAATATTAATGGTACGACAAGACCAGATAAGCCGTGAGTCTATAATAGACAAGAACGGAGCTGTGAGTCAAACCTATATCAGACAAGACCGGATAAGCCGTGAGTCATTTCGATGACAAGAACGGAGCCGTGAGTCTAGGCAACAACGGGTAAACCCGTGAGCCATAATTAATATTCTAGGTGCGGCCTTCGGGCTATGATATTCTGGTGCGGCCTATACGGCTATGATTATGGATGTTATATCCAACAGGTGCGGCCTACATGGCTATGACATTATTATATGGAAACGGTGCGGCCTTATGGCTATGATTTCGGGTTGTTGAACCCAAACTGGTGCGGCTTTCGGGCTACGATTCATACGATGGAAATGTTTTGGTACGGCTTGTATAGCCATGACAAATGATATGACTTATATAGTCATGATAAATGGTATAGTCAAATATGACTAAGAAAGATGGGACAGAAATAGTACAGACTTGACATGATTGGTATGCAAATAACAGACAGAATATGATAAAGTGTATAATTATCGGATGTGATTCGAAAATCACATGATATCACGATTCGGCCGGTAAGGCTATGCAGTAGGAGATGAAATCCTAAGATACATACGATTAGCCGGTAAGGCTAGCAGTCTGGGTCCGATATCCAGACCTATATACATGTTTGGCCGGAAAAGGCTATAAAATGGGATTTGATATTGACAGATGAAATGATAGATATATGTATCATATATAAAGGATTATATATGGATGTACTTATTATACACGTTATTTGCAGATATGATTACTCACCGAGCTTTGTAGCTCATACCGTTTGTTAATGTCCCTGCAGGTTAGCATGATACTGATAGGGGACAAGATAGAGTCCGTGACTTCGGAGTGGGACTCATAGATGCTGTAGTAGCAGCCCGGCTTCAAAGGAGATTATGGTATTATATACTCTCCTTGATACACTTGTACCCGTTTTTATAAAAAAAAATACCCCTTTGTTATAGTTTTATGTATTAAAACCTTGGTTTTAAATGAAAAATTTTTCAGGGGTGTTTTGTTTTAAAAGCCGGGTGTTACACTTAATTAATCCAATTAATCCCACAATTTATTCCAATTAATTACAAATTAATTTTTAATACCATTTCTAATTAATATATTATCAACATAATATATTAATAAACTATTTATTTATTTAAATTGATTTATTAATCAGATAATAAATCTCTCTCTCTCTCTCTCTCTCTCTCTCTCTTCTTGTTATTCTGTCAAACTGCCTGCTATGAGGGCAACCCAAATAGACTTTGCTACTATCAATCAGGTAAATACAAATTATCAGTCATGGCTTAGACACCTAATCCAATAGTCTCCCACTTGGACAAGTCTAGGACTATAATTGCCAGTTTACCTTCTAATTGATCAGCAAATTGTAGCTTCCAAAATGTCGCTGCCGAACTCTCACACAGTCAGTTCTGTCCAAAGATAAGTGATCATATGATCCTTCGTCCAACAAGATATTTTCCGGACTTGAGACATGGATTAAGATTAATCTCAGTCCGATACTCTGTTTCCTGATTTTTGATTTGCATATGACATAAGACTTCTAATTGAACACATCAATTTAGTCCTGGTTGGCCAACACTTTCAGTCAACTTCAAAATCATCGAGAGGCCTACAGATATCTGTTTTTCTAGCAGGGTGAAGTGACATCGCAGCGGTCGTCATGCGGTCAAAAATAAGAAAATACCTAACACGCACACTTAGCACAGTGGAAGTCAGGGTCGATCCACAGGAGTTACGTGGTCGAGACAGGTGACAGATTACCAACTGCAGTGTCACGCTACAGTCAGAGGACCTAGTTCCTAACTTTTAACAACTAATCCCAAAAAGCATAAAATAAAACAATTCCAAGCAAGCATGAACTAAACTAAACTACCAACCAAACCTTGTCACTTACTGAAATCAGAAGTATATCTGCATGTCAGAAGCAAACAAAGGCAAATCAATCATCAAACACAATTCAATCATTCCAAAAATCATTCACAAGCATATATACCGAAACACTAAGCAATTAATAGAAACCAAATGATTCTCATTAACCAAATCAGATCCAACAGGTGCAAAACAGTAACCAAACTTATTCAAAACAGAAACAAAGACTCAATGTCAATGGTTGTCACTCCCAAAGACACTAGCCACTATCACTAACTATTTAACTAATTGAAAATTAAAGATAAAAACATGAAAATACCAAAAGATGGTTTTTGAAGCTAAATCTCGGAGTTAAAGAGCCTTGGGGGTCGATTTCACACCAGGTCATCGCAAATTTTTTCGACCTAAAAGCCTCTATTTATAGTTGCAAAAATCTCGAGACCGCACCGCGCATAGGTGGATCCCGCGTCGCGCGTAGGGGTTTATCCCCGTTTTATCGGAATTTGAATTCTTTCCACCGCCTCATACCCGCGTCGCGCATTGATGAATTCCGCGGCGCGCATACGTCTTTTACTGATTTTGCCTTGATATTCAAACTTCTTCCAAATTGCACGCTTTTGGTCCCTGTTTTCATTATTTCTTTCCAAACAAGTGCTGGCACAAAAAGTGAGAATACCACGATGTATAAGATATAATTTCACTAAGAATAGGGCTCAACAACGACTAAAATATGTGATATTACTAGGCGTTGTCAAACACCCCACACTTGTGCCTTGCTTGTCCCCAAGCAAGAGAGTTTTTAATAGATTTTAACTAAGACTCAAACAATTTTTGACTGTGTTCAGTTTCAAAGCTTATTGCTCTAAGAGTTAGAGTGAAATAGTTCGTGAAAACATAATAAGAATGTTCTTTGGAATTCATGGCTTTCTAGAGAACCCTTGATTACAAATTTTCTGTCCACCATGAAGTGTACATACTCATTCAGATTCTAAAGGCCATAAAAGAACTATCCATGACTTTCGATGTCGTCTGTGTAGCGAGCTTTCAAAAATACCATCCCAGACTAGACGATCTTAGGTGGCAAGGTGCATAAGGCCCATCCATTTTAGACCTACCGGCTCGAACAACAAAGGTCACTGATTGACAATTTCTTCCTAAATTCCAATCCTAAAACAGTCCAATCTTCTAGACTCATAAAACTCAACTTATTTGACTAAACTAATAGCATGATTACAACTACATAGTATTTCTCGAAAAATACTAATGCTATAAACAATCACAAACTATTCATTTCAAAATTATAACCTGTTAAAATTTTGACAAAGTTGCTAAAATTTTAAAAATCGGTCATTTCCCGCAAAAATTTCAAAAACACTACTCTTTCGACCGTCCACACCCCACACTTAAAATCGTACAACGTCCCCGTTGTATAAAAATTATTTAGAACAAGGGAGAAAGAGTTACCCCTATGGACGGTAAACCGCTTGGTTGGTGCTCGGTGTCATAGTACAAATACAAACAAAAGGTCATCGATTTCACGTTCTGGAGTTGTAGCACAACAGTGAACACGCCGGTAGTCAAGACAAGTGGAGGGGGCACGGTGACCCCGCACTTGCTTGAAACAACTCCTCCAATTTTGGTATCGCATGAATGACTCACAAAAAGATTAAACACAAACAGAACAAGCAAATACTAAAGGAGAAAATTTACAACATATTAACTTTATGTGTTGCGGATAGCCGCGGCGCGTGATTGGAGAACGCGCGTCGCGGTAATTACGCGATTTGAAACTACCGTCAAATGGGAAATGACCGCGTCGTGCCTTATAAGAGTGCCACGGCACGATAATTTCAGCAGATTTGCCCAATTTGAAACACTCACAATAAGCATTCAACACAAAATCAACTAAATTTTATTACTTCCTAATGCCGTGAGGCTTATTATTTTTTCAACCCTAAACAAATTTTCCTAGAAATTATTAACAAATTGTTCAACTATTCCTAACCTAAAAATGCAAAAACAAATGTACCAAAAATTCAGAAACAATTACATCAATCCCCTTTTTAGTCATGGGCAGTATCGTCGTATTCTCCTTCTTCTGGATCCGTTTCTTCCATTGGTTCTTCCTCCTCCTCCCCTCTGAGTGGCGGCTGAGGTCTCGGCAGGGCATAATTGGTCTTTTCAAGAAGTGCAACAACACAATCATCTAACCAAAGAAGTTGTGTCTGTGTGTTCTCCGATCTCCTGTCCAGCTTATGCAATGCAAAAGATTGAACCTGATGCTCCCGCATGTGTGATTCCATACTCCTCTGGAGTGCTTTTACTTTGTTTGCGAGGAATCGGGACTCCATGGTAGCTGGTGATAGACCACGGGGTAGACTGGTGACTGACTTTGACCTCTTTCTAGGTGTAGACAGCTTGGACCGGAGCGCCGGGAAGGGCATGCTATCAACAGATGTGAGTCCATCGTCCACATAGATAACCTCCCGCAAGGTAGTCACAGGCGGGCAAAATGGGATTGGAGGTATAACCTCTAATCCATCAGTCGTGTGTGCAGATAGTAACACGTACGAGTCTGCCAATTGTGTGATAAAGTGCCCCCTCCCAATGCGATATATTTCATAGGCGCATGGGTTCTTTGTTTGAAGTAATCGGCAATGAAATACGGGATGTTACAAGTCTCAAGCATCCTCGTTGCTGCCCACATTAAATGCAATTCTCGGGGTAACACTTTCTCCTCATATGCGCGAGGCCACAGCATGGTTGTTATGAGCCAGTGTAACATACGGTGTGCTGGAAAATGCAAATGCATGTAACACTCCCAGACAGTATTTTCATGATACCGGGTGGAAGATATCGTGCTCCAATACTCAGCTGGTGAGAAAGAATCACCCGTGGTATGGATGGCTCGTCTGTGAAACGTCCCAAACACCGGTGTACGCGACTCCTCTTCTGTATATAGTCTAATGCGGTACCCGAATTCCCGTAAGGTACAACTACGATCGTGATTTCCCAGACGAAATCGAACCGTCTCCAAAGTATCCATGCCAGTCTGCTTGTGATCAAAATGATAGTTGGCAAGGAATTGCAGGAAGACCTCGCGATATACAGGTTCATTCAGTTGCATTGCGTTTTCAAGTGCCCTACAAGTGTAAGTTAGCTCCCCTACTTCGTAGCCTCCCTGGACTAGCCAGTCCTTTAGGTGATCCAGAATCCCCGATTCCCTGGTCAACTCCCAGTTGACCGTACGGGATCGCAGTACACGTTTATGTTGACACACGCCCCGGCGATTGAGAAAGCTAGCCGTACGTACTCTATTGGTTTGTGTAGTCAAAGAATTCCAATCAAGCGATTCAGAACTGCCGGATGAAGACTTAATGCCTGCAGAATGCATACAAAATTTATAATTAATGCACTGTCCAGCGTTCGACGCGGCGGGTGATAAGACATGCCGCGACACATCATACGAACATTCTTATTCCGCGTCGTGGTCTGTAACAGTCCGCGGTGCGGCGAACGAGTTCAACCCAAAAATCAACGATTATGTCTATTTTAAACCAGTTATCTTGAATCTAAGAATTCGGTTTTACAGAGTACAATAGCCTAAGCCTAATTTCAATATCAATTTTAAAAGACAATTGCTACATTACGATTTACATAGGCTTTTTGTCATAGTCCAAGACTTCAAAAGAAAAGAGAAGAAAGAGTATACTTATTTGATTCTGCTGGGAAGAATACGACGATGCAGGTGAGTAGATTGCACTAAAGATTTATCACGGTAAAGAATGCAACGAATTAAGTAGTTTGGATTATATACAAGTGTGAGAATTTTGGAATGGAGTTCAAACTCTGTTTTTGGTGCTTATCTCTAAATTCAAATTAAGATAAGACCGCGGCGCAGGAAGCTTCTATCCGCGTCGTGTATAAAAATCTGATTTTGATTATAATCGCGAAAACTCGACACGCGGCACGGATCCTAGGATCCCGCGTTGCGGTGTTGCAAAATTACCAAAATGACCCCACACTTGCTCTTTTCTCACAGTGACCTATTGAGTGTAATTGTTATTTATAAGACAGATGCAATTATACAAATGATGATCGCGTTGCCTCCCGACAAGTGCTAAGTTTAACGTTTTCAGCCGGACATGCACTTACCTGACTAATGACGTATACACAGGGTTGTCTGTCACGAATTCCACCGTTTCTACTTCCAATTTCTGAAATGTGCCTGAGATGACATAGGGTTTAAGTCTATGTCCATTGACTTTGAACGGTTGTCCGCCTTTGAAATCCCGGATCTTTATTGCACCATAATCTGTGAGACTAACCACTTCGTAAGGGCCATTCCACTTACTCCTTAGTTTCCCGGGAAACATCTTCAATCGCGAGTTGTACAGCCACACTTTTTGTCCAACTTCAAAAGTTTTCAACATAAGCTTAGCGTCGTGATACCGCTTCATTTTCAATTTGTACGTAGATGCATTCTCCTATGCTTCGTCTCGTAGCTCCTCCAACTCAGACAGCTGTAATTTCCGTTCTTTCCCATCTTCAGTGTAGTCCATATTAACTTGTTTGGTTGCCCATAAAGCTCGATTGGCGAGTTCCACAGGCAAGTGACAGCCCTTTCCATAAATCAACCGATACGGAGTGGTTCCGATCGGTGTCTTATAAGTAGTTCGGTATGCCCACAGCGCATCATCCAATCTTAGTGACCAATCTTTCATGTCGGGTTTGACAGTCTTTTGAAGAATTTCTTTTATTTGCCTATTAGACACTTCTACTTGGCCGCTCGTCTGAGGATGATAAGGTGTTGCAATCCGATGATTCACCCCGTAGTGCTTTAGCAGCCTTCCAAATTTAAAATTCTTGAAATGAGACACTCCGTCACTTATGATCACTCTTGGAACTCCATGCCTGCTGAAAATGTTTTTCTTTACGAATTTACACATAACATGGCGGTCATTCGTGCGGGTTGCCTCTGCCTCGATCCATTTAGACACATAATCCACTGCTACCAGAACGTAAACATAACCATGTGATGTGGGAAATGGACCCATGAAGTCAATTCCCCAGACATCGAAAATGTCCACTACCAAAATTGGGTTTAAAGGCATTTGATCTCTTTTCGATATGTTTCCCAGCTGTTGGAAGTTGAGGCATTCCTTAGCAGTTTTATGAGCGTCCTTGAAGATGGTTGGCCAATATAATCCAGATTCTAGAACCTTATACCCTGTCTTTTTACCGCTGAAATGCCCTCGACATGCTGATGCATGACAGTGTTCCAAAACCTCCTCGATTTTGCTATCAGGCACACATCGACGAATTATTTGATCCTCTCCTACCTTAAAAAGGTCAGGGTCATCCCAAATAAATCTCTTTGCATATATGCGGAACTGCTTTTGCCTTTGTTTAGTCCAATGTTTTGGTATTGCTCCCGTGGCCAGAAAATTCACATAGTTCGCGTACCATGGAGCTCCAGTAAGTTCCAGCAGCTGCTCATCTGGGAATGAATCTTTTATTACAGCTTCCAATCCTTCTGCTGGCAGTCGAGAAAGATGATCCGCCACTACATTCTCTGCTCCCTTCTTGTCTTTGATTTCTACATCGAACTCTTGCAGCAGAAGTATCCACCTGATTAATCTTGGTTTAGACTCCTTTTTCGCAAGCAAATGTCGAACAGCGATGTGGTCAATGTAAACAACCACCTTGGATCCCCAAATATATGATCAGAACTTGTCTAGCGCAAATACTACAGCAAGTAATTCTATTTCGGTAGTTGTATAATTTAATTGGGCTTCAGAAAAAGTTTTACTAGCATAGCAAATAACTATTGGTTTCCGGTCAACCCTTTGGCCTAATACTGCACCAACGGCATAGTCACTAGCATCACACATTATTTCAAAAGGTTGGGTCCAATCAGGAGGTTTTAGAATGGGAGCCTCGACCAATTTATTTTTTAAAATGTTAAATGCTTTTACACATTCTTGATCAAAAATAAATGGTGCGTCTTTCAACAGAAGACCACAAAGAGGTTTGGACATAGTACTAAAATCCTTAATAAATCTACGATAAATACCGGCATGACCTAGAAAAGACCTAACCCCTTTTACGGATGTCGGGGGTGGCAATGTGGAAATAACCTTAACCTTAGCACTATCTACCTCAAATCCTCTCTCAGAGACAACATGCCCTAAAACTATTCCTTCTCTAACCATGAAATGACTTTTCTCCCAAGAAAGCACCAGATTAGACTCAACACATCTTTGTAATACCTTTTCCAATTAACTCAATCAGGCTTCAAATGTTGATCCGAAAATCGAGAAATCGTCCATGAAGATTTCCAAAGCGTCACCAATCGTTTCGGAGAATATCGCCATCATACACCGTTGAAATGTAGTGGGAGCATTGCACAGCCCGAATGGCATTCTGCGAAACGCAAAAGTACCATATGGACATGTGAATGTGGTCTTTGCTTGATCCTCCGGGTGAATGGCAATCTGATTATACCTAGAATAGCCGTCCAAGAAACATTAATACTTCTGTCCAGCTAACTTTTCCACGATCTGATAGATGAATGGTAATGGAAAATGATCCTTAGATGTAGCGGCATTGAGTTTCCGGTAATCGATACATACTCTCCATCCAGTCACGGGCCTTGTGGAAACTTTGTCACCATCCTTAGTATCCACAACAGTTATTCCAGATTTCTTTGGCACTATCTGTGTCTGGCTAACCCATTCACTATCATAGATCGGATATATGATCCCAGCATCCAGCCACTTTAGAACTTCCTTTTTCACAACTTCCTTTAAATTTGGGTTCAGTCTTCTCTCTGCGTGTCTCTAGCAGGTTTAGCTTCTTCTTCTGTGATGATTCGATGCATACATGTGGTTGGACTAATTCCTTTTGAATCTGCGATTGTCCAGCCAATAGCCTCCTTATGCTTGGAGAATATCTTGAGTAATTCCTTTTCTTGTTCCTCTGTCAAGTTTGCTGCTAAAATCACTGGCAAAGTATCCTTTTCTCCTAGAAATGCATACTTTAGATGAGCTGGTAGTGGTTTCAATTCCAACTTCGATGGTTCCTGCAATGATGGTTGTAACGTCTTGGGAATCTCTGTCGGTAGCTTCTCTATGTGCGTGCATTCCTCATACTCCATGCCTCTGTCCCTCTCTGCTGCTTCTTCTTGCTTTTCCTACTCAGTCTCTCCTTCTTCTTGAGTCTCCATCACCTCTTGCTGCAGCACTTATGGCGTATACTGCTGTACTAACTCATCTATGATGTCCACCTGCTAGCATTCTTCATCCTCCATGGTATTACCTTTGGCATTAAAAATGTTGATCTTAGTTTGCCGATGCCCAAAGGAAATCCCCATCTCCCCCGTACGACAGTCGATGTTTGCATTAGCCGTGGCCAAGAAAGGTCGCCCTAAGATAATTGTCGGTTGCTCTCCATTGGCCCCCTGACGGGTATCCAAAACTAAGAAATCCGCTGGGTAATAGAAATCTTTCACCTTGATGATGACATCTGACAACATTCCCCTGGGAATCTTTGTAGACTTATCAGCAAGCTGAAGAATTACATCCGTAGATCTTAAAGTACCGAAGTCATACTTGTCAAAAAGCTGTCCCGGTAAAATGTTCACACTCGCGCCTAAATCTAACAGAGCTCTCTTAATGTGCACGTCACCTAAGTCAACAGAGATAAGAGGAACCACAGGATCCTTCATCTTGGGAGGCAATGCATCCATTAAAATAGAACTTACATTCTCAGACAAACTAATCATTTTAGGCAAACGGGACAAGATATGCTTCTTGTGAATGCACATATCCTTGAGAAACTTTGCATAAGCAGGGACTTCCTTGATAAGTTTAACTAATGGAATGTTAAGCTTGATTTGACTAAACAGTTCCCACATATCTTCCGCCTGCGGTCCCTTCTTCCCATATGGTATTTTCTCTGGCTTTTCCAAAGCCGTGGGGAAAGGAACTGTCCCACTCGTTTCCCTCTTATCCCATGTACTTGTTTGTTTCTTCTGCTTTGCTTGTTCCTCCTTCCCATTTTTCTTTTCCTTTTCCAACTCTTCTTTCATATCAAAAATTATTTCTACATCACTATCCTCTTCTGCTGGTGGAGCTGTAACCTTGTTATCCACTTTCTTCCCGCTCCTAAGCGTGATGACCTCATTCACTTGCACTTTCGACGGTTGTGTCTTCTCTTGTGCTCTATCTTCCTCCATCTTAATGATCAACTCCCCTAGCCTCAGAATTGCTTTTGAATTGGCATCCTCCACTTCCTGAAGCTTAACTAACATTCCAAAAATTTCCTACATGCCAATGTTCATACTTCCTACTGGAGGTGTAGGTTGCATCTGTTGCTGTCTCACTGGTGGTTGCCTTGCTTCTCGTTGCTGATTGTTTCTGAATGGTCGCGGTGTATTTTGGAATTGACCATACCCATGCACTTGACTAATTTCCTCATGAGTCATTGAACACTCATTGTGATTATGTCCTATTTCCCCACATGTATTACATATAACTTGACCATGCAATACATATGCTCCCTTCTCTTGTTGAAACCTCGCAAGCATTAGATTAAACTTCTTAGTCACAGCGCTGAGCTCCTTCTGAATTTCTGTCTTCCACTTGTTTTCTGCTTCAATGTTTACTACGTAGACTGTATTATCCTTCATGGATCCACTGACCTTAGATCCTAAGCTCAACTGCTCTAAGAACTTCCAGGCATCGTCTGGCTCTTGCCACATAAATGTCCCACTTGATGAGGCATTTATCATTGCTTGATGCGTCTCATTTACTCCTTCAAAGAACAATTTCACTAACTGCCATTTGGGAACCTCATGGTGCGGACAGGAACACAATAACTCCTTTAATCGATCAAACGCTTCATGAAAAGCCTCGCCAGGCTTTTGCTGAAAGTCTTGAATTGCGCGTCTAACTTCTGTGGTCTTACTGACTGGATAGAATTCTTGTAGAAACTTTGCCTTAAGTTGGTGCCAACTAGTGATACTATTAGGTGGAAGAGATGTGAACCAGTATTTGGCCTTATCTTTTAAGGTGAAAGGAAATAATCTTAACCTAAAAATATCCCTACTGGTGTGTCTAGGAGTATTAGCATTTGCGATAGCTATGAACTTATACAAGTAGTTGTATGGATCATCAGTCTTATAACCTCTAAATTACGTTAATATTCCTATTAACTTGGGCCTAATTTCTACTTGAGATTCTATATCATCAGGAATGTAGATGGGCGACGAGTCATCGTACTCCTGTGGCTGGAATTGCGATGCAACCGATTGCCCCCTCGGTTGTGCAAAATACAAGGGTTAAGCAGGATTACCGTAAAAGTGATGATCATTATGTCTCTGTTGACCTTGTAGTGATTGGTGTATCTGTGGTCTTCTCGGAGGTCCCCGACCTCGGTCCCATGGTTGTTGTGGTGCTGGTGGAACCCATCCTTCGTCTTCTTCATCATACCTCTACTCAGTCTCTTGATACTGGTACTGTTTCTGCGGTGGTTGTTGTGGATATTGTTGCTGCGGTGGTATAGGTTGGAATGTGGTTTGTGGTTTAAAAAGTACTGGTGCTGGTTGTCAAATTGGTTGGGAAATGGGTGTCTGCTGTCTAGATACTAGGATGCCATCACGGGTCGGCGCTCCCCAAGACATGGCAGATGTAAATGGGTTTGTGGATTGAGGTTGGGATAAAGGTTGAAATAGTGGAATCAACGGCAGAGTGCATGCTGGTATAGGTCCAGGGCTGAAGCTGCACCACCAGTAGCACTCGTGCTCCCAATGTGAAATTCTGAAACCGAGGGAATAAATGACATCCCCGTTGCCTCACCCGAGGGTTCCTGGGCAACACTCACTATACTACTACTGACATTACTAAAACTCATTGTATTTAAACGCCTACGTGCACGGATCTTGCGCGCAGTTCGCTCAATCTCTAAGTCAAAATGCAAAGGGGATAATTGCTCACCCTTACGGGTACGCATGCACTAATGCAACACGCCCGAAAAATCAAAAATCAAAAACTAAAAAGTCCTACAAATCACCTATTCTCAAGCTCACAACTCCCCGGCAACGGCGCCAAAATTTGACATCGCAGCGGTCGTCATGCGGTCAAAAATAAGAAAATACCTAACACACACTTAGCACAGTGGAAGTCAGAGTCGATCCATAGAAGTTACGTGGTCGAGACAGGTGACAGATTACCAACTGCAGTGTCACGCTACAGTCAGAGGACATAGTTCCTAACTTTTGACAACTAATCCCAAAAAGCATAAAATAAAACAATTCCAAGCAAGCATGAACTAAAATAAAATACCAACCAAACCTTGTCACTTACTGAAATCAGAAGTACATCTCCAAATCAGAAGCAAACAAAGGCAAATCAATCATCAAACACAATTCAATCATTCCAAAAATCATTCACAAGCATAAATACCGAAAAACTAAGCAATTAATAGAAACCAAATGATTATCATTAACCAAATCAGATCCAACAGGTGCAAAATAGTAACCAAACTTATTCAAAACAGAAACAAAGACTCAATGTCAATGGTTTTCACTCCCAAAGACACTTGCCAATATCACTAACTATTTAACTAATTGAAAATTAAAGATAAAAACATGAAAATACCAAAAGATGGTTTCTGAAGCTAAATCTCGGAGTCAAAGAGCCTTGGGGGTCGATTTCACTCCAGGTATTCACTAATTTTTTCGACCTAAAAGCCTCTATTTATAGTTGCAAAAATCTCGAGACCACGCCGCGCATAGGTGGATCCCGCGTAGCACGTAGGGGTTTATCCCCGTTTTATCGGAATTTGAATTCTTTCCACCGCCTCATACTCGCGTCGCGTATTGATGAATTCCGCGGCGCGCGTACGTCTTTTCCTGATTTTGCCTTGATCTTCAAACTTCTTCCAAATTGCACGCTTTTGGTCCCTGTTTTCATTATTTCTTTCCAAACAAGTGCTGGCACAAAAAGTGAGAATACCACGATGTATAAGATATAATTTCACTAAGAATAGGGCTCAACAACGACTAAAATATGTGATATTACTAGGCGTTGTCATGAAGGAACGAATAAGCTTTGACTCATATGCTTATATCTTTTACCAAGCAAATCGCTCACGACAACACGTTTTATAACATCGAGTTACCGATGCGTTTTCGTATTATCAATGAACAATTGCCTTGCAAATTATAACTCATATGTCTCCGCTTCAAGATCATAAGATGTTATCGTCTCAAAATTGCCCGTGATATAATCCATGAAGCAATTCTTTGAGCGTGGGTTTATCCAATACTCAAATCTCTATTTTCTAACTACTCATGAACGTTGCAGCAATGCCCGTTGCTATTTCTAACTCCTTAGACAGTCTACAATCCAATTTATGACAGTCTTGATTCACTACTTACTTCCTAAAGTATGAGCGACTATGGATATTTGAATAATCACATTATTCGGGAAGTAAAACATGCAAAATTGAAACACAATGATAAACAATTGACAAATAGCAATACACAATGCTCATCAATAATTCTCTATTATTAAATCACCGAAAGTCAATTACATTTACATTGTTACAAGTTTCATATAACTATCTAATTACTAAAAACTAATATCATCTCTCAATCCAATACTCCTAGCATGTTGATTGTGCTTGATCTTACCCAGTGCCTTTGTCAAGGGATCTGCAGGATTCTCATCAGATGATACCCTCTTTACAATGAGGTGACCTTCTTAACCCTATGCCAGATGTAGTGGTACTTTCAGTCGATATATCTGGACTTTCCATGATCTCTCAATTCCTTTCTCAAAGCAACCGCTCCTTCGTTATCGCAGAAAACTTCCATAGGCTCTTGAATGGTCGGGACTACTCTGAGGTCACCGATGATGTTCTTCAGCCAAGCCGCTTCCTTCGACGCTCCACTAGCAGCTATGTACTATGATTCACACGTAGAATCAGCCACCATCTCTTGCTTGGAACTCTTCCAAGTAACCGCTCCACCATTTAAAAGAAATACCCAGCCCGACTGAGACCGACCGTTGTCTCTATCTGTCTGGAAGCTGGCGTCAGTGTACCCACTTACTTTCAATGTATCAGTGCCACCAAGGACTAGAACCGTGTCCTTCGTCCTTCACAAATACTTGAGAAAATTCTTTATAGCTATCCAATGAGCTCTGCCAGGGTTTCCGTGATAACAACTGACCATGCTCAAAGCAAAGGACACGTCAGGGCGAGTACATTTCATAGCGTACATGATCGACCCTACCACCGAAGCGTAAGGTACCTGACTCATGCCAACTATCTCTTCATCTGTACTCGGGCTTTAAGTCTTACTCAATTTTGCATTGCTCTGGATAGGCAGCTCTCCCTTCTTGGAATTTTCCATACTAAACCTTTTTAGTACCTTATCCAGGTATGTACTTTGACTAAGTCCAATTAGTATCTTCTTTCTATCTCTAAATATTCTTATCCCGAGAATATAGGCTACTTCTCCAAGGTCTTTCATGGCGAAACACTTCCCTAGCCAAGACTTAACATCTTGCAAGGTTGGAATGTCGTTTCCCATGAGCAGTATGTCATCGACATATAGCACCAGAAAAGTGACTATACTCCAGAAAAGTGACTATACTCCCACTACCCTTGACATAGACGCATGACTCATCTTCGCTCCTAGAGAAACCAAACTCTTTGACTTTCTCATGGAAGCAAAGATTCCAGCTGTGAGAAGCTTGTTTCAATTCGCAGATTGATTTCTCAAGCTTACACACCTTATTAGAATACTTTGCATCCACAAAACCCTCTGGCTGATTCATGTAAACATCCTCAGCCAACTTCCTGTTAAGGAAAGCGGTTTTGACGTCCATCTGCCAGATTTCATAGTCATGAAACGCAGCTATGGCGAGCATTATCCTAATGGACTTTATCTTAGCCACTGGTGAGAAGGTCTCATCATAGTCAACCCCTAAGGTTTGAGTAAAGCCTTTCGCAACCAGTGGAGCCTTAAAGGTGTACACCTTTCCATCCATGTCGGTCTCCTTCTTGAAGATCCAATTGCACCCAACTGTCTTTCGACCTGGTACATTGTCAACCAAATTCCAAACTTGGTTCTCATACATAGACTTGATCTCGCTGTCCATTGCCTCTTTCTATTTAGCAGCCTCAGGGCCTGACACTGCTCCCTTGTAGCTAGCTGGCTCATCCAAATTTACCAGTGTCCTATCACTGACAAACATGTCAGCATCCGTAGTTGTATGGAAACCATAAAACTCGGGTGGCATGATAACTCTACTGGAGCGTCTAAGAGGTAACGAATTATCTGTTGGACCAACAGGAACTTATTCCTCTTGTTAGGTGCTAGTTTCTTCTAAGGTTCCATCATTAGATGACTCTTGAATCTCTTCAAGGTCAATGGTACTCCCACTGTCCTCTTTGAATATGAGCTCTCTCTCTCTCTCTCTCGAAAGACTCCTCGTCGTGCTACAAAGACCACGTCCTCGCTCGGTCTGTAGAACAAGTATCCAAAAGACTGTTTCGGGTATCCAATGAATATACACCTCTCACTTCTAGCTACGAGTTTGTCTTGAGTCTATCATCTTACGAAAGCCTCATAACCCCAGACTTTGATATGTGCTAATGAGGGAAATTTCCCTATCCATATTTCATGAGGTGTTTTGGCAACCTTTTTAGTATGGACAAGGTTGAGGATGTGGGCAGCAGTCTCTAAGGCATACCCCCAAAAGTGGATAAGAAGAGAAGCTCGACTCATCATGGAATGAACCATGTCCAATAGGGTTCGGTTACGCCTCTCAGCAACACAGTTCAACTGTGGTGTTCTAGGAGGTGTCAACTGTGAAACAATTCCACATTCCTTAAGATAGTCGATGAACTCGATACTAAGATACTCACCGCCTCTATCGGACTAAGCATCTTTATCTTCCTGCCTAATTGATTCTCTACTTCATTCTTGAACTCCTTGAACTTTTCAAAAGTTTCTGACTTATGCTTAATTAAGTAGATATACCCATATCTGCTATAATCATCAGTAAAAGTAACGTAGAACCAATTGGCATCTCTTATGGTTGATCTGAAGGGTCCACACACATATGTGTGTATGATATCCAACAGACCTTCACCTCTTTCACAAGTCCCTGTGAAAGGTGATTTTTTCATCTTTCCCAAAAGACAAGATTCACATACATTATCCGACTTGAGGTCGAATGATTCCAACACTCCATCCTTTTGGAGTTGGGCGATGTGTTTCTTGTTGATGTGCCCAAGATGACAATCCACAAGCATGCCTTTTCTACACCGTTAGAAGAATCAATATATAATACATTATTGCTTAAATTGTCTACACAAGTTACAGTTTCATACACACCATCACAAGGTAAAGCTTCAAATATAAAGACACCATTCTTATATACGGAAATTAAACCATTCAAATTATCAAAAGAATACTTAAAACCTTGTTTAAACAATGCATGAAAATAAATAATGTTTCATGCCATATCTGGCGAATAGCAACAATTTAAAAGATCTAACTAACATCACTACTTATTGCCCATGATCAAGTTTATTCTCCCGTGCTCCAACTCCCTACTTTCCTTTAGGCCCTACAAATCAGAACAAATGTGAAAACCACATCCTGTATGAAGGACCCAAGAACAAGAAGATGATGAGTTCTTAGAGATAGTATATATACTTGCCGACGATGGCTTCACTTTGCCATTCTTGATGTCCTGCAAGTATTTGGGGCAGCTTCTTTTCCAATGGCCTTTCTCTTTGCAAAAGAAGCAGTCGGCCTCCTTGGGGTTTGGGACATGAGGAATAGAACTAGGCCTGAATCTCGGACCATTACTGGATGACCCGACTTGAGCCTTGTCCTTCCAATTCTGGTTGGGAGGACCTTTCCTCTTCCCTGCCCAATAGCCATGACATGAGTGTTTATGGAAGGTACACTTTTACCCTTCAGCCCGTCTTCTGCAGTTTGCAGCATGTTCTATAGTTCAGCCAAGGTGGTCTGAGTGTTGTTCAAATGATAAGCCAATATGAACTGATCATAACAACTCGGAAAGGAGTTAAGGTCCCTATCAATGGCCAGCTCCTCGTCGATCTGCATATTTAGCTTCTAAAGCCTCTCTACATATCTCTGCATCCTTTGCACGTGGGTGTAGACAGACTCTCCATCCTTGAGCTTACAAGCTATGAGGGCTCGGACTACCTCATACTTCTCCTGACAAGCTCGCTTGCGGAACTTTTCCGCAAAGTCCATGTTCATCTCATATGGCCAGTAGTCCTCGTAAAACCTTTTCAATCTGGGAACCATTGTAGCAACCATGATGCAGGCCACTTTAGTTGCATCATCATAGTGTTTCTTGTACGAGGCATATTCCTTGAGAGTAGCTGTGTCCGGGTCAACTTCAATAAGCTCTTTGTCAAGGACATACTATTTGTCCTCATACCTCAAAGCCATTTTATGTTTCTGATCCAATCATTGTAGTGTGCCATCCAAAGTCACTTTGTAGCATAATGAGAGGATGGAAGTGACGTTGTTGTTGTTGGAGTGGGGTGCGGGTTGGGGAGCAGAAGCATCACCTGACGAAGACATCTATAAAAGAAAGTAGTTTTAATTAGATATATATTCCTTAATATTAACCCAAGAATAATTATTAAGGCTAGGACCCAACTATATAATTCACAACTTAGAAGAGGGATGTCGTAATCTAATTGTAAATTTTACAAAGGTGGTGAATGACGATTCACCAATTCCACTGCGAAAGATAATCATATTAAGTGAAATTCCTAGATCTTTGAGATTTATTGAACTGTTAAATAGCATGTTTAATCACGGACTATACTCTTCCGTTTGTGACTGGGATGCCGAGGATCACAAACAAGATGTAAATAACCATGCAAATTAGCTTGGTAACCTCAATGTCGTTTATCATCTCAAATTGATGTGTCGGTAAACCACACGCGCTCCATCAACAATGATGAATTTTGAGATACCCATTACTACTCTTTACCAGTCCCTATTAGTGTGCCGGTAAACCACACACACTCCACTAATGACCAATAAAGTGTAATGTGCAATTTCATGGGTTAGAATATCTTTCATATTTTTTCTAAAGTAACTAGATTTAGGATTTTTATAAAATTGGTTCTAGTACTTTGATTAATAACATTATACTTTTAATGAAATTAAGCGGTCCTATCAAACCCATTCTGCTAACGACCCTCTACTGATCAAGGGAGCGGTGGGTGAGAGTAGACACCCACTCAACCACCATTTTATAGGCAGTTTCCTTATACCCTCCTTATAGACCAGCTTCGTGAATGAGTCATACTAGCGATTTGACTGACCAATTCTTATACATATAGGTATTAACTTTTAATAATAATATATATAAGATGTATTTTAAACTTTTAAAATATTATTGGTTTAACTATTTAAATTTTCAAAAATTAACTTTTAATTTAAATTTAAATTTAAACGTTAATTGATTTAATAGTTATCTTTTAATTAAACAATTAATTAAACAACTAAATCAGATAGGGATCACAAATTAATCAAATTAGTTTAATCCTATCCTTTAACCCACTAAAATCGAAAACACATAAGGATTTAAGGTTATCCATTTATTAATTAATCACAATTACAAAAAATAAAAAAACCTTCTAAAACCCTAAGGGCTATTTTTACAAATTAGGGTGGGGAGGGGATATGGTTTCGAAAACCCTAACCCCCAAATTGATTTGGCCATAATTAGGGTGTGGATTCAATAAACCCTATTTAAGGTATAACTATTATAGCAGTTCAAACAGAAAACAACCAATAGCTCTGATACTACTGAAAGGTTTTATGCAAAACAACTAAACTTAAACCCTAAGTTCACATGCAACCTAATTAGATCTATGTTTTCACTATTTGAACATATAACCAAATACCTAAGGCCAATCGAAGATTACTAAAAAGAATATAAAAGAAGAAACTAACCTTCAGTTGATTTCTGGAAAGCTTAGCACCACAAATGTCGTGTCTCAAATGGAATCACACTCAAAGCAAGGAAGTCGAACAACAGAAGTCTAGAGACAGAGAGAGAATGGCGCAGAGAATGGGGTACCAGGTGCCCCTATTTATAGGTTCCAAGTGATTATCAGATAAGCCTTAGAGATAACCCTTTTCGAATTCGAACCGAGATAAACCCCTTATCTCCAATCTCTTTTCCGGCTGATTGATGCGCGCGTCGCGGACCATATACACGCACGTCGTGCGTGTCCCATTCAATTATTGAACAATCACAAGTTTAGCCCCTGTACTCTTAATTAATCCAATTAATCCCACAATTAATTCCAATTAATTCTAGATTAATTATTAATACTATTTCTAATTAATATATTATAAACATAATATATTAATAAACTATTTATTTATTTATATTGATTTATTAATCAGATAATAAATCAATCTCTCTCTTTTCTTGTTATTCTATCAAACTGCCTGCTATGAGGGCAACCCAAATGCACTTTGCTACTATCAATCAGGTAAATACAAATTATTAGTCATGTCTTATACACCTAATCCAACAATTTGTTGTGGTGATGGGATGGTGTAGAAATGGTGGAATAGTGTTGTTGGATATTGTACTTGTGATTATTTCCCTTTTTATATGATGTGGTTATTATAGTTATTCACTAAGCTCTTGCAGCTTACTCTTGTTGTTACTAACATTGCAGGATCTGTTGATATCGCCAAAGCAAAGAATGTGGCTGGACCATAGGATTAGCTTCTTATAGCTTTTGGATTACATAGTTTTGATGTGTTAGTAGCACCCGACTTGGGCACTTTATATGTATGTGGTATGTCCCTTTTGGATACAACTTTGTAACCTTGTATTTGGATCCAATACACCATGGTAGCATCTTTTGAGTATTTATGTATATGTTTTATTGTGAAAATTTTGGGTGTACTTGGTTTGAATGTTGGGTGTTACACCGCCTAAGCCACCCAATTCAGCCACCTCAAGCACTATCCCGTAGGGGTGAGCATGGTGCGGTTTGGTGCGGTTTTTGGTCAAAACCGAACCGCAAACCGCATTATGTGGTTTTTGAAAACCTAAAACCGCAATTTGTGGTTTCTAATGCGGTGCGGTTTTGTGGTTTTTCCATGCGGTGCGGTTTATTTGGTGCAGTTTCGGTTATTAACCGCATAATATAGTGGTGTGCGTTTTTTTCCTATGGTGCGGTTGTAAAACCGCAGAAGTTCAAAATCGACACATTTTTTATAAAAATTTTAGTATTTTGACTATATATTTAATATATTGCCGCTATCAAAATACAAAATAAAACTCATTTATTTCTTTGTACTTAGTATAGTAAATCATGAAACAACTAAAGTTTATAGCTTACAATTGGTGAAATTGACACTATCAAAATATAAAATGAAATTGTCGTTCAAACTCACTCTTTTATTTAATCTATAATGTCATATTTAAACTTAATAATAAGTAAATAATATATATATTATATAATTATTTAATACATGGTAATCGGTGCGGTTCAGTTATTTGTGGTTTTTCCAAAAGTAAAAACCGCACACACCGCAATTTTGCGGTTTTTGTAAAAGTATAAACCACAGCATCGGTTTTCGCTTCGGTTTTGGTTTTTTCGGTTATTTTTTGTTGCAGTTCGGTTTTTGCTCACCCCTACTATTCCGATCGGCTACCTAGTCCAACCACCTCAGATACTCTCCAGTCATACAAGGCTTACACAAGTATGCTTTCACACTATACCAGTCATGCGATTTACAGCTACACTTGCCACATTATATATATCACACTGTTCTCCTCGTGTGATCATATTAATCCTATCTCTCAGGGTCTTTATCGGCATCACCCCTATTATCTAGCGTACACTTTCACAATACATATTTAGTAGTCATAACACAACTTGCTATCATATGCTATGAGGTAGAATGTAGTTACTTAAGTAATAACACTCACCCACTCAGCCACCAAGGCTACAGCTCAGCCACCAACTCTCACCACTCAGCTACCAAGGCTCCAACTCGGCCAGCAAGGCTCAATTCCCAACCCCTTGACATATAACCCAACTACACAAGTATACCACCTAACCATATAGGCAAAAAACCTACCCACTCAGGCTTAAGGCAATATCTAGGCAATATCGAGTCATATAGACAGTATTCAGCCATTAAGGCAATATCTAGCCACACAAGGACTATCTAACTACTAAGGCAATAGCCAGCTACTTATGGCCACTTAGGCAATACTCAATCATTCACATATATTTGGGTACTTACAACCACTTATGCAATAGCCAATCATTCACACATATATGGCTACGTGTGGCTACTTAGGCAATACCCAATCATTCATATTAACACACCATATAACTAGCATGAACTACTTATGAACAGTTAAAGTGTTTA